>OV884015.1:42953525-44416861 GCA_930367205.1 Acanthosoma haemorrhoidale | reverse complement strand
TTGATATGCTGTAATTAGCTCTATGTCATTGGTAACAGTAAGACTGTGACCTTAGGTGATACCTCGATACCTCTTCCTATCAGGAACTCAGATTCATAATTGCAAAACTTCACAAACCACTCTTCCCTCTTCAAGGTTATTTTTATCAGGCAGATCAGCTTGGAGAGGATATTCAGTTCAATTAAAGTCTTATAAAACCCAGTTTTATCAATACTATCCATGGCAGAACTAAAATCAATAAAGAGGGCATGTGCTTTGATTTCAATTCTCTACCTGTCTCCAAGATTGATGTGGGTTAAAGGTCTGGTCTGCTCCCATAAACCCACCCAAATTGATACGGGCCAATCTCACACATTGCAAAAGGAAGAAATCTGGTGAAAAGATTTTCCCTAATTATTTCATTAGAATAAAATAAAGTGTATCAAGCAAAAACACATGAGAGTAGTAGTATTATTCTTGCTCAAAGTCAAAGGCATCTTTTCTCCCCCTTCCGGTGCATTCCTTCAAGATTTGTTTCTTTATGGAACGTTAGCCTTAATTATATTTTCTTTCATGCAAGGTATGTGGTCGTACCAGCTCAACAAGAACTTTTCAAAAATCTCTTCAGCCGATCTCAAACCGTTTGATTAGATTGTGACATTTTTTAGATGATCTGCCATAACTTGAAGTTAGTTCTTGGGGATTGTAGAATTGCAGTATTGGTTCAGAAAGCATAAGGATCAGAAGGAAAGTATTAGCAGTAAACAAAATATTAATAAACTTTGCTTTCCTAGTCAAAATAATAGTATTAATAATAATAAAACAATTAATTACCAAGAGATGTTAATCTTTCAAGGGAAGCTACAACATTTTGAAAATCTGAGCTTAGTTTAATTTGAAGTTGGAGGGTGCGAAAATCTTTACATTTCAAAATTATAGTTCCTCCAGCCACACCAGAGGCACTTTTCTTTTCTATACAGTCAATATTGTTATGCATCAACTGAAAAAAATATTTATATTAAAGTTTTTACCTTTTATATAAACCTAATAAATTAATTTACTTTGGAGACTTGTAAAAATAGGAATGGAAATCAATTACTCAAAAAAAAAATTAATTCAGATCAGGTAAGTAGAATAACAAACAATATTTCTTTTTCTAAGAAATCTTTTTATGTACTACTTTTATTTTTAGTTAGTAGCAGAATATATTTGAAAGAGATGCAAGATTTACAATTAATTATTATTCTAATAATAACACCACTCAACAAGATCATAGAATTTTAGTGAAACAAACAGTGATAAATATTTTTAGCATAACTTTTGTTACTTATATAGTAGGGAGAATAGTTCCTTGACAAACTTTTACCATAAATTTAAATTAAACATATTAATAACAGAATAAACCACAGAAAAAATCTTCATAAATTTTAACAATTTTAATTGAATAATTTACCCAAATTTCTTCAACACCTTCTTTTCTAGTGGAAAAAATTATATGATGTCCAGTTATGCAAACAGAAACATCTGATGGCTTCAAAAATGGTGCTTGCAATACTACGCTATCTAATTTTGGTACCAATATGAGATCTGCAAACTCCATCTGACAAAAATATTAAATTGATGAAATTATTAATTAAACTCATGAAATAATAATAAAAAAATAATTAATATTTCAAATCAAAGCTAATGCATAAAATTTATAGACATCAAAACCATAGCAACAGGAAAAATTTACACATAATTCAGAATTTGGTAGAAAATACGAGAATGGTTAACTTCTGAAAAATAATTTTAAATTATCAGTAATGATTAATATTAAGAAATGATTGGTCAAGACTCAAAGATTGAGATAAAAACAGTTCCACCCAGCAGCTCAACTAAACACTGAACATCTCCATTCGGCCAGTTGATTTACTCTCTCATAGAATTAAGTGCAATTCATTGAGGGCTTCTTCACCTTGAGCCACTCCTTTGGTTTTTGTGAATTTAATCTCTAAACCTAGTCAATTTGATACCTCACTGAAAATCAACTAATTATTATTGGAGTGTAGGTGTTGCTCAACAGCTAAATTTAATTAATCCGAGTGTTAAAGCAGTGATCTATATAAATACTAAATTTGATAATACTCCCTCTTAGGATTTATAAAGAAAAAATTATTTCCATAGTCATAACAGATTTAGGTTGAATCAGGAGCCAAATTTCTCCTTCAAGCCTCCTGGACTCTCGATCTTGCAACTTGGGGTAACTTACAAGGTAATATTTTCATACAAAATCAAAGGCTGGGAGAGTACTACTTTATTTTCAAAGTAAAATAGATAAAACATCTACTCAGGAAAATCAATAGCGAAGATAATTTTTAACCACAATTGTATATCAATTGCAAGTAACATGGCCAAAAAATTCAAAATGATCTGAAAAACCAAGATATTTAATAACAGCCAATACAACAGTATTTACCATTATGCGAGGACAATAGTCAGGTACAATTCCAGAACATAAATCAACAATATTAGATTTTCAAATAACTCAAGATGGAATATAATTTGTATTCGCTTAATTGTCAACATGCTTTTGTAGCTACCCAATGATGAAGATATAAGGTAATATTGTTTATAACATTTGTGGTGACATGAATTTCTAGTGGATAGACATCATATTTATTATGCCAAATAATATTATAGAGTCTGACAGGAACAAATACCTCATAGAATGGAAAACACTGCAAGTGAGGATCTGGAAAATAAACTATGACAATGCTCTTAAAAACCAGACATAAGAAATATTGTACTATAGGGGGACAGAAATTGTAACAAACAAGCTTACGATCACCTAACTTCAGATAAAATAATAGATATCATTATACTCTGCTCATAGGTGGAACAAATAGAAGTATAAGACAAGTTTATCTGAACTTTTGATTACAAAACGAAAGAGTTTAAAGAAGTTTCAGCTATTATTTTTATTTTTTCACTATACTAACAAATAAAAATAATAGTTAATGAAATGCATATACCTTAACTCTATCTTTAAGATAAAAAAGATCCTATAGAAATGAAGGATTTTTCGTAATATTATTCAATTTATAACTATAAGATATACTTCTTACAGGAAGAGGCAGGCAACTTAGGATAAAAATATGAATTAAAACTCATTGGCTTTGGACAAAAACTAGTACTAAGCATGCATGAAAGACTACAAGGTGATCAAACTCCACCAGACAGAGGATTATAGTAGGAGATCCAAATAAGGGATTGTTTTTGTAACACTAAACATTGCTGCTTTAGCCAAGAAAACTGCAGTCACCTCTAGAATAGGATGTTCAAAGCAGGAGTGGGCAAGAGCATTAAATCCAAACCAACATCTAAACCATTTCTTAAAAATCTTAGTATTCGACTTTTAATTAAAAAAAACAGTTATGGTTATAGGGGAGAAAATAAACTGAATTATTATTACTATTTAATAACACATTAAAACTACATTTATTATAATGTAACCAGTGCTAAAAAAGTACTTAATTGTAAATATTACTTTAAAAATGTAAAACATATTACTTGATAATAAATATTAAGTTAGATCTAAAGTTAAATTTTATTAGGCATTGAGTTTCTAGGAGCTAGAGTATCAGTAATTCGAATAACTTCTAACTATAATCAACTAGACATTTAAATTAGAATTTTACTATCAGCCAAAATCAATACCACAAACTGTGTTGATCGTGAAAGATTAAGTCGCAAGCAATATAGAGTAAATAAAAGCGTGTATTCCATAGAGTAAATAAAAAAAGTAATTTAACTTATATCCGGTCGCTCCGTCAGGAGCCTAGGGCCTCAACCATCTCACACTACACAGGGGTGCCCAACCTAAGACACGCGTGGCACAATGGGGTTCGGAATTGGTACGCGGCCGGCTAGTAGGTTCTTAATTTTGTTATTTAAAAAAAAAGTTTTTTGTGTGAGATGATAGGGTAATTTAGACTAAGCATGTTTGACATAGTTAATAAAATTACTATCCCGATTCCCTGTTTTCGAAGGGGAGGACAAATTTTGTCAATTATATATCAACCCTTTCATTACAACTCCTGAAGAGTTAGGCGAATACCCTTCCTGTTTGCAAACTGAAATCATCAATCTCCAAAATAACGCGATCCTTAAAAGAGAGTACAGGGAAATTGTGAAAGAAGCCCCCAAACCCTAGCAGATTACAATCAAATCTGGAAGTTCTTGTCATCAAGACATTTTCCTGAACTCAGAGATTTTGCACTACGATATTCTTGTAGGTTTAGTTCAACACACGTGTGTGAGTAGTCTTTCTCCAGGTTGAGCCTGATAAAAAACAAATATCGTTCTTCGCTCATGGATTCTCATTTGAAGAATTTATTAATCATCTCTTTAACCAGAGTCGAACCGGACTTTGAAAATCAACAACAAACAAATTCAGAAGTTACCTTAAGGAATGTAAATTATTTTCTACTTTATTTTTTATTTACATATTTTTTTGTTATAATATTTGTACGCAATATATTTACTAAACTTACACATTTTTTTGAATATTTTTACTACGATGATTTTCTTTATAGAAAAAAAAAAGTTTGGCAATATCAATTCTCCGAAAAGCTGAAATAACTTAAGAGTTGGTGGAAATTAACGATTAGCAAGTAGGTTGTACATGGTTACTCCTAACATGCATTTTTATTGTATAAATAATAGTTACTAACTGTGTTCATTATGTAGGTATATTCTCAAAATTTATAAAAGGTGAAAATATTTTTAAAAACAAGCACCTATACTATATACCAGGAGTGGCCAACCCAAATAATCTTGAGGGCCACTTTGGAAATGCATCATAACTCCGCGGGGCCACATATAAAATTATGTATCCCCATATTAAAACATATAACCTGTTATAAGAGATGTTCCAAGATGCCCGCGCATCATGAGTTCGCAGAATATAATTTAATTATTCAGCGAACTCATAACTGTAAACTCATAAATAAAACAGGCAATATCTGTCATATATTCGCAAGAATATTATTTTAAAATCAAAGCTAACTTTTTCTCATAATTTCGACAGTTAATTTTTGAATATATGGATGCACAAATAATGTATTTTTTTAATACATTGACTTTCACTACTTTGGTGATTATAAAATAAATATATTTTGTAAAAGTGTGATGAATCTCGTGGGCCGCGGGTTGGCCACGCCTGCTATGTACAAATAATTATTGTGAATGTGGCAGGGTATAGGAGAGGGGGGTTGTGTGTGGCACGCCTCAATATGGGTAACCCTTGGTTGTGGTATGCGTTATAAGGTTGAGCGCCCCTGTGTTTACACTTCTGGGATTGAATTAGATGTTACCCTAGCTCCATCCAATTCCTACGGAGGTACTCTTGGCCGTAAAACTCTTCGCTCTCCTAAGCCAGCTTTAGTCTTGATGCTGTCTTGTTTTCGGAAGCGGTGCCTTAGCTAGCACCATTCAAACTTCTTTACATCCTGTCCTCCACGTTTGCTCAACATACGAAATGATGTTAGAATCGGTTGTTCCTAAGATACCACGAAGGAAGAGACTGCCAAAAATCTGGAGTTCCTTAACGAAAATTGTATTTGTGTTAAATTCATCCATCTATACCTTTCATAAATGGGCGAAAGTATACTTGACCTATCTGATCCTCTCCTTTTAAAAACTCCTCTTTGCAGACAGTTAGAATTGTCACCTTCGATTTCTCCGTCGCTTTTGGGCACCGTGACGTTAATTTGCACCTCTTTTGACTTTTAGAAGCTTGTTGACTCATAATGTAAACAAGTTAACACTAAGCAGTGGATGTAAAAAAAATAATGAATACTGGTTCACCACTACTAGTTGAGCATCATAAAAAGTTCTTAGACTCTCAACCAATAAGTATTTTTTCAGGGAAAAAGAGTTTCTACGAAAAACAAACGAATATATACTTCATTATGTCAGTAAATAAATAAATTCTTCCTAGTTGCACCAGCTTCTTCAACACGAATAAATATAAGTTACCCTCTTCGTGGACTAGAAAGCACCCGCCTACGTTTCCATATTTTATTCATAAATCTTCGGCGTCAGTTTAGAGAGGGGGGCTAGTTTACAATCCCGATTCGGTCGGAGCTCACTAGGGGCGCGGGCATAGTCCGGACTCTAGCCAGGCTACATAAGGCAGAAATTCTGAGCTTTTTTTCATTCAGTTGGAACCAGGCACAAGTGAACACTCCTCTTTCTGCAGTGGCGCTTGCTGCTATACTCGAACCATATTATTTAACTATCACTGCATATCTCTTTCCTAACCTTGCTATGCTTTATTCCGGCGTTGTCAGACCCCCCAACTACCTAGTGGGATTCTCTGGCCGTGTCTCCCTGAAACTAGCACATCATTAGAAAGGATATTTTTCATGCAGATAACGGTCTCTGGGGCCCTACAAAATGTACCTAGTAGCGTCTCCCCCAGTGATCCAGTCTTCCTCTTTCCGCTTCACACTCACCTTTGGGATCCGAACGGTTTTCGCCAACCCTTAGATACCGAGTGTGAACTCGTGGTCATTCCAAGACCACGTAAACTACCTAATATACCTGCCTGTACTTCTTCTCCTGAACATAGTGCACTGTCAGGGCATACCTTCTAAAGTCTTATGGAGTCAGATCAACAAACAAAATACCAATAAAGCCCTCCGACTAGGCCGCCATCACAAGTTAAAAACCACAGCTTTATTCATTTATTTCTTTCTTGGAGCCCTCCGGGCAGTGGCAGGGACGACGAGGCTCTAGCCCCCGGCGGGTGCCCCCCGACATTCCCTAATAATAAATAAAATAGAATATCTTCAGTTGCGGATATATCTATATAGTGAATTACTTATGAAAGTTCCTTGTTTAAATTAAGATGACAGCCGGTATCGATTGTAACTAGTACCTCCATGATTTGGGATACAATCGATAAACGTAAAAAGTAGGTTACATGTGATTACCCACTGGCTTATTATTAGTCGTCTCAAATAAATACCAGAAAGGCGACGTGACACCACGAAGTCTCCTGGGATATTTTAGGTCGTCCAGCAATTATTTTTTAGGAAGAAGTAGGGTGTGCTGACAACTAGTAAACCTTCAGAAAACAAATCGATACAACCTGAGACACTATATCTGGTGGACTGATCGCCCACGCGCAACATCCTGCGCTGATTGGCCCCAAACTGGCCACGTGATCCATGATGGCCAGCAACAAAAATCTCTGCTGTTACATGTGAAGTGTAGGCCCACACGCTTACGCTTAATTCACAGCATTGCCGAAGGGTTACTGAAGTAAACTCTCAAAATCCAGCGAACACAGTGCCAAGCCTTGCAATCCAGAATACTCGGCAAGATAGCCAATGCTCCCGTCTATATTAACCATACCCTCACGCTGATCTCAACATCTCATTCATTCAAGACCTAGCAACCTCCCACTACCGGGACTTCCATTTCCCTGGTCAATCTAATCCTTATACTAATGCTCTGTTCTCCCATCTTATCCCCGGTGGCCAGAGTGATCCAATCTATCAAATCTCTATTTCCCGGCCCTCTACATCTACGTCCTTTGATCGCTCCTTTTTTGTTAGTGCCGCAAACCATTGATGATTGTTTGACCTTCCGAATTCTCAAATTTTGTAAACTTTTTCTCTCAGCCCACCATTGTTTGAAACTCTCTAGTTCAGTGTTGCTTGCCTTCACAATCCATTAAACTACAAAATTTTAATTTTCTAACATTATTTTCAGAGCTTTTATTTTATTTCAATTGATTGTTATTTGCATTTCAATTCAAGGAAGCTTGACATATTTAGATGTCCTCAAATAAAATATATGCTTTATTTCATGCGATACAAAAAGATTCTAGGCCACTGATTCACGGATCAACTACTTTATGTGTTTTTGTGGAGATTGAGTTTAAAAGAACATCGTTATTTACCTGTAGCTAATTTTAACAAAAAAGTCAATATTGTGTGACGTAGTAGTTGATGTTGATATCGCTAAGGGCAGGGCGTTCGCAGCAGTTTTCGTGCCTCTAGACGAGTGTTGCTGGTCTGTCAAGTCAAGTCAACAATGGCGAACTGTTTTTAGTCATTACTTTGTTTGTCTGGGATAAAATCATTTTCGAAAGTTGCATAGTGTTTGCTCGAGGATTCTATTTGATCAACAGTTTTTGAAATTAATTTTATTTATTGAATTTATTATTAGAAGATGGGTGCTGTTTTAGGCCTCTGTTCAGCTGCTCAGGTAAATATTTATTGAGTTAACTTATAATGTTCTCCGATTTGTCAATTAGGATTTGATCCATGTACCATGTCACTATGGATTGTATTGTTTTATTAAATTTATATTTCAATCAGATTATAATTTGTAGTGTTAAGGCATCAGTAAAATACTCAATATTTTATTTCCCCTTGGATGTAATATTTAACAAATATTCGTAATTAACCTAGGATTTAGAATTAATGCAGTTACATGGCATTAGAGATTATGTTTTCTTTATTGATCTTAAAAAAAAAATATGCCTTTCTCTATTTATAGGCATTAACATCTTACATAATACTGTACAATTTCTTTCTTTGTCTCTGACCTAGTATATAAATTTAAAATTAGTAATGTAATAGTATTGGGATTAGGCAATTAGGTATTAATAATGTTATTCAATTCTGGTTTACATTCACTCTGTTTTCAATATTTTTTTCTCTTCATTGCTAACAATTTTTTTTTAATGTATGATAACTGGGAACTGGTTGTAATGATTGAAATGCAAGCTGATACTTCTGTAAATGATATTAATAATCATAATAAAACTACTAGATAATTCCCAGCAATCCTAAGTGCTATTACCTCATCATATTGGATTGGCCATAACTGAGTCGCTTTATTTTGAAATGATGATATGATACTGCCTATTTCCATTTTTCTGATCAGACAAACATAATTACATAGCGATAAAATAACATTTAGCATTATTAAATTAGGATAAAAGATACAAATAAAATTGATTCACATCATTTATGGAAAATTTACAATTTTTATTGAGGATTCATTAGTTTTGTTTACGCTTTGTCAAAACATTTGAAACTCTAATGTGTAAAGCCTTCCTGGTCAAAAGGGTTTTGAATTTTCATGTTGATTTTGACAAACTATTTTATGCACTATAGATCATTGAAAAAAATAAACGAAGTATTAGAAAAGTGCTGACGATATTTGAAATAAGTTTAATTTGAGAAAGTTTAATATCTCACCCAATTCTTAGGTTGATCCTCATGCCTCAATTTTCAAGAGCCACCCCGTTCCCATTTTCATGGTTCTATATGTGGCTCCATTTACGAAGCAGTGGAGTAGCCCAATAATTATCAACCAGAATGTTGATTTCTGGAGTACTGTCTGCAAGCTATATAATTAAAACCATCTATGATAGCTCTACACTATTAGTGGTTATGGGCCTCATATCGGTAAACTCCTTAGGGCTCAATTTTCTAAGTCAAATTTAGCAGACACTGAGAATGATGAGTTTAGTAATTTGCAGAAGAATCTTAAATAATTTGGTGACTGAGGTATGAAAAAAATAAACCTAGTAACCAATTAAAACTTATTTCATTGCACTCGTGCTGATAAAAGCAAAGTAAATTCTAATTTTCATTTTTAAAACTACTCTAAAAAATTACTCCTGTAAACCTTTTTTATCATAACCTTGGATTTCTCAAGTTTTATTTGAGTTAGAGGGTTGTTTGATCAGTTTATTTTAAGAGGATTTCAGAATAATTTGATATGCTACTTCATGTTTGGTGAACAAAATTGAATGTTTTTTATAAATTAAAAAAAAAAATTTAGAGTTGAGAGGTTAGGTTCATGTGTTTAGATATGATGGCATGTTATTAACATTGAGTATTACATTTTGGGTACTGTTGTATGTTTTGGCTAGAAAGTGATCAAATATATTAATAACGAGAACTGTTGTATTTATTATTATTATTACGAATACAAAACACGGCACAGTAAGATAATTACTGCTAAGTACGGTTCAGTTAGAAAAGTTGATATAAAACAAAAGGAGTTTTGTCATCAAATCGTCAGAATGGAGTTCATGAACGAGGCCACCCTTAATGTGAGTTCAGGCAGTTTAGCCGAAACTTTAAGAATTTTATGGAACAAGAAGAGATATATTTTATAGCGACAGAATCAACTGAAAAATCACAGGAAGTTTAAGTTGCCTGGGTTAAAAACCTTGTGGCTTGTGAAGCCATAAAAGTTTATAATACAATTACAGAAACCTCCTAAGGACAAGGAAATGGTGACATCAATTTTGATCGAAATTAAGGTTCATTTGACACCAAAAAAGAACAAAACAAATGAAGTTTTTAAACGCTGAGACGCCCGCCAGGGGGAACCTTTTGGAAAATTTTATATGAACCTTTAAAGACTTGTGCCATCATGTGTCTTCGGGAATCAAGAGGATAAACTTCAAATAGTGCTGGGGATCCTCCATTCCAAAGCCGCCCATGAAAGACTTTTAAGAGAGGATGCAGTGTGTTGCAGGCCTGGGTTATTCTCCTTCACAGTTACTTGTTAGTAGAAATTCTAGGACAACTTTACCTGTCAGGATCAATGATCTTAAACCTAAAATTGTGAATGATCCTATTATAGTTAATAAAACGAAACAAGAGTTATCTTATTATAAGATGTTAAGTAAAATAGCTGATATTTTTTATGTAAATGATGAAGTCTTGGTACAAATATGTTCTTGGGGCCTTTAGGTTTTATTTAGTCGAAATAAATAGTAAGATGTACAGAAGAAATTCAAATTTATTAAATTAGAAAATTAAAACTAAGACCCTTCGCATTAGACACTGAAATTAATCCCGATGATAATATACCCACAAGTAATGATTTACAAGATTCTATTCCAGAATAAGAGAGCCAAAGTGTGGAGTCTAATAATGGAGATTCAAATAACTATGTTGCTACGCCAGGACGTTTAGTGAACAAACCTAAGAAGAGACATTTGTTAAGTTTAGAAGCTGCTTCAGGTGTGAAAGGTTTCCTTTGAATTTAGTTATATCAATATTGGATTAAACATTTTAATTGCATTGTTTATAAATTGTAATATTTGATTTTGTACAATATTGTTGTAACTATTGTTTATTGTAGTAGGTTCCTTGATTATATTTCTTGAAGAGAAGGCTGTTTAGATATGCTGCCATGTTGCTAACATTGAGTATTACCTTTTGTGTACTGTTTTATGTTTTGACTGTTGTATTTATTATTATTATTATTATTACAGATACAAAACATTATTTATTTTTTTAACCTTACAAAAAAGAAGGTAACGATGTATCCCTAGCCGTCATTTAAAACTTCCATAGGTTTTTGTCACAACTCAGAAAAAACAAAATATTGATTGATGATGGTTGGTTTGTATTCATGGTTGTCGACATAAAGGATATTATGGATGAATAAATATGAACGTTGTGTGGTCTAGCTTAGAACGCTTGGAAGAGTTCACTTAATGAACCTAACCACCTGGAAAATATATGTCAAGAAATGCAAGTCTCAATAAAGATTTTAATGCCTAAGAAATAAAGAATCAAACCTTTATATTTGGCTTTAATGCTTCACTTATTCTTTATTCAACTATATTCTGCCTTCTTTTTTTTACTAAATTCTTCTTGTGAACTATGGATGAATTTATGGTTTGTTTGATGTAGAAAGATGCTATATTTTGAGAAAATGTATTCATGGTTTACATTTCAACATACTATGTATAAATGCATCAGGCATATGATATGTACTACAGATAGAAGTAAGACGTGAGAGGTTTAATTCATCTATGGGCACTGGAACAATTATCTATCAAGAAATTTGATGAACATCTAAAATCTTTTTTTTATCTGCCTATCATGATATCCCAATAATTACATTCACTCAAATCTAAATTCATGGTTAACTATGAACTCACTGTTTGTTGTTCCTTCAATCATTGGTTTCTTTTCTAAGCAATAATACAGTAAACTTATGCCTAATTATTACTTGAAATAATTTTATTTAACTGATTGTATTTGTTATCAAAGCCAAAATAAAGACATTTAAAAAATATTTCAGCTGGCTTGCTGTTGTGGAAGTGCAGCATGCAGCCTTTGCTGCGCGGCTTGTCCTTCATGCCGCAATTCTACTTCTACCAGGATTATGTATGCAATTATGCTGTTGCTTGGAACAATTACAGGATGTATATTTCTTGCCCCAGGTTTACAAGACGCTTTAAAAAAGGTAATCAACACAGTTTATAATAGTTATAAAAGTTTTTTGAGTGAATACTTGTTTAAAAACTCACCATGTTAATTTTTTTTTAGGTTCCCTTTTGCCAGAAAGATGGCATTGGAACTATCATTCCATCTTTCGATTGTTCTGATGCAGTTGGCTACTTAGCAGTATACCGTTTATGTCTGGCTTTATCATTGTTTTTCTTTTTGATGGCAATAATCATGATAGGAGTGAAATCTTCAAAAGATCATAGAGTAGGAATACAAAATGGGTACAACATATTTTAAACAATTTTCTCTGATATTTTATTTTTAGTGTTCTCCCCTCCCCTTATGTTTTTAACTATGTATCTTTTTGTCTGACCGGGCAATCGCAAGTTCTCTGATCAACCTATAAACACAAAATTTTATATCAAGATTCCATTTGATTACCTGATGACATGCAAAATATTTTCAACACCATAAAACATAATTAAGGGTTATTTCTTAATTAATTATTTGTAATAAACTTACACATAACTGAATTTTTTTATTGGATGTTTACATAAAACAAAAAATTATTTAGCTCTCTTCTCCAGAGAATGAATTTCTGTAAATAAAACCCATCACATTTGGAGTTTTGTTTGCTCAATATGAGTACAGTAACAATTTAAATATAGGAATAATCTTTCTTTTACTTACGGACTGGTTTCATTTTTCTGAGTTTTACAAGATAGTCTGGTCCTGGTGGTTGTCTGTATTTTCAAAATTTGTATGAATTGTTCTACTTGATGACTGGTGGCTTTAACATCATCACGTGCCACCTTCCATCTTCATCCTCATCTTAATCGAACCATTCCTACCTTTTTACAGGATTGGTAGACCTATTTTGGAGGAAACTATACCGCAACCGAAGTTAAAACAAAAATTCATACAAAACTGATGGTGATCCAAGTCTTGATCATCTCAGACAAAGTCAATAACAGAGATATATACTATGTCAAAATGTCT
Source organism: Acanthosoma haemorrhoidale (assembly GCA_930367205.1). NCBI lineage: Eukaryota > Metazoa > Arthropoda > Insecta > Hemiptera > Acanthosomatidae > Acanthosoma > Acanthosoma haemorrhoidale. Next base: position 44,403,614 of record OV884015.1, on the reverse strand, counting down.
TCCATTAATAAATGTTATGAAAATTTAAGCATGATTTTTTATTCAAATTAATTGAAATTTATATTGCCTTTTTTAATTACAGATTTTGGGCTATTAAATATCTCCTTGTTATTGCTGGAACAGTTGGTGCATTTTTCATTCCCGAAGGATATTTTGCTACGACATGGATGTATTTTGGAATGATAGGGGGTTTTGCGTTTATTGTAATTCAGCTAATTCTCATAGTCGATTTCGCACATTCCTGGGCTGAAGCATGGGTTACGAACTATGAAGAAACAGAGTCTAGGAAGTGGTAGATATATTTTATCGCAAATATTATTATGCAAAATACTTTTTATTCCTATTAGCTATGTACATTTTATCTGTTGTATTTACATATTTATCAGAATTGTCTTTCATTTATAATTTATATTCAATTCTGATTCAGGTACGCTGCTCTGTTGATTACAATGGTAATTAATTATACTTTGGCCATTACTGGTATTGTTCTACTGTACGTTTTCTTTACAAAGGTAATCACAATTTACAATAATTATTTTAATGTTTGATAATAATAATTTTATGAATTCTAATAATTCTTGTTTTTGTCGATAGTCTGATGATTGCAGTCTTAACAAGTTCTTTATTTCCATAAATTTGATACTGTGTGTATTGGCAAGTGTTGTCTCAATAATGCCATCTGTACAGGTAAACTTTTATTGCTACGTCATAATCAGTACTTAGATTACAGTGGTTTTGTGCTATAATCCTTTTTTTCTAATATTTTGTTATCTCTTTTTTCTTGATAGGAAGCGCAGCCAAGGTCTGGATTGCTTCAATCCTCTGTTGTGACACTGTATGCCATTTATTTGACGTGGTCTGCTCTGGCAAACAATCCAGGTACATTAAGGTTTTAATGTAATTGATATGTAGTTGATAAAGTTTATGTCAATGTGTAGGCATTTTTTTTTTATACTAGTGTGCTTAGGTTTTTTTCATCAATTTTTGTGTGCAATTGGAATAAAATAGTCAAATTTCATTATCTAGATGAAGTAATAAATTACTCTTCTCAGATTATTATTGAAGGGTTGGCCAAAAAGTCCGTTCAGTTTTTGTCGTCACAAAACTTCAAATATACAATAAAATATTTTATTAGTTAGGTCAGTAGACAGAAACATTTTTCACGTGAAGGCCATCTCTTCTAGAGGCACACATTTAATTTTAGATCTTACAATCTTGGAAATTTTATCAAGAAACTACAGAAGTACATTGATTAGCACAATTTAACATACATATCGAACCCTGGAAAGAAAAGTGCCACAACTCAAAAATACAGCATTTGAGAAACATCAACTTCAAGAATACTATAAAACTTATATTGAAATAGTATAAGCTTCTTTTAAATTTCAGGTAAGTATTTACGGAGGTCAATTCTATTATATTCTATAGAATAGTAATGGGTTGACCAAAAAGTCTGTTTGGTTTTTGTTGTCATGAAACTTCAAGCAGTCTAATATGTAGCTAACTTCAGTCCGTTCCTTGTAATTGCGCTCTTGTCAGATACTAGACACTTCAACGTAGCTTGACGCGAAATTCCGACGAGACTGATTGCATTTTGTGTGTTTAGAATCATCCTGAAAATGGAAAACCAAAATGAACATTATCGACACATATATTTTTATTTTAAAAAAGGCAAGAAAGCAGTGGAAACTTGCAGGAAGATATACGGAGAGGATGCTGTTACAGAATGTGTGTGCCAGAAGTGGTTTTCAAGATTTGGATCGGGAAATTTTTCGGTTCAAGACGCACCTTGCTCTGGCCGGCCAACTGACATTACCAGCGACAAAGTGAAGGAATTAGTGGACACCAATCCCAAAAGCAGGACTTCACCCAAAGAAAAGAAGGTTATGCTCTCGATTTGGTGGGATTGGAGGGGTGTTGTCTTTTACGAACTTCTTTCCACGAACAGGACCATCAATTTGGATGTGTACTGTGACCAGCTGGACGAATTAAATGCAGCGATCCACCAGAAACGTCCAGAACTAGCCATAAGGGGATTGTCTTCCATCACGACAATGCCAGACCGCTCACTTCTTTGCAGACGCGGCAGAAGTTACTGGAGATTGGCTGGGAAGTTTTGCCGCACCCTTCATATTCGCCCGACCTTGCACCTTCAGATTTCCACCTGTTTCGGTCTCTTCAAAATTCATTGAATGGACGGACCTTCAACTCTGAAGAAGATGTAAAAATCCACATGGAAAATTTTTTTGCCAGTAAAGACAGGAATTTCTTTAAGCATGGAATTATGAATCTGCCCATGAGATAGCAGAAGATACTGGAACAAAACGGCAATTATATCATTGATTGAATAAATCGCTTTGTATTTAAAAGTTTTGTCTTATTTTCGCTTAAAAAACCGAACGGACTTTTTGGCCAACCTGATGTAATGCAGAGTCAACATTTGGCAATGCTAGTTTTGTAACATCCAGGCTAGGTCGAAATTAGTTATTAAATTGTAAAAATCTTCAAATTAAAAATTTTATGAAATAAAACACAAAATTTATAAAAATATTAGGGGGCCCGGAAAGTAATGTCGTTTTTTTTTACATTAAATTCAAACAGATAACTTTTAACAAGTTGTTGTTTTTGATCAATGATGTAATCACCCTCGTTATCAGCAACCTTTTGCCATCTAGTGTACAAATTTTCAATGCCTGATCGATGAAAATCAATTGGTTTTTTAGCAAAATATGTAGAGATAGCATTTTGGACATCATCCAAATTTCAAAATTTTTTGCCACTTAGGAAATGTAGCGATCAGAATAAATGGAAATCCGTTATTGGGCGAGTATGGTGGTTGAGGCAATACCTCCCATCCCAATTCATTAATTTTTTCCAGGGTTCTTGCAGAAAAAAAAGGGGCAGTGGGGTCTTGCATTATTGTGTTGCAGAATAACGCCTTTTTTTTATTGACAATCGCTGGTTAATTTTCAATTAAAGATTGATTTACTCGATCCAATTGTTCACTGAAAAGATCTGCATTCACAGTATTTCCAGGTGTCAGCGATGAACGACCCCACAAATACTCTACCAAACACACAAAAGCGTCTTTTTGGAGTGTAAACCTGGTTTAGCTGTACTTCGTGCCGATTCATGCGGAGAGAGATTTTTGGATTATCATAGAGGACCCATTTTTCATCTCCAGCCTCACCCACCATACTCGCCCGATATTGCGCCATTGGATTTCCATTAATTCCGATCACTAAAAATTTAAAAATTCGGATGATGTCCAAAATGCCATCTCCAGATATTTTGTTGAAAACCAATTAATTTTGATCGATCAGGCATTGAAAATTTGCACACTAAGCAAAAGGTTGCTGATAATGAGGGTGATTACATCATTGATCAAAAACAAAAACTTGTTAAAAATTTATCTGTTTGAATTTAATGTAAAAAAAAATGACATTACTTTCTGGTCCCCCTATTACTTCACGTTTAAACGTATGACGTATGACAAAGAGTAATCATTATAGTAAAACCCATAAACTGAAACAACAAAATGAATCAATACCCTTATTAAAAATCCAATGTTGTGCGGTTACTTGAAACCATATATGTATGCAAGCAGTAAATTGTAAATGCTTTAATTATTAAATTGAGATCCATTGTGGCACTGGTACATGTACCTCACTTTCATGCTGGTGTGTCTGGTTAGAGTCCCTTCCTGGAAAATAATTTTATTTCAAGATAAATTTACTTCTTAGAAACCTGGGTTTTGAAAAGGGTGGCACCTTACATCTAAATAGTAACAAAAAATCATGTTTATATTTTTCTGCTAGAAATTGCTTGACCATAGCTGCCAAAAAAAAACAATTGTTAATCCCAGATTTAAGATAAATATTTTTTTTTTACTATTTATATATACTCAATTTTGTTATTTTAGATGATAACTGCAACCCAGGACTTCTGTTGATGGGCAAGAGTAAAGTCAATTTCGATACTGAAAGCATCGTCGGGCTTGTGATTTGGATGTGCTGTGTCCTGTATTCTTCATTAAGGACTGCTTCTAAGTCTTCTAAGATCACTATGTCAGAACATGTTCTTGTCAAAGACAATGGAGCAGGTAGTTACCAATATTAATTTGGTACTTTGTGGTATACACATACAAAATATATATACATAGAGTTGTGCTTGGATTGTTAAATTAGCCTGAAATACTTTTTCATCTTTCTTTCAGCTTATACAAAGTAGCTTTCCTTAGTTCACTCCATATTTTGGCATTTCCTTTTCACCGCTTGTGTTAGTAGACTTAGATTTTGTTATAAGTAATTGTCGATAACTCCCCAAGGTACTAGTAATTTTAGATTTAAACCACATTAAAAATGTTTAAATTACATATGTTTATCCAAATTTAATTTAGTGATTTATTAACTATTGTATCAATTCTGATTTTTATTCCTCAGCAATTTCTATATGAGAATAATTTCTTTGTTTTTGAGTGAATGAAAACTGATCTAGCATGAACTAAACCAATTTAAATGGCCAGAATAAGATATTGTCTAGAAGTTTTTAACCAAGGTTTTTTGAATATTGCAGATAATTTCTGTAATTAAAGAAAAAGTATTTAAATTTAGATAATAGTCAACGAGTTCTTCCTCAAAGTTTTATCCTTTCACGAGCCTGATTTGGTGGTGTGGAAAATACAAACTGTATAATTTGAATAGTTGTAGTGACATTCATGAAATCCACATTCCACTCATTAAATTTAGGGCATAAATTGGTGAATTTTACTTTAATACAAAACATTTTATAATGAAATTTGATATTAATTTAATGTTTTTCTCTTTTGTCTTACTATTTTACTTTATTGTTTCATAGCTCGTTCGTCCAAGACAAATCTCATTGCTAATGAAGGTATGATTAACTTGTATTATCATTAGTTGCATGCTAGCCCTACATTAACCATATTACATTAGCAGTACCATTTGAATATTAACTGGCTTATGAATGTTTTATGTGTGTTCAATGAAGCTAATTTTGTCTTGACTTTTCAATTACACAATCTACTTTCACCGAGTTGCTTGAAATGTGTAATTTACTTAATGATCTTAACTTTTGGCTGCTTGTCCTTAAATATAACATAACTTAGTGTGAGTTTTTTTAAATTTTGATTTGGCATCACTATGTCGTCACTTCTTCGTATAAATCAATCACATCTTAAAAGTTAAAAATAAATTGATATGATTGAAATGAAAAAAAAAAGAACCTACATCTTATGATGATGGTAGTTTGAAAAACTGATCTCATACCAGTTAACGGGAACTAGAAACATTCCTTATATTTGAATTTTACTGTTTCCCAAGCAACTTTTGGTGATTAACATTGCAGTTTAACTCACCACACCACACAATAATCATTGGTCACTTATCGCATGACATAACAATCAAGTAAAAATTGGTTGGGTTTTGGTACTTCAAAGAAATAGCGGTGAAAAAGGAAATGAATTTAATTAAGAGTGTATTTTCACCCCCCCCCCCCTGCTGGTCCTATACTATTTATTTTTTAAAGGAAAAATTATATGGAAAATGTTTTTAAAAACTTTTATGTTATTAATATTTTGTGTGTGTGATTAATGTTTTTAATAATTGTGCAATACATCACTTCTTAAAAGCTATTAAGAGGTTTACCTGTAATTTCAGCTTAATTAGTTATTGATGGACAGTTTGTAATAATAATACCTCTATACCCAATTTTAACAAACCCATAAGGGAAAACAAGGGGAGTATCTCAGTTGGAAGCTGGACAGAAACCACTAGGTCACAGGTTCAAATTTTGGCCATACCTCGTCACTATGTTTCTCTTTCAGCTCTTTATATTCATATCCTTTCTATCAGTGCTGTTTTTGTCGCTATATTTTTAGGCAGTTTTCTCCCTGTTGAATTTTTTTCACCAAAACATTTACTTCACAGTATTAAAAATAGAGAAAATGTTTGAACACAGTAAGTTATCCTTGATATTAAACTACTGTTTTTTTGTAACTGTAAATAGAAACATGTTAATAGAGCTGTCTGATGGGAATTAATACTTATTTGGAAGCTCTAATGAATTGTCTATCTTCAGTATTAAAGAAAAAATGTGTGTACAATTGTATTATTTGTTCCAGAGTCTGAAACTGGTGATGGTGGAGAAACTGGAGGTTCTAGTGGTGAAAAGGTTTGGGATAATGAAGCGGATGGAGTCGCGTATTCTTGGTCTTTCTTCCATGTAATGTTTGCATTTGCCACACTTTATGTTATGATGACTTTAACCAACTGGTACATGTAAGTATTAACATTATTTTGTAATTATGAAGTGTGATTGAAAATTCAGTTTTTATTTACTGTTAAGATTAGTATGAGGCATGTTTTTGCATATTACAAAAATTGTGATATAAAGGTTACTTATTTAACACCTGTATATCACCATATTTTAATGACAAGTAACCTGTTTGGCGGCCCAAAATATATAATTTTTATATAATTAATTTAAATAACATTAAAAGGACATTGACTTATTAGTCAGATTGTTTTTACAGGGTTATATTCACAAATTAATTAGACACAATTAATACAAATTAATTAAACAATTAATACATTATTTTATTCCAATGAGTGAATGAAAGCAATTTTGAGGTTCATCATTGAAAAAGACCTATGAAGTGCCCCAACATCCTTGAAAAGTCTCACATCTTAACAGTTTTTAGTCTCTAAAAGTGAAATGACTCAAAGATCTCACATTCAAAAGTCACATTTGAGAGCAGAGATTTAGATCCATATTACTATTTTATAGAATATAATAGAATTGACCTCCAATTCCAATTTCCAAGATTGTAAGATTTAAAATAAAATGTGCGCCTCTAGAAGAGATGGCCTAACTAATAAAATATTTTATTCATAATATAGAAAACTATATTATCACTGTTTATGCGGGAGGATTACCAGGAGATTGTTTGATTTATCTGTAGGAGAAATAGCTCTGGGAGGTGCTGCGCTCTAGCAGGCCAATTGATCTCAGAAACCATTTTGGGAGTAATTGGCCATTTGTGTTCTATTAGTTTGAAGAGACTGGATCTGGACTCTGATCGAGTGGGGTGTTTGGCAGAACCAGGGAAAGTTATTTCCGTTTTTTTTTTTATTTTCAAATTTGCCGATGGTTGGTGCATGGTTTCATTTTCTGGATATCAAAGTTTTTCATATGGGTAAAACGATCCTTTCATCGCCGACCACTGGGGAAGAATTGTTCGCTGCTTCTGAATTCTTGACGTGGTCATCAAGTGGATTTGGGCTTGTCCTAGACTCTCTCTGTCCTTTCCTATCCCTCATATTCCTCCTAGAAGCCGAACCGCTCAAGAAAGAAGCTATCCAACCCCAGGTAAGTGTGAACAGTTTTTCGTTATTGGGGGTTTTTGAGAGGACAAATAGATATTTTGGGTTTTCGATCGTTTGGAAAGCCGATCGATAGTTTTGAAATTCTCAGATTCAATTATTTCATTGATTTGAATCAATTTTTAAACTTTGCTAATTAATTACAGTCCACTGGCTATACCAATCACATTAATATTATTAGTATGAAACATCGTGAATAAAATCATATTATTACTTCACTTTTATTGATTTCTGTTAATAAAGTTGTTTATTCTTTTCAGGCCAAATTCTTCACTTGAAACACTAAATTCCAACAGTGCATCAATGTGGGTGAAAATGTGCTCCACTTGGATATGTATTGGCCTGTACATGTGGACTCTTCTCGCTCCGTTGGCTTTACCAGACAGACAATTTAATTAAATCTCAGGTAACTATAATTGATTATATTTTTATATACTGTAACTTATAAGTATGTATTTTTGTATGTTATACTCGTATGTCAACATATATTCAAAAAGTAAGCAATTAATAAAAATGTACAGTATCTACATGTATTTTGACGGGTTATTCTCAAATGATAGACAGTTATAAGAGTCCAGCCATGTTATATCCAATCAATCATAGTCTATATCGTTTGAATTTACTGAGGTTAACTAACGAACATCTGCTCATTCTAGAAAAGATTTGATTTGTTCCAATATCTTTAAATTACTGCAATTGTATTTTATATCAAGCCGAGCATTAAAATATTAAGAAAAAATCAAATCTTATTATGTCAAGAATATATTAAAATCACAATAAAAAATAATGAGATTAGAATCAGCTTGATTTGTTAAGCAATAAGGAGCCAAGTTTTCATATAACTTTTCACCTAACTGATTGAGCTACTCTACTTTATATCTATCTTCATATATACATTCATCATCAAAGCAATTAGAGAATTTAGATTAATTATAACACATGATGGATTAAAAACCATTTATCCTGTAGACATTTAATAACTAACCTAATGAGAAAAGCATTAAAATATTGATTTTTGTTCACCCTCTGTTTCCGGGGTTAAACTGTCATCTTCATAACCGTCATGGGTTGTTACTTTCCTGTCACTATCATGGGGTTGTCGGTAGGAGCAGTGTTGTTAAGCATCTAAAGATGAAGATTTAATTTGTTGAAAAACATATTTGAGAAAACATAATAAACATTGAGCAGGCAGAACTATTTTTCTTAATTCACTTTGGCAACCACTTTTGTATGTATTAATAATTTTGTCTTTCAAACCATTCCTGGAGTAGTGTTACTTTCAAGTTCTTGAGATCTGAAGCTGTTGTGTGCAAGATTACAGCAGATATAAATTAAGAACAGTTACAGGATTAAGCAATGACATTAAGTGACAAAATTTGACTCATTGATTTTATTGAGATGTGTATATTTTCATTTCTTGACTTTCTCTTAAATTCTGGATTGGATTGAAAACTAGATATTTAAAGGCTATCTATCACAGCAAGTGTGGACTTATATCTTCTGACTCTCTCTTGTAAGAACAATCAGTCAAGTCGTGTCTGTTTATATCATTGTAGTAGCCATAGTGCAACCTCAGTCAATCATTTGCTTACGGGGGAATTTCCCATGGTTTGCAATTTGCTATCTCAATCTGATTAGTTGTGTACCCCTGTAATCACTGGTAGCCAGAACCTTTATGTTCTAAAAGTTACCAATAGTTTGAGGATGGTTCTTATGTTGTACATGACTTTTGTTATTAATTTGATATTATTTAGTTTCATACAATTACTTAGAAATTAATGAATGATAAGATACTAAATGTATTATTTCTACTAAGCTATTATTTTATTTTTTCAGGCTTGACTTCCTTACATTAACTCATCAGTCACTTAATCAATGATAATTTTACTGTCAGCTAGCTGAGTTAATATACAAATATGATCTAGTTAAAATTTTTCCTATTGTTTTTAATGAGGTTTTGTATTTTTTTTTTTAATTGAAGTATTACTCTAATTTTTTTAATGTACTGAGTCAAAGGTTATAATTTTGTTTAAATACTAACAAATAGTTAACTGTACTATTCATAGTAATTTCGTTTTATTTTATTCTATTAGCTTATTTAAATTGTATATAGTATATAAATATGTATTAAGAATTTTGAATGAAAGATAGTTTTTGTGATGGTGCAACTTAAAGTGATATGGTGGTAATGATAATTGTATTGTTAAAAATCAGTTGTTATTGAATTGATAAATTTCAAATGAGATATTTGATTTGATTAATAGATTTATAAATATAAAAGATTTATGAACTGTAATTTTTATATAAAATGTATTGGGTGCTTTCACCAATGTTCTGCATGCTACTGTGGTTAAATTTAAAGGCTGAGGTGGCATCTTTTTGTCTTCCCAAAAATTAAATGTGTGCATGTTCCAGCAATTTGCATGAACACAAATTATATTATTGCTATTGAGTTTGAAAAATAAAATTAAATTAAAAACTGAACAATTTTTTTATAATCTATGAGGTCTATAATCTACAACATTGTGCTATTTTAACTATTTTCAGCACTGGGTCAGCCTTTAATTGGAACCAATAGCCAGTCAGATCAAATATGGGGTTTCCTTTAAAAGGTGTTAAACATGACTTTCTTCTTAAAGGTGCTCTGGAGTAATGATAAAGTACTGCATTTCGGTATTTACGAGGTAACGGGGGAGGGGGGGGTATGAGCACAATTTCTATTTGTTAGGTTTCTAGGTATAGGATTGCTCTGCTGTTAAAGCTTCTGTTAAATACTAACAAATAGTTAATTGTACTATTCATAGTACTGTTATATATAAATAGCAAAATGGTTGCAGTTCTCAGCTGAAGTTAAAAATTAGAATCTGTCGTATCTCCTTTTAATCTTCAAATAGCTATATTTCTAATAAGCTAAAATAATAAATAATTTTCTCCAAATACTAAACTGCTGTGTTAGTTGAGTTTGTTTGGTGTTGAAATTTACTTCTGTGATAATTATATTTCTTTTGAATGCTAAACAATTTATCTTCTATGATTTATTTAATAAATATATAAACTGTTTTATTGAAAAGAAACATTACAATAGTCCTCTGATTAGGGTATAAGTAATCGTGATCAAAGATCCCTTTGTTACATTACCTACCATTCAGAATGTTTGATGTTATAGATATGGTACAGTGATACGTTTATTTATAAGAATATAATACTTAGGTTGCTGTGTTTGATTTCAAGATTTACTGTTCCCACTTCTAAAAAATAGATTTTACAGGCATTTTAAAGCAGCTGGTGCTAGCTCACTAATAGGTTGGCATCCACTAGTTCAGAATATGTTAGAGATGTTACTTATTTTGTTTTCAATTAGAAATTTTATGTTGAATTTTAATGAAAAGTTATCTAATGTCCACCTTTTTGACTTCCTACTTTCAGCCTCAATAAGAAGCATATTTTATTATATTTTGAAAATGTTTGTAAACTTTTTATATGAAAATATAATGTGTGATAGTGGTTCAATGTATGTCTACAACTAGAGTGATTATGTTCAGGATCCTCATCTCAATGTTATTGTGGGGACAAGTATGTATAAGATTAAAAAATAAATGTTCACATGTATTTCATTCAGTGTTTTTTTTTTATTTGTATCATTTATCACTGACCGAGTTGTTTGTGTTGTAATATTTTTAACAATTATTAAATTAACTGTAAATTCATTAAGTTATATAATTACCATTTGCAAACCCACATTAAGTGAAAATTTTCTATGCAAATAAACATCCTTCCAACTATTAATCAATTCGCTATTTTCTTGATACCTCATTACATTTTATAAATCAATTACTAACGAAACATTCAGGAATTCACCTGTAAAAATGGTTTATTTCTTGTAAACGTCTCTTAAAGACGAGATAAGTGGCATGTTCTAGCGGCAGCAACTATTAAAATGTCTTCTCCATTCTCAATGTAGTTTCCCTGTTTTTAGTATTTTTTTTAAAGTATTCTATTTGTCTATTTATTCTATTATAAATTAAAACATGAAAGTTTCATATCTTTAATGTTTGGTGATGACTCTTGGTATTGACTAGCCGATACTCTTTACGATTAAGAAAAAGAATAAATATTATATATGAGTTATCAAGTTTTCTGAGTTTCTCCAAGTAGAAATGAAAAAATATGTATGTATAAAGCTGTAATTCCAAAAAAAAAAAAAGAAACAGCATTTATTGATCAACATTTTTTTTTCCCTCACTCATGACTTCATTTGTCAGGATTTTTTAAATTATGGCTTTTTTTATTCCTAGGGCAGAATCACCCATTATTTAGGGGACTTGGCATAGATTCACCAAGCCAAAAAGTGTATGGATGGAAGAAAATATATTGGGGATCAAAAAATCTTTGAGGAAAAAACAATAATATTTTTACACAATGTGTTAGCAAAAATATTACTTTTTCATTTCACAGTAATTAATTAATGAAATATATTATTTTTCATAGACAGGATTACTTTTATATGGTGCAACAAACAGTAATAAATATCATATAAAAAAAGTACTACCATGCCTCTGAAAAAATTTCTGCTTAAGCTAAAGTTATGAACACGATTTTAATTTCTTTGTATAATGACAGTTCAAAACTAAGAAAACAGAAATTGCATATTAGTAATCAAGGTTATGAGATCTTTATTTTATACCCTACTCAATATAAGATTTTTTAATTACCAATTAATTAATTAATTATGGATTGTAATTTACCACAAGGCTGTTTTTATTTTTAGCAAGGATGATGTATAAATGAAAGTTACATGTAAGATATCACCTCTCTTAGTAAAACACAGGTTGAGTTAGAGTTGTGAATTATCTGTGTAATTACATCTTAACAATAATAAAAATAAAAATTACATACTATTAATTAGGCAAAAATATCTTTTATTTGATACATCACTAAATATGACATTGATTATGAAAAAAAAAAATCAACAAAACCCTAAAAAGATAGCTTTGAAATGATTATGAATGTCTACCTTCTGAACTTCTGAAATATAAATAATAATCACATTTAAAATCCTAATATTTTGACTTATACTTCAAGCCAGATGGATATAAGGATAGAAAAGTGGCCTAATGTCCCTAATGATGCTTTAGCAAAACATTCTATTCATGATTTTGATTAAGAACACTAAAATAAAAACATGAAGGGACTTGTAGAATGAATACCAAATTTGGGCTTAGTAGTAAATGATTAGGCAAAACTTTAAATCCTTTTACAAGGCAATTTCACAAACCTCAAAAAAAAAAAAATTCTGGTTTTTGTTGATTGTTACAGATAACAAATTTAAGTTGAACTGGCTCATTTTTTATTAGGGAAATAAATAGGCCAAGACAGTAATGTATGTATTTCAATTATATGGTAGTAAAATTCCTTTTTTATTTTCTAATTGGTAGATCCTGTCTCAATATATGCTTTTTTGAAGTAGGTATCATATTTGATAACTTTCAATTACTTTTTGAAGTAAAAATATTTTGTGTTTGTAAATATTATTTATTATTTAACAAATCAAAACTTTTTTAAATTTATTTTTGATACAGCTAATGGTAAATTTATTGTGAGCTTGGTGAGTTTACTGTATGATTTTATTTTTAATGATGGAGAGGTAACTCCTTCAATAGGATTAATTAAGTTAAATAATAATTTATATTATGAAGTGATAAAACTACATAACTGTGGAAAGAATGCTATAAATAATTAAACTTCTTAAAAGTCTAATCAAATGAAGTAGCCAGAAATCTAAAGCAGGAGGTACCAGACTGGAAGAGCTGAAGGGTTGGGTGCCAGGGTGTATAATCCTCTAGTTCAGTATGAAATGAAACTTGCCAATTTTATTGTGGTAAAGATTCCACTAATATTAATATAAATAAAAGAAAATAAACATTTGTGATGCTATTACGCCAAAATGTATACCAAAAAAAATAAAAATAGAACATCTGCTATAGTTATATCCTATTTTAGTTTACTCTGAAACGTTTTTTTCATTGTAAAATGCACGAGAAAAAATATACGCAAAAAATTGGAAAAGTACATACTTTTTTGAGCTCAAGCAACTTAATTATGCTACAAATATCCACAAGGAATGATTAAACTGTGAGCTCATAGTTAAGTAGCATCAAATTGTGCTTAACTGAGAAGCTGGGCTGTTACTCCATTCTCAGACTTTCTCATCTAAGCACCTGATAGCATTGCATTCTGAGAATAGATATGTAGAAACGTCGTCCATAAATACATATGATCAGAATCTAACATATTTTTTTTCATCAACTTAGCCAAAGTGACGCACGCCAATAACATATGTTCCTTAAATTTTGGATATTTGTTAATTATTACGACTATTTAAGTAGTTATCTAAACCATTAAGATGAATCGTGATTTATTAATTCATTAATTACATTAACAGTTAATGCATTAATTCATCCGTGGACCACATGTAGAAATTATTAGACATTGTTAAGTTAAAAAATCAAATTTTTACTGATTAAATAAAGTTAAAAAGGAAATTAAGCAGACTGATGAGGGATGGGAGAAGGAAGGTATGAAGGCGATGAGCGGTTTTCGTGGCCGGCAAAGCTGATAAAGTGATAACCAATGGCGTGGTTACAACTGTCAACATTCTAATCTACTATTTCGCTTGGGGATTTTTGTATATTGTATTTCGCCTTCAAACGTTGGTATTTAGCAGAGGCTTGTTCGAACATGAAGCTGTACATTATTTTAGCGTTTGCAATTCCAGGCATTCTCTGTAAAGGCTGTGTTCAATTGGATTCTTATTCCTTTGATAAGGTAGGTACAAATGTCAAAGCATAAACCCATTAAAATAATTGTTGATGATTGTTACTGGAAATGTTTATGTTGAATTATTTATTTGTTTTTAAATTGCAGATAACATCTAAATTTGAAGTTTCACTTATCAAATTTGATACAGCTTATCCTTATGGTGCTAAACATGATGCATTCGAATCAGTGTGCGAAGCAGCGTATTCTTCACCCGATTTGTTGGTTGGAGAGGTATTTCATTGAAATTTTACCTATGTTTTCAATGAAAAGAAGTGTTGTAGGCCCTAATAAGTTATCGTTACAGGTCCAAGTAAAGGATTATGGAGAAAAAGATAATGAAGAGCTAGCAAAGAGGTATGGCATCACCAAAGACGATTTCCCATCTGTGAAATTGTTTAGAAAAAATAAAGAAGAGTCTTTGCCATTTGTTTACAAAGATGATAAAGAATTCACTGCTGATAACTTGAAGAAGTTCATCAGGTATACATTTGTCATTACAATTGATTATATAATCAATTTTTATTATATCACAGAAGCACATTTTGTTTCTTTTTAAGTACACATATTCATGCAATTCACATAAATTATATTTAAATAGAAAATTATGTTAGTGCCATTGATGCTTTTTTCTTCGTAGATATATTCAAATTTGGTATGGTTGAACCATGAAGGGTTTTGTATGTGGTGTCATCCATCATCTTGACTGGTGCGGTCCATATATGGAGGGTTTATGGTGGGGGACAGAGCCGCTCTTGAAAATTTAGTGGTGTATCAGCCACCTTAAAATTAACTGCACTTATTAATTTTTCTAATGCATTAATTTTTTTTTTCATTTCAGTTATGAACCATCTTCAAGTTGACGTAATAATTTAAAATAAACTTTGGCTAAAAGTCAGTTGTACTCAGTTAGTAGTTAAATATTCATCTAGTTCTGTTTCACTTTTAGGTATTATTTGCACAACATTTTGGTTATGCTTATTGAATAAGAAACTACTAACTTTTGTGGTGGTCAATTGTGTTTTTAAATGTTTGTTTGAATTGAATGTTATTAATAGTATGCGCTTTGGTGACAAACTTGATTTTTGTTGAAATTATTAAAAATCTGAAACATTGAAGTGGTGCTCAATTAAAATGATGCTAAATACATTATTTTAAAAATGATGAAATGCAAGTTTTGCAGTTATATTTTGATGTTCTGTTTAACAGGCTGATTAATTTTGTCAAGGAAAATTTTTTTGTTATTTTTTAATGATAATATGGAAATGTCCACTAACTTGTAATATTTGTAAATTTGTTGGTGTTTGACATAACTCAGTACCATGTACGTTTCGGAAGTTTTTTTTTATAGTTGGGGTTGGAGAGTATGGTGTGATGGATAGCAACATTAAGTTGATTCGGATAAAAAAGAGTTCATTTCTAAAATTCAATTTTTAATTTTGTTTAGTGTAGTTCTCCAACCTCCATGGTGAAATGAGTGGCATTTACACTTTGCAAGTGGCCTTTTAAAAGCCTGAAAAGTGATATAGATGGCTATTGTATATTTTAAATAAAACCCGCTTGTTTTGACCCCTATTATCTGTATGCCCTGGTGGTTCTAAGTCCCCTGTTCGTCTATAAAAATAAAATTTTATATGAAGGTTAGTTATATTTGATTTCCTTAACAATAATATCAACTTCTTATAGCAGTTATTAATTCATTGAATATGAAATAATTAGAAGACTGTTTGCAATCTAATAAATTAAACTGCAACAGATAATAGTTGATAAATTGTTTTTGTTCTCTAAGCTTGGTTTTAATTATATTTATGGTCCTACTTTATCTATGTATTTTTGTCAACCAAGAGAGAGTTATTATTGCAAGATCAACAAAACCCTTAACTGTGTCACTCTCCACACTAATTATGTAGCTATGATATAATTATGTACTTAGCTTAAACATGTGTGAATGGCTAACTTTGTCTTCCAAGATAACTGTTGCTAATTCATTTTCAGATCTAAATCTGAGGTTTATATCGGACTTCCTGGATGTTTAGAAGACTTTGATAAAATTGCATTAAAGTTTCCTGGCTCAAGTGTGGAGAACAAGAAGTTATTGCTGTTAGAGGCAGAGTCGCTGTGGGACAAAGTTAAAGGAAATAGGGATAATAAATCTGCTGAGACTTATGTTAAAGTAAGCTGTTTTGGGCCACACTGGCTCATATATTTATTTATTATTATTATTAATTTAATATTATTTATCATTACTATATAAAATCCAGTAACAATAATATTAGATGAAAGCAAGAAGTATGTAACATAATCAACTTATACAACACAACAGTAATTTAAGCTTCATTAATTCATGATTTTTCTATAATAAAAGGCAAGATAAGAACATGAATTGTTTGACATTGTTTTTGAGGTACCTTTTGCTTTTAGTTGCAATTCTTAAGGTATTCATTGATATTTTGTTTGTTTTTATACTTCGTGTGCTTTTTCCTTAAAATTAGTTTCTCACAAACTGTAAAAACTAATGGGCAGGCTAACAGTTTTGAATAAATACAATTATTTGAGAATGATTTTAAGAACCTCTCAATACTAATGAATGTATTAAATTAATATCACGTTAAAAATGTAGTGTTAATTAGTGCTATTTTTAATCATTATTTGACAAAGTTTGTATGTTAATATTATTTTTAATTAGACAAGCCGGCTTTACAGCGTGAATGTGACCATTGTACTGGAAATTAAAAAAAAAGGATAAAATATAAGACAATTACATTAAAATAAATACCTAACCATAACAATTTATTTAGTAATACGTGATGTCCTGATAAAAATGCAGTAGAAGCTTGTACTTTTGTTAAATTACAAATCATGAAATGAACGAAATAATCTTGTATTGAATTGAAATCAAACCAAAATACCTTATGAACATTAGATAACACAAAAATAATAAATCAGATATCACCTTATAGAGGATGCAGTTTTGGGACCGGGGACAGAAGAGCAGGACTGCGTGCGCTTATGCTACTGACTGACTCATATGAACGTACTAGGCATATAGTAGATAGACTGATCCAACTATCTGTTATACTAAGGGTTAAGGATGCCAATCTGAGTGATGATACAGTTGACAATAATAAATATGGCCTCTGAGATCCTTAGTAATTTTAATAGTATTTCTATATACACTGATGGACAAAATTAATGCAGGATCCTTATTTTTTGAAAGATTTTCAATTTGTGCATATTTAAGGCTTAAAAAATAAGCCATTTGAAAACGAAGTAGTATTTTACACCTTAAAAGGTACATAATGAGTAAAAGAAAATAAATTGTAAAAAAAGATAAACTTGGAAAATTTTGTTTTAAAGAAAACGTACTGAAATAATGTGTATTTCCGCCTCTGGCATGAATCAAGTCTCTTTAACGCCATGGCACTGATTGGAAGAGCTTTTCAATGAAGTCCTGAGGAATATTGTCCCACTCTTCAACATCAGCCCTTTCCAATCATTCAAGAGTGGTAGGACATAGATTCTGGACATTGTATTCTGCACTTCAGATCGCCCCAGACATGTTCCATAGGTTTTAAGTCGAGACTCCATGGTGGCCACACCAAGCGCTCAATCAGGTAATCATCAACCATTCTTGCTCTGTGGGTTCTGGCATTATCATCCATTAATAAGAATGCCTTGCTGATGAACAGAGCAAACGACACTACATGTTCTTCGATTATGTCTCCTAAGTACCTCTGAGATGCTAGGGACCTTGTTTTCATAACAACCAATTCAGCATGAGGGTCGAAGGAAATGCCACTCCAGGACATCCATGAGCCAACTTGGGAACCATACAGCATTATGTGTACCTGGCCATCTTAAGACTTGAGCAACTCTCACCTCATCTGCAAAGAGAACTCTTCCAGTTTTCCTAAGTCCAATTCACATGTTCAAGTGAAAACTGAAGCTTGGCCATTTTGTTTTGTGAGCTGTGGTCAGGAGAGGTTATTTTCATTCAAGCCTTCTTCTTACAGTCCTGCTGGAAATAGAAACATTTCGGACTTGTCTTATGAGACTTTTTATCTCATTCTGCAAAGCCAGGTGTCAGATGTACATATCGTCTTTGTCTGCTGTTCATCTAGACCGATCCTCACCCTTTCTTCTAGGGTGATGTTCTGTCTCCATAAATCTTAAGCTTAAGTGCCCTGCCTATGGATGAGTGATTTACACCCAGTCTCCTGGTGACTTCACGCTGGCTGTGTCCTTAGTCTGTCAATATCACAGCCCTAACGCAATCGTATTCACTTAAATGCCTTACTGGGGCCATTGGACAAAATAGAAAGTGTTTACAAAGAGAAAGAATGAGTGAGAACAAATTTTATGATGTGTGGACTGGATAGATAAAAAAATTTACAAATCACAAAAAAAACTTTTTTTGAAAAAGGAATTTTAGAGTTAACAAAGTGTTGTTCGTTTTATTTCACTGTAATTAATCAAGTATAACTTTAAATGTATATTTATTTATTATGATTGTATACATTAAAATATATTATTTATTTATTTGTTTTTAGATAATGAGGAAAGTTATCGATAAAGGCAATGGATTTATATCTAATGAGTCTTCAAGAGTGGAGAGTATCCTTAAAGGAAAAATAAGCAAAGAGAAACAGACTGAAATGCAAGAAAGGCTTAATATTCTGCTATCGTTCATAACCACTCACGATGAGCTGTGAGCACCTTCCTGGCATAAATATTCCATATCTTTGTTGTTTGAGGTCTGCTAAAAAATAAGTTTTCCAAATGTTTGTTAGTGATGTGTTATGTGACTTTTGTGTAGATTTTTAAATAAATTATTATTTGGACATTATAAAGTTAAATAATGTTTTCTATTATTTCTTGGTAAACAATGTAAATAAGTAAAAGGGAATATTTTCATGATTTTAAATCTTCATAAATTAAATGTTTTAGATTTAATGTTTTTTTTTATTTTATCTAAGGTTATTTAAAAAAACTTTGCATGACTATTTACTAAGTATTTATTACCTGTGAACCCAGTATTTTTTTTTTGAAGGATTATAAGATTTTGTTATTTTTTGTTTTCCTCTAACAAATATTTCCCAATGCACTTATATCTTTGGTAGTATAATCTATATGTCTTTCCAAGTATATGTTTATAACATCTGCTTATTTTGTTCACTAATTGTTTGTCATAACATTTTCCAAAAACCGCTAATCAACGATGAATACTCTCTTTTATGAGCCGAGACAGTTTTTGAAGATCGACTTGGGTTGATGAAAAAAAGATTTTAGTATAATTTTATAATATGTATTGTTATGTGAACGGATAAGTGGATCTGATACCTCACATGGGTATTTAGAAATAATATGACAATTAAAAAAAATGATGGTTCTCCACCTCTAACCTACACTAATTTAGGCATACTCTTACATAAAGGGAACTAAACAAAAAAACATGAAAAAAAATAATAAAAAATTCGCAATATAAAATATTTATATAAATAAAAATTAATAACATTTTTCTGAGTGCAATCAGCAATTGGTCCATAGTAAAAAGACTTATTATAAAAGATAACTTTTAAATACATTCATTACAAATAATTTTTAAAATAATAAATTTTTGTTTAACATAATACATTACCCAACACAACACTGATAACAATAAAATTATATACATTAAATAAATATAAATCTTAACAGCTATAACCTCATCATCAAAATAAATATGAAAAAATATTTGGCTTCTTTATCTAATAGTTACATAAATACAAATAATGTTACATTTTTTTTTTCAAAGAATTAGAAATGGATTCTTTAGGGCCTAAAATAATTTTTCCAGTAAAAACAAAGATTTACTAAGAGAGTGTATATATTGTAGGAATGTCTCAAACTTGACTCAAAGAAATTGTTCAAATAATTAATTAAGATAATTCTCCATTAACTGCAAAATATATATTGTCCAATTAATATTTATGTTCCCTACATAGGAATTTATTAAATCTTGAATAACAACTTAAATACTATATACAGTAATCTAATAGCAATGTGAATATTGGACATGAAATAAGCAGATCCCAAAAACATTGTTGAGCTCTTATGGAAATAACTAAAATAATTTTATTTATCATATATTCATCCATATTATTATGTTACATAATATATAAATAAAATCCATTGACTGAATAGACTCTCATATTAAAACTCTATTTTGCACCATATCATTTCACAGATTTTGAATTTGTGCATTAAATACATTTTGATTAGAACGAGAAGTTTTATTTGGTAGCGCTGAAGTGAATACAAAGTAAATATAACTAGGTAACAACAATTCCCTCAAATACAAACAGTATTTTGAAGTAAAGGAGTAAAAATTCTTCTTTGGAGTGATAGCGTTTAAATTCAAAGATTTGTAATAAGTAAAAACCGTTTTTTAAGTTAGGGAATTTTTATATTTCTACAACCGTTTCAGTTATTATTTCTTATGAGATAACAAATATAAAATACTATCAATAAGTTTTGAAAAATATTTAGCTTCAAAGAAATTGTGGTAGTTAATAGAACAAATAAATTAAAAAGGGAATATTTCCTCATTTGACAATTACAAACAGCAAAAAAAAAAATAAAAACCAAAAAAAAAAGAGCCTGTCATCTATGTTTTCAAAATGAATTTGAATGAGGCCACTTGATAATTGAGCTTTATAACATTAGTACAGTCATAAAATATTTATTCACTAGTAAATCTTTTTAAGAGCATTTTCAATCAGTATAATAATTGTTCTCATTACTAAACTTTTAAATAGGTTCGTTTGTGATTCTGGTCTACATGACTCAGGTACCAGGTACCAGGAAGGAGCCATTCCAAAGGACCAATTGGACTATAAGGCGCTCTGCTATGATTTTCTTCTCGTATTTCCATTGCTTTTGAAAACATTACGGGATCAATTTGTTTTCTGTCTTGTAATAGGTGATGAATATACTGGAGATTGGAAACAAGTTTAGTTAACTTTGGACCTTCAATCATTTTTATTGAAAACATAGATGAAGCTAGTCCAGAGCCATAAGAGAAAAGTCCCACACGTTGCCCGACTATTTCTTGTATAGGTTTACTGCATAAATAGGAAACTAACCCACCATACAGGGAAGCTGTGTACATGTTGCCAACTTGGTTAGAAAGTAATAACGAGGCTTGTGTTTTTCTTTTAAATAACTGTTTACTATAAGCCATAAATCCTTTTTCAACTTCTCTGTCAAAGTATGTTTCTTCAAGTTTTATACCGACAAATGAATCTAGTCCTGGGTATAACTGAGGAATGTGTTCTTTTGGAGTACTTAAAAAATCATTAAGTACAAGCCTGGCAAAAGACTTTTCTACTAGCTTACAATAGGGAGAATGAAAAACCATCCCGTCAAAACTGTTAAGACCTACAGCATCGTTTGATTCTCCAGTTAGGCCAGAAAGTTTCCTAGCCTTTTGACAGTACCCTTGGTAACACTTATCAAGAGCTTTTAGGTAGCACTGAATGGATAGTTTCCCATCGACGACAGGATACTCGGAACTCAAATTAGGCTTGTAAAAGTCATAAGCGTGTGCCATGAAAGATGATCGAAGACCTCTTTCAATGACCAAAGGGGCATTAGGTCCTATCAGCATTGCTACAGCACCAGCACCGCCTGTTGGACGTGCAGGCCCTTCTGCATACACGGCTATGTCTCCTGCTATTACCACTGCGAACCTTCCATCCCAGGCACTCGATTCAACCCAAGACAGTGCATTCATTAGTGCTCCTGTACCACCATAGCAAGCATTTGTTGTATCCAAACCTGAAATGTTATTAAAAAAAATTAAATCTGAAAAATTCAGAATGCAAAATACAATGTTATAAAATGTACGAATATCAATGCTCAGGATAGAAAACTAGGAACTGTTTGTTCGAAGGAGAAAGAAGAAAACTGAAATACAATCCCTGAAATTCTTAGAAGAAGGTAAGAGAAGGTAGCTTGATGAGATAATATTAACTGAGTATTAAAAAAGTCAAATATTACAAAACAAATGGAATTAGTGGAAAAGTTTAAATGAGCAGCAGAAGATTATCAAGATACAAACTATATAATTGTCCTCAAACATCAATAATAAAAAACAGGAGTGTGAACAATAAAAATGAGCGAG
This sequence comes from Acanthosoma haemorrhoidale, assembly GCA_930367205.1. Lineage (NCBI taxonomy): Eukaryota > Metazoa > Arthropoda > Insecta > Hemiptera > Acanthosomatidae > Acanthosoma > Acanthosoma haemorrhoidale. Next base: position 44,381,231 of record OV884015.1, on the reverse strand, counting down.
GTGAAATTTGTCGATATTACAATCATTTAAAGAATTCTGTTTTCTAATATTACAGATGCAAACAGTAAAGATAGACTCTATATTAAAATAGATTTCTGGATCCTTTAAGTATAGAGGATGGGCAAAGAGCTATTATGAGAAGTAGGTACAGTCATAAAAGTAGTTGTTTGTATCACTTTGATTGTCATTGGTTATTTCCTGACTTTCTTAAAAAAAATTTAGAACAAAAATTTAAGAAAATATCCTTTAGTTTATATTAATTATCATTAGTTGTGGTATGTTAACACACTGATTTGATAATTATTAAAATAAAAAGATAGTGATGGGCCAGGGCTTAACTCGGGAATTTCTAAATTATAATAGTTCATTTCTAAGCTTTATAGTAATAACTCACTTGATAGAAAAAACGACCAAAAATTGACAAGTCCCAAGTTCGAGCCCTGTGACTATCTATATTTTTTGGCTAATAACACACTAATTGTCCCCACCCCACCTAAATAACCACAACTGGTTAAATGGGTGACAGGAAACACCTGTTTGGTAACTCAGTAATACCTACGTATGTAAGCTTATTTACATATGTAAGTTTTTCTTATTTTTCATGGTTTATTGCAAAATTAGTAAATAATTGGTAATTTAAACTATTAAACTAAGTGAATTTATTGAATTTTGATAAATTTTATATTGAAATAAAATGGGAATTATATTTGTTCCCCAAGACAAGAAGCTGTGAAAAGAAAATTCCTGTGACAATTAATGTTTTTATTAATAATTATTTTGACCTTTTAATTAAATAACCTATAAAAAGGCAGAAATGTTTATAACTCATATACAATATACATATCAGTAACATATACAACTAACATTTGAGATGAACACACAACCTTCCTAGTCCATTTTGGAGGAGCTCCTATCTGAAGGTTAATAATTTAAAAGATCTCTAAAATTATGATAAAAATAAAAGGTAGGAATATATAGATTATAATATAGAAAGTATTTATTTACCTTCCACATCATGGTTGCCTGATTCTTCAAATAACTGCATTAAAACACTTTTGACAGATTTACTTTTGTCAAGGAGAGTTTCTGTCCCGACTTCTAAGCGACCAATATCAGAATATGATATACCAGACTTTTCTAAAAGCTGACTCAAAGCTGTCAGGCAGAGTGAATTGATGTCTTCTCTATCGCTACAAAATCCCATTTTATCTTGACCAAGACCTATGGTGTACTTTCCAGCGGATACTCCGTGGAATTTTTCCAATTCAGTTTGATCCACGTACACTCCTGGTACCACCAACTGCATGTTAAGGATACCGACATCTTCAGGCCAAGAACCCATCCTATTAGAACAAATAATTCAATAATAATAACAAACAATTTCAAATGTTCAATGAAATGAAAGTTATTCATTGATAGAAATAATGAATAGCCTGATGGTGCTTACTCCTGATTACTTACTGGACATAAAGCTGGGTTTTTAGTGTATATTGCCCAGATATTGTGGATGTTACATGACAAAAAAAAAAAAAAAAAAAAAAAAAGGAACAATGTGAGAGAATTAGATTTTATTATTGCTTGGAAAAAACATAATTATACTGACCCATTGGATGCTTTTATATTAATGCTTAAATTAATTATATTATGTTAATATATTAACATAAATTAATAAAAAAAGGATATCATTATTCTCATTTATCTGAGCAACACTGAGGAAAAGTAACTTCCCTTGTAAATGATTATACCATTATTGATAGTAAATATTCTCTGCATTCTTTAATCTAATTTTGGTTAAGTGTATTCATTCATTGATGTATGAAATGCACTTAAAAATTGATTGATGTTCATGTTAGTTTTTGTCTAATGAAATAATCCTTTATTTTTTAAACTCTTTTTTGGAAAAAAAGGGGTGGGTCTTATTCACAAAAATTCATTAAAAATTGAATACTGATATAAAAAAATTAATGATTTTCTTATGCTATAACTATTAAGTCTTAAAGTAGGGAGCAGAAATAGAATTTACTGATGATCACAGATCTAACCAGTATTTAACTACCAATAATATCAAAGTAATAAAGATAGGGAAGTCAATGAATTTCAACTTCTACTCTCTATACCCTAATCCAAATATAATTTTTCTTCCCATAGTTTTACCAGTGAAAATATATTCATAATCAACAAACCAGAATAGAAACATTGAAAAAATAAATATTATTAATCTTAATTCAAGCACTGTGACCTCTGGCCTTGATGTGTGATATAAATAAAATTAACTTAATAATCATTACATCCTTAGTTTAATTTCATAGTAAAATATCACACTATTTAATTTGTTACGTTTGTTTAATGTATGATAAATTTAGACTATAAATAGTTCCTTAATAGTAAATTTTGGAATAAATACATGATTATTTCATTTAATGATATTTAATTTGAGAAATAATGTTTAAGTACACTAAGTGGTTAAAATTTTAGGTGGAACAATGGAAAATCATATGTTTTTTAATGCAGTTTTCATACCACGATCTGTAACAGTCACTTGAACATTCCTTATGATCATTTCAAATTCATGCGATATGGTGAGGTTGAGAATGAACAATAGCTTTTAAACAATATAATTCTAATAGACTGAGTATGAATTCTACAATCCAAATATTAAATACACACTTACATGAACCTAATAAACTTCAATATTCTCTCTAAGGGAGGTCAAATCATGCGATGCACAGGACGTCCAAAGAAGAATGTCTTGTTTTGTGAAGTTTAAATACTATATGTCAGAAATATTTTCAAAAATAACTGGTTTAAAAATAAAATGAAGGCAGGTTTGATTTTATCTCCATGACTTTGTAAGACTATTTTACATTTGCATTAATGAGTTTCCTAAAGAAATTCTGGTCAATAGCTAATGTTTTAGGCAGTTAAACTATCTCCAAGGTAAAACTCGACCACTAAAGCCATAAATCGACTTTTAGTGATAAGGTGTTCAAAATGAACATGATAATTACGGATAACTAAAAATAAAATACTACTTTAAATAGAAAAGTGTTCTGCTTATCTAATTTCAAATACCTTTTATGATAATTCACAATTAAATATGTAATAATAATCAGCTTATTTAAAAAATGTACGTATATATATAATTAATTGTTAGCGTTTTCAGTTAATGCCCTATTTGTATGTCAAAGCTAACTGCCCCAACAGTATTACAAGAAGTTTTTACCATAATAGGAAAATGTATTGTAGAAAAACAAACCTTACAATGGCAGGAAGAAAAAAATGTACACAAAAAGTGAAATTTGACAGGTAAAAAAATGCAATACAAACACTTTCACTGGGACCTACTTACTGAGAGGAGAGAATGTCAAGATATATAGAGCAAGAAAAGAAAGTGGTCGCTTACATTCTTATTTAACACAAATAATAAAGAATAATTGACTGTTTCCCTTCTCAATAGCTATAAAATTAATGTTTTAATAACACCTCGTTCATCGGAATATCACAGAAATAATAAAATAAAATGTGACAGTCTTAGACAATGAACTGTTAAGATTTCACAACTATTTTCATAATACAGCAGTTAAATAAATTACTTACTTTTTAAAAGTTTGACTAGAACGATAAGTGCAATGTTCTCCCCGTGTAAAGCCTTCCATTTCAATTTGAAACTGATCTTGTTAGGAAGATTCCAAGGTTAAGAGCGGTTGATAATGCAAGGTCGAAATGTTTCTTTCCAAGTCCTTTTCAATGAAATGCACCTTGATAAAGCTATGATAAATAACCAATACACTTGTATTCAAATTAAATCACTCAGAAATTAATTATCATTCATAAATATTTCACTTAATACTAAGTAACCATCATATACCTAAATAATTTTTGTAGAGAATCTTACTTACTGACTGGTTGGAAACAAGGCACCTGTACCATTAGACTGGTTGGAACCTTGAACTTAAAAAGAAACAAGCATACCTGAAGAATTCAGGTGAAGAGGTCAGTAGGTCACTAATCACTCTTGAGAAATATAAAAACGTTAAACCAACCTCTAATGAATATTCGAGATCATTTGACTAGTTTCAATGAGAATGATGAAAAGTTTCATTAGTACCGGTAAGACTTAAATTAAACGAAACGAAAACGATGTTATATTTCTGTCTCAACGAACGATACAATATACAATTTTTTTTCACGTTGGATCATTTGATGATCAGTGATAATAATTGATTGATTAGGGGCTAATGCTTAGGTAAGATATAGGTGACTACAATTTAAGAGCTATGTACAGGTAATATTTACAGTCGGACTGGCCATTTTTCGCCAGCTGATAACTGATGATAACCTGTGGCAGTGGGGTGTTGAGGGAAAGCGAGCTGGCCAACATTCTTTTACTGCTAAAATTGACCATAATAATGATAAAAGTATCTTTGTTTCTTTAAGGATTAACATATTATTATTTTTAATTATTCGGATAGCTTTGTAGATTACTTTACGATTTCATTTGCAGTAATTCAGAAGAATGTTTACTTTTCAATATATGTTTGAGACGGGTCTTGCCCAGAAATTATAATGGTAAGCAAATTAGAAATAATAATGATAAGAAACATTTTTAAAACTTATTTTATTTGTTATGTAAGGCCATCGTCCTATACAGAGTAGTCAGGCTGCCCAAAGTCAATTAATTGCCACATTGGTACAGCACTGATGATACGGAACATAATATGTAAAATAGCTGCATTAAGTACTAAACCTTAATAAAAATATTTTGGGTCTTTTTTTATTACCAATGGATCATAAAATAAATTACTGTTTTTTAAAACTAAATAATACCAGCATGACATAAAGCTTAACAATAAAAAAATTGACACGAAATTAAATAATAAAAAATGGTTATGAACCGAAACTTTTATCTTCCACTCAAAAAAATTCTTGCCCCCCCATAACTAATATAAAACTAAATCTCTATTATTTCCTATCAATATTATTATGCTAGCAATATTTTGTTTTCTATATTCAACTTGTATGGGGCGAATTGCATAATTAACATAATAATGAGTATGTAATGGGCGAATCCTTCTGCTGTGGGAATCATTAGGTTATAAAACAATGTAATGCATTGTACTGCGATACAACAAATATTAACATGAAGTTCCCCTCTCTAGTTCGCTTTCCTTGACTTTTTCACAAATACATTTTATTCGGCCATTTTCCAAAATGTTACTGCAACCGTTGGCTTTGGAACATAAAAGCTAGATTTTAGTAAAAAGCTTTAGTGGATATGTTAGACAGGAAAATTAAAATTAGCTTCCAGTCCTATTCAGTGATTAATGTGTGTTCCTATTATCTTTCCCTGCTAAAAAGAATTATTTCGAGCACATTATAATCTCTCATACACTTAAGCATTGACTGTTAAATTATTATTTATAAGTATATCCAAAATGAGTCTTACAAAAGGTTTATCCTAAAACCTTGCTCGAGGTAAATGGAAAAATACTAATGGTTTCACTCATGAGTTTTCTGTTTGATTTGGAAACATCTAATTTTACACATATAAGTTTCATTCAACTCTCTGCTTTTTATTCTAACACGTATAAGTACCCTATTGTTATTATTTAAAAAAAAAATCTAGCTTTTACGTTGATTCAATTATAAACATTGAAGGGATCGAGGACCTGGTTAATATTATGTTATATTTATTTTGGATTTATTATTAAGGACCAGTTATTAACTCATTACTATACATATTCATCGTTACTAAGGAAACGCAATATATCACACATTATTAGCTAAAGAAAAAATATATTGACAGAATCCGGGGCCTGTCCAATATCCAGTCGGCGGGAGGCTCAACCAATTGAGCTAGGCTGCACGATTGGGATTCTTCTTAATATGAATGCTTTTTTTTTAAAATGGAGGCCTCTCTCTCCTCTCTCATATCTGGTCAAATCATGCCAGATCTTATTTGGTATTGAAAATATTGACGCTATTATATAATAATGTCCTATTTAATAACTTATTGGAATCCGAATCGTGAGCTAGCATGAGCGAACCATGGATTATAATTGAGCAAAAAGTACACACAATAATATCTTGAAGATTGTGATCATTTCCCTGATCAATAGTGTTACAAAATTAACGAGCTGATACTAATCATTTCAATGCCTGTACAGAGTTTGCGTGGAATGGTCTTAGTTTCTTTACAGATCAAGATGAAACCATGGCTTGTTATATTTGTTCGTATATGCCAAATAAATGTGTTATTAGAAATATATTTATATATGTATTAATTCCTTACATTATACTTGTAGATATATTCGATATGTTCACTGGAATGCTCTGCAATATCCAATTTGTCACATGTATGGGCCAATGTAAAAAAGGGTCTAAATTCCAGATTCTTCCAGCATGACCTGTCTGTTACTACCGTCGAAGATATATTCGAGTGGAGCACTGGGATAAGAAAAAATGTTTACGCATTAATCGGAGACGTAAGTAACGTCGCGTAAGCGAAAATATTCCTGCTGAGCAGTTAGATTTGTGATTTAATTCTGTTAGCAAACGAAGGATTTCAATTATATATATATTGCCAACCAACGAATGACAGACTATTTACGACAAGGATCAGTGTCAAGCATTTTTTATTTTATTGTATAAAATATTTTATATATCATTACAATCATTATTTTAATTTTATTTCTTGCAGCGTATATAAACAAGACAGTTAAGGGACAGTATTGAGAGACTGGTGCCTGTAAGGAATATATATTTAAAATTTGAGATCGATCGAATAATGTTTATTACAGCTATTACTGTAAATACTTACAGTTTCAGGATATCTCATTGCTGAGTCAAGGCCGCTATCAGCTGCTGCGAGTTGCCGCGGTTCATTGCTTCAGCCATCCTATTCCGTTCTCCAAAAAGATGTCTTGCATCACAAGACACACCATCTTTCCAGCTTAGTTTCGGCCTTTCAATTCTTCATGTGCTGCGAAGCTCTTGTTGCATTGTCTATTTGGGGGTTTGTATATACCCCATTTATACCACTTTTCCAGCCCATCTAAGCCTGCCAATCCGAATTATTTTTACCATATCTGGCTCCTGACTGAGGCATAAAGTTCCTGTTTAATCCTCGGACCGTTCTAATAAAGGACCGTAATTGAAGTGCAGGATCTTCCTTTCATGAACTCGAAGGGTCTGTTTGTAATGTTTATTCTCTGGGAAATTATCCTGGGCTTTAATCGACAGGTCGAATGAAGTCTTTGTAGAAGCATAACTTTGGGCTTCTCGAAATCAACTGCACACATACAATTTCAGACCATGTTACAACCTTTTATTAGATGTTATCTTCCTTTTCTTTATTCCTGCTAACACATCCACAACACTATTGTCCATCTTGTGTCGCAAACACCTTTCTCAAGGCTTAGGTTGAAGAGGAGACTGGTAAATGTGTCTCCCTTTCGGACATCTTTAAAATTTTTAAAAACTCCTGATATTGTGCATGCGGTGTTTATTTTGCTTCACACATCGTTGACTGGCACATTCAAAGTTTCTTGGGGGCTCCAAATTCTCGTAAAGTTGAGTACAGCTCCTGCCTATCTACGCTATCGTATGCATTTTCAAAAATTACAAAGATGCTATTTCTGGATTCTATATTCTCCATTTTTCTAGTAGCTGCCGAAGTGTAAAAATTTGGTTCATTGCAGAATTTTGCCTTCTAAAGCCACACAGAAAGAGACCAATTATTTGTTCAGCAAAGCCCAGTTGCTTTTGCAGTAAATAGATACGTGCTAACATTTACATAAATCTTATAAAGAAGTCTAAATAATTTTAATTATCATTTTCAGGAGTATCCGTTTATTACATTAACGGAGGTTCAAAAAGCTGGGATACCGAAGCCTTCCGACTATATTGGGGAAGTCTGGAACATAATAGATAAACGACTTCATCTGAAGTAATTATTTAAAATAAATATTTTTTTATTAAGTAATGTTCGTTTATTATTGCATTTTATGGTTCATTGTTTTTATTTTTCTGAAGAAAAAGATTGTTACTTATTATAGATTTTTAAAGATTCAAATGCTAATAGCTACAAATTCCTGATATATATTTTTTTCCTTTTATTGTTACCACATAACACACGTTAACTTACGATTTGTAATATAAACAATATTTACAAAATTATATTGAAGACACGTAGGCTGGAATATTAAGTTACAATATATAACTTCATGCATAATAAATAATATAAAGATATGCGAAGATATAGATATATAATATATAATACATACATAATAATCATAAAAAATCATTTATATATAATGAATAAATAAAAAGGAATAAATGTCAACTCTCTACCCACGGTTGATACATTTCTATACAATGTGCTATCGATAACTCACATTGTCATTTTCAAGTGCTGATGAACTAACCAATTATTGAGTATAATTAGCACTTGACAATATTTAGTAGCGTGAATTGCCGACAGCGCTCGTATATGTAACTATACTACAGTTGGGGGGGACAAGAGTTCTGTCATTTATTTACTAAATTACAACCCAACCAGTATAATATCCAATAATAAAAAGGAAGGTCAATCGTGTTGGTCAAATGTGCAGCCTCGCAAGATATTGTGCGTAGCTAGTTTTAGTCTGCATGGAGCCCCTTATCTACCCAATTTATTCATATTTTCTCTTAGATGTGATTTATGAAGTACCTATCAGACTCTCTGGGAATTCAACTAGATCATTCTTGGAACCGCAACAAGCACATTTCAAAATGCTGAACATGAAAAGCTAACTAAAACCGCAACTCTTATTACTTTTTTAAGGCCTCTTCTGCTGTATGGCAATGAGGTATGCTGAAGTGCTGCTTTAGTAAATGTATCACCGAAGTGACTACAAGACAAATAATTAATATAGACAGATATCTTCGTACATTGTAGTGACCGCTAACTACATAAGAGAAATCACCCTATACTCTATTGTATATATATATATATATATATTGTAAACAAATGTAAATAACATGATCAAAATATAAATCATTGTAAATGTGTTAAACAATAAAAAATGCGGGGTGCCAATTAGTTATGTGAGCCGCGACGCCAGCTGACAGTAGCCAGGCATGGACCCAACCACCGGCAGACCCTTTCAGGCTCTGTCACGGAACAAAGGAAAGCCACATCATTGTGTACTTCATTAGCGATGCTTATTGGCTATTGACAAGGCCAGCTGGGTATTTAAGCCGACAATTTGGGCCCTGTAAATCATTCTCCTGGCAACTACCGGCTCGTGGCTGCCCTGCTTGAAACTCTGAAACTTGGCTTCTTCTTTATGAAAAACCTCTACATCTCTTTCTCTCCTCGCCTCGCTACGTTTTAGTCCGGCGTTGTCAGGCCCCACACCTTCCTAGTGGGAATCTCTGCCTTCGTCTCGCTAAATCTAGCACCTCCTTGGGAGAGACCTCTCCCTAGTGGACAACGGTTGTCGTGGCCATGCAAACTTACCAAGCAGTGTCTCCCGCGACAATTCAGTCTGCCTCTCTCCGGTTCACACTCGCCTTTGGGATCCGGACAGATTTCGCCTACCCTCAGATACCGAGTGTGAATTCGTGGTCATTCCAAGACCACACAAACTACCTACCTACCTACCCTCTTCTCCTGAACATATTTCACTGTCGAGACACATACCTATCAAATATTGAGTCAGATAGTAAAGCCGTCACGAAACGATTGTCCAGGTTGTAAACTCAAACAACCCTCACTTTATCACCAGGGCTAGGGTAACCAGGCACCCCCCTAGTGACGACCCGACATACATATATATAGATATTGCCAAATTCATTTGATTTAATTAAAAAGTGGATAAATTGATAAGAGGTGTAAAAAAATGTTTTTCTATTGTTTTGTGTTAATTTTACCATGTGAAACATTGTTTGTTTGTTCTGGCGTACAATGAATAAATACAAAATGACCTACTAATTTATCTGTAAATCTGCTTCTGAAGGAACTTTTCTTAATAATTTATCTGCCGTACGCGTGGGTGCCCTGATACCCCTAAGAATGTTATCGATGTACGGGTTCTTTGGGAAGCTTTAATGGCTGTATTGATATCCTGTATGGTATATTTTTAAATGGAATTACATGAATTACAAAACACAAGTTTATCAAAAGGTCAATAATAATGGCCACTGGATAATATTTATCAATATTTTTTTGCTTGTTTTGCAACCGTCAACTCGGTTTTGCCCTGACTCTTGAAGTTTTTTCTGGAATTGTCTAAAACAATGAATTGTAAGAAGTGTACATTTAATTTCGTTCGAATTTGTTTTCCATCCCATTAAATTTGAAGATAGTTATAGCTTGCGATCAGTTAAATTGAATTTTCTTGTTCCCCAGTGATAAAATGGTTGGTTTTGAACTCAATAAAAAAGTCGAAGTATTAAGTACTTAGTTCATTTTTTCTTATCAAGTTCATAAGCTGCATGTTTCAATGTTTCCACCTCTAAGGCGTTGTTTTTATTTATTTTAAAACATTTCACTTTTTGATGTTTTCCTCACACATCATACCAACGATATTTCTGTACAGTCAAACCACAACAATTGCTCATCTGGACATCTGCTTTCAGATATGCATAATTTTCAGTTAATTTAGTCATTATCACTACACAAAAAAATAAAGTCATTAAAACTGTCATTAGCACCGTGCTCACAAATTTAATCCAATTATTGTTTTTTTTAGAAGGATTTCCACTCAATGTTCCGATGATGGTAAAACACGACAGGAAAAAAGTGACGCGCCATTTAGTAAATTTATTCGTAATGTAAAGATAAACATTTTACTATCATATTTATTAGAACATCAAATTAATCATCGTGACGTCCTGATTAATAATCTATCACATATGTTGGAGTTTAAATGAACAATAATTTCGCAAAGCCGTTTTAAACTATCTTCATAAGCGTTTTCGAAATTTTGTCGGTGACGCCAGTTCCATTAAGAGGGACGTTGTTTTACTTGTTGCCCTTGAGCAGCTGAAAGTAAAAGCCTCATGACAAATAACGGAGGGGTAAATATTAAGCAATCGCTTACATGTAATTAAAAAGTAAATTATTTCCTATAGCATTAAATAGAGTATGAACCATTAAAGATCCCGGAATTCCTGATTAATACTATCCACCAATGTGAAGAGGTCTGGAATCTCAAGGTGTTCAATATTCAAACAGTTTATAGGGAGCATCAAACCGCAAATTGTTTAAGGATGACAAAAAACGAGTCATCAGTGGTGTCCTCGGACTATCTGATATCGAGTTTAGTGCTTCCGAATGGAATAATCTGGCAGTTCCGACCTGAGTGGTGCTGATGCAATTAACAACGTTGTATTACTACGAATTAATTGTATTACGAACAATTAATTGCGTTGTATTACTTAGATTTGAAATAGTATAAAAAAAAAAAAAAAAGAATTCGAAATATAAGTAGATTCGAGTATCTTAGTCATCCTGATTTTTGTTTTTGTTACATTAAAGCTTCAATTATGTTACATCGATTGCTGAAAACGATTTTAATGACGTTTTATAATTATAGTTCACTAAAGTAATGTAACCAATTAAGTAATGACTCTTCGTTATTGTTCTAGACACATATGTAAAAACGTAAGGATTTCTGGGTTCTAAAAAACATATCGAAACCGTAAAGAAAACATGAAATCAGCTTTCACAGTTAAAAATCAACGATTTATACTGTCAGCTCTCCAAAATAATGAATCGTTGAATGATTTTGAGTGATTTTGTTTGAGTTGAAACATTTTTATGACTTCAGTTGTGGAAGAAAAATTCAGGTAGACATACAGACGAAAAACAATTGCCCAAGAACTGTTTAAAAATTCTTTTGGGCTTAGCAATTAGGCTGAAAAACTTTTGATATTTATTTTCTTGTTTTTAGGACAGAGTACATAAAGGGTACTACGACTAGGGAGTTCCTAAAGGTGGGCGAAGCCGATCTCGCCCTCCAGCCAATAGCGATGAGCAGCCAAGACTATGACCACTACGACTACAGTCATGTGGTGGGGCAAATCTGGTAAGCCATAAGTCTTAACAGCTCTGTTTATTTGTGTATACCAACTTTCATGTTAATCCGATCAATAATAGATACTTTATCAGTTTTTATATTATCGCTAATTATTTTGTGTTTTGTAAGGGATGTCTGTAAGTATATTCTAATTATAATGAATGGCGGATTTTGGTCCCATTCATTATTTGAGACCCTTTTTCTTATGGCCCACAAAGTCTGAGGACAGGCAGACATAGGGGGGGGGGGGGGGGGGGGAGTTGGACCGGTCAGGTAGAAGACACTTCTATCCCGCTAGTGACGGCTCATCTACTGTGGTCACAGGAGCCTTTATGTGCCGTAAATCTTGGTTATGAAGACTCATGCATAATAAGGAGGTTCACTGGGGGGGAGGGGGGGCAGGCTTCAATGACAAAACCTCATGGTGGCGAGGCTTTCCTTACATGCGTGAAGTAAATGTGCATGAAGAACACATCTATTAATTATTAATTCCTCATCATCGTAGCCAACTCCTTTCCTATCTTGTTACATATACGCGTTGGCAGTTATAAAACCAAAGCATTGCAGTTAAAGGAGCCATCTGTAAGAGTCGGTTTTTGTTGATATGGTTCACACTTTCACTTTGCCTTGCTCATCAGATATTTGTGACTTATCTATTTGATGATTTAAGTAACATGATTGGTACTATGTCCCTGTAGCAGGTCACCGAATCGTCACTACCAGAGTGTCTCTATTTGTGTTTTTAATTGTAAACACTTCCACTTCCGATTGTCACTCATGGTCTCCTGCATGGCATCTATGATACATATTGGATAGTACTTTATGAAATTTTTAACGTTTTCTTCAACGTCACTTCCTCTCTTCTATTAAAAGTATTTCTTGAATTCTTGAAAAGGCTTTGGAATGTACCCCAAACACAATGTTTCATGAGCATTTAAACCTTGAATTATGATCTTTAAATTAAATTTTGTCTAAAAAAATCGATTACATTTTTAATAAATAAAGGGTTTCCGTTATTTCCTACAGGGTTTTATTTCTTGTTTCTGCACAAGTTCATCAGTACAAACAGTCATCTTCAGTTGCTTAGGAGTCGATGACTTAAATCTTGGAGCTAATATTATTACTTCATAATAATCACATATTTTTACATACAACCATAATATTCTACTATACACCTACAGATGAAAGTTTTGATGAAACACCAGTTTTTAAATTAATAACCGATTCTGTCCTAATTTAGGAAATTACTTAATTACTTAATTTGTGTTATTTTTAGAAAAGAGATCTTAAAATTTCAGTTTTTGTTCTGAGAAAACCAAAAATTGTCAAATTGCCTGTCAATTGACAGACTAGCAGACATTAATTTGAAACATAAGGGTATTGAGTCTAGATTCAGTAAATAATGTCCTATTTTTGCCTTTCTACAAGTTATTTATTTCAAATTCACAAGCCCTTTTCTGTTGTTAACAACATTCTTAGCATGAATAGCATTATAGCCTATTGAAAGCGATTGTGAATAAGAAATAAATAACCAGATATGGTAGGAAACGTTATTATATGTTAAGACGTTATTTATATAAGGGTCATTCCACACCATACCAACCAGTAATAAAAAAATATATATCATCTTGAAATTCGTTAATACAATCTAATAACATGTATATGTAAAATAAATTTTTTTCAAAAAAATTAAAAATTTGGTTTTTGTATTTTTAAAATACAATTCTTTGGAAACTTTAAGATTGGTTCAGAAAAGTCATGACAACATTAAGTTAAAGCTATTGACATTCTGAAAAGAATGGCACTATTTTCAGCTTCCCAGGGCAAATAGTTTTGGAGCTATAAGATTTTGAACGTTTCAAATCGTGTCAAAAGCATGGTAGATTTTTGGGTTTTAAAAATTAGAACTAAAAAACTAAAAACTGGAAAAATTTGAAACTGATAGTACTACATATGTACAAAAATTCATTGATTTCTGAGACAATGTTCCAAACCACTGGTTAATTTGACATGGAATGACCCCATAAGGTTTTGAAAAAAAACAAGTTTTATTTTTGAATGTTGAAGGTTCCATATATACAGGAGAACAAAAGGGCATGTTGATGTTTCTCCTTTACTATGGAGTGAAAATGTTATCTACGGCATTAGCGTGCTCACAGTGATCTACACTTTCTTCCAATGGTTCCTCATTAGATCAAGGTGAGTTACTTTAGGCAACTTTACTCACAAAGGTTGACAACAAAATAATCTAAAATATAACAAACACAGTTAAACAACGACAGTGATGGAATTAAGTTGGTATACTCATACTAAAAGTTACCATTTTTTAAACATAATAAACATTACTTTTTTTATGGGCTGTAGCACAGTGTTTAGTGGAGATGTTTCATGCTATGATGGTAGTAGGTTCAAATCCCAAACTGGACTATAAATGCCTACCTACCCTTATGGTATGGATTAGTGAGTGAATGTGGAATTGTAAATATGGCATTAATATGATATTTGTTAGATAATTGTAATTTATTTCTGTTGTTTTCAGAATATGTTTGGGTCTCGACATAAAGATGGATTCAAAGAAAGCTGCCAGAGACATTAAAAAAAAACAAACGAAGGAAACTATTCTTGAGTCATCATTAGTCATCTCTTGTCTAAATGTACTTGGTCTAATTTTACAGCAAGGTATTAAACTAAATATAATCTGATAACAGAATAGTTTGGCTTAAATGCTCATTGCTACAGACAATTTCTACTGTGTGACAGCAGAAATAATTTAACCTCATGAATAAATTTAAAGATTAACAAATAAAATCAAAAACACTTAGGATATAACAAAATTTAAGACATTTTAACAAAACTTTTTAAGACGTAACACTTGAGGCATAACAAAAGATTAAAATTGAAGCATGTTAATACTCTGTGAAAATTAATTGGGCAAGCTCAAAGAAATAAACCTAATATGCTGTAGATATAATCTCATTAAGTTATTGATAAAAGCACACATTATTGTAGTAGCATTCATAAAAAAATTGATAGCATAATTAAAGGTTTATAACTTAAAATGCTAATTAATGACTAACTTAGCATTTGTCTCCCTTATGATAACTTCTCTAATCACATAACTAATTAAATATCATATTAATGAAACCAATTTATTAAGCTGTGACCTCCCTCTGACTGCGCAGGGTCAAAGTCAATACTACACCAAGCAATCTATTTATGTTTTAATTAATATTACTATAAACAATGTTTGACTGGCAAGTACAACTGGAATAACTGTCTACTTGAACCAAGCAAAGTAGTCCAGACCCAGTTATTTAGTTCTAACTACCACATTAAATGTATGTTGAACTAATAAGGAAAAATTCCTTTAAAACCAGAAAACTACTTTATCCGTCAGATTTTCCACTAGGTTTTTAGGGAAGGGCCTGGTACCCACTTAATAACGGCTAGTTGTTATTACCTTTTGGGGAAAGAAGCCTGTGAAGCAACCATGCTAAACATTAGATTGTATCCTGAAAGATCGAACAAAAAGAAAAGGTTCTTTTTCTTAGTCGTTTCCTTGTCTATGCCCTTTATATGCTATTTTTAGTTCTCCTTACTTTGATCTGTTACTAGCCACTGATCATCAGTTTACTGGCCCATAACAGCACTTCTGGACTGTTTCTCACAGCCCTCTTGTCATGTTTTTCTTGATCAGCCTAGATAGCCTTCTAAATGGCTTACTACTCTGACTTATCCATTCCTCTTTAAGATCTTAATAACTCTCTGGTAAATACCCTGGGTTAATACCTTCTGGGAAAACAGTTCTTTTGTGCCAAGGAGGATTCCTGGAAAAGAAATATTATCAAGACTGAACCTTTTGCCTTCCATGGGCTTTAATGGTACAGTTTGGTTTTTAAACAATGTAAATTTATGTATGTAGATGTAAATTTTGTTCTAACATAAACAGTCAAGTAATATTTCTTTACAGGGTCACAAATAAAACAAAGATGCGGTTCTGCAAGGTTGCTGGGTATTATTTGTACACTGCTTGGTCTGCTATTAAACACTGCATACTCAGCAATACTAATTGCACAGATCACGAGTGTAGAACGTTATGCAAAAATTGAGCCTTTGAGTCATCTTCGTTTAGATGGACCTTATTCTCTTTGTGCACCTACTAAAGAAACTAGTTTTGCTTTTAAAATAATGCAAGTATGTATATATTTATACTAATAATGATTAAACTATTTCTTATTTTAACACAAACTATCAGATATTAATAGAAAATAAAGTGTTCTCTAGGGTGCTGGTATTCATCCTAGCTTTTAAATAATCTAAATTGCAGGAGATGGTTAAACATGAACTCAGAAAACCTTTAAATGTTAATTTAATGAGACTTTGCTTTTAGGAACTTAAATTTTAACAAAAAGCATTTGTGTAATAGACAAATTTAACACTTTTTTTCTAAGAAGCCTGAATTGAAATTCAACAAATCTAATAAAATACATTTGGTATCTATTTTTTTTTCAGATATGGGATTGATAAAATTCAAATGGTGCTTTAGACCCATTAATAGAATAATTCAATTTTGTAATCTATCTCATGAAAATTTGATCAAATCATAATAATAAGGAGAATAGAATAAATAAACAAAATATAATATATGAGGTGATGTTTTATATAAAGATTTGTTTTTGTGCCATCTTTAAACAGTTTCTCAATTTTGCCATTCTCAAGAATTTCTGACACTCAAGACTCTCTTTGCAGACCAATGCCTGTGAAATTCTGTTAACAAATGTTTAATTGTTCAGACTTTTTTGACATCTCATCATATTGTCTATGGTAGCGGTCCATTCTTATTAGATATAAAAATGTATAAATAATTATATATTTATTTATTCTTTTCAATTAATGATGAAATAAATAACAATTTTCAATTTCAGATGTATCAGAAAAGTTGGGCCCATCCTGAGAGACGACCCAATTGGCATGAACATTTCAATAGGCAAGCATGATTAATATTTTATATGGATTTTCAGTAAATAAATACTGTAGAGTTTATTGTTCACAGTTTCACTTTAATTGCGATTGGTAGGTAAAGATGATTCATTAATACATTTGCTGGATAGCAACAGAATAGTGTAGAGAACATTTCAGTTTTGAGTTGAAATTTCGTATTAGATACCTGATGAAATAAATTAACAAACTATTTTGATAAACTTCCATTATATAAGATGAAAGTACCTTTTTTTACTTTTATGAATGATTGTATAATGACAGCATTAAGTAATTATCTACAATTATCAAAAAATAAAAAAAAATATCTTATTTAGTAAAAAATAATTATTTTTATAATATTAAATTATTTATTATTCAGCCTGTGATGTAAATAAATTGAATACTTAAATAGAAATGGTAGTTTGATAAGAGTTCTGAGTACAGGTACTGCATGTTATGCCATCTAATAACAGAAATCTCTGCTTATATAAATACAAACAAAAAATTGGTATTAACCTTTGACTCAAATTAGTATCTATAGTTAGAATCACTCCTATGTTAGTTATAAAATTAACCAATAAAACATGAATAAATCCTTCTCTTTTAATAAACACACCATATCAACAAAATGTTAAAGGACTTGTAATAAGAATCATATTTTATCATTCAAATCATATTTATAAATAAATTTAATAAATTATAAATAATTCATCTAAAATATACAATTACTTTATTATTTTTATGATTTTCTTAAAACAGGCCACCATGTTCTGAAAGATTTGGAGACCATGTTCCAGCAGAGGACTACTGCAAACATAACACTTACGTCATTGATATGAGCCACAATGTAGCATATCTAAGAAATTCAAACAGTTTGAAATGCCAAGTTGTAAATGATAAAATGAAATATTTTCAATCATATCTTGCTATTACTTTACGGAAGAATTTTATCCATAAGGAATTAATTAACCAGCAGTGAGTTGTAAAATCTCATATTGGTGAATCAATTTCAAATTTAATAAACAAAATGAATGAAACATATATCTGTTTTTTAGCTTGATAAAACTCTATGAGACCGGCATTATAAAACACATCAGGCTTACGTACTTACATTCTACATTTGAAGTGGATGAAGGAGCCATCTTGAGGGAGGACTATTCAATGACGATGGTTCAAGTAAAAATATTGTTTCATTTCTATTTTATTTCAATGTTATTTTCACTTTGTATATTTCATGTGGAAATAACGTATTTTTATGTGACTAGATATGCTTGTATAATGAAGGATAAAGTTGTAAAAGTTATCCACTAGTACTAGTTATATTTTGAATTTTATTAAAACTTTCAGCATTGTAAACAATTTATGGATTACCTTACTCACAAGTTTGTTGTGTATTAATTAGCAATAATATTATAAGTAAATAAAAATTTTATGTGATTATGTTTTCTGATGTAAGTCACCCTGATTGACTTTCATTCTATGTATTTCTATTATGCACAAAATATACAAAACTGACCAAATAAAAAAATCAATATACATATCAACTGGGATATCACAAATTGAAGTGAGGTATAACTGCATATGTACACTGTAAAGATGGATTGTTTTGAGTAGTAATTTTTTTCTGTTTGGTTTATTTATTTCTTGAAGCTTGAGGTCAATCAAAAATACAGTGCACCAAACATTTTTCTCTTTGTTTTCAAATTTTATTGTCGAGAACAACCAACAATTCTGGATATTTAAATTTATTTTCGTAAATAGGTTGTAATGATTTTCAACAATTTTGTTAAAAAAAAAAAATTAAAAGACTAATGGTTTCTTGAAATACTTGTTATAATTAAATTAGATATGATGTTAAACAGTTTATTAACAATATTAACTAAACTTGACAGTGTTAGCTATAGTAGCCACTCACAGATAGCACAGCGTATGTTAAATTTCTATGCAGTTTTTTAACCAGTGTTTCCTTCATTTTAAAGGTTTCATTGATTTTTTTCAAAGTTATCCCTTTTACCCATGTGAATAAGTCTCTGTTCTTGTATTTATCAGTCACATGTTGAAGATAGAAACATAAAATTTTGCAATGAGGTCCCAATTTAAATCATTAAGACATAACATTATAGTGTTAATGTTCAATTTAGTTTATGAAATGATTAATTGGTTGGTATTAAAAAAAACTATTTTTCTATAATTTTGAGTAAAGTATTCAATTACGAATGTACAAATTAACAACATATAATTTGTGTTTTGTTTTCACAGAATATAATTACAAAATGTCATTAAAACTGCCATTAATGTCATGTTTGCCACTTTAACTTGAGCAGTTTTTTTTTTTTTTTTTTTTAGAGGCATACTATTTTGCATGTTAGTTCCGTTTGAAGCCCAGATAATGGTAAAAATTTTACCTGCCCATAAAATGAATGGTCATTATAAATTTATTAATAAAAATTTTTTTTTAATTTTTCCTATGTACTGTGTAGGGTATAAAATTTTAGATCCTGATTGATAATTTCTAGTATGTCTTGGGGTTTAAGTGAAATATAATTGTGGAAAGTCATTGAAAATGACATCAAAGGGGTACTTGGAATTTTCAAACAACCTTAGTTTCTTAGAAAGGGATGATCTGACTATATGTTTTACATGATACTCCAGAGATGCTAAAAATAGAAGCAACCTAATGAAAAATAAGCAAGGGTCAACCATTAAATCATAACTTCTAATTAGACAATTACTATGTATTTCATATTGAGAAGCGCATAAAATTGAAATTCACTGCCTTAACATTAATTATATGTTTTATGTTTTTGGAGTTTTGTTGACTATTACTGCAATGTGTTATTAAAACTGTCAAAACATTGTTTTAGAAACTGTAACAAAACCCTCCATTGCATAACTTGAATTAATTAAAAAAAAAAAATCAATCAGAAACCCTTATGAATATCTACGTCTAATATGTCTATTCAGACGATTGAAAATTTCTTGTTTAAATTTGACACGAGATGTTTCTTGTAAGCTTCTCTTGACCTGATGACACTTAAAATACTTAAATGAAAATATCAATCACAATCCAGTGGACAGTATTGAGTCCACTATTTCCAAGGTAGACTCTCAAAACTTTATTTTTTGGAATTTCTTTGAATTTCTGCGTTTTTAAGCTAGGAAAAAACTGGAACTTTAAACCTTTAATAGGTTTTGAGAGGTGACTTAAGAAAGCCTAGAAATATGAGAGAAGTGGGCCAGTTAATGCATATGAGGCCAAATTTTTGAAAATAATGCTTTTTTTCTCATACTTCCCAACATTATATCTTAACCAAAATGTATGCAGTTGTTGAATTTATCTTAAAATTTCAGATCAATTGGGTCATTTATATTTATATTAAGACTGACGAAATACGACTACTCGCAACCTGTTTGAAAGAAGAGCCTTTCTCTTCAGGTTCAATGATCTAATTTTTCTTTCAAATTGAGCCCCGATATTTCTTTGGTTCAAAAAAAAAATTAGCTTCTGTACATAAATCAGTTGCTTGCTTGAACATCCGCTAATTTAAAAATTATTTTTTCGTTTCATTTTCATAATTATTTCTACCCCATACGGCCCCCCTCGGAATAACCTTGTGCTTGATAGAAGTTGTCAAGAAATGATTGGACTTGACTGTCGTGCGTAATCCTACAAACCCTGAAATCAAGGCCCAATAACGAAATGGCATACCAAAGTATAATTTTGAGTAATAGTGACTAGACCCGTTTTTTTAATTAACGGTGTTACGAAGTAACACGGCGGCTTTTTCGATGGGTTCCCCAATCGAGGATAACACATGTCCTTTGGCGTTATGTCATAGCTACGGCGCGCACCTCCGATAGGCCGTTGCCACACTTACTGCTCGGAATTTGAACCACCCGAGTTTTCTTTTCGTCTTACGTCTTATTTTTTTTTTCTTCAAATTTCCGAATATATCTCGCGATATCCTCGAAAAGAAATCAAAGGCGTGATAAATCACCCGATGAAGCGTTTTTTTTACGGTTGCGAAAATGATTTTATTGAGATTTTAGTAATTATATTCCACAAAAATACCAATTCATAATACATATTATTGATCAAAAAGTCGAGATAATTAATTTGAGAATCTCCTTAATGTAATTGGAAAATATTAATTTTTGTGTTACTAATTAATTAATTAATAGAGGTTTTTTATTTAGAAAACGTGGAGCATAAAATGGAACAAGGAAAAGTATCATGCCAAAAATAACACTCATTTGTACTCCTAAAACAAATAGACACCCTCCTCACACGTTTAAAACGGGTTGGTGAAAGATCTCATGAATGAATAGTGTACATATGTTTTTTTTCGCAGTGGCGTAAAACCGAGTGGTCATCAACACTGCAGTCTTAGTATAGGTAGTCTAGAAAATTCTACGAGCTAGCACTGAACACCGGGGGCTCGGTCCACATGCCAGGATATTCGATTTCAGAAACTATTAGTCAGTGTGTACAGATCGTCAGTGTATATTAAGAACATGTTCTAGGTTATTATAGTTATAATTAGGTTTGATTTAGATGTGCTGGATTAGGTTGGCTTGGGTTAGGTCTGTCTGTCAATGGTAGTTACATCATTTGATGGTCACTCTGGTGAGTAATTGAGACATATTTAAACTCATTCTAGCATCAATAAGAGCGTATATGTGTATACACTTTATTATAATATATTATGTATATTATCAAAGATTAAAGATTCCGAAATTCTTCATTGCGGCGTTGGGTTTCATGCAATGGACGCATTTTGATATGGCTTACATAGTTATTTTGATTTTTTTTTGGGATTTCTATTGTTTTTTTATTTGTTAGTTTCACATATGGTTGTGAAATCATAAGGGCGTTTCTGGTTACGAAAATCAAGTAGCGAGACCCATAGATCCTTTAAACAACTGGTGTTTAGGGGGACCTTATCTCTCAGAGTGTGTTTCATCATTATACATTCATTAACAATCACTTACACAAGCGTTACGTCTACGATCATCGCATCTTATGTTATATTATGTTTTGTTCATTTATTTAAGCCCTTATGTGAAAAGGGGGTGTTATCGCGAACTCCCTTTTTTTATGGAAACAAAATAAATCCACTTTCCAACTGTATGTGAGACCCCCTTGAAAGGAGTGACCCTGAGAAGGAAGAGCTGTGGGCCGTGATTTGGCTGCCAAGGTGGACCAGACCTGCCTCACCATGACCGTGGAAGTTGTGCCGTGACTTTAGGGCTCATCCGACCCACTGACATTATCATCTCGTGTGGTTCATCGCCCGCTTTACCGATTGCCACCTTATCCACCTTGTTTATAAACCCCCAAAAGTAGATATTATAAGTCAGGTCAGTTAAGTTATCGATTGATAAATGGCTCTCAATTTTTTCAATGACACTTCCAAGAATGTCTCTAGGCCAAGAAGACGATGGGCAAAAACCACGAACGCCATGCTATTTGCAGTTTTATCGGTAAATCAGACTGAGTCACTTGAGCAAAATCATAATGGTATTTGATTTTGAACGAAATCCTAAAACCTATCACGTTTTAAGAATTATACCCAGAAGTAGTGTTACAGTATATGCTATGAGCAAGATGTAGATATTTGTCTGAATAGAAAATCTATTCCGAGGACAGAAGGGACTGAGAGTTACCTGGTTCAAACATAACTTGTATAACCGTTAACTTTTATAAAATTGCGACTTTGGTTATTGCGCGGTTGACATAATTTGATATGGAAATATTTACTTTAATTTGTTTGGGAATTTCTGTTTGTTTTTTTTTATTTGGTGGTTTTAAGCCACCATTACTTCTCCTTAGATCTGGAGGTAGGATGGAATTTGGCAAATCCAATTTTTCCCCGTTTGCTAGTTCAATGTTCCCATTCGTGCTTTCTAAGGTGTCAACGTGTAATCCATTTAAAATTTGAGAATCCTTATGGTGTTTAGGCCAGAGAAAAGTTGAAAAAAAACCGTAAATATTTAGAATTATGAATGTAAAATATTTAAGATTAAAACTTTAAATGTAACTTATGAAATTTATTCTTCTAAACAGCAATCTTATTTTTGGTTTCATCAACTTAAGGAAAAAATAGTAATAAAGATTAAAGAAGCAGTAAATAAGGTAGGTAGGTGGTATATGGACCCAAAAACAATACTTGGGGCTTTGGGCCGGGGCTTAAGCTCTGAGAGTGTTGAGGTTGCGGTTCATCTTTCAACTCCCTTTGACTGTCTGAAAACGTGAAAATAAACTTTTTCCTTTATTCACTCAACATTGTTTAAGCCTTATTTGTTTATCATTACAGCTATTTATAATAGCGGAAATTACAATTTTTAGAATTAAAGGGGTAATTTCCTAGCTAAATTTTGATTTCATTCCTAGAGATTTACATTTCAAAAAAATGTATTTCATTGTATTTTTTTATGAATAATCGTTGGAATGTAAATGTTATTTATAATTATTCTAATCAGGCATGGTATTAAAATTTTGTTATTTATTAATTTTAAAACTAAGTCCATTGTGTAATATTTTTTTTTTAATAAAGCCATGATAAGTGTAAATTTTCTTAGCTAATCATCTTAACAGCATTTCAGTAATAGCAGATGTTCCCTCTAAATTACTAACGAAACACTAGATACCTTCCTTAACACCCCTTATACCAGAAAATCAGTCTTCTAGAAAATTCAGATTAACTTACTTAAATTACTTTACCTATTAAATTTGTTTGCCAAATACATTATTCATGGGAGAAAACAGTTTCAGGTTCGAAAACTAATTTTCGATGGCCAGTTTCGAAAATCCGACCGCACGCACATTGACCATAATTAATTTCGCCAAGCTCGCCTACAGAGTCTTGGAGGTATATTTGGAGCAGGGTTGGGCCTCATTGTGTCAGAGGTTCCGGCCGCAGGTTCTGGTCGAAGATCCCGCTTACATAAGGCGCTAACAGCGGGCGTTCCTTGACTACCAAAACATTCTTCATATCCAGTTACGTGCATTTGTAACCTTGCTTTTGAAACCTAAGGTCCTTTAAGCAACCCAGCGGCACCTGTATTCAACAAGTTAATGGGCAGGAACTACCAACATCCAAAATAGAAATGTAATGAAGACAAACGGCTATTGGAACACCCCTTTGATTTCTTCTCGGCGCCAAGTTACCAGAGACTTCTGTCTCACTTCCTTTTTTTTTCCCTTCCAGAGTAGCCATATGAAAGGAGCACGCACAATTCGTACATACTCTGCACAATAATACAGTACATAATAATCACCTTTTAATATTTTAGCATATTAATTTCCCTAAACTCAGACAATACAAAATAAATTTCTAAAAATAATTACTATATGCGAGCTAGTTAAGGAGTAGTTTTGCACTTTGAAATCAAACGATGCAAAAATAAATAGGTTAGACAATGTAAAATTAATTTACTTGTCTTATGCTACGCTTAGCTTAATATTCTAGCTGTGCTAATAATTGGTCAGTAGGGTGCTTTGGAAGCAAGAGGCTGACTATTAAATAAATAAAAGACGCTTCTGATGTCTGAAAACCACTATAAAATAAACACTAAAATCTAACTCGTACTGAGAGCGCGCAACGTTTTGCTTTAGGGAATTTCTTAATGAATTCGCTTTGTTTGGTCAATCTGTTCATACTCTCTCCAATGTAAAATTGTGTTCCTAAGGGTGACTCGTTGGTACCTGCATAGGTCTTAAACATTTATACAGGGGATTTAAATAGAAGCTCTCTTGAAATCAAGTTACTTCTGATAAATAAATTTAGATTTATAAACAATATACTGACTGTGGCCTAATCAATAATTTATTCAGCTAAGCGTACATACTACCATCTCCCGACTGCATCACCCCTCACTGATATTGACTTTATTTATAACATAGTAAAAGAAAAAAGTCAAAGGTTTCTAGAAAATGGTAAGTATAGCCAACAGTAATAAAAAAAAAAAAATTCATATGCATTTGTCATTGTCAGTCTCTTAATAATTTGTAATTTAAAATAATAATTGTTATTAATTATAATAATTAATTGTAATTTTACCATGTTAGCGTCTGCTGGTTATCAATAGAACTTTGTCAAGAACTGAACGTTGGAAGTATCGTACGCCTGAGATTAAGACAGTAGACAGCTATAAATATTCAGTGATAACATTGACACCTCAGCTTTGTCTGGAAAAACGTTATGATTAAAATTACTTTGGAAAGTTGTGGATTCATACAGCATGGGGCTGTTTGGTGCAGTACAAAGATCTACTGTGTGTCATGGGGCACACGTTTGTACACCAATATCATGAACAAGAAAAAATAAATTATCTTATTAACAAATATTTAATTTTACCAAAACTTCAAACTAATTATACATTATATTTGGAAACAGCTAGAGAACTAGTTTTCTTTTATTACCTAAAGCTTTATTTAAATTTTGTTGTTAAATAAAATACAAAATATTTCATCATAATGCAATAGATGCTGTCGAAAAATTTTTTTCGGAATCCAAAGCAAGTCGATTTATAAAATAAATATGGGGTAGAAGTATTACTGCTGGTTGATTATGGTAGTGCGAGTACTAATGTATAAACTAATGCAAGGTATTAAGGAGAATATTTCAGAACCTAGAGAATAATGTTCCAAAAAGTAAATGGAGTGAAATTACATTTAATATATGGTAGCCTAGTTTGGATTTCAGTGATATTATTTAAATGATGATTCATGCCCCTGGTTGATGGGTTTTATATTTAAGGTAATGCTCGATTAAATTTCAACTAAACAAATTATAGAGAGCGTACAATCGAAGTTTTGTAGGTGCATAGTGAACACAGGAGAGAATGGTTTTTCAAAAATTATTCGGTGTACAGGGAATTCATTGGTCACCTGAATAGGACAGGCGAGTCCGCTTTGTATAGTTTTATAGTTAAGGCAGGAAAAGATTCAATCGGTTTTCAATTTGATGAGTATTGTTGTGGATTCAATGTGATTAGTCGGTTATTGACATATTACAATAGGACCTGATGCAGACATACATATTATGTCGAAACGTTGTCCATTAATAAATTAGAATTGCTGGACAGGTTCTGAGGAGTTGCATTATAGATTCATTGGCTATAATAGCCTAGAGATAAAATCAACGACTGTTCCATGATTATTAGTTCCATTTGCAAATAAACGATGCTGATTCGAATTCAAGTTATCAAGAAACTTGAAGTTTTGCAAATAGTCCTTCAAACCTTGCGAAAATTATAGCAATCAACGTTGAGATGAACTTGTGTAATGTAGGTTAAAAGTTTCGGCGCCGGAATCCAAATGGCACATAGTTTCATTATGTAAGACGAGATTGCTCCTTCTTCGGTGTGCTTTCCAAAAATTTTCAAATAAATGACAGGCAATTGAGCACTAGTTATACCACTCAAAATTACGTGATTAGTTCAACATGGCTGATATACAATTTGTTCGGGAATTTGTGAAATTCCTATTAAGACCAAATAACGAAGTATTAATTAATTTAAGTATTACTTAATTACTAATTCCATCAATTCTTGTTAGGGATATTGAGCTGCTACTTCAAGATTAATTTAACGAATTAAAATAAATAATTGTTGAGTCTAAATATAGAAAGCCTAGATAATTAGAAAAACAAATGTGGGGATAACTTTTTGTGAAGCGATGAGTTGAGAGTTATGAATGTATTGAGAGCTGCATTTTTGAATTGTATTAACATTCTTTTACATCTTGATCTACAATAACTATTCTCATAACAATATTGACGAGAATAATAATAACAAATATTTTATAAGAACTGTATTTATTTGAGTAAGTACACATATAAATACAATTGAGTGGAAGAGTGGTTGAGAAATCGGCTGTGGTCGACGAATGAAATTTGTTAATTTATTAATGGATGTTTTAGAACTGCCTGTTTAAAGGAATAATTTATCCAGATATATTTTACCATCTTACAATACTACCTGATGTAGACATAAATAGTTTCAAAACTTTATTGTAATAAAATTACAATCTGCCTTAGACATAAATAGTATGTCTAAACGTTGGACTTTTGTTTATTTTATTTCTAAAGTATTATAACCAATGATTCCATTATGTTAACCACAATATTACATTTATTCTTTTTAGATCATGTCCAGCAGTTTTATTCCTCATGCATCTCTAGACAAACCAACGCTTAGGATAACTCTTTAGACTACTTAATTTCAATAGTAAATAAACTTTTCATTTGTAAAGTTCATGAGTGCTGCAATGACTCCTAACCTATAAAGAGTTCTGGTTTACAGTAATCGGGCAATTCCATCCGTGAATCCAATCCTTCCAATCAAAAGTCCTAAGAACAATTGTTGATGCTGCTTATTCGGTTTGAAGAAAAATAACTCTCCATAATGTTAGAAATCCCACCAAAACTCCGATGCAGCTCCACTAATACCTATAATTCTTCTCGAAGAATCAAAACGGCTGTGGACGTTCCAGAAACGAATAGTTTTCCCAATCACACCCTGAGCGTCTGTGGTCCTCAATTAAATCATTTTCACGAGGAACGTTTTAGTACATGATTGCAAGTATAGCCCCTCTCTTTGGGTACAGCAAAGTGAAAACTGCTGTTTGTAATCATTCTCCGAGTACGGAGATATCTGCACTCTGCTATCTACTGTCTGTGAGAAACTTGAGAATGCAACAGGTGTTTAGTTCTGGCTAGGACGAAGGTTATTCCGTCGAGAAAGTTTTCGTTCTTTTTTTTTTTCACATTTCTTCTCAGCATTATAATTATTCGATTATAGTATCGATCGTATCCTTGCATTGTTTTTCTCATTCAGAAGATTATTTTTTCTTTATTTAAAATATAAAATTTTGTTGCATCAATTATGAACTAAATTATAGGTATTAAAAATACACGTATTCAAGAGAAATGAAGGATGTAGAAAAACCTGTGAATTAAATTATTTCGAAAAACTACTAGGTGTCTAAGATGAAAAAATAAATTCGTAATACCAGTCACTGAAATCGCCTTTTCGACGAATTCAACAAGTTGTAAGCTGCAAAAATAACGATCAAACAAACCAATTGGAATCAGCTTGAACCACATTAAATATGGGATGTTTAATGTTAGCTTCCAAAATTTCATTGGTTTTGAATATCTTTAAATTTTGTTTTGAGTTACTGCTTATAAAATGTTCTTAAACTAGTGGAGAATATCATAACTTTAAATGTAATCTGAGGCTCTTACTTCCAGAAATCATAAACTGGAGAGGAAACTGACTTTTTCACGTTTAATTTTTTTCACTTGTTTCCTGTTGTTACATCTAAGCCAAAAATGATACAGTGTAATCCAGATCGTTGCAAATTGCAAATTGATGTTTTAAAATTTCAGTATCAATTCTGCGGTCGTTGTCTAGTAATGACACACTGACAGTTTCAATAATAGCAAATAGTTTATTTGATATAGCTAAGCATTCACTGTTAGTAAAGTGTGTCAATCTGTAGATTACCCAGCCGTGTAAATTGCAATAAACGAAAATAACAATACAAGCGAATAGTCCACATCAGCAAAATAATTGGATATTTCAGTTAAAGAATGTTTTACGCAGATAGACGTTTTACAAGAATTTATTTCAGAAGTACAACGAGGTAACGGTTTTACTAACTACTGTCTTACGTCTAGTCGGGAAGAGAGAGTGTTACTGCGTGAGGTGAGTCGGACTGAGTGAGAGGAAGTAGAATTTTGGGCAGGTATATATAGAGAGGGAAATGGATCATGCCTTCTCAGCTAGCGTGGGGAAATAGGTGAAGATTGCCTCACACGGGCGGTCGTCATCGGTGCCATCGGTCAGCAGGAAGCGGTTTATTGTTTGCAAAACAAGCCCTGGGTCAGTGATAAATAGGTCTCGTCTCAGCTGGTTAAGTGTTATCCGGGCCAGGCCACCGGCTGACGTTTGCATTCCATAATTGTTCAAAAGAAGAGCTACATTGAAACCGGTACAGGAAAATCGTCTTTAGTCTGTCTGTGGGCATGTAAGTAGTGCGATGATTATCTGAACGAAAATGATCTGATCGTTCTGTACAATTCAAAGGTGTATTTCTCAACATTGTAGAACACATAAAATATGTTTTTGTTGAATACAATAACGGGAAGTATACAAAAAAGTCAAAATGCTTTTGCTTTGCAAACATTTAATTTTCTCCCAAATATAAACAAACGAAGTTATGAAAGCCACGGCGTAGAACCAGTTTCTTTCACTGTTAAAGCCATTTTATTGTATTTTTTTTTTTTTTGGTGAATACTTTTATTTAATAAAAAAATTACTTCCAGTCAGCGGTTTAACGAATAAATTGAATTATTAACGGTTCATTAGATAGTCATTTGTATTTCATCAATATGTCTTTTATTTCGTTGATAGTTAAGGTCAGAAATACCAACAATGATTTGATTAATGTTTACGAAATTCAAGTGGTGATCCTAGCTCATGCCCGGACCACCTCATGATTTTTAACTTTCTGCGTTTTTTATTTCTTTTATATTTATTTAAAAAAAAGAAAAGATTTACTTGATACAGAAATAAAAGAAAAAGTAGAAGGCCTTTGATCCAAGAATAATTAATGTACAAATATACTACATTAAGATTCCAGCTCTGATTGAGCACAGCAGACGTTATGCAAGTATTGCAATATCTTTCTCTGCCATTGATAATATATTCGAAAGCGGTAATGCACCCAGAGAAAAATTCTGGGCCAGAAGCGACCAATGTGTGATTTCATGAAGAAATGGAAACTGCCCTATTTGGAGAACAGGTTGTCCACCTTCTTACACTTCGATTAGCATGGGTGTTAGGGCTGCTCTAGGAAATGACTATGGGGTAATGATTGGCAATCGTCTAAATTAGCAAAATCTAGAATTTTATTGAATGCTGTTGAGCATAGTGTTTAAAATTGATATATTTTTTTATATACTAATTACCGGTTTTTTTTTTAATGGGTACTCAACATTTTGTAAGAAATTGTAAAAATCGTCACATTAGAGGGCTGGAATGGTGTGATGATTAAACTTTGGAGGTCATTAGCTCTAATTTTCAATGGGCAGAGCACTTTACTTTCACCTTCGTCTCCTTCCAGGGGTGCGATTCTCCGGATAGGAGGAGCACATTGAGAGCACCAGGCGACATCGGTGAGCAGGAAAAAGCAGTGTGACGCTAGTACATTACAACGCGATCTCGTGTCACTTGTCTTCTCTGTGCGTGTGAATGGATTGGTTTTGATTTAAGTTAAGAATCTGATTCGGATGCAGAGATAGTCATTGCATTATATATATATTGTACGAACTAAAAGAGAAAAAGCGTGTTTGTAGGAGTGAGTATCTGGAAAGGAGGAAAACTATGAGTTTAGCCTTCATATAATCACAATAGTTAGTGTCATAAAGTGTCATAAAGGACGAAATCGCACGGGTTCAGTTGTTTTTTCCATATTGTAACTTTATAGCATAATAACAAAAAAAAAACACAGACCCCGGAAACTGTGTACGCCCACTTGCACTAAAAACTGTGTCTCAACTACACGTGTGTAGTAGGAGTCATATAACGAAGTACTGCGCGATCTAGCCCTGTTCCCAAATTCGCGTTGTTACCTAAAAAACTGAATCACAAAAACTATCTGGCTTGCCGATGTTGCCTGCGTCTGACTGTTTAAGCTGAGCGAAGAAACCGATGGATTATCAATGCTGGAATAGAATTAGTAGAAAAAATTAAGTTGGGTGTAACTTCATCAATGAAAAGAATCTTGAAATAAAAAAAAATTAAATAGAATAAAAAATTAACTCCAGCATGACTGTGCTATGAAATTTGGCAATTAGTGTATGCATTTTAATTTTATTAGATTTTGATATAAGTTAACTTTTCTAATTTTAACATTAATTTTTTGGTAGAGATACAACTTCAAAACGAGTACGGGAGAGTCGTCTTTCGTTAGTCTTTGTTTCAATCAATCTGAAATTGTAAATTGATATCCAGCCACAACCCGGAATATGTTATAGTTCGATTATAATAATGGAAATTATGATGAAAAAACTAACATAACAGAGTCGGTTTCATTATGTTAATTTCGTGAAGTCATAGATCTAAAGATTTTTGGGGAGATCGAAAGCCTATCTATCTTATATCATGTATTTAAAGCAAAAAAAACGACATAATTATTACTTCTTCATCAAGTAAGACTAAATGCTCCTGAATACCTTGGTGTAGGAACGTGATCGCTTAACAAGGCCAGTTTCGGAGTTATCTTGCTTACAACTTACGAATCTGTCCCATATCGTTAACCCACTTTGACCCCAAGCGGTGTCTTTTTAAAACGATACATTAACCGTAAAAGTAGCTTTTGTAATTACCTTACGTTAATAGTTAGTGGTTGTTGAAAGAGCACCTTTTATACGCATGATTTGTGCGATGAAAGTTGTTAACGATCATATACTTACACTACAACCAGCACAGCGATCCTATAAGAGGGGATCTGAAAAGTTTCCAACCTAACAAAGATTTTATTTCAATAGCTTTTATTTATTTTATTATCATCTTCATGTTGAGGTCGGAAACTTTTCAGACCACCTGTGTATACACGTATGTACTTTTCAATCATAATTCAATAACTTTCAATCCTGCCAGTAACATCCCTCGATATTTTTAACTTCTACCTTTCTTATGAAAAGGTTTGAATGGGCCTTCTTCTTTAAGAGGCGCAGCTCGTTTAGAGCACAGATGCTATCTCATATCGCATAAATGAATGCCTTATCGCGGAGATTGATCTCTATAGATGCTACTGATCAGTGGATGGTTCGCTATTGTGTCTGTCGTTCGCAGGTGCCACCATGTCAAAGATTTCCATCAAGGCTAGCTTCAGCCAGTTGTAAACTAAGGATTAGAATCAGGATTTCGGAGGATTGTCTATTGTGCCATGAGAAAAAATTCTAAATCACTTTCTGGTAACTGGTAACGTTCACTATTCGCCAATGATGGGAGTAATTCCCCTGCGTATGTATAAGAATATACGACTCCATACAGTTATAGAACAAAGCCTATCCATCCCAACAATGGTGTGCATGTCATAAAGGAAAAAAGTTAACATTTAGGGTTTGGCGCCTACCGTCAATGCCATTTATTGCCTCGCGTTGTGGCGATTTGTGTACCTTGAGTTATGCCGACCCAAGGTTTGATAGAATATTCACCGACACCCCCCCCCCCGTGTCTAGGCATCGAAGTAACAGATAACATTGAAACCTACCTTACTTCAACCTACCGTACTTCAAGCAATAAAACTCTGGAAAACACTGATCTGGAATCTGGAACCCATTCCTCAAACTTTCACATACGTCCATACCTGTATTTCTGTCCTCATTACCCAGTCACGTCTTCCGGTGCAAAGCTTTTACTGAAAACGGTGTCATTTTTTTAAATTGTTTTTATTAACAAAGTGTTTTTAAGTAATTGCTGTTGTGAGATCGTTAATTACAGGTATAACACCGATACATCGTAGCCAATTAATAGGGATTTCCCAACTTTGTTTATCCAGCCGAAACGAATATAAATATATAGAATACACGAACTATTTATTGTTGTACTGTTGATCTTAATGGATATTACTAAACCAGCGGTACACTTAAAACCATTGAAATAACAACGTTTAGGTGGGAAATATATAGCCTGTGCTGTCTTTTTACTCTAAGTTCCAGGATTCACTAGAAAATCTGATCTTTCGTTGTATCTGATTGCTCGAGGGGAAATCATTCCTGTATTTAACGATCTCACAACAGTAAAAACTTAAAAACACTCAATTAATAAAAACAATTTAAAATTACGGAATAGTTTATAGCAACTACTTTGTACTGGTCTGGGCAACGCATGGGTAAAATGGACAGATATGATAATCGACTGGGGGAAGGTCTGAGCCAAATACCACTGCTCTACCGAGTGTTATACAGAATTTAAGTAGAGCTGCTTGATTTTACCTACGCACACATGTGGTAGAGTTAAATGTAGCTTGTTCCTTACTTCGCTCAACTGCCGGTTCTACATTAAGGTGATACTTTGCCAGAGGTTATGAAAAAAAAAATTACAAATACCTTTTTTTGCCCCTACGGCAAATAGGGGCATATAGGGTTTGCTACCGTCACCTGTTGTGCACAGTGCAGTTGCCATTGCAGCAGGTCAACACACCTTATTTCACTCTCTCAAAATCATATTTTTTTGCAATAAAATTTAACACTAACTGAAATTGTACAACTACGCACAGTAATAATACACAACAACCAATTATTAAGCTATCTACAATTTTTTTTATCTTCTTAAAGGTTATGCACAGAAATTGATCCTCTTTCCCAACTAAAACATATCATATATTTACAGATCTACCTTATTAATATATTTATAGTGACTCCGCGTTTCAGATTCGTACAACGATCGTCTTCAGGATGATATTAGACCTGCTCCACCTATTGTTAAGTCATTAAGTCATTCTCTACAGAGGTGTAGAGAAGTTGCCGGCGGGTAGATTAATGTCCGATGTTCAACTCTTTGCTTTATGCCCAACAGACAATTGATGGGATAAAGTTTTAGGGATAAACCCTATAGATTAGGGAGTATTTGTTAGTTTTCAGTGTCCGGCTTTAACTGTTAGGAACGTACCTAGTCTTAATCGGATTGAAAGATGGAAGGAACGTTAAAAAAAACGTGTTTTTGAACTATGGAAGCGAACTCTACGTGGACATGAAATCTGTATACTTGGTGTTCTGTAGTTGACAGGAATAACAGACAAAGGAACTGCTTTCGACACAGACGCTGTTTACTTCCCAACACACCATAGGTTACAGAACAAAGGACAATGCCTCTCTCAAAAAACACCAGCGAACCAACCGACTGACTGCAACGAGAAGTCATTAAAATAAATTCATTTTTCTAACAAATAGTAGCTGTTAAAGTTAACAGTTCAACATTAATCTCCCAACCTTTCGTTCTTTATATTGTATACCATGAGAAAAACACAAAAGATAGTGATGTATAAGAGGTGTGATTTTTGCATATACAGAATACGAATCATACATAAACATAATTTAAATATTGCTTGGGTTAACCGTTAGCAAAGAATGACTTACGATGTAAAAACACATCAAGCTTTCTGTTGTTACCAGTGTAATGACAAACTGAAACGAAATAAAAGTCACGCATGGAAAAAATAAAACTAAGGGAATGGAATTAGAAAATATTTTCAAGCGTTGCAGTAAATAAATACATATTTAAATTATTTGAAATGTACAAAGAAGGCATAATAGACGATCAGATTAAAAAAAAAAATTAGAAAAAAGAAAACCATTCGTGTTTAGTGGTTTACTAGGTTAAAGCTCTAGAGTATGAAGTTCGAACATACAGTAAAGTAAGTCAATTGCAAAACATTTAGATAAAATAGTATATTTACAAAAAGTAAACAATTGTAAAGTATTGCAGTATGTGTAGTACCGAGTTAATCTTGGAGAAGGAGTATTATTCATTCCAATCCAAGGTTTCTAGATCAATACTAGGTAATCAATGGAATGCGTGTGAAGGACTCTAGACAGACTTTTATTTTTATGGAGTGGAACGTATGTTATTTTTGTTCTCAAGAAATGAATTCGTTATCTGTGCTTCACTGTTATCCGTAGGTGGTTTGGTCCCGGAAAAAAAAAAATCTATTCTACATTCAGCAGAAGTAGAATACCGGTACCGAAGTAAAGCTCTTGTAATCAGAATAGAAAATGTGACAATTTATGGAATAATGATTGAATGGTGTTAAAACGTAGAGACTTTAATGTTAAATTTAGGCATGTGATTTATAAATTGTTTAGGTAATTAAAACTGTTGGAATGGAACCTTGCACATCACTCAGGAAACCAATCAATCACCACTTGAGGACGTCGCGTGCTAAATATGAGTTGATTGCTGTTTAGAGAGCACTCGACTTGCCTTTGTCCGAAGACAATGCAATATTGATGCTCAGGTACTGTATCTTTGTATGCGTCCACCTCATATGTATGCAGTCGTTATGCTAGCTGCGACTTTCTATTTTCACCCCTACATTGGAGAACACATATTAAAAAATGACAAATTAAAGTAAAAAACAAACAGTTTAGTCCTGCGGGAATATGAAATATGTACCACTAATTGCTGAATATATTCGTTATTTCTAGTCAAAAAGGTAAACATCTGAAGGAAATTTCATTGCCAAATTCCATCCGTTTTGAAGAGTTTATTGCTGGTGACTTTCAGCAAATAGACAGTGAACTCAGCAGCTTGGAATTATGAGGTAATTTTCTTTTCTTTTTTCTTCTAATTGTGAGCTTACAGTCTGT
Source organism: Acanthosoma haemorrhoidale (assembly GCA_930367205.1). Lineage (NCBI taxonomy): Eukaryota > Metazoa > Arthropoda > Insecta > Hemiptera > Acanthosomatidae > Acanthosoma > Acanthosoma haemorrhoidale. Next base: position 44,345,800 of record OV884015.1, on the reverse strand, counting down.
GCGCGATGGGGTAGTTGAGACAGTAGAGGAACACAATTCACCACAAAAGTACAAGTTAACGAATTTAAGATGATGGGTAAGGAATAGCTTCTACCCCGTCCATTTCTGAGGAAGCTGGGGCATTCATGATGAGACCAATCCATTTAGTGGACCGTTCTAGAAAAATATTTAAAGAAGAATCAATTAGAAGAAAATCTAGATTTGGTCGCTCCTCTAATTTACTGTATTTAACCTATATGACTGTATAGGTTTTATATAATTGTATTTTCCACTAACCATTATGGATGAGAACGAATAATAAGTAAGCGAGAGCGCCTTGTGTGGAAAATACTATTGATTACTAATACATATTTTCTATAGTGAAATAGCCATAAGAAAACTGTCAAGAGGGGAAAATTCTCTAATGCAGCACTTCCTTACTACAGGAATTAATTATTGTTCCAGGACTATACAGTTATTAAATAACTAACAGTATAGTCCTGCGGGAATATGAAATATGTACCACTAATTCCTAAATATAGAAAATCCAAATGAGTACCAGCAAATGTATCAAAGCGTATACTTGTCAAGTTTATAAAACTGAAGGGATTTGACAGGGATGCAGCCCTAGTCCACTTATCGTCATTTTGGCCATTTGACGCTATTCTGCAATTGTCTTGCCTTTGCTGATGGTTTAGTAACTATGGAAACAAAGTTGTGAAGTAAAACAAATGCAGAGCTACTCCATATCAACACGCCATAAAAAATAAAAATTAAATCTGTTCAAGGACATTCAATTTTTTATAAGATAATAAGTATGAGATCACTGATGGTGTGATCTAATAAACTATTATTCCTATGGGAAGAAATCCATTATTACTGGGGCTAATAAATACATTTCTAGAGGAAAAACAAGAACAAAATCTATAGAGAAAGTATAAAAAAGATTTTATTCCTTATAAAGCGTACTACTTACTCGTATTTCGTTGAATCTGTTAGTCCGGGCCGTGACCAAATCAGTTCGATTCAGGGTAAACAGCCCCGCCGATGGAAATAGCGACGCGTACTCCACTCGTTTTCTCTACGGACGTTCTGTACAATCTACTAATTCTTACGAGTCACTTAGTCTAGCAAGATATAATATAAATTCAAAATGGGGCCAAGTTTGCTTATGTGCATGTTGCTTTCGGTTGCGGCTGTTTATATGGCACGTGCATATAACCTGCTGTGTTTGAAATAGCTCATAGAAGAAAGAAACACATCTAGTAGAAAAGAAGAGGACCATCATTTTAATCGCTATTTAGAAGGAATTGCTCATGATATCTTGGCGTAACAATAATGTAAGAAGAAAGAGAGAAGGAGCATTAAAGTATCTATACATATACAATGAGGCATTAGATTAGAAGAGATGGTATAATTGAGTAATAATCTAAATTACAACAATGTTCGTTCATATTCATAACCTACTCTTTAATTTTAGCACAGGCGAACGTTTTCAACAGCCCTGTCAAAGTGATCACTTCACGGACTTTTTTTTCCACTTTTCAAATATTTTTGTTTCATTGAACATGTATGATGCATTTTGTAAGTAGCTATGTCAACTTGAAGTGGCAAATGACTCATTAGGATGAAGGCTTATAGCATATAAATAAAACACACAAAAATAAAATAATTTATATAAAAGGTTGTATCAAAAGAATAGTAATAGTTATTTATTAGGATCGCGCTCTATTACAAGTAGTAAAACATACAAAACATAATAAAATCTTAAGGAAAAACAAATAAAAATAAATAAGAAATGAGAAAACAAAAAAAATCAATATATAATGAAAAACATTATGACACAACTAAGAAAAAATCACAATATCAATAGTGCGACAATACATCCTAAAAAAACCAAAAACAGTTCACTTATGAAATAGTATAAAAAATATTTCAATAAATCATGCTAAAACAGTAAAATGTATTAATTCCTCAACAAATTTTTCGATTGACTCATGCAAAAACTATCATACACTCAAACAATGCTGTCTGCTAAATGAGTTAATTTTAAGAATATAAAATCGTCTGCCTGATGATCAGCCTTCCTATTCTGGTCTACTGAACATCATCACTGAACACATTTAACCACGTGAAAAATTCACTTTTTTTTTTTTTGTAAGTGTTTAACATTAATCATTTCGTCGATTGTTCATAGATTCCAATTAGGATAATAAACTCGTCGTTTCATGAATCAATGCTTATAAATCTTATTTTACATTCACTTTATGTAATAAATGCTCTTCAGTGTTTTGAGGAACAATATCCAATGTGGTGTCTAACCAATGGATTGGGTATTAATAATTTCTCGTCATATTTAAAATCAACTCTAGTTTTATTTGTCACATTTTCAATATTTTATAGCTTTTGATTTTGGACTATGCTCTATTAACATGTCGAAAAAACACACTTAAGATCATGAGTAAACAGTAAATATGAGTGCAGTAGGCATTTGTTGAACTCAAATCTGGTAATTACGTAATAAATAAAACAGAGGCAGAGTAAGGGGCCAATGTTACTACCCTGAGGTCCACCAGTTATTAACAATAATTTTAGTATATTAATTCCGACAGTGACTACAGCTTAATATACTTTATCCAGTACGATCTTACCAAAAATCTTTAGCAATTCCTCACGGCATTATTATATTAAAATATTTATGTTTTCAAATATTATATTTAAAGTGGGTTTTTTTTCCCTTAGCTCTCAAACTTATAAAATAGGATGTGGGAAAAATAAAGGAAAATTATTTTGGGCTAATGAGTGCCTTAAAGTGGGTCCACAGCTTTTTCTTAACTAAGCAAATAGTAAGACTGGATATTCGGGAGGTACTGAACTGGATTCACAAGTCTAAATATTGTGTATAACTTTTTCTTTGGATAATAATTTAATTTATAACTTAAATCGTCCACAAGACTATAGTTTTTACACAGTTGGCAAAAGATTGACTCCAGTATTTTTGGCAATATTTTACTTCAATGATTTAGGTTTATTTCTTAAACAAAGGCACTGCTTTAGATTTATGAAGAAATACAATTTTGTCATTTTTTTACCGTTATCAATTACATAGGATCGGTTGTACCTTTAAAGCTGATCGACGTAACTTATAACGGCCAGCCTGGAATGGACAAGAATCCATTCATTATCAGCTTCTCTAGGGGCAATTTAAATTCACATCTCTTTTCTTAAAAATTCACTATTATGAGTCCAAATTTACTCCTTTTAAAAATAAGTTGAACTTACCATTAAGTTATAAAATTAATGGCCAAATTATGAACTGTTGTAAAGTATGTATTTATGTAGGCTATGCTTATGGGCTGCTGTGTGGGACGTAACTCATATACAATACTGATATGTCTAACTAAGACTGTCTAGAACTCGAGTCAAATCTAAAGACACCTACCATCATCATTAACCCGAATAACTCGCAATAAGCCTGCCAACGGTCGCTCGACTTTCGAAAATATTGTAAGTAACACTGACCACAAGGAGAGCAGTTTCCTAATTGGTCAGATGAAGGGTTGGATTTCAAAGTCCTAGTGCGGAGGGGCTAAGGGAAGGGCCAGTCACCCCCGTATATAAGCTAACTCGGACAATCGTCACAGCCAGTTAGCCTCCTACCACCGCCGGATAAACATGTACAAGGTAAGTAATTATCTGTCTACGATGGTTTATAATCTATTTATAATTGAATTATATTCTTAAATAAATGCAAATAAAACGTAAACGTATTAAAAGACAATAGCGAACTGCAGCACTTCCCTCGTGGCTCAAGCAAGATTTCGCACAATTTTTCTAAAAAATAACTAAATTATTATGAAAAAAAACTCATTTAATTTTGTAAGTTGAGCCCTATAAATTGCAGAAAATATCCTTTATAATAAGCTGAACATTGACCAAAAAAACCTACTACAAACACGTTTTAACAACTATTAATAATTTGCGTAGAGCAGTTTGCAATCAATATTATATACAAATAAAATCGATAATGAGCTATATGATATATATAATATATGCTAATGAGCCACACTCATTTTATCTATTTATCTATTAAAAATATTGTTTTACTCTTTCTTTTTATGCAAATGTCTAATCCATTTTGTCAACCATTCCGTTAAAACTGTATCCTACATACTTAGATTTCTTCTAAGAAGGCGTGCTCAAAAGTTCTTAGACGCCCAAAAAATATTATTCGTCTGTCCCCTATTCAGTATTCTTTTAATATTTATAATTAGAGTAGAGGTAGTAAAATTATATGCGAATTATAACAAAAATTACATCATTAAGTGTTTTAAATGTGAAACATGTTTTACTATGAATAACTAAAAAACATTACATATTTCGTAAAGGCGTGGTGAATCTGCAAAGAATTGCAGAATACATTAATAAAAAAGCGTATATATAACAGTTGTTTACGGTTTTAAATCTTAATTACATAAACCTTACACTCTGCTCTCACGGTTAGTTCCCTAAATTTCTCCTCCGTATCAACATGTTCTACACAACTCTTTTTTCAATAAATTGAAAAAAGAGTATTCAAATTTCAGGTTGGATGTTTAAATTTTCAGTGATTGCCAAGCACAAAGGTAGAGGCATCTTTTTTTAGGCGTGGCAATCGTCTTTCGTCTGTCTGTCTGTCTGTATGTTCTAGGATAGATTTAAAAAATGATGTACTTGCTACATAATGTTATATTAAAAAAACTCATGATCATGGTGATGTCCTATTGGTTAATATATAGCTTGATATAATAACTAATAAAAATAAAATCTTGTTTCTCTTACTTTTTAGATATATCAAAACACAGAGAAAAAGTCACCACGATTAAAACCACATTAAATACAGCAATACAAAAATAAATTGAAAGCTATTACAAAAAATATCGTTTTACGTACAAAATCAAAGTTAATTTAGAAATTAGAAGATATTTATTAGAAAATTACAATTTGCTTATACCGCATAATTAATTCATTCATACCTATGTACAATTGCATTAATCCCGACATTCGTACAATATATACATACAAATTCAGTCCAGGATACCCCCCAATCCGAAGGTGACGGAAGGGCCGGAAGCAGCCGTTTCGCAATATGGCGAAGACCAGAGAGGGCAAGAGAGCCACAGACGCTCATGACATGAGTAGAAATGATAGCTAGTCCGAGGACCCTATGACTTACATATTTATTTACAGTAGATCGTGAGGCCACCAGCTTTTTAGGCGGCGAGGAGCATTGTTTGGATGAATGTTACCGTAAAAGGAGTTGCGTTCACACCACTTTTACTCTCCGTCGAGGATACTGTCCATCCATAACCTTCAATTCAATACCGCTTCTAATATCTAATACTGTAAGATAGATTTTCATCTAGACAAAATATTGTTTTGGACCTCTCACACACGACTTAAAAGACACTAATTGAACAGACGGTTTGGACAGTTATACTGACTACATGACTAGAATAGAATAGAAACTCTAACCTCGCAATAGAAAACAAACTCTAACCTCGCAATAGAAAACAAACTCTAACCTCGCAATAGAAAACAAACTGCACATATACAAACAGTTGTTAAAACCAATTTGGACTTACCGAATAGAACTATGGGGGATAGCCAAACCTTAGAACATGAAACGCATCCAAACACTCCAATCCAAAGTCAGAACTGTAGTCAACGCGGGTGCGTTTTTTATATTTTTTTATTTTTTTATATTACGTTTTTATATTACAAACTCATCCCTTCAATACCCTCTAGATTTTCCAAATTGCACAAAAACATATCCGGCCAACCTAATTCTTTTGTCAATAGAAATCCAAATATTTCACTGTCGTCCGACCTGTTTTCAATAAATAGAATTTTTTTTTAAACCCATTTTCAGTGATAGAGATAATGTTAATAAGTGTTGAAGAAAATCATGCGCCTTCAACCAGATCATGTTTTGGTATTGATTATGATTTGATATTTAAATATATATGATACTCAATGACGTTAACAACGAAGTAAAGTTGTGAGCGGAAAAAAAGTCATGAATCCGTACCTTTCTCAAATAAAATGATATTTGACATAAATAAATTAGGTACAATGAAAAGATTTTTGGTTTATTAACAATGTTTGAATGGTATAATTTTAATATTCATACAACATGAAAAAACAAAATTAAAAAAAAAAGGTCGATCACCAGTTCGGGCATCTTAAGGACTGCCACCAATTTCATCTAACACTTTAATTTAAAATGTATTTGTTCTGAATTGCTATGCATATGTAGCGAAGGATATAAGAGATAAATTGTTGCTGACTTGTAGATCATATTTTTTTTTTTTGGAAACATTCACGAAGGTAAACTAAAGGCACAGATTGCAGAAACGAGGGTCATATCGCAAGCGACAAGGTGAGGTGGTCAGCATTTCATACTGGGCAGTGCTACGGCTCAGCAGACCTTGTAGTGGAAAACCGCCAGCTGTTTCGTTTGTAATTGATATTTGTTGGTGCTCTTTCGAGGGTTTTATGCTTCTGCTAAACGGATCAGCTGTACCATAGAAATGCGCAGTTGTATAATAACAGGTGGTTCTGTCGAAATAGTCTTCCTACAAAAAATTTATTTTATTATTAGTTGGATCCGCAATTGTATATTATGGGTACAGGTAAGTTACCTACGCACATTTCGCATAATGACATCAGTGCCAAGTTAAAAAATATCTGAGCTGTAGGAGTTATAAAATAAATAATGGAATTTATCTATCGTTTCAAAATAATCAACATTAAATGAGTCGCTTCCATCTAACATTTAAAGTAAATTAAAGAGCAATCCAAAAATAAAATTAATTTTAAATATCAATAATGGAAACTGTCATACTTCATTCATTCATTTTATTTTATTTTTTTTATCATTATTTTTTTTTTTTTTGGGAACTCGTTCTAGTGTGTTTTAAGTGATCAAAGAGATTCATTAAACAAAGTGTGTATTCACAATCACCTAGTTAGTATTTGAAAAAAAATCACAAAGGTAGTAAAGAGATAGTAGATCCACCGTACGTAGCAGTTTTTCTTCACATATTTGTGCGTAAAAAAAAAAGTTTGGTTCACTCTTGATATAGTGGCCACCTGGATGAACATTTCGTTCTTTCGAAGGAAATGAAATATGTGGTCATCAGATCTAACTGCGGGAATGCACCAAGAAATGGGCACAGTTGCCAATTCCGAAGCCAAGCTCTCATGATAGCCAACGCCCTAAGAGAATATTACGCAAGCTGGGAAAACAGCATGTGCGGACCGCGAAAATCCATTTCAGCCTGTAAGCTACCTTCCTTTGTGGCTAGCTTTCCTCTTCGACAAAGAAATATTTTCTTCTATTAAGAAATCAATCACCTTTTAAAGGTCATTTTCATTAAAATAATAAAAGGAAAATTTATTCTTCATCTTAAACCTCAATTATTTTACATATAGTAGAAAGGGTTTTTAAAAACACGTGCAATTATTCGTATTCAAAGCTACGTTATTTCCAAGGTGGCATAGCTGCTGAAATGATCGATTAGATATTGAAAACACTGTGTTTTCTAAAGAACTAAGCGTTTGTTATAAAAAAATCTCTGGTCTTGGTAAACAATGCTTAGAGGAATTGGGTGTGAAGATTCACTTAGGAATCTGAGCACATCAGTGGAATGTTGTGATCAATCGTCCTCAGGAGTGCCTGGTCGTCTTGCTATTGTGCCCACTCAGATCCATAAGATATATAGTTGCTATGATTAATAGTATAAAAACCCCACAATACCTTAATAAATCTCTTTCCAAGCTCTGTAAAATAATAATAAAAGTCAAACTTATTCCATGCTAGTAAGCTCGTGCCTTATTCCAAAGGGCTTTACCCTCTGTCTCAAAAAGGGGGGATGTAAGTTTGAACGTTACCGCCAAACTTCGGGACATATTCTAGATGTCCCTACAGAGCTCGCTAGGATCGAATGATGCTCCGAGTTGTAACCTCCTGAATATGGGTACTCTTGTTAAGACAATGGTCAACACTTATTATCGACAATTGTATTGATTCAGGTTAGTTATAAGTTTTATTTGTTTATTGTCATATTTGTAGCGCTAGCTAATGTGTACATATGTTAAATATTACAGTTCTAAACTACATCTGCAAGTGTTCGATTTATAACCTGAGAACCTCCACCTCCTTTAAGTTTCTGAATTCCAAACTTACACATTAATTAAAAAATCGCTGTTTTAAAAAAGAAAATAATAACAATAAAGAAAAATCGTAAATATGTGGGCATCAACAAGCGTTGTGGTTGACATGCTCTAAAACAAACAAAATGTCAATCCACTGATCAATGACAACCCCCTGAAAGTCATTCTCCACTTCCCTTTTTAAATCATCAGAAAGGCTGAATTTTAAAGGATATGCTAATCTACAAAAGAAGAACTGAATAGAAAATAGTTCTCAGAGTTACGGATCCACCCAAAAGTCAAGGCTTCCTCCAGCGCTCTGACGTCAAACTTATTTCATGAGTTCATTCAACCTCGAACCGTGAAGTAGAAGTTGTAATAAGCATTCAGAATTCTTCGGACGTACACTCTACCAACTTGATACTTTTTGACTGCTGCTTGTAATTAATATCCTTTCTCTACTTCCTACGGCTAAATTAATTGTTCTTTCAAACATAATACATCGTAATAGAAGCCCTATTGCAAAATCACCTAATTTTTTCAAGCTGCTTCAGAACTACTAATGTAGAGTCATGCCTAATATTAGGTAACTTCATCTCGCCCCTTCTGCAAACCAAGAATTGCCTGATAACTGCTCTTGTTAACATATTTTCAGATATACTTTATGGTGTTCACGGAATTACATAATTGGACGTCAATGTGGGGAATCAAAGTTCGGCACAGAAGAAAGTTGTACACGCAATTCATTCCATTTCTAAACACTCGGAGATAAATGTTAAAGCAAAGCTGAAACAAGGTTTAAAATGGGACGGAAATACTTTCCATTTTGGAAAGAACATGTATTAATTACATAACGCTGCTCTATAATGGAAATAACATTAAATGTATAACATACGCTACAAACACATATGTTATATAATGACATAATTGACAGGTATGAAAAACTATTAAATGGGTCAGGACCTGAGTCCAGTTTTAGGCAGCTCGGAAGTCGAATTTTTCAAAACGTTGCCAAACAAAACGAGAGTAGATTAAAAATTTGCCACTTTAGACCAGCTTTTAGTTTCAGTTTTAGAATTCTAATTTCTAAGAGCTCTTTCATACTGAACATTAAATATGTGAAGAATATCGTCATGCGAAATTACTGCGCTTTATGTCTGGTTACCCTGGTAACAAACTGATAAATGGCTTTAGGCCTTAGGTCAATTTTAGGTCCTTAAGTCGACATTTTCAAAAATATTTCTCAGAGTACGTGATAAGAAGAATCCCTGTAATAAATTTCAATTTCTTATGCCTCGTTGTACTTGAGACCCAGTGATCAGTTAGTGACTGATATTTGGATTTCGCACTTAATAAATTGCGATGAACAATATATATGTATATGTTGTGATTATTGCTTAACTAGTTACAAACATTCATGTGCATAAAACTAGTTCGTTAAAAAAAAAAATGTATTTACAGTGGGATTTGAATCCCCTACTGTACCCGGTGGTAATCCTCCTCTTGTCACAAACGAGTTCTTGCTTACTGACCTACTCTCGATAACTAAATGACCACCTATTTGAGGGACGTCTTGAAGACAGGTGTTCCCAGCATTGAAGTGTTTCAAGCGAAGAGCTACAGTATTTCTATGCAATGCCTCTTCTTCACCTTATGCCTAACAAATTTCTTTAGCACTCAAATACGTTTGGGGTACATATTTTCTATTATGTAAGCAATAATATAAATTAAACCTAGTTTAAGTCAAAATAATATAACGAAGTGTCATAAATTTGAAAGTATCTTGAGCTTATGGCTACTCTCTAAGTATGAATAATTAATGTGGAACAAGATAAACTTCTAAATGTGATAGTAAGAGGATTCAGTATCGTAGTGTAAAAAAGAACTTTTGAGAATAGATTAAGTTTGTTGTATACATTACCTACATTTAATCAGCCATTCGTTTTTATGAATGATTACAGATTCTGGTATTAGCAGTCGCCTGTGGGCTTGCGCATTCCATCGAATACACAGAAAGAGAGCATCACGACTACCACTCTGAACCCAGCTATAGCTACGAATACTTGGTCCACGACCCCAAGACCGGGGACATCCACAGCCAGAAGGAGGAGAGGCAGGGAGACAGCGTCCAAGGAGAGTACAGCCTGGTGGAGGCCGACGGTTCCAAGAGAAAGGTACTCTACACAGTTCATGGCAAGTCAGGATTCTCGGCACAGGTGGGCCACGGCGAGTCCAGCTACAAATCATCCGGACAGCAGCAGTCATACTACAAGGGGGGCTCTAGCTACGAGAGCAGCTCTAGCCATTCCAGCTACAAGCCTTCCTCGCCAAGCTATCAGGCCAGCTACAAGCCTTCTTTGCCAAGCTATCGGCCAAGCTACAAGCCTTCTCTCCCAATCTACGAGCCTTCCCAGCCAAGCTACCAGCCCATCTACAAACCAGCTCTTGTCACCTACCAACCAATCCGCTCGCCTTCCCTTCCCAAATACCCAATTTACAGGCCTGCTGTGCCAAGCTACCAACCAAGCTACACACCTGCTATTCCAGACTACAAGCCAGCTTATGCAAGCTACAAACCCGCAGCTCTCCCAAGCTACAAACCCGCCCTTCCAAGCTACAAGCCCGCTTACCCAAGCTACGGACACGGAACTGCATCTTCTAGTGTGTCCATCTCCACCCGAGGAGCACAAATACTTACATCCACTAAGCATATTATTCCACAAAAACATCAGTACTGAGAGTTAACGTCTAGTCATTCAATTTGTAGATAGTTCATTGTTATTTTTGTATTTTTATAAATAAATTTTTGTACTTTTGTATATATGTACTTTTTACCCTATGAAATCCTATCGACTGAAAGAACCCCATTTCCATATTAAAACCATATAAACAAATATAAACGTTTAGAGCTTAAATAATACGTTTATGACATCGATCTAATAACTCTACAAAAGTTAAAGACAATTATTTTCTTCCATATGTAATAGTTATTTAGAATTTTGTTCGCGTCACTATTACTGTTTTAATATCTTTCAGTGATCAACTAAATATTGTTAGACAATAATTTCTTTAAGACGTTTGTAAAATTCAATGCATTAAAAGTATGCATGCCATTTCTGACCATCTGTTTAGTAATACTAAGTAGCTTATCAACCTACTCAAACAATTAATTCCATCAGAAACAAATATTCATCATAATTTATTTTATGGTATTAAAAATCTAAGCAAGTTTTGTTCTCGTTTTCAAATTCCCTTTCTTATAGCTATCATTGCTAATATACCAATATTTATAGTGCTAGGCTGTATTAAGTAGGTAAATTTATACTCACCAATAACAATGTACGGTTACAAATTATTATGTTTATTATCACGTAGTAGTGTTTTTATTTGAAATATTGGAGCGTAGGAACACGAGCTATTGAAATCACTATTGCATGTTAATAAAGATATTTATTTGTGGACAGACATTGGTATTGATGATAATATGTTTTGGCTACTAATATTGCTTCTATTTTGCTAAGTTTAAATTAAAGCTTAAAACTTTCTTTAGGTTTTGCAGCATATTTATTTTTTCAGGCCGTTGAGATACATTTTGATCACTTTTTACTTAACCTGTAAGGATTTCCCTTGATGAAATCCTTGGTAAATAATAACACAATGCAAAGATTCAAGTCTAAGGAAAGATTGTTTCAATAAATATAAATTATTATAAAAGCGTAAAGTTTACTTCAATTCAAGCAAAAAAAAATTATCGTGTACCAATGTATCGAAAAATATCATTAGTATGCAAATCCAGTTTGTTATAGCAGAGTCCTGGATTGATGGGTTTTGATATTTATGATTCGTTGTCACGTTAGATGTTATTTGATGGCTAGATAGAAGTTTCTGAAGTGTGTTTTATTGAGAACCACCTAGTAAGAAGCTTAACTGTTGAAATTATCTAAGAGTTGTTAAATATGATCCAGTGAAAAGAGAATTCAGCAACAGAAGTATAGCGCCTAGCGAGGTCACTACATAATTAGACCCGCGTCACCGAACGGCAATGCGGAATAACATCCTCGATTCTCTGGTAATACTGAAGGGGCTCTCAATGGTTTGAATGTTCTATATTTTCAAAACTTTTTTTTTTTTTTTCTTTTTTTTTCCTTGCCCTACATGAGGCTGAGCCTCAAACGGGCTTAACCCTAGATTCAAAACCTTAGTGAATATATTTTTGTCCCTTTTGACAGATAATTGCGCAAAAAAGCGTAACTCCGAAGACAATGCTCCTACAAATATGTACCTCAAATAACTAAATTCATCAAACATAATGGCATTTTTTATAACTTAAACATCGAAAATAATAATTTAAAAGAAGCAAGGAAGAAAGCTTCACATGTTCGCCCCAATTATTTGGATGAACTGATTTCATTTATTGGTTAAACCAATGGAGAACGTGAGAATATTTAATTAGTTAAACTCCATGTTGTCTTGAATTGTTGAAGAAGCAGAAAACACTTTATTAAAACAGGAATGTGAATGGTGGATGAAATTGGGTTGCAAAGACACAACATATCATAGACTACATTGTCTAATACCTAATTATTATTAACAATAATAATAATATTATTATAACATAACACATAATTATTATCAATATTATGTCGGCGCTACAACTCGATGTCGAGTTTTGGACTCCTGCACCAGCCCCCACGAAATGTGTATTTATATTTCAACTGAATATATAAATAATTAATACCCTTCCAAAAAAATGGCCATTACAGCATTTTCTCTAATAACAGTAAGTACATATATATGCACACAACATTAGCTTCTAATCGATTATACAATTTAGTCAACAGGATTGAAACCAAAAAAAATTTCTAGAGTAGACTAGCATATCCACTCATATTTATCAGCCGCTGCTTTTGTTAGCAGCCTGGACTTCGACCTGTCAGCGCTTTACTATAAAACTGAATAACTTGTTGATAAGTGTGCCCTATCATGTGGGATCCTCCTATTGACTATTGACCCATAATACCCACAATATTTCCAATATTACAGTCAAATTCGGCGTGAATATGGCAGAAAATAGAAATATAGCTCGTATTAAGTGCAGAGTGCTAGACGAACGCGTGAGTATTTTCTCCAAGGTAGAAATTATGTATGTACAAACACTTTCTAAGTCGCCGAATCTAACTACGCCTTGCCCAACCTCAAATGAACTTGTAACAACAGTACATACGACCACTTACTATTTCATTGTAGACTACTATGCTAAGGCGAAAAAGGTAATACATACATCCATACTAAAAGGTTTCATACACGTGGCCTATTCAGAAGTACAGTTTAATCAATAATAATCTTGATGAGTGTGATGCCCTTAAAAACTATCCAGTGGGAACTAGTAGAAACACTTTAGGAATCGCAATAAAAGAAGAAGTAGAAGAAATAAAATTTTATTATACAGATAATAGTGAACTAAACTGTAACATAGGATATGACAGTTGGGCCTTTATGTTTTCATTAGTTGAAAAGTTTAATTTTTTTAAGATTTACTACTATGTCATTAATATTATTATTTAAAAAAATGTAAATGTCTGTTTTATCATACATGTAGTATTTAACAGATAGCGCATTTTAATAATAAAATTTAATTTACCTTTTAAATAAAGGCCTTTAAAATAAAAATAAAATCCAATCCATTGAGGGTTGGCAAGGAATAAATCGAAAAATATGGTGCTTTGCCATATATATATATACACTATATTATATAAACATTATAATTACTATATTATAATTAAATAAAGAAATTCTCTTTGTTAAGAATTTGTTATGATCAGTGTTAGTTTCCTAAAAAGAGCCTTCAGCCTACATTAATCAGCTGTTACAGTCGATATATTTCTTTACGGCATTGAAATCGGTAATGATAATAATGGTGAGTTAATGGACAGCTGCCTTAGTAAGCAGGTTAGGAAACTGCAGGCAACCGTCTAATTACTAATTCAACATCGGGTGTGAAAAATGATATCTTGGATCATTCTGTCACAAGACACAGAAACTGGCTCCGGGGAGTAGGACGGCTTTAATGTCCTCTTTGGAAATAGCCTAAAATCGTTATATGTCTGTCATTCCGATCCCCCGACGGGATCATTTGGCTATTTATCCCCCCCCCCGATAGTATAATAAATCTTAAAAGGATACATGAAAAAATATTTCTAATAACAAGGAATTTATAAAGAAAATTGCTTATTACTATTATATTTACCATCTGTACAATTTAACTAAAACCTACTATTGAGCCTTAGACGTAAAAATGTCTTACTCCATTTTCAAACGTTTTCAGTTTTCAATTAGTTTTAAAATTTATACTTTTTTTTTTTTGTTCGAGATTGAGGCACCATAAGATCTTGGCTGCCACTAACACCATCTTTTGTCTATGGCTAATAAAGCCATTCTTTGTTTTTGAATAAGCTTGCTAAATTCAATTTGTTTGAAAAGTTTAAAATTAATTATTTTCCTCTTTTGGCTGTTAGTTACTCTGGAGAACTGTAACGTTCACAGACTAAACAATTAAGTTCAATACAAAGATTAAACAGTTAAAAAAATACATAGATTGAGATTTATTTTAAAGTAAGAACGGTAGATTTTTTTCTAGGATGATTTATTTATCACTTGAGATATGTATATATTATATTTTTATTTATGAAGCAGGTTATTTTTAATAGTATTGTTTTCATCATATTTTTTTTTACATTTATTTCATTTTTTTAAAAACTATATGTAGTTCTGCGCATGTGTCTTCATTTGATAACAAGGTCCTACTACCGCTCATCATATTAACATCGATTACTACAGTTGACAGGACTTCTTTTCTGCTTTATAACTGTCTCAACAGACAACTTACGTGAGCTGTTCACGAGGGAAACCTGAATAAGTAAGTAAATTAGTTACAATACTCCTTCAGTGAGTGTTATAGGTTATAGCATACAGAGAAGCCGGCCATTTTGGTCCGGCCTTGCTTGTGCTCTGTCGGTTCATCTGTAAGATCACGCAGAACGATTCGACAGTTATGTAATATTCGTTTTTAGCTAAAAATGTGTAGTTCAGTTGAGGAAGGTCTACCCTTCCTTTGTTATTTTACAACCCGCCTAGCCCTAAACTACCTGCATCCAGCAACCCACATCCAAAAACCCAGCACTTCTCCTTTTGCCTTAGGCAAGGAATGTCCTAATGCTGTAATTCATTAATATTTGTATATATACCAGTGTTTTGATTGTTATTCATGATAAAGTTTTTTTTTAAAATACTATCCTCGAACAAGATTATTTAACTGGCGCACCGAACAGGCACCTGGCAGTATACTCAGTAACTTCACGGGAGTCCACCATTTAGAGATCCCTCATTTGGCAACGGACAGTGAGACCACTCCAATAGCGTGAGAAGACCGATGCAAATCCCTCTGGAAAGAAACCCCACAGGATAAGACTTCACCGATATTGGGTACTGATCTATTTCAATAGATTTTCACCAGGTAATACCCTAAAGAAATTTGTTACATATCTGAGGAAGTTGAAGGAAGAAAGAAAACTGGACTTCACTGAAGACATCATTCACTTGGTAAATACAATTATTATACACATTCTGACTTTATGACATCAGTAACTGACAGACTTAACTTTTTAAGAAACATTACAGAAACAGAAGAAATGGACGGAACTAATTACGTAATTAAAGATTCAGATTTTCATTTGATTCCAACTTTCGATGGATCATCCGACACTTTAGTAGATTTTATTGACAGTATAAACTTAGTATTGGAATATTCATGCAATGCTAATAGAATAGAATATTCAAATAGAATAGGAACCCATCAAAGATTATTAGCACACGTCCGTAATAAACTTGTAGGAAAAGCGAGATCATGTAAAAAATTTTATACTAACCTAGACCAATTACTTAATGACATTAAAAAGAAATTTAGAGACACTAAAAGCATCCAGAAAAGCATTTGTGAAATCTATGAAACCAAACCCCATTACAATGAACACCCTTTAACATATATTGACAGACTATTGATCCTACGAGAGGATTTAAGTGCTAGAATCAGAACTAATGACGAATTTACTTTAGAACAAAAAGATGCAAAAATGGTTGAATACGATTTACAAATAGCTACCCATTGTAAGCGACATTTACACCCAGAATTAAACGCGCAACTTATCCATGTAAAATACGAAACGCTTGAAGAAATCGATCAATTTCTAAAAAGAGAAACCGATGAAATTATAGAAAGAATTTACGATAAACCTCAAAAACGCGCACCCCAACAATCAAATTATAAAGGTAGAAACTTTGACCCTCATAAACATTATGAAAGATATGAACCAAGACAACAATATCAAAACCAACAACAAAGAAATCCCAACTACCTAGGAACAAATTATGATCCCAATTTTAAAAGAATATGGGAACAAAGACAAGACCAAATACAACAAAATGATCAACAACAACCGCAACAAAATTACCAACGTTATACACCAAACTATAACCGAGACAATAACGAGAGACACAACCAATCATGGAAACCTCATGAACAAAGAAAATATTTCAATCCCCAACCAAGACAAGAACCACAAAGAGAGAACCAAACTGTCTCTATGAGAACAGCTAGCAATCGCGTTCACTATACAGAAAACGATAAGGACGAAGAAATCAAACAATTAAAAGAACAGATTAATGAGATATCCCAAAAAATTGAACATGTTTTAGACTTCGGTCGCAATGACAAAGAACCAACCCTCCGACCAGAATATGCACTAAATCATACTGATTCCTTACCCAAACTTAAGGATAAAACAGAAAAAACTAACGAAGTAGCCGAAATAAAATGTCATAATGACGAAATAATAATAAACCGTATTAAATTATAAGAAAAAAGAGACCACAAATACTCGGAAAATAAAACAACAGAAAAAGTAAAAAACAAATACACTCAAAATAAGGAAGAAAAAACTAACTATAGTAATGATGGCATGGACATTGAAGAAATAGAATCACTCCCAGTAAAAGATAGTCCAGAATATGACACAATAACTATAGATTTAGAGCAACTTATTCCCCAACAAATAGATGAACAGATAATACAAGACGACTTATGTTCTAATGAAGCGACTGCTTATTCCCAACGCTCTTCTAATAAGCAAATTTGTGTAGTAAATGACGACAAAATAGTAAATATAGAGAAACACCAAATACTCATAAAAAAGGAAAAAAGGACTATTAACTTTTCAAAACCGTTTGGAATAACTAGACAAAATAACAAAAAAAAAATCAATAAAAGAACAATATGTTCAAAAACATCATGATGATAAAAGACCAATAAATGACTTTGTAAAGACAAAAATAATAAAAGATAAGACTGGTCGAATAGAAAAACTAAACCAAAATCGGAAAGACATTCCGACAATTTATAATGAACAATTAATGATAAAAACTACTACCCATGGAAAGCATGATAATTCTTATAAACCAGTAGTAAAATATAGAGATAAAAATGAAATAAAGAAATCGCATACTAACAAAATTAAACATCCTCGCAAGAAATATCTGACACATCGAAAATATGTTTCACATAACAATAAAGACTAATTCGGACAACTAACTAAAAACACTGATTCGGACAATTCTATGGACTGCAAAAAAACTTCTCTTAAAGTAACTGACCTGACTAACATTAACGGAATGTTAGACTACACATTAAACAATGTAAAAGTAATTGAAAAATACTTCAAAACATACCACTTTTAAAACATTTGCCTATTATAGTCAGAACTAACCAATATACAAAAAACATACTCTACTCTATAACAACTTAACAAACCTACACTCTGATAGTAGATATGATACATAGCAACAAGAATAAAATTGACCTACTGAGAAATTATAATAGAAGACAAAGACGTGGATTGATAAATGGACTAGGAACGGCTATTAGCAGACTAACTGGTACTATGGACGCTACGGACAAATAACATTATGACAATGTCATAAGTGAAGTAAAACGTAACAACTTTAATGCCGAACATAATATTGAACAGATAGTAAACATGAATAAACAAATTATAGAGACTTTTAAGACGGATATTAAATTAATAAATGAAATTATTTATAAGGGTATGTATAAGGTAGAGGCAATATGATAAGCATTGGCAAAGAAGTAGGTTTTCAAGATATTT
The DNA here is from genome assembly GCA_930367205.1 of Acanthosoma haemorrhoidale. Classification (NCBI taxonomy): domain Eukaryota; kingdom Metazoa; phylum Arthropoda; class Insecta; order Hemiptera; family Acanthosomatidae; genus Acanthosoma; species Acanthosoma haemorrhoidale. The sequence continues at coordinate 44,327,408 of OV884015.1, read as the reverse complement.
AACCAACTTGTATAACAAACTAAATGACTCAACGCTAAGACATACACAAAAAAATGTAACATTAACTCCAAGTAAATCAGAAATATTATGGCTTATGAGCAAAATACATTGTATTACACATGAGGAAATACTCCATGTATTTGTAGACCTGCCCCTAGCAAAACTAAATGTAAGAACCTCTTTACTCATACCAATTCCTGTAAATAAAACTAATCTTTATTATTCTATTGATATACAAAAAACACTAGTACTAAGAAAAAAATGATAATCTTTATAATTGTAACTATCTTATGAATAACTATTATTTTACTAACCCTACTTTACTGCTTAATGAATGTATAAACAAAATATTATATTATTAGATTCTACAGTTCAATGTAATTATACTCAACATAAACTATCCAATATTAATTATATTCACATAAGTTCATATACTATTATTAACAATTGTAAGTTAGACAATTGCAACAAAAATAATACTATTGGTAAAATATCTCAATCTAATTTTATTAAATATACTAACCCTAATGTTACATATATTGATGAACTCAGTGTATACCTAACTATAAGAACACCTAAATTAGATAATTGTTACAATAACGACACTATTTTTCTTCCAGACACTGCTCTGATTAATGTATCTAATGTAGATTGTTATAAAGAAATTCCTCCCATTCATAATCATATTGTTGCTCATAAATATCACCAATTATATGATAACTCCTTTAAATCCAAATCGATAATATAACAACTATACCTCAATTAAATGTATCTCAAGTAGAATTAATATCTTTTATAACCAATGAAAATAATTATATGTATTCTATATTATCCATTATTATTGTAATCATTGTGACAATCTTATTTTTTATATGTCGCAAATATTGTAAAGGCTGTTGTTCAAAAACTATCCCAATAGATATCCCCAGAGTTGTTTACCAAGCTCCTCCACCACCATCCATCAAATCCTATTACCTGCCCAGGAGTTCAGGACCTAAAAAAGGGAAGAGTTATGTAATATTCGTTTTCAGCTGAAATGTGTGCTTCAGTTGAGACATATGGTCTACCCTTCCTTTGTTATTTTACAACCCGCCTAGCCCTAAACTACTTGCCTCCAGCAACCCACATCCCAAACCCAACACTTGTCCTTTTGCCTTAGGCAAGGAATGTCCTAGTGCTGTAATTCATTAATATTTGTATATATACCAGTGTTTTGATTGTTATTCATAATAAAGTTTTTTAAGATACTCTCCTCGAACAAGATTATTTAACTGGCGCTGCTTCTACAACCTAGGGCCAGCGTCACCGTCTCTAACTCCAAAATCGTGAGTTCGATTCTCCCGAGCAAATCATATTTATATTAATAAAAAAATTAATTAATACATTAATAAATATTATTAAACATGAAATGCGTTCCTATCAGCAACTGATTTCTGAAAATAAAAAAAAATGATCAAGGTCGTCTGTAGGGCCAACGCCAACGCACACTCCATCGCCAGTTGAGCGAAAGCCGTCCCCGTTCTGTCATGCCTAACAGCTTTGAGGTGCTGACATGAAAAATACCCAAGTTGAGAACATGGAAGCTGTCCAAGCCAAGCACCTTATACAGCCCAAGCCGCCGTCAATATTTTTTCGGAATGTTAGCCATTTTAAATTGCTATACTCTCAAATGAGTAAAATTGTAGGTACGGGCAAATGTACGTGCTTCAATCGCTCTCGAGACATAACAATTTCTCCTGACACTCCTGATACATATAGAGCCATAATTAAGTATTTGGAAGATACTAAGGTTGACTTCCACTCTTTGATTCAAGCCGTAAAGAACACGGCTTAAATTAAAGAGTTGTAAACTAGCAATATTTGAAATTTAGCTTTGAATGTTGTTGTTTTTTTCGTTTACAGATATGTAAATTTCAAAGATTGAGTCTTTGTTCTCAGGAAAAACATTACCTACATCAGCGGAATATCCAGACAGATATAATCATGTTATGTATTTATTGGCAAGGCAACTCATCCTCCTCGGTATTATGTAATAATTTTATGACTAAAATTCATTTCGTTGAGTGACAGGTAGCCTTGCTGGTTATATAAAACAGCAGCTATAAGGTGCGTTTTAAAACAATAATTATAAAATTGACTCAGGAGCTGGTTAATCAGAGGAGTAGGTTTGGCAAGACCCAGGTGAAAGGGCCAAGAGCGACGTAGGAGACCTCCGATGTGACAAACAGTGTAGGCCGATTGCCCAAACCTGATGCTGGCTGGCCGGCTCTCTCCATATCGGCCAGAGATAATGTTTGTTTTAATTATTCAAACTAGTTTTTTTTTTTTATTGGAAACACTGACAGTGGTTCAAGGCAAAATACCTGAACTTATGCCTTGAAAGTTTTTTTTTTAAATGTTACACGCGGTCTTACTGTCGAGGCATAAGTCAGCGATAAACCCAATTATCTTATCATTTCCGAAGGCATAAAAACCAGTCGATAGTTTAGGGAACGCGTGTGGCTCTCGTTTCCAACACGTGATTTCGTACGAACTGGGATGCTTCACAAATTCATACGGTATATTCATTAAGAATAAATATTGATTGAATGAACCACAATTCAAGAGTGATGGTTTCGTTACGGTTACGGGTTTTTTTTTATCCTCCACTAACCCCGCTTTACCCCACCTGCCTTCTCCATTTCAGTTGAAAATTATTAGTTTAGAAAAGTAAAGGCCAAGCTCAATGAGTAAAGCGAAGCTTAAGGATGCAGTATAGGACACATTAGCTGAAATAGTTGGATTATCAAGTTCACTATAATTAATATTAATAATCAGTAAGTGGGGAGGGCTTTATTGTAATGCGCTATTCAATATGATAAAAAAAATCAATTAAAAATTAGTCAAAAATGCAGTATCACACAATTAAGGGATTCGATTTTTTGGTAATTATAATCCGCTAAAACCCTAAATATTACACATATTCTTAATGAGTGGTTCGAGATCTTTATTTTGATACCCTGAACAATATACTAAGAAACAAATTACCAATTACACCGTAATTCAAATAATTACCATGCAAAATGTCATACCTCGAAACTACATAAAAAATTTTATTAATTATAAGATAATTATAACATTATTATAAATTAATGTTGTGAACACGATTTTAGTGACAGTTTTAATTTGTTTTAATTAAATGTATATTTCTAACTAGGCCGTCAAGATTTTTAATTTTATGTCCTGCTCACTATGATATTAAAATAGTTATTAATTATTTAATAACACTTTAATTTCATTTTATAAAGTTGAAATTATTTTTAATGTTCTCGGGTGATCGGGGAAACGGAATCTTGATCCAATATCTATAAACAGGGGACTCAATACAATAAAATACAATATAAAAATTACAAATACAAAATAAAAATAGGATGTAAAATACAAAATTATTTATTTGTTTTCTAAGGACAGGTAAGGAACGAGGGCATTGAGCCTTCAATACAAACAAATAAAACAAATATGTATGAAGAATGTCGGCCTCGGTTCGCAAAGATTTTTTTGTCACAGCTCAAAAGCTATCTAAGATTTTAATGTTTTGATCCATCCCCCTATGAGTTAATAAATGTTTTAAGATAAAAACTCCAAAAAAAAAAAAAAAAAAAAAAAAAAAAAGGATTCCATGGATATTACAAAATAAAATAAAATTTTTGTGTGTCAATGAAAGAGACTCTTCTTTTCTACCAACGTGTAACGTGTTCTGGTTAATATTTTAGCTATTCAGAATTTATTTTATTTTTTTACTTGACTTTTTGTTTTTAGTTTTGAAAATTAAAAGTTTCTATCTGTGACGTAATGTTAATAGTAGTGGAGGGGATAACCCCCCTTTTGGAGCTTCTTTGTAAACAGACTAAATAAAAGTTAGTCATGAGGTTACGATTGTTCGTTTCATTGAACCCTTATAACACACTATCCAAATACAAAATTTAAATACTTTCCGCTGTTCTATTTTAACAAAAACTATTCAGCATATGTAACTGCATTCATTCAGGCTATAGGAAGTTTATATAAATTGAATTAAATACATAAACATGAAATACGTTGACAGTTTAAAACAAAAGTTGGTGCCTTTAAACATTATGAATTAGCAACAATAATGAAATACTTTCTTTGTTCTTTACGGCTTTACCATCCGGATATACCACAAATAGCTACCCATTTCTCTTTTCCGATAGTATAAAGTTCATTTGAGAATTAAACCTAAAGCTTTTAAAAATCAGCTGCGATGAGAACTCCAGTACGAACATTCCAAAATTCAAACCGTGAGTGTATAAATTGTGTTATAATACATAAGTAGAAATTTATAAGATGGCTTTAAAATAATTCATACTCTCATAAGATAATGAAAAAACATCCACACAATCATTGAAGAAAACATAATATCCATTACTTTTTAATTTATACACTTAAGTAGTGCCTGTTAAAGAAAGAAGGAAAAGGTGGCTGATGGTTTCAAATCAAAGATGTTTTCTGTTACTTCTTACATACGAAATGTACCCACCGAGCATGTAGCTTTTTGATATGCAAATCCAAGTAAGAATGGCGCAGCAAAATCAAACTAGTGGCCTAAAAAAGAACTATTGATTTTATTTTAAAAATTTCTCGTACATAATTCGTAATGCTCGACCATAAAGGTTCTGAAAAATAAGTGCTGACGTTTTTTCGTTTGAGGTTTGACTAAAGTACCAAACCCACGAAATTAGAATACATACTGTGGCTAAACGAGTGCGATAACCAGTTGTTCTTTCTGATCTTAAATAATGTACTTAAGAACTTAAAACTTACTAATACACGTTAACATTAATGTAATCATAATTTCTGTCACATAAAATATTTTGATTAGTGTTACGAAATTACCTCATTGTATCGAGAAAGCGTTGAAAGTGGACACGCACTTGTATGTATTCAATCACTTAAATACCCTGTACCATTTGTTAATTAATTATTTGTACCTGTGGATTCAGAATGAAGATAAGATTCGTTATCTTGAGAAGGATCATTAAATTTGCCGTAGCTTTGATAATTTTGATTTTTATGTAAATCCAAATACACTCCGTCATATCTGCAACCTAAGTCAAAAATATGTGTTTTTTCGGAAACTCGTTTTCTCAACTATGATATATTGTCACATCATATCTACGATTTAGAAGACCAATAAATTTACTTTTAGAAAATGAAAATGGATTACTGAATTGAAGGTTACATAAACATATTTTCAGTAGGCTTAAAAGATTGAGGACTTTTAATAACGAAATAGTTCTTGACGTGATCCAGATCCCAGTCCATTGAAAATTTTGTCAGCTGTGGAATTTCATAACATATTTAGAACTAATACTGTTTACTCTTTATTTGTTTGCATTGAGGCAATTTTTTTTTATTTATGTTAATCTTGACATTTTACGGTAGCTTAGTGCACCTGTCATCAGGTGTCTATCTTAGAGCATTGATAAATTGGTGACAATGAATGCAGACATTCTTTAATCTAAAATAATTTATTTAAGATAATAGTTATTAGTTTATACTTTTCGGTTTTTCATTGTTCACGAATCTTTACTTTTTTTCATAGAGCTGTTTTATTTTTTATGAATTGGACTTCAGGACCAAGCACGTGGGCTGGAGTTCAAGGCCTCCAACGTCTCTTGCACTCCCCCACCGGCTTAAGGAACTTCGTGGAGGGCTCATAGTGGCAATTGAACTTGGTTGCTTTAGTCCATTCCTATCCCAAGAAAAAAATGGGTTGCTTTTCGGGATCACTTTAAAGTGATTAACGCCTATCCTGCTTTATCTGCTACATTTTGACAGTTCTTCAAAGGATTTAGAGACTGCCTGATAGTTTTGGATCTCTGTCACCTCCTTTTTGAATTAGCCTTAGCTCAGTAGCTTTCAACCATAGGCCAGTAGTCATTAGTCTAAGCATGTAAATTACTAATTAGTACATTAAGATGTAGATAAGATGGCTTCTATAAAGTCACTGTGTCTCATCAAACCATCTGAAAAGGGACAACCCGGAGTGGACTCGCACCACTGTTTCGAGACCATTTACATCTCATCTAAGGTCCCTAGCGTCCCAACCTTTAAATAGTTTCCCTAGAAATGAGAACCTTGGTTCAGTTTAGCGATGTAATCCTGTTCGCAATCCCTAGTATTTTGTGAACTTCATTAATTTCTGCAAGACTTGTACATCATTGATCGATAGTTTTATAATGCTAAGAACAAGTGGAAGGGGCTTCAGCAGAACCCTTGTTATTTTTAAGTAAGCAGCCGCATCCTCCCTGCTTCCCAGAATCTTATCGTTTTCTTATACATATATGTCTCAGCTTTAGCCCCAGACCTCACTTGTTCCTAGACATTCACCCCAGTATGCAGTAACGTAACTCTTAATATTTCTATATACCACTGTTTTGCTTGTACTTCATAATAATGTTTTCTTCCTTTTCTTTTAAAAGACTCTCCTCTACAAAGATTATTTAACTGATGGCACCTTTTTTGACATGTTGCAACGGTAACGTCGAAGATTGTACAGCGTAGCACACGAAAGATGAAAGATTTGATGCATAATCTTTGCTATTTGTGCAAAGGAAATGTCAGAATCGGGAGTATGTATTCGTTCATAATATTCAATTTTTGATTTTCTTTTAGCGGATTTGAGGTCCTCAACTTGCCAAGGTTCTGATTAAGCATGAGGACGGTGCTGCCAGTAAATACTTAATTTAATGTATTTTGGTGCCATTTTAAATTGATCATCATCACTCCCTGAAGCATGAGCAAACGAACAGCTTCGGTGTCTGACCTCGGATACGCAGATTGACTCATTTAGTTGGCCCTGATTTCTCACCAAGAGACTCAAAAGGTAAGCCTAGCCTCATGGCGTACACAATCCACATAGTAAATCTTAATGATGAAAGTTTCTCGCTAGATCATACCCTTAATTTTTTCAAATTTCAAATTGTTCATGTTTGAATCAGGAAGGAAGATCGGATCTTTTATTATGCCTATAGATGAATATTTCTATATCTCAAGAACGGACCATTATCCTCCGGTCTAGGGTATGGTAATGGTTTCGAGAAACAGGGGTACTCGAAAAAGGTCAATCCAAGGCCATCGAAAGGGGACAGATAAAAGAGACGATAGGTTCAGTACTTGGAGTTTGCAGCTTTGGGTCTCTAATGCTTGATCACAGTACGGAACATCCATGCTTCATGGACTAATATCCATATGGATTTCAATGCTAAAGTCACCATTCGTATATTAAGCCTAACATTTAGTCTACTTTCCTGATTTACTACCGATTCATTCGGTCACCATTTAATAATAAAAAGTGATTAGATAGATTCACTGTACAAGGTTGAATTGGTTCAACCAGGTTCATTCAAAGAGTTACAAGCGTTGCTACGAAATGCAAATAACTTTGAAAATGTAATTACGGTTTCAATCATATACCTTTAATTATCACCCTCTTCAATTCTTCGATGTTTCCAAGTCTTGTTTCTGATATAAATAAAATCGTTGGAATAAAACTTCGAGTTGCCAGAAACATGGATGCTTGTAAATGGCGTACATGACGTACTTGACGTAACCTCTCAGCCTTAGATTCGGTTTCTTAGTAGTAGTATAAGTAGCTACTCATTTATCCTCACGAGGCTGATTTAACCCCGAACAGCCCTTTTCTGAAAGAAAAATCAGTTAAAGTTAGTCAGAAAACTAACTACTAGACCGTGGGTACTGTCCTTATTATAATAGTACATATAGATATATTTACTATACGTATAGATGAATAATTCATAAATTTACTCTATAGCGAGCAGTTTTATTTACATGGTAAAGAGACATAAGAGACAAGTAAAGGCCAGAAATATTTTTTTAATAAAGACTTTAGGAACTACTAAGTGATTTATTAACTGACTCTATAATCACATAATTCGAGAGGGGTTGGGTTAAAGTACCCGTCCAGATAACTACGCTAATAAGAAAACTGATATTTTATTTGAAATTGTTGTATTTTAAAATCTATGTTTTTATGATATAACATTTAAATTTTACTTTCGAAACACGACGCTGCCTTATAAATTTGTTGTTTATCTGTTTTGTCAGTTGTTAAATATTTTTCATAAATAGCGTTGTATCGGTACACGTGACCGTGTATTGTATCCAACAGGACAGGGGCTACTAATAAGTCATAAATATAATTAATGATACTAATAAAATCATAAAACACAATCGCAAAATATTTTAAGAGAATATATATTATTATGTTCTTTATAATTACGTTCTTTGAATATTATATGATTATTTTATTTTTTATTCCTTTACTTTATTTTATTTACTTATTATCTGATGTTTTTTAGGTTCTACTAACAAAATTAAATCTGGCAAAAAGATGAATTTAATTTTACAAACATAACAAAAAAATAAACTTATATTAATTATATAAATACTTAATATTAGTATTAATTCGATTCCTTTTCTTCTTCAATGGTCTTCTTTTGATTCAAATTTATAATTCTTCTCTTCGTGCTATTTCTCTTCCGTTCCGTTTCAAGTCAACAACCACTAACCAACAAAGTTTTTAAGTTTTTCGTACTCACAATCTCAAGCTAATAACATGTATTACGGGCTGATGCCAAAGCTAGATGAGTATAATTCTCCGTGTGTTTTCATTATCACAACCACAACAATACTAATTATAACTGGCTAAACTAGAGAGTAATTCTGTGTGTGTTTCTATCATCACAACAACCAGTAGACTGTCTTTTGTTTTTTCTTTTCACTCTCAATTGTTTTTATTTGCCTTCTTGATTCAAGGTTGGATTAAATATTATATAAAAACTCCACAATATCTTATTGTAGAGTTACAACAATATATTGTAGGATAACTTAAAACTAATGATTAATTATTTGCATTAGACCAATGATGTTTTTTGAATAAATCATCAAGATTGTAATGCCATTTTTGCTTCTGGCCGGTCAAATATCGCCTACTGAAAAAGTTTTGTAACATCTTGCGTAGAGGGGTGGGGTTTTACCGTATATATATAAGAACAGGGCTCAGTCCAGAAGCATAATTCAGGTCTCAGTTGCCCATTCCAACATCATGTTCAAGGTATTTTCACTATAAATGTATTTCAATTGTTCCTAAAAATTCATTGATAAGAAAAAAAAATACGTTTACAGTAAAAAATTATATGATCAAAGTTTTATTAATAAATTACAATTCACACTACTTTTATTTATAATTATAAACTATGATACAAAAACTTGGATTCTTTAATTAATTTTTGTGAACTTGTCTTGTATATTGGAGACATGTTTTCATATATAATTTTTTTTTTTTTCCAGTGCGATTGTCTTTCTTCTATTTGTCTGTTTGCAAGCATATTATATGATAGATTTTGTAAAAATAATTTAATCGTTATGAATTTTTAAAAGTATGTCACAAAAAACACGGAATACGGTTAAAATAGAATAAAAGGAAGTATTGAACAAATATTTAAGGTAACGTGGACATCGTTGTACCCATGTAACTTTTAAGATTTCAAAAGTTCCTCAAAATAAGGAAAAATAAAAAGAAAAGGATTTTTTCTTCATGTCTAAAAACACATAAAACACTGTGCTTTTAGAGCCAATAAAAGAAACTAAAGCATGTTATTAAGCTCATTCCAGCCGATTTCAATAGATTCTTTTTAATAATAATGTTCTAGTACATAACAATCTTGCATTAAAAAGGCTAGGGTTGAAAATGTTAGGGAGTAAGATAGTAACGTTTACAATAGAGTTTTGATGATTGAGTATCTTTTTAACAATTATTTAGTGAGTATCTCTCGAGATTGCTTCTTTACATGATACGACCTTTATTTTGACTATGTCAATCTATCAGAAATACGATTAAATCCATAATCGTATAATAATAAACTGGTAGCGTTTAGTACTAATTTAATTGACCTTTGTTATTGACATTTTCTTTTTTACAGTTAGCAATCTTAGCAGTTGCCATTTCGGCTGTCCATTGTCAGTACGGTGGCTACCACCAACCGGCCGACTACAAAGGAGGTGAAGCCCAGGACTACTACACCGAGCCACACTACAACTTCGAGTACTCAGTCAACGACGAACACACCGGAGATATCAAGAGCCAGAAGGAGGAGAGGAAGGGAGACAGCACCCACGGAGAGTACAGCCTCGTTGAGCCTGACGGTTCTCTCAGGCTGGTCAAATATTCCGTCGAAGGAAAATCCGGCTTCTTAGCTGAAGTGCACAGGGAGCCTTCTAAGTACAAGCCAGCACCGCAGCCAAGCTACCACCAGGCAGAGCCAAGCTACTACAAGCCCCAACCAAGCTACCACCAGGCAGAGCCAAGCTACTACAAGCCTCAGCCAAGCTACAAGCCGCTGTCCATCTACCACTAATGTTTTATCGCCTAAGTTCTGTTAAATTGACATATGTTGTAATATGTTTTTTACAAATACATTTTTTATATTTTTGTAGATTTGTGTTGTTTATTAAAAGAAATGAAAATTAGTTTCAATCTAAAACATCAGAAATGTCAGTGCTGAAGTAATAACAGTGCACAGTTGGGTCAAAGTGCCATTAGTGAGAAAAATACAACCATGAGTTGGTATTTACTCTTATTAGTACAATGTTTGAATGAGTGATGAAATGAATGAAATTAACTACATCTACCAACGACAACTATTTTTGCATATACCACACAATATCTGTGACAAGAAGTGGGTAAGTCGACTTAACCTAAAAACAGGATAACCGTATTTACTCAATCTCATCTTTGGGATGCCGGTGGGGTTGAAAGACCGGGGTGGCTTGAGAAGGCTACTCTGTTGTTTAGTAATGTTGCGAGAAGTGTATTGATAGAAGGGGGGTACAGGTTATAGGGCATAGGACTTAGGACACTGTCCTGTGGAACTCCTGCTTCTGCGGGATTAATAGTGAGAAAGTTCTAAATCAAATGGAACATGTAAAAAGCTGTTCGGAAGACAGGACTGCGAATTAAGAAAAAAGCCTTTGGAACGTTTTTGTTATATTGGGAAGAGAGGCGGTAAAGACGGTAAATGCAATCAACAAGATTGACACACTGTAATTAACAAACGGGTACACTTTGAAAATTTACAGATACACATGAGAGAGACATGGTATGGACGCCCCTGCCCCCAACCCACCAGACCAAATCAGTCCCCCCCCCCTACCAGAGCTCAAAGAGCCCATGCCCCCACCTCCACTGTCTTTGCAATAGTATTTCTATATACACAACAGTTTGGAGCTTGTGAAGTAAGCCATGGCTTGTGCTATGCCCAGAAAGACAAATGGATTTTTTATCCAACACCCGGAGGGCCTCGTCAAACAATGAAGTGGAGCAAACGGAAGCCAGACTGGTGAGTAGGGGGAAGGTTTTTGGATTCATGTATTGGTAGCAGTCGAAACAGACTAGACTTCAATCCAGGACTTTGAAGACTTATTAACTTATTATCTTCTTACTAACCCATCCGTATCTATTCTATGAAGCTGTTAGCTCCAACTAGATTTTGTTGTTAGAAGATATTTAAAAAAGAACTAACACTAATATATAATAGCTAACAAACCAACAGAATATTAAAAAATGATTTACAAAATCAAGCCTATTGCCTTTTTGTTTACCGTCAAATGTTTCTTTTTTGATATTACCATCTTAATAACGTCTCAACCTTTTAGCCATACGTTTCAAAATTCTTGGTCGGTCGGCCCTCTCCATTAAATTTACCCATTAACCGTCCTCCATATTTCTTTCACTTTTTTTACTAAGATGAGGAAGGAAACGTTTACTTATTTACCTACAAATAATTAATTTGGGTCCCATCTACATTCAAGTTCCCAATAATTTTCTTTCAACGTTGATTATGATAAGAGAAAAAATTACTCAAGTTTTTTACTAACTTCGGACATATCGTGTCAAGAACGAACTTACTCGCTGAATGGGCTGCCCAAAATCTCTTGATTCTAAATATTCCGAAGACTAATTGAATTCTAGTAAATAAATCACCAACTAACCGACACAAGACATGGAAAAGTTCAAAATAAATGCAGTCAAAGTTCCCTGCAAATCTTCAGTTAAAGACCGAGGACTCCCGATCAACAACACTTTGTAACACACTTGGAAGGACCACACTACAATCATCTCAAGAAAAATCTTTACCTCCATGGTCCAAGTAAAGAACCAGCGCAACTTTCTCCCTCCCTCTGTTAATTCGGACATATTTCCTCCCCCATCTTCCTTCACAAAGGTTCCGTTGTGTAAGAAGGACATAAAATTCACCCATAACTCCCTGTTGTTGACTTTATAAGAGAAAAAAAGGTCATAACATCAGAAATGATGTTACACTGAAAATCTCGCATTCTCATATGAAAATCTTGCTTTCATAATAACACATGATTCTAATTTAAAATATGAACCCTTGTGCATCTATAATCCCATTTCAGAGATTTGTTAATCTTTTAATTCGAGATCAGGAAAATGGGATACAACATTTCAATACTTGTTCTCAATCTATTGTCTATTGATCGTCAGATTACTTCACTTCATTTACAAGATGCGTTGTAAATCCATTTGTTTTTGTAGATAATCGACATTATCTATAAGATAGTGATAAATGATTGCATATAAGTTTTCCAAACAGTGACTTCCACCTTGCAACATGAGCTATTGGATCACATCACTCCTTGCACTTGCTGCACTACAGACAATCTGCGCTAGCCAATACCACAAAGTTGACTTTAGGTCTGTCGAAGACATCGAAGAAGATGACTCTCATGTAGATATAAAAGGTTTGTCCTAAAAAAAAAATTGTATTCCATGATTATAATAGTTTATCTATTGCTGATATTCTCCTATCAAATATCATAATTTTATTGTCAGTAAAATTTGATTTTATTACAATCAATAATAAAATAAATTGTATTTATTAACGTGAGATAGAGTAATATATAGAGAAGGAGCACTATCGAGAGATGGATGAGGTGTGGGCTGTGAGTTCTTGAATACCACTTAAATGATTTTGAAAAGAATGCTCGAAACAATTAACCAAAAAAATCATTTGTCATATCGTGATCCCAAACTTTATTTTATGTGAAATCTCAGAAGTTGTTTTTGCTTTTCTGTCGTTAATCAGTCCGAGGAGTACAAGTGCCTAGGAGTCAGGAATTTTACTGACTTTTACGCTAAGGTTCGAGACATTTTAAAATTTGGAGAAACGAGACTAGCTTACATATTTGTGGCTAAATATTTTTTCTCCATCTAAAGCAAAACATAGTCAACGTATGGTGTTGCTCAATACACAACTTTAAAATTGAATTATCGATTGGGTCATTTTTACGATCACTATTGAACAACATACACACGAGAATACACCATTATCTAAACATATACTAAACCTATTATACTATAGGGTTGGCGCAGGTTGTGGATAGATAATGTTAAATAAAATCTCTTAACCTCTCCACAATATTCTACGTCTGAAAGAACATTTTCAACAGATTTAACCAAAGTCCTCAATTACTAGAATAAGAAACCATACGATAAAAGAGCTTAAATGTGCATGTGCAGATAAGCAGCATTAATTAGTGATAATAAGACGTTAGATAAATACTTTTATCAACAAGCTAAAAATGCAAAACTGCGCTTAAAATGTAAAACAACACGTACATTATAAATTCTTTCAATATGAGTACGATAATATGTCGTAATTAGCAGTAACTGTTTGATAAGAAAGACTCTCTGAATGGCACTTTAATTCGCATGCGTGCCAAGAAAAAAATATATAGCGGAGGATTCGTGCTTAAACAGGCACCTGGTCAAAAGTCAATTGTATATGTGTCTGCTTGAGTGTATGTATACGATAGCATTCTTAAAAATGATACAACCGATTGAAATTTTAACGGGATACACCCCAGATAACATCACTAATAAAAAACAACATAAAAAATTTTATATTTCTAAATAATAATCTAATTTCATAAATCCTATATTTCTTAACTAACCTCGGAATATAAATACAAAATTAAATATTAATTTGCTCTCGGAGCTAGTCTATTTTATATTAAATCTGAACATTATGTAATAAGCATTTTTTTTTTTCACCATTGCAATTACCTTAGTCAATAGGTGTCATGTCACTCCACAACCACCAGAAGTTGTATTCACATGATTTCTGATAGTGCACTTCCTCGACCCGAGAAAGTCTTTATGCATGCCACAACATTCTCGAACAGTAAACATAGAATGCAGTTGATACTAGTGTCAACAAGTAATTTGTTACATAACGTTCTGTGGTAGATTACAGGTACAAAACGATGAATTCAGGTTGGATGGGGGCAATTAAGTGCACTAAACACATGTGCTGCCCAAGAGGTTATATGTGTGCTGGGGGCTACAAATGCCTGAATTTATTCCGAAAGTAAGTGGTAACAATGACTAATATCACATCTTCTCAGTGACTGCTGTGAGGTTCACTTGTAATATGTTTGTGTTATATCTTGCAGTTGGAGGCAGCCCATGATAAAGTGCCCCGATGGCGTGGAATTAACAATGCAGACTCCTTTCACCGAAAAACAAAAATTAGTATAAGCCATTTTGCAAGGACAGTACCATTAACAAGTATATATGTAGAGAACTGACTATTTCCCCAGAAAGCCTGCCTTACAAGTTCATAAGGTTATGTTTACAACCAAAAACGAGAAATTTCTGCCAAATTACGCCATCAACCTCAGTACAAACGGAAATTATTCCTGGAGTCATGAACACCAAATTGGGTAAAGAAGATATGTATTTTCAAACCGTTGGTAAGCACAGCTTCCAAAGAATCAGCACCAATAATAACTAACACCTCTTAATGGTTACATTGGACCTCACCATCGGAAGCATCATATTTTCCCGGATTTGTACAAAGTTCATGGACTTTACCCGACGGCCAGACTTTCGACTGCATTGACCTTGTTCTTGTCAGTAGGAGACACGGACATGTTAATACCGTTTGATATTATTTTCTTTGCATGGATCACATCCAAGCTAGGATATCATGATCACCCCTCCCTCAAATTTATAAAAGTTATTAAGATACTTTTGGCACACTACGATCGTAAGTAATTCTGGGTAATAGTTTAGATGAGGACAGGACCAGTTTAATACTGTAATGGAATAAGCTGCAGAAAAAAATATTAGGGCGGAAGGCCAAAAAAGCCTCTTGGTTCCATGCGAAGTGTAATAATTTCATGGCTGTAAAGAGAACAGAGTTAACATAAGAATATAAGAATGATCGTCAGAACCAACATGAAGACATTGGAGGAGTACCAAAACAGAAGGAGAGAGGGATAAGAAAACACCCGTGGCAGAAAGAAAAGAGCATACGACAAATGAAGAACTGGATGAAATTGCGAAAATAGTTGATGTAATAGTCGATATTGAGTACATTTGGTGGAGTAGAAAGAGTTAATTTTTATTAAATGCATAATTTTCAAAAATGATGAAAAAAAGCCATTCCCTGACAATATATGTTTTTTAACTTACTTAAGTATTTCAAACAGCATTAAATTAAGGATGCAGGACAGACGCTTAAGATACTCATCCTTAAGATACCGTTACCTATGTAACGGTATGGAGGTCGAGGACAATTATACCAAGTAAACTAGATATTCTCTATTCGAAAATAATGGTGATTCAAATCGTTTAATAAAATCAAGAATATGTTCGTTTTGATATTCTATACCCAGAGAAAATAATAAATAAAACTGTTTGTCATAAATACAGTCTTTTTTATATTCTCTACTAGACCGGAAAATTGATTTAATCTTTTGTGCATATTCATAATTTTGTTCATTTTCTTCATGTATAATGTACCGCTTTTATTTAAAAAAATCTTATCGTCATGGTTCTTCACATATGGTATGATTTATTTCTCAGGCAATCTTATTCATATTAATGTATTATCATTCCCAAAGGAAGAAATAATAACAGGTAAGATTAGAGGTTTTGATTTGACGATATAGCTCTGGTGAATAAAAGTTGGATACCATTATCGACCCCAATCAAACATACTCCCTTTTTGTGTTAATTATATTGTATTATCAATATTTATGAAGAGATGAATTCATTATAAAGCTTGTGGCATAGTAAATGGTCAGCTGGCATCATGAAGACCTAGGAGCGCAGGACGTTTATGACGGTCTAGCCTAGGCCCCGAATTCACATATCGCAATATTGTTACATTAGTTTTACATTAATTTGCTTTTTTGCCTTTTCATTAATTCAGTTTTCTATTTAAGTTTTAATTTGTTAGTGTACATAATTGATTTTTTAAGTTTATTGACCTTGTGTTTAAGTTTTGTGTTTTTTCTTTTATTCAAATTAAATTATTTTACCAATGTTATACTCGTGAATTTTTGTTTGTGTTAATTTTTTTTATCCTTTGAAATGTCTTAAAATATTGGAGGTGAAGGGCAAATACTTTAAGTAACTTTAAAATCAGTCTCGTGTAATGGTGAATTAATTTCTGGAGAGAAACGGACTATCATGATGGTCAATTTCTTTTAGTTAATCGTTTACAGTGGAATCAACGTCCATTTAATTATTTCAGTTACTTATAGCCTAATAATTTGTTCCTGTATTTTTCCGGATAAATTATAATATATAAGAATTATATATATAAATATTTAGGTGTAATATAAATTATTTATTCCGGGTAATACCCATCCATGTTTGTTTTCTTAATTATTTGAATTTTGTTTTTAATATTTTCACTTACACCTATTCATTTATTTAAATTTCGAGTACAAGTATATATAATATCAATCATTTGCTTCACTTTTAGGAATACTCAAACTCATAAGACCTAAAACAAATTTGGAACACGATGAGTTAGTAAGGCGGGTGGGAGGGTAAGATGTAGGGTTCTTTGGGTCTCTCAGAGGCATTCTATTGGCGAACGGACAGTATAAATAAATAATGTGTAAGTTCTGCCAATTCTACCTGATTTAAAAAAAGGGTTATTTTCAAGAAAGGTTCTTCCAATTGGAGCTGACAAGAGCATTGGTTATAAACCCAATGGTTGTATTCAGTGGCGTGCAACAAAGGGTCTGGCCACCCAGAATTAACCAAGATAAAAGTGGCAGAGGTTCGTTTTTAGTGAAGATGAGAGTAGTGCTGAGGATTTAGCTGGTAGAAAAAAGAAGAGAGGTGCCAAAGTTGGTTTATAATAGTAGATAATTGATAATACTAATAGAATACATCAATCAGTCGGTAAAGTTTAAAGGAAATAACCTACTCCCTTTATAGTCATCACTTTTAAAAAGAAGTCCTATTCAATAATCGAAATTTGATCTATCTAATACAGAAAATCTTCAAAATATATAATACTGCCTGATATCATCAATCATTTAGCTTTCTAACAAAATTTAGTCGGCCTAGCTGAAATAGATTAGGGATAAAATTGTTTTTTTCGAGTCCTATAAAATTTGAAATTAAAGTTCAGTTTTCAAAACGACCATTTAATTTACCTTTAAATTTCCTAGCTTTATTAATATTATTTGTAGTTGTATTAAATTATTGTGGATTTAAATTAAAGTTTGGATAATGTACTCAGTTAACCCTTTAGGACAATAGTCCTAAGGAGGATGGGAAAAAACAGAAAAAATCCGGTGCTAATTATGACTGACATTTTGTTTAAGAAGATAATTTGTGCTTTTATTTATATGAGTCTTAAATTTGTTTTTTATGATATCTCATTGAAAATATAAAATAAAAACGTTAATAACTTCGCAGAATTAGGGTTTCGATTATTTTTTTCAATTACTCCCTCTGGATTGATTTCTGAGGTTAATTTTATTGACTCACACATTCAAAAGTTTGTTCACATGAAACGCAACGGATTATTTTTCTTACAAGTTGTATAATTTAATATTCTCTTAAAACCCAATACGATACTCCTAAAATAGACAAATGGAAAATACAAACATTTAAATCATTTGAAATATCTAATAAAAACTAGTCCTATAAATATGATGCTTTCTATTATAACATGATGAGATGTGTGAAAATATATTTTTTTACTTAAATCATAAATGCGTTTATTTTAAGACATACCCTTTAAAAATTTTTTTTACGAGAAAATCATTTTTTCCCCATTATCCTCCCTTAACTCTCTGTTCGAAGAGAAGGACATGTTGTTTTTCTGTGGGAACATATCAATATATCTGTTTAACATGTTTGTTTGTTTTTTTTATCAGATTGTCGTTATTGGAGATTGCAGGGCCTTATAAAAGCCTTGAAACGTTTATGTCTTCACATAAAACAGGTTAATTTTCTCATAATTTATTTATGTTTTTCTCTCAAAAAATCCATATTGCGTTGATATATTTAATCAATATCAACTAATATTCATTCAAAAAATATAAAATGAAAACAAAAAATATATTTTTTCACTTAAATCACTAATGTGTTTCTTTTAAGACATACCCTTTAAACATTTGTTTTACAAGAAAATCATTTTTTTCCCAATAGCCACCCTTGATTCGCTGTTCGAAGAGAAGGACATCAATGCCTTCAGGAATATATGAAAGTTTTATTAAAAAATATATAAAATAACATAAAAATATCCAAAGTTTTAAGAAATAAAGATAAGATAATTCTTAATTAAGAGAAACCCCCCAAGCAAAAAGTATCATTTTGCTGGTTGGTAGATTTCTTGCTTCACGGTTATTTATTTCGTTTATTTCATTGTTATTAGGGAAGAAAAACATTAGTGTTTACGAAAATAAAAGAACATGTTGAAACAGAGAAGTCGAGGATCAAACAACATAAAAACTACGTAATGTTATAACATAACTCTGTACTATATCTTATTTTCCATACATGTAGACGAGGGACATTTGAAAATGTTTTGAATTGCCTAGGATCTTGATTTATCTATGGGGTGACTATTACACAAAAAATGAAGCTTAGGGTATCAAACCTCAGCCCCCCAACTTTCTTATCTACTCTTAATCACTGATCTTTCGGACTTGAGCAGTAATTCAATCCATTGAAGCTTGAACAATTTTAATGAGCTATCTTCTGAACACATCCCGGTTCTTTTGATTATAGCTTTTATCAAACTATCTAATACATTAAGATGTTTAAATTTTGCTCCCCCTCCTCATGTGTAGATTCCATTTGAGGTCGATGGTCTTTGCGTTCGTTCTTTAATTTTATAGCAAGTGAGAGCTACTAGTCAAATACTACCCTAGATGTTTCTCTCGCCATCATATATGTTTTTTTACATTATACAATTGATTAGTTTTTACAGAGTACAGATTAGTTTAAGTTAAGTTCAGAGAGTACATTGACTGACATAAATCGTTGTTTTAATTTTTTTTATTCAGCCCCAGCATTGGATCCGTACATGTTACATGGACACTTGATAACTAAATGTCTAGTCTTCCAGAAGTACGAGGTATCCCTTCTGACATGACCGTCACCAGGAATAACTAAGGAAGAGCTAGAAATACTACCAGATTTGATACCTCTTGCAGATTATCATTTCCAGTGATATAAATAAAAAGTAATAAGATCTATCCTAGTAATAGATAAACCAATTTATTAGAGCAAAAAATCTGATATCATTCCATAAAAAGTGGGAATCTACGATTCTCTTATTGTAAAAATTTTCCTTTCTAATAACACATAATCCGAAATAAGAAATATAATCCAGTATCTATTTTACCGATTAATTAATCTTTTAACAACACTTGAGATAAGCAAACTGGGATATAACTATTACAAACATTTTTCTTACCATATTACTCTAATTAATCGCAAGATTCTCTCGCATGCAAAATGCGTTGTAATTCTACTTGTTTTTAAGATAACCGATTTTATCTATAAGATAGTAAAAATTTCTTTAATATTAGTTTTTCTAGTACTAAACTCGTGCAAGCAAGATGAACTACTGGGGAAAACCTTTTGTTTTGCTGCTTATCGCATTTGCTGCAATACAGGTGGTTTGCTCCAGTCCTTACTCCTACGAGGAATTCGGCCCTGTTGATGTAGAAGAAGATATTACGGGTGAGATAATTATCTGTGCATATATAATAATCCTATAATTAAAGCATACAAGATAGTCGTGTTCACTACTTTTTGAGGTTAGGCCAATTAATATTATTTATTTTAAACTGCTTAATTGTTCTCTTTCTTTTGTAAATTTTATGGGGCATAGAATGAAAACTGAATAAGGGTTTGATAAAATTTAGTGGGGCTGTTACTTTCATTGCCTTTAAAGTCCTTTATGCACTCTTGCTTAGGATATATATCTGCTCGTCTCCGCAAACATTATTTTAATCCCATAAGCTCTTTCGTACATTAACATCCAGTCTAAAAACCTATAAATATAACAAATATCACTGTCAAATGCACGTTTTGGACTACGTGTGGCGTTCATAGCTTGGCGTAGTGTCCGAATTAGAAATCGATCCAAATTCAGTATTATTTGTACAAATTTACAATAACGTTAAAATAATAGCTAAAACCGGTAAATGAAAACCAGACTGCTATTGGAAGATAAAATTGGCTTAAGACGAAAACATTTAAAGTTTGTTTTATTTATGGTTTATCAATCGGGCTTAAACAGAAAAAGAGGATTTATTTTACAATGGATAAAAAGTCTTGTGAAAGCAATATAATTTATGAAGATAGAAAAACTTATTGGATAATTTTTCCTCCAGTTAACAAAAATAGGTAAATGTCTCTTTTTGGAGCTTTAACCTAAAGGATACTTTAGTAAAATAGTCCGCAGGGATGGCTAGTGTGTATTTAAATCGCCTCTACTCTATTTCAAATTCTAAAAAAAAAATGTTATACCAAATAAAAAATTACTGTTTTATATTAATTGTACTTACACAAGTGGTAGATTACAGATACCAGACGAAGATGGGACGTTCTATGGAATCTATGGGGGTTATAAAGTGTAGTAGCCGCATGTGCTGCCCAATGAATTATATATGTATCAGAGGCTACAGATGCAAGAATTTATTTCGATAGTAAGTAGTATTTAAGTATATTTACAGCTTATCTTACGTGGTGCATTTGTTTAATGTATCTGTTGAATTTTTCAGTTGGGTGAAACCACAGATGAGGTGTCCTAGTGGAGTCGAGCTGGCAGCGTAACACCGATTTGGTCAAACACATCTCTGATATTTGGACTAGAATCAAAATGTAATCTAATTTATAAAGCAGAAAGAATGCATACATGTACATAGGTGTATTCTTCAAAGGTTCCTAAGGCATCAGAAATCGCACCGAATTCGGTTTTGTATATATATATATGTTGAAAACCTTACAAAAAATATACTGGGGTTTTTTTAAGACTTTAAGATTTTAAAGGATGTACAACATGAATGCCTAAAACGCAAACCTTAGTCAGAGAAACACAAACCATGAGGCTCACGATTTTATTGTTTAATTTAGTAGTTTTTTTTGTTAAAGAAACGTGGCATATTCTTAAATATTTGGTCAGTATTCATTTATACCAAGGTAACACAAAAGTGTCTTGTAGTTTGCCTAATTTATAGGTATAATTTCAACGAGCAAGTCTCGATTTCAGAGTTCCGCCCCTTCCTCCTCCTTCCTTCTTCTGCCACTCCTTTCTCCTGGTGCAAAGGCAGCTGTTTATGCCCACAGGATAAGCACCACGACTTCCTCCCCCATACATACGGTGCCATAAAACTTACTAAAATATTAAAATAAATAAAACATAAAACTTAAAATCCCTATATTTGGGTTTCAAATATTAATGATCTGTAAGGAATTAAATAAACTAAAATTTCAGCTGGTGTTTCTTATAAGTGTTGTAGCTATGCTACATTTTATCTATTCCATGAAGTATTACAACTGATTACCGGATTTAATGAATGTATATAATGAAAGATTTTTGAAATATTAAGTGAAATAAGAAAGTTATGGGCCTCGACCTCCAGAAACATTGTTGACCCAAACTTAAAACTAACTTCACATAAGTTTCCAGTAGACGTTGCCATGGAAGGGTTGTGTTAAGGGGCGCATGGTATTAAGGCTTTGTAAGGTGCTGCAACAAGTTAAATAAACTTGTGGTGTCTTCGGTGGCCAAATTACATTTGTACTGGACATTTATATCTGTAATGTAACGTAGCAAGAGGTTACTTGTAAAATAATAAGAATTTAACCAGTCTAAGTAAGCTAGTGATTAATAATTGCAATAATGATCAATCAGCGATGAAACAGGAATATGTTGTTGTTTTTTGTAATCCCATGTTACCAGCAAGCGCCTTTACGTCCAGCCACTTAGCAGGGGAGCCGGCCTGGAATGCGTGTTTCTTCTTTTAGTCTTCCAGGCTTGCTTTTTATCCTGGGCCAAAGTTTACGTTCTAACCCCTGGATCCTACTGGACTTTCTTATGTGTTCATCTTATTTGTTGAACATATAACATTATCTAATATGCACATATGTGTGTCTATGTTCTGCCTTATCGCATGTCTGACTATTTGATATAACATGCGTTCATCGATGTCCTGAATTCGTCTGAAGAAACGATTTAAAAACACAAATTTTTTCAATGCTACTACGATGACATGCTTACATGTAAGCGGGTTGTGTTCTTCATTCCTCTTCAAATGGTAACCAGAGTAATTTTTAACAAAAATACAGTTTATACGAGCCAAAGATACAAGTTACACATTTGTCAGGTTAAATTTTTTAAAAAATATTTCATGTATTTACATGTACGATGTAAAATGAATTGCTTTTGCTCAAGAATACCAAGACATTTTTATACACTCAGTATATAAGTGTTTAAGAAATACGCGTGGCCCACCTTTTCATAATACCATCTCACTTTCTACATTATTCATTTAATTTATATCTTTTAAAAAAATACTATTTAATGTATTTTTCAATAAAGGTGATACAGGATTTAGGCAGTAGAAAACAAAATTGTTTAATATAATAAATGACACATTACTCTATAAAAGTTAGAATGGCAAAAATAAAGTATCTTATGAGTTTTCTGGTAGGGTCAGATAAGGGAAGAAAATAGATAAAAGCAGTAAGGCTTACCTTGATGAATCTAGTAAAGAAGATGGCGAATGGACAAAATGCAGCTTTTGGAAGGAAATGAGGAATAGGAAAGAAAATAAAGACACAGGCTGCATACAAACTCGTAACATGATGGCATTGTTCAAAAACAATACACAAACATTTGTGGAGAACAGTTAAGGGAGAACTCGCTCTTCCTCTGCCATTCTATCCTCGAGAACGAGAACGAGATGCTAAATGGAAAAAAATATTATTGCTACATGAAAATAATAACTCAGACTTTCAGCCATCAGCCTCTAGCCCTCAGGTGCTTCTTGTTCGGGACTAGCTATAAAAAAAAATATAGACATAAATGTAGATGTATACATATAAAATCATCCTTTTTTTATTTATTTCTCAGTGCTTAGATTTATGGCTCGGATACGAGTGAAATGTGGAGATCGCGGAGTGTTGCCTGCCATAACATCTGCTAATGTGGGCAGCTGCTATATGCCATTTGAAAGAATTGAGCTGAGGAGGATGATAATTGTGAATGACAAAAATAATGGATCAGAGCATCAATGATATATTTTTTTATAATAGTGAATGCTGGCGTTGTGACCGGTCAAACATCAGATTTGTAATGGAGACTGAAGGGTGGGGTTCCATAGGCCGTATATAAGGAACCGGACAGAAAAAAAAGACAAGGCCTCTCTCTCCAGCCATAACTGTCATCATGATCAAGGTATTAGTAAATTGATGTCGATTTCACAGATTTAAGATCTTACCATTGAATAGTCGTATTACGTTTGTCTTACTGTCTGTTCCTATGCGATACAGGCTCCGTTAAAATTATCCTACCAATTTGAACACTTAAGGTCCATTCGACTATATACTTAAAAAATGTTAATTAATTTTTTTTTACATATTAATGGGACGAGTGGAAAGATGAATTAATATCGGAACCATTTCGCTAATAATTAAGATTTAAAGTTAAATTTGTTTCCTTTAAAGAGTAACGTGTTGGTAATGACAAATCAGAGATAGTAAGACAGAACTAATTTTAAAACAATATAATTTTGAGAGCCAACAATACAAATTGCGTATTTAATATTTTCTACACTGGTTGTGATGGGTATTTTATAACAATATTTTAGCTGTTTAAAAGGCGATTTTATATGTCCAAGATGATTTACCAAATAAAATAAAGATGAAAAATAATAGTGAAATAAGTATTTAATAATATTTAAGAGCCTTATGCGGAAACTTTAACCAGAACTCGGTCATCTCTCGATATGCTTTACTTTTTCTTTACTGAATTTATTTTGATATATTTATATTTACGGCTATTTAATCGAAATTTAGCCAATGTAAAAGTTCTTTGATTTCACCACTTTGACAAATGTCGATGAACTTATTCTTGAATAAACTAGGATACATTTAGCACTTGTAATACAATAGAAT
Organism: Acanthosoma haemorrhoidale; assembly: GCA_930367205.1. Taxonomy (NCBI): domain Eukaryota; kingdom Metazoa; phylum Arthropoda; class Insecta; order Hemiptera; family Acanthosomatidae; genus Acanthosoma; species Acanthosoma haemorrhoidale. Next base: position 44,302,852 of record OV884015.1, on the reverse strand, counting down.
CTGAAATCTGGTATACTTTTAATATTCCAGATTTATTGAATCAATTTTACTAAATCTTTCGAATTACATAATGATTACTCCTTCATACCTCTTTGAAATCGGTGTCTCGCCCTTAAAGCTTTGAAGTAAAAATTAATTGCAACAAGTACAACTATTTATGCTCTTATGTTAATGCATGAAAAAGTCGTAGTGATTGTCATAAACATGCAAAAAATATTTTTACATTTAATAAGTTACCTTAATATGACTATATTATTATATTAATGACTCCATGATTTTGATTTTTACAGTTAGTAATCCTAGCAATTGCCATTTCGGCTGTCTATGGCCAGTACAGTGGTTACCATCAACCTGCCGAATACAAAGGAGAATCCCAGGACTACTACACCGAGCCACACTACAACTTTGAGTACTCAGTCAACGACGAACACACCGGAGACATTAAGAGCCAGAAGGAGGAGAGGAAGGGAGACAGCACCCACGGAGAGTACAGCCTCGTCGAGCCTGATGGTTCTCTCAGGCTGGTCAAATATTCCGTCGAAGGAAAATCCGGCTTCTTAGCTGAAGTGCACAGGGAGCCTTCTAAGTACAAGCCAGCACCGCAGCCAAGCTACCACCAGGCAGAGCCAAGCTACTACAAGCCCCAACCCAACTACCACCAGCCACAGCCAAGCTATAAGCCACTGTCCATCTACCACTAATGTTTTGATCATTCTCGTTCCACTAAATTGGCATAAGTTGTAATATTTCCTGTAAAAATATATTTTTTGTACTTTTGTAAATTTGTATTTTATATCAATTATTCCCGAATATCAGGAGATATCTGGTTTTCATTTAGTTTTTTAGTTATTATAACTAGTTCTGAACATCAGTATCGTGGCTCCACATCAGGAGATCAGCAGGGGAATTACATGAAGCTCACATAAACAATCAAGAGGATTTGTGAAGTCAAAACTTAATTTGGACCATAACTGATTTGGAATATGATTTTTTTAAATTAAAATTACGGTTACCATTTATAATTACTAGTATATTTAATTTAGACGGCTTATCACATAGAAAATGTAATAACATACCATTTATTCAGCATTTATTAACAATTAATATTAGCTTTAAATCCATTTTCTAGGTCTGAGTTTTTTAAGAAGCTAGTCCGAGTGACTAGTTAGTGACCCAACTAACTGGTCCTAAATATGTGACCACTGAGAATAGTGGGTGGAAGAGAGGAGAGATGCCCATGAAAATCGAGCCGCATGCATTACTTAAGGGTAATTACGCTGGTACTTTAAACTACCTGAACATGGGCCGGACTGTCAAATCCCGAGACTGGAATGTAAACAGTGCTTCTGCAGTGTTAAGCCGATATCTGAAATTAAGCGTGGTTAATTAAACGGTAACATGTTGAATTTGCGTGAAGAGAGACTTGTCAAACCGAAAGCTAAATCCAGACTGCTAAACTGGGCAAGCTCGATAATATCACGGACATCGGAAGAAAGGAGATGTTATCTCCTCTGAATAACGTCATTCCAAGGATAGATGAAATCCCAGATTCTCTCAAATCTAAAACATTCCGTTCTAATATCACATTATCTAAAAAAAAAAGAATAAAAGTCATGATAATTGTAAGCATTCTTGCCAATTTAGTAATCTCTTTACGATAGAACGATTAACGATATGGGATGAAATTATAAATATATGTTTTTCTTTATACTGTATCTTCCTTAAATATATAGATATAAATTCCTTCGTTTGGAAAAGTGTTGTTTTTCAATCTAATCGTTGAAGTTGCGTGATCGATAAGATATGCGTGGATATATATTCTCCTAATACTAACTTCTGCATGATGAAAGTTAGTATTAGGAGAATGAGTAATTGGATCACATCACTGCTTGCACTTGCTGCAATTCAAGTGGTATGTGCCAGCCGTTGGAGACCTATTGGAGACTTTGGTCCTCTTGAAGGCATCGAAGAAGATGCCTTACCTACTGATACAGAAGGTTAGACAAAAAAAAAATACACATAAAAGCAATATTACAAACAAAGTAATATTTTAAGTATTTTTTTTTTTTTTTTATGTATTCCTTTATTGTGCTATAATTACAATCTGCCTTTTATAAGGCAATAAGATAAATGCTCTCATTCATACCATATTTACAGTTCATCATTCACTCGCTCATTCATACAATATTTACAGACAGCCCAGAGACCTCCCAAATCCACATGCGAAGAGAAAGCGGAGTCTATAAGTATTTTAGTTTCTATTCGCAAAACATTTATGTGTGCAATTAAAATGAGTAGAATTTAAAACGTGTACTAGGTTGTTACAAACGTTCATGTGCATAAAAGTAGTTTCTTTCAAAAATGTGGGTAGAGACTAATTGTGCTAAACATCACAACTGAGCTTCAATTCAGTAAGCTGAAGTAACCTCTTCAATGCATTACCTCTTATGAGTCACGCTTACTAACAAAACACAACATAGATCATAGGATACGTAATTTTAAACATCTCAAGTCATAAAACGGTCGATGTATGAATATACCTAATCAAAATACAGAAATAAAACTACTTTTGTACGCTATATTGAAGAAGTTAGATTCGGATGATGTGGAAACAAACAGCTGACATTTGAATCAGTTTAAGTCACAGCTTTATGACGGTTTTCGACATTATAAACGTAACGCTATTTCATTTATGCTACTTAAACTACTCACTGGGAATATGCATACGGAAGAAACACATCCGAATGACGGTTTCTTCGTCTGTTTGAGAGTAGATTCTTTTTCTTCGGGCATGACAATTATCATTAAAATTAAAGATCACAGGCTCAATAAGATATTTAAAAAACGGGGGGGATCTTGATAGATGTGGTATACTTTGAAAAAATTGAACTTGTAAACTGTGAATAATTAGGCAGACTACTACAAAAGTTAGTACGACAGTGATTACGCAGGGAGGAAAATGACACGATCGTGCATTTCATACTTTTTTTTGAAAAATTATTTATAAATAGTAAAGATTTCTATAGATTAGAATACTCGTAAATAAACGAAATGAACATTGTGACTTTCTCTGTCTTACTTTGTAGTCGATAATCAATTTTCTATATTATTTATTAGACTTGTTAATTCCCAGATTGGTTTTCCTAGGATGTTTTTATTTGTCTGCCTTATCATCATTGTATGATTTCTCTATTTTTCATGAATCATAGTTTGTAGTATTAATCGCAATATATTTACTAATGATATCCCAAAGAAAAAATATTTTGGCAAGTTCGGGGTTCAAACCTGGGACTTCCTGATCCATGAAGTGATCAACTGGAAATCGGGAAGACCCTGGTCTGACAAAATCTCTTTTCATTAGCTAATTATTAATTTTATTTTATTTTGCTCATTGTTTATTACTTTAGTAATCATTATTCAAAATTTACATCAGATTTCAATTAACCTCACCTGTTTATATTATAAACAACTGCTGGACATGTACTGAAATAAACAACCCCCTGCAGAGTGTATTGTAGAGGGGTAGAACTCACAGAGCAATATATTTCAGTGAAATGTAACTCAACATCCTTGGGTAGATTACAGATACAAAACGATGAATTCAGCCGTTATGGGGTACATAAAGTGTTCAGTACGCATGTGCTGCCCTAAAGATTATGTATGCATGACTCCCTTCAGATGCAAGCATAGGACACATAAGTAAGTAAATACAATTATTATTATCACATCTTCTCAGCTGATTTAGTGTGGTGCAAACGTTTTATATTTATGTTGCATGTTGCAGTTTTTCTCTACAGATGCAGAGGAAGTGCCCCTGGGGTGTCGAACAGACGGCATAATAACGATTTTCGAACTAGAATTATGACATCTAATACATCATGCAGAAAAGTATTTATAGGTAAGGGAGTCCATTTCAAAACCAGCAACTACCACTTATATAAAATTTTCTGGAGAGTTTTAAAACCATGTAAACTAACCTGCTTGAAATGCTTCAACGTGCAAAATAGTGGGGTTTGCTCTGTATTGAAGCCATGCACAGCAGCTATTCCATCCATCTCATTCATAAGAAGCAAATGACGTGCAAATTAGGTTTCGAAAAAAATTAAGTTTGTTGGTTTTGATACTAACACCCTCATATGTTCCGCAAAAGCTTCTATTCCAGTACAGACACTCAAATCGAATTTCGAAGAGTTTATCATCTTGCAAAAAATACTGAGGCCCCACGCATTGTTGACAGATACGTATTAACATTGACAGGAATACTATTTAGTAATTTACGAAACATACTATGGAGGTCGAAATTATACCCATTTCCCTCTCAATCCCTGATAATTGTATTCACAGCAAAGTTAAATAACACACTATACTCTGTACCTACCAGTTTATTTTCTAGTATTACTTAATTCCTATTCATACACTGTTCCTTTGAAATAAAGAAAAAAATATATAGGTTATCATCATTACATTGATAGAGGAATATATTAAGCAAATAAAGTGCACTTGCTAATGGTAATGTAATCTGCCGTCGAGAGTACAAATTTACCAATAGAACTGAAATGTGTTTTATGTTTCACAACACACAGTAAAGTATACAACTAATTTTAATCTGTAATAATAATAATTTGTTCAATAGAGATGTAAGTTTGTGCGAGTAACATCTGGATTCACAGCGACACACTAACATTAAGGTTTATTGCAGTACATTCACGGACAACAGCTGAAAATGACAATGTGAATCAGAAAATTTGTATGGGGGATTCGGTTTGTATTGTGCAAATGGTGAATAAAATCATTCTGTAATACTCAGTCCTCAATTTCTATAAATTAATCTCTGTACTAATCAACACAGATAAACAGCACAAAAATGTATAGAGATAAAGGGTTCATTTCAGTATTTATTTTAAGGCTTTTATTATTTTTAGATTCTGATGGAATCTACCATCGAAATGAGGAGCTTTCGTTCATTATTTTGCCATTATTCATCGTTATTTTGTATTATTATTAATAAATGAACATCAAAAATTAATTGAAATTGTGTGTGGTGTCGTTTGTTATTTCCTAATTTCCTGTAAATAGCATGCTTGGTATAAATTAAGTTTTGTTCTTATTTCGATAGGATTCCCATTTGAGAGACTGGTGGAAGTCCGAGAATGTTGGATGATGAGATTAAAATGAGAAATTAACATATAGTGATAAGGGAGGGTGTAGCAGTCTATATTCCCAAGATTCGTTAAGTTGGCCTTGTCATTTTGAACATTATCGACTCGGAGTTTCGGTGAAATGTGCAATAATGCCTTTGTCATTCATAACTTAATTGAAGGTCCATCAATAATGTAAAGTGACCTACACCCTCTAAGTTAAATTAGCCTCCTTTAAAATGTGCACATCTAGGGGGGGGGGAAGTATAATTCTGCTATTACTACTCAGAAATAACAATACCCTCGCAAGTTGCAAGAGGTCCTTCAAAGTTGAAAACCTGATAGTGGCGTAATATCAACGCGCACCTTCCCATATACTGCTGTGATTGTTTTTTGTGAATATCATCAGCAATCTAATGTTTTGTAGTTGATTTTATGTCTGGCGAGCCCCAAGAAATCAAGATGTTTTAATCTTCCCTCAGTGTTAAGATTAAAACATCTTGATCCTAAGCTACTAGTTACCACGCTTCGCATCTGGAATGTTGACTTGTCTGAGATCTTCACAATAATTTTACAAAAGTTTACAGCAATTGTGCCTTCACAGTTCCGTTCGCTGCCTCATCCCATCAAATTATAGATTCTAAGCAACGGAAATTACCCATCTTTTTATTTTGTCATTTAATGAAAAAACATTCCTCCGCAAATATTGTAAAATACTTTGTCCCATCCTAGATTTATGCGTAGGCTCCACTGCCTCAATATAAAAAAAATAAGTATTTTCAACACAAAATGATAAAAGTTCGTCATGGTGACAACTGAAGGGTTTTGAAAATTCATAAATGGCACTCAGGCAGAATTTTCTCATGTGGACTTCATGCCTTTAACGTTTTCAAAGAATATTATTATTATTTGGCATGGTGAAATATACCTCTACAATTTTAATCGATAGTAGCTTTATCACCGATATCGTTGAACATCCGCACTTAAATGTGTGTAGGCGAAATACTACTACATGGTACTTGTTTGATAGTATAACCTCTCCAATTGAACTCGGAAACTATTCAAGTTAATTTATATTATATTAGAAAATAAGCTTGGAGCCAGTCCCAATATATCTGGGCCACAATTTAGAACTAAAAACATAAATTTACGTATTTCGATGAGCAATTATTAAAAACTTATTTAATATCTAATATTATTTAATAAATAAGAATGGAAACAATAAAAAAAACCCACAACACACCTTTGAACGATATTATCTTTTCAATGTTTGATATATCCACCGAATTGGTAACCTTACTCAAAAAATAATTGATAATTTTAAACAGAAAAATCAATATTACATTAAAAAGAAACTCTGTTTAAATAAAAACCATTTTACAAATCTGAAGTATAAAAAACAACAGTGAATTTTCAAAATGGAAAACATATTTTGCATATTTTATAAGGTAAAGAAATTGTACTGTTACTAGGGGAGGATATAAAACTTAAACATTGATCATTATCTAATTAGCATTATTAGACAAATAATATTTATTTATAAATAATTATGACAATCATAATCCTCATTAAGAAATCATCAAGAAATTTCTTAACCCTAAACATTTTTCCCATGCATTCAAAGAAAAACATACAATTTGTCCAAATTTTGACAAAGAAAAGTTTGGGGTGTATGTAAATGTATAGATCGACATTTTCTAAGTATGTAAATTATTTTTCGTGTTCCAAGTTCTAAGTCCTGAGGATGTCTGAATTGGTGAGACGTCGGCTGAGGATGGCATATCAATAAAAAAAAATTTATTAGGAGAGATTCCAATTTTTTATTTAACATGATATAAATAACTACATTTAAGTTTCTCTATTTGATACATGCAATACTCCCACACCGAAGAATACTATTAAAGTTAATACCATGGGCCGTTTGTTGTGACTGGGCAAACATCGTCCGCTGAAACAGATTTGTAATCGGGAGCGGAGGGTGGGGTTCCACGGGACGTATATAAGGAACCGGACAGGATAAAAAGACATGCTCAGGTCTCTCTCTCCAGCCGAAACAGTCCTCATCATGATCAAGGTAATATAAATGAAAATATAAATTGACGTTGTATACACAAATTAGGAAAATTTCTGGATCAGTATTTTTTTAGGGTGTACATTATGTGTATTTTAAAAATACTATTACATTTATGAAGTAAACAATATCAAAGATCACTAATGTTTATAATTAATTTGTTTAAGTTTATTTTAACATGTATAAAACACAAATATATGTTATAATTCCGGGTCTGTTTAAAAGTGATATCAATCCCTAGGACTTTGAATTAAAAATAACCACTATTATAATGTACTGTATACTCCTTGAGTATTTTATGAGAAATTCAGACTCATCAGTCATGGTATTTACATGATATTGATTGCTTAATTTTTTCAGTTGGTAATCTTAGCAGTCGCCATTTCGGTTGTCCATTGCCAGTATGGTGGCTACCATCAACCTGCCGAATACAAAGGAGATACCCAGGACTACTACACCGAGCCACACTACAACTTCGAGTACTCAGTCAACGACGAACACACAGGAGACATTAAGAGCCAGAAGGAGGAGAGGAAGGGAGACAGCACCCACGGAGAGTACAGCCTCGTCGAGCCTGACGGTTCTCTCAGGCTGGTCAAATATTCCGTCGAAGGAAAGTCCGGCTTCTTAGCTGAAGTGCACAGGGAGCCTTCTAAGTACAAGCCAGCACCACAGCCAAGCTACCACCAGGCAGAGCCAAGCTACTACAAGCCCCAGCCAAGCTACCACCAGGCAGAGCCAAGCTACAACAAGCCCCAGCCAAGCTACAACAAGCCCCAGCCAAGCTACTACAAGCCCCAGCCAAGCTATAAGCCACTGTCAATCTACCACTAATGTTTTCAGCGTGTGCGTTCTGTTAAATTGACATATGTTGTAATATGTTTTTTGCAAATAGATTTTTTATACTTTTGTAAATTGTTGTTTTATTATTAGTTCAATTAATATGGTGTGGTGGTTACCATTCATTATGATTTTAAGGTTCCAGGACAGTAAATTGAATTCTATTTCCGTAAATAGAAGGGATTACAATTTCGGTTGGATAAAGCTGCAAAGTTTTTAACAGTTAACTTATCTTCACTCTGTACTTGCACATCTGTCCTTATTCATAAACTGGTAATGACGTACGTTCCTTGACAACTCTACGTGAACATATATGCCCCTTCCCTGTGTTATAATCGATTAAAATTTCATACAGAACAGATAGGTTTTTCCGGAATCTAATTGCTTAGCTTTCAGGTGTAAATATTTTTCTAATGGTCTCACCCTTAAAATATTTGCTAAACCTAAAAACAATTCAACAGGAAACCAGTAAATTGAGAAGATACTGTAAGCAACAGTAGACATGCCACCTTACAGTAAATTTTAAGCAAAAATATATTGATTAAATTATTGATCTTCTCTATTAAACAGACTTGTCTAACACTTCCTATCTTGTTGAAGCAGATGAAAGAAGAATCATATGCGGTGATGGGTTTTTAACGAGCTTAGCAAACCAAGGTGTTGTGCCAACTACTCACTTCGAATAAATAGAAGGTCCCCCTTTAGAAGGTACCTTTTCATATGTTGTAAATAAAACTTCGGTGTACTTACAGAGGGGACTAGTTCGGAGGGCGCGGGCATATCCCGGACCTGACCTGCCTATATAAGACCGAAATTCTGAGCGTTTTCATTCAATCGGAATCCGGCACTTGAAGTGAACACTGCTCTCTCTCTCTCTCTCTCTCTCTCTCTCTCTCTCTCTCTCTCTCTCTCTCTCTCTCTCTCTCTCTCTCTCTCTCTCTCTCTCTCTCTCTTCTTTTCTCTCTCTCTCTCTCTCTCTCTCTCTCTTCTTTTCTCTCTCTCTCTGTGAACTGGCTCTTGATGCTCTACTCAACCCAGGGCTTTCTTATTAAACTACCTCTGCTCCTCTCTTTCCTAACCTTGCTATGTTTTAGTCCGGTCTCAGACCTCATACCTTCCTAGTGGGACTCTCTGCCTTCTTCTTTCTAAAACTAGCTCGGAAAGGATACCTTCCATACAGACGAGGGTCTATGGGGCCCTACAAAATATACCTAGTGTCGGGTATTTGGTTGAACAATTGTCGGAGGTGAACAATTGTCGGAAAAGGTGAACAATTGTCGGAGGTCAACAATTGTCGGATTGCTGTAGTTAATAACATGGACCGTGTTCCATGTAGGCGTTAATATCTGACTCCATTTATCGATAGGAATGTGTCCCGACAAGACACAGTGTTCAGGATGAGGTTCAGAGGTTCATAAAGAATAAGACCAGTTTTCAGAGTTCGGGAGAGAGATCGGCAGCGTAATAAGTACAAGTCGTCAGGGGTCTGCTATAGGCTGTGAGGCAAAGTGCCGTCGTATAGGTGTAGCATAGCAAGAGTCGATTAGCGGAAGGCTGAGGGGGGCTTACTCCCAGGGCCCCGAGGCCCTGGCATATCGCGAGGTAATCGGATGTGGAGACTAGGAAAACAGAGTGAGCCCACCAGGGCCAGGTGGCCCTGGGGTTAGTGATAAGTCGGCGGCTATGAAGACTGAGAGACTGACCGTCCAGGGCGAAAACCCCTTGATATAAATACCCGTGCCCTCCCTGCCGGGAGGCGGAACCTGTCGGCCACGGGTATGTTTACGATATATGGCCTTGGTATATGGTATACTTAGTTATATGGCCGTTGGGATACAAGGGTGTGTTTTTTATAGCTGCTAGGGCTTCACCCCCTTGGGTTATTTGACCACCTATAGCAAGGTTATTATCCCATGGGTCCCCAAAAGGGTTCCTAGCATGATTTATTGACCGTGGGAACGTGACTGAAGGTCTATTTTAATAGGGGTAAGTGTCCTTTGCCCAGGTTTTATGGTACCAGGTGGCTAATTCTCTTGGTTTATTGCCGCACCCTTTTAGCACTTGTCTACGACTTCCGACCTCTCTATGATTTATTACCAGAAGTTACATAATGAAGTTACATGACATTTTCTATTATAATACATTAATTATGAACCAGAGTGTAGGGTAATTTACATATATAGTTAGCGGTCGCTATACCTAGTAACATCTCCCCCAGCGATCCAGTCTGCCTCTCTCCGTTCACACTCGCCTTTGGGATCCGGACGGCTTTCCCCTACCCTCAGATACCGAGTGTGAATTCGTGGTCATTCCTAGACCACGTAAACTACCTACAATACCTACCCTGTACCTCTCCTTCTGAACACAGTCCACTGTCCGGGCACACCTTTCAAGATCTTATGGAGTCAGATCATTAAATCACAGGTGTACTCTCTTTCTTGAAGCTCGCCGGGCAGGGCCTAGTGTAGACGACACCTTCCCCCCGGCGGGTGCTCCCCGACACAAGGATATGCCGTTTCAAGTCTAATTACCTTGTTTCTACCGCGCAGGGTAAAAAGACACATTTTTTTTTACTCCTCACAACTGATTGGCCACAATATTTCTTATTATGATGAAATTAGTTGAGAATTCTGTCACCCACACTTGTGAGGGCCTTACATTTTTCCTTGCCCATGTAAAGGGAATTCTTCTTTTCCTTATATTCGGAGAATGCCGCTGACGTAATTAATCACGAAATTTGTCATCCGGTCCATCCTCCTTCTCGAACATATGTGGAGCAAAGAATATTTCTTATGCATAAAAAATGGAATAGAAAAAAAAACATGAGGTTATAGACCAACATAACAGGTTAAAGCTTGCACTAAGCCTCGTGATTCCTCAATCTGCTGGAGATATAATCTAACCTTAAATATTATAAATTCACCAAAGTACGTCTTCGTAAGGTGAGTTTAATTCATCATCTCTAGGAGATTCATATAGTTTAAATATATAGTTTATAAAATATTTTCTTTTTACGTAAATTAACGCTGCCTGTATGACAACACCCACGCATATCAGTTGCGTACTGACTTTGTTATATAGGGAAAAATATGTTATATAGTTATTCAAATATTTTCTTTATACCTAAATTAACGCTGTCTGCATGACAACAACACACATACGTATCAGGGCGGCATTTGGTTGCAGGATATACTAGATACCACAGATTTAATGACCGCCAAATCCGAATAACACTCACTTTATCTCAGCCAGAACTCCTATAGACAGGTACAAATATGTAAAATGTAAAACATTAGATAATTGGCAGTGAATCAAGAATACAGTTCACAAGTAAGTGTGATTCACTAGGCCAACGATTTCTAGAGGTATTTTTCATAGTACCGCGCTGTTTAAACAAGAGCTCATCAGCGCTCCACTATCATCAAACCTATCATTGGGTAAATATTGAAGATCATGACAATAATCAGACGAAAGAAAACAGATTTCAGCCAGGCATGAACGCAATTAGCTCAAAAACATTTAATATTTTTTAAAAAGTGAGTTCAGTGTATATGATGACGCAATGAAGGATTTGGATGATCTTACTAATTAATTCCTCTTGATTGATTTCCTAAGTTTTATTGAATCATGTTTATAAGTATAGAGATTCTAAGGAGTCCCGCTTACACGACCCTTGTTATTTCATTAAGTTATCTTAGCAGTCACTACTTCGGCTGTCCATTGCCAGTACGGTGGCTACTACCAACTGAAACGAGTGAATATTTGAAAAGCAGATCTTCTACAATATAAACCGGCCATTCTAACGAAGCAAAATTATTCACCACTAATTTAAAATTACTATTCAAAATCCATAACTATCTTTATGAATGTTAGCTCATAGTTACCCATGAATAAATAAATAAGCTTGTTGTAGAATCGGCTTAAGTTCATGGAAGAGAGCAGGTTTTCTTAAAATTCATTAATGGACAACGTTTCGACATTCTATGTAAGTCTGGGTCACGTTCTGATGACAAGAAAATAAAGTAGGAGTTAAATATGATAGGTAATAGTAATAAAACATAGCTATGAAAGAATAGAAAGATGTAGATATAAGCGCAATGGGGAGGGGGGGGGAGGCTTTTTAAAAAATATTAAATGTTTTTGAGCTAATAGCATTCACGTTAGGCTGAAATCTTTAGTCTTATTATTGTCACGGTCTTCAATATTTACCCAATAATAGGTTTGAATTACCAGAGTATAAATAATACAACCTATTAACATATTAATAACCAGTTCATTACCTAGCCACATTGAACTTATACGTCTTAATGTTCTCTTCTTTTGCACATAAAGACATGATTAAGACATACCTGTACATAGTAAGTTAAAAAATTATCATTAATAAATTTGGTCAAAACGTAAAAACTCTCTTTCATCGACCTAAGTCGATTTTCCAACAAGCTAACCTACTATCTACCAACCAAAATTTATGTACAGAAACAATTTATCTACAACCACGAAGTAATTGATTATACAATATGATATTGTTTAATTCGAAAAAAGAAAGAGCTAAATATTTTAGATATGTGTCTCCAGGCTCAGATTTACAGACGAGTAATGAGGTATAAGGAAAACACGACACGCATTATCTTAACTCTGACCAGTTTGGTTGGCAATAGATTTAATGGCAGGCATCAATTTATCTTTTCTTACTCTAACCTATTTAATTATTCATAATTAAATCCTATTTCTCAATCTTTCCTGTGGATCCAAAGTTCAAAGCTGTTTTGATTTTGATTGTTTCTTTTCTTGTTGATGAAATATTTGCCATTTCGAAATGTATTGAATGAACTATAAGTGAATTTTTGAGTTTCGATATTTTTTCAAAACCAAAAGACATGTTTTGACCCATTTCCCTAACTGCATTAGCTGGAGATTGTGAGCTTCCCGCTAAGCCTATAAGACATAAAATTTTATGCGGAGGTTCCATTATATTTCCCTACTAAATGAAAAATATTATTAGATCCACAAAAAATAAATAGGGTTTATACCACCTTTATAATTCCATTACACACTTGTGAAATAGTTTCTTGCCAGAGTAAAATACACTCTTTAAATCCTCTTTCAACTGCCTACCATCTGATATCTCCTCTAAAACTTTAAAACATACTGTAATAGATCTATATCTTCCTCAATCTTATTTTGAACTAAAATTATTAATTAATTACTTTATAGTAAAAAAAAATTTTTTTTTACCAAATTGGTAATAAATTAATGATTTTTAAGTCATGATTAATAATATGTAATATTTTATGGGACTTAAGTGAAACATAACTATGAAAAAACATTAAATTCGTGTTCCCAACTCTAAATAAACCCTTCTTTGACATAGAAGTGTCATTGATAAATAATTTTCATGTTGAGTCGTGCATCGTATTAAAGATATCGATGACTTGATAAATTATACGTTTTATACGTGGGGCTTTAGTTGATGGCAATTTTCGAAATAAAATCAGGTTAACAAAAATTCGAAAACCATTTACAAAACAGCTATACTAACATGGAGGAGACAGGGGTAGGAGGAACAAAGAATACCAAGACTGTTTCAGGTTTTGAAAAAGACAATTTACGTCAGTGATCAGGCAAACAAAAATACATCAATGATAAAAATCGACAATATTGCATTTATTATTACATAAACATGCAGTAATATAAAATATAGTAATATCATATATATTTTAATGACACAAAGTAACATCACACACATTATTTGTTTGAAATTTACTGCACTTACTGAAAGTTACTAATGTGTAGTTAAAGTTAGTTAAAGCAGACCAGCTGAAAGAGATTAGTAATCGAGTGAATGGAGTGGGGTTATACCGGTTATATATAAGGGACCGGCCAAGTGAAAAAGACACAAACCAGGTCACAGCAGCCAATACAGTCACCATGATCAAGGTATCTTTGTGGTCGAATTTGAAGTTAACTCTTCTAGATTTTAAAATTTTTAATAAGAACTCATTTAATCTGTTTCAATTATATTTTTGATAAAGTATGGTCATGCACTTGAATTGGAAATTTCAGATATATTTTAATTTATTGAAAATCTGCAGACAAAAAAGAGATTTACGGGAAAGCCGGAGCGATTATTTAAAAAGCAGATTTTATTTCATTTAAACTGGCATCCCATCCAATTACACATCCCAGATATGTTAAGTAATGTTTATTTTCATGTTGATTAAATTAATTTATTTACATTTTTTTGCAGTTGGTAATCTTAGCAGTAGCCATTTCGGCCGTCCATTGCCAGTACGGTGGCTACCACCAACCTGCTGAATACAAAGGAGACACCCAGGACTACTACACCGAGCCACACTACAACTTCGAGTACTCAGTCAACGACGAACACACCGGAGACATTAAGAGCCAGAAGGAGGAGAGGAAGGGAGACAGCACCCACGGAGAGTACAGCCTCGTCGAGCCTGACGGTTCTCTCAGGCTGGTCAAATATTCCGTCGAAGGAAAGTCCGGCTTCTTAGCTGAAGTGCACAGAGAGCCCTCTAAGTACAAGCCAGCACCACAGCCAAGCTACCACCAGGCAGAGCCAAGCTACTACAAGCCCCAGCCAAGCTACCACCAGGCAGAGCCAAGCTACTACAAGCCCCAGCCCAACTACCACCAGCCACAGCCAAGCTATAAGCCACTGTCCATCTACCACTAATGTTTTGATCATTCTCGTTCAACTATATTAACATAAGTTGTAATATTTCCTGTAAAAATATATTTTTTGTACTTTTGTAAATTTGTATTTTTGTTCTACCCAATATTACTGTACGCACTTTTACTTAGAAATATTTACATCAAAATTCTAAAAAGTAAATCGGTGCTCTATAACATCCCTACCTACTCCTACATACATACATACCTCTTTTGAAGTCTTAATTCGTACAATGAAGTGAAATACATTACCAAGTTCACCTAACCAACATTTTAATAATTTTGAAATATTTGGCTTGAATTTGAATGCTTTAATTTAGAAACCTCTATATTTAAAGAAGTAATTTATAGCCTTCAAAAGGTGGAGTACATAGCTCCACAGACGGCAGTACTCTGTAGTAGTAAAATGAATATTACGCTTCTATAAATTAACAAAAATGGTTATGAAAACATGAAGCGTTAAAATACCTAATGCAGAGCCTTTTTTAGCCTGCTTTCATTAAACACTATGGAAACTAAAAACATATGTGACTCCTCTCAAAACATATTCGTTATTTAAAACCATCTATTGAAAAATTAAATCCAATGGTATAGTCACATAAAAACAACAATAACAAAATCGTTTTCTACAGCTTTAAGCAGTCATCTATAAGTTGTTCATATATCAGTTGATATAAGTTGTCAATTTTTGGTATGAAAATTTACTTTGGAGGTAGCCCAACTCGTTCAGCAGACTGATTCAGAACAAAATATGAATAACATGTAATTTTGCATGCCTAAATTGGCAACTGAATATGACAGCTTATGAGAGCGTACCCAAAAGAAACCGAACTGATGTTAAATGAGGGAGAATTTTAGTAGTATTGGGCTTCACCGGTAGGACATCAAATAATATCAGAAAATATGTATCTATTTTTCATTATGTTAATAAAGATTATGACGTCAGTGAGAGTAGGGGGAGTAGTCAGTAGAGTGATGCCCTTCCCCACTTCCTCTCAAGCCGCCTGGTGGGGGGCCATTTCCTCCAGGTGAGCCGGCTATATAAGCCTGAGCCCCTGAGTAGCCGCCTGAGAGGCAAAAGACAGAAACCACACTTATCACTTGAACACTTCTCTCTCTCTGCACTGGCGCCTGCTGCTCTACTCAAAACCATGAATTTCTCATTCAACTACCTCTGCATCTCTCTTTCCTAACCTCGCTATGTTTTAGTCCGGTGTTGTCAGACCCCATACTTTCCTAGTGGGAATCTCTGCCTTCGTCTCGCTAAAACTAGCACCTCCTTGGGAGGACCTCTCCCTCGCGGACGACTGTTGCCGTGGCCCTGCAAATTTTACCAGCAGTGTCTCCCATGGCAATCCAGTCTGTTTCTCCCCGGTTCACACTCGCCTTTGGGATCCGGACGGTTTTCGCCTACCCTTAGATACCGAGTGTGAATTCATGGTCATTCCAAGACCACATAAACTACCTATAAACCTACCCTGTACCTCTTCTCCTGAACATAGTGCTTTGTCGGGGCCCACACACCTTCTAATGATCTTATGGAGTCAGATCAAAGCGAATTAGGCTGCCCTGCCGACTAGGCCGGCGGCCAGGGTGAAAGACCATAGGTCCCCCCGCTCTATCTCTTTCTGGGCGCTCGCCGGACGAGGGCTAAGAGGTTGTAGCGACCCTATCCCGCGGCGGGCGTCTCTTCCCCACTTTGGGGATACTAAGGTAACTAAACCCGAGCCCGACAGAGGGAATGGAAGATTTAACCTGAAAATTATTAAATATGTACCCAGGGTTTTTAGTTGCTATAAGAAAGTAGAAGAAGGGCTCGGGGAAATGTTATACAGTAGCCCAACTCCAGGATATGGGGTAAGATTAGATGGGGCCAAAAGTTAATTTTCAATTAGTTAACTACTCGCATATTAGCAGGACTATTCCAAGAACTGCAATAAGACAAACTCATAAAATACAATTAACTTGCTAATTCGTGCAAATATGTGGCGAGTGGCAATATTTGTATTATAACTCCGCATCAGTGTAGCATATAAAGCAACAAAGCTAATGAGGGCAGCTCGTGCAACATCCAACTGCAGCGATGAAGGTTCCCTTTGCTCTGATTGTCGTCTTCGCCCTGACTTCCTACGTCCAGGCGCAGGGCATCCGAGATCTCATCAAACAGGTCGTCGACCACGTCGACGAAGACATCGATCTGATCACCGACCAGGTTGCCAAAGATGTCAAGACGGTGGCTGACCACGTCAGGGAAGATATCAATGCCATAATTTCCGGAGAACAACCTCCCATCGTGGACAACGTAGTGGCCACCATCAAACAGATCGCTGATCAGGTGGGGCTTGACATCCAGAAGATCAGCGATGACGTCCGCAAAGATCTGGAGGTAAGTAAGCCTTTATGGTAGGGTCAGGATTCACTCCATGACAGGAGTACATTCCTGTATACCATGTACAATATTTATTCAACTTATCCCAACGTACGTGTATATGCTACGATATAGCCCGTAAAAAATTATTTAATGGCTCTGAAATGTTAAAAGCATATTTCACAACTGTTTTAAATGGGTTCAATAGAATTACGGTAAATATGAAACAAAAAATTAAGCCTGAAAAGATTATGGTTCGTTTTGCTTACTTTTGAAATTTCTCAAGTTCCAGCTCACAAACAATCCATAATTTTCTCGATGGCTAAGGCACATTGATATTGGTAGTGCATAAAGTAAATTGGGTATTCTGATCCAACAATAGATTTCAATAGAACAATTCTTTTTAATTATTCACATTTTTTCTTATTTCTTTAAAAGGTGTTAAAGAGCGGCCCAGATGTTTAATCAAATAAAATTAAGTATTTTTACAATCATTTAATAAGATGTTAAGGGCTCATGCTGGATATATCTTAACATTATTTCCATGTCTTCATCTTGGTTGTTTTTCAAAAAGTGACATACAATCAATGTAAACAAACTTTAATCGGTTGTGAAAAAATTAAGATATTTCTGATCAACTATTGTAAAAAGTCCCAATTATATTTGAATACAATATATTAATGTAATTACTTAATATTTACTCAATCTTGTGATTTCTCTATCATTAATTTTGTTCTGCCTACAGGCTCTGATCAATGATCTCGCTGTTCTCAAAACTTCCACTCCTACTCCAAACGCTTAGGCCAAGTCTGCTCTCAGGCTGAAAAATCTGTTCCCACTAAGATAACGATGATTTCATATTCTTAACAAAATTAGTTATTAATCAAAAATTAATTATTGTTTATTTACGTTTATAATATAGAATTATTATAAAGCAATATAGTAATTAATTTCTATAATTTCTATCTAGCAATTTCTATAAAATACAAGTTATTACAACAAGGTGATATTCAAATTTGGATTCAATATAACGTATTTCTAGAAAACTTTGCACTAGATACAAAGTGTATATTGAAATACAACTTACACTTGATACTAAAAATCACTTTGTGACACTCCAATCTTGCTCATTTCACATTGTTTAACATTTTGACCACAATAAAGTCAGGGGTAAAAGGTACAGTCACAACAAGCAAAGCCTAATGGCCTACCATAACCACATTCATGCGACATTCAGAATATTGTAGTAAAAAGTAATTAACTTCTATTCTACGAGCTACTACCACAATCTTTAACAACAGCTTAGTAGTTGTTAGAAAGACCATAGAGAACATTTCTCATTTTGTGGGAATTCGCCTACTGTTTCATGGAAATAGGAGAATTTTTTTTTTTAATGAGTTGGAATGCAGCTAGTACCTGAATGGATACTTGGAAAGGTTGATTTTGAGATCTCCAACATGTCTTTAACAGTCAAAATCCCCTACAACCTCACGCTAGAACCTGAAGCAGAGATAGTATGTAGAAACTTGTTCATCAATAAATTTGACGAAAAGCTCAAGCCGACTTCCCAACAAAGTCTTCTGTTCATTTATCAGACCCATGGCTAACAACGAACGCAACAAATATCTGGTAGAGAACTTTATGGAAACCTTGATCAACCCTATTTATTAGATTTATGATCTTGCAAAAGCACCACACTACAACAGTTACTGACAACACTTTGTAACTAACAACTGTGAAAATACCACAAGCAGCACCTAACATAAACCAAAAAAAGATTCTAAGTGTTGAAATCAATAAATAAAATGAAAAATTGATCACAGTGCTTAATAAATCCATTAATAACAGATAATAACATTAGATATCTTCTTTTAGGATGGCAATTATTACATGAAAAATCATAAAAATCTAATCTATTGTTGTTATTATCTGTTAATAAGTGCAGCTTTAAGTTACAACCTTCGTTTAAGGTATCGACTTACTATTGGTATTGGTGCTAATTTGAGGAGTAATTTTGCAAAATGAAACAATTGATACAACAATAAAACAAGTTAGACAAGGTGCAATTAATCGCTTACCTTAATATCTACACATCTAGTACAATCTCCTACTTGTGTCAATCATGGATATAAGGATATTTAGTTGAACAGAGAGGTTGCTAAAGGAGTGAAGAGACGTTTCTGAACTGACGTGACTGAACCCAGTCTATCATAAACACTGTTATCTAATTTAACCATAGAGAACACATGTGTTGCCTCGAGTGCTACCTACGTAGTTATAGGCATAAAGCTCTATCCGAGTGGGTTTGTCACTTTGGCGGTACATATACCAAAAAATGTTTTACCCTCAAGTAGTCCCAAGGTAAGACAAGTTCCTGTAGGAATAAACACTTTAAACAGGGCTTAAGTTAATAAATCCAATATTAAAATATTTATATTTAATTATTGATATTATTTATATGATAAATATTAATAGTAGATATAACGGCAACAAAAACGTTCATCCTTTCATATCCATGGCCCACGGATCGTTTTTCCGTTCTTCTACGCTCGCTAATTTCGAGTTTATATCAAAGGCAACATCAAAACTCATCAAAATATCACAACAGTATATATCTGCATAGACCAGGGATTCCTGACTTACTGACAAACTTAGTGCCCGTAGTAAAAACCGCGAGAGTACCCTTCTAGTACCTCTAGGATTGGGGATGAGAAGAGGGAGAGGTGTAAAAGCAATCGAAAACAACCAATATTAATGTCAAATGCATGGTTTTCGAGGTTGCTAATATAACAAGTGGAAGTCCTAATGACATTTAAGCACAAATGTAGTCGAATAGCACTGTTTAGAAATAGTACTCTGTCTGGAAATTTTCAGGCACAAATATAACTTGGGAGAACTTTGTGGGTACAAATAGAGCTCTACTGCCCCCAAAGGTATGGAAATATATTATTCTTTGAACTTCAACTTGTACATGGGAGTAACTAAAGTAGTCTTATAGTGTTAATTCCATGTGTTAGGTAATCTGGTTTCGATTTATTTAATTAATTAAAAACGTTGTCTGTCCACATAAGGTTTTGGGTAGATGCGTTTGAATTATTATTGTGTTAAGATTTCCAAGCGAGTAAAGAAGTGGGCACAAAGCTATTAAATATAAATAAATTCTTATAGGTTTCTACAAAGCCGATCTGCTACAAATTTCGTTTTTGTAAGAAATAAAACACCTTCTATCTCTCCTCAGTTCAAATTTGTTTGGATATCAAACGATTTCTCAACGTGAAGACATCAATTGCTATAGATACCATCAGCTCAAATCCTTGAGAATGACATCCATCGAAAATGTCCAGGTGAATATAAATAAAGATGTGGAGAGGCACATTTTTGAACCCCCTATTCCGGGTTAAAAAAAAAAAATGGAAATAGGACATATTTATTTCCAATCACAGGGTGGCAGGCATGGAAGCAGCAGCTCTTCTAAGCACTTGAGGATGATTCGTAAGACATCGAACATGCTGGTTATAAATAAAAACTATGAATATACAAAATTTTATTGACCATGGCTTTCATAAGATATTTGTCATACAAGTCAATAGTTTAAGTATTAAGAACATATCAATGAACTAACACATTTCAAAGGAGATGTTGAAATATTTGCTTTGTTATCCTGCCAGTTTTTCTTTAATTTTTCGAATGCACACTTCTTCAAGTTTAAATTGTATACTTCCATACTGCCAGTTCTCAAATGGGTACTTAACACAAGGTCTTGAAGCAACAAAGTGTCCAGAATAATGAATGTGAACGAATGCAATATTTGAACGCCTGGCATATCAGGATAATAGGATAAATATAGCTGGAAATTAAATGAAAAATGCCTTAGGGACACGTAAAGCTGTCAGAAAATTGTTTCACAACCAGGAAAACAAAATAGATAACATTCTTTCACATCATGAGAGCCAATTATCCATTTGTGTAGTCACACTTTGGCTTAAATAAATGAAGGATTTACATTTTTTGTGCATAATTATTTTAAATTAAAGATTAATAACATAAATATATAACATAAATATGAAGTAAGCACCAAGGTAATTATTCTTCAGATTAAATTTTATTAGATAAATATAAAGGGTTTTCTTTATTTTATATAATACATTGATATGTACAAAAATAAATGGTTAATTAAAAATTACTGAGATCCATTCAGGATAGCACCATCAGATTTGTCAATAAACTCAGATTTTTCCAATAGATCCTTGTCACATTTTTCAATATCCTCTACAACAGTTGGATTTTGTTCTGACAGTTCTTTTTCAGGGCTTTTATAGATGCAAGGGCAGATGCTGAAAAATTCAAAGTAATATTTTATCATAATACTAACATGTTAAACTGAAAATGATATATTCAACAACTTATATAATATAATACCAACTACCCAAAAGTTGCTAAGAATTTCTATAAAAATATCTCGAATGGTTAAATGAAACAATTATTTGATGTGTATCTCTGATGTTAGCATATTGTGTTTGTATACATTAAACAATTAGTCCATTTCTTAGCCAGATAAAGGTTTGTTCAATAGCTAAAGAACAAACATAAATATAGTTAATCATCCCTATGGTAAAAATACCTTTTTTAACAGACCAAACAATTATAACCCATTGAAAAAAAGGTTGCTTGGCATTCATAACATCTTCTTTCAAGACTCATCTTAACTAGACACTAGGCTAATGGAGAACCGAGAATTGGAATTTGTATTGTTTATTGGCAAGTCTGGATTTTGTCTATTGAGTCATAACAGTGTCTGAAGAAGGTCTCGTGTGGATCAACAATTCATACAAATAGTTGCAGCATACAGTGGTGGTGGGGGGTTTCACCTGCAGATATTTTCACTATTTCTTTTTCTTGATAACAATACCTGCCCTCAAAGTACTAAATGTGCTCCATAAGAAATTCACAATCTTAGTATTATCCACTTAACCCTGCCAACATTATCATCAGAACTAAACCCCCTATTGAACACATATTTCCAAAAATACCTTAATGACCACCAGCCCTATTCCAAGGAACCTTGGAAAGCTACGAATTGCTTTAATGTTACTCTAAGAAAAAATTCCACAAGGAGATTATTTTTATTGTTTACAGTTTTCAGCATGTAAAACTGTCGGGAAACTGTACAGAAAGCAAGATGATGGTACCCCCAGGTAATACGAATTTATCAAAAGCCGTGAGAATAAATAATATTGCAAAAATATTACTGAAGCCATTTTACACTATAACCTCAGAATGTGCAAAATGTTTATTTTTGTAATGGTAAATTTTATTTTGTGGTAAAACATTTATATCATTGAACATGATTTGTTAAAACATTTTTCGATCCATTTATGAAACTTTCTTGACAACTTATGAGTAGTTTATAAAGTAAAAATATCGTTGAGGTGTAAACATTTAGAATTTGAAAATATTGTATAATTAATGATGGTTAAGAAGTCAATAGTTACCAGAAACATATGAGGACTAGTAGAGTGATGGAAGCACTAGCAAAATAGAAAGCTCCAGGCATTGTTTCTGAAGTTGCAGAAAATATCAAGTCATACATGTAGAATATTATTGTTGGTAAAAGACATCCCCCAATAAAGCGCAAACTGACAAATACACCTGTACAAATTATTCTAATTAAATAAAACAATTATTTATTATTATTATTATTTATTTAAATAAACACTCCTTGGTCACTCCCTAACGTTATTTATTAATAAATGGGAGTGTGTATATTATTTAAATATTATCCAACCGCCGCCCTACAAATAATTAATTATTCATTTTCTATTTGAGAATAGTGAATATTTTAGTTTATAAGGATGTTCTGATATTAGAGGTCAATTCCCTTTATGGTTATGAATTTCTACGCTAATTCTCCTGCAATTGTAAAACTAAATTAATAAACATATGGGTTTACACCAAATAACTTCTACTTTTTAGTGGTGTAAAATATGAAATAGAATTAGATGTGAAATACAATCTCATAACCAAAAGTTTCTCAAAAAAACTTTAGCTTTCATAATCTGGAGTAAAGAACGGTTGTCAAGTTGGGGCGATTTTATAAGATAAAATGTATATTTCTTTTGTTTATGAATCTCTAAAATGACGACTATACCTTAACACCATCATGCACTCTAAAAATACAATTTTCAATTCTAAAAATTGTTTCAGGCTAGCTAATAAAAGGGGGGGGGGAACAACCACTGGTTTCGTCTGCTAGAATTAAAACATCCTGAGAATAGGTTTTCATGTTTTTTTTCTATGGTGTATTGTGTTTTCTTTATTTTATTCGAATAAATTCGAGGTCTTCGCCTATGTAGAAGTCACAGGTAGTAGCAGACAAATTTAAAGGAAAAAAACAGTACATCACTAGAGAATGAAAATGTGAATACAAAAAGCCGAGAACATACAACAGCAGAAATATATCGTATGTAATAATAATTAAGAAAAAAATATTTTTCATAAAATTTAAGAAAAAATTCAAAAGACAAATTAAAATTGAATATACGAACCCACTTCGTCACTCTTGACGCACTTACTAACAACAGACATTGGTAATGTATAAACCATTATTTTCAAAAAATCTAGCAAAGCAGCTGGAAAAAAAATATATTCATATTTAATGTCAATTTCCTTCATCATAATTATAAAAATAAATAAAACTATTAAATATACCTATTACTAAATGAACTGTAGTCCTTGCGAATACCATTGCAATAGCCGCAGCAAGTGTCGTGATGGAACTTATTATCCCTATTCTGAAGTCAGACCATTTAAGAACTTTTGAGAACACAGGTGACAACGTTGTTGTACCTAAAAGGACACAATTAATTATATGATTGAAAATTTATAATAACAATAAATAAATTAAATCAGTTTAAATAACTCACTGACTACGCCAAACATCAGGCGAAACGAAGAATAGACTCCAGCTTCGACTACTGTGTAGTTGAAACCTTGTTGCAAGTAGTAAAGCTGCAAGTTGGACTCAGCTGTAATAGACAACAAAAGCAATGTAGAATATTCTAATTCCACTGTTAACTCTATAATATTCACAATCTAAGAAGAAGATTAATTTTAACAAATGTAAATAACATAAATAAGTCATTGTAAATGTGTAAGCAATAAAGAGGTCACAGCTGCATGTTATGAGCTGGGAAACTGCTACCCCACATCAGGTAGAAAACGATCCTGCCGGGTCAGCCCTTTGGCTGCCTACACAAAGCCATACCGCATACTGGGACCTTATTGGATACAATAACGAGGGAGATGATTGGGCCTAATGAGCCACCACTAACTATAAATAGGGGCAGATCCTGGACTGTATTTTATACTCCTCCTAGCGAAGCTACTTATGACTTGCAGCTGCAACGGTATTCAAGAATTTGATCTTCTTCCTTATTTATAAAACACCTCTGCATCTCTTTCTCTCCTCACCTGGCTACGGTTTAGTCCGGCGTTGTCAGACCCCACACCTTCCTAGTGGGAATCTCTGCCTTCCTCTCGCTAAATCTGGCACCTCCTTGGGAGAGACCTCTCCCTAGTGGACAACGGTTGTCGTGGCCCTGCCAACTTACCAAGTAGTGTTCCCCACGGCGATTCAGTCTGCCTCTCTCCGGTTCACACTCGCCTTTGGGATTTCGCCTAGCCTCAGAACCGAGTGTGAATTCGTGGTCATTCCAAGACCACACAAACTACCTACACTACCTACCCTATATCTCTTCTCCTGAACATATTGCATTGTCGGGGCACACACCGATCAAAAATGGAGTAAGATAGTAAAACCGTCATGAACGATTGTCCAGGTTATAAACTTAATCAACCCTCACTTCGACACCAGGGCTAGGGTAACTAGGCACCCCCCTCCTGACGACACGACAGTTAGTAACATGGGAGTGTATAGGAGGCCAGGGATTGGTCAGCACCTCTTGCACCCTTGGCCATCTATTTACTGGTATTTAGTGCTTGATTTCTTAGAATGATTTATGCATATTTTAAATAGTTGCTTTATACTGATGGACAGAATAGGTAACTCTTGTAATGACTTCAAGTTCATGAACAAGAGTTGAGAGCTACATTCTATAAGAATTTTATGTAATATGGTTTAGTTACACAATTTCAAATTATAATAGTTAATTGCGAATTTGCAAATTCAATTAATAGGTTGGCAAGAAAGTAATTTCGGTTTTTTAGTGTGAAATAAAACTCAATTTTTTCTAAACAAAAAATGAACTTTAATCAGTCAAATATCTTCCATCTTTCTGCTAGCTTCATGATCCTGCGCTCATAGAACTTCTGGTCCTTATCAGCAAAAAACTCAACCAAGTGCGATTTGAGGTCATTGTCATTACTAAAATTTTTGCCATTTAAGAAGTTTTGTAAACTTCGAAATAAATGATAATCTGATGTTGCAAGGTCGGAGCTGTATAGGGGATGCGACATCACTTCCCAAGCAAGCTCCAATAGTTTTGTACGTGTTGCTAAAGATGTGTGAGGATCACATTGTCATGGCGGAACCCAAATATCAAGCTTCTTAACAAGTCCAAGAAGTTTTATTTTTCAATTGTTGTGTTTGATACATTCAACTGTCTTGCAATCTCTCACAAAATTATATAACGATTCGATTCAATTATGGCTTTCAATTTGTCATCATCAACTTCAAAAGGTCGACTAGAACATTGGTCATCTTTCAGTGAAAAATCTCCAGAACAAAATTTTTTAAACCAATTCTGAAACGTGCGTTCTGTTAAACAATCAACACCATAAACTTTACATATCTCTTTGTGAGCCTTAGCTGCTTTCTTGTCTTTATGAAAATAAAAAAGTATAATGTGTCGAAAATGCTTATTTTTGCACTCCATGCTAAAACTGAACGTAAACTGACAGTTGTAAATAAAATTACACGGAATTTCTTTCTATAGCAGCCTAAAGGTAGTGACTACCAAATCTCAAAAGAAAACAATTCTAACATTGACAAAAGAATAACAAAACAAACATAACGCCATCTACCAGGACAAACCGAAATCATTTTCTTGCCAACCCAACAGTTCGCTCAATTCTGTAGAGGTAGCTATCGCTTGTATGTCTAATATAAAGTACCGCAATAGTAATTTGAGAACTAAGATGCAGACTCAACCAGTACCAGCAACCATTAAAAATCTCTAAATTAATCTAGACATACATAGAGATCTAGACATTATGTAGAGAAAACTATATAATTTGAGTTTTACCACTTTGTATGATTAGAGAACCAAACTGCTGACTCAATCAGAACTAGCAACCCTGCACAGATCAGTCCAGGTTTACACTCTTCAGGTAAAGACATATATGCAATTGAATGGTCATTTATAATTGGTGAATAGAAATTATAAAATATCTAGACAGAACAGTGTTTCATCCAATTATTTTAATGTATAATTTATTTCTGGATTACACTATTAATCAAATGTTTCTTATCAAATTATGTAATCTGTTATTTTAATTTATATAGTGATTTGTCTGTTTTAAATGTTTATAACTTATTATTTTCATGTAAAATTATTTCAGGGAGTTGGTATTCGATAAGAGACATGTGAATATCTTCACTGTGGGTTTAAAGCTGGAGCCTCTTCGTAATACTTTTTTGACAACTACATCGTATACACTGTCAACGTTTCGCCTATTCAGGTATCTTCAAGGACTGAGATGTGTATATAAAGAATATGATTACCATTTTTGGAATCATTTCAGTATTAGTGCCATAATCAGAAATTTAGAAAAAGGACAAGAATGTTAAAATTATTATATTATTTATTTATTTACAATGGTTTGTTTGTATTTCAACATTTTTAACCATTTTCAAATTTTCTGATTATAGTACCTTGATGATTACAAAAATGTTAATCATATTCTTTATAAACACATCTGTCATTGAAAATGCCTGAATAGGTGAAATGTTGAAAGTGTATGCGATATAGTTGTCAATAAAAGTATTGCAAAGAGGCTCAAGCTTAATTTATTATTTTTGTTATATTCTTTGAAAATAACAATTAACCATCGCCAGTGGACGGGACAATAAAAAAAAGTAATTTGTGGGTAGACAAATCTTTCCATACATCCATAGAAACAGATAATGCAACACCAAATATTTAGTTGGTTCCCAGATCTACAGAATTGGTCTGGTTGTGACTCAGTTACGATTTCAGAAAATTAAAAGTAATGTGGATAAGTAACCCAGTATGATATCTGGGGGGGGGGCAATAGGGATGTGCCCTACCAATGGGCATATATTTTGTGGCGGCATTTTTGTTATATTTTTGTCTTAATTGTATAAAAATAAACAATTTAATAAAGTTGCAATCAACAGAATCACTGATTAAATTTAACAAACATACAGCATACTGACTCCGGCAGCTCGATTCGACGTTAACATTTTATATGAAAAAAGAAAACAAGTGCGCCTTAAATTTGGAATTTGTGATGGCCACATAAAGATAGGTCACCTGGTATTAAATTCGAGATCTAATGATACTTTAGAAATAAAAACAACTAAAGATGATATAAATTTTGATAATGTGATTCAAAACTTACCTACCTAATAAAAAAAACCAGAAAAATAAGCGTATAAACACACTTAACGATGAAATAATATGTGTACAATTTCTTTAAACAAAATAAATTTATTTATTTGTGTCCAGTAATTGTTAATAACCATTCTTGAATTTGATTGATTTAAAAAGGACAGCGAATTGGGGTGCTGCAAAAGCTCTGGATTAACTGATGTAACCTCCTTGTAAAATTAATCTAACTTAATTTAAAAAAAAAAAATAATGAACAAGGGGAAAGTGAATTTCCACCAGTAAGTCTTGTGGAGGAGATGCATACGAAAACACAATGAATGCTACTACATCAGCCATTTTGTTATAATACGTGTTTATGTGTTGCCATTCTTGGAGCTGGTGCTATCTATGATTTTTTTCAATTGTATCTAGAAAACATAGTTTGATGACCTCATCACCTAGTGTGTGTATGTGTTGACTTTTTAACTTCAATCTGAAATGTATTTTATTTATGCCCTCCCTTGAATGCATCAGCGCATCGCAGTACGAGGAGCAAATTGTAACCCAATAAATTTTTTTGCTCATTGTATTCCTTATCAATAAAAGAGGTTTTGAAATTAAAAAAAAAAAAAAAAAAATAGTTTGATGGAGCCTAATACATTAGGTAAATAAATTCAAGTAATACCTCCTGAGCTGGTGTTTATGATGACACAACTTATCAGCATCAACCAGATGACTGCATTATTAGGCCTTGATATACAGACTGCTTTCATTTTTTGCACGATTCCCCCATTTCCATTGGTCTTCTTTTTGCCACCATCCTCTACTATGCTGACAACAAGTACCAGAGCACCAAGATGAAGAGCGATGACGAACACGAACAGCCAACTGTACCCCATGTACCTGAGGAAGTAACCAGATACTCCGCTCGACAGACAGGAACCAGCGTATGCTGCTGCTTGGTAGATGGCCATTCTGTAACATGGTGGATGAAATAATTCATAATGAATATTCTCATATCTGTATCAATAAAACAAATGTGGAAGTCTCTAGGTTGAAATTATTATTCTTTGAGTTCATAATGCACAGTTTTTCATTTCAAAAAAATCTGTTTGTCTTCATCTCCACAGGTTTCTCTGTTTATTCTACGAGCTGCTGAAAAATGATCCAAACTATCTGAAATTTTAAAGATGTAATAAACAGAACAGCGGCCCGTCATAGGTACTGCCTTCATTGCTTCAATCATCTCTTCTAAGGTTAATACCACACTATTTATGGAATAACCAAATTCTGGACGGATGAGAGTTTACCGAGTGCCTGGGGACTGCTACGCTGTGTTATGTCACTGGGAGAGTTTGGTGTGGGATATAATTTCTTCTACGGCGAATACAGAGCTCTACATAAATGGTATATAATGTATTGTTGTGATATTTTAAAATGATGATTTTTAATAATATTTGTTTAAATAAACTCGGAATTAGTGAGCATTGAAGAATTTAATAACAATCCGTGGTTTATGTTTTTGAAAGTATGAACGTTTTTATTGTCGTCATATTAATTATTAATAATTGAAATAAAATAATATCATATTTAATATAAACATTTATTATATAAACTTCTAATTTAAGCAAAGTAATAAATATTCAAAACAACTGGCATTAAATAACCAGTTGAAAGTCAAGAAGGCAGCGGGAGGTAGTATAAATAAACCGGCATGAACACAAAAACACATTCTTTCGTCAGGAGCCCACTTCTTCATTCTTTCGTCCGAAGGCAGGCAGAGCAGGTAGCATCCTTGCGAAGGCACGGCGACACTTTCACTCGGCACGAAGACGTCTGAACCACGCGCGGAGATTAGAACAAGCATGCTGATCCGCGGAACCACACGAAGATTATACACAAGAAGCACTGGCCAGTATTAGTATACAGTTACGAATAATTTACAAGGTACCATTTTTAATGTTAGTTTTAACAGTATTCTTTATTACGTACGTATATTTTATATATCAATTTTAGTTATCTTAATGTGTGTAAATAAATCCAATAAACCTTTTGCCAGAAGTTTCCTATAAATTATTAACAGAACCCTGATATAACGTAAAAGTTATAAATGTAAAGTTTTTTAAAATTATATGAAAAAAGATATAATTAAAATATTATTATTAATGCAATCAAGCAAATATTAGAATAGTATATTGAAGTATTCTAGTTCTGTGGGGGGGGGGGGGGTAAGGACATAAGGTGAATTGTTGGCAGCAATTTGCCATAAATGAACGTCTGATTTAGTGGTGTTAAATATGGAGAATAGGTATGAAGGTGGTTGGGTAAGGAAGATTTTGTGGAGTAAGATACCAATGAAGTATTTGCAACGATGGTATTATGGTCGAAGCCATTTCAACTGAGAATAAAAGTGTCATTATACAATCTCTTGGGCAACTCAGTGCAAATCTAATGCATGCGTTGGGCAGTTGTCTAAGTCCTCTACTCCAAGTCCTTCGTACTCAAGGGTACAATAGTATGAGAGCGGGAAGGTGAGGAAGGAAATAAGAGATCTAAAGGGAGGGAAATCTCAGTTTCTTTAGTTGGAGTCAAATTTTTTTTTTAGATGGCTGTAGTGTAGTTATTCCTAGTTGAAGTGTTGTTGTTAGGAGTAATTCAAGGCCATACTGATTTCGTTATTTATATTTTCTAACAAAATTTTGGTAGAAATAAAAAAAAAAACGATCCTTTAATCAGTTAGCTGCTTATTAAGCCTGATTACTTGGCTCACCTGGTAGTTCTGTCCTCTACGGAAGAGCTGTCGGTGACGGCGCAGGTGGCACCCACGTAGAAGAGCTTGCTGCCTCCGGACAGACCGTAGAAGATAGATGCGACGATGGAGGTGAGCCAAGGGGACATTGACCACTTCCAGACTCCAATAAGCTCGATGGAGACTCCGACCACTTCGCCAATGAGCGGGGAACACATGAGAGGCATGTTCCGACCAGTGGCATCTCGCCAAGACCCGGCCAGCAGGAGGACCAGCACAGGCACCAACTCACGGAGTGTGCTCCTCACTGTCGTTATGTCTGCAAAATATATTTTTATTCCATCAATAAAATTATTACTGCTACCTGTACCAGGTCCTTTTGACTGCTATTGAATAGAGCCTAATTCACCGGAGAAAAAATCGACTAAGGATCGTATTTTTCTGCCGAATCCTGCCTGGTAATAATTAGATTTTTGCTTGTTTTGGGGGATTTATTTCGCCGGCAACCCCTAAGGTCTTCAACGCCGTTGTTTGTGTATTTAAACCCATTTGAGGGGCCCATCAAATCTAGCCTAAGATAGTACAAAGTCGAGAGCTGAGCCCAGGCTCCACGGTCGGGGCCCAGGATACATATAAAGTGGTGGTTATAGGTAGTGTTTTGTAGGACACGAGGTATGTAACGAGGTAAATTTGGTTCGCATGGGACTCACATCTGTCATTAGAAGCGGCCACAGTTTTTTAAATATCATTTCATTTTAAAGCTTAATTCAATATCCGACCTTCAGTCTTAATGTATATGGTCCACTAACCAGTTCCCATCGATCTTTATCAAATGCATTAGTTTGCCTTCTAACTCCTTGTTAACTTACAACTGTAAGGGCGGAATAAAAAAGATCTGTTGTTGCTTCACGTTCTTCGTTAATTTAGTAAATGCTTTTCAAAAATACTATTTCGTTCAAAATTGGAATTAAAGGATGATAAAAAATGATAAATAAGCATTTTCAAACAAATACGCGGATGTTTCTCCATTTCTAATTAATTACTAAATATAAAAAAATTGAACGTAACATTTAACTTAGCAACCTACAGGCGCATGGCTTCCTCCTCTAGACTGTAACGCATAAAGATTTTGGAAGATATTCATTAAAATAAAGTTTTAAGAGACAAATATAGTTTTTGAAAAAAAAAATTAGAATTGGATGATTTACCAGATTTTTTTCGGCAAAAAATACGTTGTAATTTTTTTACCTCAAACATTTTAATAACTATCGCTATCTAAATAATTAAGAAAATGACGTGGATCTGTTGATCCTTCACTTTTTCCTTCTTGTTAATTTTAAAATTTATTTGCTTATAAATTTCAAAAATACTATTTCGATCAAAATTGGTATAATAAATCTATAAACACGATGAAAAAAAATGTGAGGGTACTGAACCTCGGACTAGTTTTAAGCACACGCAGTCAAATCAGAATTATTAATTAAAGTTCCTAAAGTTATTTATCAATCTATGTTCTTGTGTCTCTTGTGGTAGCTCCTTCGTGATTTGAAGTTATTTATCAATCTATGTTCTTGTGTCTCTTGTGGTAGCTCCTTCGTGATTTGAATTTATTTATCAATCTATGTTCTTGTGTCTCTTGTGGTAGCTCCTTCGTGATTTGAATTTATTTATCAATCTATGTTCTTGTGTCTCTTGTGGTAGCTCCTTCGTGATTTGAAGTTATTTATCAATCTATGTTCTTGTGTCTCTTGTGGTAGCTCCTTCGTGATTTGAAGTTATTTGATGCCAATTCTTTTTGACCTTGACCGCCATTGATTTTCGTTTTATTTCCGTAAATAGACAACTGAGTGATTCACTCGTAATGAAACGTATTTCTTTAAGATACAAATGGGAAAGGAACTCAAAGGACTAGGTTTCGTAATGTTTGGTACACATGAAATAATGAGATGATAAACAAAAATTTATTTACAATTATGGATTCAAGAATCAGTGGCCTTGCATGGTTTTTTTTTTCGTTACATAAATGTCTGACTTGGTAACACTTGTATTTTACTGTTGTTGATTAAAACATCATCATTTGCGGGAAAAGGAACCTTGTCTTTACTCAGTTCCCGGACTCACATTTCGCAATAGGGATAATTTCGTTCTGAAAAATACATGTTGTGCATGCTCTTCTGGTTTCTGGGGTATTATCAAACACAGAATTGTCTTGTTGTGAATATGCTTGGATTAACTTTTCAAAAGATGTATTTGTAGAAACATATTTGACATACAATGCGTGTTGGCACCAAAGTACCAACAGTACGTAAGAATATAAACAGTATTTCTTATAATTAATTAACTTAAGACAAATCTCGAGTTAATTAATTATGAAGGTTCAACCCAAAACACCAAAGAAAATAATTTTTATATTTTAAAATTAAATATTTTGTTTGTATACGAAGTGTATTATTAGCTATACCCAATTATAAATTTACTTATTCTCGTTATTGTATTTTCACCAACACCTAGTCAGAACATTTAAAGTATTATTTTTTGGTTGATATGTCACATCGATTGAATAATTTTTGGTCCAGCACACAGAATGCAATACCTGTTAGAAAGTAGAGCCTTTCCTTTCAGGCTTGGCAAACAGCCAAAGCTGGTTTAGTGAAATTTTTAAAAAGTTCCTTTGACGAAGATAAATCTCCCCATGTTGCCATGAGATTATTATGTAAATTGGTTCTGTAATAAATGCACTCGTCAGTTGCATGCTATTTTCGCCGGTAGACTTTGGTCCAGGAAGTCAGAACCGGTCGTAAGTGAAACCTATAACTCTTGTTGGAGCAACTTTCACCAATGAAAGCCAATACTGCTTTGGCGGTGTGTGGAGTAAAGCAGTGCAAAGAACTGAACTGTGGGGATTTTATATATTGTGTTTTTTTATATCAAAATTATTGGTCGTCCGAAATCAAAAAAAAATCCTAATAAAGTGAAAACGTTTACCCAGTTCTATCTCTAAGCTTTGGTTACTTCTCAGTCTTATTTTCGATTTATTCTAATTTTTCTTCTGGGTTGAGAACCCACTAAATATTGTATAGTTAAAGAAACCATCATAATATCATAATATTGCTAAAATTGATCTTCATTCATTTTGTTTATATGGATGTGCTCAACTACAAGTGTAATTGGCGTTTTAAATTAATCTTTATAAGATAATGAAAAAAAAAATAAAAAAATAAGCTCTTATCATTGGACCTGCTGGTATTTACGCTGACGTACAAATTCAATCCAGTAAAATCGAGTTCATTGAAAAAAAAAAATATATATTACTGATGTATTTCAATGTTTTACAACAAATAAATGCTGTTAATTTCTCTTTATATGTCTCAAATAATACTCTCCATTCTGAACAAAGAATCCCATTTCACACTTCCCTGATTAAAATGGATACAGCAATTCTTTTTGAACACTCTCTCTCCTTAATAGTTAACTGACTTCTTCATTTAACAACTTTCGCTAAATTCTTTCTCCCTTCAGGCCAGGTGTCCGGATGAGACATCAAGTAATCCTGTATACATTCTCAGAATATTACAAACTGTAGTTATAGTGACAATAAACATAGCAAAAGGATTTTTCAAATATCTTCAAAACCAATTGAGGTCCCGAAATGAGATAATTTAAATTTTCCCATGAATCAAAAGGTCCCGGCTAACTTTCGCGTTTACAAATAATACAAGCCATCTTCGCACCCAGTCCCTGCCAACCAGAACCCTCCCTATGATAGTCATTGATCCATTTACGCTGATCTCAACATCTCACTCATTCAAGATTCACCCCACCTCCCACTACCAGAAATCCCATTTATGCCTCCCTGGTCATGCTTATCCCTATACTAATGCTCTTTAATCCCTCCTCATTCCCGGCAACCCAGAGCGACACTTAACACTGAGGTGGCCGGACGATTGACCTCCAAACAAACTAGCATTTTGTTTATTAGTGAGCTCTGTGGAGATAATTTATGTGTTTTTAGGTAATGAGCCTTTCCCCCCAGAAAAATAACAATACGTTGAATACTGGTGTTCTAACCACTGCTTAAATTTCTATGTATTGATTGCATGTAATCATTCAAATAAATATATGTTTTCCCCCGTGAAAAAAAAATTCGTAAAAGTTACCTGCGGCTATGTGAAGTGAGCTTGTGTCATTGCATATGTGGTCCAAGGCTGGCTGAAGATCCGGACTGCATACCTTCTGCAGGATGAAGTTGGGCACAATGGCTCCGTAGATGCCGATGGCGAAGCTGTAGACGAAGAGGGCTGGCTCTGAAGTAAGGGCTGACATCTTACCCATCTTGATGCAGTAAATAGCAGTTTTTGGGTGGCACTATCTAATCAGCCATCTGAAACTCCAACATTACGGCATGTTATTGGGACTATCTACCTGATGAATGGCACGAGATAAATGTAAACGGACTTATCTGGCAATGATATCAAGTCCACTCAGCTTGTCATTTCAATCAACTCGAGATAACGATGCTGATAATATTTTTTAATTTTATTTCACCTTTCAAGGTCCCCCAATTAATGATTTGTTAAGTGAGAATTATTCAAAAACATAATTCACCTTCATTATATTACAGAATCGCTAACCTCGTCATTTGAATAACTTTCTTTTAGGTAGGGTAGTAGTGTCACTTGCCCATATGTATTGGTTTATTGGTATTTGCATGTACTGGTTTATCGGTGTTGTTTATATCTACATCCTAAGATCACACCTCTTGCCCTCTGTAGAACACTATCTATAACTACCGTCTGAAATGTGGAACTGGATTGCCTCCTTGCCTCCGGCTAGTTCCTTGTATTATCTTGGGTTCGTATCGGTAGACTGTCTAAATGATTTTATATATTCAGAAAGCCGTTAATGACCTGAGGGGTTTATCCCAAAATAAACCTCCAAAACAAACGAACAAATAGGGTAATGTGGACTCTGCGAATATTCCGAAGTATGTGTTTAACGGCCGTTGCTGTATTGGTCACATAGAGGTAGTGCCTTCTCTGTGTGTAGGGGCTCGTGGGTCAGTTTAATTACTTCCTCCCTTTAAATGAACTGTGTGGATAATGCCCATTAATGTACTTTTTTTTTTAATTCTATGATATCGTTTTCAGTAGCGTTTGTCCAATGAGTTTTCCAGTTATTCTGTATTGCTGTTTCGGGAGCCGCGTTGAAAACATTGTTTGGGAAATCTATGTAGTGATATTTCAATTCGAAATGGTGGATTCCCTGATATTTGATTTCCACTTGAGTACAACTTCCTCAGGAGCATTATTAAGATTTGATACTATTCTGTTCAAACAAAGCCTACTACAACATAATGTACCATACATTTACTTTTAGGTAATTGTTAAACAGGATATATTCAGTTAATGATGAGAAGAGTACCCCATGTTCAAGACAGGTCAAATGCTTGACACATATTTTCAGAGATTAGTAATCGGAAAAGATCTTCATGTTAGTCAGGTTTTTAGAATACATATAGAAGAATGTTTAGATAGCGGGGCACTCCTCGAACTGAACTGAATCCCAAGTAAAGAAGGGTCATATTTGTCAACTCAAAGTGTCTTTTTCACGCCCCTTTCCTAACTGCTTCAACCAGAGGATCGACCCGGTTTAAAGAAGAGTGTTTTTGATCTTCATTCTCTGCAACCGAAAAGGGTTTTTATGATGCCCCATCCTGTCCAGCCGAAAATAAAACCAACGTCTTCAAACAGTGTTAATTCACTTACTCGAACCCTCTGCCTTGATCTTTTTGCAACCCGTGTTGAACACTGGTCCGTCAACTCGTCTGTTAAGCTCCTTTTATCGACCACCGACAATGACAATTGTAAGCAATAGTCGACTTAAAAATCTAATTTAAATTAAATTACAAACTATATATTACATGGCGAGTTACACTTATAACTGGGCATTTTAATTGCCTACTTCTAAGACTAGGTTTAATTCTTAAAGATTTTTTTTGGTGATGAAGTTTGATGATTTTAATCAATATTTTTTATGGCGTGTTGAACTACTACATAAGACGCTTGCACAGGATAATATATTTCAGGATTCATCACTCAATGTTAAATTACTTACCAACCATTTAACAGGATGGTGTTTATCTATAAAATGTAGTTTAGCCAATTGATGATAAGAATGTTTATTGATAAATTTCCTTGGTTGTCGTCAACATACCAAAAATTAAATACAATTTGTGGCCATAAAAGGTCTTATTGGTAACCAAGAGGCATCCCTCCCCTGAAATAGAAAATAATTAAAAAACCGATATCATTAATTCAATATTTATTTTATATAATATTTACCCGGGATTTTCCAAATTTCCGGTGCTCTACCTGTGAGCTATATCTATACGATCGTCGCCTTTTCCTAATAACTAATCTTTTTGGCTATACTCTAACCTTGTCAGATTTTGGACTAGCGTTAGGTTGAATCCGACAGAGAGGACTACCAAGTAGTCTGTTAATTAAAAATTCCCGGAAGTCATGCAAGTAAACGGTTCGGGTAGGTTCATTTGAAATCGTGCTATTCAGGTCACAGGTTCTCCGAAACTACCCATTGCACGATTTGCATAAACATTTCAAAAGCCCTTTAAGCAATGGCACAAACGTGCTCATTCATGAGTCAAGAGGAAAAACCACAGAATTTATTTCTTGGAATTCGTTCCATAAAGAAAAGAGCGTCTTTAAATAGTTTTAAGTCTCTGACAGCATAAATCGCATATTTTAACTAATTAAATTTACATTTTTAAAACTATTCTATATAAATCCTAAATTGTATTAAATTTCTTTATGAAATGAAAACTCTATGTTGATCCTAATGAATCAGTAGAAGTAGTTAAAAATGTGAATAAGAAAAACGCCATATCCTTAAGCATGTGTTGAAAATTAATTTTTGAAAAGAATAAATAAAACTCCAACAAATTGTAAATGTAGCAAGAATGACTATAGCTGAAATATTACTAAATTAAATAAAAGGAGAAATCACCAAACGTATAGGAGACCCCATCTTAAAGTAAATTAAAACACAAAATCGTTAAAAATTATTCCCATATAATGTAAAAATAAAATGTTTTCATGACAGTTGCTACAAAATCCTCAACGGTAAGTCGTAAGTTGCATTACACCTGAAGTGAACTTTTTGTTTGTCACTTTACGATCATAAACCATATTATTATTATTCTCTCTCAAGGCAGCTTGGTTTCTCTCGGTCAAGGCAACTTCCTAGGACTAGGACGCTAAAACTGACACCAAATGTTTAACTATCCATCAAGGCTGAATAATTACATTCGATTAGCAGAAATTATAAGTGTCGTTAGAAAACAATAGGGAAAACACGACATGATCATACACCCGAGAGCTGAAATATAAAGCTACAAATGTGTCTATAACCAATTTCAAAAAATGTGATATTTCATTGATTGCTATTAAATTATTCAAGAAATTGTAGTGGATCCTCTTCTATATAAAATCGATATTTATATTATTGTTGTTATTGTTTTCTAACTTCCTTTGCTGATGACAGAGCTTTCCTTCGACATAACATCTTATAACCTCCTAAGTCACTTTTCCGAAGTCAAGCAATGGTGCCGTTGGACCGTTAAGCGTTTGAGGATGAAAATGCTCCCTCATTTATTTCATAAGTAATAAGCCAAAAGTAATGTTTGCCAGAGTAAATAAGAGATTAGAAATTGACTGGGTTATCGGTTGGCTAGGGATGACTCAGGTAGAAGAGAACCTGATTCGAATTACCCTCTTGCCTCTATCATTTTTATAGGGCTAATAATAATAAAACAAGTGAGATTAAAGATAGAAACAAGTATTTACTGTAATATATCTGTGCTCAGATGGCAAAATGTCACATTTCCTAGCAAAGATATTTTCCCACATTCCAGAGTCTAGTTATGAAAAAAGTTGTTGTACACTATTAAGCCTATTACCAATGGTAGTTGGCTGACACTTGCAGTCTCTTTTTTTAGTAGTAGTGTTTGGGAAAGTGATTTATAACATTTTGCCATCTGAGCACCAATATTATATTATATCATTAATATATATGCAATTGTAATACATAAAAACATATATCTTACCAGATCGATCCTACCATAATATGCACATACAGACATACAAATGATATTGTCTAGTTAGGATTAATGCTAGTTACATTCATGTAGCAACTTCAGCAATTATTACTTGTTAGGGGTATCAACAAGGAGGAATCATTTTAGAGATAGGCACGAAAACGTTACTTTTCGATCGACTAACTGACATTATTACTTTATATGTCATTGAATTTTATATTTTCTTTAAGATATTATTTAATAAATAAATGCAGCTCATAAAGTGTTAGGTATATTATTATTTATGGCGTGATTTATCACCTGTACTGGAGCTTGGCCCTTCCCTTTGGTGCTTTTAAATTAATGTTTTATCTATAATAGTTAAAAATAGTAAATCTGCAAATATACAATTGCAAAATATGTCTTGAGTCAACATGGAATCCATTTTCTGAGGCTTTGTTGCATAGACAAAATACAACAAAACCACAATAATGCGTTTTGTCTATTTGACAACGAATCCTTCAAACTCTTTCGTGAGAGCTACATGCGCCCAGACGGTAGAGTTCCCGACCAGATAGTGTAATCTAATATTTATTAAACAGCCTCTGCAATCTCAAGTGAGTTGATAAATATATACGTATACACACAGAAACATTACTAGCCATGGCACACAGACCTACTTTCCTCTTGAGGTGATATATGGACAGTAATATTTTTCGCTCCCGTTACTGCAGCAGTTTCAATG
This sequence comes from Acanthosoma haemorrhoidale, assembly GCA_930367205.1. Taxonomy (NCBI): domain Eukaryota; kingdom Metazoa; phylum Arthropoda; class Insecta; order Hemiptera; family Acanthosomatidae; genus Acanthosoma; species Acanthosoma haemorrhoidale. The sequence goes on along the minus strand of OV884015.1, from coordinate 44,263,582 downwards.
TCATAGGTAGCAATGAAGTTGAATATTTACTGGCAAGTGTGCGCACAGCGTTAAATCAGCGGAATTACTCAAATGATTACTTTTATAAACCGGTGAAATCAGCAATTTTAACATTAAATTAATTTTTGCGAAACCTAGTTTATTTTTGACTGTGAGTCCCATGTATTATGCCATGAGCATAACCTCACTTAAAATTACGTAGACACTTCAGGAGTCCTTGGATAGTTTTTTTTTTATAATTCTATCATACTGAAATATGATGTTAGTAGTTTTTTCTAGCATATATATATATATATATATATATATATATACATATTTCGTAAATATATAATTATGTAGGTCGAAGAGTTGAAGCTACGATTAAACATTGTTAATAATTACTAGCCAAATAGAGACTATAATGGCAGGCCCCAGGATAGAAACCGCCCCGTCTCAATCTCCGGTCGGTTGCCCTACTGAGCTATCCTGCACAAGTGACGATTCAGTCAATATCACTTTTCTTTGGCTCGGCTGGTTAGTATATTTTTCCTTTGGCTAATAGTTATCAAACAACTAATCTTATGCTAGGATCGATGCCGCAATCAAAAATAATTATTCTAATCAATTTCTAGTCGAAAAGTGGATTAAAAGACCACCACGAAAGATGCCTAAACATTATGATTAAATACCAAAAACCAAATACTTATTTTATCTATTCAAGCACTATTTAATAAGACAGACTATATGACTGGTTTTAATTTTAAAAAATAAATAAATAATTGAGGGACGAATAAACTTCACTCACCTGTCAGAAAATAACGTAACTACTCCAAATATTAGACTCATCTAGCGCCAAGTCTGCTGACCCATTTGTCCATACCCCACTGAAAAAACAGAAGTTGTAAACAAAAAACTTCCACCAGACGAACGCTCCGACTCAAGGCCGGTGACTGACTCCTACAACAGGCAGGCACGGTAGTGACTACTGGCTGCGGACGTCATCCCTTCCCTGGGGACCTGCAGCATGTACAACTATTGGCTGTGAGGTAAAATTTGTAACTAATTGTATTGTAATAAAGAAACTTATTACCGAGCCCAATGGCTGCAATGCCACTGAGATACGTAGCGATCGTCATTTGTTTAGTTATCTGTTTTACTGTTCTATCGTAGCGGTCATAAAAATGATACAATCTATCAGACATTTTGATGAAATGCCACCAACACCTCTTAATAAACCAAAATTAGTGAGGCAACGGTAACGCAAAAAGAAAATTTTCAAAAAAAAGGTTAAGATTAAGAGCCAACAATAGAAAAGGTGTAACGAGTTTTTAGTATGGTTAGGCTGTTTTATATATATTAATATTTCAACAGTTATTGTATGAATGAGCGAGTGAATGATGAAATGTAAATATTGTATGAATGAGAGCATATATCTTAATTACTTATTGCCTTATAAAAGGCAGATTGTAATTATTGCACAATAAAGGAATTAACAGATTAAAAAAAAAATAAAATAAAATAAAAAAAATATATATATATATATTTTAACAGTTTATTTATTTTTTTAAAGGCGGTTGATAGTGATTGAAATGGTTTCTCCAGTAAAATGGAGCATTTTGGTCTAAGATTTTGTTGGCTCTACAGGCTTTGCATCTGTGAAGAAGAGAAACGTGGTTGAATTCACGTGAACATGTATGAAAAACACAAGCCAACCATATCTTGAAGGCTCGATTTCCTCATTTTTTGCCAACCCATTTTTTTTTATTATACGTTCTTTTCATCAAGCTTTTGTTTTTCATAAATGTTCTCGTGAATTCAACAACGAATTGCTGTGTATTTTTTCGATTAAAGGTGTATTGACAGGGGTATCTCAAAAGGGTGTCTCGGGCACTGCCACGGAGAAAGGTGTCGACGACCCTGTGGCTGGGTCAGAAAGTGATAAACTTGTGTGATCTTCGACCTTTGCTGCCGGCCTAATCGTTGGCCAACTTAATTATTGTTAGTTTATAGATCTGACTGCATAGATCTTAGAAGGTGTGCTCCGACAGTGCACGATTTTCAGGAGAAGAGGTACAGGCTAGGTATTGTAGGTAGTTTACGTGGTCTTAGAATAACACTCGGTATCTGAGGGTAGGCGAAAACCGACTGGATCCCAAAGGCGTGTGTGAACCGGAAAGGGGCAGACTAGACCACCGAGGGAGACGCTGTAAGGCACATTGGTAGGGTCCAAGAATCCGTCGTCCGCAAGTCCTTCAAGGAGATGCTTGACCATCGGGTGGGTAGACGGCGATTGTCTGCACTGGGAAAGTTGTGAAGGCCGTCAGCACCGAGACTAGATCTACTGGGTGAGGAATAGAAGGGAAGAAAGCCATGGTCCGAGTAGAGTAGCAAGCGCCAGAGGGAAACCAGTGGTCAATTTGGATGATGTTGAGCGTTTGAGAACTGCTGACGAGAGGGAGTTCACTGAGGTTATTCCAGCTGGCCACAGGTAGCACAGGAGCAATGGGTAGCCCTTGCATGGTAGTCAATGGGGTCTGAATAGATGATCCTTTTTACCCCTCCCCTTTTCTTTGTATTCAGAATTTTGACACCATTTAATAAGGTTTTAAATTATAAGAGTATGTACTTTCACTTTGAATGTTATAGCGACCGCTAACTACATAAAATAAATCACCTTATACGCTATTGTATATATATATATATATATATATATATATATATATATATATATATATATATATATATATATATATATTATAAACAAATTTTAAATAACATGACCAAAATATAAATCATTGTAAATGTGTTAAACAATAAAAAATGCGGGGTGCCAATTAGTTATATGAGCCAGGACACCAGCTGTCAAGCAGGTATAAGACCCAACCGCCGGGGCTTTCCTTTGTCCCGTCAAGGAACAGTGCAGACCCTAGTGGGAACCTCTGCCTTCGTATCGCTAAATCTAGCACCTCCTTAGGAGAGACCTCTCCCTAGTGGACAACGGTTGTCGTGGCCCTGCAAACTTACCAAGCAGTGTCTCCCGTCACAATTCAGTCTGCCTCTCTCCGGTTCACACTCGCCTTTGGGATCCGGACGGATTTCGCCTACCCTCAGATACCAAGTGTGAATTCGTGGTCATTCCAAGACCACACAAACTACCTACTTACCTACCTAGGTATAGTGCACTGTCGGGGCACAGAGTCAGATAGTAAAGCCGTGACGAAACGATTGTCCAGGTTGTAAACTCAAACAACCCTCACTTTATCACCAGGGCTAGGGTAACCAGGCACCCCCCTAGTGAGGACCCGACAAATGCCTTCTATTTTAAATATCTACATTAAATATATACAAGGCATTTCGCAGGAACAAAATTCTTCGGATAAGCATTATTTTAAATTTGCTGTGTTGCTTTACGTACAATCAAACATTTGACCGGCCAGTGCTCTCCGAGGCAACTGGCCAACAGCTACCCGACGGACATATGGTACACCACCTGTGACGGTTTCATGTGTTGGTTTTCGTGTCGTCTCACCATCAAACCCCCGTGCCTGTCTGTCTTTTCACGAAACTCCTGCTATTAAACGTATTCAACTTCAGCGTTTGATGTAAAATGATAAATAAATGGCAACTGATCCTTGGGTCAACCAGTTTTGACTTATGATTTCTACAATCTGTATATGTTATGACATTTCTGGCTTGGGCCTTCCGAATTGAATTCTGGGGGGGGGGTATCCCAAGGTCTCAATTATCCTTCACCTTCAGTCATTGCAAAAAACATTATATTGCCATTCCTCCCTTCATTGTCAAAAAATAACTTACGTTAATAGTAAAACGTAGCAGTATTACATCCCAGAAATACTTTGAATCACTGGCTGTTGCTAGAATATAGAGAGCGAGAGAGAGAGCGAGAGAGAGAGAGAGAGAGAGAGAGAGAGAGAGAGAGAGGGAGGGAAAGGGAGTGAGAGAGAGAGAGGGATAGATAGTTAAGGCTACTACGGCTAGAATTTAATCTTCACATCCACTAATTTTAGAAAGAAAAGCACTTTTATTTAAAAATAATTCTACAAAGTAGTGTGGAAGTTCCAGGACAAGTTATTTCTCACTGATCAGCCTCGAACGCGTTTGTTAGGTTTGACAATAGAAAATGATATTTTGCAACTCAGTGCAGCAGAACTTGATGCAACTCAGCAGAAGGTGATGTGACATAATGTGTATAAAACTTTAAAGTTTTTTTATTAATTGGAATGGTACCCTCTCGCTTAGAAGTCTAAGTTCAGATGAAAACTCCTTCTTTTATTATTTACTAAAAATTTTAAAATTATATTTTCCTGTGTGATTGTGATTTATTGTGAAATTTAGAAACTATATAGGAACTTTTCATCAGACTGCAGATGCTCCTAAGGGAGAAAAGGATATTCAGCGTAGAGGAGATTTTGTTGAGAAATCCTGATCACTTTGTTGCGGTTCTTTGGAAGTAGTAGCTCTACTGCCTGGGAGTACAGCACTCCAATCAACCGGAGCAGGAAGTAGAGCACCTCGAGGATCGTGATCAGGCTGCAGCCCAGGAGCAAGCTGGCGTATCCTCCCACAGTAACTGTCAATACATAGTTATGCATCACATAAACATATATATGTTTCTATAAAAAACCATGTCATCATTATAAATAGAACCTGATAGATCCTTGAAAGTGAACTTCAACTCTTTTCGGAAGGTCTGCCCCCATTGGTAAAAATAAGAGACGTCAACGTGAGCGTACTCATCCAAAGACAACCGGAGGTGGCTGAAATTAAACATATTACATTAACTAGATATCATTCCTTTTAATTAACTATTATCCTTATTATTAGCTTACCCCTTAGCCAAGTGGATGACTAAGGAGACCCGGGATGCCGGCTTTCCATAAGGATGTTATCTTATGGGGAAATGGTCGGGGCCTTGTGAGGATTAATGAGTAGCTACTTGAATACTGAAGTAGCTATTCTGGCTCAGCAATCCAAGATCAAGGTTGAGAGGTAACAGGTTTAGTACCTCAGTGTCACCAACACCATGCAAAGATTACCATGGCAACTAGATTTTTTTATTATTTACTAGTTGATGCGAAGATCGTTTAGGTTTTACATTTGTCAACATTCATTTGTAAGCTACATCAAAGAGCCAAGTATTGCATGTACTATAATTTATCATAATGATAGATGTTGATCAATCAAATGCAGGATTGTTACCAGGTAAAGAGAATCATTCATATATTGCCCTTTTCTATATGTTTGGTTTATTCACCGTTCTCATTTTCTTTACATGTATTTTTTTATTTGTATAATTTTAGTAAATTACTTTTTTAATATATTCTATTGAAAGTGGTACAATATTTAAAATTTTTAAAGCAAATATTTGTTATTTATCATCGGGAGAACCCGGCGGGGGAGATCCCGTCGACGCAGCCACTGTGTCAGAAAGAGATTAATAAACCTGTGGTCTTTAATCTTTGCTGGTGGCCTAGTAAACGGGCGGCTTAATTCGTATTTGTTTATGTATTTGACTCCATAAGATCCTAGAAGATGTGCTCGACATATATAGGCAGGACATTCCTCCCTACAGCGAATAAGAGAGCTTTTTATTTTGGCCAATCGTATGATCGATTATTTTAGCCAATTAGGGTCTACTACGCCCGCGGCCCTAGTGTGCTCTTGCGGTGTCAGGATTGTGAACTAGTCCCCTCTCTCTGTACTGACGTTGAAGATTTATTTATAAAACATGGAAAGATAGGCGGGTGTTTTCTGGTCTAAAAAGAGGGTAACATCTATCTAAACTTGTTATTTGTTCGTGGTGAAGAAGTATAAGAAGTAATATAGGTATTATAATACATACCAGTAATTATTGGTATAAACTATCACTGATATGTATTAAATTTATTGTGTTTAAATGTCAAACGGTTGCTATTGGTATATTGCCATTTGTTAGCACTTGAAATTGAAGACTTGAGCTGCTGAAAGCTCTTAACTGTTGGTATGACACCTTGAAACAAATTTTTTTCTTTATAATTTCAAGTAAGAAATCACCCAAAACGCCCTAATATTGATTTGCTCATTTTCTACACAATAAGTGTTCATTTTTTCACTAATTTATCAACAACACATCTACGAATCTTAAATTGTTTTAATGGTTGGGAATAATAATAATATTTTAACATGCAGAAGTCCACTAGTTTCAAAAGCGTTTAATATCCATAAACAAAAATGATTTCGAATCGATGACCATGTGAAATGATTTGAAGGTAATTTCGAACGTTTGGAAATTTCAAAATAAAAAACAAATATCACAGTAATTAACAGTTTATAAATAAATAGATACAGAATATGTTTGAGAATAATTTAATCAATTCAATGTCGTCTTTTGAGACTACAGGACTTGTCTAAAAATCTATGAGGTCAGAAAGTAGGCATTTGTAAAATAAAACATATTTTCTCTCAACATCTTCTGAATATATAAGATATTAAAATTATTTTATATTTAAAAAAAAAATGGCAAGATGGAATGCTTACTAAGGTGAGGATATCAATTGTGTTGAGTATGCTACGGAAGTGCACAACTTTTTGCAGTTGCAGTTCCAAACATCTGGTGCGTCACTATCGTCAACTTTTTCCATTTTGTGGTAGTTGAAATTCCTAAGCTTAACTGAAACAGGATACATTTCTATTTTTGGCTTGTAGTGGATCATTTTCATACTCCACGCACTCCCATAATTATAGTACAATTATCAAATGGCCTCTGAACATTCACAATTAACTATCTCAAGGAATATTTACTTTAGAATGTAAATTACTGCAACATTTAAATATTTAATTAAAATTTTTATTTAGAAAACAAAAAACCAATTCTTTTAAGTATTATAGGTCGAATTCAAATATTAAGTTGTGCGAAAATGTTGTCCTCTCCAGGGAAATTAAATAATACGAATAAAAAAGTTTTCAGAATAAAAATAGAAATATTCATTTTTTTTTACTCGTTGCAGCACCTAACAAACCCAGTGTTTAACACTATGACCCCGTCACCCACCCAGCATAGCATCAATAGCAACAGAATCTCGGGTAAAATTAGATTTTGTTTGTTAGATGTAAGATAATTTTAAGTTTTATGATTCATAAGTGAATCCGTAAACCTGTATAATGTTCATTTGTAACAAACGCTAAACTCAGAGTAAAATAGTTAAGAATTACATAAAATGTAGCCAAGCTACAGGACATATAATATTGATCTATTGTAAATAAATTTATTTTGTACAGAATCTATATTGAATTCCATAATTATTGATGACAAGGAAATATGAAGGGGGGAATAAAGTTTCCGTCTCCTCAAGTTGAAGATAGTGTATTTTTGTCGTACAGTAGATTTCCAAAGATATTATTATGGGCCAAAATCGCTTTATATAACATAAAAAAAATACTAATAAGTTAATATTCTCGAGCTAATAATACTCATCTGAGTTAATTCCTCACCATTAACATCTGACAGACACTTCGAGTGCTCGACCCCACAAAACTTCATTCCTGTAACATAACCATCAAATATATTGATTCATTGATGAGTACTAATTTTTATTGTAACGTTTTCGTCTTTGTTTACTATATTATTAACACAATTTTACAGAGAATTTTATCTAGTACGAATAAAAATATTATTAACCAAATATTAATACTAATGAACGTATACTTCGACGATGATGGGGAATGGGTGGTGTGTATGCTACGGTTGATTTGATCCTTACACTAGATGTATCGTCACGTTAATTCATGGGGGCTAGGCAGTGAAAATAAAATTGAATAGGGTTGCAATGAAAATATACTTATTGTGTCAAGATTCCTACGTTGGTCAAGCCGTGGGCAGAAGATACTATTAAATGTGTTTCTAAAAATGTTCAAACCTTTTAAAGTGTCCAGGTATAATCAAATCAGTCACTGGGGCGAATTTATCGTGGTGGTTTCGGTTATCCTGGTGTAAGATCTGCAGACGGTTAATTTAGATAGACGTGAATCAGGCGGGCACAAAAGACTGTTCAAATAATGTAAGACAATTTTAGCTACACCTCGGCTGACGCCAGAAGGACATCAGGTAAATAGACAAGACCAGATCACAGTTCCGACCGATCAGACAAGACGACCTTATTAAGTAGGCTGAGTTACAAATTACTTGTTGTATTGATCAATAGCCCCCACTAGATTTTCCTTCTAACCAACCATAATACTTCTTGTCTTCAAAAACTAGCAAGCCGACGGCCGTGGCCTCTATTATATGTATATTTGTTATATACGTTAGCAATAATAAAACATAACTATCTCTGAACTACATGTTTAAATAATGTGTAAACATATAAGATCATGGTGAAGATTTTTTCTTGTTATTTTAAATGTGTTATATATTTTACTTAATAATAAATTACAAGGGGTAAAAACAACTTTATTATGATTGTGAACAACTCATTGGGCAATAAGTGATTGTGATAAATGTTTTCATTCATGCCATATTTACAATTTTCATTCACTCGCTCATTCATACAGTATTTACAAACAGCCCAGAGACCTCCCAAATCCACATGGCTATCACCTCCCTCGCATGCGAAAGAAGAAGCGGAGTCTTGGGTAGTCCCCCACGCTCCTCCTTCAGCCCCGTTACCGGATACGAGCCAGGAGAAGCTGACGTAGATCGCGAGAGCCCCATACGCTCAGGACATAATTGGAGAAACTGGCCATTGCCAGGACTCCCACTGTTACACATTTATAGCAGGTCACGAGCCAACTGCCGTTTTAGTCTCCGAGGAGGATTATAGAGATGAGTGGTGCAGTGCAATGTCTGTGCTATGGGATAAGGGTGGTTGGATAGGTTACTATGGAATTTCATGAACTTGGAAGCGATAAGTTCGTGAATGTAAGGTATATTAAGAACGTTATGAAGGAACGGTTTTGTTGCTAACGTGATAAGGTGTTCCAAATCTAAGATTCGAGGAGGAGGAAACGGTTGAAGATATTAATAAGGTAAAAGGGTTATTTTTATGAATAACAGACCGAATGCTGACTACCGCAATTCGCTTGTACCCGCAATATGCTCGAGTAAACCATTTTTAATAAATTTATTTTCAGGTACAAAGTTAGGCATTCCGATAAGGTTCAGTGGACGGAGCAATAGTAAAATACTCTCGGTATATTTTTTTGTTCTTTTTTAAACTTGTTTAATTTCAGCATGATGGAATAATCTAGTAAGCAAAAGGCACTTAGCTAAGAAAGCCCATCAAATATACTCACCTGGTTTTGCTTCGAAAAAGTAAGGTATACAATCGCAATGTTCCCAGATAACTTCTCGTCTGCACTGGGCCCGGCATGGTCCATTTCTCTCAATCTCGACATCTTCGTTTGATTTATCAACCCAATAGCAGTCTCTGACCTATCATATTTATATCAATCATTAATTATTTCAAGTAAATTATTGAGTCAGCAACGGAGTTGGGTTAAATCGATTAGCGAACAATCATTACTTTTTTTATGAAACAAAAAGAAACAACATGCAACGAAGAGATGAAAATATACCAATAATACGTAAAATGAAGTGAAGATGGGTAATAAAATAATAAGTAAAATAATTATGGTTTAAATCGATCCAGACTTTATTGCGTGATTATTGACCATGCAAGAATAAATCGAATCAGGACAGGTTTGCATTGTCTTAAAGACCATCGACATTATCTGGTGAATGACGAAGTCAAACCATTGGTCCTTTCTTCATTCCATCCATTCAGGTCATCTAGGCATTGACGAAAGCAGGCCGCATCATAGGCAGAAAGGTGGCCCCACAATGGATAATTGATAAACCCATTAGCAATACTAGAACTATTAGAATGGGGTATTTAAGAAGAGGAATATGTGTATATAAGTGAAACCATTGAGAGCAAAGATGTTGTATAAAACCAGTAATTGTACTTCTGAAGGAACGTCAACTCATTGTTTGTAAAGGCGTTAACCGGAATCTAATAACGATAGGCCCCTGATTACAATAGGTATACGATGATAAAGGATGACGGTACATAGTTTTTGCTAGTATGGCCAGGAAGGAAGTCCTGCCCGAAAGTACTAGAAAGGACATCGGAAATAGGGCGTGTGCTGAAAAAAAAAAATTATAGATCAGTATGTACTCATTTAAAAAAAAAAAAATGATCACACTTTGATTGTTTATAAAGTGTTAATTAAATATCGTGCAATTTGCTTTTGGTGTTTATGAACGTGTTTTTTTTTAACTTCGTTCATATTTTCAAATTTATGACATTCCGCTCTGTACTGCAGAGTAGAATTTTAAAGACGATTTTGGAGAGAACTTCACACTGATCCACCTCGTAGACTCACCATTAGGCAAATTGATAATAAAATCTTTATTTGAAAAAAATACAATATGCGAGTACAACAGTATGTTAGGATAAGAGGATTCATTCTTACTTCTGTACAATGTTCGTTCATACCAACATTTAAACAATGGATACATTTGCATTCTGCCCAGGAGCCCATCACTCCCAAGGCGATGCCCCCAGCAAGATGTTGGATGGAAGGGCCGAAAGCAGTGGAGCCCCCCCCCCGATTCCCTCTCCAACAATTTCTAAAAAAAAAATTTTAGAAGAGGAGAAATCAAAGTCTTGTGTAAACCGTTTATAAAAAGAGACTAGGCAGAACCATAGGACGCACCTTGCAGCAAATTTAAAAAAAACACACACAAAATGATAAAATGTACTTAGTAACCGAAAAAGAAACTTGGTAACTTCAAATCACTTTGCAATCTTCCTTCACCTGCTTGAGCATTAATCAAGGAAAGATAAATTTAAACAGATACAACTCTAGGATCGTAACATCTAAAAAAAAATGGCGCTAGTACAGGAACTTACTTTGGGAGGAATATCCTTGAGATTAGTGTCAGCGTAGACAACTTTTGGTCTTATTGTTATCCTGTTGATCATGTCACTGGAATACCTAATTCGATAGGATAATGACGTATCAGGTACTTCTTCAGGATTTTGGACAATTACCTGCAATGTCACTTCGTTTTATTTATTAAATATACATAAAAAATACCGTGGTCCTAATAAAGTGATTTTTATGTTATACATATTGATTATTATTAAACTATTATTCAACCATAGTAGTGGGAATATTATCGTAATTTTGATGTGATAGAATGACATGTCTAATATTTTTCCTGAATTAATCAGCATCTTAATAATTGATACTAGGTACCTTAAATAAATAAAATGTATATTTCTACAAATTAAAAATAAATTACTATTCTTAAACATATCATTTAAACAAAACTCAAAAGGTTAACATAATACTAACGTTGTAGCCCCCCATATGCATAACGGATGTCATTCGCCAGTACGTTTTTTCATCAGGATCTCTGAGAGAGATATCCAAGCCTGTGTTTCTTCCGGATAAACTGTTGCTCAGTATTGTTATATTTCTGTTGAGATGAAAAAAATCTGTCATATAAATACTTTTAAAGAAACATTGGAAATTTTATAAGCATTACATATTTTGATTAGTGAACGATAATGTTAAAAACAAATGACGATTAACAAATAATAATAATAACAAATACAAGCATGTATCTCAGGAGCTAAGAACAAAAGATCTAATTGTTTGATTAAAATTTAATATTTATATTTGAAATCAAGGCTTAGCTAAAATACCAATGCATAATAATGCAATCGATAATAATACTAATGCAATAGATAATATCTAACTTAACTCAAGAACTTCTGGCGTGACAACGAACTTAACTTTACTTATCCTAATAAAAACTTACTAAACTAACCCGTTTTATTTGAATGTGAACGCCCTTTGACCGCAAAGTAAATAAAAAATAACTACTCATTGAATGGACAACTTCGGAATCCTTAATGAAGAAATGCAACATGAAGACCTGAAGGTGAAACTGGTTTGTCCAGTAGCCCTGCGGAACTAGTCGGATACATCAATTTTGTTAGCTCTAGGGTTCTATAAATATTAGGTTTTTTTTTTAAATCACATGACATGGCTAATCCCTAAAGAAAATAATGTAGTTCCAAATTAAATAATCTAATGCTTCAAAGCAATTTATTCTATATAAAATAAGCTTCTATTTTACTAACATAAATAGCGGATAAAACGGAAAAGCCCTGGATCATTTTGCAAAAAATGCACCAGTTTTAAATACAAATCATTTTTCATCAACTCGAATTAACCGTTGCTTTTATAAAAGGAATTTGAAGTCCACAACACGACGTTGAAGCTTAACTTGAATTGCTTCGTGGTGTGTTCAAATCCAGTTAGGCTGCAGTAATTATGTAATGGGAAATTGTTGGCAGCTTTATTTATAAACATGTAACATTACACGTTCTGGCTATGCTCCGCAGTTTTGCTGTTGAAAGCGTAGCAGAAACCTTCCTCCGTTCTCTGCAATTTGAAGATGTTGCTACAGTTCTGCAACTCCCCTCGCCACTGGCACTCAGCAAATACATCATCGATCCTATGGCAGACCTGAAATCGAGAAAATTTGATAAAATTTAACAGATAAGTAATAATATAATTATATTTTATATATGAAGAAGTTAATTTTTTCAGAATTTCAACAGTTGGGGCATGATATTATACTTCACTAAGACAACAATTTAGCATTTACTAAGAAAATAGATTAAAATACTTTATCGATGATAGTCAGTGATAATAGAATGATTTCGTTACAGGAACGATGTAACGGGGGGTATATCCCTGTGGAACTGAAGATGACAATAAGCACAACATTCATATTTCATTAATATTATAAATTATCATAAGGGTATCCGTTTATTCTATCTGAACATCCTATTGATAACACTCTTCCCATTGTATGCTTTAAAGTTTAATATTTCTTATTAAAATAATAATAAATTGTCTGGTTTAAGGCATTATATGTCAACTCATTTTCAAGATACTGTACACGGACACTGTAAATAATGGAAATCAGTGCTATTGATAAAACAGCATGATATTATACTTCACTAAGACAAAAATTTAGCATTCACTAAGAAAATAGATTAAAATACTTTATCGATGATAGTCAGTGATAATAGAATGATTTCATTACAGGAACAATGTAACATCATCCGATGGATTTCCATATTAATCAATTTTAAACAATAAAACCGCAAGAAACAGATCAAATATGAAATATTATTATAATTTTAATTCCTAGCATATAATGGCATTAACTACTTGAATGGGGGGGGGGAGGAATGATGAAAGCCAAATTCCCCTTAAACGCCTCCCTTAAAAGTTTTTTTGTTCTCACTGTGAAGTGGTACTACTATAAACTAATATCTTATTTTCATTTTAGCAGACCAATTGTAATTAGTAATTGAATTGTAATTCAAGATTGTAATTGAAAAGAACTCCTGCCTCGTTCGTTACCTGCTTCATTATGTCTGGGATGTCTTCGTTCCTGATTGGATACACCGATGAATTGTCGAGCCTTTCCATAAACTCCATGGCGAAGTCGTAATGAGGGTACTGCTGCATGCTTAAAGCTACCAAAGTGTTCAAGTAAGATGCCTTTTCCTGAAATGTCGCGTTTTCTCCAAGTGTTCTGAAATTATTAGAAGACATTCTGATTCATATTTATGCTGAAGAAGACAATAGAATATTATTGGACGAAACGAGTAACTAACTGTTTAATTAAAAAGAAATTGCAATCGCATTTTGTCAAAAAATAATAGATAATAAATCATTGATCTGATTCATAACAAATTCGCAATATTACACTCACTCTTTGATCATACAGTATTTACAATATAAATACATAAAATGTATACATTAATACGGAGCCCCGGAACGTCCAGGTAGACCTACGGGATTGTCACTTCCCCCCTTCGATAGATCTAATTCTAAAAAAATGAAGGAGAACGTTATTCACATAATTACGGCAAATTAATTTATATAGAAGAGGTAGGGGGGGGGGAGAGCATATAGGTAAGGGTAAAATGCACAAATCGGCTTCAGAGGGTGTCGGCGGGGTGGTGGCCAATCAGCGTCTATTCTTTTAGTGACTAGGAGAGGAGGAAGAATAGACGATTGAAGAGAGACTGTTAAGAGGCTGTCAGTTTTGGGGCAGAGAACTTTGTGGAGGCTAACAGGGAGTAGAGTTAGAACAGCCCGGGAAGAAGGGACTTGGCCAGGAGGATTTGGAACATATTTTGAGTACGAGACCAACCAAACTCAAGGGAAAATTTAGAGGGATCTACTTTAAAGACCTATCTATCGGTTCCTTTGGCTCTCGCGCTCTCTCTTTCTGCCGCATTCATCCACCGGCTAACTAAGGAACTGTTTATCTTACTGTATATTTCATTCTGTGTATAAATTATTATTTTTCGCTGACTATTGTTAAGAAAGATCATTCCTATATTTAAAATTATCCTTTCCTCCAAATTCTAAATTTCGTGCTATTATTTTAAGTAACATATATATTCAAAGTTACTATAAGCCATGTAGCAAATAGTTACTAAACCTTTATGGACTTCATAACATTTCATTACTTTTAAGAAGAAGTAAGGAGTAGTTTTCCTTACGGAGCAGTTAATTTAAAAGGAGGTGCGATTAGTTGTGATTATTTTTGCCTTAGAAAATTCTTTATCTGATACCTTCTTTTGATGTAACGTAGGATTTAATGGTAAGAATATTTGGCTTTGTTATAAATAAATAAGTTTTGTTGGTAAATCCGTTTATTACTAATGTACTATAAGAGTTAGAAATAGATACACTTGACTACGTACGTTGCAAAATTAAAAAAAAAAATCTTTTTATTATTGTTAAAAATGACGAGTTCACTATGCAAGTTAAATTCTCAAGTGAGAATGACAAATTTTATTTGCCAAAGAAACTATTAATATTTCAGTTATTAGAACGTATGTGCTTTAGAAACCAAGTAGACACCAGGAATTTTTCAATTGCGAGAATGCTTCTTTAAATCTGAGAATCACACCAATATTAAATCAATTAGGAGATGGGGGGGGGGATGTACTAATATCCAGAAACATTTGATATTCCCGGGGAGACCGACACCAAATGGGTAAAATCCATACAAATTTACCATGGATCCTGAGTAATCATTTCGAAACTAAAAGTAATATCCAATCAATATGTCGAAGGGATATTTCGATTGGGCTTAAAAAGGATATCCGTACCAGAGACAACATTCTTAGTTTTACACTTCTGTGCCTCCTCAATCATAAATAGCCGCTCAGTTCCGTCTGCTATATCGTCATTGTCGGGTTTATCAGATGTGTGAGTCCCCAAGGTGGGGAGGAGACGCCCGCTGCGGGCTAGGGTCGCTACAACCTCAAGCCACCGTCCGGCAAACACCAAGAAAGAGATAAAACGGGTGGACCTGTGGTCTTTCACTCTTGCTGGCGGCCTAGTCGGCGGGCAGCTTAATTCACTTTGATCTGACTCCATAAAATCTTAGAAGGTGTGCCCTGACAAAGCACTATGTTCAGGAGAAGAGGAACAGGGTAGGTTTATAGGTAGTTTATGTGGTCTTGGAATGACCACGAATTCACACTCGGTATCTAAGGGTAGGCGAAAACCGTCCGGATCCCAAAGGTGAGTGTGAACCGGAGAGAAGCAGACTGAATTGCCGTGGGAGACGCTACTAGGTAAAGTTGGTAGGGTCACGGCAACCGTCGTCCGCGAGGGAGAGGTCTCTCCCAAGGAGGTGCTAGTTTTAGCGAGACGAAGGCAGAGATTCCCTTGAGAGAGGTGTGGGGCCTGACAACGCCGGACTAAAACATAGCGAGGCTAGGAGAGAGAGAGATGCAGAGGTAGTTGAATGAGAAGGCCATGGTTTGAGTAGAGCAGCAAGCGCCAGTGCAGAGGGAGAGCAGTGTTTCTGTGACTGTTCCAGAGTGTTCCAAGTGTTCTGTACGTTCTGGCCACTGCCCAAAGCCCCGTTTTTTCCCCCTTTCCCTTAACCCCTTTAAATTATACAATGTGAAAATATGACAAAATTAATAACAAAATAATTTCTCCTCTTTCTGCTATGCGCAGATGCATTTGAAGGAGGTAGGGTTACTCAACAATACAGGTTGTGGTTAAAATGAAATGAATATAATGCTAGGTAATGGGGCTCACCTTCAGATTGAAAATGCGGGAGAAAAACTTATAAATTAAAACCTAAACCTAGCACCTAAGACTAAAGCGTTCCAGCCGCGATAGCGTCCTGTCATCGATGGGGGAACGGAGCGGGGGGTAATCGTGTTAAACAGCGGGTTTGTCAAGTACTGTAGGGAGTCAAAAAATTTGATATGGCTACGTTGGATGAATTCATCCACCGTAGGCAGCTCAAAGATCTCGTGAAGCTCACTGTTGCTCCGCTGCTCGAATGAAGTACCTCTGAACACTTTCATTAGTAATCCGTTTTGGAATTGTTGGAGTTTCTTAGCTGTCGTATACGTCAGATAACGAAAAAGTGGTGAACCACACAGCAGAGTAGGCCTGAGTATGCTCTTGTAAATCAGTAGCTTGAGACGCAGTAATAGATTGGGGGAAGTCAATAAGTGCGTAAGCCGGTGAGACTTCATGCGTGTTTGCTTCAACTTCTCTGTAAAATGGTTATTAAAATGGAGGTAAGCCCCGTTTTTTTTTGTTTTTTTCCCCTTTCAAAACCTCTTTATTGATAATATATATACAATGACAAAAATAAATAAATAAATTTGGAATTACAGCTGTCTCCTCGTGCTGCATTCGCAGATGCATATTAAGGAGTGCATAAAATATAATACTTTCAGATTGTTGTTAATAAGTCCAATACACCTACACTCACTAGGTGATGACGCTCACCTTCAGCTTGTGACCGTGGAAAACACTAACACTAAAACCTAAACCTAGAACCTAAGACTAAAACGTTCCAGCCGCGACAGCGTCCTGCCATCGATGGGGGAACGGAGCGGGGGTTATCGTGTTAAACACCGGGTTTGTCAAGTATTGCTGGGAGTCGAAAAATTTGTTATGTCAATTGAATGAATTCATCCACCGTAGGCAGCTCAAAGATCTCGTGAAGCTCACTGTTGCTCCACTGCTCGAATGAAGTACCTCTGACCACCTTCATTAGTAATCCGTTTTGGAATCGTTGGAGTCGCCAAGCTGTTGTATACGTCAGATAGCAAAAAAGCGGTGGACCATACAGCAGAGTAGGCCTGAGTATACTCTTGTAGATCAGTAGCTTGAGACGCAGTGATAGATTGGGGGATGTCAGTAAATGTGTAAGCCGGTAAGACTTCGTGCGTGTTTGCTTCAACTTCCTCGCGAAATGGTTACTAAAATGGAGGTGTCTGTCCATTTTAATTCCCAGACATACCAGGTTGTTGGCTGGTGAATTTTTCTCCGTTCCTACTATGTAACTAGTAGGTAGTGGAACTTTTGGAAAGAGAAAATTACGCAGTCAGTCTTAACCGCGTTTACAGAGATATTGAGTCTCCCCAATCTCTCACTGATCTGGTTACAGGCTACTTCAGCCTGTTTTAGAGCTACCTTGGCGCTCATGCTGCTACTGTACACCACTATGTCATCTGCGAAAGCAGTAACTGTGGTATTTTTGTAACGGGCTCCGCGACAATCTCAGACGTGTATACGTTGAATAGTACAGGGGATAAGACGGGTTCCCCATCTGTGGTTGTTTCTCCCACCAGCAGCTTTCCTCTCTCCTAATGATGCCTTAAGTTTATTATTACAATATGGAAACATAAGTAGATATTTTCTGAACCGAGAAGAGGGGAACTTCTAATTATTCGTAATTAAGAGGTTGACGCAACAGTCATGTTTACATAAAATCATTTTATTTCCGAGCCGAGAGGAAGAGGCTTAACTTAACATGAAAAAATCTGTCCCGAATTTTTAGATTTCTCAAGTTACAACTAACTACAGAAAAACTACAGAAATAGAAATTAAATTATGATATTGAGGCCACTGATCCTTCGATCTACTGGCATCTCTACTGAACCTCTTTATATGCTCGTCAGCTCTGGACTTCTTGATCTTGGAGACACTGCAAACGGTGACAGCGGGGAAGTCGAACTTGCTGAGGCTGGTTCTTGAGTCGGCCTCGACGACCTGGAGTGGGAAGGATCGGTAGTACTCCCAGTAAGTGACTATTTGGAGGACAGTCACTGCGGCAGACGCAATTAGCACCGACCCGAACAGCAATCTGCAACCAGCGTGTCTATCAATCTATCCATATCAATAGCACTAGAGTCATGCCAACTGAAAAGATGAGCTTGAATTAAATAAATAGCATGTTTATGTTCATTCTCCTTAATGTCGGTGAAGAGGTATTTACCTGGCAGAGTTGAGGCTTTAAGTAAAAATCCAACTAGAGCAACAAATACCTTGTATATCATAACACAAGAGTGGTTGAACTCATTTACAAGACATTTGAAAATAGGCAGTTCATGACGAAATCCACAAAATTTTAGTTGGCCACATTATGAAATATTTTCTGTTTGAAAGCCGATTTCATGTCTGTGTTTATGTATTAATCTTTCATCTAACAAACATGTTGAGCTTGCTAATTTTACCCGCATGTTATTTTTTGTAGATTAGTAGTTTATTTTCTATTGAGAGATGGGATGTCCTTTGAAGTAGTCTGTACAGTTGTCCAAAGCGTCTGTTTAGTTCTTGTCTTTTTAGTCTCGTATGTGGGTTCCAGGTCAGTCGTTTGTCAAGATGGAAGCCTAAGTACCGTACTGTCTCGGATACAGGGAGAGGAATAGAATTAAAATAAACTAGTGGACCAGACTTGCGACAAAGGGTGAAGGTAATGTGGGAGCATTTTGCTTCATTAACTTTGATCCGCCATTGATTGCACCAATACTCGATCTCGTCAAGGTGTTTTTGAAGGTTATGGGATGCTATGTCGGGGTCTGGATGGGATGACAAGACTGCAGTGTCATCTGCAAATGTGGCCAAGAAGGTATTGGGAGTAGAGGGGACATCAGCGGTGTATAGGTTATAGAGGATGGGGCCCAGGACACTGCCCTGTGGAACTCCTGCACTTATGGGATAGTAGTTAGAGTATTCTAAACCACAGCGGACTTGGAAGAAGCGGTTTGAAAGGTAGGACTGTAGGATTAGGAAAAGGGTCTGTGGTAAATATCTTTTGAGCTTGTAGAGCAAACCTGCGTGCCAAACCCTGTCAAAAGCTTGAGCTATATCGAGAAAGGCAGCAGTGCAATACTGTTTGGTTTCAAGGGCTGAGGAGATGTGATCAACAACGCGAAGGCCTTGTTGAGCAGTGGAATGTCGTTGGCGGAAGCCAAACTGGTGTGTGGGAAAAAGGTTTTTGGATTCAACAATGGGAAGTAGACGTTTTAGTAGGAGTTTCTCAAATATTTTTGAGAGGATAGGGAGTAGGCTAATTGGACGATAAGATGAGGCGTCATTGGGTGGTTTACCGGGTTTGGCGAATAGGACAATAATGGAGTGTTTCCAGAGGAGAGGAAAGTGCGTCGTTCGGATTATGCAATTATATATGTAGGTTAGGAAGATTATGGCTTTAGGAGGAAGTTGTTTGAGAATTTGAGGAGTAAGGAGATCATATCCAGGGGATTTTCGGTAAGGTAAGTTTTTCAGAAGGTATTTAACCTCAGAGGGGTTAACGGCTTTTGGTGGAAGAGAGAGAGGAATAGGTGAAGTGAGGAAATCTTCCACAGTTGTGCTGTGAGTATGGCTTTGGTGAGAAAGGTGAGGTGTGAAAGTATGGGTAAGATGCAGAGCAAATTCCTCCGACCTATCCCCATCCGAAGCCGCCCAGGACCCATCATCACGACGGAGTGGGTGTGAAACAGGTTGATACTTTAGGATTTTTTTGGTTACGTTCCACAAGGAGTTATCCCTGGTGGACAGAGAGGAGAGGTAGGAATTGAAAGAATCGGAACGGAAGGATGCCAATCGCCGCTTTACCAATCGGCAGTACTGATTGTACGTGCGACGATCAATAGGATGCCGGGATCTTTGCCACACTGTTCTGGAGCGGCGTTTGGATTGGATTAGATCTTTGAGATGCTGAGGTAAACGATTATGATTGTGGATTTTTGTGTGACGATGGGGTGACGATGCCTCCCAAGCCGACCTCTGGACCAGAGTAGACCATTTTTTGTATTAAGGCTATAATAATAAATAATTCTATGAACAAATCGCACTAATCTTATTTGCCATAAAAAAGTGCGTCTGATAGTCCCTAGTAACCATCTAATTTAGACGCACTAAAACGGTTAAGCTGCCCTAACAATATTTAAAAACTAATTAAAGACTGAATAACAGCTCCTCTGCCTCTTAACAGTAAAAAGATGAATTTGCCGAGAGACAGAGCAATTCTTATTTAATTATATCCTTTCACAACTGGAACCAATAATAACTGATAACAAAACGTTATAAAATAAATAAGGCATAGATAGGAATAGGAACACCACAAAGCTCATGATTTTGTGGAACCATTACATCACGACTATGTTAAAGTCTGAAAACTGACTTACAGGCCAGGAATAGTCAACATCCCTCCATTAGTTCAAAGATTCAAACTGCTCACAAATTGAAGTGGGAAACTGATTTATTCAATATATTTACTGATTTATTCAATCAATTACTTAAAAAAAGACACCTGAACGAGTGAATAGAGACGATTTATTCATTAATAATTAAGAAAAAATCAAATTTAAATTTTAACAATTTAATATAAAAAAGGCATTGTTTTTTTTGCATCTTTAAACGTCTTTAGCAGGGTGTTGGGCCTCATCTGCTTCAAGAAAGATTATTATCGTTTTTTCTTACTCCTTTAAAATTTAATGTTAGGGCAAAGAAGCCCATTCGTCAATTAATGGATCTGCCAGCACATCAGAGTTATCTGGACAAGGCAAACGCATGTGCAATCCCAAACGTGCTCAATCGGATTCATGTTGGTTGAACAAGCGGGCCAGTTCATACGTGTGATTTGTTGTTCCTCTAATTAACATTAAACCACCCTCCTCTATGAGGTTGAGGATTATCATCAACAAGAATGAAGTTATCCCCGGTTTTTTTTAATAAAAATAAAATAGCAGGTCTTAGGACATTGTATAGATTGTCTAGGTTTGTGCGGTCGCATGCTCATTTTTCGATTACTCGATATCCCAGGCCGTACAAAAAATGGATTTGTTTATTTTTCATTAATCCTCATAGAGTTTAATATTAAGATGACGATTATGGATAAGTTGTAAAAAACGTTTATTTGATACAGGATAAACTTTCAAATCATCCTGGTAAAATAAAATAAATAATATATATTTTTTGGTAAGTGGTCCACTTCAATTTATGAACAGTATATTTTCACGGACAATAAATGTTGGATCACCTCGTGGCTACAGACCGCCGTGGCGAGGTGGCCAGTTTGATCCCGTGGAAGGAGGCATTGGAGCGGAACTCCCTCCAGACCGCGTCCATGGCGTTAACCTCTCAACTGAAGACTGACAAGCCATTAACAGCCACTCACCACAGATCAAAAGCTACTGATAAGTATGTCACTGCCAAATGGCTTTAATTGCTTTGAAGACGATAATCATCTTTTTCTCTTATTGTTTGTGTTTCGTGGGATATTTTTATCATATTCTCCTTCACTTACTGAATAATAAACAAGCATGTACTCGATAGATATATAGAAATACTATATGAATTGAAATAATTATTAGTTACCATCGTTTTTACAGAATGCATATATTAGTAATTAATAGTACTGTCATCTCACTGGTGTGAAATTTTAATAATTATAGAGAAGAAACGTTCGGATATGGCAAGCACCAGTTCAATTTAAGTCTTATTTCTGACCAAAAAGTAGTCCGACAGTGGTGCAATACTGTATAATTGATGGAACAAGACAGCTACTGCTTGGCTAGTTTATTGGTACAACAGTATTCCACATAGACAACATTTCTCGAATTTTAAAATGCTTAGTTAATAGTTATTGCTTTGCTTAGTTAAACTTTTCTTTCATATGATTCTTTGATCTTATTCCAAAACACGATGTATACCAGTGAAATGAAGAGCATAAATACAAAATCAATTTTTATCATCATTTTTAGAATACATGCAAATAGATAAAAAACACATATCAATTCAAAATGCCTACTGACTGAAGTTCAATGGGAAGAATAGCACGTTTTATTTTGAACAACATGAACTTTGGGGACACGAAGGTGCCCCCTTCATCACGAAGGTGAGATCAGTTTATTAATAAAATTCATTTTTAAACCTGATGCTTCACACACAAACGATTTTACTGGTACACAATTTCATGGCTAAACCTTAGTTCAAGATACTTTTTATTCCACAGTAGCCTTTCCAACCACCGTAATCCTGTAGCACAGTCTTTGCACTGCGCCACTCATCCCTATAATCCTCCTCGGAGACTGAAACGGCAGTGGCCTCGTGACCTGCTATAATCGCGTGACAGTGGGAGTCCTGGCAATGGCCAGTTTCTCCAATCATGTATGAATGAGATCATTTATCTGTATTATTATTGCCTTATAAAAGGCAGATTGTAATTATTGCACAATAAAAAAAAAAAATAATACATTTTTTAATCCAAAATTGGTCAGTTGAGCGATTTTTGAGCTTAACTGCTCATATACCATTAGTAATAAGTGAGAACTGTTGTTGACCAGGCGCACAAGATTGAGACAGTAATTCCTTCTTGAAATTAAGATTTAAGGTCAAAGCCCTACTTTTGGTTGGTTGGTCTAGTGGTGAAGTTTAGCACGTAGCGCTGGAAAGTTACGCGCTGTCCTCTTGCCTGAGTACGTGATGCGGACCGCAGTTCGCTATTTGGTGCCACTGCGGTCCGCATCTCGTGCTACCACAGTAGGGTATATATCCTATTACTATACTAGTAATGGATTTAAAAGCATGTAAACATTGAAGTACACTTGTGGCAAGATAAACGATTTGATTTTTATTTTATCGGTTAAAACTCACAAGCAGCATTATTCGTTGAACTAAACAAGACAGCCACTGCTTGGCATGGTTTATTGGTATGACAGTCTTCCACATAGCCAACATTTCTTGAATTTGAAAATGCTTAGTCTCCTATGTCGTTTGCTATAAGTGGATGGTCCATCACCTGTCACCGTTAATAATGTACACGACAGTTATTAACAATAATGTTCTCTTGCCGGTCATTAAACAATCATTAATAATTGTTCAATTGCACTATGGACAAACTAAAATTGTCGTCGGTACATCTTAGCCTGATTAATCATAGAGTAACTTCTTTTGGACCGTCGTCTATTCAATTGAAGAAACAGTAAACTATACAGTTCACATTATATTATCTAAGGTTCAAAATTAACCATCTAAAGGGGCGATCCTCTATGGTTGTGTACAATCTATGAATCGGGCGTAAAATTTTAGAGATATATTCAACAACACCTTGATATTAAATTCAAGATACACTAATAAGTTTTTGGTAAACAGTTAAACATTGGAAATATTTGGGGGGGAAATTTTGCAATTTTTTAAGGTTTCTCGTGTGAAAGCTTAGAAGCTGAAGATCAATTGTCACAACGGACAGGATGTGGTATTTTTGAGTTTCAGAATTTGTTTAGTGATGTACCAATGTCCTGTCAGATCCTTCAAATAAGATTGTTAAAGAATAATTTATAATGAAGGTACATCATAGAAAAGAAAAAAACAATTAATAGGTAGCCTTACAATAAAATTTATTGTACCAATAGTGAGCAAAATTATTCAGAAACTGTTGACATAAGTAAACTTTGAATATTAGAATCAGTAGTAAGTGATGACGGGGTGTAACCATGGCCCGTTTTTGCATTGATATTTGCTCCTTGGTCTATTAGATATGTTACCATTTCTTCATTGTCCCTAGCAGCAGCGTGGTGTAGGAGAGTCCAGCCATCACTGCCTGGTTCGTCAATGGGTGCTCCATGTTCAACGAGAAACGCCACAACATCCTTGTGACCCTGGTCTACTGCAAGGTGACCTGGCGTCTGTTGATGTGCCGTCTTTGCGGTTACGTCAGCACCAAATTCCAGCAGTTCCTCTACAATGGGTAGATTCCCAATATATGCAGCTAGGTGTAGGGGAGTCCTGCTGAGGTTGTCTTTATCATTAGCTGACGACCCTTCTCTTAGTAGGGTCTGGGATATAGGGAAGTGCCCTTTGAAGCAGGCCAGGTGTATCGGTCTCCATGAACAAAAGCTGCTGATTGTGTACTGTTCAATCGAATGTCCGTAATTGTACTTGAAGATCCAACCGTCGTACTTACAAGTTGTTTTCAATATGTAGTGTAGTTCACAGGTCATCAGCCAGTTAACAATATCAGTATGCCCGTGCAAAGTTGCGGTGTGGAGGACATTGAAATGGTTAGTGATGGCTGACATCATGTCGGCCCCTTCTGCTTCTAGTAATTGAAGGACTAATAGACCACCACATTCGGCCGCTTTCATCGCCGGGGTGTACCCCTTGCGATCCCTAACGTTGGAATCCGCACCTCCAGCGAGAAGCAACCGGACAATATCAACCTTGTTATGACCTGATGCTACACTTAATGGCGTTTCACCAAAGCCATTTCTACAGTCAACGGTGGCCCCCAAGCGTACCAGAGCTTCAGCAGCATCGACATTCCCCTCAGCTGACATTATATGAAGTGCACAATCTTCAGAAGATGTCTTGGCATCGACATTAGCTCCACCAGTTACTAACGCATCAATGGTTCTTCCATCACGGCATAAATGCAAAGGCATCATACCTTCATTGTTTACATAGTCGGTCTTCGCTCCAACTTTAATGAGATACTGTACAATCTCAACGTTGTTAAAGGCACAAGCAATATGGAGGAGCGTCTCCCCATCCTTGGTAACATCATTGGGATCAGCACCTCTTTCCAGGAGTAATCTGACAGCTTTAGTATTTCTCTTCTTCAATGCTAGAATTAGTGGTGTCTCTCCGTTGTGGTTTTCTACTGTTATATCTACACCCGTATCAAGCAGTATTTTCAATGCTTTGTTACAGTTTTTGGACACAGCTACGTGTAGAAGAGTATTCCCGCCCCTGACTTTCCTTTTACAGTCGGCTCCAAGCTCCCAAAGCGCCATTACAGCACTACCATTATTGTTCTCAACGGCTCTCTGGATTGGAGTGACCATGTTTATATCTCTGGCATCAATGCTTGCTTTTAGAAATCCTAGTGCTTTGATGGATTCTATACATCCACTTGACACTGCCGTGTGATAAAAACTCTCTCCTGTCGGAGTCTTCATATTTACATTTCCTCCTCTACTAGCGACGTTGATTATATCAGCAGTGCAGTTGTTCTTAACAGCTAGGAGTAACATAGTATCTAGTGCATCTATGTCCTGGAACAAAGTTATATTTATAATTTGAATAAACAGAATCAATATGTCTTTGGTATAAACTGTCCAAAAATGAATAGGGATATTACCGACATTAAATTATTTTGAAATGAAATAGATAAAAAAAGATTCATTCTGGCTCTCAAAGAATAATAGAAAGATTCAAACGAAAATTTCTAGTTGACATAAATTATATTAGAGGGAATTTGTTTCTTTTGATTATCCTATATTAATATTAGGATAAAAACATAGGCGGTGGATCAATACGAAACCAACTGAACTAGATAAATGAAAGTGTAGATAGATTTGGGCGTCATCGTAGGATTGGATTTCGTTGGTGTTGGCAGAAAACAACTGGGTTATCTTTGCACTCCACCAGAAGACAATAAAAGGGAGTTGATTTGGCATAATTACTACTTGGGACTTTCATCTAGCCAATGACGCTGCTGGAGGACAATATTGATAGTTTTGATAGGAGGATGAGGTGGTTGCAGGCGTTGAATGCCTTGATGAAATCTAAGGGGATAAGGATAGTGATGGATTGTTGAGCGATAGTGATGGATAGTAATATAGAGACTTGAGATAGTAATAATATTGTGTGTTTTGGAGAGGGTTGATATAGGAATTTTTTATGGATGAATTACATTTATGAACCAATATGGGAAGAATTGTAGGGGACAAAACTATAAGAATTTAACAAGGATACCATTGGGATTTACCGATTTTGTTTTTGATTTCATGATTGAGGAAATAAGCTGTGAAGGATATCAGTTAAAAAAAGAATTTGTCTGGATTAAAATAGCTAATGATGTAGCTAGGTATGGAGGGAAGCTGATGTGGTGGACTGAAAGTGGGCAAAAATGGACTTTGAAATCGCTAAGAGAAATGTGGTCCACACTTTGCCTTTATTAGGGAAAATTTATGTAGGAAGCCACCATAGGACTCATGGAAGAATTAGGATTGGGTATGACGGATTTTGAGCTGTGTGAGATTGCGCAGAATTTTGAAGAGAGAATGGTCTTCAGGGTGCCTAGTTTTCATTTTATTTTTTTGTTTAATGTTATCATAATTTTTAGAATCGCCACATTTATTGTTAGTATAAGCATTTAGTTCTTTGGTACCTTAATCAGTTTTCTTTGGTACTTCTGGGGTCACAAGGCCGGGATTCTACCGATGTTACATGCGTCTCCACTATTGAAGGAAGTTATGTCAAGATGTTATTGAGGGATATGCTCCACCCAAACGTCTGTCCGATTGGACAATCATTCCGTTTCTTGGAAAATAATCCATGACCAGACTAAGGCAGGACATGGAACCCCTGTTATAATATAGTAAATAGTATTTACCTCTTCTTCTATATTATCTCCCGATCTCGATCCAATTATTAAAAAAATATATATACTTCATATATATGTATCATCAAATATAGACATATATTTATATATCTAATATTATTAATTTGCAATGGTTATGTTTTAAATCGTAATTTATTGTTATATACAACGCAGTTTTTTTAATTTAAGCAGACAATTATTTATAAAAATGACTCAGGAAACTTAAATCATTTTAACTTTAACCATTGACTAAAATGTACAGTTATGTGATTATCTAGGTACTAAGGATGTTTTTTTTTCATATATTTTTAAATGAATAAAAAAGTTTTACTGTAAAACAACAATAACAAAGTACAAGAGCTGTAAAACCAAATAAAAACCTTGAGGGTAGACAAGAATTATTATTTATTTTTAGAACAACCCACAACCATCATTCTACAAAAACATTCAAGGTATATTGAACGATTAAATAAAAAAAAAATAACCCTATTCATTTTCAGGCAGATTAGAAAATTTATAAATCGTAACAAATACTTCTTCTTTTTCGATGGATGCGGACGATGATGCCTTGAAACCTTTGATACGGTATTTGTCAGCGAGCCCAGACAGGATTGACACCAAACATTCTGGCACTCGCAAGCTGTCTTGCGAAACCAACATCTGAAACGTCTTCAGTCCTTTCTCCACATCCTCTTTGTCAAAGACGTAATCGTCCCTCAGCCACACCCGCATGTACGTCGACCTCAGCCGTTCCACCGAAGAAGACATCTGGATGAGGAAGGTACATAGTGTCATGTCCTCAGTGAACAGGCCATAGACAAGAGCCAGTGTTAGACACTGGGCAGCGTTCAGGTCCGTCGAAGCTTGCTCGGTTGTGTATACTGAAGTGTGGCTGATAAATTTTATCACTAGTTTTATCTTCTCGAGCAAGATATTTTCCAAGCAGAGGCCAAGTCTTCTGAACTGCCCCAGGGCAATTGAAGACACTTCTGCAAGAAAAAAAATAATCTTAGTATACTTGATGAATAAAGTTTATTTAAATAATATATTATTCTGGAACTAATGCTGTAAAAGAGACATCCGTAGATGGTAAGATGTTAATGAAGTCAATAATATGTTTCTCTAATACGAATATTTATAATTAAAAAATACTGAAGAGGCAGATCTACTACTGTTGGTGGAGAGTGTACGAGTATATTATGAAATAAAACACATGTCTCTCCACAGCTTCATTAATCCATACCCGAACAGTTTTGACGGACAAGCCCATCATCATATTATCTCAAGCAACGGTCATACGTTGGTTAATTGCCAACCCGGTAAGTACTACAGTTACTTCGGGTATAAATCAATAAACCTATGGAGGAACAATAGGTATTTTCCTTTATGTTCTGCTACTAGTCCAAAACTCGACAACAATACACAAAATAACTATATTAATTGCACTTTAAGCTAGCGTATTATAAAAACGTTTCCAAAAAAAAATAAAAAAGGTGATTAAATAAATTGGGATATAATTATATATATAATTCCTTTATTGTGCTAAAATTACAATCTGCCTTGCTAGGCAATAAGTAATTAAGATATACGATCATTCATACCATATTTACATTTCATCATTCACTCGCTCATTCATTCAGGACATGATTGGAGAAACTGGCCATTGCCAGGACTCCCACTGTCACTTGATTATAGCAGGTCACGAGGCCACTGCCGTTTCAGTCTCCGAGGAGGATTATAGGGATGAGTGACGCAGTGCAGTGACTGTGCTACAGGATTAGGGTGGTTGGAAAGGCTACTGTGGAATTTCGTAAACTTGGAAGGGATGAGTTCTAGAATGTAGGGTATATTAAGGTCGTTATGAAGGGTTTTGTTGCTGACATAATAAGGGGCATTTACTATTGTTCTCAGGACTTTTGATTGAAAGGATTGGATACGCTTGATGTTCGACTTTTTTGCTGTCCCCCATAGCTCTATTCCGTATGTCCAGATTGGTTTAAGTATAGCTTTGTAGATTAGTAGTTTATTTTCTATTGAGAGATGGGATGTCCTTTGAAGTAGTCTGTATAGTTGTCCAAAGCGCCTGTTTAGTTCTTGTCTTTTAAGTCTCGTATGTGGGTTCCAGGTCAGTCGTTTATCGAGATGGAAGCCTAAATACCGTACTGTCTCGGATACAGGGAGAGGAATAGAATTAAAATAAACTAGTGGACAAGACTTGCGACAAAGGGTGAAGGTAATGTGGGAACATTTTGCTTCATTAACTTTGATCCGCCATTGGTTGCACCAATAATCGATCTCGTCAAGGTGTTTTTGAAGGTTATGGGATGCTATGTCGGGGTCTGGGTTAGATGACAAGACTGCAGTGTCATCTGCAAATGTGGCCAAGAAGGTATTGGGAGTAGAGGGGACATCAGCGGTGTATAGGTTGTAGAGGATGGGGCCCAGGACACTGCCCTGTGGAACTCCTGCATTTATAGGATAGTAGTTTGAATATTCTAAACCACAGCGGACTTGGAAGAAGCGGTTTGAAAGGTAGGACTGTAGGATTAGGAAAAGGGTCTGTGGTAAATATCTTTTGAGCTTGTAGAGTAAACCTGCGTGCCAAACCCTGTCAAAAGCTTGAGCTATATCAAGAAAGGCAGCAGTGCAATACTGTTTGGTTTCAAGGGCTGAGGAGATGTGATCAACAACGCGAAGGCCTTGTTGAGCAGTGGAATGCCGTTGGCGGAAACCAAATTGGTGTGTAGGAAAAAGGTTTTTGGATTCAATAATTGGAAGTAGACGTTTTAGTAGAAGTTTCTCAAATATTTTTGAGAGGATAGGGAGTAGGCTTATTGGACGGTAAGATGAGGCGTCATTGGGTGGTTTACCGGGTTTGGCGAATAGGACAATAATGGAATGTTTCCAGAGGAGTGGGAAGTGCGTAGTTCGGATAATGCAATTATATATATAGGTTAGGAAGATTATGGCTTTAGGAGGAAGTTGTTTGAGAATTTGAGGAGTAAGGAGATCATATCCAGGGGATTTTCGGTAAGGTAAGTTTTTCAAAAGGTATTTGACCTCAGAGGGATTAACGGCTTTTGGTGGAAGAGAGAGAGGAATAGGTGAAGTGAGGAAATCTTCCACAGTTGTGCTGTGAGTATGGCTTTGATGAGAAAGGTTAGGTGTGAAAGTATGGGTAAGATGCAGAGCAAATTCCTCCGACCTATCCCCATCCGAAGCCGCCCAGGACCCATCATCACGACGGAGCGGATGTGAAACAGGTTGATACTTTAGGATTTTTTTGGTTACATTCCACAAGGAGTTATCCCTGGTAGACAGAGAGGAGAGGTAGGAATTGAAAGAATCGGAACGGAAGGATGCCAATCGCCGCTTTACCAATCGGCAGTACTGATTGTACGAGCGGCGATCGGCAGGATGCCGGGATCTTTGCCACACTGTTCTGGAGCGGCGTTTGGATAGGATTAGATCTTTGAGATGCTGAGGTAAACTATTATGATTATGAATTTTTGGGTGACGATGGGGTGACGATGCCTCCCAAGCCGACCTCTGGACCAGAGTAGTGAAAGAATGCACTGCATCGTCTAGGTCTTGGGATGTTTTCAGGGATAATTTGAGGTTTACGGACTCTGTAAGAAGCTGGCGGAAGTGGTCCCAGTCAACTGGGCCCCTAATAAATGAAGGAGGAGGCAGTTTGTGAATTGGTCTTAGGGAAATGGTTAATAATAAAGGGCTATGATCGGAGGAGAGGTCATCGAGGCGCTTGAGTGAATAGTTTAGTGTTCCTAAACTATTGTAGAAGAAGAAGTCAAGGAGATCTGGATTTCGGTTGGGATCTGATGGCCAATAGGTGGCTGTGTCAGGTGAGATCGTGGAGCAATGTTTCCGTGTGAGTGCAGACAGCAAAGCACGTCCGCGTGTATTCGTGGATCTTGACCCCCAGTGTTGGTGCTTTGCATTAAAGTCCCCACCCACAAGGAAACAATGTCCTATGGAGTCTAGAAAGGAGATGAATTGGGAATCGGAAATGGATTTATTGGGAGGGCAGTACACTGATGCTAGAGTAAGGGGGAAAGGGAAGGTGCTGATTGACACTGCAGTGGGCTGAAGGAAATCATGTGCTACCAAAGGAACTATGTGATGAGAAATGGAATTATGAACAATGACAGCGGTACCTGCATGAGCTCTTCCATCTGGGTGATCAGTTCGGTAAGTATGGTACTGTCGAATCGTAAATGATCGTTTGCTAGTAAGTCTTGTTTCAGTAATGAGAGCTACGTCGATGTTTTTGTCGTGGAGTAGTGCTGTCAGTTCGTTAGTGTGGGTGCGAACACCATTCGCATTCCAAAGGAGAATGGATAAGGAGTCGGAAGGATCCACTTATGGATTTTGTTTAACGGGGATAAGGTAGGAGACCAGATTTGTAAGTAGGGAAATGAGAGGAGTAATTAGGGTTCTGAACTCTGTAAGAAATGAGGTTAAAAGGCTAGTGAGATCCGAAGAACTTGAAGGTGGAGGAATGTACGAGATGTGTGGCTGAGGATGGGATAGAGTTTGTGGGTTGACGGGATGAACGGAATGCTGGGAAAGGTGATCTTGTGTACAGGGGGTGGGTGGTGCCTGTGACTGCTCTCTGTTGCGAACGGCATCGGCGAAAGAGACAATAGTCCTCAAGTTTCTGGCTGGGCCGCTTCTTGCTGCAAGTTTTTCCACTTCTGGCTGACGGCGTTTATCGGTCCTCGACTTTAGCGTTCTGTAAGCCTCGCAGCCCTTGTAGTTGGCCGGATGGCCTTGCTTGCAAAGTACGCATACCGCAGGAGATTGTAGGGGCTTTTTGCACAAATCGCTTCTGTGCTGCCCACTACACTTTACACATCTGGGAGGGTGGTGGCAGTAAGATTTCGTGTGCCCATATGCCTGACAATTATGGCACTGGACGATGTCTCGTTTTGGGAACGGTTTTTCAACCTGTACCCTTGTATAGTACAGGTGTGTTAGTTCATAAATCTTCTCTACTCCAGGTGTTCGCTCGAGATCGACGAAGAACAGTGGTAACGCCATTTTTATTGATCCCTCTTGTTGTTTATCCTCACGTAACACGTTCGTTATTTGACGAACTTTGAATCCAAGAGCAAAGAGTTCATCTTCGATTTCGTCAGCTGGTGTGGTCGGGTGCAAGTTTCTAATTACTACTCGGAGCGAGCGTTCTTGTTTCAGCTGATAGGTGTGAAAGTCAGCATTGGTTTCGTCCAAATATTTGATAATTGCCCGATAAGTATCGGGAGTGTCCGGAGATATTTTCGTGTCCCGAGAGCGATTTAGGCACGTATATTTGCCGGTACCAACAATTTTGCTCATTTGTGAGCATAGTAATTTAAAGTTGCTAATATTGCGTACAAATATAGGAGGCGGCTGGGGCTGTGTTGGAGTTTTGTTGACTTCCATTTCTTCTGCTGGGATATTTTTCAACGCCTCAAAGGTGTTTGGCGTGAAGAAAGGTGACTCTATGGCGGGATCATTATTGGATGTGCTGGCCTGTGGAGGTATCTCTTCCATGGAACTAGCCGCAGAAGAGGTTATTTGTACATTCCTGGTTGATCGTCTTGGTTTACGCTTTACAGGCGACGTTGTCGGGGTTGGACCTAGTGATCTCGATCTTTTTTTTTTATTTTGAGAGATCACTTGTTGATAAAATTTCATTTTATCATAACAAAGGTTTTTAGTTTGTAGGAAAAAAAGTACGTGGCGCCGGTGGGAATCAAGCTCACAACCTCCAGTGGCGAGTCACGGGTCTTGGCTCTGAGCCACAAGACCGACTGGCTCAGAAACAATTGCTCGACGTTAGTGAACGATCCGAATGGTGCTAATGTCTAATGGCCGACCTCTCCTCTGATTTCACTTCACTTTTGTTCTGCACAAATGTAATAAGCTATTCACTTACGTGTTGAGGGCTTCCTCGTGACCAGCTCACGTAAGTTGCCTGGTAGAACAAAATTTTTTGATGTACTGTGGCCTAAAAACTGTAGAATAAAGTGTTTGAAGGACGAGCGAAGTTGAGAGGTGTTTCAGGATGTAGCGCATGCGCAAAAACTCGTGATATAATTAAATAAAATAAATTTAACCAACCTCCAATAATAAAAATACTTTGTTCATTGCTAAAAACACAACAATAAAACCAGGTCTAGTTTTTGAGAACTTTTGTACACTTCTCAAAGTTTTTACATCATTTGTTTTTTACTTCAAGTGTATGTTTTGATGGGGGTTTAGAAGGCACTACCTCGTCTACTTCTTGCCTTCCCCAAGAACGAATTTAGCTTGATCTGCTTCGTCTTCTGTTATCTTGAAGAGCAAAGATCTGCAAGATCTTCTTCCATCTCAATTGATGCAGAGATCATGATCAGTTCTCCATCATCTAGAGGTTAGTTAGTGCATGATTTTGCTCCCCTTACTGTACAAAGTAGCCATGAACTCCTAACGTGTTTTGTCAACTTGGTCTCGTGTAACGACAGACATGCTGAAAACAGGACGGATGTAGAGTCAGAGCCACTAAAATCGTGTATGAATAACATGTTATTACTTATAGCAACCGAATGTTTGAAACCCAACTGTCTATAAAATTTATCTGCCGGTTCGCCTTTGCATATATCTCAGAAGAAGCTGGGTTTGCTGCTGTCAAAAGTATCAGATGATCTTCATATTCCCCAACGATAATCACTGCTCTTCAAATTCCCAACAATGTTGATGGGCACACTTGATGATTGTTAAGTCGGCATTTCACCCTTTTTTTTTTAAGTAAATAAAAGTGAAAGGTGAAAGGTGTCGAGTTCTCAGACGTGAGGATCCCCAAGCCGCCGTCCGGCGAGCGCCAAGAAAGAGATTAAAAGGAATGAAAGAGGAACAGGGTGGGTTTATACATAGTTTATGTGGTCTTGGAATGACTACGAATTCACACTCGGTATCTTAGGGTAAGCGAAAACCGTCCGGATCCCAAAGGCGAGTGTGAACCGGAGAGGGGCAGACTGGATTGCCGTGGGAGACGCTACTAGGTAAAGTTTGTAGGACCACGGCAACCGTCGTCCACGAGGGAAAGGTCTCTCCCAAGGAGGTGCTAGTTTTAGCGAGACGAAGGCAGAGATTCCCTTGAGGAAGGTGTGGGGCCTGAAAACGCCGAACTAAAACATAGCGAGGCTAGGAGAGAGAGATGCAGAGGTAGTTGAATGAGAAAGCCATGGTTTGAATAGAGCAGCAAGCGCCAGTGCGGAGAGAGAGAGAGAGAGAAAGAGCAGTGTTCCAAGTGCCGGTTCTGTAGGTTCTCCCGACTTTTTTTTTTTTTCTTCCCAAAACCCCTTTATTGAACAACATGTCCCGACCTCACCAAGACTGGCTGGTTATATAGGCTGGCCAGCCGAGGGGGGGGGGGGTCCCCACCTGCGAGTGTTTCCCCCACTAGCTTCCCCCTCTTTTTATAATTTTCAGTTTATAATTAAAATATGGAAACATAAGTAGATATCTACTTGGACCGAGAAGAGGGGAACTTCTAATTATTCGTAATTAAGAGGTTGCCACAACAGATGGAAACGATTTCCACCTTTCCTGTTTTTTTTCCGCAGCAGGTAAACTCCATTTTTTTTTTGTCTAATTTGACTGGGGTACTACTGTGCAAGTGCAAGTTTAATGTGTAGTTGGTCTAAAAGGTCTAACAGATAAAGCCTCTCTGATGTCAACAACACTTGTCAACTGTCAACTTAGGACAACGTAGTCCTTCGTTCGTGGATTGTTCCACCGGATTAAGTCAACTTTGACAACAGTCCCAAACAGATTATAAAGATAAAACTGAACTTGTAAACTCGCGCACTGAACGTATCTTCGAACGTAGAGTAGTAACAAAGATGTAATAGCTTATAAACTAAAATAAAACTGATAATTGTTTACCTTTGTGTTGAGTTAAGAAAAATCTAACTTTAGACCATAAAATAAATTATTAATCACCAGATGAAATGAAAGAGTTCTGGTTTTCAAACAAAATAAATTAATAGAATAAAATAAAAATATAAATAATATTATCAGGACGCAACACTGTCCATCTTTTAAGCTTAAATATTTCATAATAAATTAGTGCCTAATTGACTGTCTGTGTTTCTATGCACTTATATATAAGTTATGGCTAGTGGTGTACGGCAATGTTAAGTGTCTTTTTTCTTGATCGTCTACAGCCGGGAGACGATAACTTATAATAATATAAATATATATATTTATTATTGTATTTACTACATTATTATCTCTGGATACCTTATTTACTATTTTAAGGGATCGTATTTCGTCTGCCTGAGTGTTCTAAGATAAGGGTCGTTACGAATGATCAAATCGATTTGAAATTTGAAGGTAGTGTGGTTAACAGCATCCAAAGTGTATGAAGTGAATGTAGAGCATCGGACTGTACAATAAAATAACATCATTATATTTGCACCATTAAATTTTAGTCTCTTCATAATTATTTTATTGGCTCAATTGCGTTAAACGGTCAACGTTTCGCCAGTTAGTGCATCATCAAGGATTGAGGTAAGTATATTAGATCTACATAGTGACTTCACTAACTTTTTTATTTTTTCCCCCCTCATTTGGTACCATTATTAAATAATTTAGAAAAGAGATGTAAATGTTAATATATAAACAGACCATTGTTACATTATTATGTATCGCGCATGTATCAATGAATTGATTTCGACTTCAAGTTTTAAAGTTGTACTAACTAACCTGTGCTTGAACAGAATAACTAATAATTTATATAAATTAATAAATAACTAATATTTTTTATAAACTAATAAATTAATAATTTTATCAACGACCTTAAGTGGTAGAGGCGACAAAACGAATAAATATATTTTATCAAGTTACTAGGGAGAGACACGTGGAGATTAGATACACTTAATAAATATGAGTACTTAAAATTGGAAGAAGCAGGGTATTTTTCATCTCAAATGAACTATTTAGTTATGCGGTACATTAGTACTAAATACAATTTACATTACTAATCAACCCTTGTACATGATATTTTTGGCCAAAAAGCAGAAATTTACAGAAAAAATTCTTAAAAATCCGACTGCCAAGTTTAATCGCTTTCTCTCAAACGTAATGTTCTAGAATTTATGTCAGATGTCTTTTTGTTTGCCTTCCTCTAATTTTAGTTTATAAACCTATTAAATAATGAAAAAAAAATTACGAGGCTGATGGTCCATAGATGGACCAGGTAGTATATTTTTATTTTTTTACACTCTAATCTAAGGTGGGATAACAGATACAAATAACAAAAAGCTATGGTTCACCAGCAATTTATGGTGTTTACATACTTTGAATATGAAATTGATTTCAATTTCATTTTCAAAAGTATCTTTATTTTATTTATTGAAAGTAAAAAAAAAATGTTTTCTCGTATGGGATTCCACACTGTAAATGTGTATAAATTAGTGTGAAAACTAATTATACTTAAAATAAATAAATTAAAACAAAGCTTACCAGGCATGATAGGATTCAAGACTTTATTCCTGACAATAATAAGTCCACGCTAAGCCTGATTAACTGTAATCCATAGCTGTTCTTCCTAACTACGAGGTAGCACACATTCACTAGATAAACAGACGAACGGTCAGTATCCAAGCTAGCTAGTCATCTTGTCAGCTGAAGCACAGATCGGTAGCGGCAATGCGCATGCCCGGCATCTCCTTATTGACGAAATACTCCAATTCTTGAAACATTTTCCCCATAGCAACAATTCAAACTTAATATTAAAATCATTGTCTGTTAAGTGTGATCCCACTAGTGGCAAGTAGCCGCACTATTTTTCTTAGATCCGTACTTAATATTCCTAGTCAAAGTTTAGTGTTCCCGCTGTCAATATACATCACTGTTGAATATACATGTTTTATTTAAGATAATCTTTACGCCACCAAGGATGACCCAGGTGAAATGCGGTCGCCACCTACCAGTTGGAAACTAGAGGCTCTCCTTTCGGTCTCGGCGAAAGCGGGAATTACGTTAAAAAAAATTAAAATATAAGGACTTCGGCATAATTTATAACGGTAGAAGGAGGAGAGATTTATGGTAGGTTTTAATCAACTCCGTCCTGTACCTATGGTATTAAGGGAGGTGGTTCCCTAGCAAAATATCTTGATTTTGGTCTCATTCGATTCAGCGCACAATAATACGCTAGATTATGAATATAAATTATATTTTCCATTGTAATTAGGGCGGTGAGCAGTAGCTAAGTACCAACAATTGTACATACAGTGGATCCTAAATTTAGAACAAAAATTCCGGATCTTATAGGAAATTTGTTGTTGAACAAACTAGGTCCTATAATATAACCCACGTTTATAACGTGCTTCAGTGAAACACAAGGACGAAAAAAAACTTTTTTCTGAATAACTGAAAGTATACAACTAATAATAATAATAAATAAAACAGTATTTTAAATAGTAAAAATAAATAAATAAATAAAAACCTTTTCAAGAAAAAGCCTAATTATATTTACAAATTTCTTCTCTCGTATTTGCAAAAGAGTTTATGTTTAAACTTATTTACATCCATCAATGATAATTATTAGTCTTATTATTTTCAACACAATAAATATATGTGAAGAAAATATTTATAAATGGAAAAACATAAGATAGTAAAATTAAATTATAAGATAAATACTCTTAGTTGCTTCACCGAGTTCAAGATGTTTGGCTCCGGTCTTAATTATGAAACGAAAATATCTAAAGGGACTAATGTTATATGAAATACATTTTTGTTTGTGGAACTGTGAGATATTTTTCTGCTATGGTGGGACCTATAACTAGTCTCTCTTGAGTGGGAATACTTTCTCTCATATTTGTATCTCGTCTTACTATAAATCCGATTCTAATTAATCAATATTCAAAGTTAGCTGCTGAAAAATTTTCCAAATCTTTCAGTCACTCATTATGTCACAAACATAAAAGTTAAGTTTTCCTGAAGTTAGTTTATTTAATGTTAATAGCCAAATTTAAATTTTATTATTTTTGGTATTATATTTAGATATATTTTAATCTCCTACGTTTATTAAATTACACAATACAAATATATTTGGCGTATCACTGTTTTCTCCTTTATAAACTCACCTCTCAGCACCACATAAACCATTGAGACTTATGATACTTCCTCCTCGATGACAGATTCATAAACTTCATTCATTTGGGGCAACCAAACAAGATGGTGCATCTGGCAATGCCGTAATTTTGGAAGGCCAAACTAGTTGTATAATCACATGGTATACTAGCTACTTGTTTTGTTAAATCAGGGTTAATTATAGTCTCATAAGTGTCTTTGGTTTTAAAGAATTTATTTATATTTTTAACTTATGCAACTAGTAGGTATGGCCCAGATCCAGATTTGTATATACTTGGTCTTCATTAGTACAACTTCATCTAGAGTTAAATAATCTTTGTAGAGGAGAGCATTTTAAAAGAAATGAAAGAAAAGCTTTATTATGAAGTACAAGCAAAACACGGGTATATACAGATATTATGAGTTATATTACTACATACTACTGGGTCGGGCATTTATGGACTAGTGTCTGGGAGACAAGTAGGGACTGGAACTAAAGGTGAGACATATGAGAAGGGTTGTTTCAGGAATTGGGAGGGATGCGGTCACTTACTAAAAAAATAACAAGAAACACCAGTGACTTCTATGAAGTCCTGAGGCAAGTATACACTAGAAGGGGCTTTTAGCCTTATATATAATATTAGGATTATAATATTCTTAGCATTATATAAATTATGACAAAGTATAACAACACAATAATAATGTAACTGTTTACCGAAACTAAGCCTGAATAAAAACAATGAAGACAACACAAAACACAATATTATGTGTTAATTTCAACTTGTAAGAAGTAACATTCAGTACATTTCTCATCAAGTCGAAATTTAATGAGGCCAAGTGGTTTATATTATGCACTATAGACACAGCCAAAGACTGGGAAACACTGATGCCAAGTACAACAGGAAGAATACAGTGATGCAGCCAGAGGCAATAAATCTATTCCACCAAAAATTGCATTCTAATTCTGAGAAAAAAATTGCACAAAATGAGTTGGGTGAAATAGCTCTTAGAGCATTACAAATATCCCCAATCAAAGTATAGATGTTTAATTTGTATTACTTAGTTATTTTTATAAACAAGAAAAAATATTCTTACTCCTTAGGGAAAAAAAAGCCCGGTTATACCCTTAAAACCCCGTTTAAAATGAGATTTTACCTATAAAGTTACCCTTAGGGAATTTAATTTATCACTATTTACTGTTTAGTTTTTCATAAAACCAATAGATGCCTATATTATTACAACGACTAATCATTGGTCTGTCTGATTTGGGTTATAAAATAATGTAATAATAAAATTTTAATATATATTAAAGATCAGTCTTTAAAGATTAAAATAATTAAATTATCAGAATATTGGGTCCAATCATCAAATGTAAAACTAAAAACTGTTAAGTGGTATAAAATTATGTTCACTTGAACAGCCCAACTATATCCACCTGCTTGGGACTGATGGAGATTCACCGAGCAGTGGTATTATTTTGGAATTCTTCTTCTGCTTGCACAAATTATTATTCCTTTTTACATCTAATTCTATTTCAATTTTTTCCAGTATGTTTATAATACAGTCGTTAACCACAATGCGGAAAAGTGGATTAGATAGGTCTAAAAATTGGACTCAACAACAAATATAAGGTTAATTTATATTTATTATAAAATTACCAGGGGCTAAAACTAATACTGTTAAATTTTAATATAATTTAAATGGCATACACATTTGCCTACTCAAGTACTAGTTTAAAAGCTGTTGTCAATTACCTCCAAAACCATATGCGAAAAAAAAAAAAAGCTTGATTACCAACCTGAGGACAAGTTTATGACTCATATTCTTTATGTAATGAGAATGAAAACGGATTTTACAGAAGAATGTCTCAAATTCAGGCCCATAATTGATACACATGCTTGGCTATGAGAAGTACCCTATGCGAGAGGTCATTAATTTATTTAATGGTAATAACTAGTCAGCATCATATAGCTTTGAAAGTTCACCATCAATTAATCAAAATAGAGAGTAGATGGATAATTTTTATTTTAAATTATTTAGGAATAAGGTTTTGTTTGAATGTTCTTTTTAGTTATTTTTGTTAAATAATGTGTTTCCTTTAGATTGAGCTATGCTTTATTTTAAAATAAATAGTCCATATTGTACTATAATTTTAATTACTTGCACAATATCAAATGCTACTGGGAAGTATATGCTTTTTGTTTATTATTATAAAACACATTGTAATAATTTACTATTATTGTTATTTACAAACAAATGATGGAGGACAGTAGACAATTACAGTAAGCATTCCCTCAAAAGGTGCATAAGATATATTGTTGGAATAGCAATTAAATTGACATCTACTTAATTCATTTTATTTTATTTTTGTTTTATTATGTGGTCTATTGTACGTTTTTTCCTACTGTTAGATATCCACATAAACACTACAAAAATATTTCAGTGCGTATATATCATAGCACCTAATATTTTAATTTGTGCTTCTGAGTAAAATTGTAAGCTATTTAAATAATAAACTTTATAAAAATTTAAATGTAGGACGTTTCAATCAATCATCAATCTAATTAAACAATTCTGTCTTTAAATAGGGATTTTTTTCTTATTATTTTTTTGTTGATTTTTTCATTCCATTTAAATTGTATCATTTTTTTTTGTGACCCAATAAATTTTTCTGAATTCTTTACATCTGCTAAGAATAATGAAAAATGTATCTACATATTGGAGTGAACCATTCACTCTCAACACTAACAATTTATTTATTAATTTTGGTGTCTTGAAATAATATGTGAACTATCAATAGACATCACTCTAAATTTCAGACAAGCTATGAAGGATTAAAAAACTTCTCTCTCCTTGTTATGTTTTGTCATTCCACCACAATGACAGACATGATAACAGTACCACAACAAAATGAACATTTTGGACAGTTTTTTTTTCTGAATCATAGGTACACAACATTAACTATTCCTCACATATTTGCACTTGAAGATATTATAGGAAATCTATTATGTGAAGTATTGTTTGATTTGAATATCACATAAGTACATAGATATAAATTCAAATAATTATCTATTTGTCAGGCTAGATTTTGAAAAAAAAATTATCTAAATTTGCAATTCAAGATTTGTTATTATTGTAGCAATATAAATACTTCTTAGTGCCCTGTAATGTCTGATTGGAAAGACCTATCGGGCTGAAACTTCACTAGGCCTTCATTGTACAAAAACATGTGATAAAATATGAAGCATTGAAACCTTTTAAGTGACTAATATTCTTTCAGACAAACTATTGTATCAAAAAAGATCAATTTACATCATTTATTTGAACATTTATCAAATTTAACAGTGAGGCCCCCAAAAATGCTGAGCTCCAAATTTATAAGAGTCTTTAAAAATACAAAGATATTTTTAAAAAATCAAACTAAAAAGTAAAATAAAATAAATAATGAAAAGGTGGAGTCAAAAACATTTTTAATGGGAACAGATTTCTTCATTATGTGCTTTATAAAACTTAAAGAGACCAAGAACCCCTACCATATCAAAGCCCAACTTTTAATTTTAAGTATTATATAACAGAGGTGTTTCTGAGGAATATTATAAAAAACAAATAAAACACTATTATTAATAAGTTTATTATTACCCTTTAAACAGGGTTAGAAAATTACATCTAAATTGAAAAGATTTCAATTTAAATTCAGTGAAAAATTGATTTACATAATTTAGAAAAATATAAATTTATATACAAGTTCTCCAAAATCTTTTCAATGCAGTTTGAGATCAATAGAGTTACATTAAACAAATATTTTTTAGAAAATATAATCATCACAATGTACATATGCACATGCTCTTACAAATGAAATAAATGTACATTTTTACATGCCAGTACACAGTACTGAAAATACTGATCATATTTTATATATAAAAGTTACGTCCTAGGTTTGAACCTAGACATATAAAAGTCGCAGTCCGTACAATAAATTGATGGTGGGAGGATTTGTTTTTTTCTACACAAATTACACATAGAATTTCTTCCGTTAGCAGGATTTAGTAGATTCTGAACTACCTTCTGTGGTTCCGTTTGTCGAGGTAAAGGAGGGTGCTGATAAGGTGAGTACTTCGCCTGCTGGTGGGCTTGACCATTTTGAGAGGCCATTACTGTCTGGTTACTAACGGCCCCAGTTTG
Organism: Acanthosoma haemorrhoidale; assembly: GCA_930367205.1. Taxonomy (NCBI): domain Eukaryota; kingdom Metazoa; phylum Arthropoda; class Insecta; order Hemiptera; family Acanthosomatidae; genus Acanthosoma; species Acanthosoma haemorrhoidale. The sequence continues at coordinate 44,221,533 of OV884015.1, read as the reverse complement.
CCCTTGTTGAAGGCTGCTTACTGGAGGGCTCTGATAAGTGGGACTTAGTGGGCCGTTTGAGTACACTACTTGATTTGTATTATAGGCCTCAGGATTTAAAATATTTGGCACCCTCTGATAAACATCTGGCCTTACATTCCCTAATTCATTTTTTAATATATGCTGTTGATTATAGTCTTGCATCGGAGTTTCAGGCTGGTACATCCCTTGTGGCCGACTTTTATTCGTAACTTGTGGAATGTTACCATTGCTTACAGGCTGTCGCATTTTTTGAGGGAGAGTCATATAACAGTTTTGACCACTTTGCTGTTGAGCACCTGTTACCATTTGCTGCTGATTGGGGTTTGGAATTAATGAAAGCTGAGAATGATTTAGCACCAATTGTGATTTGATCGATAAGCTAGGAGAAGGAATATTATTTGTCTGTGATAAGGGCAGTCCAGGTTGGCTTATGTGATTCATGGCTGGCAGTTTCGATGATGCCTGATTACTTCCTCCAGTACCATTATTGTTTGCAAGGAGCTGATTATTTAACTGCAGTGATGCATTGGCAAGTTGAATATGTGAAGGATAGTTAGGCATCTGATTACTGAATTGCTGAGCCTGAATACCAGGTACATTGTGCTGGGACATACTTGTGATATATGTAGGTTGTTGTTCATTATGCATATTTGCAGGCACTGTTTGCGGGCTTTTCAACTGATAAGAACTATTATTTGAAATCTGATGGTTTGAAGATCTCTGCTGGTAGTGTTGAAGTGGAGAAGTTGCTGAAAGGTTATTCTGAAGATTATTAACATTATTCATTTGATGCATAGTATTATTAACTGATGGAGTCTGTACTTGGTTATGGATACTTGGGGAAGGGAGGTTTCTTGTTTGCATCACAGGTGGCTGTTGATAATTTTGAATCTGCTGTGAAATGGCCAGTTGCCTCAATGGTAAATGAGGATTGTTAATTAATTGGCCATTAGAATTTAAATATTGCTGGTGATGGAGCATTTGTTGAACACTGGCAGAGTTTGATGGTAGCTGTTGATAAACTTGTGACACTGATGAATTTTGCTGAGATAAAGTTTGTGTTCTTGGCTGAATCAAACTCATAGGTGGAACCATACTTGCCTGGCTGTAGTTCGGACTACTAAGTGGAGAATATTGGCTTGGGATTGAGTAATTTTGAGAGCTAGGTAATGACATAGGTCCTACATTTTGGGACATTGTGTTGAAGTTTGTGTGTGATGCTGTACTTACTGAAGGGTGCTGGTGAATATTATGGGGGTTAGGGTTCGCACCATATAGCAAAGCTTGATCTGAAGAAGTATTAATCTGATTAGCATAATCTGAATTTTCCATAAGGGCAGAAGATTTTTGTTCAAAATCTCTGGATGGAGCAGTATTATATTCAGCTCTAGAAACTGACAATGACTGGATACCGTTGTTCATTTTATTCATATCTGAATCAGATATCTGCCTAGAATCGCTACGGATTATTGTTGGAAGACCATTAACCCTGGACATTTGTTGATACTGCTCCTCTGGATGGTACATTAAAGTATTCATTGATATATATGGGGAATTGGAATTCATATTTTCTTCATTTGTATTGGGAAATGAAGCATTAGAAATAACATGATTGGGTATTGATTGGTATGGTGCCTGACCTTGTGCAGATAATTGCGGTGAAACTTGCATTCTTCCAGGTTGTCGATTTGGTACAGGAGAAGGCAATAATCTTTGATAACTAAATGGTCGACCAGACACAGAGGTATTTGAATTATCAGTAACCTTTTCATGTTGAAGCACATGAGCGCCTTTTTCATTTTGTTCTGAGTAAAATTGTAAAATTGTAAGCTATTTAAATAATAAACTTTATAAAAATTTAAATGTAGGACGTTTCAATCAATCATCAATCTAATTAAACAATTCTGTCTTTAAATAGGGATTTTTTTCTTATTATTTTTTTGTTGATTTTTTCATTCCATTTAAATTGTATCATTTTTTTTTGTGACCCAATAAATTTTTCTGAATTCTTTACATCTGCTAAGAATAATGAAAAATGTATCTACATATTGGAGTGAACCATTCACTCTCAACACTAACAATTTATTTATTAATTTTGGTGTCTTGAAATAATATGTGAACTATCAATAGACATCACTCTAAATTTCAGACAAGCTATGAAGGATTAAAAAACTTCTCTCTCCTTGTTATGTTTTGTCATTCCACCACAATGACAGACATGATAACAGTACCACAACAAAATGAACATTTTGGACAGTTTTTTTTTCTGAATCATAGGTACACAACATTAACTATTCCTCACATATTTGCACTTGAAGATATTATAGGAAATCTATTATGTGAAGTATTGTTTGATTTGAATATCACATAAGTACATAGATATAAATTCAAATAATTATCTATTTGTCAGGCTAGATTTTGAAAAAAAAATTATCTAAATTTGCAATTCAAGATTTGTTATTATTGTAGCAATATAAATACTTCTTAGTGCCCTGTAATGTCTGATTGGAAAGACCTATCGGGCTGAAACTTCACTAGGCCTTCATTGTACAAAAACATGTGATAAAATATGAAGCATTGAAACCTTTTAAGTGACTAATATTCTTTCAGACAAACTATTGTATCAAAAAAGATCAATTTACATCATTTATTTGAACATTTATCAAATTTAACAGTGAGGCCCCCAAAAATGCTGAGCTCCAAATTTATAAGAGTCTTTAAAAATACAAAGATATTTTTAAAAAATCAAACTAAAAAGTAAAATAAAATAAATAATGAAAAGGTGGAGTCAAAAACATTTTTAATGGGAACAGATTTCTTCATTATGTGCTTTATAAAACTTAAAGAGACCAAGAACCCCTACCATATCAAAGCCCAACTTTTAATTTTAAGTATTATATAACAGAGGTGTTTCTGAGGAATATTATAAAAAACAAATAAAACACTATTATTAATAAGTTTATTATTACCCTTTAAACAGGGTTAGAAAATTACATCTAAATTGAAAAGATTTCAATTTAAATTCAGTGAAAAATTGATTTACATAATTTAGAAAAATATAAATTTATATACAAGTTCTCCAAAATCTTTTCAATGCAGTTTGAGATCAATAGAGTTACATTAAACAAATATTTTTTAGAAAATATAATCATCACAATGTACATATGCACATGCTCTTACAAATGAAATAAATGTACATTTTTACATGCCAGTACACAGTACTGAAAATACTGATCATATTTTATATATAAAAGTTACGTCCTAGGTTTGAACCTAGACATATAAAAGTCGCAGTCCGTACAATAAATTGATGGTGGGAGGATTTGTTTTTTTCTACACAAATTACACATAGAATTTCTTCCGTTAGCAGGATTTAGTAGATTCTGAACTACCTTCTGTGGTTCCGTTTGTCGAGGTAAAGGAGGGTGCTGATAAGGTGAGTACTTCGCCTGCTGGTGGGCTTGACCATTTTGAGAGGCCATTACTGTCTGGTTACTAACGGCCCCAGTTTGCCCTTGTTGAAGGCTGCTTACTGGAGGGCTCTGATAAGTGGGACTTAGTGGGCCGTTTGAGTACACTACTTGATTTGTATTATAGGCCTCAGGATTTAAAATATTTGGCACCCTCTGATAAACATCTGGCCTTACATTCCCTAATTCATTTTTTAATATATGCTGTTGATTATAGTCTTGCATCGGAGTTTCAGGCTGGTACATCCCTTGTGGCCGACTTTTATTCGTAACTTGTGGAATGTTACCATTGCTTACAGGCTGTCGCATTTTTTGAGGGAGAGTCATATAACAGTTTTGACCACTTTGCTGTTGAGCACCTGTTACCATTTGCTGCTGATTGGGGTTTGGAATTAATGAAAGCTGAGAATGATTTAGCACCAATTGTGATTTGATCGATAAGCTAGGAGAAGGAATATTATTTGTCTGTGATAAGGGCAGTCCAGGTTGGCTTATGTGATTCATGGCTGGCAGTTTCGATGATGCCTGATTACTTCCTCCAGTACCATTATTGTTTGCAAGGAGCTGATTATTTAACTGCAGTGATGCATTGGCAAGTTGAATATGTGAAGGATAGTTAGGCATCTGATTACTGAATTGCTGAGCCTGAATACCAGGTACATTGTGCTGGGACATACTTGTGATATATGTAGGTTGTTGTTCATTATGCATATTTGCAGGCACTGTTTGCGGGCTTTTCAACTGATAAGAACTATTATTTGAAATCTGATGGTTTGAAGATCTCTGCTGGTAGTGTTGAAGTGGAGAAGTTGCTGAAAGGTTATTCTGAAGATTATTAACATTATTCATTTGATGCATAGTATTATTAACTGATGGAGTCTGTACTTGGTTATGGATACTTGGGGAAGGGAGGTTTCTTGTTTGCATCACAGGTGGCTGTTGATAATTTTGAATCTGCTGTGAAATGGCCAGTTGCCTCAATGGTAAATGAGGATTGTTAATTAATTGGCCATTAGAATTTAAATATTGCTGGTGATGGAGCATTTGTTGAACACTGGCAGAGTTTGATGGTAGCTGTTGATAAACTTGTGACACTGATGAATTTTGCTGAGATAAAGTTTGTGTTCTTGGCTGAATCAAACTCATAGGTGGAACCATACTTGCCTGGCTGTAGTTCGGACTACTAAGTGGAGAATATTGGCTTGGGATTGAGTAATTTTGAGAGCTAGGTAATGACATAGGTCCTACATTTTGGGACATTGTGTTGAAGTTTGTGTGTGATGCTGTACTTACTGAAGGGTGCTGGTGAATATTATGGGGGTTAGGGTTCGCACCATATAGCAAAGCTTGATCTGAAGAAGTATTAATCTGATTAGCATAATCTGAATTTTCCATAAGGGCAGAAGATTTTTGTTCAAAATCTCTGGATGGAGCAGTATTATATTCAGCTCTAGAAACTGACAATGACTGGATACCGTTGTTCATTTTATTCATATCTGAATCAGATATCTGCCTAGAATCGCTACGGATTATTGTTGGAAGACCATTAACCCTGGACATTTGTTGATACTGCTCCTCTGGATGGTACATTAAAGTATTCATTGATATATATGGGGAATTGGAATTCATATTTTCTTCATTTGTATTGGGAAATGAAGCATTAGAAATAACATGATTGGGTATTGATTGGTATGGTGCCTGACCTTGTGCAGATAATTGCGGTGAAACTTGCATTCTTCCAGGTTGTCGATTTGGTACAGGAGAAGGCAATAATCTTTGATAACTAAATGGTCGACCAGACACAGAGGTATTTGAATTATCAGTAACCTTTTCATGTTGAAGCGCATGAGCGCCTTTTTCATTTTGTTCTGCACTGACTATTGCATTAATGTCATCCTGATCATTGTTGTCTTTTTGTTCAAGTTGGTTACGGGCTGAACATTGTCCATAATTTCCTGAATCATTCCTTTTTAATGGTACAACTGAGTGAACTGCAACCTCTTTTGTCTCTTGGTGAGAATCCCGGTGTAGCACAGATCTTAATACTCTTTCTAAGATAGGATTTGGAATATAGCTATTTACCTTATCTTCTTCAGCAGTAGCTACTAAAACTACCTGTTCACAGAAAGTAACATTTTTCTTTTTACTGGGCTTCCTTTTATTATCATCACCTCTATTGCCATGAACTAGATTGCTTTTAATTTCAACATCGCCATTTTTAAATGATATATCTTGTTCCTGTTTAATATCTCCTTGATTTATGACTGGAGATGCACGTGCAGGTAAAGTTGTCGGTACACTAATTCTAGGTTTTTGTTCAACTGATATTTCATTTGGTTTTGTAGGTTTATCATGTGTCTTAAGGGTAATGGTTTCAAACTTTGATTTCAAATCTTTTACAGATGAAGTATGATCATCATTCCTTTGCTTTCCAATATTATTAGATAGTATTTCTTGATGCCCATTGCTATTGCAGTCCTGAGACATTGATATTTGTTTTTCAGATTGATTTGAAATCCCTGGAGTATCATATTCAAATTCGTCACGACTTTTAATTGAGGCTTGTTTTGCTTGCAGTTCCCTCAACCATGTTTCACATTTAATTGGTGGTCTCACGGCATCTGTTGAATCAACGCTATCTTTGAAATCATTGTCATTCAATATTTGAATTCTCTTTCGTTGAAGTTGCTCGAGAAGACTACTAGGAGTAATGGTTTCTACCTCATTGGGTGGTGGAGGAAAGTCTTCACTTGCCTGACGCGAATGAGTGACAGAATTTAATGGAGAAGGGTAGGGTGGCAAATCGAACAGATCATCATCATCTATAACACCTTTGTATTCCTTATCAGGTGAAGAAACTTGATGGACTTGAGCTGTTATAACAAGCTTGGTTTGACAATTGTTTAATAAATAGCCTCCATTAGCATATGTAACTGATTCCTTGTTCTCATTGTAATCGAATGTAGGTAAGCTTTGAGGTTCGGGTTCCTTCCAGAGACTGAGAGTGTTTTCTTTGTGATTGTGATGAATTTCAGGAAGTTGAAATTGTGGTCTCTCAGATTTACTTAGTTGAGATGTGGTTCTTAATGGAGGTGGAGGTGGAACCTTTGCCATCTGGATAAGTTTACTGCCGTGTAAGCTTTTCCTCATTAGTTTACTCCTTTCAAGATTCGGATTTCCTGAATATTCCAACTGTCCTTCTGAGAGATATCCAGATAGACTTGGTTGCTGCTTATCAACCTTGCCAACATTTGTATCATCTTTTGAAACTCCTTTAACAGGCACTTCATCTTCTCGAAGGTCAGGCATTGATCTGTTCTTCCTTCTAATTAATCCTCCCATAAGTAATTTTCTTCTTATTTTGTGCTGCTTTTTCCCTTGCTTTTGTTCTTCAGCCTTTATTTGTTTCTTAGCTTCTTTAGAAATTTGATTGGAAATAAATTCTTTTTGATTTTCTTTTTTACTGTTTCTTTCCTCGCTTTTGGCTCGTTTTTCATCCTTTTTCCCATTAGGAGGTTTGTTTCTGCTGAGACTTCTTCCAGGGCGGTCATACATCAAGTATTCTTCATCTTCGACAGTATTATTTTTAATTTTGGAAGTTGCACGTGATAAAAGTCCTTTCCGACTTTTGGGTAAAGTAGCATATATTTCTATATTTTTCTCTGGGTTGCTTGGTTCAGCTACTTCACAAGTTGGTTTAGGATCAGGAAGAAGTTCTCGACTATTTTGCCTAGAATGATTGCCTTTGTCCTTGGAATTTTGTCGAGAATGTGAACCAGCTGATCCACGCCCACTACATCCACTTCCTTCTCGACTATGACGGCCCTCTCCATCTATAAATAAATAAGAAATTAGTTTAATTGTACTATAATACTATAGGTAGCAAAATAAGTGGCTTCCTTTATTTACATTAATATTATATCAATCGTATATCATTTTGAAGACAATAAAAACTGAATTATTCATTGTAATCACAAGAAAAAACAAGAATACACGAGGTAATAATGTAATCAAAAGTAATGCTTTTAAAAAGTTAGGAAAGCATAATATAAACAACGAGATTTATGTATTATTGTCCCTTGTTGTGAAGTCAGTTTAAGTAACATTAGCAGTTACTATATAATAACCGATACAGGCTATTAAAGTCCTGTTTTGCCAAACACTATAAATGATGTAACAGTTCTTTAACAGTGTGAAAACTTACGTCTTGGTCCATTAGGCTCCTCTAAACGTTTGTGGATGCTCCTTGCTTGCATTATGCATGTGTTGTGCTTCATTCTTGCAGCAGAGGCAGCTTGAGGATTGCTGTAAGGTGCATCCATTGCTTGCCTAGCCTTACCCACTGCAGCATTTGCAAAAGTTAATGCCCTTTCCAAATCATCTGTTGCCTGCGAGTGCTTTAAAAGCATATCAGCTTCATCGCATAAGCGTTCACACTCTGAAATCAAAAGTTTATTAATTAATAACTCTTTCATAATGAACTTGACTTAATAATAAAATACTAGTTTTAAAAAGAAGCAATGAATGAAAATAAATTCATAAGATATTGACTATTTATTTATGTACTAAGTATACTAGTTAGTAAATAAGATGAGTTTGAATTAGCAAATCAAAATTCTTCCCAAAATTAAAAGGAATTATATTTACCTGTGTGGCCAGATGATTGATTATATTGCATATTTCCTAATGAAACTGGAGACTGATGCCCTTCAGGTATCTGTGCCAGCTAAAACAAAGAAAGATAATTTATGTTAGGAATAATGAATTTTCTCTTTAGAGTTTGATACATTTCTTTCTTTTTTCTAACATTTCAGAATAGATAATTTTATTTTTCTGAGTCTTTTCAAATTCTTATTCATGCATAACTATGAACCAATAAATGATCTGTTTTTTCTTTTACCTGTAGGTTATGTTTAAGGGTCTGTTGCAATGGAAGGCTGTCAGTTGAAGAAAGTGAATATGAATCATATCCTGGGTCACATTGGCTTCCTCCAGAACTTGATTCACCACCTTTTAGGCTAGTTGGACTTCTAGGTACAGCGTGTGTTCTAAAAAAAAAAAAATTGAATTATAAATTACATTTAAAATTAAAATAGGCATTTTGAGTGTTTTATTGACTATAGTAAACTAACCTGTGTTGCATTTTGCCAATTATGTACTGATAAGGATTTTCTAGTGATGTTGATGATGAAGAAGAAGCACTGTTTCTATCACCACTCCAGTTTCCCGAATCTCTTCGCACAAGGTCCTTCCTTCCCCACATTGCTGCTTTCTGCAGTGAAGGAAGATTTTGGTACTCACTTAGCACTTGGAGCGGGCGCTAAACAGTCAATTTACAAAAAACTATTAAATTAATTAACCTTAAATATATGGGTGATATGAAACTACAAATCAATCAAGTATGTTTATAAAAAATATGACTTTCCTAAAGTATACTATTACTAATAAAGGTGTACCTGATAATTTGTATCATTTGACTGCTCTGGGTTAGGGGTTAAAGCACGCCTCTGGGCCATGGTTGCTAAGCATGGTTTTTCTGGACTAGGTGTGAGTGACCTTCTCCCTAGTGGAGGCTTAGCAGTTGGAGCAACTGTTGTCGTCTTGGGTGCAGTCGATGGGTCTATTGGTGAACCATCTGGTGCAGCAAAGAGGAGTAGAAGAGGCTGAAATCTTCCCCTTCGGCACTTGTCCACAACCTGAAATAAATTTAAGCATATATTATATAGTGATATAATTTATAAAACTAATAAACCATCATAAAATAAACACTACTGCCATTAAATTTTTGTAGAAAAACTCACTTGTTCCCATTTTGGACCAACTTCTCTAACATTGCCATCGTCAAAATAAATCCATACTTTGAGTTTGGTATGGAAAAAGAAAGTTGAATAATGTTTTCCGTAGTAAGTTACAACTCCAACCAGCTGGTGAGGTGTGTTCATGTTTGGGCTGGGATTTGGAGTATGAAAAACCTCTGTTAAACGGAGCGTCGTCCTTAAAGTTCCCAGTAATGACATCACATGTTCCAAAGACGGTCTATCACTGTCCCAAACAATTCCCACAGAAACTATCTCTGGATGGTTTGTTAAGGTTCTTCTAATTTGTATCTTGGCTCCACAAGCACTCTGAAATTGAATAAAAAATAATATTTTCCTGTCACATTAAATACAACTACTGGAGATATCACATTGAATTAATATACATACAGGACAGTCTCTAATGTCCCCCATTCCTCCAGCTTTTTTCAATAATTGTCCAAAAAGATCAGGATGTACTGGATTTGGTGTTTGTTTGGCTTGTGATATTAAGGCTGAGGCAGATACATAATGCACCATCTGGAAAAAAAAAAATGTTTGTGATCATGAATTATACAAAAGGTGAATAAAATGTAATCAGTGAAAATAAATGTTGTAATGGTCAAATTAAGGGGCACAACAAAATCATTTCTTTCTAATTTTTATATGAAATTCTTAAACAAACCTGTGTAAATGGAAGTGGCTCTGAAGTGGCACCGCAAGCACCACATACACTTTGTTCAACAAGGGTCATTGCAAACTTAACATGTGGAATGCAATGACCAGCACTGCATAAGTCTTCAGCTTCACTGCATGCCAAATGGAAATGTATTCGTAATAGAATATTTTCCTGCAAGAACATAATTGATTAAATAAATTTTATCACTTGCTATCATAAAATAATACTTCTATAAATAAATATATATATGTTGTAAATCTTACAAAGCATTCAGCAGCATCATCCATAAAACCCAGCTGGAATCTTTGCTGATCAAAAAATGATTCAGCGAGGGCACGTCTAAGTGCATCTGGTGGCAGTGCACTTTCATGACTGAACTGCAACTGTGAAAACAGCTCCTGAAAAATGAGAAAGAATTTTAATACAAAAATAGTAGATTAAAAAAACTAATAATAAAAAAAATCTGAGGAGACATTATTTATTACAGTGAAACATTAATAAGGTCTAAAAGAAGAGGTGAATTTGCAAATGTACTACGTTCAAAAAAATTGTAGCTGTAGTACTTTTTTGCCAAAAAGTTTATGTTGATGAATTAGGATACAAACTTATATATACTATAAAGTATATACTTTCCAGTTGTAGTGCATTAAAATTAAAAATCAGACATGTTTATGTCTAACTGTTTCGCTCCACTTGTTTTAGAAATAATTATTTACATAACAACCGTTAGATCCCTTGTTGTGGCCACCTATTTATTACGAATAATTAGAAGTTCCCCTCTTCTCGTATCAGAAAATATCTATCTATGTTTCCGTAGCTAAAACTAGCACTTCCTTGGGAGAGACTTCTCCCTCGCGGACGATGGTTGCCGTGGCAGTCTGCTTCTCTCTGGTTCACACTCGCCTTTGGGATCCAGACGGTTTTCGCTTACCCTTAGACACCGAGTGTGAATTTGTAGTCATTCCAAGACCACATAAACTACCTATAAACCTACCCTGTTCCTCTTCTCCTGAACATAGTGCTTTGTCGGGGCACACCTTCTAAGATCTTATGGAGTCAGATCAAATCGAATTAAGCTGCCTGCTGACTAGGCCGGCAGCCAGGGTGAAAGACCACAGGTCCACCCACCTTATCTCTTTCTTGGCGCTCACCGGACGGCGGCTAGAGGTTGTAGCGACCCTAGCCCGCGGCGGACGTCACCTCCCCACTTTGGGGACTCACATATCTGTACCTGACACCCCTCTTAAATCTATGTTCTCGCATCGAGAGTCAAACAGGTGCTCTCACAGTGCTAAATTTGCCACTTCACCACTGTCTAAAAGAATTCCTTTTTATGATTTGTCCATTTAGCTGCATTAGGTATTCAGTGATGTTTTAAAATTAAACTAGATAAATTAATAGTTTCATGCAGAGATCATTTTTTTTTTACCAGGACCAAAATGTATCTAACTTGAGAGGCTAGGTGAATTGGCCAAACAAAATGGAGTCTTGGCATGATTCACAAAAGTTGAAAGTTAAAATATATTTTTGTTAATTCTTTTAGATAAATAATTGTCTAGTTATATATACATCTGCCTACTTGCTCATCAACATTGTAAGCTCTCAAACAAAAACATCCGTTCAGTGGTTGGTGGTGGGGCTGTCGAAATCAGTGTGATGGCCCTAATTCCCACCATATACTAGTTACTTCTATCTATAAGAAATATCTATTTATGGTATAGAAGGTAGAACAAAAAGAGACCAGGGTGGAAATAATTATAAACATTGTAATAAATGGAAAGGGGACTGAGTAGAATATGACAGTAAGACATGGGCAAGGTAATGAACGACTCAATAATAAGTTGGTGTTATGGGATTTTCCTTGTTTATTCCTCCTTTATTCTTTCTCCTCAATATTCTTCTCTTGCGGTTGAAATAACTAATTTTCGAAGACCTCACAATGTTATGGAAGTTAGATTTGAGTATTGTTTATTATCACTTATGAATAGATTAAGGAAAAATTCACCCAATAGAGAGAGCCCTTCATTGACTGTGATATTGATCATTTTTATTGAATATAAAACCATCAGTAGATAGGCTATCTACTTCATACGTCTCTATTGCCATGTTTGCAGTGTTCCAGAGTAAAGTGATCATATACGAATAGGTTCCCACATAGGTATAGATAGTAGATAGGACACACCTACATATACATCGGATAGCTCAAGGCCGTTAATGAATGAGTATCTGCAGTGAGGTTTTGCTGAGTTTTTCCATTTATATTAGTCCTCATGAGGTCTTTGCCCTCTTCCATTCTCATGAGAAAATCGGAAGAGTGTTTAAGATGATGGCGCTACTGAACATTGATCTTGCGAAAACCTTAGCTCACCCAGAATACTCCTCAATGAGATGGTTATCAACGGAATTTAATCCCTAACCTAGTAGGGAATCGAGGATACTTTCTAGGCTCACATCTGCAGGAGTTGGTTGTTAGCCGAAGGGGCATTGGCTGGCAGCATGAGAAAACCCCCCAGTATTAATGAGAGCACTAATAACGTTTTCCGGTCGCACGCTCCGCTCCATTATCCACTGTTTCACCTCGACGAACCTCCTCTCTCAGGAGGATCTGGGGGAACCAGTGAGAACTGTCTGTACTGTTCGCTGGCCGTCAACACCGGTCCTTTCCTTCATTCAACAAAGCACCATTTAAGTAGAAAATGTATTTGCAATACACAGGGAGAGACTATACTTTTAACTAGTATCAATCGTTTTTTGTGTCTTGATAAATATATAATAATGAGAAATAAGGTAAAAAAAAAATTAAACCCAAAAAAATCGGTCTAAATCTCTTTTTATTGGAATATATTTTGAATTTTTCGAAACGCTCAGGAATTTGATTTGATAGATCTTAAAAGTTTGAAAGAGGGCGGTCAATAGTAGATACGTCATATTTAATCTTTTTGTAATAAAGCCCTGACAAAAAAATACTATTGTTTCACAAAAACGTATACAAAAATATACATAGAATAGTTTATCATCTCACTGAAGGTATCAAACGCAAAAGAATATTATCACCAGAATAGGTAAAAAAATGAACAACATAAACCATTAAATACGTTTGAAAATAATCGAAAGCCTATGAGCACGAACTAAGCGGTGAGCAACGTTGCCTGGTATTTCCTGATCGAACCGATACACTTTCAATACCAAGAAGCGAAGGTTCTCGGAAGAGCCAAAAGGAAAATAAGGCGTACTGCCGGAAGGTTCCACCCATTCCCTTTAAACTTTCAAATTACCAGTCAAACTAAAGGATAAGATTTGCTATTTTTTAAAGTATTGTAAGTTTTAAGGGGGGGGGGAGGGGCAGAAAAATAACATGTCAGACAGGTAGTCCCATCCAAGCACAGAAGGTGTTGGTTAAAATTAGGTCTCGTGAACTACTAAACATTATTCAACCCATTTTGTTTCCACGGAAACGCTCCAATTAGTATTCATTTTTCATTATATCAAAGATTTAAAATTTTATTGAACTGATTCTGAACAAAATTGTATTATTTGAAATATCTATAAACAAAATAAAAGACCTAGAAAGTGAGTGATAGTAATCGAAGAATGACTCCGTATGAATACTTATTGGTGTTTTAAGATAATTGAAGACATCTAAACTGTTAAGTAACCGTTTCGCGCTCACATCATATCAATTTTCAACAATACAATACAAATAAAAGGAAAACTGTACACTCTTCCTTGTACGATATTTCTTTCATACCATTTTGCGAATAATTTCAAGTACGTTCCGGTGAAATTGGTTGGAGAATAGAACATACGAATAGAGAGAGGACATAAAAAATCATAACCCATGAAATATGGACCATTATGCAAAGGCAGAGCACACGATGGGTTCCAATACGACTAAAACAGTGACTAGGAACTAAGACACGTTATATTTAAAGTATCATACATAAAAGAGCACAATTATTAAACACTAGGGCATAAAATTTAATATAGAAATTAAGAAATATTATATTTATTGACGTAATTGGAGTGCAAATGAATTATATGCATAGACAATGTAATTTCAGGTACCTGGAGTATGACTAACTTATTTTTTTTATATATTATTACATTCTAAATAAATTTAATTATAAATCCTCCCTTCTAAATATTTTCTGAAACGTATATCTTCGGATAGCATATTTATTACTAGTTCCTCAGCTTGCTTAGCTAGCTGAATCATTGACTGAAAATTAACTATGAAAATAGAGTACGAAAATTGATGTTATTGCGTCAACGTCCGTGCTGTGTCGTTAACCATGGGCTACAAATCACAACTTTAAAACAGTTTTTCAGCTGTTTGAGAAACCTTGAGTCAGTGAGACTCGGTTTTTTACGTAGAATTATGAAGGAATCTTAACGTATACATCGTAATCCGGGGTGTTATTAACCACGGCTTCTAAATTTCAGATAGATTGGATTAATTTCACGAACATTATCGAACCTACATTTACTGGACAAAAACGATTACCCAGCATGTCTTTAAGTATTGTCTCCCAAATGGTGGGCTATTTTTTAAATTTCTCATGCAAAGAATGCAATGTAGAGTTTTTCTTTTTTGTACAGTGTGATCAGTTGAGATTTAGGGACAATTAGCACCATATGGCGTTGAGAACGAAATGAAAGAGTTGACATGTGGCTGTGGTTTTGTTTAGAAACAGAAAGCACCAGGTGATCGACCTATTCTCTCTGTCATAAGTGTCCTCTCCTATCATAAAGGACCTTCCATTGACCTCCCAAATTTTATTTTCCGTATGAAAACATTATCTCTCGGCCTTTCATCGTCAATTGTACAAGTGAAACTGAACAAGGACTGGACATATGCAAGCATAAAAAATTAAGAAGTCTAAAAACAAAAGCCATTTTTCGTTGCCGACGAAGCAAGTTTGACATACACGCGATTATCTACCTACACGACACGAACGAATGGCTGACAGCGTTGGCGATTTAACTTGTAGAGCTTTCAAGTCTGCTTCAAGGTTTAAATTGTAATAGCTTTCTCAAGGCGAACAAGGCCCTACCATAGCAGACACGTTTGGCGGGAAACAAATGGCGCGAAAGGTAAGCTGTGGCGGGAACAGCGAACCCCGCGGACCAACGACACCAACGCAGTCACTATCGCTGCAAGCAATCCGAGGATTTTCTTTCAGGAACTTATATACTTAAATGTCAATTACTTTTACAATTGTCAACTGACCACAGTAACACAATAAATCTCACAAGCATCACAATGATTCGGTGTCTAGTGAAATTAATGTTATCATTATTTTAAAATAATGTACACTAGGATTGCGATTAACCCTGAGAAAACGTGTTGGCGACACTGAGAATCTATCATGATATCCAAATATTTTCTTTTTTCATTTAGCAATTTAGCAACAGGTTCGACGTACCTGATACATGTTACAGTTTTACGATCGCCGCAATTATACGACTACAATATATTAATTATTGATAATTATTACCTAAAGAAAAAAACTACTGGTTGGATCGAGGTTTGGATCCTCCTCAATATTTAGTTGGAGACTACCAACGGAGCTTTTTCTCTACGATTGAGGATCTTGATCTGAATTCTCTGGGACCAAACTGGGTTCCACGGTGGGCATGAAAGCAGACAGCAGGTACTCAAAGCGAACCCAAATTTAAGTGACCAAGAGCTAGCTGACAATGAAGATCCACGCTCTTGCAGGCTAACTTACGCGTAAGTTTGTGGATCACGCTGAATATTGAGGGACCTAGGGAATTCAAGCCCCTATAGATCTTTTCTCTTACTATGAATTATTTATATTAGGTAACAAAAATTAAATATAATTACTTTTTTTTAAGTAAGGATTAAGTCCAGTATATCATATATTTTATATTTGGCAAATCCTTTGTAGTCTGCATGCAGTCAGTGTTCACTCAGTTCACGTGAGCCACGATCTGTCAGATATTACGCCATTTTTTATGTATTTTCTCTTGATGAGGCTTTTTAATATGTAGTCAGAAGTTATAGTTTTCATGGACGTCAGAAACATGAAATATGAGGAGGCTGCTCACTTTTATTTACAAAGCATGAAGCAAAATATAATTCTCTGCCACTGAAGGACATCTTGATATCATGAAGATAAGAGAGCATATCGTAATAGCACAAAGAGGTGTTAAACATAATATACACCCAAACCAAAAACAGCACTAACGTTGTAATTACGATTGTGGACTTATTAAAAGAAACCCACAAACGTGCGAAGTGCTCCAGTGATTAAGGAAAAAAAGCGTGGCTAGCTTGTTTTTTTTGTTTTTCTGGATGTCCTCCTATGCTTCGATTGCCGGCTTACAGTGGGCAGCTATTATTGCAAGTGGAAGAAGCCACTTGTGGTGAATTGCAAACTGGTCCCGGGGTGGATGGGTTCTTGAGGAGCACGCGCCAAACCGGTTCAGCTGGGCGGGAAACTGTTCTGTGGCGGGAAATCTCGGCGGGAAGGATTGACCCGCCGCCAACTCCAGCGACGGAGACTGCTTGCTTTCACTATCTCATTACGACATAGTCAAGGTTTTAGAAGGGAGCATCTTCACTCCAGTTTCCTCAGGATGAGAGAAATACTGGAGGAAATGTTACCTCAAAATTACGCCAATTCTCTCGGATTTTTTGCCCGTTGGAAGGATTTGCATTTTAATTCATCGTCCAGGAGTGAAAGGTAAACAATACATTTTTTTGAAACTGTTAGAGTGATTCAAAATGACAACATATTCTTGTTAGGTTCTTAGTTATTGTGGTACAATTTTCATTGTATTGAATTGGAACAATGATTGAATTGACCTTTGTTTGGGATGGAAAATATCATCGTTTCTATGTACTAGCGAGTATTCTCGCTAGGGGCGGCGATTGGCTATTTCTCTTCTTGGTTTTGGGTTTTAATTTTTCTTTAAGAATGACCTGTCTCTTTCTTCCCTTTGTAAGAAATGAGAGGAATCGTGAGTTATTTGTAGGGAGTGGCATGTAAGGATGTAAAACTCAGTTCTAAAAATAATAAGAAAACAACAAATGAGTTATTTTACATTAACTAAATTGGCTTTTCCTGTTTTCTAATAGACTGATAAAGACGACCTTCTGTAAAAAAATAAAAACAAAGAAAAAATCACAGACCAATTCTTTTCTACCTTCTCCTCGCCCAAACCCGCCTGAAGAACAATCTGCAGGTAATTTTCTGGATTATTATTTTTTTTTTTACTTCAGTCAAATTTCAGATAACGAGCACCGATGACTCTGATTATTAGCCAACAACGAGACAGAAATGGAAACGGTAGCCCACATGAACATAAGACGCCCACATCCAGGCGCCATGTTATATCAGTTACGTCCGAGGTGAACTTCCAGATGGACATGGTGGGCCCTGCTGCCCACTCCCCGCTCACCCACTGACCTCCCACTTCATAACATCTCTTATACTTGGAGAGGGTGAGTCACCGTGTCATTGCTTCCGAGACAAAACAGCAAAACTGGACTTATCGCCGAACGTACAGCGGAGTTACGATTCAACATAAAATTTTATAAAGAAAGGGTATTCTTTAGTTCTGCGAAAATTATTGAAAGCACGAAGGCGAAATGGGATCTCCTGTTCTTGGCTTGTGGTTTAGGTCAGGTGCGCTGTGGTATTGGCAGCGTCACCGGGGAATATTATGAAAAAATTAGGGTCGAACAAGAGAAGTGACGCGTTCAAGAATTAAATCTATTCTACCATCTAGGAATCAATAAACATATCTTAGCTTATGACTCCATTCTATATTTTTTGATGTAATTTGTGTTCTATGACTAGAGCTTACTGGCCATCCTGTTAACAGTATTTTTTTTAGAACAAATATAGTGTTTCCTTGACTTTCACTCTAGGCTCTGCTGATATAATTAATAACAAAGATACTGAATAATATTTAGGCTAGGGTAATAGTGGTGAGGAAAGTCCGCTGTAGAATGAATCGACAAGAATACAGCCTCAATAATTTATTTGAGGATGCTAAGAAAAATATATTAGGGTACAGAAGAAACACGCCCCAAAAGTTTTTGCTGAATTTGAGTAACAATTGGTTTGTAGCAGCAACAAATTTAAAATCTCACCCTTTAAAAAGAGAGCTGGGGCAATTCCCTAAATCATTTTGGATGCAGCTATCTTCAAGTTTCTTCCAATTTTGGGTAGTACACACGATTATTACAACCCTACCATTAATCTTGTCTAAATCAACTTAAAATGACAATTCGTGTTTCTCTAGGTACAAATTACCACGAGTACGCATAAAATTTTTTATAACAGCAGAAGGTGCAATGGACCCTCCCTAAGCGTATCATTTTTAAAGTTATTCTGTCACAAAGCGGCAACCTTTGATTATAATTAACTCGTTGATAAATACATTTTCCCCGGAGAAGAAACGTATTGTCTCGCAACAATGACTTATTATTTTCTTCGGTGCCGTCACTTTTTATTTTCCAGGCACCATCACAGAAAATTTCAAACAGAACGACAGGGAAAGAAATAAGAAGAATAAAAAAAAATTTTTAACAACAATAGACCGCAACCTCTCATAAAGGAAGGGAGAAATAGTTACGTAGCGGCAATACAATGGTAGGATCAACAAAGGCACCAGTAACCGGCAACAGAGCCTTAGAGGCTCTAGCTGTAATTACAGTGATGGCTATAGGTTCTGAGGTTGAACCATGCTCCTGCCTCCATTACAGGCTCGATAATTATATAATTACAAAAAAAACTATTTTATTATCAATAAAAGGCAGCACGACATACAGAAACGGCAGTCATGAAGATTTGTCTTATGTACTCCGAAATTACTGCATGGCCACGTTTCAAAGTTAGGTAAATATATCTCGATTTCGTGACTCCCAGTATTTTTCTTGTAGCTATGAACAGTATTCGTTAAAATAGGGTAAAAATTGGGAGTAGAGTTGAAATTTCGAGCTAATGTATTTACTGGTTTAGGATTTTATGTCATCCTATGAGTAAAGACGATCTTTTTAACACTTGGGTTTCAAGATAAACAAGATTTTCAGTTGTTAAATTGGTTTTTACGATTGACAAAATTAAAAAACAATTTTTTCAAAAAAAGCTTAAGGCCTCTCTAAAAATATTTTATTAATGTTTACATCACCAGTTGACGTTTCGTCTATTCAGCCATCTCCAGGAATAAATCTCATACATATTACATGTAAAAAAATATCTAAATATTCAAAATAAAAGACTGTAATGGCTTTTTTGAAAAAAATTGTTTTTTCACATATGTAATTTGAAAATACATAATGTTAGCTCTTTAGAACATCATAATATTTATATTATAAATACCACACTTTACACCACTTAGTAACGGTAATGTTGTGCAACTAATTTATGATGAAGAAAGATTCTCGGATCTTGTTCCACGGTTCGACTACCACAAGAGGTCACACTTAACTTATTGCACAAGTTTCTTAGGAATTGCCAGC
The DNA here is from genome assembly GCA_930367205.1 of Acanthosoma haemorrhoidale. NCBI lineage: Eukaryota > Metazoa > Arthropoda > Insecta > Hemiptera > Acanthosomatidae > Acanthosoma > Acanthosoma haemorrhoidale. The sequence goes on along the minus strand of OV884015.1, from coordinate 44,202,072 downwards.
CTGTGTGACGTGTTCCCACGGTAATCGGAAAGGGTTAAGAAACGAAGATGAAGCACAAGGCCTGGGAGGAAACGCGAGTGCTACTCCTTAGCCGGACGGGAGAGGCTTTACTTTCAAGAGGGTTTCGCAGGGCCACTAGCATGTTTTACAACAGCGGTCGAAAAATGTCATATTTAAAACTGTATACCCAACAACTCGTTGAGAATATAGAATAAGAAAAACTGGTAACTAGACTGTTATAAAACACGTAGAGAAAAAAAACTCCTTATATCTCGATATTGTACGCCCTTTATTTCGTATATTATGAACAAAATAATTGACTAGACCACAGTTTCTTGAGTCAAAAAGTAACTGTAATCTGGTCGAATCACTGAAGATTACGGAAATCTCAAGATGTTGGAGTGTACTGCCGGTATAGCATCCACCAGCCCCGTGCTGTATGGACTCGTTTTGAGGACGCTCTACGACAGTTAAATAATCTTTGTAGAGGAAAGTCTTTTTTCAAAAACGCTTTATTATGAATAACAAGCAAAACACTGGAATTTACAAAGATTAATAGATCAGAGTAACATACTGGTTCGAAGGCTAAAGCTGAGACATATAAATATAAGAAAATGATAAGATTGCGGGAAGCAGTGAGATCTGGGAAAGGAAGTGGATGTCTACATAAAAATAATAGGGAAGTATCAGTGACTTCATAGAAGTCACAAGACAGATACACTTTTGCTGAAGATATTGCCATTGCTCACAGTATAACGACATAACTGACGTAACACCACCAATCCCTCCCCATATGTGTAGTCGTTACGATTTTTTATTAATACATTTAATAGAGAAGCTTTACTTTCATTCAGGTACAGGGCTATCGATTTTCTTCTGCTCTGAGAAAAGCGCTCTTGAAGGTATAGTCCAAAACACCTCAAAATATGCTGAATAGTTTTCGGTTAGCATACAAGCGAAGTACGGAGAAAAATTAAAAGCAAATAAAGTCCCAGCTCTCAAGCCGTTAAAGATTTAAAATTAGTATTTCTTCCCATATATGGACATGGTTAGTGGCACATTTATGACGGCTAACAATTGAAACCTTCCTAAAACAGGTTTTATATCGATATTTTTTTTAATGTTCGATTCTCCTTTTTGATCAATACAGTGTAATTTCACAGAAATGCCCTTTATAAGGCTAGATCAGATGATTAGTATGCAGTGTTGTTGTTTTTTTTTAGTAACTTAGTCATCCCAACTTTATTCATCTCGGCGACCCTGAAAATTGTGGATTCGAGACTAAAATCGGTTGCTTTGTATAATTTTCACACGGCATCCTTCCCACCCCCCTTTTAGGGGTGCCGATACCCCACAGTATTTCTTTTAGATGGTTAATCATACGTTGGTGAAACATTGCTCAAGGTGAATCGCTGGTATATGCATAAATGCATCCATTTTTAGATATGTAATATTAAAAAATACCACTTCACCACTTTAGTGAACATATAGAATATTGAATGAAACCAACTCCAGCAGTGATAATATAAACCCTTAAAAAATCTTAAGTTGCCCTAGGAAAGGATCAGGCTTAAAGTAAGCCAGTGTAATGTTACGTAAGAAGGTTGATAATCTAGGTTACGGTTCAAATCATCGAATATTAGTTGTTACTCTCGAATGGTAGAAGCCCGCATTTAGTGCCGTCGACATACATAACACTAACAAATATACCAGAGAGTATTATATCATCAAGTATAAAGTAGTACAAGTACATCAGTAAAATAAACAACATGCGGCTGACAAAATCTGCAGTGAAGTAGGAAGAGATTGGGCAGTGGCTGGAGGATAGAAACCGGTCCAGGCTGGAAGGAGGAGAGGGAAGACAGCAGAGAGAGAGAGAGAGAGAGAGATATAGAGAGATAAAGAGAAAGACAGATTGTGAGAGGGGGAACTGCAGAGAGAGAGAGAGAGAGGTGAGAGTACAGCCCCAGCCAATAGGAAGCCGTCTTACATCTCGCTCTGTCCTCGTTGGCTCGACCCTCTGGGCCTTCTCTTCTGTTATATCCACTTCCTAGCAGCTTATAATATAATATACCCGCTCATAATATAACCAACTCACAACAATCTGATAATGATTTCATTTAATCAAACTATATCGACCAATCGAATAGATTCAATACGCAGAAGCGAGACTTACACTTTGTACACACAAGTAGGCTATATACAAAGAATCACCTTTATACGGGGTGAATAATAAAATCCACTTAATAAAACCTTCGGATCATGAAACAATTACTCTAACCGAAATTCTGCATTTCTAGGAAAGAGCTCTGCATTAAAATAAAATGGGAGGCAACTATAAACAAAATCATGTATAAAAATACTGGAGAAAAATCTCCATGGAGTGAGTCTATTTACGACTTCAAAGACTGGACATCACGTTAAAGAGTTAAATATAAACATAATAAAGGAATTCAATTTTTCCATTTTTAAAAACGCGCGCGCTAACGAAACGGTCGGCATTTCAAATTCTACAAGAAATTAATAGCAAATCTGAACAATTTGCAGTTGTTAGATCAACTGATTCACAATGTGGAGGTTCTAGGTTGAAATCCATAGACGCTTTAAAGTTCAGTGAATGAAAATAGTTTGCCACTGCTGTCAGAGGGAAATAAAAACCGTTTATAACCAAGGTTGGACTAGATAAGTTGAAATAAATAAAAAAGTAAAAAAGAAAAACGAAGAAAAGAAAAAACAGAATGGTAGCAAAACAACATCATTCAAACAGTAGTAAGAAAAAATAAGTTATTGTATAAGGTACTTGTGAATATTTCCATAACTATTACAGTAACGGTGAAATAAAGTATGGTATTTAAAGTATAACTTCTACATCGTATTAATAATTAAAAGAATTCTTCGATTGTACTGTGATTGGTAACTGTAGACGGGTCCATCAGGAGACATTTAAGGCTAAGTTCAAAGTTAAAAGGTTGAAGGTAAAAATCGTAAGTGGTACTCAAAGTTATTGATATAAATGTGAACTGTTCAGGGGCATACAGGTAAATTAGGCGTTATCTCAGACAAAGTTGTTATTATAATATAATTGTAATTGTAATTATGGAACCCATCGAAAAAGAAATTCTTTGGCCGATGTAGACCAAGACTCCACCATAGAATCTAAAAGAGTTGACAAAGAGGACAGGTGCATATCTAGAGAGAGCGAAACTGCCCGCATCATGAGATCGTCTATTCGGTAGCATTCCGATCCACTTTTCCACAGAAGATGTGTGAACCACAAGTCTACGAATAGAGAAAATTTCCCCTTCTTTGTACGAAGATGGTGAAACCCACTTTTTAAATGCGTTCCAGCAAACGTAAACGTAGAATATTAGTCAGGTACTGTGATGGTGAGTATGAATGATAAAGGACGACCCACGCCTGATAAAAAAAAATTCAGGCCTTTAAACAAAAACATCTAGTACCACAAATATTGAAAAGTATAGTTTATTTCATATAGTCGACTTTATTGGCGCTATTCATTAGCGAATGAAACTAATTTTTTGTCAGCTCAGAAAAGAATCAGAGCAGACCATCCATTCAGACCAGAACTTCCACCGCGGTATTGAATGAATGATTTAGAAAGTGGGTCTTCTCCGCTTTGGAGTTCGAATCTATTTCAATAACCTATTTGATTATTGGAGGTTAAAATAAACTTACGTTGTTATCCGTTTGGCTGAATGGAGAGGTAAAGATAATTTTGTTCGTAATAATGTGATTTTGTACCATGTTACCATGGTAACATGACTAATTGGAATGAAATGAAAATAAGGCCAATGGAAAATGTAAAAGAACTAATAAAGAGTTGCCTATAAGAGTGTATTATAACTAAACAAACGAACCAAGGGAGCTGAGGTTAACGGAACAAGCTAATTACACTGGCCAGAAAGTGCAGGGCAAATTATATCCATCGACAGCACGAAAAATAACAGGCTGTACAGGATGTGTGACGACACGACACGACGGTATTCACAAGTAGGTACAATCATGTAACTTGTGGAAATAAAATATCTAGGAAAGCAAACGGTTTTTGTTTTTTTCTATAAAAAAAAAAAACTATATCAAAACGACTACAGTATTAGTAACAATAGTTTGTTTTGGGATTATAAATATAGGTTATATTGTCTCGTATAACCTAGGTTATACGAGACAAATGCTTCTTAGGATATTAAAAAATTTACTATTTATGTATTCTAGTATGTATTTCAAAGTGATGAAACTTCGACGGGTCTAAACTATGCAAGTTTATATACATTATATAAAATCATTATTGATATTATTATTCGCATCAAGTCTGAAAAATTTCATTTCTCTAGGTCAAACAGCGAGTGCAAGAAACCTACGAAAACGCCCACATGATTTTTTGAACTTATAATGCACTGAAGCCCCACCGATCACTACATGTTTACAATTATTAACACAAGACCTTTGACATGTCGATTGAGGACATGTCTAAGCTATATTAATTAATCTCAATTATTTTTATGTAATTATCAGTAAGTTTCTTAAAAGCAGTATGTAAAATTAATTTCTATACGGCATCCGACACTCCTTACTGGAACTGTAACATACCAGCGAAAACATAATCTGGTTTTAAAAGATGATGACAGTACAAATGCAATGATAGTAAAAGAACATCGGTCTGACAATGTTGAGATGTGAATTGGTCTAAATTTTCATTCATAGGAGATTGTACATCAGTGAGGTTACTTACTTGTTAAGTTCATGTTCGGAATTTTTTTTTCAAAGCAATATTTTGTATGTTATTGAACAAAAATATTACTTACAAATACATTTTTAGTTACATTAAATAGACTTTCGGTTGGGAATGATATAAAATACTTCATTTGGGCATCTATTCGTCCAGATTAAATAGAATTTCGTATGGAGATTATCATTGAATGTTATGGCGATAAAATCTTCATCAAATGTATTTAACACACTTTGCTATTCTCTTCCATATATAAATATGTGAGCATCCATACTGATGATCTCAAAATCCCATTCATTCAAGATCTAGCCACCTCGCTCTACCAGAACTTCCATTCCCGCCTCCCTGGTCATCCTCCCATCTCAATCAATTCTCTATACCCCCATCTCATCAATGGTAACCCAGAGCTATGTCTAACCAACTAGACGTTTATAAAACAGTTTTATTGTCGTTCCACAACTTATAACCTCTTCTTTAATATAATAGCGCTTTCGACATCACTAGGCTGTCGTCTTCGGTGATTCCCAATTGATTATGTGGGATATATAACTCAAAACAATAGTATATTTTTTTTTATCTATTTAACAAAGGGTGCTACATCCATGCTCCTCACTTAACGCCTAAATCGTAGAGCTTAGAGACATTCAAGAAGAGGTTATAAGTTGCGGAAAGACAATAAAACCACGATATAATCATACCATTCCTCAATCCGTCAGTAATTTGTAACTAGCTTTTTGTATATAGCGAGTTTTGTGGTGATTACTAAGCTGACAAGTTAATTAGTTTTTGCTAATGAGGCTTTTTCCACAATACAGTAACAAGGCGGTATACACTTAAGTTCTTAAAATACTACTGTCTTGATTCAATAAAGAAATATGTACAAAAACCCCTATAATAAACTGCTAAAAGTGGAAGTTGTTTTTACCACCATTTTTTGTTTTTAGTACGGGGAGTCTCTAGAGAATTTCACTAGTATTATTAATTCTGGCTGAGGTGGATTGTGATGAAGAATGAATAAACCCCCCCCCCCAAAAAAAAAACCCAATCGACCCCAGGAATCCGATAATCACTGATGAGTCGATCGAAGTAGTTTTGTCCCCCTTCCCTCCTCCTACCCACCTTGGCCGTAATTATAGAAAGAAAACAGAATAAGACACCGCCAAAGAGTGGTGGCTAAATGGCCGCTGAAGGAGATTGTCAGATCCGCAGTAAAGTGATCCTGTGGTCGGGGACAGCTAATGGGAAAATGTCGGGCTATCGTTGCGGCAAAAGTTCTCACACACTCTGCCAGTGTTGTCTGCAAGTCTGCATCCTGTGGCTAGCTTATGGGGTGCTAACACTGTTAGACGGATAACTGTAACCTGCATATGAGCTCAGGCGAATTCAGTTATGTGGTAAAGCGCTTTCGGAATGCTCTTATACGGTTCACGGCAAAAAACAATCAGAACTCTATTGCCAAGCTAAACATTTTAATAAAGCTGATTTAAGTTTTATCAACAATATATGGGCAGAATATAAAAGTATCATTCTTGTTTTGGGTTTATTCATCTCTTTAAACCGGTCCGCAAACCCGAATTTAAAAACCAGGATCGACATTTAGTTTCGGGGAGGTGAAAGCGCGGGAGGCTTCTCCTAGTCTCCGAGATTTAAAGGATGCTTGAAATCATTTCAAGTACCAAATATATTGGTTATGTAATCCGAAACCAGTTTTTTTAACTCCTTTCGTATCCTTAGATGGGCAGCGTTAGAGGCCGTAATTAAATATTAATTACTGTCTTCTGTGTTACTTAATATCACTCATTATTGCTAGAGAGAAAAAAAAAAATTGAATAAAATTGGACTCATGTCCATGACACTATTTATTCTCTTAGATGAACTCACTAGAAACATCACAAATCGCAATATTTTGTATTGTTTCATTTAAATTTTTCCGGGACTCGTTTTCTTGGAACAGCTCTATACGTGTGAAATATATATTAGATTCGTCACAACAATAAGAAGTATGAAATGCAATCCCACTGGTAGAAATTCGCACTTATATCTATAACAATTTTTTTTTACTGTCGCCTTCGCATGCCATTTTTATTTCAATTAATGGATTTAAATACTGCGAATCACAATTTCAACAAACAATACGCTCTCATTGGAATATAAAATAGTAAATGAAACATGGTTGGGGGATACATAATTGATATTAGCATTAAGAAATGTAAACAATGGTGTAAGTTATTTGATCAAAAGAGTCAAGGATTAAATAATTATTTTAAAGTCAACAAGTTTTCACGTTAAAAAATGTTTTTGGCGACCTAGTGTTTAAAATTAAATATGTTCACCCAACTATATGAAATTAGTTGGTAAACAATGGCCACTATTGAGTGGCTGGAAGTAAGGCAGCTATATTGCAATTAAAGACTGAGTGAAAGCAAGACTGGTGAATCTTCTTGGGATGGTCCTAGTTCAGAGGGTCAGAGGCTGCACAGTCACGAGACACGATTCTGCCCTATTCAGGTCGGCGAACCCCGGAGCTTCTTCTCGTCTGTGTTTATCTCCGCAGAGCGCGATCATGAACATAAGACAGTCTAAGTGCCAGCAGAAAGTAATAGTATACTGGAAATTATCTAATAAGATCATAATCGATTATGTAAAAACTTTGATTACTCAGAGTATTCAGAGTAAGAGGAAAGATGCGATATTTTCGCTTCCCCACTTTTGACAAAAAATGGCTTTCGATACATCCAATTGAAAAAAAATTCATAAGAAATCATTCGTCACTGGCACATTTTACAGAGCGTGTCGAACTCGTGACGGTTACACGGTCACGTCTGTGACTTGGTCTAACAGAAGAACTCTACCCCACAGTGAGAGGAACGTACGGAAAGACCGGGCAACATAGAGCTTACAACGCATAAAGTTATAAGTGCTTTAGGAATGGAACAACAGAAAATCATAATTTTTACTTTCGTCAGATGTCAAAGTGACTTCTTCAATGCATGCCATGGCCATATAAGTAGTTGGTACTTCATATTTGGTTTACGATCATTTCACTCTTATCGACCCACTTTTTAAAAGCATGTAGACGCTTTATGCGGGTCTAAAGCTTCTTTTAGCCACCACTTGTTGCCCACATAACAAGAAATAGATTCTTTGAAAGGGAAATTAACCTGGAACCTGGAAGTATTTGCCTATACCTCAAAATGGAGATAATATTATTAGTTAATTAATTACACAGTTATGTCCACCAGACCTCTTCAAAGAGTTTTTTAAAGTCAATGAATAGATGAAAGGAAAAAATATATATAGAAAGAAGGTGATGATGCCTTTGAAACTATTCAAATTTCTTTTTGTTGGATGCTTTATCGTTTTGTCCACTGATTCTAATCATTTAGTCATCTGGAGAACTGGGCCGAAAGTGAGAGTAAGTTAATACAATACTAAAGTACTAAGAAACGCAAGTTATGGATGTGTATAACATCATTTAAGGTTAAATATTATCTAGCTGAGGTTATCTCCTTTGTGTCGATGACATTCTTTAAAGAAAGGCCAATTATAGGCAATGCTTTCTTGCTAACGTTGGTTTAACGACAAGTTGTTGTTTTAGATATAGAAAAATCCATGGGCTGAGCTAAAATGTACATATTGACAATAGGGTGTTTTTATAGCCCTCCCCTGATAGACGAGCGGTCAGCCTCGACGACAAAAGCTCCTAAATAATGGTCGGCCTAGAGGCACCTGTACCTCGCTAACACACACACGCCGAGGAAAAGCGAAGAAGAGCTAACGGTGTCCCTGGAGATCCCACGTCTCAGACAAAGCCGAAATTGCACGGTTTCCCTTGGCTAGGTGTCGTTCCCCTCGCGTGCTCGCCCAACGGAACATCTCCTAGCAAGAGCTCCCTTTTTAATTATCACTTCTAAACATCATAACATCCCAAACGTTACAATCAGTTTTCTGTTACTGTCAAAAAATGCCAAAAAAAATCAATCAAAGCCACGATGACGGTTTCAAAGATGAAGACACTCCGAAGAGGGACACCCCCTCCTAAGGAATAGTTATGAAGGAACGACCATTGGTTTTTGTATTGGAACGCAGCATAACTCACCAGCAAACAGCCTCGTATATTTGGCTATAAAAATGGACCAACACCTCCGTTTGTAGCCATTTTGCTAGGAAGTTAAAAACGAAACACCCACGAAGTCTTCCCGGCTCACACACCTCCTGACTTCACCCAATCTATCACTGCGCCTAAAGCTCACGATTTTGATCGCTGCAATATTTAACAAACCCCGTGTTTAACAAGATTTTCCTCTCTCCGTTTCCCCATCGATGACAGCAGGCAGTCGAGGCGGGAACGCTTTACGATTAAGTTAGATAATTTTAGGTCCCTATATGTAGTCCGAAGGTGAGTGCCATCACCTAGTCCCCGTTTACATTCTATAGAGTTTTAACAATAAAAAGATAGAAATGTTAAGTTCACAAAAACTGCTTATAATGCATAGCATGGAGTATTAATCATACTATATTAATCGCTTTCAAATCATACCTAAATATTAATTCTTCACGTTATAGAACGTTTAATTTGTTACATGTTCCACTGAAAAAAAAATCGCGTTTTTACTGATATTCGTACTTTCAATATCAGTAAAAACGTAAGTGAATGTGGATACACAAAACATCACAGTGATCAGAGTTCACTTGTTACCTGGGGGAGTCCGCCTTTTTTTAAGACGAAACTATACAATGTACATTCGATCGAGCTAAAAATCCATAGGTAATCTGTCGATGTCTTTTAACCATTTACAGTATCACTATACGAAATAACAACCGCTATCAGGGCTCAAACATACTTTAAAAGATCAAATGAGAAAATAGCAATAAACCTGTTGTCTTACGGTATAATTTGGTACAGAAAAAAATAGAATTTGTTTTTGAGAAGCATCCTGGAAGCTGTTAGTATCCTCTGAACCTCAAGGTTCCACCTGAGTCACAACAAGATAATTTTTTTGTGTTAATGTAATGCAAAAATAATATTACCTTCAGTGCACAAAATATACACGAGTCGAGCATGCAGGTATGTCCGGATAGCTCTCTGAAACTTCGCCTGAAGATGTCCAGGTGCCAGAGGACCTAAAAAAAAAAAAGATAAATTATACAGATATGCTAATGGATACAAGGTACAGCTGATATTGCATAACCCATTTCAGTGAACGCCATTGAGAAATAATAAAGATACATTCGACCCTACAGGGCGGGGACGCTCAGGTCAAGGACTTCAATTCTGTTTGTGAAACCAGTTCATGAACACAAACGCCTTTAGCATTCACAACGCCAGCCTCACACAGCACACGCAGGCAAGTTGTATTTAATGCATGCACGGAGCCCGTAGTGGCTGTCTTGTGTTAACCAATTGTGATTGCGGCGAGGTACAAGGTTATTGTTTGTTAATGCCCATTGATTCTCGAACAACTCTACTACTTGACTCTACGGAAAGGACAAATTACGGTAAACATTTTGGTCTAGATAATTTTTTCCAGTAGGGGTGTGTTTATAGAGATCCTGTCATTCATTTGAGTAATTCCTTTTTGATATGATAATTTTTTAGGCAACTAAATAATTCAGAAAACTACTTAGATACGTTAAGCCTATGATTTTACTAAAAAACGTATATTTCATTAATAATTATTATGGTGTTGTGTGTAATTCCACTGGTGTAAATTTAATAGTTATTGGCCCATATATATATACAGCGAAGCAAACTGTACGCAATATGGGTGTTCAAAAAGCTGAATTTTACATCGACTTTCTAATGCTCCTCGACGAAACGAGCAAGCGCTTGTGAATGATGTTTAGTCAAGTAAATTATCTTGTATCTTAGATTGAAATGTAAAAATTTAGTTTACATTTTCATTGAATCTCAATTATTTGTGTTTTGGATCTCATCAAACGCCAATTTTCGGTCCTGTGCTTAGGTTTATATTTACTTTTTATTTAGTAAAACTCTTTTCTGTAGTATTTACTGTGGAGAGAATGGGGACAGTGTTTTATCCAAGTAAGGAAGCCAACTTCCCAGAATCGAGCTCTAACAAGGACGTCGGAGCTAACGGCTTGGCACAGGAGCAAGGATTCAGAAAACGGACTCCATTTGCATGAGGACACGCCTTACATGAATTACGGACAGCAGACGAAGGATTCTCACGAAGCGTGGTGGTTTTCCTTCACTACACTATTTGGTCGATAAGGGAGATACGGTAGGTGCAGGCTACACGACGAACAGGTTGCAAGATCAATAGCCAAAGGCTTATCAACCCTTATCTGGCTTCGGGAGGCCCTTCTTCTGTTTACATTGACTATCGCTACACTTGTGCGGCATGTCTTGACACGAATGTAAATAAGTGGGAAATTTCACTGATATAAGCGATTCGGAGGAGAATTATAATCCGAAAAAAGTTCTCATTGAATCAAACTATTATTGGTTTCCTTTAAAGCTGCGAAAAGTTGCTAACACGATGTTAATGAATTTTTTGCTTCCCCTTGCTTTATCTCACGACATATGTTTTTTCCATGTAATTAATCAATTAATAACCCTTTTATTAATTAACTTGGGGTTTCTTTAATCATCAAATGTACAATTTATAAGCAGAGCAGGGGGCTCTGCGTACACAAACGTACTAATAAAGGAGTGATGAGTCTCTGATCATAAATAATTAATTAACAGTCAATGAAAAAAATACATGCAAGAGCGGAAACCGAACCCAGGACGATCTTCTTAGTATCTAGTCGTGGGGGGGGGGAGTTCCACCAACTGTCTAATACCGTAATTAGATCAATTTTTCCCAGTCTCTTTTTATTTACATGTTAATTATTATTAATTATAAATAATAGCGAAAACAATACGAAAAAAAAAATTAACTACTTTCTGTCTAAGTCTAACTACTGAACTACTTTCTATAATTGGAACAAATTCAAAACTAAAGAAACGGTATCACCAGGTGAATGTTATGTAATAGAAAATATTGAGTTCTCTCTCTCTCGTTTTGAATAGGTATTGGATTACATTTTTGTACTTGGTCAGCACAATCAATGCATCATATGCTGAGGACGAAAAATTCAATTAATCGAGAGCATTGCTCAACAGGACCATCTAAGTATATGAAAGACTATCAGGTAGGCTTCCACTACAAGAATAAATATCATTCTTCAAGAATATGGCGAACGGACAAAGTGAAATAAAATGAAAACAATCATAGCAATGTCAGGGTCTATAAGCGCTAATGAGGGAAAACCAATCAAGCAAACTACTTTCTATAATTGGAACAAATTCAAAAGTAAAGAAACGGTATCACCAGGTGAATGTTATGTAATAGAAAATATTGAGCTTAAGCTAAATAAACCAAGAGGTAACGGGACCCAACAAGACCACTCGGGGTGGGTGGTAGCTCAGTTAGTTGAGCATCTGGACGGAAACCAGAAGGCTGTATTAGCCGTGCCACTTTTTTTTTTTTCTATCTTTAATTACGACAATGATTGAATTTCTTTCCTTTTTAAAATAAATTAAAACACGACAATGACGAAGAATTCACTAAAACCTAAAGAAAAAAAATCTGCATCTATTTTTACAATTTTTTTATTATATTAAATTCTAGAATTTCAACTACGATATTGTAAATTGATTGAAACATTATAACGAAAAAAAGACAACTATTGCCACAAAGATCCAAGATTACACAGAAGATTACAATTGTGTTGTTCATGATTTGTAATATCTAACTTATTTTGGAGATGATCCCTATGAAGACTCCTATGAAGCGAAATAGTGGTGTTGATGACTGTCGTTTGCTTTAAGGAGAGCATAAGAAAATTTTTGTTCCTACTTTCTCTCATTGTATGGAAAAGTCTCGTAAGTGAAATTTTAAGCTGATAGTTTGATTTTAACTATTGGCTCGATAGTAAAAAAAAAATTCTTGTCGCATACATTGTTAGCAAACGTTTGAAAGGATGTATACAGATAATAAATAATGTTAACACGTGGTTAAGCAAGGTGGTGTCAAGAGATATTTAAACCAATCACACTATTAGTGCACGCATACCTGGGACTTATGTAACCCATAAGATACATTTATTTATTAGATAAAAAGATAAAAATACACACCAGAAGCGAAACTAGTAAATTTCATCACTGGCTGGGGTGACCATAGCTATATTAAGGGAGGGGGTGTAGGATTTTTCAAAACCTCTACAAAAATAGTAAGAAATCTGAAGGAAATATAAAGGGGCATAATAAGGCGACTTAAGGTTATACTTTACTATTATCTAAAAATTAATGGGTGCTCATGATATGTTTAAGCTGATCACAGTTCTAATTCGTATGTCCAAACAGATTTGATTATAGTCAACTAAAATAATTGTCTTGTTTTAGAGGGTCAAAGCGGATCGTCTTCACTAAATTCAAAATAAGCGTCTTTACTTATTAGAAACGCCGTTTGATTTCATTTCTTTATAAGATAAATAAAACAAAATACTAACAGGAACGTTTTTCACAGAGTGGCCAAACTTTAACCGAACTGACCAGGATTCCGCTGCATTTGCCCGAGCAGGTATACACCCAGGTAGACCAAAGACCACGTTAGTACCACTACAAACCTAAGGTGAAGTTTCTATAGATAGACAGAAATAGACGTTTTAGAAAAAAAAAAAAACGTATACAGATATATAATTTTCTAAAATGATTTACTAGCCTAATTGACAAACAAAATCGCTTATTGCCCAATTCGGAAAAAAAAAAACAGTAAGGCGAAGGACAGCTCGTAGTATGTAATAATAGCTGAGACTAGTGTAACCCTGGAAGTAAATGGTTTATTAGAAGCATATTATTTAAAAGTTGAATCGTAAAGGCGCGTTCTGAAATTTTTCCACGCATATTACTAAACAAAAATACAGCTGATCGAATCGACAAGACGAGCAGAAAAATGTTTAAAAAAGTCAGTGTCAACCGCGGTAAGAATCAGTACTTCCTTAGACACTCCCCAAGAAAATCCAGTACGATAGAAGTTATGAGTACAACAGAACAAACCGCTCCTTTTTCAAAGTGGCGCTTTAAGAACATCTCCTGGAAGATTGCCCAACGAAAACTCGGAGTTAGGAAGAAGAATGAACAATGGGAAAGAAACAATGCACCGACAAGAGTGAAAAAACATAGGAATATGGTTGATCCTTGCTGAAATATGCTTTCTGTATTACGTTAAGATTTGAGACAGCTAGGTCCTTTCTCTTTGAAACTGTTTCAGAATACATCAATCAATCAAATTTATCCATGTTGTCCATGCTTGTCGTAAAACCAGAGCACGGAATGCGGTGATAGAAAAAATCAGATCAAACAGGGTTACCCAAACGATGCCACTTGCATGAGGAAACGTTCACAACTTGCATTTTTATCAATGCTTTGTTTCGAACTGAAACATCTTCTGATCGAATGGTGATGAATGATTGATTTTGATCCTAAATGACTATATAAAAACGATATATTAGTATATGTTATATTTTTTATAAAATGCCTGTTTTACAGCATACTAAAACGCATTAGTAACTTAAATCACTATGTCCTCTCTGTCAGGCTTCTTTACCCATTTTACTCGCACTCTTTTTTAAGATTTTTACCAAGTTAATCCATATTGGGGGAATCTTCCTGCAGACTAGCTAGGTGATAGAACCCCCTGGCTGGGTATTAGGGAGATCCCGGGTTTGAGAGTCAATCCTATCGCAGTCACAAGACAATCTTATAATCAGTATAGTAATAATAGTATCAATAAGAATCTTATGCCACGAATTTTTATTTTGAAAGATCTGTTATGCGAAATCTTAGCATTCTTTAAGGGGCTTTCCTTTTTAGATGAAGGGAAATGATCTCAGACATAATGTGGGGGTCATAAAGTAAAATTAGTCGACGGACCAGTCTAGAACTCGGTTAACTTGATCCATGAAAGTCTGAATTGCACTCACTCCAATTGGAGTCAATTGATGCATACGCGCTTTGCGCTGACGTACTAATGTTCCGATGGGCCCCCGCAGATGTGAGTAGGTTGAGATGAGACGGTGGGTAGAAAATAAGGGCTGGGGCGTGCCGAGTACCCGTGGCTTAGGGATGTTTTTGCTGGCAAGGGAAGCAAGGAGGCAGGTGCTACATCGCTCCTCCTCCTCCAGCGGCCGCCATTGTGAGGTAATTGCTATCTACGGGGAGCCAGCCACACAGATTTCGTCAGTGTATGTTATTTTCGTATGTAACTGCCACACAAAAAATAAATTATTAACTTGAATAGAATAAATCTTAAAAATATTGAAGAAGATTCTTTTCTCACTTAGTAATTATGTAATACGAAGATCATAGAAAGGTGCAAGCTGATGTCTTGTACTTATCAGCTCCATATGATAAAAACAAAAATTTATAAATCCTAGAAGGCGCATAAAAAAATATTATTAAACGACTAACGAGAACCATTTTTCAATTTTTTCCTAAATTAGTTATTTAATATACTCAGTCAGTGCTGTTAAAGTTAATGTCGACTCCATTTCAATCATATTTTTTTTTTTTAAATTAAATAAGCTTGTGGAATATACTCTAGAAAATTGAGATTTTCTATTTAAATTCTAGTTGCTAAAAAAAATTATAAATTATATCAACTGCGTGTTCATAAAACAATATATTTGATTCATACAACACAAAGCGGGTTCCGGCCGCAGAGACTTTAATGCCCATACAATCTTGGAGTTTCTTTTGGAGGATGTGTAACCAAAAAAATATTATTTCTCCAGCCTATTTGCTTTCTGTTCGAATACTATGATAACAATTATTAATTGTATTGATGTAGTGCATCTATAAAAAAATCACGGCAATAAAAGAAAGTAAGAATTCGTCGACTAGTGACAAATAAATACAGTGAAATTAGAATAAATATACAAAATAATATCAAAAGACATTATTTTACATAATAAATTCATATATACATTGTTAAATTAAGAAAGGCGATTTTTAATAATTATTAAGTTTAGATTCAGTTAAGTCTGCTGAAGAAAATGAAAAATATTATTTTGAAAAAAAATGTATAATGGTATTAGTAAATAAAAAATAAATGTTATTACTAAACAAAGTAAAAAGTTAAATCTGAGCAACAGGCAATCGGTGTTTATATTATTTCAAAGATGGCGGCTGACCAGGTAGCCACCCCCACTCACCTTTGAAATTTGAAAAAGCGCCTTTTTAGTCCTCATCGTGTCCTTCATATCAGCATGGATTCCGTTGAGTGTCCTGGTTAATGTTCTTGCACTAACTCACGGCATCGAGAACTCTGCAGAAGGCACACTTGACTTATATAAAACAGAAAACATGAACTGTACGGTAGGAGAGTCACAGAACCACCTCTACAGGTAACACACCTTTGTTTACTAGCGGCCAGGTCGCGGAGTGGAGGAGGGGAGCAGGCTGGCCAATCTCGGGGAATACACTAAAATTCCCACTGTTTACCCTCCAGTTCCAGGCACCACTCTCCAATTATATCATACTTGGACAAATGTCATTTTAAATAAGAAATAACGAATGAATATTGTTTACTTATTATTCGCAATTAACAAATAATTTAGATAAGCGTATTATTTATATATACCATTCAAATAACGAATAATTATATTTTATTTATTGTTTTTTATTCTTCAGTCACATTATTGGAATTATTCGAATAACAAATAATGCTGGAAAAAATTCTGTTTTGTTTAGTTTATTCTAAAAGCAGAAACTTTGTTGATGATAGATCTTGCTATCACAGTATGGATTATTATTCAAGTGCTTCCATCTTCAAATTATATATTGAACTTTTTTAAATAATTAATTACAAGTTACTAGATTTTTTACTGTACAAAATGTACTTTGTATAAAATATATTATTTATTAATTTATACTTTGTTTTTATTCTCCCTCTCCTGGGAAATTGTATCGAATAGCGACTAAAAATTAACGGGACTATTAATCAACCAATCAAGTTAACGAATAAGCAACGAATAAAATGTTATATTCAAATAATGCCCAGATATGTATTATATTTGTAGATTGTATTATATGTCTTGCCATTCGGGTTCAAGTGAACTAAAATTAACTATACTAAGGCCGAATGACCAAAGGCAATCTTCAGCTGTAAGCTTAGAATTTATTGATAATTAAAAAAAATCATTGATTGATAATAAATGAGAAAATCCTTACTTGTTATACTGATATTTTTTAATTCTCTAATAGTGTTAGGCAAAACTATGGTATTCAAGGGTCATTGTTTTCAAATAAATAAATAAGTTCATTTTTAAATGTTAAATTATAAGAAAATTATTTCCCGTAATATTTAAATTAAACAGTTTGCAATGCTCATTCGGTTTAACATGACAAGATATACTACCGATACAGAGTGTTAACAAATGCTTAGTTCAGGTCCAAGTGAGTGTCTTAAAAGTCCTTTGAATGTTAAAGAGACTTTTTGCTTTAGTTCAGATAAACATAACAGAAGTGTTTCAACTCATTTATAAATATAGAAAATAGAAGTGGGCTTAACCTTTCTCTTTGTCGAGTCTCTATGGTGTACACCAAACTATCTATATATTTGACATTCCATATCCAAGGGGAAAAAAGAAAACATCCTGATTAAATTATTGATATGGGTTAAAAATAGAAAACGCGAATGATGGGAGCTTAACAGTATTTATATGAAAATGTATATGAAGGGGGGGGGGAGGCCCAGTTAAAGCAATCAGAATAAACCTTATCTGTGTTTGGGTGTGCGAGGGGCTTATCTGAAGTGCAAACACTTGATATACCTATGCATGTGGGTCAACGGTGAATTTAACTATCATTTAATTAGACTTAATCTGTGTACAAGAAAAAATAGAATTGTAGCTGTGTTAAACAAGAGCACGAGACTTAATTATAAGGAAAATAGGAGAAGTCCAAGGGGCAGATTCCCCTAATTTTGTAATAAAGAGAACGAAATGAAATTAGTAACTATTGAGTGATATTTCTATGTTATCTTAACCCTTTGAGTGTAATTTTCTTTAGCAAATAATTATTACCACTGATCGTTTGGGCATATAATTTTTTTAAGCAATACAAATTGGAATTCTTGGGACAGTATTTCATTATAGTGGGATGAAATCTTAAAAAAATTATACCAAACAGATAGATATGTGTAAAATTTAAAACAAACACGGCAGGGTGCATAAAAAACGTGACAATTTTTACATAAATAGTAGATTAATGTTCTGTTAGTAGAATTGAATGTTGTGCCTCGAATGATTTAATTCGATTTACACTTGTCAAAAAATAACATTCAGCTTAGACATTTTATGAAGGATAGACAGTTTTAATTACAGCCTCTAATAAAAACTAGCTTTTTGATTGAAATGGTCGTTTAATATCACCATCTACAAATTGGTTGACAACAGAGCAATACTAACACTCGTCTAGTGCAATTTTTTCAAATTATTTCTTTTATTAGTTGCCAATCCCAATAATAATAATAATAGAGGAGCCCTTATTTCTAACATCTCTCCCGAAATATCTTTTATTATTTAAATAACATCGACAGTTTCGCCTATTCAGGCATCCCCAGGACTGTGAATGATAGTATCTTTAAGTTCATAGAGTATTAATTATAACAAATTGGTAAACTTTCTAAGGTATGTGAAAAACTTAGTCAAATGATTTAGAATCAGGAAATAAAAAACGCCAATTGTTGATTTAGTATCAAGATATTTTCCTTATAAACAATGTAATATAATTCATGAGTGCCTATTTTTGAATACTCTTAAAAATAATGTTTTTTCATATTCCCCCGTTTTTTCACATTAATTTAATAATTATTGTACTAACTCTTCACTTTCTACCTTATTTATTTCGCTTATGTATATCAAGTGATCAATAATAACATTTAAGTGATCAATGAAACTTATTTCAATCAGGATCGTTCCAATAAGGGGGAAAAGTATCCAGTCCTAAGATCCTTGGATCAACTATTTTGAATATGGAAAATGCATCGCCCCTAAATGAAACTAGAACTATGCAAGTCAAAGTTGTTTCAGGTTTTTTTTTTTATGGTCTAATGCAGCAAACAGTAGAGAGCAAGTGGGGTTATCAGGCTCTGATGTTTGCATCCCTAACGAGAGTTCATGTAAGAGAAGGCGAAGATAAGCAGAACCGGTTTCAGGAACGGTCTGATTTTTTGTCCTTTAACAGCTGAGGTCCTTTGGTTGCACACAATTTCTCTGGGTCGTTATGGCTAAGCTGTTTGGATTTGATGTTAGTAATTAGCAAGTTAATTAGGCACCCTAAGCCATAAACATGAGGAATCAGCCTTTTTTTAATTATAATATATTATAGCATAAGGACATTAAAAGAAAGTTTAATTATATTTTACTCCTCGCTTCAATCACAAAATGCCTGGTAGAGTTCGGCTTGGAATTAAAAGAAAGAATTGCTAATCAAAGTTTTTTTTTGAGGCCATAGTGGTCGTGCGGGATAGTAGGTCAATTTATTTAATTAATGCTTCGACTTTCCTTCAGTCTTAAGATGTGATCACAATTGTTTCTGTTAAATAAACCCTCATTATACAAGGATTAAAACACAAAAGTACTCATAAAACTCTCCATTTAATATCATTATTATGACTTAAAACTTTATGATCTTGAATTGAAGATTATGATCTTGAAACAGGAATAACCTTGTACCTACAAACTAGTACCCCAATTCTCAACAATTTGTTGTTTTTCAATCCTTACTATTATTGCCAAAAAATTATATAACTATAGTTTATGTATTAATTGTGTAAGTTTTTTTGCTGTTAAATCTATTTAGAGACATCTTCTGAATATGAAAAAATTATCAAAATTAAAAGAAAATGCATTAACGTGCTAAGTACACTGGAAGATCGAAGATTTTTGACTATATTTCGAATAGAGTTTTACCATAACATAATACTATAAGTAATTCTGAAGAACTGTCGCATGCCGTGTATGCTATATGTCTGATAAACGTGAAAATATAAGATCTCAAAATGAAGTCTCAACAATTAGAAGTGCCCATCAAAAAGGAAATGTATTAAAGTAAAAAGCTTAGTGGATAATCGAATGGTAGAGTTTCGACAATAGTGGGACGGATTTATTAATTTGGAAAACAGCCGTTATTGTTTTTATACTGGAATAGTATTTAAATAATATTACTTATAGGCTTTGAGGAGTGCTGGTTATGTTTTTTAACTTTACAAATTAGAGCATCAGCAATACTGACATGTTTTGTTTTTTTTATGTATGGAATGATGCAGGAGGATTTTCGTTTCTTAAGCCATTTCCATTCTACACCCTATATAAATTGGATGATCCGGGTAAAAAAGATTCCATATCTCATAAATAAATGTCAATGAATGTAAACATGGCATTTTAACAGTGAGTTCATCAATAGCCGTGAGTGAAAGCTGAAGGCTTTGTAGGATGATCAGCCCGGGTTGCGTAAAAAGAGTTGTTAGGTTTTCACCTTGTTTATTCATAGACAACGCTTAGGTACAAGCTCCTGTATCTAGGACCTGGTGGAGACATAAACAGTATGCGAAAATTTTATATATCATCCCAAACTTGATTTTTTTCTTCTACCCAAACCGATCTCTCAAATAAATCTTTAACTCGTGTCATTTTAACTTTTTTGATCGTTTACAATGCCAAGATAGTCCTTTCCTTTTTGGTATCTTGATAAGTTTATTGTAAAAAAAAACCAACGATTAAATTTGACAGCCTCCAACTAGTATCGATAAATTCAGAATAGTTGGCACCATTGAAATACAGGGGTTTGAGAGTGGAAATAAGACAAGCCTGTCTGATATTTCCCAAGCCACAAGTTGCCCAATGTAATCCAAGGGGGATATATCAGATAAAGGAGAAGTGGTTTTTAAAGCTCTGGCGGGAAAAGGTCAGCATCCAAAGTTTCACCTTTAGTCCTGGGCTCCCGACGTTTTCAGCCCAGCTAGTAGCAAACCGGTCCCGGGCCCTGGGGCCTCGTAGTAGAGTTCGTAGTAAAGTCTAACGTCACCACGGCCCGTTGCCAACTGCGCAGAGGGAAAATTCCCTGCATCAGGGGGGATCCTTCCCTCTTCGCGTCCCGCCTAAAGTTCCCTCCAAGCCTTGAAGATTCGAGGCCTCTTCTCTCCCTGGTCTTAACTTTTGTAACTTTGGCAATCTGTAGAAGAAAAATAACTACTCTTTCTCAATAAACTATGTATTAACAATTTAAATGCTTACAAAGCCGGATAAGCAAAACCCAGTGTTAATAAGTAATGACACTGGCGTACCTGGGGCGTTCCGCTTTTATAAAATATTTTTTTCTAAACCATGTAAAAATAAAAATGAAGAATACAATAATTTTGTGATATACAGAATCAATATT
The DNA here is from genome assembly GCA_930367205.1 of Acanthosoma haemorrhoidale. NCBI lineage: Eukaryota > Metazoa > Arthropoda > Insecta > Hemiptera > Acanthosomatidae > Acanthosoma > Acanthosoma haemorrhoidale. Next base: position 44,180,872 of record OV884015.1, on the reverse strand, counting down.
GTAATAATTATGCAATCATAACAAAAATGCATGCCGACAGACATTTTTACGCTTAGTCAGTGATGAAAAGATGACATATGTGAAATACATTTGGAATTGACGATGACTCCATGAAGATACGGCTGGTAGAGTGCTAACGTAAAAACTAACATTTTCCAACAACTAAACTACTTTAGAACTTGGAGAAATTTTTTTTTTTTTTATTGCAATGTACTACCCCTGTAAGGGCTTGAAGCTAAAGGCTACATGTACTACCCCTAGCTGCAAATAGAAAAACATACAACATAATAATTTAACAAATTTAAATACCTTCGCAATCATCAAACAAAAATAGAAACGTTTACTCCGTTTCAGGCAATCTCATAGGTAGAGATAGGAGAAAAGTGAATGAATACTTAGCAGAGCGTAATTAAATCAGTCGAGTTGAAGTATTATTCATTAAGCTTAATGGACAGCCCCAAGTCACGAGTTGAACAATGACTTTGGCACATCGAGTATGGTAATTCCATGCAAAATGTCAAGGGTGAGCCACGGTGGAGAGAACATGCGTTTTTTTTTTTTCCTTTATGACGACGCCTATCTTATGTTTAAATCTACCACTCCATCTTATGTTTGAGGCAACGGCAAGGCCTATATTCTCTGTGGATTCTGCTTTAAGCGTTCGTATGAAATTTCACAAAAAAAAAAAAAAATTACGTCTTTCTCTGGAATCCCTGTGACAAAGGATTAACTGGAAACGGAACGAATTGCTTCACCGGACAGCGGGGGTTGTCGATGTCGAGGACACACTGAGTCTACTGTTTAGAGGGCACTTTCTTAACAGAGAAATCAGGACTTCAGTCATTTCCTGACACGTTATGAGTCAAGGATTTTTCTTTCTGGATTCCATTTAGATTACGTACTGATTGCCGAGCCCGCAGGGAGAAGCATAATATTGAATTGTACGGCGTAATCGTTTTATTTTTTCAGCGGCCATAAAAATGATACAATCTAGCTGAAACTTCAAATACGTATAAAATAACAATCATGGGCTCTAATGTATTTTTTACGATTAATTTTTTTTCAAAACCATTTGAGAGAACCAAAGATGATTTTCAAATAAAATTAAGTAACTTATTTCAAAATTACGGAATGTTTTTTTTTATTATTTTAAAATAAAAAATCTGTGCAAATAGAGCAATGAGTAATTAAGTTACATGCTCTCAATTATTCTATATTTATAGTATTACATTCACTCTCCTCTGATTTATGGAGTATTTAAAATAACGCCACATTCATTCATAAAATAACCCCATATATACAAAGCAAATTAAGGAAAGCCCGGGTATATCCCAGCGCTTCTCCTGCAGACACTGCTACATTGATACATAGGGCTACATTTTATTTGTGTATATTGTAAATACCGTATGCACGAGGGATAGAATGAGATATTTCGGGTTAAATATGAGTCTAAGATCACCTGTCAGCAATTTTTCATTGCCCCTATTAACACCATCACTCAACACTCTTGGTAGTTAGTTGTAATTATTTTTTCAAATGAAGATGTGTCAGTGTGGTTTTTAAACTTCTTGCTAGGGTAGTCATTATTTTATGTTTTCTTATAGTTTTTCCGGGACGTCCTTTTTGTTCTTGAAATGGATGTAGAAGGAAATATAAACAACCGTAGAGAAGAATCAAAAAGAAAACAAAAGATAAACATTTTTCCATCGGTGTCCATTTTGAATCCTAATATTTCCGCAGAAATAAATAAAAAGAAAAATCGTCTTAAGAGTAATACTTAAACATATACATGCTTTTTTCAATTGTCTATAGCAGATGTAACGGTGACTGGGTTTAAGTGTCAATATCATTAATCGGGGATTGGTTAACTGAAAGTGGTAGATCCTATCCGGTTTTGAATTGATTTCCAATACTAACATAAAACCAAAATCGTTCCCGGTAAAGATAACTTTTAAGCTCAGATGTGATGTTGACTACCAATATTTCATGATTATCAACACAAACGGGAGGGGCTTATCAGGACTAAAGCTTATTACACGGGCCATTAGGAGGCACACTGGACGTGGGTTTGAGTTTTTTTTCTATTCCATAACCGGCACGAGGCAATCTGCCGCCGGGTCACGACCAGGGAAGGACAGAAATGGACCAACATCTGGATGCTGATAACTTTTCTATAGTAATATTCATGGGAAGTTTCGAAAGAAAATAGTACTAAAGGACAAAATCATACCACAATTCCAAATTCAAAATTAGTTCACATAGAATACAACAGTATATTCATGTACAGTTTCAAATCCAATTTTCTTCGGGTTCATGACACCGAGAGACACATACAAGAAAAATATAAATAAACTAATTGGCGTTAATCGTACAAGATACTCCTGGAAGACAGATACAACCAAATGAAAAGCAATACATCACAATTAAACAATTACTTACTAAATGCCTAATAATACTTACTCAGGCATCCTAACAATCAATTTGATCGCTTGAAATATTATCAATAAAAAACATTTTTCAAAATTATCTAAAAGAGTTGACTTTACAATTTATTAATGCCACTTAAAAAAAACAAAACAACTAGTATGAACCAACCCAATTTAAAAAGGCACTATTGATATGCTTCGAGGGAATGGCGTTTTTAAAATTGTTTACGGTAAATTACTCGATACATTAGCGGTAAAAACAATTTGAAATTAAAACAGTAAAAATTTAGCAAGGGTTAAGTTAAATTTCTTTGATTTAAGGCACATAGTTATTCTAAAGCAGTAACCAACCTTTTTTTCTTGGAATTCTAAATGTATTCCGAATGAATTAAATCCACTACTGGTTCGAACTCGCTCCGTTCCGTTTTCAGAAAAATTGCATCTACGAATTTCCTGGTCAAGCGAAATGGTGCCAGTTATTTAATCAGATATTTGTACAATGTAATAACCAAGTTTAAATTATAATTCTTTTGAATAAGGAGATTATTATTTTTTGAAAAGAAATAAGTCAATGAGGTTTCGACTAATATATAATATGCATTTAAGGTAAAAGTAAACAGAGGAGTTTACAAAACACACTATTCACTAAAAAAAAAAAAAGGAAAGTAAATTAAAAGTAGCATGAAAAAAAGGAAGAGCCCATTTATCCTCAGATCTAATAATATTTGATTTATTGATACTATTTGGTCAATTTTGAATATTTTTTTTTTTGAGGTTCAAAGCCTCTGGATCTCTTTTCTAAGTGAGACTCAACAAATCAGAACCTTTCAGACAGTGTACTATTCAAAACAACGTCCGAGCCTTGTAGAACCTTTACTTATTTAGCAGACTTCACCGTCACCTCCTGATCTGGAGTGACAAGACAGTACGAAATGGTATGTTTTGGATGTATGATGGTACCTGCCACTTTGTTGGGTGTAATAGTAGTATGTCTGCACTGTCTCAAGATGAGCAGAGTGCTCAAAGAAATGACACAGCCTTCTGAGATCACGATTTTCTCACGGACATTAGAATAGTTGGTGGGATTTTGGGTAGCTTAGCGGCTGAGGTAACAGCAGTGAACAAAAATGATTTATTTATTTATAAATTTATATTTGCCAAGCACGAAGATACTTCCTCCACGTTATATTAGAATCAGAGCGGGGGATTGTTGATAGTCAGCTTTTATGTTTATCCATATTTCTGAAGAATTTTGGGCCCCATCTCTCAATAGAAAATAAACTACTAATCTACAAAGTTATACTTAAACCATCTGGACATACGGAATAGAGCTATGGGGGACAGCAAAAAAGTCGAACATCAAGCGTATACAATCCTTTCAATCCAAAGTCCTAAGAACAATAGTAAATGCCTCTTATTATGTTAGCAACAAAACCCTTCATAACGATCTTAATATACCCTACATTCTAGAGCTCATCCCTTCCAAGTTTATGAAATTCCACAGATTCCTAATACTGTAATTTTCTATTCTGGGTTTAGCATACATACATCATGGTTTATTATCACGACTTTTAATCGTTCCAGTGATATAATTACCTTGAATGTTCCAACTGCCTATTTTAAATCTTTAACGTACGTTTGTCATTGTAGATATGTGAATGGACTAAGAAATGTTTCTCTGGTTAAAGAACAAAATTTACTCAAAATCGAAAACTGGATGGATTTTTTTTTCAACAATATTACTTAAGTAGAGTTGATTGAAGCGGAGGCTGGGGTCCCAGAGATGAAATATCCCATTACTCTCAGTGATTACAGGACATGGAATTACTGCGGCCTCCTGAAGGCTGACCTCTCCTGGAAATACTCGTACCGGAGGGTCCAACGGAACGTTTGTTCCTTCCCCTCCCCTCAAAGATGTAATTACTGTTTGATTACAAAACGGTTTCAGACTCCATTCTTCAAGAACATTCCTGATAAGCTATGTAATCGCAAGCCACGGAACGTGCAAAATCAAATATTTATTTATACGCATCTGTCGAGGGGTGGAGTCTTAGATGTTAATCAGAACCACAATGTTTCAAATCAGTCACAATACAAACTAGTACTACTAGACTAAAGGTACAAAACGAAACTACAGCGCATTCCGCAGCGGATTTCACGGACATTTCAAAAGAAATCGACGGAGTGTCTTTACACCTTCTTCCCAGAAGCAGCATCACAGACTGAAGAGGAGATGCCAGCGAAATTCCTTCGGAGACTAGATCTTAGCGATTCTTATAGCGACAAATCGCCGTAGGGAACCTTGACAATACGGCGAGGATCAGACAAACGCTACAAAAAAAACATCATTCACTACCATAGTACAATGTTGAGACAGTTGTCTTTTGATGCTAAACCGGATTCTGAGCTTCAAATCGATGCTGTTACGATGTTGTATGTGCGTAGTGCTCACTCAAATTTAAAACAACACAGTTATATGCATGTTGTATACTGAAGAGGTTTCGAAAATATTTCATTTGTGGCTTATTTTAATCCGTTTTCATTGCTTATTGACAAAAGAGAAATAATAATGATCGATATTTATTATTTTATCAAAAAAATTAGGAGTCTCCGAGAAGAGAAATATGATCTACTGTCCCTTCTCTACGCCATGGGAGTATATTATACCCAAAAATGAGTGAACATTTCATTACAGTTCTCAACTACCGTTATGAAAATTTGCATTTTTGTAAATTTTTTTGGGCTCTTTCGAACACATTGAACTATCTTCGTTACTAGAGCATATTTCGGGAAAGCTGCAGAAAAAAAAAATACCTCAAATAATTTTTCTAGCAATTCTTGGGGGAAAAAATACTCACTTCTTTTTGAACTAGATAATATATTGATATTTTACCTTTCTTATATCTTTTTTAAGTAACTACACCTACCCACTGTAGTACCCACAACATCAGGAATGTCATGATGGCGAAGATGTATTTCCTAAAATTATCTCTTATTTCAAATTTGAGTTCATATTAGGTTAATGATGGAAACATTTGCCTATTTTTGGCTCTGTTGGCTTTGTTTGACGAATGAAAGCTACTTAAATCTACTAATGGACATTTTGACAGACCAGGTGTGTCTACATCAGGTCTTGAATACTAGAAAAGAAAGGGAGATGGTAAGAATAGTGAATGTCTCACACTATTTTTAACATATCCCTTTCTTTTCTTGCTATCGGACCTAACGCAAAAATGCAAGGTATCCCGAGCGTCGTTTATAAATAAATTTTACAAAAAAGCTAGTGTTCCGGCGAATGTCATTTCTCTGTTATGGATAATCAAATACCATAAACTGTCATCAAATAGTCCTCACTATTTAGTTATTTACTATTTACTAACGTTTGCAATAGCTAGTTCGCAGTTAGACATTTTCTACATTCTCTATAGCCCATGCTGAAGGTGGTGATGCCCTGACAGATGGTATGATTACATAATTTACATTGTGCATTACTAGGCCAAGTATAATTATGAGGCTATCCAGTACCCGACTTTGTATTTAGAACCTGGGTACGTTACTTAGCCTATATAAATTTGTTTTTTTTTTATAATGTCCAAGGGTACTCAGATCAAATTCGCAGCGCGCGCACACACACGCACACACACACACACACACACACAGACACACGCGTATATACTTACACAAGCATCATCGCTACTATAATTAAACAACAGTTATAATTATGTAACATGATTTCAATATAGTATTACAAGTCCATCATAAAAATTAAATTTAATCGTTAACGACGGTACATACTAATAAAAATGCTTATTAAACAAGAAACATTACTGCTAAGCATAAAATTATTTAAAAAAAAAAAACTCATATAACTTTAATCAGCATTAGTTGGACAGGATAATTATTATCTGCGTGCTTGATAAATGGCCATAAGAAGAATTACAGTTTTTTGTAATGAAAGTTTTGTGAATGAGTTCAATTTGCATGTTGAGTCACGTGGGAGCGCACGGAACAGTGAGGCATTGGCACCGTTTTCTCACAGTCTCTGATTTGATTTTATAACTATGTTGTTATTATTCCAGGACTTTTTTTTTTTATAACCTCTACTAAACTATTATTCAACCCACAAACATAATTAATTATGGGAACAGACTAGGACAAATTGTATTTCTATATTTACAATCTGCACCACTCACCCCTATAATCTTCCTCGGAGATTAATACGGCAGTGGCCTCGCGACCTGCTATAACTAAGAGATAGTGGGAGTCCTGGCAATAGCTATTTTCTGTAATCATGTCCTGAGCGTCTGTGGCTCTCACGCTCTAGGTCAGCCTCCACTGGCTCTTATCCAGTGACGCGGCTGACGTAGGAGCGTGGGGGACTCCCCAAGACTCCGCTTATTCCTTCGCATGCGAGGGAGGTGACAACCTTGTGGACTTGGGGGGCCTCTGGGCTGTTTGTAAATATTGTATGAATGAGCGAGTGAATGATGAATTGTAAATATGGTATGAATGATAACATTTATCTCAATTACTTATTGCCTAATAAAAAGGCAGATTGTAATTTTATCTTAATAAAAATTGTTTTAAAAACCTAAAAAAAAAAATATTTACAATAAGTGATAAAAAAAACAACTAAAAAACAAGATTTAAAGATGAAATATCTAATATAAACGGCTAAGCTAAATTTTATCAATTACATATAAGAACTATTACACAAAGTAAATATCTCACGAAAAAAATTAATATGATGTTTCCCTGCTTTAATGGGTTTAAATAGTTTTGATTCTCAGTATGGATATGGGGTCTATTATAATTGATTCAAATATTACAAATAAAATATCGTTTGAATGATGAATAACAAATCTGGATTGAGGGTATTTATTAACTCTGTCACATGTTGTGACGTATTATTATTTTACCAACAATTCATAAAGATGTCTTAAGAAAAACTCAAATGTATATTCCAATGCTATCTATGAACGATTAAAAAATGATGCTGTCAGATGTCAGGAAAAGGATTGTTATGTTAGACAACGGTTATTTTCGCTTCCACCATAAGCTAAGAAAATATGGCTCTTAAAACGTGCATATAGCCACAAGGAAAAACAGTTTAGCTTGCTTTAAGTGAACTCATATTTAAGCATTGAGTCAGAAGCTATTTTTGATTTTCTTTGCTTGTAAACAAATAAACTGTTTCTTAATGAACAGTTACATACAGTTAGCTGATGTGATCAGTATGGCTCCTCCTAACATCTAAGATTATTTCTTATATTTATTTTTATTTTACGGAATAACTAGGAGAAAGAAAAGGAAGGCCATTTTTGGGCGGAGTCTCTCTTGACTATAGATGACAATTTGCGTTCCTTGAAGTTCCATTCATTCCTCGCAGATGTCATGGGATGATGTTAACAGTTTATGGGTATTATCTTCCTTTATGTGGTCTAATGTTTTTTGAATTGCAAGTTTCAGAAGCAAAGTTGGAGCACATGTGATAAAGTTTATATTCCCATATATTAATGTGTTATTGTTATGAAACATCCATGAGTTTATTCTTTTTTTTTGATTATATTACGTCTTAATAAAACATATTTAACATTTAAAATTTGAACGATTGGATAAGTTCGTAATTGAAGACATCTGTAAGTCTGTATAGGAATGATGAAGATGTCCAGGACCTGTTTGAAGCTCAAGTTTCTGCCTTAACGACGTTTCTATAATAAAAGAATTCTACTTGAAATACTTACATCAGCATAGGATTTGAGTAGGTTTGAGTTCAATAAAAATATTAGAACTTGCTCAAAGTGGCCAAAGTATAAAAGGAAGACACGATGATCGAGGATGTCGGCGATAAATCTGAAGCTGAGGGGGCTGACGAGAGGCTGCCAAATAGCCCAGCCAAAGCTGCCACGGTCCGCTGAAGTTCCCAGCCATTGTCCGCTCGCTCTAATTATGAGAACTGCTATCAACTCATCCCCTGTCCTTCCTCTCACAAGTGCTCTAGGGCTGGTCACTGGCCCTTCGAAGGGCTCATCTGACTCAGGGAAAAGTTCAACATCCTTTAAAATAAGCGATATATAACGGGTATCCAACCAGTTGTTCCAGAAATCTTAACGCTCGGTTGAAGAGTGCCATACGCGAGAACCACAAGATACTCGCATCTCACAGCGATTTGGGGTGGCTGTACCCTTCTGCCCGTCGTCAGTACTTCTTTGGATCCCTACTCACGAGTATTATCATGACTAATGATCTTCCTTACCTCCCTGCCTTGTCCTGTTCAAATCAGTAATCAAATGGGCTTCCTTTGACCGTCCTTTTTTTACCCGGGCCGCAAACCTTCTAGTTATATTCGTCACTCGCTTACTACCCCAACCTTTAAATCTAGACTACCAGTTCCTCATCTCCCTCCAATCCTACAATTAATAATTCATCATTACTCTTTTTATTTTTAATTAATTGTATACGTTCCTTGCTTTAATGTGCCCTAGGAACGTTTTACGCTCTATTTCCCCCAGTAATAATTCCTACATTTTCCTTATTCTACGAATTGTAACTACTTGGAAGCACCATTCACTTTAACTCATTTATGGATTTTGTTTCAGATGATGTTTTTTCATTGACGTTACCACAGATGTACCTAGCCCCAATATTATTTAAAGGTAATCGCATCAGTGCATGTTATATATATTTTTAATCATCTTGTGTTACCCTTTTTATTTTTTCACGCTCCCAATAAATTCTCTTTGTTTCATTCAAAAGTTACATTACATTAACCATATAGTTTCCAGACACCACAGCTTGAGCAAAACACCCTTCAAATAGGTCCCTCCTAGAAAAAGATTCCACTTATCCCAAATAATTTATATTTAATTTTTTCCTTATTCGTTAATTTTTCAAATTTCAGAGCTTAGAAAAAGACACCAGAGTGCCTCTAGACCGAAACGAAAATAACCACTTAACTGATAGTAATAAAATAATATTCTGTATTTATATGCCGGAAAAGTACAAAACAAAAAACCTACAACTGATAGACTAGTTTGACATGTCATTAAAGATAAAATGAATGTCTTTATGTGCCTTGTTACTTGCCAGGTTATTTTATGTACATATCAAGCCCATGTCTGGACTGTCGTGTAATTATGTGATGCCCTGGGTGAATTTGCAGGAATTTGTTGTGTATTCTCTGAAGTTGCTCTTACAAGTCATGGTCCAGGATGGTGACGCATACGTTAATAGAGGCGGGACTAGCATTGTATTTAAACGGAAGCTTCGATGAATTGCATAGAAATTTAAACAGTAATGAGATGGCAAACTTACCTTTTTTGCTAATGGAATTTATGGGTGGTGTGAAGATAATTTTTTTGTATTATTCTTAGGGAGCAATATCCCAGAATAAAGTTTTTATCATTTTATTTATCTATTGCCTCGTAATTTTTTCTTCGACCTAGTCAATGGTTTGTTTTAAAACAGGGTTTTTTTTTTTTTACATCAATAATGAACTAAATATTATATTTGTTAAGACGTATAAATAATATCAATAGTGTAAACAACTAAAATTAAATGATAGCTAAACCGAAATCTTCGTGCCAGATTATTGAATGCTTATTTAATGTTTTAACAAAAAATTACTCGATAATTACAAACAAAAACATTGCGTCAGTCTTTGATGAATCTATAGCCATAAGGGGAAAAAATTAAATCTTAGCTACTCGGCAAATGTACTTACAATGCATTCATCGAAACGTTTGGAATGAATAATTTTTTTTAGTTTTTAACGAATATATCTCGGAACTAGTCGGCGAACTTTATTTGTTGTACATTTAATTTACGAAAAATTATTGAGACTCAATTCTTTTCCAAAGTATATAAATGTTCTCAACGCATGACAATAGTTGAAATTTAATACTTTACTTTATCTTATTTCTACCATAGCTTTCCTCCAAATTAAGCGAATAAAGTGAAACAAATCCGATTCGATATTGCTCAACTCGAGTAGTATTGGCAACCGTTCGCCATTTTTACCTCCATTAGACCTTAGAAGATATTTAATTTTAAGTAAGATAAATAAGTACGCCAACTAGGCAGAGAGCCATTTCGTATTGTTCACGGTAAATTTGGTCCAAATGGAACAGAGTCAAGTAAATTGGGGATCGTTTTCTCACTACTTACTTAGGTCTGAAAATATGCCAGGTTAAGTAAAAGGAGCACATTATTGTGATTAATTTTAAAATATATAATGTAGATCCAACCATTGAGATAAATGGATAATACATGAACTTGAGCCATCATCACTCGCTTCGTCTAAACGTTAAAAGTGTACTTAAGGCAACGGTTGGCAGAGCTTTAATCATCACGTGTCCATCGATTATTGGTTATAAGTATAATCATTTTTAATGTTCCTAGGAAGAAGGCAACAGCTTGGAAAGCGCAGAGATCAAATTAGTTTATTAGTAGCGGGCAATATTAATAGAAAAAAAGAATATTATATTGTGAGGAAAATAATGCTTAGAAACCCAACCCCTCCATACCTAATAAATAAAGCATGTTAGTAGACGTAGGTTGAAGTCATTATCAATAACAAACCTTTTTTAACCGTTCTATCGTTTATATAAAATTACATGTTTTTAAAAGTTTAGAGCAATAATCAAGTGAGCAGTCACCAGATTGATGAGTTTCCTAAGATTATATTTTTAGTGTTTAATTGTCGTTTATTTATTACACATATAACAGAGGGTCTTTGATTAACTTTTTGATTATATTCTATGCGAAGTTTTTAATTTTTATATACGAGTTTTGTTAATTGTTTTTCTTTTACTGATTAATTTCGTTCTATAAAGCAAAATCAATGTGTTTTATAATTTTTTTTTTTTGGGGGGGGGGGCAACTAAATATAAGCTTCATATTTCGAAACAGTTCTTGATTAATAAACTATATCGTAGAGAGACCGACGAGAATGCACTGAAATCTATTAATCTAGTGCCGGCGCCAACCAAATATTAATGGAGAAAAACTAGCAGTCGAATTACATTGCGAACCAGTCGAATGACAAGGGGCAATAAAACGATTAAACATTATGACCGGAGATAGGCCTCTGTTTAATTGAAGATCTAATTTCAGGCTGACTAGATAGGTAGAAAGCGCTAACTGGCAGTCGATCTTCCAACAGCCATTAGTCAGGTTATTAGATCGCCAAATCCGTGGCTGGACCACTGCCCCACTTGGATCGGGGGGGGGGACTCGCATAACTATGATTCGACCTCTAGTTTGCTTGTGTTGGATACAATCTAATGGAGTTGAACTGTACTCGATCTAATTTTGGATCCTACCGATAATCGGATGGTAAAACTTATTGCAAGTATAACTTTCGATAAAAAATAAAACGGGAGTTGATGAAAACAGAACACACATACACAGGGTAAATTGCTAAAACGAAGTTTCATGTGTGTATTATTTCATGAACTACTAATGGACCTACTTCTTGTTTGTATTGTTGTTAATAGGAATTATTAAAATATTTCAAACATCTACATGTAGACTTACTTACACGTCGTACATTAATGAATTTCAAGAATCATCTTTCTTTTATCGATCTATGAGCTTCACGTCATGAAAACCGTTGAATGCAAGAAGCTCCACAAAGTTAATTAATAAATCCGGGGCTCAGGGGCTACTAACACATATTTTCTGGACAAGAATTTTAACATTGAAACATTCCTGAAAATATTGCGTTATTTCAGCACTATTAAAATCATATGCACTCATACTCAAATAAGACTCATCTCTTCTCGGGGCGAACGAATCCTACCAACTCTTAATTTAAAGTAGACTTTCAACATAAATGAGAGTTAGATTACAGAAAATGTGATATCATCATGGCTCCAGAAGCATACCAATTTAAAAAAATCTTTATACAAGAAAATTAACGGTATCTTATCGAGGAAACTGTACCAGGAATAGATCCAAATAAACATATCCACTCATATATACAAATGTACACGCGGCCCAGAAATCCTGAAGGATTTCCATTTCCCGGCAACAAGGCGAAAAGGGTTAGCTAGTTGCACACTAAAAATGATGCCTTGAAACTAAAACCTATAAAATGGATAAAGTAATGTTACCAATCTATCTAGAAATGCATCCCCGAAGTCCATCCATACTTGTTTTTGTCTTTTTCACAACCGAAATACTGTTCAGAACGTTTGGCCAAAGCTAAGGGAAAAATTGATCAGCGATAGAGAATGGCAACAGAATCAGTAACCTTAGTAGACCAGGTCTGGAGAGGAGAGTAGTTCCAAGAAGCCTACCTGAATGGCATGCAGGAAATACCTTTTGTCTGAATGTCCCGGCTTAAAACCCGACAGTAGAAGGTAGATATTTCTCGTCGTCAATACAAGGGCGTTGGAATGTTAGGAAGGTGTGAGTCATATCAGTTAAGTAAAAAAAAATTTTTACCAGCTCTGTTATCGAAGGTCGTTTCAAAGCTATGTAGGTAGCCCGAAATTATAGAATACCCGATTACCGACGCCCTTTTTAAAACGACAGCTATAACTAGTCATAAAGTCGTAGCATAACCGAGGATTTTTTTCATACAAGAAAATAAAAAAGTTAGTGGGTAAAGAGCAGAAGTAATAAAGACTATAGGCAAACCCACGACCGACATTTAACCACAAGAAAAAAGTCTGGGGAAAGTGAGGAAAGTTTGCTAACCAATTCACTGGAAATTGTTCAGTTAATAGATGTCTTTATTAACTAAAAAAATCCCTATATTTTTTAAATTCAACTCGATATAAATATTGTTACATGTATTTTCGGATGCTATTGTAGTACTGGTGGAAATAAAACAAAAATAGTGGTTTTGCGACCATACTGGATTCTCAAAAATAATTTACCAGTCACTGCAGGTCACAAAATAGTGTTATGCGAATGTAATTAGGTTTAATATTAAAAGTAAAAAGATCTTTCAGTTGATGGGTCAATGATAGCAGTCAGATGGCACGATGAAATTTTAATGGTTTACTTCATCAACACCCCAGATTTTGGTGTTTGAATAATTATAACAACATGAGAAAAAAATTTAATTTTGAAAATGGCTGCCACGTTCCTCGTAGTTTTAGGATTTCTTGTCACAGAAGTGAAGATTTCTTTAAGTTAAATAATATTATTTTTAGAGATAATCTAACAGAGACACTTACATATTGTCGTCTACTTTCACGTATATTATGTGTTAATTTATTTATCGGAAAAAAGGTTATGAATTCGGAATATATATTAATAAATATTATACTTGTGTTTTGTAAGTAATTGTGTTATATATAGGTAAATTTATGTTTCTTGTTTGAATTGTCGTCGTGAGGATGCATACGTAAAATCGGCTGTAATATTATATCCATAGTTAAGGACTAATAAAAAAAAAAGGAAGGTATTACAATTGAACATTTTCTGTAAAAGTATATTAGTAAAATTATGGTTCATATTTGCTGTCTGACAAAAAAATGGCGAGGCCCTTAATCCATGGATCAACCATTTGATACTGGTTTTGTTTCCTAAACCTCATTTTTCACACACGGTCAGCCTATCCCAAAGCAGGCGATATGGTCTACAAATAGACCAATGCATCCATAACGGGCGTGTAGGCTCCCCCGATAATCGTCCCGTGGGATACAGAAAGTTGCATAATATCGCCAGGAGAAGATGATCAGAAAGCCAATACTACAGCTCCAGTGTAGCCAGGTTCACACCGTCCCGTTCCCACAGCGACTGAGGTAATTAAGACTCGTTTTTATTCCATATGGTGACCAGACGGTTGTGCTCCACTTCACAGCAGGTGACTCGTCCAGTCTCCATCGTGCGGTTTTGCGCTCTCGATGATACATACGTCTTGGAACAGCCGTAGTAGTAAAAACACCACCTATCACTTTAAGGGATAGCATCCAGAAACTTTCCAACGTAGCTTTAATTAAGTCGGCCATTAGTTTATCGTGGCCACCTTTGTCTTGGCCGTGGAACAAAAGAGATGGCCGCGGCGATGAAGAATTGATTATTATAAACAAAGGGATAAGGCACTGAAAAAGTGATCTCAATCCGGAACCAGCTCATTGTTTTTAATACTTTCTTCATTATAACATAAATTGCTTTTTTTTACGCTACAGTAGGTGACTAACGCAATCCAGGAATTGGATAATGCTCTCTGTCCCATATTAGAGGTCACCAAAATAATAGAGTAGTAATTTTTTTATTCTAGTTATACTGTAACCAAGGTTGTTACTATGCAATGGCAAGGCTTACTAGTAAACATTGCTGTAATTAGAATTTAACTCTCAGTATCTTGAGTATCTTTGTCGTGTACAGATATATCTATATCTTTTCTGTTACTTCTTTATTGTATCTTCAAGATTTTTGGCAAACCTATAGTTCAATCTCCTTGTAAATTATTTGTTTTACACATAATTTTCCCTTTTCTTTGTATATATGTAAAGATACTATCTTTAATTTGAATATTTGAATTTGCCGTGCTGCTTCTACGTGCCTCCACTAGATGGAACTATCAGCAATATTCTAAAAAGTGAGATGATATAGAGAAGGTTATATTAAGTAACAAAAGTTGTGAATAGAGAAGTGATAGTTATAAACTGTAATTGTCGTTTCTTTGTTTACAGGTAAGATTGTGTAAATCAATATGAATAATTGTTATAATATAAAATAGAGTGAATAAAATGGCTTATTGTTTACAGAGAAACTGATTTCAGTTTATTCGCCCCTCCATCAATAATTTTCTTGCATATATATTTTTCTCTACTGCTCATAGGAAATAGATTTGCATGAAAATATGCTTTATATCCACTCAATCCTTCTGCCCTAAACTAGCCTCGAATATGGGATTTTATTTTTTGTTAGCATGTGAATATGTAGTTTGATTACTCTTTTTCTTTAATGGAAGATGGCTTAAACCTGGGGCTCAGCCCAATTTTTATTATTATTAAAATGTATTATACTTACACATTAAATATAGATGTTAAGTTTAAGATAACCATAAACTAGTAAGAAATAGTACAAATGTCAATAAAGCTTCATTTAGATTAAGCAGGTTCTTTAAAGGATAAGTACCACAAAATGTGCCTTTTCACATTGATAAACAAGGGCAAAAACTGATTCTAATTACACGATTTTTTTTCCCAATTAAATTTATTTTGAGGATTCGGAGTATATAAATGTCGTAGTTGGTAGGTTTGAAAACATGAAAATTTTGTCTACATAAGGAAAAATGACTTATTACAAATCACTGACTTTTCCGAAACTCGAGGCACCTTGTTGCTGATGGAATAGATATTCTAAGTTACTAATTAATATTTCTTTTTACACGTTTTAGAAGATTAAATATCACAAAAAGATCTTATGAAGTTCTTCTATACAAATTGTTACATAATCTATTCATCCGTTCTTTTAAGAGGCACTTCGGCTTTATGATGGTAAAGATTATACTAACGACAAAGACCAGGAATAATTGGTCTGACATTTTACTTGTCAACCACATTGAAAAATAACAAATTAAGAAATATTATATGATTATATTAATAATATACAGTACAGCTTATGAAAATCTAATAAAAGAAATCTCCAATATTTCACAGAGGAACAAATTTGCAATATAAAATAATTGAACTATACTAATAATAATTAGCAGATAGTAATGTAGCCTAAGCGTTATAATAAATGCAAAAATCCATCAACAAATTATTTAATAATAATGCAATTAAATGTAGTAGCTTAAAATATTTTTTCTTAGTGTGAGAATTAACCTTTTTCTGGGATATATTTGCATTCTGATTAACACTTCTCTCAATGAAAAGTAACGAAGCTAACGGAGCCGTGAGAAATAAGTTTAGGCATAAGTATAGGCCGACATAAGGAATCCTAATCTTAAAACTCTCTGGCTTAAACCTAATTCGCCGAAACACTGTACCCAGGGGGTAACAGGTTGCCACCCATTGCTACTAGAGGTGATTATATCGTGAAAAAATTCACCTGTTTAAGGCGGAACTCGAACCCGCACAACCCGGTGGTACTCTACTCTCCTATCACAATCTACGGAATAGAAGTATTGTGGTCAATGACAAATCCAAAAATCAATAAAGTGTTATAGCACTTAATTACTGCAATAGTGAACATACCAGTTGACATAACTATTAAGTCTTTTGACAACTTTGAAAATTTAAAGTTTGATTTTATTATTCATTGATTTTTTGACTGAAAAAAATATCCTTCTATTGGCTATCTACGTTCTATAACTATTTCTATTCAAAATAAAACAAAAAAATGATTTGACCCTTTTATAATTATTTAATATCAAAATAATATAGAATGTAGAGGCTACTCATGTTATAGAGGGTTAATAGTACTGTTTAGTTTTATTCCTTCCCTGAATGGGAGGCGTAAAACCTTTTTTTTTCGTATAACCCAAAATAATAAAACGTTTACAAACACGTAAGGATAAGAAAGATACAGTACTTCCTGGTTTAACATTTTTAAAAGCTTTTTTTAACATTTAGAAAAACTGCTAGACAGCACTAAATTTATCTAAAGATAAGTTTAACCATGAATTTTGCTATGCCCTTGATGTATTGCTGATTGATACAGATTCTAAGAGCAAGAGAACAGTTCATATTTTGGTATTCAAGTACTCAATAAATGTTGACAAAGAAATCTAAGGAAGCATTTGTACTTACACTGACCTATTGCTCTGTGGCACTAAAAACGATTCGGCAATTATAAGCTGAGTCAGATTGCTAATCTTCGAATGCATTTCCTAGTGGTTATTTGCCAGGCAATTACTAAGGCGGATAGAGGTCATTAGCACCCCAACGTGGATGGGTTGTTCCCATGGCTTGGAGGAAATGCACCCTAGCGCCACGCTTTCGGGTTCCCAGGAGCAAACAGAGTAATTAGGAGCATCTTCGCTGGATACAGGAGTTGCTGGATTAGAACTGACGATGTAGGAACCTACTCGGTGTTGATGAAGCTCTCCCACCAAGTTCATCGAACAAAACTTATGCCAGACACAATAAACTGCCACTTTTGGGGTTGATGAAATGAGCTCAGGACTGGAACTAGGATTTGGAACTGTATTTTTAACATAGAATTACTCAAAAAAGAGTAAAAATTTAAAATTTTTACTAAATTAGTTGTAACCGTTTGTAGCGACCGCTAACTACATAAGATAAATCACCCTATACTCTATTGCATATATAATGTAAGCAAAAGTAAAATAACATGAACTAAATGTATTATAGACAAATGTAAATAAACAAATATAAATCATTCATTGTAAATGTGTTAAGCAATAAAAGGTGGGGGCCAAGCAAGTCCCATGAGACGGGCCACCAGCTGTCTGTCATAAACATAAACAACCCTATTGGGGCCTCTCTACCTCCAGGGTACAGGGCTGCCGGGTAGTTAGGCGTCGGTCGCGGTTCCTCACTACATGTGTGAAAACCAGCAGTAGCCGCGTCACCGGATACGATCCAGTAAAGAGCGCAAGAGCCACAGACAAAGATATGATTATAAAGTTACCATTCCAGAATTTGTTTTTGTTTACAAGGTAAACCCAATAAATTAACTGTCTCCCATCACAAGAACTACATTGTTAATCAACAAGAAAATCACTCAAATATCCTTAACACGAGTGTGAATGCTACTGGCGAATTCCTAGATCATATGGTGATCTGGGCTATCCGTACCTTGTGATCTATAGTATGAAGCGGTGTTAGCTCGATGTAGTAAAGTAATACACGAGAAAAACTTAAAGGGGTAATTTATATATATATATATATATATATATATATATATATATATAAACGTTATCGTCTCCCGGCTGTAGACGATCAAGACAAAAGAATGAATAAGGAAGTTAATGATAGATGGTTTCATTTATTACTGGCTTTATTCTCGTCCTGATCCTCTATACACCCGTTACGAGTTTGTTTACCTTAGGCTATGTGGTATGAGGCTTAACATTGCCGTACCACTAGCTATACCGTATATATATCAGCTTTATTATGATAAAATTACAATCTGCCTCATTGGGCAATAAATAATTCGCAATATGTTTTATAAAGATAAATGTTTTCCTTCTTACCATATTTACAATGTTCATTCACTCGCTCATTCATGCAGTATTTACAAGCACCCCAGAGACCTCCCAAATCCAGATGGTTGTCACCTCCCTCGCATGCGAAGGAGGGCGCGGAGTCTTGGAAAGTCCCCCACGCTCACCAGTCACCAGTAAAGGGATAATTAACGCGCGAGCAATTTACTTTTACCCGACCAGACTCTCAATTCAGTCATGCATGTAAATATGTACAGTAAAAAAAGTAGATTTAAGTTAAAGCAAAAAGTGCAAATATTTTTCAGCGGAGACTTCCAAGACGTAAAGACAAGAGAGTAGTGAGGCGCTCAAGCGAAAAGACAGCCTATCGAGCCGAACAGAGGACCTCAATTACCGGACCAGGAGTGTGACGGCAGGTTGTTTCAGGATATAACGAATGGTAAGGAGACAGGTAGGGGAGGATGTTGATGGCAGGGGGGGAGGGTGGTACTTGAGGGGTAGTCGAGTGTAGAGCCGGCGAGCCAGGAAGTAGGAAGCTCGTCCATGGGAAACCTACTGGCGTTGATTAATTCTCAATTGGGAGTTTTTTTCAATCTGGTGCCTGTCAACAGTACTCGCTATAATGTGTTATGTCTTGTATTACTTAATGCCAACGATGTAAGTTAATCCATACTAGTTGATCATCGACTTACTTCAATCCATCAGCTTCTGGATTTAAGGAAACTTAGTACGGGAACTCCACCCCTCTGTTACATTATATTTTCTACATCCTTGCCCCATGACTTTCCTACTTCATTCCATTCCTTTTCAAGGGTTCTATTCTACTTCCCTCTCGTTCTACCCCCCTCGTTTCCTGAGACCGCAGGGATCCCATTCTAGAGCTTGTTTTTCTAAGCTGTTGAGCTTCCTCAAAGTGAGCCTGGCCCTACTTCATTTCCTTATCTGGAGGACGGCCACATTTTTAGAAGTTTATTTATTAGCACATCTACCGTTATTTTATCTTGACAAAAATACAGTCAATATCAGTACTGTTGTAAAATAGACATTCACAGTGTCAGATTTATTATTTCCACAAACGATATTTGAGAGCTAATGAGACCCACTAAGTGGCCGAGTTCAATTTCAGTCATGCGCATTTTTTATTTGGAGGACACCATTCATTTTTCATCAACCTAAGCCAATGAAACAATCATTCAAATGTGAATTTCCACAGCTTCATTCGGAAGGTAGTATATTTACAATGACATTTCCAGAATATACATGGGTTGTCTTGTATATGTCAATACAACGAAGATCTTCCTTAAATATCCTGTCCTAAAAGGCCAGCGGCAGAACGAGTCGTGAAAGTATACTTGTTTCTGTTTGTATCGATAAATAGATATGCTGCAGATATTATGCTACATGAAAGTGAATTCCATATAAAAATGCAGTTGTTCTACATTTTCCCGCTGGAAACCAGTTCCTTCTTATTCAACAACGTTTAATTTTCTTGGTGAAATGTTTGACAAATCAAATGAAAAACAACTTTATAAACGAGTTGGCATTATTTCGTGTTTTATTTTAATGAGGGTTACAGCGTCAATTGCTCCTTAGAGTGAATAATAATATTATGCTATTAATGGTGCTTAAGAGATTTATAGTTTAGCAGAACTTATCAAAATTATTATAAATAAAAGCCTAGAATCTCTTCAGACGAACACTTGGAAGAGAGCTGGGCTAGTAGCGGTACCTATCATTCATTACATGGCCGTGTAGACTTTACGCCCTACATACGACTTGGATCACTTTCTACAGAGGCTACCTAACCGCTGGCCTAAACTATCACCTTAGGACTTTCGGCTCGAGTGAGCATTGTATCGTACCGATAGCAAAAACATAGTTGTGGATCTGCAAGAAATACAGATAACGTAAATGTTGAGTACTATACGTTTTGACCCTGTCTAATCCCTCAAGACAAAAACTAAACAAATTTGTGTCGATTCGCAATTTTTTAGGAATATGTGACAAATCAAAGCTCAAAAGTTACCGAAGATTAAAGATTATGATTTCGGCCTTGTTCATCGGAACATCTGCGATAAAAAAATGAGTTTCAAAAGATTAAAATTTGGGTGCCAACAATAGGACTCGCTTACCAAGTGTCGCTCGAGTCAATTTAAAGATTTTAAAAATATATTTAACTATCAACATTTTTTTTATCAGTTTAAAAGACGATTTTCAATGACCTAGACGGTTCAAAAACATAATAAAGTACTTTTTATCAAATCCAAATAGTTTTTTTCTCAACTACATAATGAGCATTTAACGAACCCATGTTACAGCAACATCAATCTCTCCTTACTAATTTTACATCTGTAACTTCATTCACATTTATTTAAAAAAAATGCAATGTAGTTCATAACTAATTTTTTTTTTTTTAATAATGAAAAATTGGTGTCATTCTGTAAGTTGAGTGCTAACTAGGAGCACCCTAGTTCATTAGAAATAGCCAAATTCATTTAGAATTGGGAATGACCTAAATTTCTTAACGTATAGAAAATCTTTGAAGAGACACTACCTGGGCAGTTAGCATATAAGAATGCATATTTGCATTAATAAATGATCTTTACAAATTTACTTATTTATTTTGTAAATGGAGAATTTTTCCTTGTTTAAAAATTCGGTGAAATACTAATGTGTCAGTCCAAATAAATACATTTATTGATTGCAGGTCAACAATTAAACTAACAGAACAAAATAAGGGAAACCCATAATGTTCTGGATTAATCATTTAAAATATAGGTGAGCAGACAAACCGCCTTTCGTTCTCTCAAACTTGTTCCAAAGCAAACCTTGTCAAGATTAATTAATTAAGTGAGCACTTCACATAGGCTACTAACGATATAGTCCTCGACGAGGTAACGAGCGCTGGCGGTGGCCGATGTAGCCCAAAGGGTAGCTAATTGGTAATTAATGTTAATAAAAGAAAGATAACATCATCAAGGAAGAAGGGCAGATACTCATCAGGTAATACTCGGGACAGGATGCACTGTTCCCACGCACAGCTCCGATGAAACGATGACCGCGGACCATCACAGACGAGGTGAATCGAGCAGACCTTGTAGTGAATGCGAAGGGAACAGATTCAGATGATGGATCTTCATTGAATTTCCTCGGTTGCTACAATGAAAATCAAACCATTATGATAACTTATGGCAATCCAGTATCATACTACAGCATTGTCTATATAAAACATAACATTTCAATTACTTCGAACTTAAATAGAACCATTATAGATAAATATATCAAATTGGGTTCATGACCGAAACGAACCTGATGTATTGACCCCACCTTCATAAAACCTAGACGTACTCCTTATAATTGTTACCTACCTTTCGCTGATTGCCAAGCCAAAGGTAGAGAAGCTATAATTAACTGCTACGGGAAGTCATAAAAACGATACAATCTTCCGGGAACTTTAAATACATACCCCAAAACCCGTTTTTAATTCACCTGATTAAGGCGAAATGAAGCAAATTATTAGAAACAATAAAATCAATAAATATAAAAGTTAAGATAGTTTGTATAATTTAACAATATTTGTCATATAAATTCCAGAGAAAAAGATAAAAAGCTAATAACTATTCCAGTTATTTTGTCTACTATTTTTGTTATGAGTAGGTTTTTTTATAATAGTTTAACTACTTTTTAGGAAATTCATGCTTAACTTGATAAGGATGTATGACCTACGTATTTTTTACATTATTAAATTCGCTACTAAAAAAAATGAACTAACAATTATTGTTGCATAAAATGATCCCTTCTGAGTTCCTGGCTCAGGGTGGTTTTAAAAGGATAAAATCCTGACTAAAACTACCAATCTTGCATAACTTAAAGCATCAAAAAAGTAACTAAAATAACAAATATATCAGAAAATTGGAGAATATCGGTCATAAATAATTTTTTTTGAAAATCAAACGACAATCTTGCCCAAAAGACTCTTTTTAATCAGAGAGACGTGATTGTCTATGGCCTGACTAACCTAAAGATATGTTCTACCGACAGCAGGTGATAGCCACTGAGTCCTGTGTTTTCTTTCTTCTTTCACTTCTTAAAACTTCTTAAATAGAAAATAGGACAGGTAGTTGGTTACACAACCTAAGATTTACTACCTATTGTGCAGAATATGAAGTTGTAGTAAATTCATATTCTGCACAAAATATAACAGCTCTTCGGAGTCTGTATGCGTTCTTGTACTTGTATAATTTCAGCTACTTAATTGAAAACATGACAAATTGTTGAGTTCCACTCAACGTAAATAGCTGCGATTTGTCCTAAAATATTTAGCACGACAAGGTGAGTAAAAGTAAAAATCAATCGCGTAAGAAGACCCAGGCAGGTGCCTTTCCAAAACTGACGCAAAAACTAATTTTAGTTGAATCGATTCAATCGAATTGAAAACACATAAACATACAATTATTTGAAAGATTTTAATATCTGGTTAAATTTCGTAAAGAAGTGACATGTAATTCGAGTTTTCAAAACTGACCCGTTCCAACATGACAATATTTAAAAATTTATTTTATTTGTCCTGCCCACATGCCATAACGATGACGATTGACGGGCAGCCAGTACAGAAAACCCATTACTACTTCTCACAAAATTCCAAAATAGAATTTTGACCGAACAAAAGTCAATGTGGTCAATAGTAAAGTCCGAAAAGACAGCCTGGGACGTTCGAGATCAAAGAGATTCACCTATTGGAGGCTTACACACCTGTTGGCACCCTACCTGCACAGATACACTAATGGGCCTAGTACCTGTTGCAGTGGATAAGACAAAGCAGAGCAAGGCAGATGCTAATGTCTCTGTAGGGATAGGCTATTTCACGGTTCCCAACTGCCCACTGGCCCAGAACGGCTGAGTCACCAACGGTCTTCTGTAGAACCCCCGGTCACCGACCAACCTAAAAAGTAGTTCCAAGTAGATTGCACTGTATCCAGACAGGATATTCCTGGATTAGCAATATATAATCTTTTTGTATCACTGGCTTAAGCAAACATGTACTGTGCTCATCAAAAGATAAGAACAAAATCGCTGACTTTCCTCAATACTTTTGCTGGTTACCAACCAGTCTTGGAAAAGCATACTCGAAAATCTATGTTAGCGACGAAGTAAGTGATCGACAAAGAA
This sequence comes from Acanthosoma haemorrhoidale, assembly GCA_930367205.1. Classification (NCBI taxonomy): domain Eukaryota; kingdom Metazoa; phylum Arthropoda; class Insecta; order Hemiptera; family Acanthosomatidae; genus Acanthosoma; species Acanthosoma haemorrhoidale. The sequence goes on along the minus strand of OV884015.1, from coordinate 44,157,178 downwards.
ATGTTAATCTAAGGATCAATAATACAAATTTGTTTAGCATATACGTTTAAATCGACACTAGTGCTTTACAGCAAATATATCCTTAAAGCACAAAAAAAAAAAAAAAAAAATGACATTGTAGTTGGAACTGTTTTGATAATGTTAACGGTTTCACAATTGAAATAATTTATCAGCATCTTAATATGTACTACTTTAATATCTACTCACAAGTTTTCAAGAGATCAACATGACATCTGACATACCTAAAAATAAAAAAGAATTTTAGCAGATTGAAATGGAGTACTCCTTAATAAAATAAAATAATAATGTGAGCATTTTGGTTTACACAAATAGAATTGATTCTCTAAAACAGGAATTAAATTCAATATGAAAAATATACTTGATTTCCTTACCAATACAAAGGCACGAGCCAAAAAAAACAATAAAATAAAATAGTTTAGAAAAACAAAAGTATTCTGTTTATAGAGTACCGTAATTACATTTTTCATGAGAAACCATGTGACGTACATTCAGAAGGGACATTTGATGTATTCCATATTTTGTATAATAAATACAATACCGGGTTCATTTATGGATGTATAGCGAATACATACACATTGAGACAATCCTCCAGCAGGCTCTATGACGAAGTTATTACTGTAACTTATAATAGAACTATCGATGATAAATTGTCAAATGCAAAACAGACTCGCCTGATGCATATCAAATAGAGAGCTCCCTGAGCAACCACTGTTTAAACTGCATACCAGGGTCTTCTGCTCGAAGGTGGCTCTAGCATAAATATGATGCATTAAATATTACAGCTAAGGACAGCACTATTGATGCGGTGACAATAGTTTTGAATCCGGTTACACTTAGGTATGCTGTGTCGAACAAGTTGGTAGCACACGTCCTAACCCGTGCCTGCCATCTAGATGAACTCTATCAGGGTCGCGATTTTGTTCCATGTATTGATTATTAGTCCTAAGGGGGGGACCCGACGTGACGCTCGTCGTACCTAGGAGTACCGTTCGTGTCTTCTTCAACCTGCACGAGTCCCGTCGTCGCAGAGCAGCGAATAAAATTCTCGTCTCTACAAAAAGTTATTTTCTTTTGCAAAGGGCTTCCGACTGCCAAATAATAATTATCAGAGCCAGAAATTAAAATAATATGATAAGCGTTAATATAAAGAACAGACAGAACCTATTATTGCTAATGATCAATTAATTAGTCAATAAGATAAAAAGTTAAAACGTTCAACAGTTTCCACAATCAAGTTATCAATAGTAAAATTAATAATAGACAGAATTAATTTAGTGATGTAGTGTTATATATTATCAATTTTATTATTAATAAATCGATTAAGATAACAGTCTACGTATATTTAACCAGTTCCTTTACTTTTTTCTTCGTAAAAGTCAATTAAGATCCAAGAGTTCTCTGCGGTCAAGCGCTATAACTAGGAACTACCACTCCAAGCGCTATAACTAGGAACTCTACTCCAAGCGCTCTCTAGCACAACGATGGGAAACTATGTGATAGTTTATAATATTAAGTACCTGAATACAAAGTACATAAGTGAAGTAAACATATTAGCGAGCAAGCACATTGCAAAATATTTATGTTCATCATTTGAGTACTCTCTATTTATAATTATAACCAAAATTTAAAATAAATCGCTACTGAAAAATTAAAATTAATAAATCGCAACTGGAAACTGGAAAGTTATTTTAACTCTGGACGGACTAGTCGATTGACGGATAATATTTTCGTATAATTTTAATAGCACTTTTCTTTTTATGTACAAAAAACAACTTTTTATCGGCAATCAATATTTGATGATTGACTAATGAAGTTTGTGTTAAATATTTTAGTATAATAAATCGTAATGGAGTGGTTTAATACTCAGGCTCAAGGACTTAAAAGACGCCCTGGACTGGTTTAAAGAAAAAAAAAAAAGGAAGGATCTGACTGGACAGCAGCCCATTCATCACTTTTTAATCAAGCCAGAACCAATCATGGCGTACACGCGCCATGAAAAATCATGATTATTCCTGGTCCTGTGTGGAGTGACGGCTGAAGAAAAAATGATTAATGAGAACATATTCAGATATAATAGAAGCTCTTCGGTTTTATTTTATTACTTTCTTAAGTGCTTTTGTACAGATTTGGATATAAATTTAGACTATATTTAATATTACACGTTTTATCATTATGTTACGATAATTATTTTTAAACCCCCCCCCCTTAGCTCTCCAATTATAAGATTAAGGATGATGGAAAAATAAAGGAATATTTGGGTTGAGCGGATCCTTGTACTAGGAGTACCTGCTTGAAGGTGGTCTAAGGGAATTAAGGAGTGTGGGAAGCCTCGGTAGAGGTTGAATGTTGCGGTACTGTGGTGAGAGTCCACTGGTGGCTGGGCCTAGATTCCCTCTAGGCATGTAGTGTAGTCTTATTTAGTTGGATAGCAGTGATGGGTGCCCGTTGTTGAGAGGCTTGTTGTTGGTGGGCCAAGCGCCGTGATGTCCATCATTTGGTCTGCTTTACCAGATCTTGAGACCTGCCATCTTGCCGGTAGCGGTGGGGGTGTCATGTCCCGGAACAGAGGGTTTTGGGTATGTTTCATCTAGTCAAAGAACTTGATGTGTCTTCTTTGGATGGCTTCGGTGATGGTGGGGATATTTTTAGTTAAGTGCTATGAAAACCAATTTAAATAACGGCAGGGAGAGTTTTATCTACGAATTAATTTATGTAATAAGCACTTTGAAACATGAAATTTATTTTTCCAACAGGATACAATTATAGATATTTCACTAGTCAGGGTCTATACCTACTTTAAATATTGTCCATGCCAGTTGAGTCATAATATTGAACATACAAGTAGATTCAATTGTTTTATGTTCCCGGCTCCGTTGAGCACGAGAAGGAAAATATAATATAATAACTTCTGTTTGGGGTTTACTTAGCTTTGTAAGTAACTATTAGTAACTTATTAGTTGTTTGGGCAGCAAAGTAACGATTCCGGTGTAGAAAACTTGAACATAGAGTAGCATCAAACCTCAAACCAAGGTATATTCCCCCATGAGGTGTATTAACATGAATTTACTTAATACGTACGCTTCCCAAATCGTCCCCAGAGGCCTCCATTCATTTCCTTTAAAGGAGCATTTTTCGAGGATGGAAGTATAAGTCTTTTCAATAATTTCAGCAATCGTCTTTCCGGTAATATTGTATATAGAATCTAGAGAAAAAAATTATTTTTTGCGTGATTTGGAGAATAATATATTATAATAAACCGAAAATGTGGAAGAAATGTTTCCTTTTTTCAGAGAACCAAACTCAAATATGAAAAAGACTATGCATAGATTAGAGGACGTGGTTCTGCCACCTGTTGGGGTCAACCCATTTAAACTGCGAAGACCACTTCCAAGCAGGTTTTCTGATTTGGTATCTGGGCCGTGGGGCCGGATTCCGCGATCGACACGCCCTGGCAGACGCCCAGGAGTCAACAGTACAACTTTGTTTGTTTACATCCTGCTAGAAGGAAGTAAACAAACAAGGTTGCACTGTTGCATTACTATAGTATTATTAATAACTAATAAGCCTGAAACAAAATGGCTATCATATATATAAATTAATTGCTACATAAACTGTTCTCCAAAATCGTATTTTAGACACAGACAGATTTGGAAAAATATTAAACGAGGCAAGGATCAAGTAAGAACAATTTAAATAATGATGGCTGTGATTGGTTAACTTCAGTTTAACAAGTCGTTTAACCCGAAGCACTAAAAATTAAAATATTTTAATTATTAACAAATAATAATGTGCTGTTAGGCGCAAGAAAATTTTAGGCTGGAGCAAAAATAACACAGGTCTACAAGAAAACCTTTTTTTTGGAGCCTAGGATTTTAGAAGTTATTTTAGCTATGTTTGGAACGCCGAATCCAAATATGAAGTTTTTTCTGGTCAGAGCTTTATTTTTACCTGCATTCGTAAATTCGATGAACGATGCTGAGAAAAGCCTGGATGAACTACATTTGGTGCAGTTGTCGGAAATTTTCTAAGCAAACACAAAGCTGAAAACTATGTTGAACTGGTAAACAGTTTCAAATCCCTTGGGTGAATATCAGTTTTGAGTTCCTACTGCTCAAGAAATAAAACGTTATTAAGAAGACAATGAAGAAATAATTTTGTATTCATACAGAATGTCAATTCATAGCATAAGAAGTCATGTTTATTAACTTGTTCAAAGGCTTTTCTAAAACGGATAACTTAAGTGCATCCCAAATGGAGGGCAAGCTTAAATTACTTGTCTAGCCTAATTTTCCCCATTGAAACCTTATTTAATTACAACCCAGTAGATTTACTTGCACTACAATAGTAAATACATAATGGTATAACCAGCCCAAAACCAAATAAGAGGGAATTAATTACTACCCCTTACGCGAATCCTACAATATATCGGAAAAATAATAAGTTGTTTACTTGTGCCATCATTAACCTATTAATCTCTCTATCATAAAAAAACCAAATATGTACAAAGACTAGATAATGTAATTTATTTTCAAGTACTATGACGATTTACAGGAATTACATAAACTTTTTTTTATGACTGATTTAATTTATTTACGTATTTTATTTGAATGGCATGTGACATGTGAGTAATAAACAAAGGTTTTAGAGTTGCATGAATAAAATAATATTTATTAAGGTTTTGTTTTGATTGCTTTACGGTAATATGAAACTTTGCAACAAACTATTAAATCTGGAAGGATATGCAGTTATTTCAATCATAATTAATTTTGACATCCTTCGAAATATCATATACTAGTGACAACCCATTTTTCTCGTCCGGCTGGGGCCGCCAATAAATATGAATTGGTCAAGATAAGAGCTAAATCAACTGAAATCCACATTAGGGTTTCTTATGTAGGATGTCCTTTGTATGGAGTGTAACCTAGGAAGGAAGTCGCAATTCTATACCGCAATTGTATTTTCCATTTTGTGTTACTTTTTTTTATTCCAAGTATTAAAATATCGCAGGATATACTTTTTACGTGTCTTATCTTGAGACAAACTATAGCGCAAATGCTGAGCTCATGAACTGAAATCCTTTTGCCATTGGTTTCTTTTTTTTTTTCACTTGCCGCGTGACTAATAGATAACAGCGGCTGAGATTTAAGAACAGCCTCCGGTATTGAATATGAACCATTGACGTCGTAACATGATACATTTCTATGCGAATGGCTGCGGTCTGTCAGCACGTTCCACAGTAGGGCTGTGGTGTAGTTTTGTAACGCTGAGACCAGTTAAATTATATCTAGTCATTGCAAAAGCTTTCGAACTCTGCTTAGTAGCGTAGCGCAGCTCGGAGAAGGGAATGAAAATTGAGAGTGAAAATGAACAAGAAAAATATCTGTGTGTTAACATAGGCCAATGGTAATAATCTTGGAACTTCCAAATCAGCCGTGCATACAACTTTTGCCTTCCGGGTTCCCAACCACCCTTTCCAAGTCATTCAAAATCAAGAGGGGTTTTAACAATTATAACTGCCGACGTGTCGGGGTCAGCACACACATTTGTGTTAAATTGCATAGTTATTGTAATCATTGGTTCCGTTGACTACACCATGAGGTATAATATTATTTATTTTGATATAATTTAGACAAAAATAATGCCACCCAAGATGGACCACCACCATCGCCCTCCCCCCTAGGCAGGCCTCTGTTCAGAAGCGTATTCTAAGTTTATGGATGTTATATCCTTAGATGAACAGGATATTAAACATCTTTTCCAAATTAAGACATCTGTCGTGTATGAAATGGGTGGTGAAGAATGGGCAAGTGCATCATCCACTAAAATGAACAGCTTGTCTTCCAAGAAGTGTACGCAGTTATCATTGTCATATTCATGTAGTTATCTAGCCGAGTCTTCACAGAATCGAAAATTGTAACGACCCCGGTGGTGATCTAAACTAGAAATTAAATGCCTATGAAAAAAAACATTAAGTGCTTTTACTTGAGAGTGCTTTGTTTTATCATTTAAACCACCTGGGTTGGATAGGTAAAAACGGCTTCCAAACAAATGAAAAAATATACACTGATAAAATATCGATAAAAATATTCGCATAAAACTAAAGTATATAGAGTTGGCTTGTAATATAAAAATGGTTCCTATTGCTGGTTCTCAAAACTTTTTTTAATATGTTCTGATCGCAATTTTAATGACTATTGTAGAATATACCACAGTCGAATGACGTTTGTTTGCAGGTAAATACCACTTTTGGGTGGCTTGTCATATTTAACAAAATCTTCATTTTAAACGAGAACCAAAGTATGTATGAGTTAACTGATAGCTGTTAGCGGATTATTTGTTGGGCAATCGGCTTTGGTCCTTTCTTTTGTAAAGTGATATTTTCATTCTGGTTGTAAGCTTTTTGAGACCGTGGTAGGTGGCAGACAGACGCACAGGTAGGAAGAGCCACCCAGCGCAGGTTGGGCCAGATGCGCGACAGCTGCCTTACCTGCAGCCGCAGCACGCGCCCCTAACTTCCTCCACGGTCGGGATCCAATTCAGTTCAATAATGAGCCTGTTTTATTGGCGCGAGGCAAGGCACGACCCAATGTAATAATGGTGCCAGACGTCTATTTTCTAGTAGTGAATGGTCCCAGGAATGCGAAATTATTCATAGTTTCGCAAGTATGCAGGAAAGTATACCATAGCATTTGATAATATGTTTAGGAAACGTAAAACTATTATTGTAGTAGTTAACCAACGTGGGTCAGAGCTTTTTTTTAATTGCATTAAATATTATTTTATTTTTAAACAACTAAAACATTTCGCAGAGAAGCAGCTTATTGTCATTTGCCAGTAAGGGTTAACAACATATACAAACCAGGAGATGCTTTGGAAACCAATCTTCAATTTTTCAACTAAGCTCAGTATAATATCATGTTAGTAGTACATGTCTTTGGCAGGTGTTATTTATTATACATGTTCCTTCAAGAAAGATTTGTAGTTTTTATGAAATTTTAGACCAGAGTGTTTGCCCGAAAAGACAAGTTGACCAAAAAATGTTTTAGAACAATAAACCAATTTCGGGGGCCTTTGTATGGAAAGATATTTTAAACTTTGTATTTTTTGTGATTTCACAAAGGATAGATATGAAAAACGTATCCTTTTGAGAAATCACGTTGATGGATGACAGAAGCCTGGACACAAATTAGCTTCTTAAAACTGTTTTTAATATCGTGTAGTCACATAGTTCCTTTGGTAGCACATGATTTCCTTCAATCCACTGCAGTGTCAATCACCACCCTCACTTTTCCCCTTACTCTAGCATCAGTGTACTGCCCTCCCAATAAATCCATTCCCGATTCCCAATTCATCTCCTTTCTAGACTCCATCGGGCATCGTTTCCTTGTGGGTGGGGACTTTAACGCAAAGCACCAACACTGGGGCTCAAGATCCACAAATACACGAGGACGTGCTTTGCTGTCTGCACTCACACGGAGACATTGCTCCACTATCTCTCCTGACACAGCCACCTATTGGCCATCAGATCCCAACCGAAATCCAGATCTCCTTGACTTTTTCTTCTACAATAGTTTAGGAACACTAAACTATTCACTCAAGCGCCTCGATGACCTCTCCTCTGATCATAGTCCTTTATTATTAACCATTTCCCTAAGACCAATTCACAAACTGCCTCCTCCTTCATTTATTAGGGGCCCAGTTGACTGGGACCACTTCCGTCAGCTTCTTACAGAGTCCGTAAACCTCAAATTATCCCTGAAAACATCCCAAGACCTAGACGATGCAGTGCATTCTTTCACTACTCTGGTCCAGAGGTCGGCTTGGGAGGCATCGTCACCCCATCGTCACCCAAGAATCCACAATCATAATCGTTTACCTCAACATCTCAAAGATCTAATCAAATCCAAACGCCGCTCTAGAACAGTGTGGCAAAGATCCCGGCATCCTGCTGATCGCCGCTCGTACAATCAGTACTGCCGATTGGTAAAGCGGCGATTGGCCTCCTTCCGTTCTGATTCTTTCAATTCCTACCTCTCCTCTCTGTCTACCAGGGATAACTCCTTGTGGAACGTAACCAAAAAAATCCTAAAGTATCAACCTGTTTCACATCCACTCCGTCGTGATGATGGGTCCTGGGCGGCCTCGGATGGAGATAGGTCGGAGGAATTTGCTCTGCATCTTACCCATACTTTCACACCTCACCTTTCTCATCAAAGCCATACTCACAGCAAAACTGTGGAAGATTTCCTCACTTCACCTATTCCTCTCTCTCTTCCACCAAAAGCTGTTAATCCCTCTGAGGTCAAATACCTTCTGAAAAACTTACCTTACAGAAAATCCCCTGGATATGACCTCCTAACTCCTCAAATTCTCAAACAACTTCCTCCTAAAGCCATAACCTTCCTAACCTACATATATAATTGCATTATCCGAACGACACACTTTCCTCTCCTCTGGAAACATTCCATTATTGTCCTATTCGCCAAACCCGGTAAACCACCCAATGTCGCCTCATCTTACCGTCCAATTAGCCTACTCCCTATCCTCTCAAAAATATTTGAGAAACTCCTACTAAAACGTCTACTTCCAATTGTTGAATCCAAAAACCTTTTTCCCACACACCAGTTTGGTTTCCGCCAACGACATTCCACTGCTCAACAAGGCCTTCGCGTTGTTGATCACATCTCCTCAGCCCTTGAAACCAAAAAGTATTGCACTGCTGCCTTTCTCGATATAGCTCAAGCTTTTGACAGGGTTTGGCACGCAGGTTTGCTCTACAAGCTCAAAAGACATTTACCACAGACCCTTTTCCTAATCCTACAGTCCTACCTTTCAAACCGCTTCTTCCAAGTCCGCTGTGGCTTAGAATACTCTAACTACTATCCCATAAATGCAGGAGTTCCACAGGGCAGTGTCCTAGGCCCCATCCTCTATAACCTATACACCGCTGATGTCCCTTCTACTTCCAACACCTTCTTGGCTACATTTGCAGATGACACTGCAGTCTTGTCATCCCACCCAGACCCCGACATAGCATCCCATAACCTTCAAAAACACCTTGACGAGATCGAGTATTGGTGCAATCAATGGCGGATCAAAGTTAATGAAGCAAAATGCTCCCACATTACCTTCACCCTTTGTCGCAAGACTTGTCCATTAGTTTATTTTAATTCTATTCCTCTCCCAGTAACCGAGACAGTACGGTACTTAGGCTTCCATCTCGACAAACGACTGACCTGGAACCCACATACGAGACTAAAAAGACAAGAACTAAACAGACGCTTTGGACAACTGTACAGACTACTTCAAAGGACATCCCATCTCTCAATAGAAAATAAACTACTAATCTACAAAGTTATACTTAAACCAATCTGGACATACGGAATAGAGCTATGGGGGACAGCAAAAAAGTCGAACATCAAGCGTATCCAATCCTTTCAATCCAAAGTCCTGAGAACAATAGTAAATGCCCCTTATTATGTCAGCAACAAAACCCTTCATAACGACCTTAATATACCCTACATTCTAGAACTCATCCCTTCCAAGTTTATGAAATTCCACAGTAGCCTTTCCAACCACCCTAATCCTGTAGCACAGTCTTTGCACTGCGCCACTCATCCCTATAATCCTCCTCGGAGACTGAAACGGCAGTGGCCTCGTGACCTGCTATAATCGCGTGACAGTGGGAGTCCTGGCAATGGCCAATTTCTCCAATCATGTCCTAGTATGAATGAGCGAGTGAATGATGACTGTAAATATGGTATGAATGAGATCATTTATCTGTATTATTATTGCCTTATAAAAGGCAGATTGTAATTATTTCACAATAAAGTTCTGAAATTATATAAAAATATCGTGTAGTCAGTTGCATTCAATGGCTAGGAATGCCGAGATCTTCACCTCTTAGCTATCTAAACGGGGTCAAACCATTTAGTGACATTAGTGGAGGGACTTGGGTAAAAAAAAATGTGGGAATAAAAGCTGGGAAAGGCTCCCCTAACCATTGATTTGATGCTTTCTCAAAGTTTTTTTTATTCTTTTGAATGTATTTATTTTCACAAGGAACCTTCATTGAACAGAAGGAAAGGAAAGACTAGTCTACTTGGTCACTTCGATTCGATTAGTAAAGCAGGGCAGGTGTCATTGTAAAGAAATTAGACAAGTCATCAGGAATTACTCAGCGCGAACTGAGGTACCCGTTAGGAGCAATTTTGTTTTTGTCATCGATACTCCAGAACTAACATGAAATTAGAGTACAACGAATGAGTTAATATGCTGATGTTTCTTTATACGAAAATGCAAAGTTCTTTTCTTATCAAAGCACCCCATTTCTCAATGCATGTATAGCAGATGACCTGGTCGTAATGGTAAGATCAATCAATCAAAAGATCAAGACAGGGGAGAAGGCTACCCTTGCTTAAGGAGGTAGAATCGAAGGACTAGTTATATACAATATATATATATATATATAAGTTAAGGTTCGGACGTCGTAGGCAGCCAGCCTAATCCTTAAGTCATCGGGATGTAAACATCCCGAATGTATTTAGAGAGGCTTTAAAAGCTCAAATAAAAACAGTCTTGTGACAACTCTCGTTCAGTAACTACATTCAACCTCTTTCCTTTTTCTTCTCGTTTTTCGTTGACGATCGTTAACTGGTGCCGAAACCCGGGAGCGGAGTGGGTTCGAGTCATTAACGTGCGAGTTGGTTTTTGTTTTTTTTTCCTTCTTATTCACTTTCGTGTGATTTAATTAAAGTAGGTAATGGTGGAATTGCGGCCGGCAGCGTTTGAAGTTCCACAGTTACCTAAAGAAACCATGGCTGAAGCCCATGCGAACACACTGGCGTGGATGAAGGTGCGGGCAGTGACGTCACAGGACATGAGGAAAATGATCTCAGACCTCGAAAAATTTTCTGGGGAAATAGGTGAGTTAAATCATTTTCTCAAAGGTGGAGATAGGATTATGGAGAGGATACAAGCCAAGATGGACGAAGGGTTACTCGACCCAGGTGACGCTAAGTCAATAAAGGCAGACCTGGTGTGCAGGGTGAAAAGGAAGGTGCTGAACCTGATACAGGCGGACGAGGAAACCCCGTGGGAGATAGTAAAGACGAGACTGAAAAAAGCATATGGGGGGGGACGATGGACCCCAGAGGAGGATATATTCCAAATGTTTCGAGAAATGAAATCTCCGAGACAGAATAGTGGACAGTATGCTGCAGTCCTGGTTGTCCGCTACAATAAAATAAATGAGAAAATGAGGGAGACAACTAGCGCCGATGAAGTGGAGGGCAGGATGGGATTCCTGTCAACAATCTTAAAGGTACAATTAGCGAAGGAGACGGGAAGGAAGGAAGGGTTCCCTAATGAGCGATCGTTCCTCGAATGCGCCCAGGCGATGATAGATGCTAGCGCAAGGGAAGAAGAAGTAAAAATGAACGAAGATGACAACGATTGGAGCCAGATCCCATATAGGAGAAACAGGACCCCAAAAGCAGTGTGGAGGAGACAGGAAACGCCGTTTGCCGGTAGAGACAGGGGAGCGACAAGAGAGAGAAGATTGGGAGTGACGAGGCCTAGGTACGCACCTCGGAAAGAAGAAAGGAAATGTCATGGTTGTGGAAAGACGGGCCATCTGGTAGCTCAGTGCCCTCGCACTAAGTGCTTTGAGTGTGGGGAAGAAGGACACATAGCAAGACAATGTCCATACTTGTTTCGTAGAAGGGAATTTCACAAAGCAGAACCAATGGAGGTGAACAACCAGGAAATCCGGGAGAGGCGGAGCGCGACACCAAGAGAAATTGGATCATCGGGCGACGAGTCATCAGGGACGTCGGAGACAGACGGAGAGGAGTCGAAGCGCAGCGGGAGCAGACGACGAGAGTGGCAGAAGAATCCCTCGCGCAGATGGGAGCGGCGTACGGAGGCCTGAGGAGAGTGGCAGCAGAGAGGCGACCGCATCCTAAGGTGCAATACAGTGCGGGAAAGGATGTGTGGTTTGCCAATTATCGAGTTCGGGAAGGGGGAGAGGTGCCTCATTGATACTGGCAGCACCAATACAATAATATCTCGTGGTGCGTTAGAGAGGTTGCGTAGAGGAGAGAGGGCACACCAGATCAAGGTATGTAAGTGTAAATTACTTACTCTTGGGGGACCCTGCGAAGTAATGGGAGAAGCGGTCGTGGGGCTGGAAGAATGGGCGAAAGTAATGGGTGACATAAAAGTACACGTCGTGGAAGACATGCCACGGGAATACCAGATAATAGTGGGGTGTGATTTACTGGGAAAAGTAGGCGCGCGCATCAAAAACGAGGGGGAGAACTGGAGGATCAAAATAGGGAAGCGAACCTATCGAAGCCGGGGGGGCGTAAGGGGCGAAACGGAGCAAATAGGAGCGGTTAAGAGAGTGGAGGATTGGAGGGAGAGTCTGAGGAGCGAGTTTAGGGATATTTTTTTCGCTGAAGGGGACAAGCTAGGAGCAACGGGGAAAACGCTACATGAGATCCCGTTAAAAGTAGAGCGGGTGACGTATGTGAAGGAGAGGCGGTATCCGCAAGCGCTCAGACAACACATTAGAAAGGAGATCGAGGATCTCAAGCGCCAAGGTATTATCAGAGATAGCACGTCTCCGTATAATAGCCCTTTGTGGGCAGTGAAAAAGAAAAGTCGACCGGGAGAATGTGAGGAAAAATACCGAGTCGTGGTGGATTTTCGGAAACTTAACGATAATACCCTGGACGAAAAATATCCGATCCCGCGGTTCGAAGACATCCTAGACAGACTAAACGGTGCAAAAATTTTTAGCACATTGGACCTAAAAGCAGGGTACCATCAGATCAAACTAGCTGCGCATGACCAACATAAAACGGCGTTTTCGTTTGAAAGAGGGCATTTTGAGTTCACGAGAATGCCGTTCGGTCTCAAAAATGCTCCAATAACCTTTCAGCGTCTCATGGACGAACTTCTGAGAGGAATGGACGAAAATATGTGCCAAATTTACATGGATGACCTGCTGATCTTCAGCCGAACGGAATCGGAACATATTCAACACCTCCGGAACGTATTTGAGAGATTAAGGGATTTCGGGTTGAAACTGTCAATAGACAAATCGTCACTGGGGCAGGAGCAGATTAGTTTTTTAGGGCACACAATCTCACAGGAAGGGGTTCAACCAGACTCGACGAAAGTAGAAGCGATCCAGAGAATGGAGGTGCCAAAAGATGTAAAAGGGATTCGGAGATTACTGGGCACGCTCAATTACTACCGCCGTTTCGTGCCGGACATGGCAGAATATATGGTACCCATTAACAATTTACTACGGAAAGGAGCACGGATAATGATCACGCCGCTGATAGAGCAGAATATCCGCAAATGCTTGGCACGTTTGCAGGAGGCGCCGATTTTGGCTTTCCCTAACTTTGAGAAGGATTTCACGATCACCACCGACGCAAGCGACTATGCCTTGGGGGCAGTATTGTCACAAGAAGGCGAAGACGGGGAAAGACCGGTGGCTTACGCGAGCAGACGCCTGACGGACACGGAGGCGCGGTACAGCGCTCTGGAACGAGAACTCCTCGGGATAGTGTGGGCCATTGGGCACTTCCGTCCGTATGTATTTGGCAGAAGGTTTCGAATACATACGGATCACCGACCTCTTCAATGGGTCGGAAAACTCAAAGAATCCTCCTCAAGGGTAACAAGGTGGAAGGAATTCTTAGCCCAATACAATCTGGATATTGTATATAAGCCAGGCAAAGACAACGTCGTGGCAGATTGGCTGTCGCGCGCTATTATGGTGAACGCCATAGAAGAAGGGGAAACATCGAGCGGTATGAGGCAGTTCATTGAGGAATGGACGCCTGGAGAAGCGGGCAGGAGCAGCACGCGGAAAGATAGTGACAGGAGTGCGGACACACCATCAGACGAGTCTATAGGAGAGAGACCGCGTGATATGGAGACGACGGACGAAATTATCAATGATAAGCGGAGGCAGATCATATGGAAAACTCAAACATCGGGTGCTCTGAAAATACTCCATAGTACGTACGGTAGGAGTCAGATCGCGACGATTTGGTCACCACCGGGAGTTCGAGGAGATCAAATTTGTCAGGCTCTCAAGGACGTGTCCAAACCCGGCAAAACACACCATTTATTCGTGGGCAACGAGACTGTGTGGGACAAAATTAAAAAGCTGTGGCAGAAAGAGCTGTTGGGGGTGGATCGCTCGTTCATTCGGTGTCTTTCCGTGGTCCAAACCCTGCGGGACGAGGAGCAGCAACGCGAGGTAACACTGGCGTATCACCAAGGAAAAACCAACCACCGCGGTGGGCAGGAGACGGCACAAGCACTACGAAGGCGCTATTTTTGGTGGGGGATGCAGCGGACTATTCAGGAGGTAATCGGAGCATGCGAAGTTTGTCAGAAGACGAAATATGATAGACATCCCCTGCAGGGACTCCAGGAGGAATCACCCACGGCAGAAGCACCACTGACGGAGATTCAAGTGGACACCTTCACGTGGCGGGGTTTTAAGTGGGTCACTATCATCGACCCATTTAGCAAAGTGGCTATGGCCTACGCGGTGGGAGACAAGTCATCAGATTCCATATTACAAGCCCTCAACACATGGTTTCAGTTCTACGGCATACCAGAGAGGATCTCGTCGGACGGGGGACGGGAGTTTGACAATGCAACCGTGAGAGCCGAAATGCAAAAACGGGATGTGGTATGGCATTTTAATACCCCCGGGCATCCCAAGAGCAGGGGAACCATCGAAAGGTTACACAGCACCCTCAGCGACCACTTACGCGTGTACCAGGTGGATAAAGGCCTGTCGGCGAACGTAGCGATGCCAATGGCGGTGGCGGCATACAACCACTCGATACATGCCACGACGGGGTTAGCACCCTTCGAAATTTTGTTTGGATTACGAGTGAGACCGAGGAACTGGCCAGAGACGGTGGCGGATGAGGGAATGGTGGCACAGCTCCATAACACCCACATACAGCTCGGAAAGATGTGGTACAAAGTACGCGATAAGATTATGCGCGAAAAATCCAAGCGCGTGGCACGGGCAAATTTGAAGGTGCGTGATCGCATAGGAGCAATATCGATTGGGACCGTTGTGTACAGAAAAGTCGTGTCAAATCGTAGTAAGGAACTTGTTCGGTATGAGGGGCCCTTTAAGGTCATCATAATTCGGGAACATAATCTCGTGACCATCGAGAGTATGACCACCCCAAAGAAGAGGCGAACCGTTCACATTGAACAGTTGAAACTCCCAACACAGGGGGGAGGGTGTTGAATGTGCGTAAGATGGTGTGCCCTCGATCCGATACGGAGCAACTGATCCGGAATCATATGTTTCACATGTTCACATTCACATGTGCTGCTCAGAGAGAGTTTTTGTTTTCATTATTTATATTGTGGATGTTCCATTTTTTTTTACCTGGCAGCCACCGGGTCCAGGGCGAATGTATTATTTTTTGTTATTATTATTTTTGTTTTATTTCTGTATTATCTCTTTTCTTTGTTTTTTTGTGAGGACTATGAATATATTAGACCGTAAACGTGATGTAAGGGATTACAGGCTGTGTGCTGAGTGCGGCGGACCTTGGAGTTTACGAAGAGATATGCGTAAACTGGCAGGGGGGAGTTAAGGTTCGGACGTCGTAGGCAGCCAGCCTAATCCTTAAGTCATCGGGATGTAAACATCCCGAATGTATTTAGAGAGGCTTTAAAAGCTCAAATAAAAACAGTCTTGTGACAACTCTCGTTCAGTAACTACATTCAACCTCTTTCCTTTTTCTTCTCGTTTTTCGTTGACGATCGTTAACTTATATATATATATATATTGTCCATGTCGGTTACAACTGAAGACGAAGAAGTAGCAAAGGAAAATACATATTATTGGGACAAAGAGGCCTATATTATGAAGTTCGTGAGGTCAGTGCATCGATGAGTTGAAGCCGATGACTTGAGATCAAGGTGCAGACAGATCAGATCAGCTCACGGATTGGCCAGTAGCATTCACACTTCCGGTGAGCACTATCAGTGTAATTAGGTTTGTGAGTATCGAAGTATTTATTATTAGTAAAATCATACGATTCACTAAAATCCCGAACAAAACCAATGAGATGTTCAAAGTTGTGTTTCGGACAAATGAAGTGCGGATTTTGATATTTCGCTTGACTTGACTTGATCTGACCTGGCTAGACCACTACTATGAAACAGCCTGAAGTCATGTATCAAGAATGTCAGGCTAAGACATTAAAATAATATAAGAATCCAGAATGATGATTCAACACGCTCGAACATAGAAACCTTTAACTACTTTGAAAAACATCTTATCCCCAGGATCCTTTGAGTCATGCATTATATAGAAAACGTTCACCATGAGGCTTGGTCGATTATGAAATCTCAACAGCAAACAAAGCTTATCAGAAGAGGAGAAAGTGAAGTGTGTAACGACAAAGGAACTCCGGGATGAACCTCGTTTGAGGTCCTATCCAGATCTAAGGCAAAAACATGACACAATACACGGGGAAAGCCCAGGGCTACTACACTAATGAAATTTCACTATCGGCCTCTGGTTTACCACACGGATGGGGAAGTGAAAGAGCGGTGGTTCGATGCAGGCGAAAGGGTCATTTACTCGACCGCATCACTCATTTTAATGTTCATTGATTGTTTATCTGGGGCATTGTTGCAATTAACACTCAATATACTCACTGCTTCATAATGTAAGTTATCTAATTCTTTTCTACTTATATAAAAGAGAAAATTTACTTTTAGTAAAAAAGACTGCAGCAGACTTGACTAATATCTAAAATATATTCATACGCTCACGTACATATTCTATTAAATAAAAGCTTAGAAAAAAATATAGTTCCGTCAAAGTGACAAATATTCAAAATGGAAGCAATACAAAAGGGTTATACATTTTGTTAAATGGAGATTATCGCGAAAATTTTTCCCGAAGGGTGAAGCTTTATTTTTCAAAGGGTAAGGGACAATTTTGTTTTTCAGGTGTGTTCTAGGAGAAAGTAAGTAAAAAAAGTATCAATCGGTCTGAAATTTGAAATACAAGTAAAAAATAGGATTTATAATAAAATTTGGTTTATTTTTAAGTCGGTACAAAAATGATAAACATAAAAAAAAGCGAGATCATTTATTTTTGGATTATTGCTACATATTTTAATCAAATTGGGCCACGATTAAATTGCTGTCACTTTCCTGATGGAGCAACGACATAAATGCAATTTGACAGGAGGTACATCTCGCATATTAAGGTTCATCCCGAATATTAAATAACAACACAACTAAATACCTTTTGGCGAACCAGAGGCTAAATATCAATTCTGACTTCTTTATCTCAATTTCAACGAATTTGACTTCACCGATCAGCCGGATGAGCGATATATGTTCTTGAAAGTATTGGAAACTAATCGTTACAAAAAATCAAGAGCATGAGTAATCAACAGAATGATTGCCCTTACACAATGAGGCAGAATCTGCACCAGATCCGAGCTCTAGGGACAACTCTACAGATTATATCGGATTTGAAATACGACCCTGTCATTTGCCAGGTACGACAGTATAGGGCAGGATAATAACAGTAATCTTGGTTCCTGGAAGCGGCTGGAGCAGGAGGACTGGAGAAGAGAGGGGAGAAGTGCAAGGACATTGTCCTTTGTTGGAGAAGACAAGAGAGCTATGTCCTTGCTGCTTGACAAATCGACCGCTGGCTAATGAGGCTGGTTCGGCCGCATCCATCATCACATGTTCTACGTCACACAAATAACGAGCTCTTCATACGAAAGGATGGCTAATGGATGTGTGGTAAACCAAAAAATATGTTAGTCCCTCTTTGAAACCCGAAGGTGAGTCCCATCACCGAGTCCTGTTTTAGCTCTTATAATTTTAACAATAAAAAGAAAATGTAAGATATTTTTTGCATTGAAAAGTTTGTAAGATATTCACTCCTTAAAACATATATATATTATGCAGTAAAAGGAACCACAGCGAATTTATATTCCTGTATATAATTTCTATTTTATAACACATATAAGATACAGGGGTTAACTGGGGAAAAAAAAAAATGTAACCCAATGTGAAATTTAATGTCATCAAGGCAAGCATATATGTTTGCCGGGTTCAAAGGAAGAGGTTACACTTTCAAACAAGTACAATCTGGAATTTTAAATGTATAATTCATTTCACCTCAATTTATCTGTCGGTTAAATACAATATGGACTGTCGGGCTCAGATAACTGAGTATCCCCAATGTGGAAGGAGAGATTTATTTATATTTAATAAACATTATATATATTTTTAATTTGTTCTATCCTCTACCCTAATGTGTCATTGGCTTACAATGACAGGGCTTACGTAAAAGTGCAATAACTTACAAAATGTACACAAATTTGGCGATAACCCAGTATTTGTCATGTAAGAAGCCTTTTAACAATAAAAAGAAAATGTTAGTTTGTAAGATATTCACTCCTTAAAACATATATATTATGCAGTAAAAGGAACCACAGCCAATTTATATTCCTGTATATAATTTCTATTTTATAACCCATATAACATACAGGGGTTAACTGGGGAAAAAAAAAAAAAAAAAATGTAACCCAATGTGAAATTTAATGTCATCATTATATCCTCTACCCTAATGTGTCATTGGCTTACAATGACAGGGCTTACGTAAAAGTGCAATAACTTACAAAATGTACACAAATTTGGCGATAACCCAGTATTTGTCATGTAAGAAGCCTTTTAACAATAAAAAGAAAATGTTAGTTTGTAAGATATTCACTCCTTAAAACATATATATTATGCAGTAAAAGGAACCACAGCCAATTTATATTCCTGTATATAATTTCTATTTTATAACCCATATAACATACAGGGGTTAACTGGGGAAAAAAAAAAAAAAAAATGTAACCCAATGTGAAATTTAATGTCATCATTATATCCTCTACCCTAATGTGTCATTGGCTTACAATGACAGGGCTTACGTAAAAGTGCAATAACTTACAAAATGTACACAAATTTGGCGATAACCCAGTATTTGTCATGTAAGAAGCCTTTTAACAATAAAAAGGAAATGTTAGTTTGTAAGATATTCACTCCTTAAAACATATATATTATGCAGTAAAAGGAACCACAGCCAATTTATATTCCTGTATATAATTTCTATTTTATAACCCATATAACATACAGGGGTTAACTGGGGGAAAAAAAAAAAAAAAAAAATGTAACCCAATGTGAAATTTAATGTCATCATTATATCCTCTACCCTAATGTGTCATTGGCTTACAATGACAGGGCTTACGTAAAAGTGCAATAACTTACAAAATGTACACAAATTTGGCGATAACCCAGTATTTGTCATGTAAGAAGCCTTTTAACAATAAAAAGAAAATGTTAGTTTGTAAGATATTCACTCCTTAAAACATATATATTATGCAGTAAAAGGAACCACAGCCAATTTATATTCCTGTATATAATTTCTATTTTATAACCCATATAACATACAGGGGTTAACTGGGGGAAAAAAAAAAAAAAAAAATGTAACCCAATGTGAAATTTAATGTCATCATTATATCCTCTACCCTAATGTGTCATTGGCTTACAATGACAGGGCTTACGTAAAAGTGCAATAACTTACAAAATGTACACAAATTTGGCGATAACCCAGTATTTGTCATGTAAGAAGCCTTTTAACAATAAAAAGAAAATGTTAGTTTGTAAGATATTCACTCCTTAAAACATATATATTATGCAGTAAAAGGAACCACAGCCAATTTATATTCCTGTATATAATTTCTATTTTATAACCCATATAACATACAGGGGTTAACTGGGGGAAAAAAAAAAAAAAAAATGTAACCCAATGTGAAATTTAATGTCATCATTATATCCTCTACCCTAATGTGTCATTGGCTTACAATGACAGGGCTTACGTAAAAGTGCAATAACTTACAAAATGTACACAAATTTGGCGATAACCCAGTATTTGTCATGTAAGAAGCCTTTTAACAATAAAAAGAAAATGTTAGTTTGTAAGATATTCACTCCTTAAAACATATATATTATGCAGTAAAAGGAACCACAGCCAATTTATATTCCTGTATATAATTTCTATTTTATAACCCATATAACATACAGGGGTTAACTGGGGAAAAAAAAAAAAAAAAAATGTAACCCAATGTGAAATTTAATGTCATCATTATATCCTCTACCCTAATGTGTCATTGGCTTACAATGACAGGGCTTACGTAAAAGTGCAATAACTTACAAAATGTACACAAATTTGGCGATAACCCAGTATTTGTCATGTAAGAAGCCTTTTAACAATAAAAAGGAAATGTTAGTTTGTAAGATATTCACTCCTTAAAACATATATATTATGCAGTAAAAGGAACCACAGCCAATTTATATTCCTGTATATAATTTCTATTTTATAACCCATATAACATACAGGGGTTAACTGGGGGAAAAAAAAAAAAAAAAAAAATGTAACCCAATGTGAAATTTAATGTCATCATTATATCCTCTACCCTAATGTGTCATTGGCTTACAATGACAGGGCTTACGTAAAAGTGCAATAACTTACAAAATGTACACAAATTTGGCGATAACCCAGTATTTGTCATGTAAGAAGCCTTTTAACAATAAAAAGAAAATGTTAGTTTGTAAGATATTCACTCCTTAAAACATATATATTATGCAGTAAAAGGAACCACAGCCAATTTATATTCCTGTATATAATTTCTATTTTATAACCCATATAACATACAGGGGTTAACTGGGGGAAAAAAAAAAAAAAAAAATGTAACCCAATGTGAAATTTAATGTCATCATTATATCCTCTACCCTAATGTGTCATTGGCTTACAATGACAGGGCTTACGTAAAAGTGCAATAACTTACAAAATGTACACAAATTTGGCGATAACCCAGTATTTGTCATGTAAGAAGCCTTTTAACAATAAAAAGAAAATGTTAGTTTGTAAGATATTCACTCCTTAAAACATATATATTATGCAGTAAAAGGAACCACAGCCAATTTATATTCCTGTATATAATTTCTATTTTATAACCCATATAACATACAGGGGTTAACTGGGGGAAAAAAAAAAAAAAAAAATGTAACCCAATGTGAAATTTAATGTCATCATTATATCCTCTACCCTAATGTGTCATTGGCTTACAATGACAGGGCTTACGTAAAAGTGCAATAACTTACAAAATGTACACAAATTTGGCGATAACCCAGTATTTGTCATGTAAGAAGCCTTTTAACAATAAAAAGAAAATGTTAGTTTGTAAGATATTCACTCCTTAAAACATATATATTATGCAGTAAAAGGAACCACAGCCAATTTATATTCCTGTATATAATTTCTATTTTATAACCCATATAACATACAGGGGTTAACTGGGGAAAAAAAAAAAAAAAAAAATGTAACCCAATGTGAAATTTAATGTCATCATTATATCCTCTACCCTAATGTGTCATTGGCTTACAATGACAGGGCTTACGTAAAAGTGCAATAACTTACAAAATGTACACAAATTTGGCGATAACCCAGTATTTGTCATGTATGAAGCCACCTTTCTTTGTTCTACAGAGTATTCTTGGTTTAAACTTGTGGCATGACCGTTATTATGGATCACGCATACTGACACCAGACTGATGAACGAAAGACGACTCCAGCGTACTTCATCGCATGAGGTTGTAATTATACGTTTCATTGATTATCTGTTATTAGTGCCCTTCTGTAATCTAACAGAGCAAAAAGGGGTTGTCTACAGGTTACCACCCAGCGTGGGAAGGCTTAGTGTGTTAGTTTAAACACGAAAAGAGACCTGCTGAAGCATGAAATGAGAATCACACTCGTCTACTTCTATGCAATAACTGTAATGTTTATGGTATATTTACTCACCATTTCCAAATTTTACAGGTAGGACTAAAATTTTTTTATAGTATACTACTTATTGATAGTTGTATCCGAATTCTACTTAGTCGTATATGGAAAATAGTTGGGAAAGAGGATTGATGCAAGATATGAGACTAAATTTGTCAAAAAACGTGATTTTTCATCATGATACATTATCATTCATTTTTTATTGGTATAAATATTCAATTATTTGAGATTAGAACTGCCCCTAGTGTACCAGACTTCAACTTGAATGAGCTGAAAAAATGATATGTTCTGATAATTCTCAGGTACAACTTAGGCCCTCACAAAACTAGAAAGCTGTTTGACCACCAGGGAGGATTTTAGACGTGTGTAAGCTTGTGACCAAGTCTTAGAAATCAAAGTCTTATATTTGCTACGTTATAGTGAGCCTGACTTTCTTTTAATTAAATCATTGAACCGGATAACATTCTTTCAGGAATGATTTGAAATAGCAATAAAAATATTATGGTCTAGAACAACCTCATTACCTCACAAAAATAGGAGGGATATAAAGATTCTAGAAGCTTCATAATAATTTGGTTGAGTAATAACAGCAAATGAGTTGGCCATTGTGCCAGGCGCTACATGTAGCGCGCAAGGACTAGATTTCTTTGCCTCGAAACCAACACTCTTTGAATTTGCAGTTGAGTCCAATATTTTTGTTGAGAAACTGATGTGTTGGTAAAATACTAGAGACATCCATGAGTTTTAAGGATTTTAGTTAAGGAAATCGGTAGACTTATTGGCCGATCGTTCTTATGTCCCTTTTTGGGGGACTGACTATAAAGATAGAATTTTCAGTATTTAAGAATGACCTAATCCCATGCATGTCATTGAATATCCCCGTTACGAAAATTTTGGGAGATTCAGATCATCGCCAGGTGGTTTGTGATATCTTAGGATGTTCATGATGGCTTAAATTTCATTAAGGTCTCGACCAGACCTCAGTCAATTACTCTTTTTTCTTGCAGAACTGTTCCAAATGAGCTTTCCAGACAGTTAGCAAACCTTTCTGACTTTGCTTCATATATATTGCGACAAAAATCGTTACTCTTTCTTAACGGGGAAGTGGATTCATTTTGCTCAAAGATTAGGTCCATACTTTCTACCGTCTTGTTCTGAACGAAATCATTGAAGGTATTAATTATGACTCCTCTGGCCGTTCAATTCCCATTGTTTTGGTTCACAAAATTATTTGTTGAATAAACCTTTATAGAAGCACATGAATAAATAATACACGGTCAATGCTTATTTCAGAGTTGGTAGAAGACTAAAAATGTAACAAAAAAATAAAAAAGACATTAGAATTATTACAACGTATTAATCTGCCATAAAAAAGGGGAGTACTTTTTGTCTTGTCATTTTTTTATCATACCTATATAAGTTAGTATTTTGCAGCAACAGTTCACTATATGTCAGGTTGTTGTGAAATTCGTTTAAAATTTCAATCAGATGTAATTGCCCATTCTTGCTTCAAAATAGAACCATTCTACGATCGCATTAATATAATCTCAATATTTAAAATGACTCTGCAATTATGTTTTAATTTCCAGTTATAGAAATAGAGTTATGATAATGAATACAGCGATGGAGTGATTCGAAAGGCCAAATAGTTCGCCTGCTCATTAATTGTCACAGGAACACGTCCTAGCCGAAACCAGATACAAAATGATCTATAATGATACTCATCAGAGAGATGTAAACTGCATTCGGCTCGGTACGGGCCAACAAACAAAAACAAAAATTGCACCGTTTAGAGCAGCGGCAACTTAATGCCCTAATAATGGGGGATCAGGAACCTGCTACATTATTGCCACTAAAGGTACCCAACTAGTTATTATTACGGTAAAGGTTTATTACCCCCCACCCTAGAAGAAATACTATTTATTGATTCGTAGTATATTTGGTACTTAACGGCGCACATAATTGGATGATTTACAACGTTAAAAAACGTTGCAATGAAAATACATATTTTAGGATCATCTAATTATTCCATAGGCTCATTCATTTAATTACACCTGTTTACTGACAACATATTCAAAGGTTAATTTTGTAATTCATTGGTTATTCGATAAATTACTCTTACTCTAAATTACTTTGATTGAAAAGCTTTCATTCCCCCCATTCCAAAATGTCTCAAGACTAGAATAAACGCACTGGCGTCTTATTATTGACTGCTTTGACCATTCAATTTGGAATCGTGATACTTATCATATTACATTGAAAATATGTCCATTTTTAAGATAAAATAAATGCAAGCAATGAAAACAAAGATACTAACTGCTGCAGCATCAGAGAGTGTGATTTTGCTTGAGTAACGCGTGCAAAGAATTTTTCTCTTGGTAAGACAATTTATCACAAATTAAAGACACGATTTGCTCCAAAACACACCCGTGTTTATAAACCGTGGTTATGAACCCTCATGCGTTTATCCTCTTAGAATGTTTATGGGGAAGTCATAGTGGCGTCAGTCAATTCCGCATGTTTCTACCGCAGAACGGCACAAGTTCAATTCTTTTCTGGGAAAGCTAAAGTAGAGATACCGGTAACCTGTAGATATTAATTTTTTTTCTTTCATAAATAAATTATAAAAAGGACGTCTAACCATACAAAACAATATTATGAGACTAGGTACTGGACTCGTCGTAACTTCCACTATGGATGATGTAAATAAAGAAATAGAAAAATAAACATATGAACCATAATTTCTCCATTATTATGAGTCCATTCATGTCCAGCAATCGGTCGATGAAAATGACACCTAATTATATCCCGGCAACGGAAACTCGAAATGGCGGAAGTATCGTCAGAATGGAACGGAAGCCATCCGAAACCAGCTTTTTATACAGCGTGCTTTTTTTTTTTTTTTTTTTAGGCAAACATAAATAATGGCCTACTTCTCAATGGACATCATGTGCTGCTAATGACGCGGGTCATTCCGGAGTTATTTTTAGCCGAAGCTATGTATAGAAATGTGTTACAGGGAGTAATTTCCTTACTACAACGGGTTTCGCAAAAAAAACTGCTATTCATTTGTGCTGACTTGGATCGATAGCGCCGTAAGTACTTGAAGGAAGAACGACCGTTCGATTAGCTACAGTATTCCCGGACTAAATAGGATGATGTAAACATACCCGGCACACACGTGTGGCCTATATCGGGAGGCAGTTAATTCCGACCTGTCATTACAGCCACTTTTATAGACTGGAGTACAGCAGCATTAGATAGGCTTGTTGAAAGCTTTAGGCAATGAAGAAATCACTTACAGGTTTTGAAATTTGATCACCGTCTCGCCGTTGTGAAACCAAATACATAAATACACATGGGTAATAGAAATACATTACTTGCGTATCAGAAGGATAAGTCGCTTGGGATAAATTGAATTTTAAATTCCTTCCTGGTTGTAGTGTAGAAGTGAATCAGAAAGCATTTTATCAAGATCTTCAGTCTTGGAGAATATTCTTCTTATTCTCGGTATGCGCTTATTATCTTCCCGCTTTTAATTTTATCAGACACTCCCATGCATTCATGTATCGGTATTCATATTCTCAAGTCTTCTCCGACACTTCACATTTCCTCAGGAATCTTGCTTACTACTCGTATGTGTTGCACCCCACTTAGTGCATATCTCCTCCTTGAGCATATAAGTTACTTCTAACCCGTGATATTTAATGCAGTCGGCCTTCTTAATGGTGGACCGTCCAGAGAGACTGAGAATCAATTCTTGAAATCATGATACATCAAGTTTTTGCTATATTTATAATCAATAGTCAAAATAACTACACTGATTTATGACTACGATTCATAGCTTAGATTCCACCGAGCAATTCTCCTGGGTGTAGAAGGATTGAATGTTGGAGATCTCTTAGTGAAGTGCTCTTTGCTTTGTAACAAAAATTACGTAGACGTTTACAGTTTCCCAATCCCCGTTAATATCATTTATTCTTCCTGAATTAAATGACTAATTTGAATGTCTTGGAGTCATATATGACCTTTTAATGGATATGACACGATATAGTTGCTTAAGGTTTTATTTTTTATTTCGCATGTTAGAAATAATACCTATATAATGGTATTGGTGTGGGTCACAGCTAAGGTGGTTAGTTTCAGCTCGGTTGGAGACCATGAGATGCACCGACAACCTGTTGAAAATTGTTTAACATATCATTGAACGTAAACCATTCTGTATACTAGAACAAGGCCCATTATTAAGCGGGAGCTCAATGCGTGAGAATGAAATGGGGCTCCGTACCCTTGCGATTTGCGGTTAGAGGTTATGGTCGCGATTGTGATGCGATTGGAGGAACATCAAACACTTATGCACTTCTCTTTTTTATTAGGTATCGTATTATCATAATCACATGGAATGTAAACGTCTCGTCTGGATAACAAGCATTAGGTCTGCATAACCAGAATAAATTGAACTCGATTGTCTGCACATGTTAGGCAGTTATATTTTACGACAAAAATGAAGAATTCCACCGATTTAACATCGAAATTGTTACAGGATTCTCGTTTTGAAATGGTACAAAAAAAGTCAAATGGGATAGATCAACCAAGTCATTATCATTAAGCTATATCGTAGTCGTTAACTAACAATTAAAACTGGGACTGAGAGATGATCTCTGGTAAGTATAATGACTGCCACATACTACACTTTGATTCGTCCCCGCATTATGACACTATGAGAAAGAGAGAAAAAATATAACCTAACACAAGACGGCTTTTATAAAACATAATAATACTTGTAATACATGTTAATATTTAAATTCCAGTTTGAAGTAGTAGTTTTTATTGAATTCATCATCGTTGCAAAGTACGAATGAAACTAAATTCTTTAGGGCTGAAAACGATCACTAAGAAACCGTATATCAGATCAAGTATAATTGTAATGAATCTATGTAGTTTTTGATACACCTGATATCCCTATTACATATATACGTAGACTTCATCAGTTGTATGTATTAAGTAAATTTAAGTTCCCCGTGATTCTATCCCATATTGAACCATCTATCAGGAACAAGGTTTGGATGGGACTCAACCACTATGATACTTGGGGCTAAGACGGGTCCTTTGACAAAAAGCCTTAAAGCCTATGATATTATTAGGTAATTGTAATGTAGGGTCCTAGTTTATTTACATTAACGTTATAAAAGGTGAATGGTAGCTATGCAATACATATATTATACAAACAAAAAGTACCTGACTTTATTTTTGGAGTACAATTTATTCATTAAAATAAATAAAGAATTACGTTGGCATGCAATTTTTAAAAATATGTTTAAATAGAAATAAGCAGTGTAACATAATCTTGTGGATGAACAAATATTTTCAACCATACAATTTAGCCCAAAGCAGCTTCGGCTAAATTCTAACATTGATTATTAAACAAACATTTCGCGACATACCATACTCAAAGTAATAATAAAGAAACGGACTGAAATGGCTCGTCTAGAATTTAGTGTGATACCACGCTGACGAATATGGTGGTAGTTCATCCCTGAAACATTTTTTACCCTTGAATTATTTTTTTAAGAGTTGAATTGTCATTTGGATATTCACATTAGTGAAACGGCAAGTGGACAAAGGTACAAAATAGGGTTTCAAGGAAGTCAATTTCCTCTCGATTGTCGTTCCCATGGTATGTCGTGTTGAATGTGTGAGCAACACAAATAGATTGTTTATTTTGACAAGCAACAAATGGAATCAGCTACTGCATTTCACAATAGACTGTCAAAGAGTTTCACAATGGAACTAGTCTAGTACGATTTGCCTTTAGAGTCAGTCACCCTTATGATTTGTGACTTCACACACTTGATTAATGGCTGTAGCTTAAATCACATTACAAAAACACAATAAATTTACCAGTAAATGCTAGGACCACCAAATATACCAAAAGTAGAGTAAAACATTAGTAGGCAGAATACATGCATATTATTGGGAGACTGAGCATATTATTTTATCAAGAAGTATTATTAGCATGAAGATTTTATTTTATAGCAAATTCAGTATTTTTAAAGATTTGTGTCATTATTTTATTTTAATTTGGGAAACTTTCTGGTTTAATGTACTCAAATTATGCTCTCATTTTCAATTTAGAAAAATAATCAAATTTCAATGTTAAATAAGTTAATACACTGAAAATACTAAATGCAAAAATACCCAATGACAAATGGCAATCGTGACGAAAAACGGGAAAAAAGTTTTTTAAAATACCTAATAATATTTTTAAAAAGTTTAACACTTAAATACATGAAAACTATAACGCCTATCTATTTATTGACTTATATTGTTAATGTTTTTTGTGTGAGATTGTGAGTTAAGTAATATTCGCAAGTGGCAAGCCACTTAAGTGTTAATAGCCTGGTTGTGACATTTTTTATGTTGAATAATAATAATTGATAATGAAATAAAGCAAGTTATCTTGCTTTGTGTGGATATAAATAGTTTTGAACTAGTCTGCCTTACTATTTTTTTAAGGCTATTTTTGAAATTAAATGTGAATCGGATTTCTACAATGTATAAATACAAAATGAAGGCGGCAGAAAGTAAAAGAAAAAACATTGCCCAGAAATGAGGCTCTTCTTTTGGTTTCGAAAATCAAACGTATCTTCATCTCTTTACCTCCAGAACATTCTTGACAACTACGTCCTGATAAATATCAGTACAAAATATTTTCAAGAGAATCCATACAGTGAATGGAAAAGAATACAGTCTGGAGAATAAAAAAAAAAATTCACATGTTATGGAAATCAGAGACCGAAATGGGATTTGGTAACAACGGACACTTAAGTGAAGAAAAAGAAAACAGAAAGAAAGAGACATTAAGATACGCAGAGTGAGAAAAAGAAAAAGAAACGGACAGAAGTGAACTATGGCCAGTGGGCGTCGGCTTGTCCTTGGATGGAACAGCCAAGTCGGACGCTGCTGGAAACGCAACAGAACCACGCCTTCAAACAACCCTTAACCTTTTCCTTTGTCAGCTGGTTTGGTTTCGATTTCCTTTCTCTCCGTACTTGGACTATCAAGTAAACATTGAGAAGTTACTTAGGTATCGAATTGCGACTTAAGTAAATATAGTGCGACTAAAGATGCATAGGCTAACTTCACGGATAAGAAGTAGCATATGTAGAGCTCAAGGTTCTGAATTTTCAAAACGGCACTCATGTTGATGGTTGAGGGTATAGATTAAGTAAATAGCGTCCTAGTTTTGTTTTCCCACAAGTTATTTATTCCTTATTCACAAGCGCTTTCAGTTGCCTATACTCCCATTCACAAGGGCTCAGAATGACGTTTACTTTATCAGTGTATGACTTGCTACTCCAGTTGTATAACTGCAGAAAGTCAGACATTGCGAACACTCCGAGCTCTTGAGAATGGCAGTATAGACTGCTGAAAGCGGTTGTGAATAACTTGTGGGAAGAAAAAATAAGACTACATATAATTGAATGATCCATGAATATCAGAACGTTGGAAGAAACAGTCTAAAGTACCAAGAACCAAATAGTAAAATATTTACAAAACCAGTTATCAAAAGTGCATTCATATATATATTTGTATTAGCTGGTCCCAATAAAATGTTTGTTGCTTGCCTTTTCAAATTGAGTACAGTTAAAATGGCTTGTCAGCGCACACCTGGGCTGCCTGCCACTCAACTAGGGAGGCGAGGCAGATGTCTGTTGTATGACTCATATATTTTCAATAATTCTCTCTTTTTTTTTGTTTAAAAACTATATTATAAATGCTATATAGTTGCCAGACGCCAGAGTGATTGTAGATATTAAATATGAGCGGGGGCTGATACTGTCAAAGACCTCTTTATGTTTAATAAATGGTTGTTACTAAGGGGTTAGGTCCCTGGATAATAAAACTATTATTATTAAAGTACCCCCAATGTCTCTTTCTATTAGCCTAAAAGCTCTTAGTAATAAATAATCTGAAAAATAATAATACCAGCTAACTAAAAAGAGAGAGAGAGAGAGAGAGAGAGAGAGAGAGAGAGAGAGAGAGAGAGAGAGAGAGAGAGAGAGAGAGAGAGAGAGAGAGAGAGAGAGAGAGAGAGAGAGAGAGAGAGAGAGAGAGAGAGAGAGAGAGAGAGAGAGGGCTGCAAAGTAGGACTACGTAATCACACAAGACCCCAGCAGTCTCTATGTCTTGGCCGTGACCTACTCCTGAGATTTATGACTTCATGGTACAAAAGCAGTAATGGAGTCTATGAAGTTATTATGCTGCACATTCAATGCAGCTCAGCTGGTAGAGTCCCTGGCACGTCTTAAATGTTTCTATTACTTTCCAAATGATAGGCAGGGATTATTGGAGCGGAGATAACATGTACCGGAGCAAGGGCCATTTCTTTGATCGGCATTAGATTAAGATTAAATTACCCACCGTTCTTAGATAAGGAAAATGAAATTACAGGACAAGGTGGGCGTTTAATAAAAAACATAAATAGCCTATAATATGCAGTCATAATTTCCCTAGACTGCTTACTACCGTAAAAGGTTTTATCACGTGAGGGGTGGAATTGGATTGTATGATCAAGTAGGCAGATCATAAAAAACCTCCGCATAAAATTTCATTACTCTGGATTAAACAGGAAGTGACGTTCAAATATAATGCAACTGATAAGTTACAGTTTTTGTGATTAGAAAGCGAACTTAATAAAATGGCGCAAAATCCATACATCTACTAATCAAAATCATTATTGCGGTTACAAACTGTAACATAGAAGAAGGCTTTGATATTAATTACATAGCTATTATATATTATATTACTATATACATACTATGGGTGAAAGATAACCCTATAAAAAATAGATAAATAAAAATAAAATAGGTTATTACTTTTCTGGTAGGGACATATAAGTAGAGCAAATGAATTAATGTAATAATTCATTCATTCCTTTTAGCTTAATATATCTCGTAAGCTGATAATGGATGAAATGCAGCTTTAAGAACGAAATAAGGAATTAGGAAAGAAGAGGAAGGAAATGGTTGCACACAAACCGCTTTTAAACATTTGCACAACCCAAGCAATAACATAGAAAATTAATGGACAAATGTAAACAGACAACCGACCCTTCGACACAAATTTACGAGGAAGTGGAGCCAAAGAAGTGCAGGCAGCCAATCAGAAACCAATACATTGATTCAAAATTTATTAATTTCACATAAAAATAACATGCTATGCTTCACAAGGTATAGACTAGACTGATAAGGGAACGTTTCCCGTTCATCGAATGATCAGACTGATCGAAGTTGTGCAAGTGAACGTTTAGCGTGAATCGTATTCAGTCAAAATAATCCCGCTATCTGAGAATCGTGATCATTACTCAGCTTAAGTTGAAGGGAGAAATCAGTGCTCAGCATGACGACTTTTACAGAACTGGGCGAAAAGCTGGCGTAAAGGAATTTCACCAGCTACAGAAGCAATTTTCTATTTTGGACGGTCTAGCAGCCCTGTCTTGAATTGCTGTAGGATAAATACACAGAGAGAACCTCGAGGCATGGGTTTCAACCACAGAGATTATTTCGATTTCTAACGCAACCTTCTCCTTGGCGTATCGGACTTTGTGTCTAATAATCCATAGTATGCTCTACATACTACTCTACATGAGCTATTTAAAGAAGACGGGTACCAGAAAAACATTTCATTACTTGAAACCACTAAATGTGACACATATTAGAACAGTAGAGAGTTGTAGTGTACATTAGAATAACGAGATTCAATCTAAGGTGTTAAAAAAAATTATTACGAAGATTGTACATTGCCTACCACAGTGACTTTCTTCATAGCACAGTTACGGGTTCAGGACACCCACCAGGTAGGTGGTATTATGTGGGTAGTAATTTTGTTACATGTACAAACCTGGTCATTTGCATAATTCCATCTGTTACGCGGGTAACACCAACCTAGGAAAGATACCTAACGTTTCGGAATGATTTAAATTCCAGTGGATTTTCACTCATATTGGGATTCAATTCATTATAAGAGTAGCTTATGGTGCATGCATTAATTAAAATGGTGCTGCACCTGCAATTTGCAGGAACGCACTCCAGGCATTTTGTTAGCTAAGTTAATTACTCGTTACAATAATCTGCACCCAAATTTCAAACATATTTAAAGTGAAAATAGAATGCAAAAACTGTATGAGAAAAAAAAAATCTGACTAATATTCGGTCAGCGAGATGATAATACTGTACTAAATAGATAAATGCTTTGCTCTTGTAGCTTCAATAGTATATTCATTTTATTATTTTAACATTAAAGATTATTACTGTTACCTGCAAGGAGATCGTTTGACCAGCCTTCGAATTATTTTCAAAGCGAAAGAAATGTATCTATAAATGTTTTGATAAGTAAACATTTCCATGTGAATGTCTCGTAATAAAAACTCATCTTATATCATATATCACAGTAGATAATGCTCGTGAGAAAAATTATCTGTTTCGTGTATGATTCAATAAACGAAGAATGCGATAAGGATGACGAAAAAAAAACCAATGATTGATGCGGAGGATACAGAACTAAGATAACTTGACGTAAGTTTTAGTTTGTAAAAATTGAACTGTATATCCACTTGAGTAGAGATTTAAACTCTCGTTGGATGGAAACATCTAAATAGTTTTTACACTTTACTTGTTTCACTTAACTATCATCACTCAACTTAATTCTTGTGTCAGTAATATTTCCTAATATTTTTAACAATTGAACTAATTAAAAATTTAATGCGGCGAAACAACCACCTGTTGATGAAAACTAGCCCCTTTGGTCACATTTTGAATTTTGAAACCTTCTAAAGCAGAGAACTTACTGCTAATGAATAGAGACCAACTTGGAAAACCCGAAGAGGAAAATCCCATTACCAATGGAGCGATCGAAAATAAACCCCAAGAGGTTAGATTTTGGCTGAATCCTGGTACTAGTACTAAATTAGCAGTACTTGAACGGGGATCAGCAATACCCTCAAACAGCATGCGGATCTCCAACATGTCCAATCTGAAGTCCTAAGACCTTGATGAATCAATGTACCTTTTTAAGATTCAGAGTAATGGTGCAAAAATTAAAATTAGTGTAGTCGACTATGTATATGTATAGTTTTTGTTTTTATTTACTATTTTTTTCCTCGGCCAACTATGGACAACGCTATTTCAACCGTCTTCAGTCGTTCTTATTATTATAATTTTACATAATATTATTATATTAAATATGACTGCGATGATAATGTAAACACAAACATCAGTTAACAAACTGTGAATCACGATTGACCGATCGTCTTTATTCATTCGTAAGCATTTGCTCCCTTGAATTGAGTCTGCCACATTCAACAAACCGTCATCGTCAGTCGAGGCGTAGCACCATAACTCAGCGATCCTTAGGTGCGATTGAGCGTTAAAAATCGGTCCCTACTCAACTAAGAGACTATAACTAATTGGTTAACTATGGTCCTAAACTGAATTCGCCAGAGAATACAAGGTTTTCATAAAAGAAAAGTAAGAACTGGCAGACAAGAGAGGCGAGAACACTCTAGTTCAATGACTCTTCCTGCTTTGCCTACCTCTCTTGGGGCTTCAGAAAGGCGGTTCATTGTATTCCATTCTACATGGTCACAGAGCACATGCATCGCCGTTCTAATCTAGAGTAGATTTAATGTGATCCAATAAGACATTACTGGGAATAATAGTTACGTTCAATTCCAGAATAAATTGAAACGGCTTATTAAAATCGGGAAGATTATTAACAGACTTATATAACATTTAACAGAGAATCCTAAAATTATATCCTTACTGTAAAATTCAGTTAAAAAAGGTAAACCACAAAGAGATAATCTAGAAATACAAAAACAAGAACAAGGCAAATAATTAAATAAATAATCCATAACACGAACATCCTGCCTATCATTTATAGAATGAATAATAAGGCCCGCACACAAAAACAATAAAGCCTTAAAAGAAGCATGACATAATAAATGAAAATAGGATAATAAAGGAAAACCAATAAATAAAATTATCATTATTATACCTAATTGACTTAAAGTAGAAAGAAAAATAATTTTCTTTAAGTCAAACTCAAATCTAGCCCCTAAACCAGATATAAATATTATTTCTATTATAAATCTTTTTTATAAAAAAAAAGAAAAATTAATGTGTACAGTTGTCAGACCTATATAAACAAGTCTTAAGCAACTCCAACAGATTTCGAAAGTTAGTACGTAAACTACAAAATGTATACGCATGTTATATTATTAAAATTTATTGGGACTGTATGTTGTAGTATCATACTTTTTACATATGAACCTATAAACATGTTTGAGGTTTCATAATAAAGGCCGTAAAATGTAGATGTGCCAGTTGTAGGTATGTATAGGGCTGCCATCCGTCCGGGTTTCCCCGGATTTGTCCTAGTTTTGAAGACGTCCGGGGAGCGTCCGGGCGGGGTTTAAATTGTAGTCCGGGTGCGACCCGGACTATAATAAAAGTCCGGGTTTTCGATCAGATCCGTTCCCATAATTTATGTAAATAAAAACTATGGATTAGGTATTTCACCGCACGCGCTGCCGACGCTATTTTACTACGCAAGCGGCGAGCGGGGGTGGGGCGCGCTTGACCGACGCATGGCATGATCTGGCGAATGGCGAGCGCGAGCGATCTATTTAGCTGCGTAGCAAAATGTTAGATGTGTAGACGTGTGTTGTGTGAGCGGTGGCAGCTTGGTGGCAAAACAGCGGACGTAATTTTTGCCAGGTAAGTTTTACATTATTTTACGAAACCGAGCACATAACCACTAGAGTAGAAATATTCGATGTTTCACAAAAAGTGACAGTACTTCATCCAAAAAACATCATAGCCTATTCATTAATAAGTTAAATTACTTACATAGTTAATTTTTTGAAAACCTACCTACTTTAAAGTTTTCATCCTTTTCAGATAGGTAGACTGCTAGAAACTAACTACAATGCCTAAACGGAAATGCCTGTTCAACAGCGATTTGCAAAATAAATTTCCAATGTTAAAAAAAGGCAAATATGACTGGGAGGCTTTTTGTACAATTTGTTCATCAAATATTTCGATCGCAAACAAAGGCGTTTCTGACATAAATGAACATTTGAACACACAGAAACACAAAACTAATATGAAAAATCAAGCAGGTTCTTCAAAAATATCTACATTTTTGTAACATCAAACCCGGAAGACCTCCAAATTCGAGCAGCTGAAGGCGCTCTCGTTTATCATATAGTCAGCCATCATATGTCTTTCAATTCTCTGGATTGTACTTGCGCTCTCAATCGCGAAATCTTTTCGGGGTCAGAAATAGCTAAAAACTATTCATGTAATCGTACTAAAGCTACAGCAATAGCTACAGGAGTTTTAAGTCCTTTGTCGATTGCCGAACTAAAAAATGACTTACAAAACATTCCGTTTATAAGCGCGGCTACTGATGCTACTAGCAACCATGGCAGTGAGAAACTATTTCCTTTGGTAGTTCAATATTTCGATGTAAGAAATGAAGGAATCTCTATGAAACTCCTCGAAGTAGAGATTACGGTAAATGAAACGTCCGAGACAATTTCTGAATTAATCATAAACCAACTTCGAAAACATGATCTTTTGTCTAAGTGTGTAGCGTTTGGAGGAGATAACTGCAATACAAACTTTGGGGGAAAAGAACGACAAGGAGTCAACAATGTCTTCTATAAGCTAAAACAAAATCTGAACCCTAACCTGGTTGGTGTTGGTTGCTCTGCACACGTTATTAACAACGCCATTCATCATGGATGTGACTTACTGCCAGTGGACGCTGAGACTATCGTCTTGAAAATTTACAATCATTTTTCTATATACAAAGTTTGAACCGAATCCCTCAAAGAGTTCTGTGAAACAGCTGATGTCGAATACAGACAGCTTCTATATCAATCCAACCTCGTGCCCTTAAGTATTAGAAGCATTTTAAACAAACACGACGAGAACATAAAACAAGAGTTCAAAAACTGTACTCTGAGTTTCTATAATGAAATAAAAACGTACATTGAAGATTGGAATCAGCCTCTTCAACAATTTGATAAATTTGACTGGATGTTTTTGCCGAATATAAATGAAAAAACTCAATGGGCTGTTATCGAAGATACTATTGCATTTTTGAAAGACAAGAATATGGCAATTGACGACACGAAATTGATAGATGAGTGGGTGAATTTAAAATATTTTTGCCAAAATCTCAGCACAGAAGATAAGCTTTTAAATGCTAATCAACTATGGTTACAATTCTTTAGAACACCAAATGCCCATTTATATTCAGAATTACTAAAAATAGCTCAATATTTTTTT
Organism: Acanthosoma haemorrhoidale; assembly: GCA_930367205.1. Lineage (NCBI taxonomy): Eukaryota > Metazoa > Arthropoda > Insecta > Hemiptera > Acanthosomatidae > Acanthosoma > Acanthosoma haemorrhoidale. Next base: position 44,120,863 of record OV884015.1, on the reverse strand, counting down.
TGCATCCCTGCGCATAATGCGCATGTTGAAAGAATATTTTCTCTCATGACGCAACAGTGGACAAAAGAAAGGAATGCATTGAATCCTGAAACAGTCTTGTCATTACTCAAAATTAAATTCAACTTCAGAGGCTATAAGGATGGCACCGAATTCTATATTTTTTTATTAACTAAAAAAGAAGTTCTAAAAGCTATTGGTAAATCCGATAAATATAAGTAGACTAGCTCATGTCCGGGGACTTTGTTTCCGTGGGAATTCCTTAAAAACCTTTCTTATTCCCTGCTTACGTTATAGAAAGAACCTCTGCGCCGAATTTCAACTTTCTAAAGTCAAAGTCAAAATTATTCATTCATATATTTTTATTTCATTAAACACCAATCGTTACTAAAATAAGTCATTAACATTTTGTTTTTTAACTCTATGTCTGTTCACAAAGAGGCAGTGAAGAACAGACAAGAAACTCGAGGTTTGCTCTTTTAAAAACTGATTGTGCAATTTTTCTTATTTACTTTAAACTGGTCTTTCCATATATAGTTTTGTCACATAATCGTAGCCAATCTACATTTATGTAGTGCTAGTTTGTTATTATTTCTAGTATTAAAGTCATGCAGGTGACTGTTTGTGATAAATTTATGTAGATTGTGACGAACGTAACATTATGTTAGTAAAATTATATTGATGGTACTGTCATAATGTTTCTGCTTAAAAAATTCTAGGTGTAAGGGTTTGGGTTGGGCTTTGCTTTGATGAATAAGTGAGTGAGTCCTGCAATTTAATATATGAAGAATTTCATTAAAATTCTAAGAAATATAGATATTTTCTATTCATTATTTATTTAAATGTAAATAGACCGTAAATTGTCTGAAAGACTGTAACTGACACTAGTTTTTTTAAGAGAACTACCGTATTCGTTCAATTAAGTGTTACCAAAAAGTAAAAATTCATAACATAAGCTATTTAAGTTTTAATCCTGTCTAGTCTATTTAAAATTTGAAGTCATTTCAATGTTATTGCTTTAAGAATTGCCAATTAATTAAAAACTATATGTAGTTTTCTTATTAATTCAAATTAGTTACACAGTTCTATGAATGTAAACAACAAATTGTGTTTTGTTTGTCTGAAAATAAACATGTAGGATTGCTAAAAAAAAGTTACAATTTATGGTTTTTTAAGTTTTAGTTCTGATTCTGATTACAGTCTATTTTAAAATTTGAGGACATTTTGATGTACCTAATTAAAAATACTTTAAGAATTACCAAAACATCAAAAGCATCATTATTTGACATAAATAAACACAAATTAAAGACTGATTTAATTTAGTTCAATAGAGAACTACAGTATTTGTTTCAGTGTTTATTTATTTGGGTACATTAAGTGTTACCAAAAAGTTCAAATTATTGAGGTAGTAATTTAAGTTTAAAATTTGAAGACATTTTAATGTGATTACTTTAAAAGTTGCGAAATAATTAAGAAGTATAGTTTTATTTGATTTAAATATTGATTTAATTTAGTTACATAGATCTATGGATGAAAACGACAAATTGTGTTTTCTTTCTTGAAATATAAAGCAAAATGTAAGGCTGTTAAAATTGTTCCTTAGTATAAGTTATTATAACTTTCTGAATTTGATTTAAGATTTAAGTTGTTTTAAAACTAAATATTCTAAATTGTATGGAAAAATAAAAAGTTAAACAAGTTTTCATTTAATTTTATTAACTGAGTAACTAATATTGGGTTTGTTTATTTTTTATTTAATACCTAAGCTAAGAAGGTTAAAAAATAAAGCAAAATTACTAACTTGTCGTCACAAGAACGATTAAACACACTATTTCATGCAACAAAAGAGGCTTAAAATCAAAGTTTTCTTCTATCAAGTACGGAGTATAATATATTTTAATCAAGATGTAAGTGAATGAAAAAAGTTTTGAAATGTCCGGGGTGAAAGCTCCAAAATCCGGGGAACTTACGCTTCCGGTCCGGGGAGCAGGTTTTAGAGATGGCAGCCCTAGGTATGTATGACATAATAGCCTAGATTTTAGAACGGCAAAATTTTATTAAAACGTTCGTTAGGTTAAATTGTTATATATTAATTTTATTAACAATTACCTGAGCATATAAATTATCTGTATATAGATCATTAAAACCTTCTCAGTCTTTGACATAAAAATTGTTTCTTTTGGTAGAGAATTAATTGAAAATGGTAATTACATCCAATTTGTTAGTAATGTAGCTAATGGCCTAGTTTCAATTTTCAACAGTGTATTTGTTTTTACAAATGGTGAAACTAACAATAAAAAATACCTAAATAATGAAAAATATATAAGCTTAAATGAAAAGATGTAAATACTAATTTTAATACTATTAATGCTGATTATGCTTGTTGTGCCAACTTCTTTACCACAGACAAATCGAAGTTATCCTCTTCACAGATCAGAAAAGACCCACCTACATTTCCATACTTTTATATCAATAAATATTCGGCGTCAGTATAGAGAGATAGTTCGCGATATTGACACCACTGGCGCTCACTAGGAGTGCTGGCGTACTATCCCTAGATTGGCCCAAATATACGGGTCTCTCATTGGCTACACGCAAGAATCACTTGCCTGTATAAGGTAGAAATGCTAAGCTCTTTTATTCAGTCTGAATCAGACACTTTTATAGCAAAGGCAGTTAGACAGTTTTATAGCAAATGAACATACTGTTTTTTTTAACTATACTTGAAAAATCTTCCAGTTTAAGGAGCAACCCTCTGCTGGAACCGATTCCCAGACTAGTTCAACTAATGCAGCTTCTGTTGAATTGAAAAAGTTTATTATTCTAGAATAAAAAGTCAAAGAAATTATCTTCCGGTTCCGAAATTAATTATGATAACTAATTCCATAACGCCTTGAGTCGTGGCAGCTGACGCCGGATCTCTATTAGCTATAACGGACAGCTTTGTACAAGATATATCGGAATTGCATCAGTCACCTGAGCCATAGCCTTGAGTGGCCTAATTGGTCCTCCGGGATGATACAGGACGGAAGAGGCACCTGCCGTGATGAGTCAGCCATGACCGGGCCCACCTGTTAGGTCTGCACATCGGTCTAAAGGGGTGCATCATCAAGGGCTAGCTGACTAACGGCAACAGTAGTGGACACGAAAGATAACTCAACTGAATAGATAGATGGATAGACCGTTTATCAACCTGGATACATTGATATTATCAATCATCATCTATTCAACAGGAGAAAGTAACATACCAATGAACTGCAGTTGAAGTTAGTCCAATACATATTGAATTCGTTTAAAGTTTGTGGAAGAACACATGCACAGAAAATAAAAAGACCCGGGGCAAATAAATAAAAAAATTTATTTTTACTTTTTAGTTCTTAAACAAAAAATGATATAAAATTTACACCCGTGAAATCATATAGCATAATTAAAACCATATTTAACAATAATGAATTAAATCTTAATCAAACAATAGGTTTGCCACCTCGGAACAAAACCATTCCAAAAAATCAGCCCAAGAAAAGTATAATTCATTTTTTTTAAAAGGGTGTTTTTTAAGGACGATTTGTTTTGATATACGAGTAAATTGGTAATAATAATATACCAAAGAATGTTCATGCCATTGTTTTCATAAATAACCAATCGTGTGCCTTTATCGAGCATTTGGTGAATAATTTTAGTCGAATTTGTAACACACTGCGGTTCTTATATTAATTTCGATTTCGAGATATTATTTATATTCATTTTGTATATTTTTTTGTATATTACTACATATATTATTTTGTTTTATTTATGTTCTATAAATACTTGTTTTCTCTATTGCTGTTTTTTTTTTTTTTTAAATTCAAACCAATCAAATGTTATATATTTTATCATTTCATTCGCTTTTTTATGGTGCTCTTAACTTGTTGTACCCAGCTCATATTAATAGTTATTGACAAACTTTTTTAACATGTACATTACTTTTCTTGATACCATGACCTGGCAAATACATACGCCGTCGATTAAGAATTCGTTGGAAAATCTAATAAAGCGAACTTAACACAAACAGTGTTAATGCCATTACCTTCATAAGCCTTTCATCGTTTTTTTTTCAACTTACACGATCATTTGTAATGACATTACTTTTCATGAGTAGGTTGAAAAGTAATGAAGGAGAAATGATGAAAGACTTATAAAGCTTTAACCTTAGGTACATTAACAGTGATCATGTTAAGTCCGCTAACAGCTATATTTTATCAGCGTAAGTCGATATCCATACAAATTCATCCATTCGTACTAACAATTAACTATGAGTATACGACCGCATTCTTGCCTTCAAACCTTTCCTTCTATCCTTGACATGCTAGATATTTTGGATGTATATTTATGTATATATCACATTGAAAATAACGCAAGACAAATTATTTTTATATGATTATTATTATTTATCATACCTGAACGGCGCTGTTGAGAAAACAGTTGTTCTGTCCTGGACGGTTGAGAAGTCCTTTCGAGAAGGCGACCGCCTCTTTGTGAAGAGACATCTCTCAGCTTCAGGTACTCCACCAGTACCTGGATAATAAAATAAAATATTATTGGTCATAAATAAATATATATATATATATCAAATCATTTATCATTCAAATGTAATCCTAGCCATAAAAGTGCTTCAGGCTAAGGACTATTCAAATAAGGTAAACTAGATCTGAATGGCTCGAAACCTGTTGATAGTAAATTACGTTTAAAAAAATGATGCATGTAAACTGTATTTATAAAAAAGATAAAACAATTGTATTGGAAAATCATATATAACAGTATAAGTGAGACACCCTACTGGACTCAACTACAAATAGACTTCAACTCTGCAAACAAATTTTGTTGCACTTATCCTGATAAAATAATACATACAACATTAATAAATACTACAGCATTATTATATACTTAGGGAAAAATATTCAAAAAAAACCCCAGCACCCGTCCAATCTAAATGAAACCTATATTACCTATCAAACATAATATTTTTAACTAATTTATACTTATAAACTTAAAATCTATTATAATTAAAATAGAGTACACAATATATATATATTTTAAAAATCTGTATGGCCTAAGCGGAAATATTGCTGATAGGGTCATTTGCACTCCCTTGTCAATAAAACAAAAATATTACTCTTCGAATGCACACACAAATGTTAAACAATAAAACACCAAAAATTGGCGTGTCAACTTTCTTGTACTGATTTTGGTGCACCAGTTACTAATCTTAAGAACTTGTTTTGAGTTATCCGAAGTTAGAAATGGTTCACACGGCAGATTGAATTTTAGGCAGCACTAATTCTGAAAAACAGAAGGACTGCAACAATTCATAAGCAAAAGATATTACTATACTACAGCATTACTATACCAAGTATTACTACACGTATGTATATATATATATATATATATATATATATATATATATATATATATATATACAAATCAGCTCTCATCTTGTGATATTAAATTACCTACATTGAATTTAACTGACTTTATTTTCTCTATTCACTGAAGTATCATCCCACAGCATCCTGTAGATTTTAATTGTTCGCCAATATTTGAAGAATTATTTTTCTCTTGCAGTAATAGAAGTCAATAAGAACCCACTCAAAAACAGACATATATCACTAAAACACACAATCAGGACATTATTTTATCAATCACTTATGTTACCGAAGCATACTGACCTGTGTATGATATAAACTAACAAGTAAATCTATAAACTAAAAAAAACTGCGGCTTGCTCTGGGAGTGCCCTAGTTTGTCAAGAATGCTCAAAATTAGGAATGCATTCAATATCGAGAAAATAAAACAGTTTACGAACAAGGTAGGCGCTTTCTATAAGGACTGTCTTATTTGAAGTAGGCCAACCTATCCATCAGACTCAAACCAAAGTTTGTTTTTTTTGGTATTTACTTAATTCTTGTATAAATCAATGTAAGGTAACTGCCAAAATTAAAATTGATAGAATCGTGATCAAAATAGTTTTAAGCTTGAACCCCTACACTGACAATGAATTTTTCATTAGTGTCAGCGGCCCCAGAGTGAATAGCTCACATTTCATTTCTAACAGGTGTAAGATATATTTGAGTAATCTCAATTTTTCTGATGTCTTTCAATGGATATTTTGTAGTAGAACACGGATACAGTGTTTTGAGTAAACTATTACATATTCTTTTCACAGAAAGATTCAAGCCTTTTTACATTTTACTTACCGCTTCTATTAAAAGAAATACAATCGTAGTAATTACGATCTTGATTGATTGGTTGAAAAAACGTCATAGTAACATTTAATGCAAAGTTAAATCACTCTTGCGTGGCTCATCGCAGCTTGAAGAAAGTCAACTGTTTTCAGTTTGATTCTGAGAAACCGTGAAACATTTTGAAAAATCAACACGTCAACATTGGTATATAATGAAGTTCTATCATGTCGTTTGAGACGGTGAAAGAAGATTCAGCAATTTCCTTAAGTGGCAGAGGTAGGAACGAGCCGTGTAAGCAGAAAAGTATGGGTCTGAGGGTTACGTGTCAGCCGCGGGACTCGTTGGTATTCCTGCCGTTTAGCTGCCACGATGGTGTCTCTGCAACAAGGGTTCTTAGCCCATCTTCTTTGTAATAGTTATTATGTACAATCTCTAGTAACTACTTCAAATGTGAAACGATACAACGAAATAATTCAACTTTCGATAAGTAGCGTGACATCGGAGCAAACAAACATGAAAAAAGTGTAGCTTGTTTGCATGAAAGGTTTATCATCCATGCCTGTCATCGGCATTATTTAGTAAAGATTTATCTTGATATCTACTTAATCTCAGTTTTGTTAAACTCTTTAAAGGATAAAGGCGTAACTTCTATTTTATCAATAATCATGAGTTAGCGGCAATCTTTGAATATCCAACGTTCTTGGTAATTGAATAAATTCAAAATTAAAAGTCTTAGTACAGCTCCTTGAGGTATACTCAGCCAACTAACTCTTTTAATTGCACCATAATATCACGTAGAGTTCATCCCATCCACCACCATAAACGCGATCAAACATTTACAACAATTCTTGAAATGCCTGTAAAATTTAATGGCTGTCCATGCTTTTGATTAATCGATGTTTAGTTATGATTCAGTATTTCCAACGCAATGAGCTGAGAATACCGTTCATTGAACATTACTATGCAATGTTCAAAGAACAGTATTCTGTAATTTAAAGTGTAAATTGTAAAGTGATTTACGTGTGATCTAGTAGGGCAAAATTTCAATTTCAAGCAATTTCACACCGGTACTATAATATTATAGTGGAAATACTACACCTAGAAAAAAAAGTTGAAATATTTCGCCCTCTCGGTGAGGCGAAAAATCTAGTTCTCAAGAATTAACCTTAACAGTTTCAAATTTGTCAATGCCAGACTGGCCTATATACCACAATCTAGGCGAAAGCTCCGCTCCAGACAGTCAAGACAGCTACGGAGTGGCAATCATTTAATCTGGACAATAAACGAGAGAAAAAAAGACAAAACACCCGAGCGAGCTAAAAAAACACGGCACTTCCAAAGCCAGGCGTTTAAGACCGAAGGCCATAGCACTACCACAGCATCGACAGCTCATTCAAACATCAATGCTTTTGTTTACTTACTTCGAGGTTCGATCCACGGACCAAATGGCTTCCGTTCAACAGCCAACTAGGCTATCTCAATCGTATCAAGTAAAAATAGTAAGAAAGATAGAGTGCGTGCAACTACCACATCTCTTTCACTAGTAATTATTAAATAATGATACCAGTATATAACTAAAGTAATAATTATTAACAAATTAACATAAAATAATATTTTATTATTCTTAAAGTTGTCTTTTTTAATTTAATACAAAAAGAACAAATTAAATATTTATGAAAACTTAAGTATTACAAGCAACAAATTTAACACACTAATGCAAGAAATTTTTTTTGTACATACACTGGTACCAAAACAAGAATCCTTGGTGAAAAAGTACATTGACTTTTTGATAAAAGTCAAAAATTGGCTTTATAAAGTATATTACTTAAATCAAAAACAATACATAAACGATATTATTCTTCGGAGTGATAGTTGAACGGAGACACTGGTATATTTGAATTTAAATTATGTAACAAAAAACCTTGGAGTCTCCCTCAATACGTCTTTTTGTATTGATATGACATCAACAGTCATCGATTCGCCTCTACTCAGGCCTCTACATTTATCCATTTTTATCAATAATTTTTTATCGGTAAACTTATTAGAAAATCCAAATAATGGAAAAGGTAATTTGGATATTTTACAAGAAAAGCATACCTTACTGTTGTTGTTTTTTACATACTATAAATAAATTAAATCGTTTGGAAAAAGCTTACAATAAAAATATTTATTTTAATTACTAAAACTTCAATTTAAGAAGAACGAGTAATAGTTACTCTAAATTATTATTAATTATTATTAAATAAATACGTCATAAAGAATGTTGACGACAGAAGACAAAAAGGAGGCAGAAGCAGATTAATTAGAACACGATCATGACCCACTTCATGTTCGAGAATGGAAATATTTTAACCAACAATCTTACTTTATTACTTTTTTATTGCGATTTTTTTTTTTTTTTAGTGCTAGAAAAACTTCTACTCCCTTTAAATATTGCCACATACCTCAGTGAAAGTGAACTTTCTGAATACAGATTCTGAAAGGTTTACAGAATTGTTCTGCTCGTAGAACCTAACTCTAAGTGGCCACCCCTCATTAGAAAACATTCGTTGCTTCAGCTTAAAAGGCATTCTGTGCTATTTTGAGCAAACAGCATTAGGAACGTTAACTACTACTGGGGAAAACCCGTAAAGCATCTCACAGGCAATTGAAACTATGATTTATATTTGAAAATCTTCAGGTGAGTAAAATAAGGAAAATATTTTTTGGTCGATTTACTTTGTTATGTGGACCTTTACATGGACTATAATTATGTTATTACTAGTAAATACATTTATTTGTGAAAAAAGGCATATTATTATGAGCGACCGCTACATAAGATAAATCACTCTATACTCTATTGTATATATTTTGTAAATTGGTTATAATATGTTGTAAATTAATTTAAACAAATGTAAACAATATTACCAAACCATAATTCATATCAGTGTAAATAATGTAAACAATAAAAGACGCAAATGCAAAAAACTAGTTCAGAGGCCCCTGCAGAGGGAGTCAGGTGGGTCCCCCTGGGGCTAGGTGGGTCCTGGTCTAGAACATTCAAGCCTGCAATACGACTGGCCAGAATAAAACCCCAGCCCATTGGCTACTTGGGGGCTATATATACCCCCTAGTTTTAGCCGATAAGTCATTGCAAGTGACTGCGTAATTTTCTCTTTCCAAACGGGAAAAAGTCCGCTGCCTACTACTTACACAGTAGGAATGCAGCCAACACTCACAAGCAAACAACCTAGTATATCTGGCGATTAAAATGGACAGACACCTCCGTTTTAGTAACCATTTTGCGAGGAAGTTGAAGCAAACCCGCTCGAAGTCTTACCGGTTTACGCATTTATTGACTTCCCCCAATCTATCACTGCGCCTAAAGCTCATGATATATAAGAGTGTACTCAGATCTGCTCTGCTGTATAGTGCACCGCTTTTTCGTCATCTGAGGTATACGACAGCTCGGTGACTCCAACAATTCCAAAACGGTATACTGATGAAAGTGGTCAGACACTTCATTCTGTACTTCATGTTTTTGGATTTGGTCTTCTCATTTATGAAAACCTCTGCATCTCTCCTTCCTAACCTCGGCATGTTTTAGCCCGGCCTTGTCATACCCCACACCTTCCTAGCGGGATTCTCTGCCTTCGTCTCGCTAAAACTAGCTTCTCCTTGGAAGAGATTTCTTCCTTGCGGATGAGGGTCATCTGGGGCCCTACGAACTTTACCTAATCGTGTCTCCCCCAGTGATCTAGCCTGCCTCTCTCCGGTTCACACTCGCCTTTGGGATCCGGACGGTTTTCGCCTACCCTCAGATACCGAGTGTGAATTCGTGGTCACTCCAAGACCACATAAACTACCTACAATACCTACCCTACACCTCTTCTCCTGAACATAGTGCACTGTCGGGGCACATACCTATCAGATATGGAGTCAGATAGTACAGTAGTAAGACCCGTCATGAAGCAATTGTCCAGGTCATAGCCTAATCAACCCTCACTTCGTCACTAGGGCTAGGGCAACTAGGCACCCCCTCGTGACGACCCGACAATGTAAGTCGAATATATGAGGAATGAATTTACTAATAACTTAAATAAAGGTTGGGCGAGGTCATCGCCTTCTCGAAACGAACTTCTCAGGGTTCTCAGAATGAACATGAAAATTATACATTGATAGTTACCAATTGTATGGATTTGAGTAAATGACAAATTAATGTTTTAATGCTTTTGCTAAGAAATTGTTGGCCCCTGCAAAGAGAATCCGAAATAAAGAGCGAAATAGCTGACCCTCAACAACCAACTAACCGTCTTTTCTGGAGAAGTCATAACATGGATTTTTTTTTAACACTTAACTATATTAATTAAAACTTGATAATTTCACGTAGTATATGCAATTTAGAAAAAATGATGGAAGTGGAAATCAAATACAATTAATATTTATATCTTTTGTCCATTGGATGGGCACCGTCCAATAACTATTATTCTCCTCAAATTACTCGACTCAAGATTGTGTAATTAATAATTTAACTGTTAATCTTAGTAATTGTTGAAATGATGACTTTAATAGCATTCGCGATAAAATAAAATAAACATTGGATATATACAAGGTTTGATCAGAAAGTAACGATAATTTTATAATCACTGTTTTTTTTTTCGATTTCAATGGCATAGTGCAACATGAGTTCCTGCCAGAAGGTCGTGCGGTCAATAAAGTATATTACTTAGAAGTAAAGCGACGTACACCTGAAGCGATCTGACGAAAACTACCTGAATTGTGGCACAAAAAAAAGGCGTGGAAATTGCATCATGATAACGCTCCCGCTCTCACTTCACTAATTGTTCGTAATTATTTTAGCAAAACCAACACAGTTGTGTTACCTCAGCCACAGTATTCCCGAAGTTGAAAAAAAGCTTGAAAGTACGACATTTTGACACCATTGTTGAGATAAAAGAAGAATCACTGAAGAAGCTATCCCGAACAATGAATTTGAACGATTGGGAAAACCGCTGGCACAAGTGTGTCATATCTAAGGGGGATTACTTTAAAGGGAACTAAATCGCTATCGATGAATAAATAAAAATTTTTTAAGATAAACAAAAATTCTCGTTACTTGATCAAACCTCGTATCTGAGGTAATTCTACTAGAAATGTTGGCTGTTAGCATTTTAGTGGGTATTTAACGATTATCAATTAGTGGTTATTCTGAATTTAAAAAGTATATTCATTTTCGATCGAAGAGATGTTTGACAGCCCGGATCAACCGACTGTTTGAATTAATTGTTGTTTTGATCACGCCGTTGAATGTTGGACTAATCGGTATCTCGAATAAAGGTTAAAGAACCGGAGACTGAACCAAGCAACAATAACAGCTTGGTCAGCTATAGCAGAAACTGCGCACTCTAGCAAGTTGAAGTTACCTTTCGTTCCTCCAAATGGAGATTTAATGTGAATGATGAAAAGACCTCGCATGTCATCTTTACCCTTCACCACTCATCACCGGTGAAGTTATAGTTTCAAACATGTAAGGATACATCGCCATTCGTCTGCGTTTTAAAGAACGGTAGCGTTGAAAATGATTCATTCAACAATTCAGCTGTAATTTTAATGGTATATTTAACAAAGAGAAATTTTTATTAGATATTGGACCAGCTATAATTAATAATCATTAATAAATAACCAACAGCTAATGAAAAGATGACTCGCAAGTCCGGGATTCCTCAAAGACCTCCCCAATATCTAGTCGCTATTTTTAAGATTGCCAAACTAGCTACGCATACCAGTGGCAAGGTAGTTCAGCTGGTAGTCCCTGGCTACACACTGGGGAGTTCCTCCTCAAGTCTCGATCTTGCCCTATTGCTCTTGATTATAAATAATTATATTTAACAGCCTTCATATAAATAGGTTAAGACATAATAACGCGTAGTATGCGGACAAAATTAAACGTGAAAACGACGGTATCGAATTCTATGACTTCTCAAATCGCAGATCAGAAATTTTAGAATTAGTTCTAAACTTTTCCCCATGGTTGAAAAACTATTAAAGATAATATCGTGAAATTAAAGTTGAATATATTACAAAAAGTAATGTTTTGAGGAATGAATTCGCATATTTAATTTCGTTTGACCTACAAATAATGATTTTTTTAACATTTTTCAATTTGTTTAGAAAAAAGGTTTATCTTAAAGGTTCGATAAATTACCTGGACCAATTTGGTTTAACAAGAAATATAAACAATTAACTAAACACATGAGTTCCATATGTAGAGGTTCATATCGTTTATTCACCTTTTAAGTACTTAATGTCGTTTTTATATATTGCAAAAAATTAATTTTATTTCATACTTGATAAAAATAAAAATGGCGAGGCTGCTGATCAATGGATCAACTTGTACGTGTTTAAATGTTTTCCCCGCTTAAACCCCTAATTTTTATTGTAAGGTTGTATTTTCCAGGTAAATGAATTATGCTTCTATGATGAAATAAACTTTCCAAACCGACTACTAAATGTTTCTTAGCTGAGAATATTATAATCAATAACTAGTTAAATTTACTTCGTGACTTTATGCTTTAGCATTTTAAAAAAAGGTGAATCTCCTTCAAATGTATGAAACAGTATTTAATAAAGATAGAAATAGCCAGTCACCTGGCATAGTTGACCGGCTGTTTTCGGGGAACAGGAAACGCTGAATCAACTCACTGCCTTGAGAATGGGCACACAGGACTTTCACGTTGAGAATCGGATACAGAATAGCACACAAGCGTTCTACTAACAAAAAACTACTTAACTGAACAATTAACGATTTTTAATTAAGCACATCATTACTAATAGACGACCCCGAACATGTCACAGATGTAATAAAAAGAATTATTCAGATTAAACATACACAGCAACGCTCTGAGCAACAAATACGCGATTTTGTGTATGTAAAATGAAGGTTTATGGAAATGTGGTATGTAAAATTTTAATGATTTCACAGATGTGACCAATAGCCATCCATTCTGCGGGCTGATATGAAATTTGTACTATTCGCCCAATGCTGCTTAGAAAGTAGTGCAGTATGTGAATAGATAAAACAAATCATTATAAAACGTACATTAGAATGAATCATCATTTTATTTTTAATTCATGCTTTTAGATGGCAGAATATCCCGAAAATGTCTATAAAAATATTTATTCCCACACAATTATACTAAGAAAAGTGGATCCTTAACAAAAAACCGCCTATCGATTTTTCATATGTTCAATTTAATGATCTAGTACTCAATGAATATGATTATTATAATAGTCATTCAAAAACCAATAGCATTGTTATTATTTAAAAATCTTTAGTAAAAGGCGAAAGATTTATTCACTTTGAAGGGAGACCAAAATAATTTTCCTTTATTTTTCCCACATCCTATTTTTATAAGTTTGAGAGCTAAGGAAAAAAAAAATTATTTAAAAATATATGAAGTAAGAAAAAAAATTATATCCCGTATGAGAAAGTATGCGTATTATGGGTCGTATTTCTGGTGTGGTGCACCATATTGATAAGTTGAAGTAGTTTCGGCTCAAGAATATCACAAGTACATAGCAACACTAAGACTTTATGCACACAATCACATCATAAAATAAACAGACAACAACTTCTCATATACGAACTGGGGTAGGGACTTATCAATTAAAATTAACCTTCATAAACATAATCCTTCATATGAAATCACTCAATATTCTTTCCTGCATGTCATTCGTGCCTTTTTATCACTATTATTCACTAACTATGTCATTCACTGGTTATTCTCAGTCTACAGTAAATAAATATGACAAAAAAATAAACTAACTACAAGCCGTACGGTATTTTTCCATAATCCATTAAGTCCATATAAATGGGATAAAGCACGTCGAAGTAGAAGAGATACTAGTGGATCTCAGAAGTCTAGGAAAGCATATTACATAAGCTTATTAATATAATATTACATATTACATACAGACGGACAGGCTTAATACGATTGTCCCGTATCTGTCTCCCTTTGAGTTCGGTCAAAATAAAATTTAAATTAGGAGATGACTTTGCAGCTAAACTTGTATAAAAATGGGTAAATACATTTACTACGGCATAGAAATTGGCACGCTGGGACATACGTTAACTAAGAAGGAGGAAGCAGCCATACAACATATTTCATAATGTGACAGGCTAGAAAAATAATGGTAATAGTAATTAAAGGTAAAACGTTACCGTAAAAAATTTAAACTTATATTTAAGGGTGTACGTCAAAACCAGCAGAGTAGTCTCTAATGTTAAAAATGTTTTTTTACAATGAAACATTTTGTTGTTGTTTTTTTTCGAAGACAAACACTAGTCAATGGAGCTCATATATAAACACACTCAGTATTTGTAGAACACATAACGATAAACATACAACGATTTGATAGTTACACCCGATGGTTTTTCAACATACACTGTTGCAATACGTACCTTTTCCCAACGCATCAATTATGCTGTTTCGTATATTTATTAAGGAATCTTTTTTTCGATTTTGCGTGAGATTCGATTTGATATTTTTATGGTGACATTTTCTTTATTTAGTTAACTGTCTTGGAGTCAACAGAAGAAACTTGAACTGCTACTGGTACCGTTGTAAGAACGGTCTCAAAAAGCTAACGTGAAATAGATTGCCCTCTTACTCTGTTTCGTCTTTTCGCTTGCTGATTTCTCTACCTTTTGTTGGTTGCTAGCCATTATGATATACTTTTATAAATATGAGCACCAATCTCCGGCATCTTGCTTTCCCAAGTATATAGTTCGTGTATACCATCAAACACCCCCTGTTCGATGATGTTAAAAAACTTATTATCCTGATTTCATTTTCATATATACAATAGAAATTCTTGTATATTGTAATGGCTATCCTTATTTACTTCATATTTGGGCTGTACTAGGGCAAGTAGAGTGGTTTAATTTTTACTTTGGACTATTATAGGAGGATCCCTTAACCATAGCTTCTCTCAAATACATTGTAGCACCGGGAGGTGGTTTTATTACAATATAACGATTGATCCCAGGGGTGAACTTGAACCCACAACCCACGTCAGCGCAAGAGTAAGGACGGCGCTTTCCCTGGTCTATTGGATTTTTTATCATATGTATACAATCATTTTCATATATTTGGTATCGGCATTATAAGTAATTTAGAGGTTTAAAAAAAAAATATATTTTTTAGGATAAATTATCACAGACGAACAAGAAGATGGCTAAAATATATATTTTATTACAAATACATACTCCTTCATGAAAACATCAGATAAAATTATTAATTTAAAATATACAAATTGGTGCCTGCGTCCGAATATTTTAACAACTATCCTAATTGGCATTGGATCGTGAACCTTTTTTACCCACCATACATACTCCTTCCTAGGAACATTTGATGACAAAACAGCAGCCCTGTAATCTCAACCTGATTTTGAATTGGAACCTTCAAAATCACCTTAGGAAGATTGAACATGGGTACAACCAATGCCTAAGAGGTCCTCAACATCAGATCGACTGCAACTCTTCGTTAAGAGTAGAGTACTCCTTCTCCTACCTGGTCCTACCCGTACGTTATCTGCAATGTTGTGTTAACCGTACCTTCGCATCATTCAGCTTTTACATTTTCGATCATCAGATCGTCTGACTCGTTCGATATGCAATATAAGTGGATGTTCTTTGGATCAGTTTTTACAGCAAAAGGACATCACAAAAGCGTAAACGACGAAGTGACTGTTGACCCTGGGACCGGCTGGCGCCTGCTGTGGCCTATGGAACAGGATCCAAGACCTGCCGGCAAGTAGGGGGGGCACAAGGGGCCTGCGATAAATACATAAGATCATAAAACTAATACAATCCTCGGCCTCCCAGTATAAGCCACCGGTAAATCCGAGGACGACTGTCCCCGATTCCTTCAGCTGAGGTTGAACAACAAAACCAAAACCAAAATCTGTCCGGAACCGGTTTGTGAGGCTCCGACTGGTTTGTAGGCCCGCTAATGCACGTGCGCCGTACACTGTCCCTTCCACTATCCAGCATTTACTGTTATCCCGTGAGGATTTATATATGGAGGGGGGGGGGGGTAGGCTGTAGGCCACTTAGCAGTCATCTCGTCACTAACTCGCTATCTCTCTCTTAGATACTGGAAATCGGATAATAGCCTCGTCTAAAAGGTAAGGCGTTACTTCAGAGCAGATGCAAAGACCTTACGTATTTTTTATCTAGCATAACGAGGTGGTCCAAACAACTTAACAATTTGGCATGAGATATGTAAGAGAAGCGATCCAACTTTTTTTTGCATTTAATTACCTTCTTATAATTGTATCTTGTCAAAAAAAAATTAAAGCGTAACTTAAAAATAACAGGCAGACACAACAGCTATTAAAGAACCGAAGTACAAACGAAACACGATCATCCACCTTTATGCACGTAAAGCCACTTTTTCCATAACCGCAAAATAACGCAAGTAGAAAAAATGGTGAATTTCTGACAAAATAAATTCAATTATTTGTACATATATCAATGAAAAATAACCGACCATGCACAAATGCACCGATTTAGAATGCAGAGCGGTTCATGCACGATTTATCTCATACAATATTTCTACGAACCGGCACCTATTTTTCCTGATTCAATTATTTATAAGTTCCATTTATAAACTAATCAAGGCATTAATCAATTTAGCCGGATATAAAAGCAAGTTGCATACACCTTCTTATTAATGCCTGTGACCAACTTCACCGTTCTTCTCTTTCAATGTCTACAGGCTTTTAAGAAGACAGAAACTACTTACCACAAAATAGAGGTCAGACCAAGAACACCATATCAATTGTTACGTTAGGTCCTCTGGGAAATATATTTTTAATACATAAAAAAAAATATAGAAAATCTGTCGATCGATGAAAATATAAATCTATCTAAATCTCCTAAATTATCCGAAAAATCACGCCTCTACGTTTAAGTCGAATAATATATTTAATTGATTTGGGGTGTCATTTTATTATTCAAGCTAGATTTGATTACTCTGACCGTATTGCTTACAGGACCTTTGTAACAAAGATTAAGTGTTCTACACTCGTATGTACTCTAATCATATTATCTATTTCTGACATAAGAATTGGAAAAAAAATTCTCTTACTGTGCTGGTCATTTAATCGCGTAAGGTTAAGAAAAGGGACAAATGGGTAAAAATACCTGTAACTAATAGAATAACCTCAATTAATCCAAAAATAGATACAGGGGATTTTCAAGTCACAGGCCATCGAGTTAAATTATTTATAAATAATAACACTTCATCGTCACAAAGATCAGTCTAAACGAGATGAATTTAACATAGGCGTTACAAAATTTGGTCTCATGATACTTTACATAGTAAATTCATCAATAAAACTTTTTAAAACACAGTACGTTCTAAAATGATGATACTTTCAGTATTATAAAAAAAATTTTGGCCTGGGTCTTATCCTTCATATCGTGACAATGGTTAGTTTAGAGCCACGTGCTAACCTCCTCGCAGCTCTCTTTGGTTTTCTACAAAAAGGTAGCGATTGTTGCAAGACGGAATGCTTACTAGCTATTTGTTTCGGGAAGGTGCTGAGCAATCGGCCTGCTAAGGTGGTCCCATTGTCGATTGTCACTATATGCTGAGCCGTTCTCCTCCTCTTCACACAAACTGATAAAAAAGGGAACAGCTAACACTGGCAGCGGGGAAGTACCAGCCTGTGACGAATAGGCCGCTTCCACCTGTCACCGAGCTGTTATTTCGTATCAAACGGCATTTCGCCAAACGGTTCCGGGCATTTTTTTTAGCATCCCCATTCTATACATAACGCTTTATTAGTCATAAGTTCCAATATCGTGATCAAGATAATAAGGAGAAGATGATAGGTCCGATTCAACAGAATGTTCCAAAAAAGGCTATTCCCTGTCATAACATTGATTCAACTTGTTAAAATGTTTCAATCCAATGGTACAGGTCTTCCAATAACTGGCAAGCCAGTGCAGAGATACAGATTAAAACAAGAAAAAATATATCATATAATTGCCAAAGCATTAAATAAAGAACAACTAACTTCAAGAAATGTGTATTTACTGATTACAAAATTGACATGCTCTTGTTATCATTGTGATTATTTTAGCCAATCAAATGTTTTTTCCCCTTCATATCTTCTCTTTAATTATACAATCTTATCTTCCTGAAACTGCAGTTTCTTGTCATTTTTTGAAAATATGGATACACAAATAATGTATTTTTTTAATACATTGGGTTTTCACTACTTTTGGGTATTATAAAATAAATATATTTTGTAAAAGTGTGATGAATCTCGCAGGCCGGAAAAATGTTCAAGGCCTCAGGTTGGCCACCCCTGCTCTACACAATAGAGTTAAAGAAATTCCAATAGTATAGGCATGTGATGCAGATGGAAGAAAAGATAGCAAATAATGGAATGTTACAAGCCAAGAGAATTGAGCTTTTGGGAATTGAGGTCTTCCGAGAAAACGTTGGATCAGAATGTGTAGGGAGGGTGCAGCAATAATAAAGGGTGTCCCAGAATTAACGCAAGATTTGAATTGGCCGCCATTTGTGCAGTAAAGTGCTGGCAACCCTTAAAAAACAAAACAATATGACAACTGACAGTTTAGGGTTAGTAAAAATGGACCGTTACACGATAGAACAACGTGTCTTTATTGTTGAACATTACCTCAAAAATAATGAAAGTTTGGCAGTCGCAGTTCGAAAATTTCATACAAAATATAGTCGGAATAGTGTTTTGACTTCATCAACTGTAAAGAGATTAATTGAAAACTTTAGGGATCAGTTGGAGACACTAAACACACTGGTCGTCCAAAAACAAGCCGTTCAAATGTCAATATCGAAGCAGTGCGTGAGAGTGTTGCTGAAAATCCAGGAACATCAATTCGGCGTCGTAAACACAGTTCTTTGTGCTCAAATTGGATGATATTGATGTGCCCAATATGTGGTTTCAACAAGATGGTGCCACATGCCATACAGTCCATGAAACAATTCAAATACTGCATGAGACATTTCTAGGTCGTGTACTCTCTCGTTTCGGTGATCAGAATTGGCCCCCTAGATCGTGTGTATACCTTTAGATTTATTTTTATGGGGTTATTTGAAGTCAAAGGTGTATGTCAACAAGCCCACATCCACCCGTGCATTAAAAGAGGAAATTCAAAGCTGTATCAACGAAATTCAACCACATTTGTGCCAAATGGTCATGGAAAATTTCGACAAAAGAGTGCGTATATGCCAGCAAAGTCGTGGAAGCCATTTGCCGATGTGTTATTCTATAAATAACCCTATCCTATTTACTTAATAATTCAATAAAAAAATACTAAAAACTGTGTTTTCTATTTAAATCAAATCTTGCTTTAATTCTGGGACACCCTTTATTTGGGAACGGTATTTATGTTATTGTCTTCTAGATGCTCAAAAAGCCATTCAAGTATGAAGGAGACCGGCGAATGGAGGCACACTCCAGTCAGAATTCATTCACACCGACACCTTCTTAGAAAGGGAGAATGAAGAAGTAATTGGGATGACTAGAAGAAGCGCGATAGAGAACCAGCAGTGAGACTAATGCTCGAGTGGCCGACCACAACTGGCCTTATTCGGCAGCCAACAAATTGCCTGCTTTATTGCTAATCCTACTACGGTAACTTTTTTATTTCGTTTTATTGCCGCCTGAACAAGGCTAGAAAAACCACGTAGTAATCGCAACTTTGCATTTTGGATTCTTCTGGACTGTTTTTATTGGAGCATATGTGTGTCTTTGACTTTGATTGTTTGGTTTTGTAAAATTAAGTTAATTAACAACTGTCCACATAAAACCTATCATGTCAGGATCCAAAACTTAAAAAGATGTAAAGTAATCGAATGGTCTTAATGACGTCCACCTTATATCTATTCAACGCCCACGTGTGGCCGGTACAGGAACCGACAGGACCACCGACTCTCAAAAAGCAACTATTTGCTAGTAACTTGCTAGCCTAAGCCAACTAAATGTATCCATTGCCATGGGATTAATAAACCTAGTCAAGAGTAATTTTGCTGAAGTGAAGTTGGATAATAGTGCTGACAAAACAAGTTAATTATCATCAGAAAAACTGCTGTTCCTTTGTAATGTATAACGAGGAATAAAACAGTTTGTTTACAATTGAGTTGGTAAAATGGAAGATGTAATAAGCGTGTGTCATAACCAGTCATAAGAGCTCGTTTTGAATAACACATGGAAAAGGTTGAATTGCAAGTGTAATTCAAAACTAAAATATATCAGTAACTAAGCATCTATTGAACACTCAGCTCAAAGAGTAAAACAAGCACCACATCAGTATTATGATACAAATAAGATCGTGTGAAAACATAAAATTTACCAATTGGAAAGCTGAATTAACAATGTTCTGGGAAGACAAGTCCACATCCAGGGCACTGAGCTCCAGTCACGTTCAGTTGCAGATAAAGCCACCTGCTCGACTGAAGAGCACGAAGGACACAGGTAAAGGGAACACTGCAGTTAAATGCAGCTGTCACAGACCTCTGACCAGCAGGTCATTGATTTACGAGTTCTTCTATGGTGGTTCGAAGAAGGCAGTTTTTAGAAGAAGTGCTAGCACACAACGAAAAAAACCCGACAAAGTACCAACAAAATAAAAGGAAGGGGTTTGGCTAAAAAATATTGAACAATTTTTTTTTAATGGCTCGGACGTATATGAATATTGTAATTAAAATATGTTCTCGCCACTAATAACGATATTCTATGCAGATTTTTTGTTCACGGATATGTTTAGTTTGTGTGATTTGTTTTGTTGTATTTTGGTTTCTAGAAGGGTAGCTCGAAATTTCGTTTGGTGTGATTGTATTAGTATTATACAACAAACGGCTTTATGTTAATTGGCTTTATTAAGAAATGTATTCACTTCATAACAGTAATTTCCTTTTTGTGTTTAGAGCTTACCCTATCATGAGCTGAGCCCGTTTAGGGATTTTTGATTGAAGGTAATAGTGTTCGATATTTATCTAGTTACTGCCACTAAATTATCTATATTATTGCCTTACATTAGCCACCTTATCGAATAGAACTCTTCATGCTATCGACGCTAACATAAAAACAGAGGCTGCTTTGTAGCTAGCTCCAAACAAGTCACGAATGGCATTTCTTATAGGGTCTTCGCACGTGGAACTGCAAAACCTCAATAATTCATAATCATTGTGTCAAATCTCAACAGAATAAAGAGATTTGAGGACTATGGCGGATGTTCGTGCTAAAGTATCTCTGTGGTTTCCTGCTGATTCAAACTTTCTGAATACTAAGAATAATGAACCATTCGTTGCATCCGCTTGAAATGGGAAATTCAGCTCGGGCCTTTGATACTTCCTAAAATGAGCTTGGATAGATCTAGTAGTAATTATGAGTTAGGTTCTTTCTATATCAGATTTGAACATTGGTTACAAGTATTTCTTTTCTGACCATACGCCTAAAGTTTGAATATCTATTGAGTTCTCTTGAAGGGACTGCTTTGTGAGTTGTTCAGCATCTCTGCTTCACTCAAGCCCCAAAAAAGGATTAATATTCACTTAACCCAACTGAAGACCAAGCTCAAGTGTGTAGTTAGTTGATATGAGATATTTATAGCAGAATTTACTCTAACAGTGGCAAAATAGGTGACAGGTCAGTTTTCCAGTACGGAAGTATGAAGCGTTGCGGAATTTTGGAACAATTGAATTATTTTTGAAAGACAAGGAATGGAAATACAGACTCCCCTTACTCCGAACTCGGCAACTAATTAGCTACATTTTCACTCAAATATCAAAGTCGCTTATGGGTCATGAACTGCACACAAGTAAAACATTTTCCATACAATCGAATCTGAACAAACTCAAGGCGATCAAACCATTTACCGGGTCGACAATTAATAACGAAGGACGTAGTTAACAATTGCAAGAATAAAATCGCTACAAAGATAATCAGCCATTACTAGTACGAATCGTATCGTGGGGTTTAATGGTATGTAATTCTCATATCGACGGTTACCTCTCAGGCAGTAGTTCCTGGTTTTAATCATTGCACGATAGATTATCTGGACTGCCCTCCTACGTAAAGGCTGGTACCATAAAAAAAAGAGATGCCAAGCTATCATCGACTGATAGCTGTGAAACCTACTCCCTTGATGCAGATTAAGGAGGACAATTACCCCGCCTTTCCACCAATCTTAGTTTTTAGCGAGTTTTCTCTCTTGTGTGGATAATCTTCCGTTAAAGTCGAGACACGATTTTCGAATACCCATGTATTACCATTTATTTGCATGGATACTACCAAGTGGTTCACACACATGCGTGACTTCTACATTATCGCACTTAATTTTATTCAAGAAAAAAAAAATTGGTACTTATTGCGAGTAGATTTGAAAAATACTTAATTTAACTGTTAAACCACCTTAGTCACTGAAAATGTTCTTTTTATCTAATTAATATAAATCTAAAGTCAAACTTTGGTTTTTGGGCTATTATTCATTCGTTTAAACATACATATACGTAAGCAAAAATATTGACAGTTGCCTCGAACCTATTTGAAAGTAGAGCTGCTTCCTACGTACTGGAAAATAATGTTAATTTATTCAAGATACCCCTTACACTAAATACGAATCTGAATCAGTCCGAGTCAATCGAGATCTTAACGCTTTTTACACACGCAGATTCTTGATCAACGCTATCTTCTTTCATTGACTCACGAGTTTCTAAAATAGTGGGTCTTTCACTAAGCGCTTCCTATCTTTAAATTTACCGTGCAAGTTAAATTAGCACACAGCATTAGCTGGATTTCATTTCATTCTGAACAAATGATTCTATCAATAGACTAAAATACATTCTTCCTTCGACAAATCATTTCTGAATATTTTTAGGTTAGTTTGATGTTAAGGAAGCCTTATACATTGAAATAATCCTAAAAATATAAATGGAACACACACCATTATATAATAATGCAAGGATATTTAGCACAGTATTACTAAACAACATTCTTTTGACTTTGACTCACCAAAACCAATAAGATTCAGTGTCTATTTGAATCTATTCACCTAACTAAAAATGTAAAAAGTATAGTTAAATTTTAGACATTTGGGAAGGGTGCAGGGTTAAATTTATTTCATTAGAAATATTTGACATTAACTCGACAGATATAATGAAACATATTACATAGAACTTTATATAGAATATAACTGATAACAGTTAAAAACCTCCCGCAATAACTAATTTCCAAATATAAACATGCTAATGTTTAACTAATATTATTTACATGACTATTTCTTGGCCAGGAAACATTTTAATAACCGACTTATATTATTTTCCGTTCATTATATTTTGAACGATACACCATGTAAGTAAGAACCATATGCTTTGCTTTAAGTGGAGGGCTTTTTTATAGAAAAAAAAAAATTGTTACTTGATGCTATACTACTAAGGGTTTTTTTTCTTTTCTGATGTTGCCTGAGGATGGACTGATGTCAATAAGATACGCAGTTACAAACGATTGATAAATTAAACCTTGTCAAGGATATTATGTAAACATTTTAAACATAAAATTATTTCAGTTATACGCAATTTATTTATTCAGGGTTACCTCTTTTTATTAGTTTTAGTCTCGGCATGTCTTTCTAATGCTAGTCGTAGATTGCCTCAGTTTCCAAGAAGCATATAAAACGACTATTTCAGAATATGTTCTTTAATTCCTTATTGGATATTTTCTATACTTTCGAGACACCTTTGAACATCTTTTTTGTCACCCTTTCTTAATACATTTATAAAATTAACTTAAAAATAAGTTTGTTCTACACGATTTCTAATTTGCATAGGAATATCACATGGCCATAAGACCCCAAAGGGAGACAACCAATAGCGAACAGGCTTTCTCTTATGATAATGATCAGCATTGAAAGGTACACTCTACTGTTTCAGAGGCCACAATTAGATGACTTGTTTAATGATCGGACTAAATGATCCGGTCACGACCTCATTGTGGAAACATCGGGGCTTTCTGTTTGAACTGGTCTAAATATATGCCTCCCGCTGTGGCTACAGTACCCAAGCAAGTCGGGTTGTTTCTACTACATTTTAGCAGGAAATATAATGATATAATGCTGTAAGCCGGTTGTACAAAAGAATGTACGTGTAAAATTAGTTTTGTTATGGCCGAAGGAAAATTATAAATATCAGTTGAAACTAGTAGCATACCTTGGGGGGTCCAACCCGGGCGACACATATTTTGGGGCGGGATTGTTTTATATTTTTAACTAAACCATATAAAAATAAAGAATGTAATAATGTTGTTATCAACAAAATAAATGATTATAATAAGTATACATGATGCTTGCTGACCCGATCACCGTATAAAATACGTCGCCTGGTGGTAAAATCGAGAACTAGTTGTCTTAGCTATACTAAGAACAACTAACAGATGTTAATTATTTTTTAATTCCTTCTAGACTTCTCTAATAAAAAAGCAAGTAAAATAAATATATAAAGGTGCTTACATTTCATCACAACCGACTTAAACAAGAAACGTTTTCTATTTATGTTCGGTTATTGATAATAACCACTCTTGATAATGATAGAAATGGTGGTGAATTGTGACAATCCCAGGCGCCAAAAGCTTTAGCTACGCCATTGGTTAAAACCCTTCAAAGTTAACAGACTAGTGATGAACTCCACCATCTGAAAGAGAAATATACGATGTTCAAGAGAAAAGAAGCAGCCTGTCATCCTGACAGAGAGAGGGTTCCATTGACTTACCTGCAAATGGTATCTCACCTTTTGCAGGTAATTGTCACCTTTTGGGGGGCTCCCTCCCCCCTAGTTGTAAAGTTCAAAAGGATACCTGGGTACCTGTGCCTGTACTGGTGTGGTCTCAAGAATGTTTTTTCTTTTACGGGTTCATTAAGTTTTTCTAAGGTCGTACACGCCATAAACAAAATTGAATTCAAAACTACACAGATCTACTAGAAATACTACAGCCATTGGAAACATACGAACTTGCATCGGAAAACGCCTAACAGTTTCTATGTGAGGTAGTGTGTCGCTGAAACCATAAAACCACATACCACAAGAACTACCACCACATTATTTCTTGTCGCGACGAAAATGTCACAATACCTCTTACGAAAGAAACACCAAACGCATTATTTTTCCCCACAAACAATGCATCATACCCATGGTGAAAATATCAAATTTCTTTCGGGGGATTGGCGATGAGTAGACGAACCGAACGTAATTATGTTGTTTTTTGGGCTCTAGCGAAACTTTGATTTGATACTAGGCGAAGACTTCAACTAGCCTTGAATGGAAAATGGAATCTAGCCACAAACCAGACATATAATTAAGGACTGAAACACCTCTTTTCACTTATTGACCACAAGTTGAATGCCCTATCGTTTGTTGCAGATATTTTTTAATAAGTTTTTGTCGTCTAAAAAAATAAATCAGTAATTTATTTACTTTATTGCTTGTCGCTACGAAAATGTTACAATGGCCATCAAACGCGTTTTGCCCCCCACAAAGTGAATAATTACTACAATTGATTTGCTACTCAAACCATCAAGGTCTCCTTTACTCCCATGTCCTTTTGCTGCATTTAAAAACAAATAAATTAAATAGACGTAGGGCTCCAGCAACATATCTTAATCATGAAAGCATTAGCAGCTGAAAAATCACGTCCATTTTTCAGGTAGTTTCAAATTCTCGCATCGCTAATGCTCATTTGCGAATTAGAAAAATACGAAAAAGTAAATTTTCTCAACAATTTCTTGAATAATATTTATTACATGGTATAATAGTGATATAATTGAATAAATAAAATAGCAAGAAAGTGTTACAATAATTATAAAATAAATGAAATATATAACGAATAATTCAATTATTATTCGCTGCATAAACATACTCAGTAAAATGAAACAGCATTTTGCATAACCTTGTTGTATAAACAGTAATATGAGTATTTGATTAAAAAAAAATATGATCAGCAGGTCTTCTTAATTAATACGTTATGGGTACTGCAATTTCAATATTTGAAGAAGCCGATTTTTTTTGTAAAATAATCTTACTCTTTTGCCCCCACAATGAAACCTGCTGTCATCATAAGGCTCCTTCTTTTTTAACATTCATTAATAATTGCTCCTTAATTATTTATTGCCTATGGTTAATAGCAGTATCCATGTCGACATCAGGTCAATAAACGTAGCACGATCAATGTAAATTCTGTGTTTCGAGGTCAAACATGGGACTTTCGCCGTATCCTGAGCAGACAATAGTGTTTATGTTATTTTATATACGGCGGGAGATATCACTGATATTTAACAAGAAATTGACCAATAAACTACATCAATTTTTTTTTTTTGTTTATCAAACGATAAAAATTAAGAATATCTTGAGATAGCAGTATTTTTTTCCTACCAACAGTTTTACTTTTTTTTAAAAACAGCCATTTTGAAAAACGGATCGAAAAAGGATAGCTGTGTAAGAAAATTCTTGTACCAGCACCTATGTTTGAAATTAAGGCGATGGACCAAAACAAGCAATTTGAAGTTAAGTACTGTTAATAAATAACAGTGAATTAATATGAATTTTAAAATATTATCAATCACAGATATATTCCCTTGAATGTATGATGTATGTAAATTTTTGTTTATGTTTTGAATTGATGCCTGAATAGGCGAAACGTTGACCTTTAATGTAATATCTACAATAAAAGATATTTTGAGAGAGTCTTCAAGGTTTTTTTGAATAACTATTTGTCACTCAATATAAATTTCAATACACAGGTGTCTCTATGAGAGGACTACTTTGAAGAATAATGTCAAGTACAATTTTAACTGTAGAGTAGCTAGAAACATAAAACTAAATTATATTATGAGTCATGTCCGTTAAAAAAGGAAATGCAAGACCATCGTATCAGGAAATGTCGTGACATTGGATTCAAGCGTTATCGGCGTTGATAACCTGCATGACACTTACTCAACGGTTGTAATTTTATGAATTTTTTTTGTATGTCTTGGTAACCCTGATACTAAAGATATAAACCGAAAAATGATTAAAGGTGTCAAATATAATAAAATAACTTACATGATGTGAACTATTTGAATAATCCAAGAACTAGATTGGCTGGCACTGAGTCGAGACACTTACAATACGCACCGATGATCGACAGAACTCAAAAGAACGGTACCGCATTCACCAAGTACAAGCAAGAAATAGGAAAAACCTGGACAGACACCGGACGGGTCCTTAGGCGCGGAAGAATCACATGCAGCTTGTAAACAAAAGGTAAGATCCCAGCGTAAGAAGGCGGAGTGGGGGAGCAGGGCTGCCAACGCTCCACTTCTGCTGACAGTCCTACCAACCTCTGCTAAGTACTACATCGAAGCATGTGTGTGTTTCAACAAGTTATATTATTCAATCCGGGGATTAGTAGCCTCGATATTTTTACACATTTCTTAAAAAATTGTTTATCTTTCTACCAAGAAAGTGGCTAAAACCTGTATCATCGACCAAATATTTTTTTTCATAATTATAAAAAATATTGTAGTTTTTAAAATACATGTTCACAAAGTAAAGGAGGACACAAATCGAGATATTTCTTAATAACTTATTAAATGGAAAAGTTAATTAAATGTGAAAAAATCTCTCGTTATTTTTGTCAAAAACTGCTTCATTTCATTTTTTGAAAATCACTTTTTGAATTATAAAAAAAATATATCTAAACTGATATCTTAGCACCAATTTTTTTTTTTTGGAATATCTTTGATATTATTTTTGACATAACCCTTAATTGGTAACGTTAGAAAAAAGTGGTAATGACAGAGTCTCTCAAACCCCCATTACATTTCTGAGGTAAATCAGAAAGAAATTTTCAATCAATAAACTTTGTTGAGCAGAAAAAAAAAATTGATTTACCTTAAAATTGTATAAATTCAACAAATGTTGAATAATTGAATTTATTGAATTGAATAATTGAAACAAATAACAGAGAAAATCTGAAACTAATGACTAAAGGTGAAATTACACTCGTTTCTTGCATTATTATAAATACTGCTCTCCCCGACTAAAATTTAAATGTTAAAGTTAACTTCTCTTTCTTTGGGACACAAGAAATATGACCAGTTGCAAAAATAGCCTAAACTATTAGAAAACATACTAAAATCACAATAAATATATAATGGCAACTGAATTGGATAGGGCGACCACCGACGGTGAAGGGGGGAGGGGTACAGTTTTATTACGTAATGTATACGTTCTGAAAATATTCATAAAAGATCATTATTTTAAAACTAATAGTACTGCTTTATAAAATCCAAAAAAACAGGGGTCGGTTGAGAAATTTCAAGAATTAATAGTTTTCTGAAATATTGATATATATATATTTGAAATAATATTCAAGACAGTCACGCAACATAGCACTGTCAAACATGTATGAAGTTATAGTTAAAACTGAGTTTTGTTTAGTAAGTTTAATTTCAACTAACTTGGACAATAATAAAATAAAAGCTACAAAACGCCTTCAACGGAGTACTTTTAAATTCTATTTGTTGTGGAACTCGGTTAGAATTTAATAGACGGACTTGTTTTTATATTAAATTGATTTTGCTATTACGTTTAAACGAAAGTTGTATAACAATTTGCCACATATGATGAGAAAATTGTATTTACTTTTACGGTTAGGTGAAAACGGCTGGCTAAAAATTAATAGTAAAAACTGTTTACGTTGTCAGACAAGACCTACATCTAATGACTTTTTATTGTTCTAAACAAATTTTATAGCTGAAACAGTCATCATAAAAAAAAATACTATTAGGATTTTCTCGGTATTTATCTGTGACAGCGGAGATGTCCAATTAACATCAAATAGGACGGAGGTATATGGTTTGGTAGGTTTTGTTCACCCTGTGAAGAAATGGGTATGATTGATTTCGGGTGCGTTTCGTCAATCAATGATGCAAACACTTAATTAGGAGGAATATTATAGCTTTAAAAATCGTCACCCTGAATTATGTTTAGAGTTACTACTCGGGGAATTTTTTTTCTTTCTTCATAGCCCCTTTAAATTTACAGATAATTACAGGGAATTATTTTATTTTATTTTTTTTTTCCTAAGCTCTCTAGTTAGAATTTTAGGATGAGGGAGAAATATAAAATATTTAGGGTGATCGGATCCTTGTACTAGGAGGACCTGCTTAAAGGTGGTGTGAGAGGAGTAAGGAGTGTGGGAATCCTCGGTGGAGGTTGATTGTTACGGTACAGTGGTGAGAGTCCACTGGTGGCTGCCAGGGAATTTAAATCATATCATATTTTTATTTATGGCTCTCGATCTTTATTTTCGGGGGGCAGCAAAAAAGTCAAACATGAAGCGTATCCAATTCTTTCAATCAAAAGTCCTGAGAACAATAGTAATACACCTTATTACGTCAGCAACAAACACTTCATAACGATCTTAATATACCTTACATTCTGGAACTCATCTCTTTCAAGCTCATGAAATTCCATAGTAACCTATCTAACCACTCTAATCCCCAAGCACAGTCATTACACTCCGCCACTCATCCCTGTAATCCTCCTCGGAGACTAAAACGGCAGTGGCCTCGTGATTGCTATAAATACGTGACAGTGGGAGTCCTAACAATGTCCAGTTTCTCTAATCATGCCCTGAGCGTATGTGGCTCTCGCGCTCTAGGTCAGCCTCCACTGGCTCGTATCCAGTGACGCGGCTGAGGGAGGAGCGTAGGGGACTTCCCAGGATTCCGCTTTCTCTTTCGCATGCAAGGGAGGTGACAACCAAGTGGATTTGGAATGTCTCTGGGCTGTTTGTAAATACTATACAAATGAGCGGGTAAATGAAAATTGTAAATATAGTATGAATGAAAACATTTATCACAATCACTTATTGCCCAATAAGGCAAATTGTAATTTTATCATAATAAAGTTTATATATATATATATATTATATTAACTGTATAGGTGGGAAAATTGTCACGGAGGTGAATGATAACCGTGAAGGTTTATGTTGGTTTAATCACAATTTTTACCCATAAAATTGATTAAATATTATTGCTATTTGTCTGCTAATATAGACCAGTAACATGGAAATAAAACAGAACAAATAATAAATATAATCAAGAATAAACATTACTTTCATTAAGTTGTTGAAGGGCTTTCTGGCAGGCTTCCTCAATGCCCTTGAAGACGCGGTGCTTTCGATAGGATTATATCTTTCAGAGGAGGGCATTTCAAGTTTCGTAGTGCCGTTCGAAGTAAAATTCGAGGTTAAACAAATATTAACTATCAACACAATTCAAATTATGTCGAAATTACTGCATTAAAATGATTTATTAGCCCATTAGGGCAGTG
The DNA here is from genome assembly GCA_930367205.1 of Acanthosoma haemorrhoidale. Taxonomy (NCBI): domain Eukaryota; kingdom Metazoa; phylum Arthropoda; class Insecta; order Hemiptera; family Acanthosomatidae; genus Acanthosoma; species Acanthosoma haemorrhoidale. The sequence continues at coordinate 44,090,241 of OV884015.1, read as the reverse complement.
ACTGGATGTACCTAATCTGAAAGGGTAGCTGTACAGAGGCAAGTCTCCTCCCCATTGTGGCTGGATGAAGTGTGGAGGGCGCGTGCTGAGGCAGTCTCACAAAAGAAATGCCTACACGATGATCCTTGTCCCATTGTATCCGAGCTGATCTGATAGCAATTGCCGAGGACAACAGCACTTTTTATACTGATCGTCTTTCCGGCATCAGGATCATAACAATCAACAATCAAGAAACACTCCTTCCGACGTCGAAAATTAATAAAGAAAAAACACGACTAAGTAGGTAGATATTTACAAAGGTTCTTGCGCATGAAACTGTTTTATTTAAAAAAAAAAAATATACTTTGTGCAACCTAGGACAACAATAAAATAAAAGCCACGTACACTAGTAAATACAATTTTTAAAATTTATCTTACACATTAGTTAGATTTGTAAAAAAATTATGTTTATTTTCATTTTTCTTGGCTTAAAACATTTGTTTGATGTAATTATTTTTATTTTATCTCTAAAACATTTTAATTCAAAACTATGTTTTAAGCATTTTTTTGCAATATTTGTGCACTCTTATTTATTTATTTTTTTTTTTCAAAACCTCAAACAAACAATAATACAATTGATAATATATACAAGAAACAATCAATCTTACAAATTTCTCCTCTTCCTGCATTTAAATGCATTTGGAGGAGTGCATAATACAATAAAATTTTTTATGTTGTGAAAAGTACTATTCATATCTATAGACTAAGAATAATCTCTTATCAGGCCAGGCCCACTTCTGTCTTTGCTATTTATCCCATTAAAGAGATCGAATTCTAGACCATCTCATTATCTTTTGCTGGTAATGATATCAGTTAGTTAAAATGTCAAAGATAGTTTCTCTTTCCTTAATGTGTAGTCTTAGAATATCTTGTAGGTTTGTCCTGTATCCATATTTATGGTTTTAATAACTTTTATGCCTGGTTAATTATCCATGATTTACCATCTTGCTTTGCTTCCTTTGCTTGGTAAAAAAACATACATTTTTATTTTAGAGTTCTAAACCGTAGGAAATAATTTAATTAGTTTTGAGAATATGAAAAACTGTTTTGTTATTGGTACTCTCAGATACTATCATCTCCACACCCACTTTTATAATTAAGAGTGATTTATGGATATTTACTAGACTAGTGTTAGTATAATTATAGTTGAGAACTAGAACAAGACCCGACTGAAGATTGTAGAAGTCTCGTGTTCAATACCCAGCCTTTGCAAAATCTTTTTTCTAATTTCATATCTACATAAGTTTGAGCATTATCCTATGTTTTCTCTTGCATTGACTACTGCATCTAGAATTGACGGATTTGACTAAAAAGTATGTGAAAGAACGATTTTAACAAATCAATGAAGCTTCTATTTTAGAACAGAATAATGTTATGCGCTGCTGCCCAAATGATTAAAATTTGGTAAAAAATGCTGAGGTTTGTAGGTCATTTGTTAGAAGATAAAGTTTACATTTTTCAATTATTGGAAGTTCCCTTGTTTATTGAAGCCAATCATATCAACAAATTAACTTAGCAAAGTTTGCTTAAATGTTAGTTAAAATTGAACCAAAAAAAGGTATTTTCCATTCATTTATAATTAGTATAAACATTTGTTTTTAAATCCTACAAAATTTATGATGGGGAATTTAGTGCTATTGTATTTAATAACCTCAGGTAATAAAACTAGTTTAAGTCAAGTACTACGCAAAACTAACAGTTTTATAGGATTATGTCCTTCAGTAACAGTAATAAAACATTTACAGGACTGCAACAAACTAGTTATGATAAAGTTTAAGCCAACTAGCATAAAATCGTCAACTATACATAGGGATCAAATGAGGTTGGATGAAATTAAGTGTATGTAATAAACGAATAACAAATTAAAAAGTTAGATAAATATCTTTTAAATAATTGATTTGATTTGACAAGAATTAGAACTGAACACAATAGCGGTGGTTACATTAAGGAGTAGGTTAAGTTACTAGGTGATACAGATTTAATATTTTTGTGCTTGTTAATATAAAATATTTGAGTTTGATGTCCATTAATGTAATGTTAAAGAAACTTCTTTAGTTTTTAAATAAATTTAATATATATTTTTTTAAATTTTAATTATATGATTAAGATGCTCTTTGTTTTTAACGGACAGTGGACAGCCATTCTTTGACTACGTCTTGTATTCACACTAGGTGATGAGGCTCACCTTCGATTTGTCACCGACACCAAACACTAAACACTAGAAACAAAACAAACTAAATCTCTACCTAGAACCTAGGACTAGAGTGTTCCAGCCGCGACAGCGTCCTGCCATCGATGGGGGAACGGAGCGGGGGTTATAGTGTTAAACACCGGGTTTGTTAGATATTGTAATGAGTCGAAAAATTTGATATTTCTACGCTGGATGAATTCATCCACCATAGGCAGCTCAATTTCGTTATCTGACGTATACGACAGCTAAGAAACTCCAACAATTCCAAAATGGTATACTGATGAAAGTGGTCAGAGGTACTTCATTCGAGCAGCGAAGAAACAGTGTGCACTCTTATCTAAGTACACCCAAAGTGTAAAAATAACAGAAACATTGTCATCCTAGGGGAAAAAAAACTAATATCCTTCAATTATTTATTCCTTCAAAGCCACATTAAAATTTTATATTTTCAATTCCAAATTTTAAATGACTCGATGCTCTAGAAAATCCCCATTTTTCTCGGTGATGAGATGTGGGATAATTACGAAATTTTAGCATGTTAACTTCTGTAATATGTTGCATTGTTCTTAAAATATCAATTTCGGCTTGTTTCGTTGTTGTTCCACTGTCCATTGCAATGAACTTCGTTGTTTTTATATTCATAGCACAGACAAAGAAAGATTAAACTTATTGTTAATACATAAACATTTACATGTACAGGTAATAAGCCAAAACTTCCATTATTTTAACTAAACAAAAACTATTACAGACAAAAGTAAACTATCGAGCTTTTAGGTAGTCCAGGATGCTACAAATTAACATTCTTCAATTAAATTACCACTCATAGGCAAAGTGGTTTTTCGGCATGCACATAACGGAGATTTTTTACGAAGGAACCATAGTTTTTGGCATCATACTAACGATTAATAGCAGTCAGATATGTTAACCTACCTTGGACATTGTTCCAAAATAAAGATAGGTCCCAGAACATGATTTCTTGATGCGAACAAACCACAAGTTTTATCTTGACTGCGAAGCCGAACGACTACTTTGAATTCTAACCAATAGGAGAGGGTGATTTCGTGCAGGCAGAGACCTGCAAGCCGATGAAGTCACCTTGACCTTTGACGTCTCATTTTTGCAACACATATCTATGTATTAATATTGTATGCTATATTCATGTATTTTGTAAGTAATAATGTTTGATTACATAAGGAATTGATCATATAACCAATAAACATTAATATTTTGGAAATTTACCCTAAAAAATTATTCATCTGCTCTTTGACTCATATTTAAGATGAGTGAGGCCTTAAGCTAACTTTCTTTAGGCCATTTTTGTTTGAATATATTTAATAAGTTAATAGCTAATGCTTTATTGAACCAGTACTGTACTGAAGATAGCGATTATTAAAATATAATATAGTTAATCCAAGGAACAGTAATCTATTTATTTTCATAATTTTGAAGTTACAACTAAAATAGTTTACAAAAATTATGGACTCCACAGTATGTTTTAAAATGTATGAACCCAGCGATACTTACTGCTAAAAAAAAATATTAAATTATTTACTGTAATGTCCTTTTTAGGAAATATTAGTATTTTATAAATTATCCACAGGATGACGAGTAAATCCAATATTGTTTTGTTATTTAGAATAAGAATATAATAACTTTTATTTATTATGTAACAATAATGTCAACACCTTACTCTGAAAGGGATAGAAAATTTGGTTATATTATAATGGAGTAATTTCCTTAACTCTTTAACTAAATCAGAGCAAAGGTGGTTGGTTTATTGATAATGCCCCATAAATGGGTCTCCTCATTTTGACTTTAATTTCAACCTTAACATGAAATTTGTTTAATGTTGGAGTCCTACTAGAGGACTTACTGTACAACATATTATAGTGTAAAAGGATCTAAAAAGGCATATCATATTTGAACAAGCCTTCGATGACAAGTGTAAAAACTTTGATACCTATACTATCTTTATTGTCATGGGACTGAGTACCTTAAGGACAAACATTTCTTTTAATTAAAGTGGGTTCTTTGACAGAACCAGTCCAGTAATAAAATATATAACAAAAAAAAAATGAAATAAGAAAAGATATAATAAAAAATATAGATTCACACATATTTATTAGGATTTAAAAATATAAAATTAAATAAATGTAAACTGCTAGAAAAATGTAAATCCAAATACAAGTTAATCATCGGCAGTTAAGCTTAAAGAAAGAATAGGAAAGAGGGAAACGAACTACACTCTCGAACTTTATATAACTTTATCCAATGTGGTACAAAGGTTAAAACAATAAAATTAAAAAAAAACATGTATCTGGCAAAATTATAGACACCAAAAACCCAATGAGATGTGTGCAGGAGTGAGGAAATTAGAGTCAATTTCCTATTTGGGTGGCTTCCCACTGGAAGCTTTAAATGGTCGAGATGGACAGTCCTCCTCTTCATGGGTTCATGAACACTTTGGATGGTCACCAAATTGTGTTCACGAATCGTGATCACCCCGAAGGGACCCTCATAACGGGGCACCTCCTTACTCCTATTGGAGCCGATCTTACGATACACTGTAGTGCCTATCGCGACGCACCCTTCTGGTGGTTTGATACCCGCGTTCTCCCTCAACACCATCCTGGATTTTTTCGCGTCGGCTTCCCCCACAATTTCCCCAGCTCCACCCGGTTGGTGGTGAGTTGTGCGGACGTCTCATCTCCCACCACCGTTCTATTCGTGTCCCGGCGATGCCCACGAAGTCCGAAAAGGATTTCAAAGGGTGAAATCCCGGTGGTCGTGTGAACAGAATGGTTATACGCAATGACCACCCTAGGCATTACCTCTGTCGGCTCCAACTCTTTGTTGGCATTTTAGACGCGGAGATGATCGCCCAAGGTACTGTGGAGACGCTCAATTCCTCCTCGGCTCTTTGGATGCCCTGGGGTATTGACATGGCATATCACGTCCAGAGCCTTCATCTCTTCCCGCACGTCAGCGTTATCAAACTCCTTTCCGCCGTCCGACGCTATCCGATCTGGGACGCCATAAAATTGGAACCACCGACTCAGCATGCCTAGTACTGCTTCTGATGACTTTTCTCGAATGGGGTATGCTATAGCCGTTTTGCTGAAGAGGTCAACCACGGTGACCCACTTGTGTCCCCGCCAATTGAAGGTATCAACTTTTACCGACCCACTGTAACGGTCTGTGGTCAGTGTGCACCCGGAACCTTCTCCCGAACATGTAGGGCCGGAAATGGTCTATCGCCCAGACTATCCCTAATGATTCCCGCTCCAGCGCGCTATACCTACTTTCCGCCTCGGTGAGGCGCCTACTGGCGTACGCTACGGGACGTTCCCCTCTGTCCCCCTCCTGTGACAGAACCACTCCCAGCGCATATTTAATGGCATCCCTCTAGATTGTGAACTGCTTCGTGAAGTCGGGAAATGCCAGGACCGGGTGTTAGTGGAGACGATCTATGCACTTCCGAAAATTCACCTCGATATCTGGGGTGATGACCACCTTCTTACCCTTCTTCAGGAGATTGTTCAGGGGTACCAAACAAGCCACCATTTCGGGGACAAATCTCCTGTAATAGTTAAGCCCAGCAGGCGCCGGATCCCTTTAACGTCCGACGGAACCACCATCTTCTGAATCGCTGCCACCGGGTCTCACTCCCTCCTTAGAGATCGTATGCCCCAAAAAATTGATAACCTCTTGGCCTAGCCTGGACTTTTCGTCTGACAATTTCAAGCCAAATTGCCTCACGCGATCGAAGACCATCCGCATGTTGTGCCTCGGTCCCACTGAATATCAAGAGGTCATCATATATATTTGGCTCCTCACGAATGTGGTGCCTCAGAGCCTGCGGATACCTGCGCTCCTTCACATAGGACACCCTGTCTTGCTTGAGCGGAATCTCGTGTACAGTTCTACCTGTGAGCCCCAATCACTCGCCTTCCTTGAAGAAAATATCTATATATTTTCTCTTAAGCTCCCCTTTCCAATCGCCTTAGCACCCCTACTCGCGCCCCCCTCCCCATCTCACCCAATTTCTCTCCCTAGTCCCAGGCACCTATACCTTACCTTACCTATTCGAATGTCCCATCGCCCCTTTCCGCTCCTACTTTACCTAGCAAATCGCACCCTATGATCCCTCCATATTCCCGGGGCATCTTTTCTACCACGTGAACTCTTAAACTCTTCTCATCGCGTTCCCATCTATTTAGCCCTATGACTGCCTCCCCTTCGGCCTTACAGGCCCACCCCCAGGGCGATCAAGTTACAAGAGCATACCTGTATTTAGGGCATTCTCTCTCCTTCACATATCCTCTTTAGTGCCTCCCAGTATCCACTAGACACTTCACTCCCCTCACGACTCTGATTATAGGCAGACCGCTATCCTCGACTTTCACGCTATTATTTACAATCGTGCGGTCGCCTCTCCGCCACCACTCTGCTCAGATCTCACCTCTCTTCTGATGTTTGTCGTCGAGTGGTCCTCCGGGCACTGCCACTTCCCCAGCCTATTCGGTTTCCTGGTTCTTCCATCTCGGAAGTTTCCGAGGTCTCTGACGCTTCCGGCTGCGGTCTTTCCTTCCTCCGCATCCTCTGAGCGTTTATCTCCATCGGTTCAGGTCTGTTCCTGTCTCTGCGTCGGCTCATATACGGGCATTGCCTGGCTACATGCCCTTCCGTGCCACATTCAAAGCACCTTGTGCGTGGGCACTGTGCTACCAAATGTCCTGCCTTCCCGCACTCATAGCACTTCCTGTCGTCTCACCTTCTAGAGCGCCCTACATTTCCTCGGCTCCTTTCCCCCGCCGTTACTCTTTCTCTTCCACCGTACTCCGTCTCCTTCTTATTCCATGCGATGGCTGTGGTTTTGGACCTTCTATATGGCACTATTCTCCAGCCCGTTTCTTCCTCTCTAGCACTGGTTTCCACCATTTCTTGGGCACATTCGAGAAATGTGCGTTCTCTCGGTAACCCCTCCTTTCTTCCGGTCTCCTTCGCTAGCTGTACTTTCAGGATAGTTGATAAGAACGCCATCCTGGCTTCTACTTCCTCCGCACTTACTGTCTCCCGCATCTTCTCCGTGATATTGTTTCCCTGCAGAGTTTAAAAATGTTGCCTTCCTCATGTCCTGAGCTGTGATCACCTGGAACTTCATCCACGCCAATGTATTCGCGTGAGCCGCTGCCATGGTCGTTTGAGGTAACTGGAGTATATCTGTTGCTGCATGAAGCACCGCGGGTCGTAACAGTCCCTCTGCCATTTTCTTGAGAGAAAAAAAAAAACGTGAAGCGAAAGAACGAAAAAAAATAAAGAAAAGAAAATTATTACTTTCCGCTCCGCCGTACTAGGTTCCCGGGTTTCGGCACCAGTTAATCGTCGGCGGTTAAGCTTAAAGAAAGAATCGGAAAGAGGGAAACGAAATACTCTCTCGAACTTCTGTAAGGAGACTGCTTTATTGTCTTTAGTAATCCAACCTACATAGGATCATGGGTTGTTTACCTCCCATGATCCTATTAGTTTACAACATAAACTTGCCTCTGGCTTTAACTTACACACTAATTCATAATGGGGTATTTACCCATAAGTAGGTAAAATGTATTTACACACTTATGTTTGAATATATTTACGAAGATTTTCACATTAAAAAATAAAATTACCCAAAGTAGATATGTACTACTGCAAAATAGTATACTACATTTATATAATTAGAAGCAAGTGCCAGCAAGTAACTAAATAATCTTGTTTTGAACATATTTAATGAATGAGCATGGGGAAGGGAGTTCCAGAAGGATATTGTAATATAAATATTGGTTTGTCTGGTTTAGTACTAAATATGGAAAATAGGTATGAAAGTTGATGAGTAAGGAGTTTGAGTAAGGAGATGAGAAAGATAAATTAATTTCGACAATAGTATGGAGCCAGCCATTATAATTGAGAATAAAATGGGATAAACCATTGGTTATTATAAATCATCAAGATATGCATAGCCCTTAGATTTAGAGAATACTCTTTTAGAGGTATTTAGAAAATTAAAAAAATATTAAGTATTTGTCCATGATTATAAAACATTTTAGTATTATGCTAAAATAGACTTAAGTGGAACAAACATTTCTTAACTCTCTGTCTAAAATGGGACATGTTGTAACTTCAATACTCAAGATGGGCACAAATCTATAGAAGTTCTCAATGTGTCTTCCTAATATATATTTTAGCATGTACAGTCTGACTTCTTGTTCCTGAACAGTCCTCTGCACTCTTAGAAGTTGTCAACATTTGGAATTGGTGTACAAAGAGTAGAAATACCCAGTAATTCTTTTAGTGTTTCCTGGCTGAGGTTCCAAAATTACAGTCAGGTACTTTACATGATTCGTCCTCTGCCCTACCCCAGGACAGTGTCTTCTTCACTGTGCGACAAGTATGGGCTATCTCCTACCCTTAACTTGTGAAGTTTTCCACAGAATTCCCCATGTGTAGCCCTCAGTTCACCCTGGGCATAGGGGAAAAACTTGCACAAGGTCTTCCCTTCTGGTATCAAAGTCTATCAGAAGATCATTTCCTCCTCAAACCATGTGGTAATGTGGCATTTCTCGGGATCTCCAACATCTCGGGGGAGGGGGGGAGTTATTCTGGTTACTGGCTATAGTCTCTTGACTCTTAGGAGAGCCATACTTTAATTAGAACTAGCAAAATAAAACAGCCTAGGGATTAAGAGAAACAACTCATAAGGATAAATAAAGTATATTATATAACATCACAGAAATTTTATTTCTATAAAACACATTAAACATCCTACATTATTTCTTCAGAAAAGACATTTTCATGGATTGACTATTATTTATATACATGGTATTTTACACCCTTAAATCAAAATAACAAAAAAAATCATACATATATACAATAGTAAGAAGTATGTTTACATTGATGTTAATATCTAATGAAAATAAACACATTTAGACCACAATATTACCAATATTCGATATTGGTACATTAAGGAAAAAAAAAGAGTATTTAAATTATTTTTACAAAATAAAACCATATCAATGCCTATCATACAGATTTCAGAAACAAGTTAATGGGTTATATTAATAATTCACTCTCTACTACACTATCAAATAAAATTTTCAAGTTCACATATAAAATAAATAAATACAACTCTCTGATTAATTACCTTATTTAAAAATATAGAAAAACAGATACCAAAGAAAGTCTGCAGTCAAAAGTCGATGAAAATGACATTAAATAGAAGTATAATAAATATAGCTAACAACTGATTTGTTCCGCAAAGATTATATTCCAGGCCCTTTAGCTTTCAAAGTCTAAAATGGGGCTCAAACCTGGACGACCTCTGATGAGGTGCTCATTCCAACTGAATAACAGCTATGTCAGTCTCAGCTAAGTATGAAAACGTCAACAGAACAACGTCTTTGTAAAAATAAACTATTATTTCATATTCAAATTTTTCGAAAGTAGTCAGTATAAGGTCGTCCTGGATAGTAACAATTAACAGAGTGGGAGACCACAACTAATAACTATAAATTCTATTTTTATTTTGTATTTCAAAGGAACATTAGGAATTGATTATTTTTAAAAAGTTACAATTAGTTTTTATTAGTAGAAATATAATATTTGAACCCTTAGTTTAATAGTTCCTTGCCTCAAATAATAGAGTAGAACCTCGCTAATCCGACCATCTTGTGGCCCCCACTGTGTATTCAATATTCTCGGAACCCATGACAACAAATGAATGAGTTCACAGTGAGAATTTCTTGAACATGTTCATTGAAACCTCAAATTTCAGACGCAATTTTTTCATTTTTATTTGAACTTGGTAAAGTGAAGTTAAATTGTTTTAAACTACATTAATCTTTTTCCCCTAAAATATGGAAAAAATGAGTTGTAATAAATACATAATTATGGATTGTTTTCAGGTGAAAGATAATTCCGCAAAAAATAGGAGTCGGAGTTACTACAACTAAAGCCTGGTGATGTAAAAGGAAGGAATTGGAATCATTTTCAATGAAAGAATGATAAATCAGCAAAAAAAAAAAAAAAAAATGAAACTAAAAATAATGACCTGATAAGGATTTGGTTTAACCAAGAACGGAAAAAAGAGACTCCATTACGATGGCACATAATTCGGGAAAAATCAATCACTTATCATGCAAAAATAAGTTATTCATTATTCAGCCGATACATTTACTGTCTTAGAAGGGTGACTCCAGCGATGGAAAATTTGCCATGGAATTTGACATCTTCGATTATGGGTGAAAAGCTTTCATCTGAAGTTGCTGGGGCACAAGTATCATCGATAAGTTTAAACAACTTTTGTTTACAGAAAATAACTTGCTTTCAGAGCAAGTTTATGACGTTGACTCCACCAATGGTCTCAGGACCATTTAGTTGATTAAGTTTTATATTATTTAATTTGTTTAATTCAATTATATATTGTATATTTTAATGTTATGATTTTTGATGGTGTTTTTAATATAAACTCAAAATTAGCGGGCATAAATGAACGGTGGATCACGATACATGAATGTTTAAACACTATTCGTTGCATTGTCTCTACCATTAATATTTATAGTATAAATAATATCAGTAATTAAATATAAATATTTTATTTTATTAAACTCAAAGCAAGAAAAGTAATAATATCCGACAACTGGCATTGAACAACGAGCTGAAAGATCAATAAGGCAGCGGAAGGTATAAAAGGCTAGGTTCGAGCCAGGAACGCATAGAACAGGGACGCTTAAGAAGACAATCCGAACCACCCGAAGAATATCACATAGAAATACTGGCCAGTATAACGTTATGTAGTCATTAATGCAATTTTAAATTTAGTTTTAACAGTATAACGTTATGTAGTCATTAATGTAATTTTAAATTTAGTTTTAACAGTATTGTTTTATATACGTACGTAATTATTTGTTTATAAATTTTTAGATAAATGTGTGTGAATAAACAGTTATTCCTATTGCCAGAATTGTCCTATTTTTATTAACAGAACCTAAAGATAAAGTAAAAGTTGAATATAAAAAATAAAAATAAATTATAAAATAAAAATTTATAATTTAAATATATGAAAAATAAATTGTTGTAACAATATATTATCCAGTAAAGTAAGAAGCAAGTAATAAAGACTTTAAAAAGTTTAAAACAAGTATTTATTTCATCGCCACTTAATCTAACCTTTTGACCATTCCAAACCCCCCCCCCCTGGTCCTGTGGAGTTTGGATTAGTGAGATTCTACTGTGTAGGAAATTGATGTTTTACAAAAACTTTAATGAACATTAATTAATTACTATTGAATCAGGGACTGAGAGTAAAAATTAAATTAAAGCTATCAGTCATGCCTCTCAGAAACAGACTAGTGATTGGCTGCCAGAGTAGAGTCCCTTCAGTAACAGGATATCCTCTGCAAATTTCATTTCCATTTCCTAGTCCTGATTTACTACTTACGACTGAGAACCACTGTGTAAAATAATTACTAAGAAATAGATTAAAAAATGAGATGATAGTTTGTATATCTGATATTAAATAAGACAGATCCTCAAGTTAATGTTTATTACTTCAACATCCCCCTCTGGAGATGAGAAGGCTAGACACTGTGCTGTAGCCATGCTGTGTAGAAAGCTGAAGTGGAGTTCTGCCAAGACTGTCTGAAGAGTTAGGGTCAGCACCACTGTCCAGTAGCAACTGGCATAGATCTAGACGGCCCCAAATCACGGCAGTATGTAGTGGTGTCAATCCCGCACCATCCCTGTTGTTGAGGTCTGCACCAGTAATTGCCAGCATCGCGACCAGGCGGTTAGGTCGCTGGGAAACTCCCGATACTGTTTGAACAGTACTCTGCCAGCTGTGATTGCTAATGCTCGTTTCAGACTGCATTATTGCAGTAAGGCTGCTCTTTTTCTTTGAAATTTTACTGATCTTTTTAGAGGACAAAACTTTTTTGTGTATTGTCTTGTTTCCATGCCCACTGTTGGATGTTTTTTTTGAAGAGTCAATCTGTAAACAATATCATATTAGATTTATTTAGAGTGAGTGACAAATAATCCCTTGATAGGTATAATGGAAATATGTATAAAAAAAAAGCTTTCATTATTATCTAATACATAGACATATTGATGAAGCTCTAGGACCTTAGCAGGAGAGCCCTAAACATGCCTGAATAGCCAAAATGTTGATTATGTAATACAAAACATTACAATTTAGAAGAGATAAAATGAACTACTTTGAAAAAAAATATCAATTTAACTTATATAAAATATAAATTATATTTTTAGTACTATGAAGAAATGCTAAATTATCAACAAGTAGTAGTAGATAACCTCTTATAAAATTCATTTGTTACTAAAATGAAATAAAATAGCAATCTAATTATGCCATCATGAACTTTACATATGTTTCATATAAACTGGTTCAGAACCAAAACATAAGCAGGCACACCAGAATTTTTTCTAAGGAAATAACACTGTTAGAGCTTTTAGTCTAAGTTAATAAAAAATATTTACCCTATTTATCAGTGTATACTTTTTCCAAAATAATCAACTTGAAATTTAAAAAAATATATTTGAGGAAAGGTTTTATGCATTGAATGGGTATAAAAAATAAATTTTCTAATTAGTTAAAATATGTTTGGCTTTTGTGTAATTGAGTAAAGTGTTTTAGAGTACTATTACATTTTCTAGGTTAAAGTGGTGGTAAAAAACACTGATAAACATGGTAATTTTTTGGCAGATATTTTCAAGTGAGGCTTAGACCAAACAAGCGTCTTTTTCTGCACTGATTCTCGTCTCCTGTTCCAGTTTATCTATGTTTTTCAGCACATTTTGTACACTTAATCTTCTCAGGTTACCTTTGGCCTTCCCTTCCGGAGTATGTGCATTGCAATTGTGTTTAAAATTAGTTCTCTTATCTTCCTCATTCTATCTTGCCTGGTTTGAGCTCTTTAAGCCGTTTATTACATATTTTTATTTACTTGTTATAGGTAGCTATTTCCAAGGCTTATGTGTGTGATATTTAAGGTCTAATAAAGTCTAGTACAGAAGGAGCAAGGTGCACTTTTTAGATATTTCTACTCAACTCCAGAACCCTCTACTCAGAGCATTGGACATTGTCCAGCTGCATTATTTTTCCGGACGTTGTTCAAGATATTTTTGCATCTATCCTATATAAATGATCTAAAACATATTTAACGCTTTGCAATGCAACGGGTTCTCTTAAAGCAACTTTAGTAGCTTTGTACAATTATAGGGTTAAACCAATCTACTTGCTCCAACCTGGCGTTATCGACCTTTATTACCCTCATATCTCATCAATTGATTCTTTATTGGGCTTATTCCTCGATCTCATCAATTCAGTTTTTGTCTAGGCAAATAGACATTTTATTTTTTCTTAGCTTTCATGAAGAATGTTGATATTGTCTCTGATGCTTTTGGCAAAAATAACAGAATGGTTTGCAAAAGCTTGTTACAAAATCCAAAATACACTTTCTTCTGCTCATTCTAGGGAAGAGTTTAATGTTAACCTTGCAGGGTACCCATATTTAAGATTCTCTAGAGATTATTAGATATAGAGTTATTGGTGGGAACCTTACATTTGAAGACCTTTGAATATGTAGATGCTTTTTATTGTTAGTCTGAGGCCTTCTTTATATTTTTATGGCTCAAAGGTCCTATTTTCTTATCCAATGCTTTGATTAAAAACTTTTGATTTTGTGACGTCTACATATCAGACAGACATTCTCTTTTTTAGATTAGCCTCATCATGAATATATTGTGTGCACTTCACGAGGGGCAGAAACCATATTGTTCTTCTCAATCTATTGGAAGTAGATCTATTTTCATTCTTCCAAGCATTGAAGGCGATTTGACATTTTCTTAAGTAGATCATTTTTTTTTTCAATGCTATGATCAACCTGCCATCAGTGCTCTAAAGTTCCTCAGATACAATTGTTTGTAATCTCCACAGAAATGCTGTCTAATTAAAAGGAATATTTTTGTTACTTGAAAGTTCCTTAAATGTTCGAAAATATTGTTATGTTAGCCTTAATATCAATCTGGCACATGACCCACAATTCTTTTGAAAACATTTTTTTATATTAACCTCTAATATAATGAATAAGATAGTGAATAATTGACAACAGATCCTTGGATCTACTGCCATATTATCAACTATTTAATATTTTAGCAATGAGTTATAAATAAAACAAGCTTCATATACTTAATTTATGGGATTTTTCTACTAAACAAAAAAAAAACATATTATTAGTTTAATTATGGCCATTCTGGGCCAAAGCAGTTACAAACTTAACAGCTATAATGAAGCAATAATTTCTATTTAAAGAGTAAAACAAAAAACATGATGAATAAAAGTATAGCCCTTTTCAGCATCTAACTTTACTAATCAAATAAATTAAGAAAACTAAACTATTTATTAATAAAAACAAAGTTATTTCAATCGATGTCAGATGTATATGAAACAAATGCCACCAAACAAGGTAACGCCTTGGTCAAGTTAAGGGCACCCATTCCTAAGCCTACCTTGGCAACTGCAGTAACTTGCTGTCAGGTCAAAAGCACTCGTCTGTCGCTTCCACTTCAAGTCGGCAATTAGAAAACAGTAGCAACCTGTAATGTAGTTTAGCCTGCCCTGCCACTAACAAGGGCGCAAAACTCCAATATGTGAAACTCAAAAAAAAAAAAAAGAAAAAAAAAAGATAAATGAACTCATTAATTGTGTGAAATAAGAAAAGAATATCAAAACTCATACTAAACATAGTATTAGTACTGTTTACCTGAACTAATAAATATTTTAAATATATCAATACTATTTAAACAGTAAACAAAAGTTAGATGATACATTAATAATACATTTACACCTCTTAACTTATATTCATTTTATAACTTATTTTAAAGTATTTTAAAATAAGACAAGTAGAAGTTATTAAAAAAAAAATAGTCAAATTTAGGAATAACAATAACTTTAAAGTACAGTCAACTCTCAGTAACTAGAAATTCAAGGGAATAAGAAACCACTTCGAGTTAAAAATAGTTTGAGTTTTTCAAGCTAAAATTTATCTCATGCCCAACAGCACAATACATATCTACAAGGTCTCCATAGTCTACCTTCATTTGCCTGCCTTTGAAGCTCCGCCACATTCTTTAAAATTGTAGACAGGGAATACCAAAATTAGCGTCAATGTCGTTTTTCTTCTTGGTTCCTTCAATTACAGCTTGGCTAATCTTAAGTTTCTCATGTACAGTAAGAGATTTAAATTTCCGTTGGCTGATCATATAAAGAGGGGGAAGACTCAAGCAACATGTTGAAACCACGATCGTGGTATCTCCAACACCTATAAATTTGACTTTCTTCAAGTTGTAGAGGTAACTAGCTCATTCCTTTGACTTATAATAAAATTTATCGTGAAATTATTTCAAGTTATTCCATTTTATTTTTTCTACTAAAAAAGGTTTTCTCAAGGGAATAGAAAAAAAAAATGGTGTTATTACAGAATTTGAGTTATCGAGAGTTGACTGTACAACAGGAAAGAGATGATGTAGACTAACAATAATTTAAATGGTATGGTCATGCCAACACAAGACAGTTGAGATGGAAAAGTGATACCTGGACAACAAAGGTACTCTTAGAGAACAACAGTCAAACAGGCTAACTGCAGAGGAGGTTTCAAGGTGGAGATGCACCAGAAGGTGTCGGGCAAAGATCAATTGTGGAATATTACAGAGACTAAAATTTATCTCATACCCAACAGTACAAAACAAATCTACAGATACCTTACTAATTTGGCAGAACACACCAGAGATGTATGTGCATTTCACAGCAAACTAGGATCTCAAATTGACCATGGACAGTAATGAAAGTGTCACGATCTGCTTAATCTAGGGTATCCAGCCTTCTGTTAATGTGTAATTGAATATAGTAAATAAACATAATATTTAAAAATAAATCCAGGGTAGACCTCATAAAAAGGTAGGGCTGATATGTGACAGCGCTCAGATACTAACATCTTAATTTCGGTTTTCTAAATCAGATTCACAACTTCTTTTTATCAAGTAGCTACAACCTCTATGAGGCTGTCAACTCAGACCCTTATCGTTTTTATATATATTAACCCCAAAGGAAAATCCTCGGAAGAGCCGGGAACCGAACCTGGTTTTCCAAAGTTAAAAGCCAACATACTAACCACAAAGCTATGGGGATATATAAATAATGCATGACAATTAAAATGGTAAAAATTAAAATAATTTACACAATATAACAATTTCATATTTTGTTTAATGACATGGGTGCTAGCAAATACATAAGTCTAGTGACTGATCCATGACATAATTAAAGGGTTTTGATACAGTTGTGAAAACAATTTTATTGACACTTTTAGTGGTTTTTGTAATAATAGCCCGCTAAAGCCCCAAAAAATAAAAAATATTATTAATCAGGACATAGAAACCTTTAATTTGATAACCTACACAATATGATAGAAGAATACTTTAGAATCGAATAGAAAAAAAAACAATTATTCCTGGATAAAGTCCCCTATTTTATTTTATTTTATATAACATTAATCTTCAGATGACAAATTCCCATCTGGCAAATAAAAATAATTATAAATAAAGTTTTACATCATGATATAAAAAATAATTACATTGTAAAATAAAGTGTAAACCTCTATAGGAATGATAATAATAATTATAAAATAAAATACTACTAAAATAATTTTACAAAATACTAACTGCTTTTAGTAAATATAGTAATAGATGGATCCGCCTATAAGAAACTCCCCCCTCAAAAAAAAAACAATTCACACAGAAGTCTGTAAAGTATGACAGAAAGTAAAAACTCTTAAATTAATACAAAAGCAAAACAAAAAATTGACATACAGACAGGGAGCCAACATTTTTCTATACATAGTAAACAATTAAAAAAAAAATTAAATACAAAAATAAAAGTCAGAAAATATACAATAATCTAATGAATGAATCTTTCAAGACTAACGAGGGTCTCTTTGTACGGTGAGGAAGTGTTGGAATAGGAAAGCCGAATGACACTACTATGGTTTTAAAACAAAACACATGGTTATCTCGCCAACCATTTTTTTCATCATTTCTCTTGACATAATATTTTTCAGTCATACTGTTTAATTTGGTAAACATGAAACTATAACCAGTAGGGGAAATCTATTACAAATTAGCCTTGGCATGCAAGAATGCCATTTTTCATAGTGGAAGTTCTTCCATGACACCCAAGTGTGTCACAAATAATTTTACACTTTATCAACCAACAAATCCTCTAGAATCACTGATAAGCAATGACGAAATACTCTAGAACTTGCAGAAAGAATTAATCTGTATCTACAGTGCATATAGACTAGGATCTGGGAAACAGTCTTAATTTGCAACTATAATACCAATATTAGTCCAACATAGACATAGGGAGGACTGGCATTAATATTTTCACAAATTAAAATGATATCCCACTTACAAAATCTGTGAACACTCTTTTACCACATAAAACTATGGTTTGTCATTTAATAATGTATAATATCATTTTTCTGCATAAATACTTAATTCAAACATTAAAGGCTCCAAATATTTCAAAATGACATGTTGAAAACGTTTATCAACAATTCTATAATTATTAAAATGCAAATATCTGTTTTAATGAATATCTGTTATAATTGAAACTCCTAACAAATGTTGCGTATCTAATAACTTGTCTGAAACAATCTCACAAATGTAACACAATTGAAGATTTCATTTTAATCATAAAACAAATATAAATTATCTGTATTCAATTAATGAAAGTCTTCAATTTGGATAAAAGATGCGAGTTAAAGTACCGTGATACAATATTAAGTTTAAACTAAATTACAAATAATAGATGATAACACATGTCAAAACATACCTGGGACAATGCATGTGAAGAAGTAACTCCACTATCATGACTAGCCTTCAAACAAACAGTACTAAATTAAAGGAAAGTTCTAATTATTCAAGCCATTACTATTACATAAACAATAAATACAAATTATAATAACAGAATATTTTAAAACACAACAATAACTAGATTAGCGTAGGGTTCAGTAGATTAGAATTTAGAAACATTCATTTCTGAAGGTAAAAACTTATTTTTTTAATTCTGATAGAATGGCAAAATTTGTTTGGATCTTTCCAGGTGTACAGAAGCAATACTTTTATAATCAATATTATTTTGGTGATAAGTCAACTACAACCTCTACATCCTAGGGATTCTTAAACGTATGCTAATATAACTATTAGATCTGTCCCATTTCTTCATGTGTAATATAGATGATTTTTAATGATATCACAAGGAGTAAAACTTTATAATTAATAAAAGGGACTGGAAAATAGGCTTCACATTACATTGACAGGAATGCTGGTTACATATATACAAAATGTATGTAGCACAGTGAAAATGTGCTCAGAACGAAGAACCAGATGAAATGGCGACAATTTACTAGCAAGCAGTAATCAAAATTAGGTCAAAATAAAGGAAGTTGTGGTCAATTTATTTTCTGACAATAAATTTGATATTTAATGTGAGTCCAAAATTATAGAAGAACTGGCAGGTGGCATATGCAAGGGCACCTACCACAGGGCTATGTAGATATATAATACATGACAATAAAAATTTTCAAAATTACAGTACTTAATTTATGCAATATAAAAATTTCACATTTTGTTTAATGATGGACCCCAATGCGACACGAAAAATAAGAGCCTTATACCCATTTCAGTGTTTGATTCCTGGCCGA
The DNA here is from genome assembly GCA_930367205.1 of Acanthosoma haemorrhoidale. Taxonomy (NCBI): domain Eukaryota; kingdom Metazoa; phylum Arthropoda; class Insecta; order Hemiptera; family Acanthosomatidae; genus Acanthosoma; species Acanthosoma haemorrhoidale. The sequence continues at coordinate 44,071,203 of OV884015.1, read as the reverse complement.
GAATATAATTATATTTACTGATCAAATTAATCAATAAACTATTAGTGACATGAATGGTAGCAAAAACATGAATTAAAAATGTATATTTTAAATGAGAAGTCCCCTACATTTTAATTAATTACCATGATCACACTATCCAGAGCAATTTATTGATGATAAAAAAATTAAGAAATCGTCCGAAGAAAATGGTTTCACCAAGAGGTGATGGGCAAGGAAATATAATGAAATTTAAACTAATTGCAATACAAAAGTGCAAGGAAGAAACCTAACATGTTACTTTTTTATGTATTTGATAAAAAAAAAAAAAATTTAAAGCCCCTACCTTCATATAAGAGGCAGGTAATTTTCTAAATCACTCTAATTTCTTAATAAGGTTACCCTTTACAGTTTCTTCCCATTTTTCATAGACAATAAGTTTCTACTCCTCAAATGCAACAATTTGCCTGCGTTAACAAACAAATGCCAAAAGTTGATAGTCCATCTTACTTTTGCGGATTGATCAATTATATTTCTTTAAAATAGTTAGGAAAAAATGTTATATGTAATTTATCAACCATTGTTAATTAGAAGAACTGAGATGTACTACTTGTTGGCTTAGAATGTATTCATTTTAGCAGATTCTAATTATTTAATTAAAATCAGTTACCTCAGATTTTATCACATCCATGCTAATATTTCTAGGTCCAAACAGCCCTGTGAACATAATAAAAAAAAATTGATTTTGACTAGTTAAAGAGATTATTTTATTAAAACATCAATTCAAATACAAATAATTTGCACAAATCTACATCTGTATTTTGGAGGAATCATGGTATGGCAATTATAGGAAGGAATCACCCCCAATAAAAGGCTTAGATTCGGAGAAGTAGATCTTATTGTTTATGCAGAGCAATGAAAAAGTTGACCATAACATAAAAACAGTTTGAACAACAGAATAGGATTGCACCTTTAAATAAATTGACAAGTTCAAACATTAATTACAATTCCAATTGGACAAAATCAGCTATCAGAAACAGGCAATACCACTCATGGCTTTCAATCTACGAAGGCCATTGGTTTGAATTTACTTGCAGTTAGTTTGACATAATTTTATGCCTGCAATAGTGAACATACATACTTTAAATAAACATACGTCAACTTTATATAATGAATTGTTTGTTGTGGTATTGATCAATCTATCTTTAATAATAGTGAGCCACAGCTTTCAAATTTTTGGCCAATAATTATTAAAAATTGTGAGATCAATGAAAATAATATATAAAACATAACTATAATATTATATTTATAATACAAAACAAACCAGATACTTCATAAAGAAGAAATGCAATTCCCACACATATTAATAGAGGTGTTTCAATTTCGGTTAGATAGATCCAGACCATTGAAAGTAAAGTGGGCTAAACTACAGAGTGTACATTTAAAAAGAAATTATATTAACGCCAAAAAAAGGAAATATGATGAACCATTTCAAATGTATTATCTTAATGAAATGCTTTACATTTTAATTGTTGTCCATTTGGGCTTAACATGAGAGACGATCAAAATAATGCTGCCATTAAAACAATTGTAACTATGAAATCGAGTGCTGAATCTCACCAGGAAAAATAATGAGCATGGTTTAACAACAATTAATAAATCTAACTAAGCAAATTGTAGGGCTAAGTCTGTTATTTTGTGTAAATAAATTATCAGGACGAAGTGCATATTATAAAACAAACATGTATAACTAATGCTGGTGAATAAATAAGGCATATTCTGTTCGATGTTACTAATAGGTCATATAAACCTATTAATTTGAGCTAAATATAATATTTAATGAATCATATACTTGCTCTACAGGTTATGAGGTATGGGTTCGATTCTCCAGTGTTTTCGAGTAGTTCAGGAACGATCGCTCGAAAAAGAAAGAGACTAGAGAGAAAATTATTAGGGCTAGAACAGGGGGTCGGGACCTGGGTTTCTTTGGCGTGATAGTCTAACCCTACCACTGACAGTGGAGGTAACGGTCTTGGGATCATTTAATTTAATGATATTTTTTTTGTGATTTAGCTCGAAAAATATTTGCCAGCGTCAAAACTGAGAGAAAAAATAGTTTAAATTTTGTCGTGTTAGAGAGGAAAGGAAAATCACACAAACTGCAGACTTCACCCTAAAGAACTAAGTTTTACCGTTTGTCTAGAGACAGGGCCGGCAATGCGGTCGTGGGCCTCGGGGCTAAGTAATCCCGGACCCAGAGATTAACTAGAAATTAACGTTAAGATTTACTTTGAATTCTTTGTTAGACCTTTAAAGAGTTAAATTCACATGGTGATAAATAGTACTCGTAGATACAAAAAGTGCAATTCAAAATTAGGTGAATAAGAAAAAATTGTCTGAATCTATCAGGGTGGTCTGAAAAGTTTCCAACCTAACACAGCTTTTATTTATTTTATTATCATCTTCATGTTGAGGTCGGAAACTTTTCAGACCACCTGTGTAGTTGAAGTATTGTAGAGAACAAAAAAAACCCTCAATTTCTGATTAAATTACTGTTTATAATTTGTTTAGACCTTTGTTGTTGTTTTTAAAAGCTACATTATTAAATAATATCCTAATATGGTAAAAAACTTAACTAATTAACTTTACATATCGTAAAATTGGCTCTAATCGGAGCAAAGAGTTGGTCAGATACGAGGGCCCATTCAAGGTGGTGGTGATCAGGGATCATAACATCGTCACCATCGAGAGTACAAGACCTCCGACGAAACGGAGGACCGTCCACGTCGAACAGTTAAAACTCCCACCAGGGGGGGAGGGTGCAGGCCATGAGTGAGTTGGAGTGTCCTCGCTTCTGCACGTAGCCAAATTTGGTATGGTATACATACGTACACTTTGTACCATTTGTAGAAGTATTTTTTTTTTGTAGTTCCTTTTGTTGTTTTTTTAGAATGTACACAGGCTGTGTAGAATTATCGATTTTGCGTAGCGTGTAAGATGCCATTGTTTTCTGTGAGTAATGAGCCATGTAATTTTTTTTTGTTTGTTTTTTTTGAATTTGTCACTAGTGGCTGCAGTGTTGGAGGCAGCGTTCTGTTTGGACTATAAGTGTCTTAGAAATACGACCGAATGTAAGGGATTACAGGTTGTGTACTGGCCTTCACTCCCTAGTACGATTAGGAGAGTGATCGTAATATCGCCTAAGTCGTCCTCAATTTAGACTTCATAGTTTATGAGGTGCGCGTAAACTGGCAGGGGGGAGTTAAGGTCCGGGCAGCATCAGTACTCAACCTTAATCCCCGAACGTCGGGATGTAAACATCCCGAATGTAAATATACAGGGTTATAGACTCGAAATAAACAGTCTAGTTCTAACTTTCAAGCGTGTTGTTTCTCTGTACCTTTTTTCCCTTTGTTTTTTAATTCTAAAGCCGATAAGCATTAACTTATATATATAAATATAAAGTGGCGTATATAAAATAATAATAATAATTATTTATAAAATTTAGCGTAGTCATTATTTTATCTAATTATTATTATATAAAAAATATTATATAAAAAGCACAGTAACAAACAAATGTCTCTTCTTGAACACATTTTATAGAAATTTTTCCATTGGAAATTTACTGTGAACTAAATGTCCCATTATTAGGCTACAGATGCGCATTTAGAAAGTTTATCATCCTTGAAATTATACAAAAAACAAATTTCTCATTTATTAAGTGTTCATTAATTAATTTACTAACATGGTTTAGAATGTGCATGCAATAATCTATTAATTAAAGGCAGTGAATAAACAGTGAAGGAAATGCACAAATTAGCAAACAACGGATGCCTTGTTATAATCTTCTGATTTAAATTTCTTAATTAGTTACACTCATCCTCTTGACCAAATATGCACTTTAATTAAGTTATCAAATAATGCTAATCATCCGGATTTTCAGATTGAAAATCAATGACACGAGTCAAACTTTTAGCTAAAACTTTTACCTTGTTATCTATTCGCAGGTTTTATATATTCCACGCATAATTAAACAATTACTTAGCGATTTGTTAAAAAAGTTGTTTTTTTAGATTATCTACCTGCTTTGTCTCACCAAGTCTTGATAAGTTTAAGCTTGAACTTTCTCACTGCTTTAAAGCTGCACAAGGACATATAATGGGACTGAGCAATTTTATTGTGTGATTTAAGATTAATTTGTGTGCTTGGAGTCCTAAAATTACTACACTATACTATTATAATATTGCTTATTTTGAATTTTCGGTACCGTGGAAACAAAGCTAAACATATATACCTTCCTAGAACAAAGTATTCTTGAAGATGAATATATATATATAAATTTGGTTGGGGTGAGGACGACCGAATGCAAAAAATAGGTTCATTTTCCAGATGTAATGAACTGAGTACTGCTGGTGATAACTCATTCAACGGTTGATGGCAATGACCACAGACAACAGATCAGGGGAAGGATCAAATCGGAGGGTCAGAATATCAGAACTATGTTTTTTTAAGAGGCTTTTATTGATGGCTTGTTAGAATTGTTTTTTAATACAGCAAGACTCGTGTCTTGGAATTTGTTGCCATTGCGTTTTTGACATTTACAATGCATCATAGGAATATTTCCATCACATGGGTCCATACTTAGTGCACAAAAGTAGGCGTCTAAAATCTTTGGTAGAGTTAGTTGAATCCCACAGTCGTTCAGTAATTACGGAAATTTGATAAAATAACGTTTAGGAGCTTTCAGGACCACAGCGAAGTATGATAGTTACAGGGGTATTTTTGAATTATTTTTATGGAGCTGCAAACAAGTTTCCTGTAACAACTTTCTATTTAACAATCAATAAGAAGTTTTATTTATAAAACTAGAAATCCTTTTGTTGATTTTTTTTCTCTATTTTACTTGCACTTAAGCCCTAGTTGACGTGAAGAAGGTTTTTTTTTGTTGGTTTTTTATTGTGAAGGTACTCAAATAACCTCTTTTTAACTTAAAAATATCTGGAAATAATGAAACTCAAACTCGAACAATAACCTTACGCCTAACTAGCATAAATTAACACTTGAAGACTCTCAGGATAGAATCGAACTTGAGCTGGTTTCTAGGCTAACCTTTAACTTTTAATAAAGTTAATAAACTCTTAAGGAACTAAGCGCATATGTCAACTAGCTACATGCTATATCGGGCCACTGTATGCAGTGTTGTGCGTAACGAATAATTAATTATTTAATAGAAATGATACGGAAACAACCTCACCTGTCAATTGTCAATTGTGCAAATTGGTGACGACGAGGGTAAATACCTCCAATGTATATAAGCGATTGTTGATGGCTCCTATGGTTACTTGAGGGCCCTTCTAACAGCATGAAGTGTTTAGTTGTCTTTTTCAGCGCCCTGTGCGTGGCTTTGGTCGTGGCCGATTCTTCATCGTCTAGCTCATCTTCCAGTTCGTCTTCCGAATCATCTGAGGGTAAGGAGGACTTTAGAGGTTATTTGGTGTCGGAAGTATTCACTTAGAGAAGTTGGCAGGTTCAAAAGTTCAATTATGTCTAATGTTTACTGAACTGAGACTAGTCATTACTATTCATAAATACTATATAACAGCATAAATAAATAGCATCAAGGTCTCCTTAACTCCCTTGACCTTTTGCATTTAAAAAGGAATAGATTAAATAGAATACATCAGACGTAGGGTTCAAGCACAACCTAACAATTATTGCTAAGATTGCACGGCAAACATCCGATTTCTTAAAGGCTTTATAATTAAAAATAAATAAATTACAATCAATTGTATTTAAATTGGCCAATTTATCATAATGTCAATAATTTGTTCATTTAATCAAATGCATCCAATTCACATAGAAAAACCAATAATGGGTCTACTGAAGGCATTAATGAGCTCTCAAATCGAAATTATTAATGATGGATAAAAAAATTGTAATTTTACAAATAATTCTATGCATTAAAAAACAAAAAAAAATTACCTTAAAATAGTAAAAATGATTTCAGATTTTAAACCTAGCCTTTAAGATAGGTGATGGTCCTTTTAGAACTTTGATTTCTCTGTGTCGATATAGTTTAATATATATTTGTATATTAAATATATCCAATAATTTATCTCTGTACCGGATAAACCATTTAAACCCGAGCACTACTGACTGACAGAGTTTGGTATTAAGGACCCGATATGAGGATGTGTGTGAGGACGTGTAAAAATGATTTGTCGAACCAGTTGTTCATACGTCAGTACACTCAATATATCATATCGTCTGATCCGGTTAAAAACAAAAAAATATTAATTTCTATAATGGATTTATAATGCAAGACATACATTAGGTTATTAAAATTTAAACAGTATAAATTGTTCGTTATATAGCTATTACATACATTTTAACTTAAAGCATAAATGTTGTGATCAATGATAAGCAATAATACATTTTAACTTTAAAAAAAGAATAAAGTATCAGTCCCATCTTCACCTAATTTCAATAATGTGCTTAAAAATATGAGAATATAATGTATATCCATAAATAATGATTGGAGTGATAAAAAAATGATGAGATAAAAGTACGCGAGATACCATTTCCATGGACACGAATCACTCAGAAATTGAGAACTTTTCGTATGTAATATTATTTTTTAGAGTCGTAGTTTAGTAGTTAGTAAGTCCAAAAAACTTGAATTTCCTCCCAATACATTTTATTGGCACAGTAGACGTTTCGTCTATTCAGGTACCCTCAGGACTTTCTCATGATTCATTTGTATTATTTACAATATTGTTCCTAATGTTACAGGTAGCAAGCATTCAGGTAAAAAACACGTAATTGCAGTTAGACCTGATACTGTGGCACCAGCACCTATCGTATACTACACTTCTCCCAAACCACGTAAATATTATAAAAAAAAATGTATTCTATATTATCATACATTGTATAAGCATATAAACATCTCATCAAAACTATTTTTGAAAAATATGCCCGACATGCAGTTATTTAGTTTTATTAGAATATTTGTTGCAAGACATAGTTAACGAGTTAAAAAAAGATGATTGAACTCATTAGATTTAAGATAAGATAATGGAAAAAACGAAAGTAAACCAAATAAAAAACATGATTTCTAGGAAGAAAAAGCAACATATATTCTTTTTATAAATTTTTTTTGGACTAATAATTATTAGTTTATTAATTAATTACTAGTTTATTAATAAATAATATATATATTTTTTTTCAGCAAAACCTAGTTCCACTCCTGTGACTACAGAAGCACCTAACACAACCCCAGGTAATCATCAATGCAAATTTGATAACATGCCAATCATGCACTTATTGTAGGAAGTATGATTTCTAAGTCCTGTCTATGGGAATTTGAATTTTTTAATAATTGTAGAGAATAACTTTGATTATTCAATCCAAGTAATATTTCTTTAAAAATAGCTTTTGTGCAATACAAGCTATACAGGTTTATTTTGAGCTTTTATAGTTTATTTTTTTTAGAATAGATATTACCTATTATTTCACTTTTAATTTTGTTCACAATATTTTAACCGATATTTGGTAAACGGAACATTTACAGCTTGGTTCGAGGTGTTTTCGAATATACTTAAATTTGAGGTTGATTGTGTCATTTTTACGACCACGAATTGAATACACACATACTATCAGACAGACAGAGTTGTTCCAGATAGGGATTGTTCCATAGTTTGGAAGCAGGACTGCTTCCTTCGGGATCACCCATAATGTAGCTTACTGAATCGGATATCGTTACGTACGAACTTGAACCAATCTTAATAAACCAACAAATCAATTGTTTAGGTCTGATCTGTTCAAATCACGATTTGTTTCTATCAGATAATATAATTTAAATTTTGGTCTATTTCAGCGCCTAATAATGAACTGACATCGCTCATCGTTTGCGAGCACGATAAGAAACGGATGGAATGCCCTGAAGGTACCTACATCGCTGTGGAAGACGCATTCTACGGAAGAACTGATCTCGAAACTTGTCCAAGGGCAGGGAAGATGTCCAACACCGCCTGCAAAGCTGAAAGTAGTTTGGGCATTGTTAGGGAGAAGTGAGTATTTAGTGTAGTATATTGATGTGTGCCAGATAATATTAGAAAATAAGATATTTCGCTGCTACATTACGTGATTGTGTGTGTGTGGTTGACTTAGGTCTTAGTTGACTTATTTAGCAGACCCCGGCCCTACTGAAGTTTCCGACTAGAAGTGAAGCAGACGTGATGACTCTAGGCCAGCTCCGAATTTCCTAAACGTCTTTAGGCCGCTTCATCAGCTCATCGCCATTCTCATCGCCTCAGGAGTGCATGTAGAATTTTCACAAAATGCTATTGTCGCTAATGGCTCAGGGACCTCATACATTTATTTATTATACCATGCTTGACTTCCATTAAGGAAGTACTCTTACTTACATCAAATTTTTCCAAGAGGCTAGCACAAAATAACAATAACAAAGAAATAATACAAATATTCCCGACTAATAAATAATTAATAATATTTTGATGTTCCGATTAATAATATTTAATGTGTGTTATTGTCGCTGATGGCTCTAGTATAAGTAAATATATACTTACCGGAGAACATAAAATAATTATGTATTGGAAAAGTTCTGGGTTCAAGTCCCGAGCCAGCCAATAAATTGGCTGGTAATTATTACAACGTTTATTACTCTTTTTTAAACATTGGGAGCGTCATCATTACGATTTAATAAGTAGCAAATATCAAAAAACCAAGTCGCGAAGAGAAGTTATTTTGTATTTGAACGTTAATCAAACAATTTAATACAAATTTGGAGATCGTTTGCAGAATATTAAATTAAAGAGTAAAAGATAATTCTTGAGAGATTGTTAGGATGAATGCCAATTATCCTATACATATTTATGAACCCACGTCATGAACAATGTTTTGTTGGGTGATATTTGTTAGTGTGATCGTTTGAGTAATTGTTCATTGGCGTTGGTTCTTGCCGGGGTTGACAGAGAGGATTTATGAGTATCATTTTGAAAAGAGGCAGCAAATCTTGGGTAAAAACATAATTTAAAGTAAAGAGGAATGACGCTTCGTGCTTACCGACTAGAATCTCAGACCCATCTCGGACCCTTCGGTCACGAGGTGATGCGCCTTGGACTGGGTTTCTTACTTATCACAAATGCTAATCAAGGGGAGTTCAACCGAATAATGTTGAGTTGAACCTAACTCTTAATTGTGTGATACTTCACAATCGTCTAACTTTGTTTATATTTTTTAGATGTGAAGGAAATACGAACTGTGACTTATCATCAGCAAATAACTGGTTCTCTGACCCTTGCAAGGGAACTTACAAGTATCTCAAAGTTGACTATGTCTGCGTCGAAGGTAAAGTAACCTCAATGAATAATTAATTCAAGTCATTAGAAATAGAGTAATCACAATTAACAAGCTTCAAGCCATACTGAGAAATAAATAACTGCTTCTCTGGTCCAGTGGTTAAATATGTATCTTGGATACAATCGAAAATCAACCATTGTCAAAGTAAATATATATTGAGAGGTTTCAAGAATGTAAGGGATGATATTAAAAAATGTTGCGATAACACTTTTTGTATGTTAGTCCAGTGTCACTGCCAGATTTATAAGGAATATCGTCACTGACTCAACATTTTAATTATTTTATACGTTTTTACTTTAACTACTCAGTTAAATTTTATTTGTCCAAGAAAAATAATCAAACGGTAAACTATGAAATATACATGGCACCAAAATGACAAATGATTTTACCTTATTTAATTGCCTCTCTCTATATATATCTTTAAATATAAATTTATTTACTTTATTTTTAGAGCTACCAGCAAGGGAATCTGAAGATAATGATACTATAGAAGGTAAACATCTAACAGTTATTACATACTAAATATAGTAGTCTCACTGTACCAAAATAAGTGTATTTTAGTTTTAGATGCTTTCTATAAGAACTATTTAATAATATTATATTCCTTTATAAGCCGAGGAAGAACTGACAACACCTGAAGAACCAACCACTACAGAAGAACCTGCTCTAGAAGAACCAACCACGCCGGAGGAACCGATTGCTAAAAAAGAACCTGCAACCACAGAAGCGCCGCAATTATCCCCTGAACCAGATTCAAGTCATAAAATCACAATAATCATTCAAAATGGAGTGGCACCTGGAGCTAGTCCTCCACAACACATCGTTGTTAAGGTTCCTGAAGCTAACTTACCAAGCAGTGCTAAAGTAGTTGTAATAGTTGTTCCAGCGGGAGGCAACTCCCCTGTCCAGCACACTGAGCACATCGTCAACCTTCCTTGCGGGTCATCCCAACAGCCAATCATCATCCAAAACCCATCAGCTTCTCCTGGTCAAATAGGTGGACCGTTCGGTGGTCAGCCTATAGTATCCATCCCTCCTGGAACTCCTGGAATCATCTCCCCCTGCATACAAAATATTATCCTGGGATCACCTCTTCAGTCACTCTGCCAGCAGAACGTTGCACCTATCATCTCAGCACTTCCTCCACAGTACATTGTAGCACCCCCCAGGCCATCTTTGAGCATTTGTGACCAATCTCCTCTTTTAAGAGGACTTGGTTTGTGCCACTAGGGATTGATGTAACTACGTTTACAATTGAAAAAAAAATACACATTCAAAAAATGTGATCAATATACTTTTAGTTTTATTATTGCACCTTTGAGTTTTGAGTTTGATTTGATGGCGCTTCTGACTCAGTAAAATCAAATATATCAAATTAAAGCTTTTCTGATACTGAATTTGTTAAATACTTATATGTTATGATGAAAATTAACCGTGGAATATGGTTTTAATATCAACATGAATGAAACCAAAATGTGACCTGTAAGCTAACGGTGTACTACATGCACGTGAAATGAGCTGTAGCTTGCGTCATTTCTATGTAGAATTCCATTTTCTTTCTGCAAAGATTATATGGCACTCACAATAACTAAATAAATAATTTTTAAAGGCTAGTTAGGTTTCTAACTCATGCATCGGTTTGTTCCGGTGAACGTAAGTTAGACATAGAGCTATAGTTGTTTGCGACAAAGTATTACTTGATGACAAGGAAAACACATGAGAACATGTTGAGTTCCACGGTATTTCTTAAGGTACATTATCGCTGGAACTGGCCGCGGTAACGGTTGGCAGTGACTGCTGCCAGTTAAGCAGTGGGAGAGCGAATCGATGTCGTCACAACCACTAACAAACGACAGTTTCAACGAAATATGGTCCCTTGATTTCCCTCAAACTAGGAATAGGTTACATCAATTGGTTTATCAAACACAAGTTAAATGATAGTAAGCGTATATGGTTAAAACAATAATATATTAAGGAGGAGTTGGTATAGCAACGTTTTAAAAGTACGTAAGAATGGTGCAAGACGGAAATTAAGAGGGATAGAATTCCAGAGAGAGGAGTGAGCAATAAGGAGAGGCCGAGTGCTGCAGTTGTGTGGGAAGGGGTGTAAAGGGCAGAAATGCGGGATCTTTTATTCCGGAAGTAGGCTGAGGATTTAAACTTTAGGTTATGGGGTAAGTATAAGGAGGGTTATGAGACTGAATAGTTTGGAAAAGGTAGGAAGAACCATGTAAGTATTGTCAACGAAGGGGGGGGGGGGGAGCTACCTTAACTCGGCGTAGAGATGTGATACACTCGAACACTGTGGAGTACAATTGATAAATCTCGATTCTGTTTGTTCATCTTCTATTAATATAATAGCATCAACCTGCCCCCCGTAAATACTTGACTGAGTATTGATAATTTAATACTAAGGGTTCGTTCTGCCAAATTTGAAGAATTTTCACTGAGTTAGAAGGGACTTAAGTATTAAAGAGTGACAAACGATCATTCCAAATATAACCTATTCAAGAAAAAATAAATTTACAGCATTTATACCTAAGAAAATAAAAATAAGCATGGTGTAATTAAAATAATGTGAAACTAATAATGAATTATTGCAACTGTCTCAACACCAACCTATCATTGCGTAAAAACGTATGTGTTGGATAAGACAATGCATCTAATTTTTTATTTTAAATTGGAGTGTCAACATTTGTTCAAAAACAAAGTGGTTCTAACGATGAACCAATATAAAGGAGAAATAGCAATTGGTAGTTGACTGATTCAACAAATTGTAAATTCAGCTATATATTTATGGAAGCTGTGAGATGATTTTTTCAATTACATTTAACAATAAAATATTTGGAAAAACTCTGAAAGGTAAAGCTTTCTATATCATTTATCTATAAATAAAAATATTATAACTCTCAACTAATGAAATATTTATTTTGGGGATTTCGGGGATGATGATCAGCATTGTAGAAATATCTTAGAATCTGTATATCTCGAAATTGTACACCGTAAAACTGAACCATATCTTCTATTGGCTTCAAAGATATTTTATAAGGATAAGGCCAAGGTTTTTAACAGAAGATAAGTATTCCGATCGGATATAAAGTACATTTCATCAATTATTGGAAGGGAGAGCTCAACAGTTTGGGGTTTGTTGGGCCAACTATTACCTGAGATCAGAACCATTAAACTGTACTTTTGGAGAAAAAATTATTTTAAAGTTCGGAAAAAAGGATGGAATGATCAATAGTTACGAAAACTAAGTGAACCCTAGGAGAATGATAAAATGTCTGATTGTAGGCCTTTGATTGGGGTAGACTGAGTGGATTACAGGGCCAGAAGCATGATTGAAAGGTATTTATCAAGTTTTTGACACGAGTGGAGATTTGAATGGGACCAACTGGATTTTATTTTTATTTATTTATTTTTTTTCATATATACCCTTGTTATCAAAATATTAAACAATTCAATATAGATTCTACAAATGAATCTACTTACAATATGTCATTTTAGTTCCTATAGCTTGGCTACATTTTGTACAATTTCTAATTGCTATACATTGTGATCAGCGCTTGTACAAAAGTATAATCATGTACACTATTCCTTAATTTTCTTAACATATTTAAAAGTGATGGGGCTTGTCGGGGGGTGTCACTAGGAGGTGCCTGTTCACCTAACCCTGGCGACAAGTGCGTATTGCTCGAGTTAATAACATATCTGACTCCATGTATGCTAGGTATGTGTCCCGACAATACACTATGTTCAAAGGAAAAGGGTACAGAGGTTGCATAAAGGATAAGACCGGTTCAGAGTTCAAACGGGGCACGGCAATGTGGTAGGCGCGAGGTGTCAGGGGGTCTCATGACTGTAAGACAGGGTGACGACTCCTAGGGCTGCAGAGAGAGAGTAGGTTCAGTCCTTAATCTCCTGGTCTTAAATACCATATCCCCTACCTAGTGAAAGGTGGAGTTGGCTGACAGGGGTATGTTTTACGATACACAGGTGGCGAGTTCCTTTTAGTTTTATGTCCGTTGGGATAAAAGGGTGTGTTTTTTATGGCTGCTAGGGTCTCACCCACTTGGGTTATTTGACCGCCTATAGGTGCCCCTATGTCCACCTGGCTTCCTACCACTGCCGCGACCCTGGTTTATTACAAGAAGCTTACAAAGATTTACATTATATTATAATACATTATTAACCAGAGTGTAGGGTAATTTACATATATTTAGCGCTTCGCTACATAGCTCCCCCAAATTGCCCTACACTCGGTAATTATTGACAGTTTTCTTACATTGACTTACATTACATAATGAAAAGGTACATGATACAAACATACTTCTATCAAACATGCTTACACTTTTGTGTACATTGGAAATTATTTGTCGAACAATTATTACAAATAAACAATTCAATATATCCATTACAAACAATTTTTATCTTTCACATAGATGACAATAAGAGAATCACTGTTTTACTTGATAACGTACCCAGTTAACTCATTAAAATGTAACAATTACAAACAGTTAAAAGTATTAAGATATACATATTTACGTACACGTTTGACTGACATTATTTTACAACTGTTGTGGCCTATTGATCGCTGTTAACATTTACGAACGAGAGAAAAAAACAAAAAAAACATGTGATATAAAATGACTTACAGTAGCAAGTGCGAACTTTCGGTCCTAATAAAAATTATTATAGCATATCTTTCAAAACAACCTACAACAGAGAAAAAAAACAAAATTATTAATTTATATTTTATCAGTGAGTTTATTTTATATTTACCGTCGTGCTACCGCACTCCTCGTGCAGATGTATGTTGGTGGAGGGTTTCCTAATTCCTCTGGTTCACCCGGTGTAGGTAAACTTTCGGCTGTGTCTAGCAAATAGGCTGGCTTTACACGGTCTAGGGAGATGTGATTCTCTTTATTATCTGCCCTTATGACCAAGGTTTTATTCTTCCTGCTGACTACGAGGTGCGGGCCAGTATAAGCCGGTTCTAGGCTACGCTGGTGTTCTTGTCGAACGAAAACGTGTGTGCAGTTGTTGAGGTCCTTGCTGACGAACGTCTTCCTCGTGTCTTTCGGGTGTTGAGTGATGTCTTGTCGGACGTCAAGATCTCCTCGTGTTGGTGTAAAGTATTCTCCGGGAAGGCGTAAGGGTTTTTTGGTATGTTCGCTCGGCGACACTGCACCCTAGGTCCTCTTTGATTACACTTCGTAGACCGAGCAGGACTGCTGGCAGGCTTCACGTCCACTGACGGTGTTGTGAATGGGCGGTCAGTGCGGCTTTAAGCGAGCGGTGCCATCGTTCAATTCGGCCGTTTGACTGTGGATGGTAGGCGGTAGTCCGAATTATCTTGACACCCAGGAGGCGAGTCAGTCTCGTGAACAGGTCTGATTCAAACTGACGGCCTTGGTCAGTCGTTATTCGTATAGGTGTGCCGAACCTGGTGACCCAGCCACTAAAGAAGGCGTCGGCTACGGTGGTAGCTTCCATGTTGCCAAGTGGGATTGCTTCAGGCCATCCCGTGGCTCGGTCAATCATGGTGAGGATGGATCGCTTCCCCTCTGACGTTGGCAGTGGTCCTACGAGATCGATATGCACTCCCTCGAACTTTCCCGCGTCCGCGAATCGCCCTGGAGAGGTGACGGTGTATTTTTGAGGTCTGGCATGCTATACAACATCGTGCCCATCGAGCCACGTCAGCGTTCATACCCGGCCAAAAAAACCTCTGGCTCATCATTTTCCGACTTTCTCTTACTCCTGGGTGGCTTAGGCTGTGCAGCTGGTCGAAGGTGGATCTTTGAAAACCCGAAGGCAAGTACGGCCTTGGCTCCCCCAGTGAGGTCTCGCAAATGAGAGAAATGTCGCTGCCGGGGATGTTAACGGGCTCTAGCCTGCATGTGGTGTTCTGTTCCCTGACGAGTGTTAATTCTTGATCTTCTACTTGAGCAGTGTGTAATTTTTGAAAATTTCCTGGTACACAGACGGCTTCTATTCGCGAGAGGGCATCCGCCACGACGTTGTCCTCACCCTTACAATAGCGTATTTCTGTCGTGAATTGAGCTATGTAATTTAGGTATCGCATGAGTCGTGGGCAGGAAGTGTCACTTTGTTGGGCCATGGCATGTGTGAGCGGCTTGTGGTCTGTATAAAATGATTACTTCCCGCGCTTCGAGAAGCTGTCGAAAATATTTGACAATTGAACGATAGCGATGGGAGCGAACACCAAGAAGCGGCAGAATCTGCCAGAGAGTGTCCAGTGGAAATGGAGACGATCAAGGGTATCATTAACGATAAACGGAAGCAAATTATTTGGAAGTTGCAAACGTCCGGCCTGATGCGGGCTTCGCATGGAAACTATGGCAAACTACGCCACTGAGTGAACTAAAGATTGATACATTCACTTGGACGGGATATAAGTGGGTTACGACAATAGATGCCTTCAGTAAGGTAGCTATGGCGTATGCCATACAAGACAAGTCATCCAACGCCGTCTTACAGGCGTTACGAACGTGGTTCCAGTTTTATGGGGTACCGGTCCGAATCTCGTCGGATGGGGTTAGGGAGTTCGATAATGCAAACTTGCGGGCGGAGATGAAGAATCTTGATATCGTGTGGCATCTCAACATCCCAGGAAATCCTAAGAGTCGCGGAGTCATTGAAAGGCTGCACACTTGAGTGGCCACCTGCGGGTGTATCAGGTGGACAAGGGTCTGCAGGCGAACGAGGCGATGCCGAAGGCAGTGGTGGCACACAATCATTCCATCCACTCGTGATGGTCTACCCACTATATGGTTGTATTTCAAGGTTGTATTGTGACAAAAACTCCTTCTACCGTGTCACCCTGGCGGATTCCTTAAGCTTCCCCACCCATTAAAGAGGTCTGTGGTCCGTATGTACTCTGAATCACCACCCGAAGACATATGGATGAAAATGATTAATAGCCCATATGATGTCAACAAGTTCGCTCTCGAGGGTACTGTACCGCACCTCCGTGTCGGTCAGTATTCGACTCGCGTACGCCACCGGTCGCTCCCCGCCAACTACATCCTGCGACAGCATTGCTCCCAATGCATACTCACTTGCGTCGGTGGTGATAGTGAATAACTTCTCAAAATCGCGAAATGCCCGGATTGGTTCCTCTTGCAGTCGAGCCATGCATTTTCGAAGATTTTGCTCCAATATTGGTGTGATTACTACCCACGCCCCCTTCCGCAGCAGGTTACTGATGGGTACGAGATACTCTGCCATGTCAGGCACAAAACGCCGGTAGTAGTTAAGCAGACCTAAAAGTCGCCGAATGCCCTTGACGTCTTTTGGCACCGCCATCTTCCGAATTGAGTCGATTTCGCAGAATCCGGCTAAACTCCCTCCCTCGAGGGAGTATGCCCTAAAAAATTGATCTGATCCTCTCCTAGCGATGATTTTCCATGGACAATTTTAACCCGAATTCACGCAATCATCGGAATACCCTCCGGAGATGTTAATTTTTTTAGATTCTGTTCGGCTGAAGATCAACAGATCGTCTATATATATCTGGCATACCGCCTCGTCAATCCCCCTGAGGATTTCGTCCATTAATTGTTGGAAAGTAATCGGAGCGTTCTTCAAACCAAATGGCATTCGAGTGAACTCATAGTGCCCCCTCTCGAAAGTAAACGCTGTTTTGTGTTGATCGGTAGAGCTCATTTTGATTTGATGGTACCCTGCTTTCAAATCCAAGGTGCTGAAGATTGTGGCTCCATTAAGTCTTTCGAGGATGCCCTCAAACCGGGGAATCGGATACTTCTCATCCGTTGTGTTCTCATTTAATTTTTTTAAATCGACGACGATTCTATATCTCTCCCCCTCCTCTCCCGGTTTACTCTTCTTTCGTACTGCCCACAGAGGACTATTATACGGTGATGTGCTATCAACGATTATACTCTGTCGTCTTAAGCTGTCGATTTCTGTCCGGAAATGTTGGCGGAGTGCCTGCGGATATCGTCTATTCTTCACGTACGTTATTCGGTCAGATTTTAATGGGATTTCATGTACTGTCTTCCCCGTTTCCCCAAGCATATCACCCTCCACGTACAAAATATCTCCGAACTCCCTCCGTAAGCTTTCCCTCCAGCCCACCACTTTCTTGACTGCCCCTATCCACGCTCTCCCACCTCTTACGGTCCCCTGACATTGATAAGTTACCCCCCCCCCACTTGATAATCCACTCCTTTCCCTTGTTCTCTACAAGCGCGCCTACCCGTCCCAATAAGTCACACCCCACTATTATTTGATACTCGCGCGGCATACACTCCACAATAAGTACGTTAATATCGCCCTTTTTTTCGCCCATTTCTCTAAATTCAGGACCACCCCTCCCGGCTCTTTACAGGGCCCGCCCAGGGTAATTAACTTGCACTTACATACCTTGACCTGGAGTGCCCTCTCTTTGCCATACAGCCGCTCCAACGCACCGCGTGACATTATGGTATTGGTGCTTCCTGTATCCACCAAGCACCTCTCTCCCCCCTCGACTCTGATTATTGGCAACTCGCACAGTATCCCTCTCACTGTATTACACTTTAGGGTGCTGTCGCCACTCTGCTGCTACCCTCCTCAGGCTGCCACATGCCACTCCCACCTTCTCGAAGTAATCTTCTGTCGCTCGTGCTCTCGGCTCCTGTCGTGCTCTCCTCCTTCCGTTTCCGATGTTCCTGACGCCCCCGACCATTCCTCAGCTAATGATCCATTCCCTCTAGGTGATATCTTCCTTCTTTCCCGCATTATTTGCGTATTCACTTCCATCGGTTCTGCCCTATGAAGATCTCTCTGATACACGTAAGGGCAATGCCTTGCGATATGCCCCTCCTCACTGCACTCGAAACATTTTGTGCGAGGGCACTGTGCCACTAAATGACCCGTCTTCCCCCACCCTTGGCATTTCCTCTCATCTCTGTGGGGTTCGTACCTGGGTCTCACCACCCTGAACTTTCTTTCGCCTTCCGCTTCCCTGTTCCTACCGGTCATTGATGTTTCGATTTTTTTCCAATTTGCTTTAGGGACCCTGGTTATCCCGCGCACTATCCGGCTTTATTCTCCCTCATCCTCCTGTATCCTCGATTCCTTCTCCCTGGCGCTGGTGTCAATCATGACTTGGGCACATTCGAGGAATGAGCGCTTATTAGGGTATACCTCTTTTCTCCCTGTTTCCTTTGCCAACTGTACCTTCAGTATTCGAGCAGGTAGCGCGAGACGTGTGGCAGAGAAATCGGGAAGATTTCTTCACGGAAGTACAGGAAGAGGACATCGTGAAGTACTTCAACCCGACTTACCGATTACGGAACAAGTCGGTACCATGGGTGAAGTGGGTCATAGAAGTTGACCCTGGCATCTATCAGAAGATTATGAGGAAGGGTTCCCTATACTGTGGGTATAGGTGCTGCAGAGTTCGAGAGCACCTGCAGACCAGCAGGTGTTATAAATGCCACCGCCTTGGACATATCGGGAAGATATGTCAAGAAGACGTCACGTGCAGGCACTGCGGAGAAGACGGTCATCATATGGCAGCCTGCCAGATATTGGCGACGAGACCTCGGTGTGCAAACTGCATGCGTGCAGGCTACGTGGAGATTGGCCACTCCGTGGCATGGGATGGATGCCCGGTGGTCCAGAAATGGAAGAGGAAGCAGCAGTCGATGACGGACTATGGAGATGTGCCCTAACACGAGATTTAGGAGGTGGAGTAGTGGAAGGAGTGGGAGCAGTAGGAGAAGAAACTGGTAGGTGGATCCAGCCCGCCCACGGCTTTGAGAGGTAAGCCCCCCCTCTCTAAGTTTGTGGTCGGGAACCACCAGGGATAGTAGGCGGCCCTCCTGCGTTTTACCGGGGTTTCGCTTTGCTATCCCGATGCTTATACCCAGGTGCAGGGAGCCGTTGGCAACGGGTGGTAACTCCCACAGGTCGTAGGACCTTGGGTACTACGGGAAGTGGTGCAGCCAAGCCACTGCACCACGAGGCGGTACCAGGATCCTCCTTCAGAGGTTGCCTGGAGTTGACGTAGTGGTCTTGTGGTGACGGCGCTCGTTGTGGAACTAGTCTTGGACTTGGGAAACAACGAGTGACGAGCTACGATAGTAGGTTGTCCCAGCCCCCGCAATGTAACGTAGTTTGGCGTACACAGTTAAGGCTCACGCTAGGCATGTGTCAAACTAATCACGTTTTTCTATTGTACCTTCAGTATAGTAGACAGAAATCCATTTCTGCCCTCTACCTCTTCGATGCTCATCGTCTCTCTCATTTTCTCCGTTATTTGATTATAACGGGTTACAAGATCTGCTGCATATTGGCCGCTACTCTGCCTTGATGATCTTGTCTCCCGGAACATCTGAAAAATATCTTCTTTTGGGGTCCATCGCCCTTCACCATATGCTTTCATTAGCCGCATCTTCACCGTTCCCCACGACGTTTCCTTATCCGCTTGGATCTGGTTGAGAATACTTCTCTTGACCCAACATATCAGGACCGCTGTTAGTGACTCTGCATCCCTGGGGTCCAGAAGATTTTCATCTGCTTTTGCTAGGATTAACGCAGCGAGGTGATCTACTCCCTTCAGAAAGTGGTTGAGTTCTCCTAATTCACCAGTGAACGATTCCAGCTCTGAAATTGCCTTTCTCAGATCTTCAGCGTTCATTGCTTTCACTCTCATCAACGCAAGAGCGGTAGCATGAGATTCTGGTAAATCGCCCGCCCTTCTCGTTGCTACATGTTCCACGTCATTCACTACATTCAGAACAGGTGTTCTTTCTTCTCTACCCACTCTTTGATTGAACACGGCAAAAAGGAGAAGAAAAAAAAAAATCGAACAGCCGTCGCTTAGTTTTCTTCCCACTCCACGAATCCCAGGTTTCGGCTCCAGTTATTGTTTATCGACTTTCGAATTAAAAAAAAAAGGAAAAAAGGTACAGAGAAACAACACGCATGAAAGTTAGAACTAGACTGTTTATTTCAAGTCTATAACCCTGTATATTTACATCCCGATGTTCGGGGATTAAGGTTGAATACTGATGCTGCCCGGAGCTTAACATTATATATATAAATATAAAGTGGCGTATATAAAATAATAATAATAATAATTATTTATAAAATGTAGCGTAGTCATTATTTTATCTAATTATTATTATATAAAAAGCACAGTAACAAACAAATGTCTCTTCTTGAACACATTTTATAGAAATTTTTCCATTGAAAATTTACTGTGAACTAAATGTCCCATTATTAGGCTACAGATGCGCGTTTAGAAAGTTTATCATCCTTGAAATTATACAAAAAACAAATTTCTCATTTATTAAGTGTTAATTAATTAATTTACTAACATGGTTTAGAATGTGCATGCAATAATCTATAAGTTGTTTATATTACCTTGTTTTAGAAGTACTAAGAATTAGTATTAATTGACATTTCTTGTTTGTTTTCTTGGCTCTGATGAAAAATATCCTAAGTTCGTGCTCAATAAAATAGCATTACCATCAGGCCTAAATTAGCAGTGAATAAACAGTGAAGGAAATGCACAAATTAGCAAACAACGGATGCCTTGTTATAATCTTCTGATTTAAATTTCTTAATTAGTTACACTCATCCTCTTGACCAAATATGCACTTTAATTAAGTTATCAAATAATGCTAATCATCCGGATTTAAGTTACAACGATAAATAGTTAATTACTTGGTGATTATTAATAAAAAAACTACCGTCATTAAAATCGTGAAAAAAGGTCCATTGGATTCACTGCGGATACTCAAAATAAAATTAAACTTATGAAAATTATCGTGTTAAAGAATGTATAATGAATAAAGAATTTGTACCTATTATATTTTGTAGGGACTATGTTACAAAAAAAACACATAAAATAAGAATAATGGCAATTGTCATTATTTTTTTTTTAATTATTAGAAAAAATATCTATATAATACAGTATATATTCATATTCAATAACGGTTAAGAACCCAATCATGAGGGAGTAATTAGTAAGGTCATAGAAACCCTTAGTCCTACCTTTCAAACCGCTTCTTCCAAGTCCGCTGTGGTTTAGAATACTCTTAACTACTATCCCATAAATGCAGGAGTTCCACAGGGCAGTGTCCTAGGCCCCATCCTCTATAACATATACACCGCTGATGTCCCCTCTACTTCCAATACCTTCTTGGCCACATTTGCAGATGACACTACAGTCTTGTCATCTACAGTAGCCTTTCCAACCACCCTAATCCTGTAGCACAGTCTTTGCACTGCGCCACTCATCCCTATAAACCTCCTCGGAGACTGAAATGGCAGTGGCCTCGTGACCTGCTATAATCGCGTGACAGTGGGAGTCCTGGCAATGGCCAGTTTCTCCAATGTCCTCCGATGTAGGCAATGTCCTATTGTATGAATGAGCGAGTGAATGATGACTGAAAATATGGTATGAATGAGATCATTTATCTGTATTATTATTGCCTTATAAAAGGTAGATTGTAATTATTGCACAATAAAGATTGTTGATTAAAAAAGAAACCCTTAATTGCATGATGACGCAACTTAAATAACTAAATAAATAAATTTTTTGTGGCATGGTGCATTGATTAATTGGATTAAGTTTGGTCAATTTTTCAATTCCTTAACCAGACTAAATCAATATTTAAATAACCTGGGTTACAGTATGTTAAGTTATAAGCTAAAGTTGTAACATGTTTACTATATCGGGGAGCTTCTAATAAGTACATTCCTTAAGTCCTACCAATAAATTTTGAATATCATACAGCCATCAGTGCAGTTTGCCCATGTTTTCTAATTGAGTGGCCTTGGCAATATATACAGTTTCATAATCCAATTTGTTTATGCAAAACAACTGCTACAGCTTCCGATATGAGCATTGTTTAAAATGAGAGAAAATCTAATTCAATAAATACTTATTTGCGAATGAAGTATCGATAATGTAAATACAATGCGAATAAATATCTTTCTTTAATAATTTTTATTTTTAAAAGGAAATTTATTTTTAAATACAACAATTTAAGTTAATTTTACGTTTCTGATACCTTATTGGACCAACCTCGAGCATTAAATGCAGTTTGAAGACGACGTGCCATAATTCTTATTACTATTTTGATGCTATCTTGTGGGAATCCTCCCATTCCTTCAAGAGTGCTGTTTGTAGATCTTTTGTAGATGGAGTCTGTGGTAGAGTATTCCGTCCTGAAATCCTTCTTTAAAGTTGATACCATGAATGTTCGTTGGGTTTGAGGTCTGGCGAGCTAGCAGGCCAAACCAGGCGTCGAATTCCTTGGTCTAGTAAGAATTTATTTACGAGCCTAGTTTTGTGAGGTCCAGTGTTGTTATTCGTAAGAACAAGTTCTAAGCCAATCGTTTCTGTACTATCGGTGCTAAGACCCTGTCCAAGAAAGAGTGGGCAGTCATAGTTTCATTTCGCAACACCACATGATCTGCTCGAGTGTAAACAGAAATTGGATCCCATATTGTAATTGAGCCTTTTCCGAATGGCTTAGTCAGGAAAGATTGTATCGCTTCACAAATCGTTTGGTAAATCTTGCGTGGTTTGAAT
Organism: Acanthosoma haemorrhoidale; assembly: GCA_930367205.1. Lineage (NCBI taxonomy): Eukaryota > Metazoa > Arthropoda > Insecta > Hemiptera > Acanthosomatidae > Acanthosoma > Acanthosoma haemorrhoidale. Next base: position 44,048,264 of record OV884015.1, on the reverse strand, counting down.
CATGTTGCAGTATAAATTAAGACTCACCTATGAAAAGACAGTTATCGCGACCATTATCAGTCCATGAGATGTGAATCCGACCTGATTGAAGTCATTGAACTTTATGCTGTGAGGTGAGCCCTGGAAAACGCTGTGGTTTTAGCCTGTGCAATTTATATTCTTTCAACTTTATTCTAACAGTGTGAAGGTAGTTTACAGGTTAGAAGCCTTCGGTATGTGTTGAAGTGATTCCTTCGAGCCACGACAGTCAAATATCGGTTTTGTACTCTATATCGGTACTCTTAGAGACCTTTGGTGTCCTTCGCCAGGTGCGTATTCAATGGCAGGGAAGCACTACTCTAGTAACGTCTCTTAACTAGACTTACCACACTTCGTGACGTTCGGAGCCATGCTACCACATTTCTGTGGGCATCACCTCTTCCGAAAGCAGCAACAGCTGTGGCGAACTCTACAGTGTACCAGAAAAGGAGTGAAGTAAACCGTAGTTGAAAACGAACTGGACTGAAGATGAATCATACTTTTATACCGATAAGATATAATATTGTTATGTTTTGAAAGAGTTTTTTCATTGGACTTTGTCCACTGTGTGTGTTTAACAATCAACAGGTATCACATTGGAATAATATTGAATTCTTAAAGTTTTATAATCAGTTATTCTAATGATCCACTTTATTTGCAAATGTGTTTATTTCCGGAGCTGAATCAAGAATATCTATTGCGACAATGTCCATCGGCCTTTTGAAATAATTGCCAATCATGGAAAAACTAATAAGACACTCTAATCATAGGGAAAGGATACTGTGGTCAAAGATGACAGCCGTAAAAATGGTTTTATTGATGCAAACGTTTAAACGTATATTCCTCAATACCTATAATAAAACTTAAATATTTTTTGAGGGGAGACTACTTAGGTTCAGTTAATAAGGGACTTATTTCAATATATTTTTTTTCGCGTAATTCCTGGTGACTTAAACGTAACACAGCGTACAGCATAGTCGATTGTACTTGATCGATGAGTTGTAGGACAAAGCGTTGTAATTCGAAGGTTGCCTAGGTGTCAAACAACAAATGAAGCAAACATTGGACATAGAGATTCCCACTAACACTACTGTATCGCTTGAGTTAGCGGAAGGTTACGTATTTTGAGTGATGGAATAGATGACAGAAAAGCCTATCAGAGGAAATACCGCAATAAGAGACAGCCGGAAAATGGATGGGAGAAGCCGCCAGCCATGAAACTCTACACCAGGTCCTACAGCTGGCTAAGTACGTTCTAAGGAACAAACAAGCCGTATTGAACATTTCACCACTCATACCCCTGTGATAGGTAAAACCACTTAATAAAACTCTACCGAACAGTCATTTTGGTTCATTTGAGAACTCCTCGCCTACAGTCAACAGTCCTGAATCGATAGGGTTTGTATGTAAATTATGATAATGTATCATAATATAAATTATGATGTTCTGGTGAGAGTATTAATTAAGTGTTTCGAAGTCTGTACTCTTGTCTGTAATCGTTAATTGCTGAAAACACACATAGACGTATAGACGAAAGAAGATTGTCCTTGCACTTAAGCCCTAGTTGACGTGAAGAAGTTTTTTTTTTGTTGGTTTTTTATTGTGAAGGTACTCAAATAACCGCTTTTTAACTTAAAAATATCTGGAAATAATGAAACTCAAACTCGAACAATTACCTTACGCCTAACTAGCATAAATTAACACTTGAAGACTCTCAGGATAGAATTGAACTTGAGCTGGTTTCTAGGCTAACCTTTAACTCTTAACAAAGTTAATAAACTCTTAAGGAACTAAGCGCATATGTCAACTAGCTACATGCTATATTGGGCCACTGTATGCAGTGTTGTGCGTAACGAATAATTAATTATTTAATAGAAATGATACGGAAACAACCTCACCTGTCAATTGTGCAAATTGGTGACGACGAGGGTAAATACCTCCAATGTATATAAGCGATTGTTGATGGCTCCTATGGTTACTTGAGGGCCCTTCTAACAGCATGAAGTGTTTGGTTGTCTTTTTCAGCGCCCTGTGCGTGGCTTTGGTCGTGGCCGATTCTTCATCGTCTAGCTCATCTTCCAGTTCGTCTTCCGAATCATCTGAGGGTAAGGAGGACTTTAGAGGTTATCTGGTGTCGGAAGTATTCACTTAGAGAAGTTGGCAGGTTCAAAAGTTGAATTATGTCTAATGTTTACTGAACTGAGACTAGTCATTACTATTCATAAATACTATATAACAGCATAAATAAATAGCATCAAGGACTCCTTAACTCCCATGATCTTTTGCATTTAAAAAGGAATAGATTAAATAGAATACATCAGACGTAGGGTTCAAGCACAACCTAACAATTATTGCTAAGATTGCACGGCAAACATCCGATTTCTTAAAGGCTTTATGATTAAAAATAAATAAATTACAATCAATTGTATTTAAATTGGCCAATTTATCATAATATCAATAATTTGTTAATTTAATCAAATGCATCCAATTCACATAGAAAAACCAATAATGGGTCTACTGAAGGCAATAATGAGCTCTCAAATCGAAATTATTAATGATGGATAAAAAAATTGTAGTTTCACAAATAATTCTATGCATTAAAAAAAAAAAAAAATTACCTTAAAATAGTAAAAATTATTTCAGATTTTAAACCTAGTCTTTAAGATAGGTGATGGTCCTTTTAGAACTTTGATTTCTCTGTCTCGATATAGTTTAATATATATTTGTGTATTAAATATATCCAATAATTTATCTCTGTACCGGACAAACCATTTAAACCCGAGCACTACTGACTGACAGAGTTTGGTATTAAGGACCCGATATGAGGATGTGTGTGAGGACGTGTAAAAATGATTTGTCCAACCAGTTGTTCATACGTCAGTACACTCAATATATCATATTGTCTGATCCGGTTAAAAACAAAAAATTATTGATTTCTATAATTGATTTATAATGCAAGACAAACATTAGGTTATTAAAATTTAAACAGTATAAATTGTTCGTTATATAGCTAATAATGACAAGCAAAAATACATTTTAACTTTGAAAAAAGAATAAAGTATCAGTCCCATCTTCACCTAATTTCAATAATGTGCTTAAAAATATGAGAATATAATGTATATCCATAAATAATGATTGGAGTAATAAAAAAATGATGAGATAAAAGTACGCGAGATACCATTTCCATGGACACGAATCACTCAGAAATTGAGAACTTTTCGTATGTAATATTATTTTTGAGAGTCGTAGTTTAGTAGTTAGTAAGTCAAAAAAACTTGAATTTCCTCCCAATACATTTTATTGACATACTTACAACCGACAGTCGACGTTTCGTCTATTCAGGCACCCTCAGGACTTTCTCATGATTCATTTGTATTATTTACAATATTGTTCCTAATGTTACAGGTAGCAAGCATTCAGGTAAAAAACACGTAATTGCAGTTAGGCCTGATACTGTGGCACCAGCACCTATCGTACACTACACTTCTCCCAGACCACGTAAATATTATAAAAAAAAAATGTATTCTATATTATCATACATTGTATAAGTATATAAACATCTCATCAAAACTATTTTTGAAAAATATGCCCGACATGCAGTTATTTAGTTTTCTAATTAGAATATTTGTTGCAAGACATAGTCAACGAGTTAAAAAAAGATGATTGAACTCATTAGATTTAAGATAAGATAATGGAAAAAACGAAAGTAAACCAAATAAAATCCATGATTTCTAGGAAGAAAAAGCAACATATATTCTTTTTATAATTTTTTTTGGACTAATAATTATTAAGTTATTAATTAATAATATATATATTTTTTTCAGCAAAGCCTAGTTCCACTCCTGTGACTACAGAAGCACCTAACACAACCCCAGGTAATCATCAATGCAAAGTTCATAACATGCCAATCATGCACTTATTGTAGGAAGTATGATTTCTAAGTCCTGTCTTTGGGAATTTTAATTTTTTAATAATTCTAGAGAATAACTTTGATTATTCAATCCATGTAATATTTCTTGAAAAATAGCTTTTGCGCAATACAAGCTATACAGGTTGATGTGAGCTTTTATAGTTTATTTTTTTTAGAATAGATATTACCTATTCTAAAACAAATGTTACTTAATAAGGAATATAGTTACACTGCACCTGGACTGTATGGAAAGCGATACTTTTGATACCTATACAAGTACATAAGCGGGCATGAAATTTGAAGCAATAATATCGGTCGGTACATGACCCTTTTTTTAAGGTTTGCTTTTTTTTCAAAATATGGAGCCCTTATGTTTTCACCCATATGACTGCTCAGTTATTTTTGAGTCCCTTTCAATCTGGAGTTATTTGTTAAAAATAAATTTTTTTGTTGATAGGTTTGAATAGTTAGTAATTGATGTACTGGTTAACAGCATGTAATTTTGTTTTGTTTTTTAAAACTATAACCAGAGCAAGTCATTAAAATAATAATTAACATATTGTTTGAAACTTTACTTCAATTAGAGAAAAAAAATCTTTTTATGGAAATAAAATTACAATATGCAGTGTTGGGCAATAAGCAGTTTTGATAAATTATCCCATTGATATTTCCCGCAATACGTGTTAACGTTAAAGAAGTGATATTTTGCATGGAAATTACATTTTATGCCGGGATGATAAAAAAAATAAAAGCAACTCCATCATTTATAATGAAAGGTTATTAATAAAACAATAAGTAATTTTAACAAAATCATATTTATTGAGTAGGGTATCGTACTAAAGTTATTTAGTTACTACACTTAAACTATTGTGTATTAAGACATTAATGGACTATATTCACAACAAATCATTACAACGAAACCTTCAGTGGTGATTGAAATGTGACTGAAAATTAGAACATTAAATCTAAGTGAATCTAAGATGGCTTCTGAACTGTGGAAAAGTAAAAGAAACAAATTTTTGTCACTTTTAATTTTGTTCTCAATATTTTAACCGATATTTGGTAAACGGAACATTTACAGCTTGGTTCGAGGTGTTTTCGAATATACTTAAATTTGAGGTTGATTGTGTCATTTTTACGACCACGAATTGAATACACACATACTATCAGACAGACAGAGTTGTTCCAGATAGGGATTGTTCCATAGTTTGGAAGCAGGACTGCTTCCTTCGGGATCACCCATAATGTAGCTTACTGAATCGGATATCGTTACGTACGAACTTGAACCAATCTTAATAAACCAACAAATCAATTGTTTAGGTCTGATCTGTTCAAATCACGATTTGTTTCTATCAGATAATATAATTTAAATTTTGGTCTATTTCAGCGCCTAATAATGAACTGACATCGCTCATCGTTTGCGAGCACGATAAGAAACGGATGGAATGCCCTGAAGGTACCTACATCGCTGTGGAAGACGCATTCTACGGAAGAACTGATCTCGAAACTTGTCCAAGGGCAGGGAAGATGTCCAACACCGCCTGCAAAGCTGAAAGTAGTTTGGGCATTGTTAGGGAGAAGTGAGTATTTAGTGTAGTATATTGATTTGTGCCAGATAATATTAGAAAATAAGATATTTTGGTGCTACATTACCTGATTATTACACACATAAATATTTTTGTGCGGGTTGCAAGTTATTTAGCAGACCCCGGCCCTACTGAAGTTTCCGACTAGAAGTGAAGCAGACGTGATGACTCTAGGCCAGCTCCAAATTTTCCAAACGTCTTTAGGCCGCTTCATCAGCTCATCGCCATTCTTATCGCCTCAGGAGTGTATGTAGAATTAGCACAAAATGCTATTGTCGCTAATGGCTCTAGGAACCTCATACATTTATTTATTATACCATGCTCGACTTCCAGTAAGGAAGTACTCTTACTTTCCTTTCATTTCATCTCTTGCACATAAGAGTGTGAAAGGTAATTGGCCAAATACAACACCATAAACAGTGCTAGCCTGTACAATACTTCATTCAATCACACTGTATCTGGACTCAATAGTTCTGGATTTAATTCCCGTTCAAGAAACAAAATCATTTTTTTTATTAGTTAATCAGTTATTTTACTGTATAACTTTTTATTCATTTATGTCCTTGCGTATTTACAGATGCACAGTGTCCTTCATTTTTGAAAGCCCTCACTGCCATCACACGTTGGGCTTTAAAAAGAATATAGTATTGTATTAACCCCTGAGTCTGTCCGTCATGATGATAGAGAGTTCCCTATTTGATCATTACACATAAAATTTTACCAAGAGGCTAGCACAAAATAACAATAACAAAGGAATAACACAAATATTCCCGACTAATAAATAATTAATAATATTTTGACGTTCCGATTAATAATATTTAATGTGTGTTGGGAATCCAGTGATATTTTATATTGAATTTATTAAAATGGGGTGTGCAATTTCTTATTTTTGAATTGCTTTAGACGATACGTCAATGACTGACTTTAAATAAGTATCATAATGTAAGTCTAAGTAATATACTTACCGGAGAACATAAAAGAAATATGTATTGGAAAAGTCCTGGGTTCAAGTCCCAAGCCAGCCAATAAATTGGCTGTTAATTAATACAACAATTATTACTCTTTTTAAAACATTGGGAGCGTCATTATTAAGATTTAATAAGTAGCAAATATCAAAAAACCAAGTCGTGAAGAGAAGTTATTTTGTATTTGATCGTTAATCAAACAATTTAATACAAATTTGGAGATCGTTTGCAGAATATTAAATAAAAGAGTAAAAGATAATTCTTGAGAGATTGTTAGGATGCATGCCAATTATCCTATACATATTTATGAACCCACGTCATCAACAATGTTTTGTTGGGTGATATTTGTTAGTGTGATCGTTTGAGTAATTGTTCATTGGCGGTCGTTCTGGCCGGTTGACACAGAGGATTTATGAGTAGCATTTTGAAAAGAGGCAGCAAATCTTGGGTAAAAACATAATTTAAAGTAAAAAGGAATTACCTTCGTGCTTACCGACTAGAATCTCAGATCCTTCTCGGACCCTTCGGTCACGAGGTGTTGCGCCTTGGATTGGGTTACTTACTTATCACAAATGCCAATCAAGGGGAGTTCAACCGAATTATGTTGAGTTGATCCTAACTCTTAATTGTGTGATACTTCACAATCGTCTAACTTTGTTTATATTTTTTAGATGCGAAGGAAATACGAACTGTGACTTATCATCAGCAAATAACTGGTTCTCTGACCCTTGCAAGGGAACTTACAAGTATCTCAAAGTTGACTATGTCTGCGTCGAAGGTAAAGTAACCTCAATGAATAATTAATTCAAGTCATTAGAAATAGAGTAATCACAATTAACAAGCTTCAAGCCATACTGAGAAATCAATAACTGCTTCTGTGGTCCAGTGGTTAAATATGTATCATGGATACAATCGAAAATCAACCATTGTCAAAGTAAATATATATTGAGAGGTTTCAAGAATGTAAGGGATGATATTAAAAAATGTTGCGATAACACTTTTTGTGTGTTAGTCCAGTGTCACTGCCAGATTTATAAGGAATATCGTCACTGACTCAACATTTTAATTATTATATTTAGAACCTTATATCTAGATTTGGTAAAATAAAATAAGAAACTTTACTATCAAGCAAGTAATGCAACATGAAAAGGCTATTATGATACGTTTTTACTTTAACTATTCAGCTAAATTTTATTTGTCCAAGAAAAGTAATCAAACGGTAAACTATAAAATATACATGGCACCAAAATGACAAATGATTTTACCTTATTTAATTGCCTCTCTCTATATATATCTTTAAATATAAATTTATTTACTTTATTTTTAGAGCTACCAGTAAGGGAATCTGAAGATAATGATACTATTGAAGGTAAACATCTAACATTTATTACATACTAAATGTAGTAGTCTCACTCTACCAAAATAAGTGTATTTTATTTTTAGATGCTTTCTATAAGAACTATTTAATAATATTATATTCCTTTATAAGCCGAGGAAGAACTGACAACACCTGAAGAACCAACCACTACAGAAGAACAAGCCCCAGAAGAACCAACCACGCCGGAGGAACCGATTGCTAAAGAAGAACCTGCAACCTCAGAAGCACCTAACACAACCCCAGGTAATCATCAATGCAAAGTTCATAACATGCCAATCATGCACTTATTGTAGGAAGTATGATTTCTAAGTCCTGTCTATGGCAATTTTAAGTTTTTAATAATACTAGAGAATAACTTTGATTATTCAATCCAAGTAATATTTCTTGAAAAATAGCTTTTGTGCAATACAAGCTATACATACTTGATATCATGAGGATGATTTTGAGCTTTTATAGTTTATTTTTTTTAGAATAGATATTACCTATTCTAAAAAAAATGTTACTTAATAAGGAGTATAGTTTATTTTAAGGTACACTGCACCTGGACTGTATGGAAAGCGATACTTTTGATACCTATACAAGTACATAAGCGGGCATAAAATTTGAAGCAATAATATCGGTCGGTACATGACCCTTTTTTTAAGGTTTGCTTTTTTTTCAAAATATGGAGCCCTTATGTTTTCACCCATATGACTGCTCAGTGATTTTTGAGTCCCTTTCAATCTGGAGTTATTTGTTAAAAATAAATTTTTTTGTTGATAGGTTTGAATAGTTAGTAATTGATGTACTGGTTAACAGCATGTAATTTTGTTTTGTTTTTTAAAACTATAACCAGAGCAAGTCATTAAAATAATAATTAACATATTGTTTGAAACTTTACTTCAATTAGAGGGATTTCTTCAGGATTTCAATTTAAAGGGATTTCTATTCCTTTAGGTAGACACACCTCGGTCTTTCAGGCCGAAGTGATGGCGATCAATGTCTGTACCCAAACCTTAATTGGGGAGGGTGTAAGAAACAGACTGATCACAATTTTCACGGATAGCCAGGCAGCCATTGGCGCCCTGAGAAGCTATACGACCAGATCTTATTTGGTTGAGGAGTGTAAAAACAACCTAAACACACTCTCGCTAGCCAATAAGGTTAGAATCGACTGGGTGCCAGGACACACAGGCATCACAGGCAATGAAAAGGCAGATGGCCTTGCAAGGGTGGGCTCAGAACAGACACCTCTTGCACCTGAACCCATATGTGGTATCAGCCTCAGCTACGCTAAAAGGCGTATAAAATTAGCTTTAGAGGACAGGGCAAGACTCTCTTGGAGAGAAACTAAGAAACAGGAACACTCGAAACTGTTTCTTGATGGACCCTGTAAGAGAAGAAGCTCAGTACTTCTATCAATGGACAGGTGGACACTCAAAAGTGTGACAGGACTCTATACAGGTCACTGTCGGTTAAACAAACACCTCTTTAATTTGGGGATAGTGGGATCACCAATCTGCAGATTCTGCAAGAAAGAGGGAGAAACGGCACGTCACATAATATGTGACTGTGATAACCTAGCTAGAAGGCGATACCTTCACTTTGGTAGTGATCGCATTGTAGACCCCAAACTATGTGAACTGATGGATCCACTCAGTATCCTCAGATTTGCAAAGGCCGTAGGCCTGTCACATATATAGGACAGGGACATGGACGGCGCACAATAGGTCTCACTGAGGCCGCGGTGCACAAATGCCGGAACAAATAATAATAATAATAGAGGAAAAAAATCTTTTTATGGAAATAAAATTACAATATGCAGTGTTGGGCAATAAGCAGTTTTGATAAATTATCCCATTGATATTTCCCGCAATACGTGTTAACGTTAAAGAAGTGATATTTTGCATGGAAATTACATTTTATGCCGGGATGATTAAAAAAATAAAAGCAACTCCATCATTTATAATGAAAGGTCATTAATAAAACAATAAGTAATTTTAACAAAATCATATTTATCGAGTAGGGTATCGTACTAAAGTTATTTAGTTACTACACTTAAACTATTGTGTATTAAGACATTAATGGACTATATTCACAACAAATCATTACAACGAATCAGTGGCGATTCAAATGTGACTGAAAATTAGAACATTAAATCTAAGTGAATCTAAGATGGCTTCTGAACTGTGGAAAAGTAAAAGAAACAACTTTTTGTCACTTTTAATTTTGTTCTCAATATTTTAACCGATATTTGGTAAACGGAACATTTACAGCTTGGTTCGAGGTGTTTTCGAATATACTTAAATTTGAGGTTGATTGTGTCATTTTTACGACCACGAATTGAATACACACATACTATCAGACAGACAGAGTTGTTCCAGAGAGGGATTGTTCCATAGTTTGGAAGCAGGACTGCTTCCTTCGGGATCACCCATAATGTAGCTTACTGAATCGGATATCGTTACGTACGAACTTGAACCAATCTTAATAAACCAACAAATCAATTGTTTAGGTCTGATCTGTTCAAATCACGATTTGTTTCTATCAGATAATATAATTTAAATTTTGGTCTATTTCAGCGCCTAATAATGAACTGACATCGCTCATCGTTTGCGAGCACGATAAGAAACGGATGGAATGCCCTGAAGGTACCTACATCGCTGTGGAAGACGCATTCTACGGAAGAACTGATCTCGAAACTTGTCCAAGGGCAGGGAAGATGTCCAACACCGCCTGCAAAGCTGAAAGTAGTTTGGGCATTGTTAGGGAGAAGTGAGTATTTAGTGTAGTATATTGATTTGTGCCAGATAATATTAGAAAATAAGATATTTTGCTGCTACATTACGTGATTATTACACACATAAATATTTTTGTATGGGTTGCACGTGTTACTCGAGTGTGTGTGGTCGACTTAGGTCTTAGTTGACTTATTTAGCAAACCCCGGCCCTCCTGAAGTTTCCTATGATGACTCTAGGCCAGCTCCGAATTTCCCAAACGTCTTTAGGCCGCTTCATCAGCTCATCGCCATTCTTATCGCCTCAGGAGTGCATGTAGAATTTTCACAAAATGCTATTGTCGCTAATGGCTCCAGGGACCTCATATATTTATTTATTATACCATGCTCGACTTCTAGTAAGGAAGTACTCTTACTTACATCAAATTTTTCCAAGAGGCTAGCACAAAATAACAATAACAAAGAAATAATACAAATATTCCCGACTAATAAATAATTAATAATATTTTGATGTTCCAATTAATAATATTTAATGTGTGTTGGGAATCCAGTGATATTTTATATTGAAATTTTATTAAACTGGGGTGTGCAATTTCTTATTTTTGAATTGCTTTAGACGATACCTCAATGACTGACTTTAAATACGTATTTTAATGTAAGTACAAAGTAAATATATACTTACCGGAGAACATAAAAGAATTATGTATTGGAAAAGTCCTGGGTTTAAGTCCCGAGCCAGCCAATAAATTGGCTGTTAATTATTACAATGTTTATTACTCTTTTTAAAACATTGGGAGCGTCATCATTAAGATTTAATAAGTAGCAAATATCAAAAAACCAAGTCGTGAAGAGAAGTTATTTTGTATTTGAACGTTAATCAAACAATTTAATACAAATTTGGAGATCGTTTGCAGAATATAAAATTAAAGAGTAAAAGATAATTCTTGAGGGATTGTTAGGATGACTGCCAATTATCCTATACATATTTATGAACCCACGTCATCAACAATGTTTTGTTGGGTGATATTCGTTAGTGTGATCGTTTGAGTAATTGTTCAATTGCGGTGGTTTTGGCCGGTTGACAGAGAGGATTTATGAGTAGCATTTTGAAAAGAGGCAGCAAATCTTGGGTAAAAATATAATTTAAAGTAAAGAGGAATGACGCTTCGTGCTTACCGACTAGAATCTCAGATCCATCTCGGACCCTTCGGTCACGAGGTGTTGCGCATTGGATTGGGTGACTTACTTATCACAAATGCTAATCAAGGGGAGTTCAACCGAATTATGTTGAGTTGAACCTAACTCTTAATTGTGTGATACTTCACAATCGTCTAACTTTGTTTATATTTTTTAGATGTGAAGGAAATACGAACTGTGACTTAGCATCAGCAAATAACTGGTTCTCTGACCCTTGCAAGGGAACTTACAAGTATCTCAAAGTTGACTATGTCTGCGTCGAAGGTAAAGTAACCTCAATGAATAATTAATTCAAGTCTTTAGAAATAGAATAATCACAATTAACAAGCTTCAATCCATACTGAGAAATAAATAACTGCTTCTGTGGTCCAGTGGTTAAATATGTATCATGGATACAATCGAAAAACAACCATTGTCAAGGTAAATATATATTGAGAGGTTTCAAGAATGTAAGGGATGATATTAAAAAATGTTGCGATAAAACTTTTTGTGTGTTAGTATAGTGTCACTGCCAGATTTATAAGGAATATCGTCACTGACTCAACATTTTAATTATTATATTTAGAACCTTATATCTAGATTTGGTAAAATAAAATAAGAAACTGTACTATCAAGCAAGTAATGCAACACGAAAAGGCTATTATGATACGTTTTTACTTTAACTACTCAGTTAAATTTTATTTGTCCAAAAAAAGTAATCAAACGGTAAATTATGAAATATACATGGCATCAAAATGACAAATGATTTTACCTTATTTAATTGCCTCTCTCTATATATATCTTTAAATATAAATTTATTTACTTTATTTTTAGAGCTACCAGTAAGGGAATCTGAAGATAATGATACTATAGAAGGTAAACATCTAACATTTATTACATACTAAATGTAGTAGTCTCACTGTACCAAAATAAGTGTATTTTAGTTTTAGATGCTTTCTTTAAGAACTATTTAATAATATTATATTCCTTTATAAGCCGAAGAAGAACTGACAACACCTGAAGAACCAACCACTACAGAAGAACCAGCTCTAGAAGAACCAATCACTGAAGAGGAACCAACAACTACCGAAGAAGCAACCCCAGAAGAACCAACCCCAGAAGAACCAACCACGCCGGAGGAACCGATTGCTAAAGAAGAACCTGCAACCACAGAAGCGCCGCAATTATCCCCTGAACCAGATTCAAGTCATAAAATCACAATAATCATTCAACATGGAGAGGCACCTGGAGCTAGTCCTCCACAACACATCATTGTTAAGATTCCTGAAGCTAACTTACCAAGCAGTGCTAAAGTAGTTGTAATAGTTGTTCCAGCGGGAGGCAACTCCCCTGTCCAGCACACTGAGCACATCGTCAACCTTCCTTGCGGGTCATCCCAACAGCCAATCATCATCCAAAACCCATCAGCTGCTCCTGGTCTAATAGGTGGACCGTTCGGTGGGCAGCCTATAGTATCCATCCCTCCTGGAACTCCTGGAATCATCTCCCCCTGCATACAAAATATTATCCTGGGATCACCTCTTCAGTCACTCTGCCAGCAGAACGTTGCACCTGTCATCTCACCACTTCCTCCACAATACATTGTAGCACCCCCCAGGCCATCTTTTAGCATTTGTGTCCAATCTCCTCTTTTAAGAGGACTTGGTTTGTGCCGCTAGGGATTTATGTAATATCTACGTTTACAATTGAAAAAAAAATACACATTCGAAAAATGTGATCAATATACTTTTAGTTTTATTATTGCACCTTTGAGTTTTGAGTTTGATTTGATGGCGCTTCTGACTCAGTAAAATCAAATCAAAGCTTTTCTGATATCGAATTTGTTAAATACTTATATGTTATGATGAAAATTAACCGTGGAATATGGTTTTAATATCAACATGAATGGAACCAAAATGTGACCTGTAAGCTAACGGTGTAAACTACATGCACGTGAAATGAGCTGTAGCTTGCGTCATTTCTATGTAGAATTCCATTTTCTTTCTGCAAAGATTATATGGCACTCACAATAACTAAATAAATAATTTTTAAATGCTAGTTATGTTTCTAACTCATGCATCGGTTTGTTCCGGTGAACGTAAGTTTGACATAGAGCTATAGTTGTTTGCGACAAAGTATTACTTGACGACAAGGAAAACACATGAGAACATGTTGATTTCCACGGTATTTCTTAAGGTACATTATCGCTGGAACGCGGTTGGCGGTGACTGCTGCCAGTTAAGCAGTGGGAGAGCGAATCGATGTCGTCACAACCACTAACAAACGACAGTTTCAACGAAATATGGTCCCTTGATTTCCCTCAAACTAGGAATAGGTCACTTGGTTACATCAATGGGTTTATCAAACACAAGTTAAATCATAGTAAACGTATATGGTTTAAATAATAATAGATTAAGGAGGAGTTGGTATAGAAACGTTTTAAAAGTACGTAAGAATGGTGCAAGACGGAAATTAAGAGGGATAGAATTCCAGAGAGAGGAGTGAGCAATAAGGAGAGGCCGAGTGCTGCAGTTGTGTGGGAAGGGGTGTAAAGGGCAGAAATGCGGGATCTTTTATTCCGGAAGTAGGCTGAGGATTTAAACTTTAGGTTATGGGGTAAGTATAAGGAGGGTTATGAGACTGAATAGTTTGGAAAAGGTAGGAAGAACCATGAAAGTATTGTCAACGAAGGGGGGGGGGGGAGCCACCTTAACTCGGCGTAGAGATGTGATACACTCGAACACTGCGGAGTACAATTGATAAATCTCGATTCTGTTTGTTCATCTTCTATTAATATAATAGCATCAACCTGTCCCCCGTAAATACTTGACTGAGTATTGATAATTTAATACTAAGGGTTCGTTCTGCCAAATTTGAAGAATTTTCACTGAGTTAGAAGGGACTTAAGTATTAAAGAGTGACAAACGATCATTCCAAATATAACCTATTTAAAAAAAAAAAATAAATTTACAGCATTTAAACCTAAAAAAATAAAAATAAGCATGGTGTAATTAAAATAATGTGAAACTAATAATGAGTTATTGCAACTGTCTCAACACCAACCTATCATAAGACAATGCACCTAATTTTTTTTTTTAAATTGGAGTGTCAACATTTGTTCAAAAACAAAGTGGTTCTAACGATGAACCAATATAAAGGAGAAATAGCAATTGGTAGTTGGCTGATTCAACAAATTGTAAATTCAGCTATCTATTTATGGAAGCTGTGAGATGATTTTTTCAATTACATTTAACAATAAAATAGTTGGAAAAACTCTGAAAGGTAAAGTATTCTTCTATATCATTTATTTATAAATAAAAATATTATAGCTCTCAACTATGAAATATTTATTTTGGGGATTTCGGGGATGATGATCACTATTGTAGAAATATCTTAGAACCTATATATCTCGAAATTGTACACCGTAAAACTGAATATCTTCAAGATATTCTAGGCTTCAAAGATATTTTATAAGGATAAGGCCAAGGTTTTTAACAGAAGATAAGTATTCCGATCGGATATAAAGTACATTTCATCAATTATTGGAAGGGAGAGCTCAACAGTTTGGGGTTTGTTGGGCCAACTATTACCTGAGATCAGAACCATTAAACTGTACTTTTGGAGAAAAAATTATTATAAAATTATAATTAAAGTTCGGAAAAAAGGATGGAATGATCAATAGTTACAAAAACTAAGTGAACCCTAGGAGAATGATAACATGTCTGATTGTAGGCCTTTGATTGGGGTAGAATGAGTGGATTACAGGGCCAGAAGCATGATTGAAAGGTATTTATCAAGTTTTTGACACGAGTGGAGATTTGAATGGGAACAACTGGATTTTATTTTTATTTATTTATTTTTTTTCATATATACCCTTGTCGGGGTTGCCACTAGGGGAGTGCCTAATCACTCTAGCCCTGGTGACAAGTGCGGATTGTTGTAGTTTATAACATGGACCATGTTCCATGTAGGCGTTTCATAAAGAATAAGGCATGTTTTCAAAGTTCGAGCGGAAGTGAAACAAGCATGGTTACAGGTCACCAGAGAGTCTGTAAGGAGACTGTGAGACATGGTGACGGCGCAGAGGTGTGGCAGAGAAAGTGTAGACTAGTAGAAGACTGAGTGGACTTACTCCCAGGGCCCCGGGGCCCTGGCGTATCGCGACGAGTGATAGTGGCTGTCTAGATGAGGAGACTGAGAAAGAGTGTCTCTACAGGGCGAAACACCCTGACTTAAATATTATTTCCCCTTCCTAGTGGAAGGCGGAGTCGGCTGAAAGGGGTATGTTTATGATGTCACACCTGCACCGAGGTCCGTGCCCCTCGTCCCCTAAAGGACTGTTTTATGGCATGGCTTTTAGATTTTATGACCGCCGGAAGGTGACCCTAGGTCTACCGTGTCGGTTTTATTAGGGGCAGGTGGTTTTACACTTTCAGGTTTTATTGCTGTCGACCTTCGACTCTCTGTGACTTGTTTTACGACTACCGGCCTCTCCATGATTTATTACTAGAAAACCATGTTTTACATCTAATTACAATACATTATATATGCACCAGAGTATAGGGTGATTTAACACTTATGTAGTTAGGGTCACTACAATCCTTGTTATCAAAATATTAAACAATTCAATATAGATTCTACAAATGAATCTACTTACAATAGGAAATTTTAGTTCCTATAGCTACATTTTGTACAATTTCTAATTGCTATACATTGTGATCAGCGCTTGTACAAAAGTATAATCATGTAAACTATTCATTAATTTTCTTAACATATTTAAAAGTGATGGGGCTCATCTTCATCATAGACTTAAAACTAACTTACTTCTAACAATAGAAACTTAAACTAAATTTTAAACTGATTTTTCCCGACAGTCTGTTGCCATCGATGCGGGACGTTTTGTGGAGTCATAGTGTTAAACACTGGGTTTGAGAGACGAGTCAAAAAACTTGATGTGTCTCAGGTTTATGAACTTACCTACCGAAGGCATACCAAGAAACGGGATTTTAACGGTTAGTAATTGGTTGACTGGTTAAAAGCATGTAATTTTGTTTTGTTTTATTAAACTATAACTAAAAAAAATCATTAAAACAGTAATTAACATTTTATTCGCATCTTTACCTCAATTACAGAAAAAAATGTTTTTACTCACATCCAGCGAGGTGCCACCTTCACTCGGCGTTGACATATAATACACTGGAGCATCGCGCAGTACAATTGATAAATCTTGAACTTCATTGTGTTCATCTCCAACACAGCATCAATCTGCTGAACTTTATATTTACATAGACCTGCCAGAAATAATTTTTAGTGCAGTCTACTTAGATATTGACGAATCATATCAAAATATGTGGAGTCCCCTCTCCGATATCTAGCATCTACCCCTCAGTATCACTCATATTTTTTTATGGACAGTGCATGATCACTTTCTTTAAAAAAAAAAGACAACAATCTCTATTCGTATGCCATACTTACGATAGCAGTAGGGGGGTAATAATGGGCAATTAATTATGGGGATTTACCTTACATAAGATTACAAAAAAGGCGCCCTCCAACTAAATACAAAAGAGGTCAGAGCTATATGTTTATATTTACATATAAGTTACAATAAAACTGAATCCGACACTAAAAGGGATTTGTGAGGTAATAAGCATAGGCAAGAATAGAACTTAACTAACTCTTTATGCTCCTCTATCTCCTTTACATACATTTAAAGTGAGGCTTAACCCCACGCTTAGCTTTTGTTTATTTGTTTCTCTAAATAAGCTCTTTAATACCAGTTAAATTATATATATTTTTTTATTTTACCTTGATGTAACCGGGTAGATTGTTTCTTCCGCTCCTTAAGCTTAGGGATGATCTCAGTATATGACCACAACCCAGGCAACGACTTAGTGCCTGTTAAATTAATGAATTGAATATGAGTGTTGGGTCGTCACGAGGGGGGTGCCTAGTTACCATAGCCCTAGTAACCCTGGTGACAAAGTGAGAGTTGTTTGAGTTTATAATCTGGACAATCGTTTCATGACGGCTTTACTATCTGACTCCTTTTTTTGATAGGTATGTGCCCCGAAAATGCACTATGTTCAGGAGAAGAGGTATAGGGTTGGTAGGTAGGTAGTTTGTGTGGTCTTGGAATGACCACGAATTCACACTCGGTATCTGAGGGTAGTCGAAATCCTTCCGGATCCCAAAGGCGAGTGTGAACCGGAGAGAGGCAGACTGAATCGTCGTGGGAAACACTGATTGGTAAGTTTTCAGGGCCACGACAACCTTTGTCCACTAGGGAGAGGTCTCTCCCAAGGAGGTGCTAGATTTAGCGAGACGAAGGCAGAGATTCCCACTAGGAAGATGTGGGGTCTGACGAGGCCGGACTAAAACATAGCGTGGTTAGGAAGAGAGTTACATAGTAGGAACGGAGGAAAATTCACCAGCCAACAACCTAGTATATCTGGGAATTAAAATGGACAGACACCTCCATTTTAGTAACCATTTTGTGAAGAAGTTGAAGCATACATGCATGAAGTCTTACCGGCTTACGCACTTATTGGCTTCCCCAAATCTGTCACGGCGTCTCATGCTACTGATTTACAAGAGCATACTCAGGCCTACCCTGCTGTACGGTGCACCACTGTTTTGTTATCTGACGTATACAACAGCTAAGAAACTCCAACAATTCCAAAACGGTATACTGATGAAAGTGGTCAGAGGTACTTTGTTCGAGCTGTGGAGCAACAATGAGCTTCACGATATCTTTGAGCTGCCTACGGTGGATGAATACATCTAAATTTTTCGACTCACTACAATACTTGACAAACCCGGTGTTTAACACAATAACCCCCACTCCGTTCCTCCATCGATGGCAGGACGCTGTCGTGGCTGGAACGCTTTAGTCTTAGGTTCTAGGTATAGCTTTTAGTTTGTAAGTTTTTTCTTACATTTTTTAAACTGAAGGTGAGCCCCATCACCTAGATTTGTTTTCACGTTATTGTATTTTAACCACAACCTGTATTGTTGAGTAACCCGAACTCCTGCAAATGCATCTGCGCATAGCAGAATGAGGAGAAGTATCTTATTAATATTTTTCATTGTATAAATTCAAGGGGTTTAGGGGAAAAAAAAAAAAAAAAAAAAGTTGCAGCAATTATTTGTTGCACCAGAGGCAACAGAGCACCAGGTGACGACAACATCCAAAACATCCTTTTGAAACAACTACCACGGAACGGGATATCCCACATAGTGAACATCCTAAACTCCTCAATGCGATTACACTATTTTCCCACTGTTGAAACCGGCCAAGAATGGGTATGAGCCAGTTCACTACAGGCCCATCAGTCTGCTGGCCCAATTGTCAAAAATCTACGAGAGGATTCTCTATGACGATCTCACCAGATACTGCGACGCCCAAGACATAATACAACCTCAACAGACCGGCTTTACTAAAGGACTCAGCTCTGACTGCAATCTCGTGAAATTGCAGCGGCTCGTTGCAACGAACATGCGCCACAACAGAGTCACTGCGATGATCTCCCTTGACTGCACGAAGGCATTTGACTCCGTAGATCATCGTACACTCCTGCAATGCCTGAACGAGCACGAATTTCCTGCGCAACTCCAGAACATCATGACTTCCTATCTAGCAGGCAGAACCTTTTCTGTGCGAATAGGGGCCATATCAACCACCAGAAGAGATTTCGTCGTCGGAGTTCCCCCCAGGGTCGGTGCTGGGACCCCTACTCTTCAACATCTACACCGCGCACATAGTAGGAGCATCATACTTCAATTGTGAGGTAGCGGCATATGCGGGCGATATAGGGGTCTACAGCACCAGCCTCAACCCAGCGAAAGCTCTAAAGGCTGCAGAGGGTGCCAGTCAATTAATCGCCGACAGGTTGCGAGCTGTCCACATTCAAGTGAACCCAGCCAAGACTCAGGGTATCATCTTCTCTTTCCAGCATGGGAAAAGAAAGCGTCCACCCAGCTTCACCATAGACGGGACTCAATGCAAACTTGCCAACAGGATCTGCTACCTAGGCATCAACCTAGGTAGACACATGACGTTCGGCACACATTTGCAGAATAAATTGAAACGAGTACGTAGGACTTACTACTCTCTCCAGCATCTCATCACAAGCCAGGCCATATCTCTTCGACTGAAACTCTTAATATACAAGAGCGTCCTGAGGCCAGCTCTACTGTTTGGGACACCACTCTTTAGATTCCTACATGCCAGCACCATAACTCGACTCCAGAGCTTCAAGAACAAGATCCTGCGAACGGCACTCTGGCATACCCCCTTTTGTGAAATGAAGGCTTCCGACATGCACGAAAAGTTCGAGCTCCCCACCATCACTGACGTCATCAAAAGAAGACACATAAACACATCAAGTTCTTCGACTCGATGAAACACAGTCTGAACCCTCTATTCAAAGACATGACACCACTACCGCTACCGGCACGATGGCAACTCACAACATCAAGTAAAGCAGAGGAAATGGTGGACATCACGGCACTAGGCCCGCCAACAACAAGTCTCTAAGGGGCACCTATCACTGAAATAAGACTAAATAAGAATACACTACATGCCTAGAGTTGGCTTCCCACACCCCTTAATCGTCTCACACCACCATCAAGCAGGTACTCCTAGTATAATGATCCGATTAACCTAAATATTCTATATTTTTCCCTTATCCTGAATTTCTAACTAGAGAGCTTAGAAAAAAAAAACCCAAAAAACAAGGGTTTTTTTTGGTTTTTTTCCCCATACCTCTCAATTTTATAAAAATTAGGATGTGGGAAAATTATTTTAGATTGATGGGTGCCTTTCACTAAGGGGAGTCCCATTTGAAGGTCTCAGGACGCTCTGGTAAATCAGCAGCTTAAGGCGTACTGATAAAGCCGGGCTGTGAAGTAGGTGTCCTAGGCTGTAGAACTTTTTCCTAACACTCTTTAACCTCTTACTGAGATGCGTTGTGAACGATAAGTGTCTACCGAGGGTAATCCCAAGATAGCATAGCTTGTTGCTCACAGTGCACTCTTTGCCGTCTAAGACGAAGGATTTAGGTAACTTCTTTCTTCCAGATTTATAACTAAATATAATTCCTTGGGTCTTGGCCGGGTTGACTTTGATGTTGACGGCGTCGAGTTTCTCAGCAATGTGTTGACTGGCGCTCTCAGCAAATTTCAGGGCTCTGGTGGGATTGATGCTAGTGCTGTAAACACCTATGTCGTCTGCATACGCCGATACCTCGCAGTTGGGGTACGAGGCTCCTACGATGTGGGCGGTGTAGATGTTGAACAGCAGGGGGCCTAGCACTGATCCTTGTTTACATAAATTTTTTTCATAGCCCAGTGGATCCGTGGGTAAGTAGGCTTTTAGTTTCTTTTTTAGTGGGTAAGTTATTTCTTCCAACTTGGAAGAAAGAGGCATTATTTATTGTAAGCCCCGTCTTTCAGTGCATCCTCTAGGTAGGGACATGCCCGGAAGCCGGGGTCCCCTGGTAGGGATGAATTAGGCGCCACCTTCCTGGAGGGAGCCCGGGTTGGTGGTGGGAGTACACTTTTCCGCTGTTTTATTTCATATTGAAAAATCAACCCCCCAACTAGCTTGTACAGGGTTTGTAATTTTACAACTTTATCATGGGGTAGGTATTTTGGCTACCCAAATAACAGATGTTTCATTCTTAATTTACAGAGCTGTAAGAGAAAAACACCTAACTAAATATCTTGAGTACTGAACCCAAGTCCCTGAACACATGGGTAGATAGATACCAAAGCAATGGTATATGGCGGTTTCACCTGATCACTACCATGTCCCAGCGGCGGTGTTGGAGCAAGACTATTTATATACATAGCAATTGGCGTAATAATTAACCTTGTTGTTAACAAACGTGTAATGTTAACATCATCGCCTAATTTCAATAGCAAACAGCGAAAGTATACTTAACCTTGCAACATCAGATTTCCTCTCTCAGTGGCGCCTCAGGCAAGATGATGTCTGGTGTCTTTCTGGTTGGCCTTTTAATCGCTTTTTTGAACTCCAGTTCAGGCGTAAAAGGCATCGATATAGGTACTGAATAGTCATTTTAAAAATTGTATATCTTTGCTATGCCTTTATTATATATCTATCAGTGATCCAAGGGGTAGAGACGTGGTCTACCCGCGCGAAGTGTAGCCTCCAAATTCCACAGACAGTTCCAATACTGTGGTGTTTTCTGGAATTTATTTATATTTTCTTAACCACCCCTCTATTTCTGAAAAAAAAATCTCTTTTAAATAGATTAAAATAAAAATGTAAAAAGCTAACACATTTACATACGAAATCGGCTTAAAATATATTAAATACGTACTTTGTTATCTTGGCTTTCAAAACTTTATTTAGTGGAACATCGTTTTACCTTTTTGTGGCGTTTTTTTTAATCATTGCGAAAAAATAGGTTTTAAAATCTTTAGCGGATTATCTTAAGTGTTAACGAAACCGGGATTTATTGTTTTCGCATTAATTATTTTTTTTCTAAACTATCTGTAAAATTATTATAGCCGGAACTTAACAACGGAATGTACTTTTAAAATTTTAAACACTTTTGCAGAACAGAGGGTATGCCTACACGAGCGTTTGAGGATAAACGAAATGGTGTTTGACTTCGTAATTAACTTATTTAGGTTTCATAGAGAAACAGGGGGGGGGGGAGGGGCTATATTGGATTTATGTCTAATTTGTAGTCAGGGTTAGTTAAACGTGATAAGTAGCGTTTCGGGCTGATGAATAATTCAAAATTTTTATCATACTCTAAATTTGAGATCGGAATCATTTGTGAATTTGCTTACTATTTAATAATACTGGCATTAAAACCGTGTTCGCAACTTCTGGTCAACCCATGCGTGTTTTAATGGGATGCCATTTTGGCATAACGAAACAGAATGACAAACATTGAAGGACTGTTTCTATTACTTTATAATTAAAAAATAAAATATTTTCTATTACGCTAAATAGAGTTCTGATTAATAATATGTATTATTTGTACGAATTGCTGATTGTGTAGTGCAAATTGTACTTGATTTTTTTGAATCATGCAGTACGAAGGTTCACACAATATCTAGTGTTACAGTTTACTGGAATATTTCCCTTCTAGTTATAGTGTCCCAATAACTTTCTTATAGCACGAATTTCTGTGAAAATGATTTTGCCAGGCTTTGCTAAAAGATAGATAAATATATGATGAAATACATTCAAATGTTTAATAACTGTTTACAGTTTTTAACAGTCGAAGAAAACATGTTTCGACATCGTCTTTAATAGTTAGTCAACATTGAGTGTTATTAGAGTAAACACTAAATAATTGGATTGATTAATTGTTAGTCTAGCGGCGCGCCGCTAAAGTAATTACGTATTCTTATTTAGTATTAACAGTTGCAAAATTTAGCTCTTATAACAATGTATATGCAACCAGAAAATTTTCAGTAATAATAATAGTAATTTATAATAACATAGCATTAATAATAAAAAATAAAAAAGGGCGACATTCGATTGGTTTGAAGCTTTTTAAATCAGAAGGATCTCATGATAAAATAGTCCACCCCCCAAGGCCTCCAGTTGATAAGGATGTAAATTACTTACTCGACTTTTCCTCACTTCTCTATTTTATACTCATACATATTTGAATATTTTTCTATGACCAAATATATTGATACATGTCTGTTTATTACATTTTTCATTTTATATGTGTTTCAGACGATGAAGAGCCCGGAGTTATTCACCTCCCAGGTATTGGTATCATATTTGTGTGTAATGGTTTATTTTGTAATGCCCAAGACTACACCCTTTCTGCCACGGGTCTTGTACCGTTATGTCGGCTTAATTAATCACATAGAGGGTTCAGCCTACTAGGGCCAGTTCCTAATCTGATAAGCGCCGGCTGTGGAAGGGTATAATTAAACAATAAATCTTCCGTCACTGCACAATATGATATTTATCCAGCAATAACGTTTCCAATAGCTCTATGCTGACATCCTCAGTTACCAATGGATGGGGTGAAAAACCTGTTTCAATAAAAATAATTTGTATTAATAATACAAATAATAACTTTAAAATAGGTTTGCTAACTCTTCTTACTTCACTCAACCCTTTTCACACCATCAATTGGCAACTAAGGTTGACATATTATAAGGCAACTAAGGTTGAAAAAGTTAATGCCAGATAAATACTATATTGTGCAGAGACAAAAGATTTAAGACTATGTGAAGTGGACACCTCTCAGTTTTTTCATGTTTCATGTTTGTTTGTTATTCCGAACAGTTTTGATTATTTTACATAAAAAATGATAATGGCTTGATAACAATTATAATAATCATATTCCACGGTATCGAAGGTATTATTATTCCGGTATCAACGATCCTTTGTTGAGGTTGTGTGAAAACTTTCGATGATACTCGTGAAACTCTCAACTGGTTTGAGTCTATAATTGTTGTCTCAAAATGGACTCAAATGTTCAATTATTAGTTTACAGTACAAACATACAAGCTTTCGAAGTTACGTTAAATTGTTCGTAATCTGTTGACAGTTGTTTTTCGTACTCTGTCAAGGATATATGATTAATTTATTTTTTATGGAAGGATATGGTTGGGTAATAGTGCTGTCAAAGTTTACAACCATGAGAAAATCAGTTAAGTATGTCTAACTATCTTAGATACTGCATGTTATTGACGACAATAGAAACGTTTTGCCTTCTGTTTCTATTGCACAGCTTTTGAACTGAATGCCTACAGAACTGGGGGATATAGAATTTTCCTTTGGTAAGATACGACGACCAAGAAAGAAACATTGGTTACACCTTTACAAAAAACTAAGAGTTATTTTGTCAAAAACGAAAATAATTTGAGATGTTTTATCTGGAGTAACCATTTATACTTTATACGACTGTATTTATATTGGTTTTTATCTTTTTTTTTTTTCACCAAAGTATTATGTATGGAATAATAACACTGGACATAACTTTTATGGAAATTTACATTTTCTAGCTCCTCCTAATGTTTTGCTATCACTCACCGTGTGCGAAAACGACAGGAAGGTGATTGAATGTCCAGTGGGAACACACATACTGGTTGCCGATGCTGTCTACGGCAGGACAGATTCAGTAACATGCCCCATGCTTGGAAAAACGAAGGACGTTCATTGTAAGGCGGTGAATACTCTACGTATTGTCAGGGACCAGTAAGTATACGTTTAATTTTCTTTGAGGTAGAGAGAGAGAGATAAATAATTTGTTTATATCATTTTATATACGTTGGCTCATTGCACATAGTTGCCAATATCGCATCTAAAATAAAACTAAAAAAAATTACTGCTGGATGAGGAATGGTATAATTATAAAACAGCTTTATTGTCTTTCCAGAACTGATAAGTCTTTTTTATTGTAATAGCTCTTTCGACAGCTCTAAGCTGTCATCTTCAGTTATCTATACAATAAAATAAAAAGTGAAATAATAAAAAAACTTTTACCGGCGCATATGGAGACAAACTAATTATTATTATTATACGTAACGATGGTAACAGTCATTAAGTAAAATATAATTTACATACCACTAACAGTACTGAACTGTAATTATTTTGAATTTGTCCTTCTATTCTACTACGATTAAAAAATCATTAATCCAACAAATATGTAGCAAACAATCAAAATTCAAAAACAAAATTTAAAACTATGAAACAACTTCCAATTTCTAAGCATAAATGTTTCCAACAAGTTGTCCTAAAATTATAAAAATCTAATTACAACGCGACATTATATCAATCTTATGGCTACTCACTTGGGTTTATTTAGGATATACAACTTACGGGAATACGCTTGTTAATGAAAATGAAAGGAATATGGAGTATAAAATATTATTAAGGTTATATAAAAATAATCTGGATATTTAAAAATGGAGCACCATCCTGCAAACTTGAAATATGTCCGTCAAATTAGGCATTCGTGTAGCCTACAAAAGTAAAGTAACTTAATTTCCCACACTAAAGACCCGATTCAATTAAAAGATAGATCGGGCGTGTACAGAATAGGGTGTGGAGAAATCAATAAGTCGTATATTGGCAGAGCACTGTTAGTGGAATACAATTTATATTTTACTTAATTACTGCGACCATTGTTACGTATAATAACAGTAATTAGTAATTACCAGGTAAAAGTTTTTATTATTTGACTTTTTATTTTATTGCAGAGATAACTGAAGATGACAGCTTTGAGCTGTCGAAAGCGTTATTACGATAAAGAAGAGGTTATCAGTTGTGAAAAAACAATAAAGCTGTTTTATAATAAAATAAAATTAATATCTAATTACATAAACATGAACCAACAAGCAAATGAGGCATCATGTCACTGTATTTAAGACAACGAGAGTATTGGCACGAGTGATGGGGAGATAGGCTACTCTCCATGCGGCCTCTCGAACCCATCGATGATATTTAGACAGTTAAAACTAGAGTGAGAGGCGTCTAGACTCTAGAGGCATCGGCATCAAATAACAGCTGGGCCGTGATGTGGGTGGGAGGCGTTCTAGAGTGGACGATCTATGTCGATACTCTGGGTGATTCAACTGTAGTTTGCAGTGGACTAAATTCCTAGTCAGAGAAGGCAAGAGTGGTCTAAACGACTTGGAACAAATAAGTCTGCCTATACTGGGTCTCTGGCAATCCAGGTACAGCCAACAATGAAAAGCGGATGATCTGTCCGAGCGGGGAACAGACTCAACGTTGGACCTGAACGTGGAATTGGTCTCTCGGAAACCGTTTCTGCATCAATATTAGAACGGTGGATTTGGACTAAGGTGGAAGAAAAATGGTCCAACATAGATTGGCTAACTTCAAACAAGCCGACCTGTTCTCCGACAGACCCTCAAAAGTAAATAACTCATGTTTATTAAACTGCAGCTGACAAAACATTAAACTCATAACAGGCACTTAGACCGAAACCTTCATATTAAGCCGTCATATTTTTTAACCCTGATAGGTGTATCCCAGAATTATAACTATAATTAACTAGAGGAGGAAAACTCCTATGACTTTTTAATGACTAAGGTTTACACTATAACTGAAGTTTTATACCTTAGGCTGCGAAAGAATCACATTAGAAGAACTTGACTACATTGAATGGTGGTCAATCCTTGACTTAGTTAGGAATATTGGTAGATTCCAGGAGTGACAGTAGCGAAGAAACAGGGATAACACAGGTAAAAAGGTAATACATTTATATTGGCCACCAATTCATTACATCTATCATTCTAAAATACTATTAATACATACAAGTAAAGTATCCTCTAACCTAATTTTTAAAACGAAATGAAAACGACTTCATTCTGGGACATTGTCCCCTAGGAATAACAAAAAAAAAAGAAAGAAAAATACATACCATAAATTACTCTGAAACGATGATTTTGATGCCTTCAATGATCCAACATTATAACATTGAAATAAAAAGACATAAATGAGTATATATGTGAATGACATTTGCTAATAATTGCTACTAACAACATAATGAAAATATAGTAATAATTATTGGCATTGGAAAAATCATTTTCTTCTTGGTCTTGATATTAATAGTTACATAAAATATTTTACTAATTTAATGAAGTGTTTTGATTTATACCCTAGTAAAGAGCCTTTCAAATCGATTCATAATACTTTTAAAATAAACAACGGCTTTACAATATATTATATTATATGAAATATTTAATATATATATATGAATATGTAAAAGAAGTACGTAAACCCTATACAAAGTTATTAATTATTGATTAAATAATTTAGAGTTAGATTAATATATTTTGCATTCGCTTTTAGTTGTGAGGGAAGACTAACATGTGATCTTACGGCATCCAATACTTGGTTCATAGACCCTTGCAGAGGAACCTACAAATACCTAAATGTCGACTTTATTTGTAAAAGAGGTAAACCTATATCATTATTTATTGAAACTTTCTTGATACTGCCTTGATATAACAAATTCCACTTGGTTCAGAGATGTAATACTTTTAAGTTTTTGTTGTTTTTTTTCTTCAAAAAAGGCTACCGTACACGCTCAACTATTTGTATAGATCGGTTTGCGCCGACAAATCCAACCCTAACTCTATCTGTGAAAATTTTGAGTATCCCTTACGTGGATAAGTTGAGTTATCTCTTTTGCTGTCTGTGGTTTATGTCGAGTAAAATCGGACATGTATGAAGAAGAATTTTCAAAGTAAAGTTTAAGGTAGCTTAATTTTGTTCGTTTGATTTCAGTAACTTTATTTGTCCAGTTCTTAAGCCAATCAGTTTGACTAATCAGCTTTTTCACGAACTCCACACACAATATTGATACATCAAAATGGGTCAATGCATATATTCTAAAGTAACTCTGGATCGCCTAGAGAAATCTAAACCAAACTCGGTTCTCATAGGTCTTACAATATGGGGACGGAAACAAACTCTTTGAGGGTATGGCTCCCTTAGAACCTACCCTTTGGCGGTAAGGGGGTGGCATGTACAAATAATCCAAAAAGACTGATATTACTGCTGAATTCATAGGCTTCGAGGCCACTGAGATGAATAATCGCAGTACAAGTTTAGTAGAGTTTTGTAAAAACTTTGGTATAAGAAATAGAACTCTCTCGAATGATATAGAAGATTGTTGAAGCTAATAGAACTCGGTGTCAGGAGAAACTTCTGGAATGTTATAAAAATGAGAAAATCTCTGCAAAAACCATCAGTAAATGTTTGCTTCCACACGAGATGTCGTGGTATCTCCAATTAATTTACTACGGAACCTAGATCAGCCGAAACCATGCAAAGGGTGTTTGCAAAGAAGATGGTGCATATTTGAACAATGAACTAAGTATCTAAATAGGAAACTCTTTTTATTCCATGAATAAAATTAAAATGTCTTTATTTTGAAGATCAATTTCTGGTGAGTGTTACATTATCGAAGGAGGGGTTGTCTGTTAAGTACTGCGGATTGAATTTGAGATAAACGTTTTTCCCACCGACATACTTAAGTTGCTTTTTCAAGTGTGAGTTCACCCATATAGTGGGGCCAATATCATAAAAAAAAATTCTCATTTTAGTTTATACTTTTGTTCTGTACTTTTATTCTTAATAACTATAGATAGTATTCATTCGGTTGTGTAGTGAACTTAAAGATAAGCAAGCGCACTTACAAAAATCTATATATTATTTATTTTATTTTACCAGGATCATTTGATTTTTTTCCAGTTTGTTATAGTTTAAAATAAACTATTTTTACAACTTATACACAACCTTTATCTTAATCTTAATCTTAATTTCTATGAGGATTAATGAAAAATAAAAAAAAACAAATTCATTTTGTTTTGGTAATTGGGATTTAATCTGTATTTAATCACCTAAAGAAATCAATATTTGTCTTTCACTATGTGTACTCGTTTAGCCAGTGCACTAGGCACCTTTATAAAATGCTTATAGGAAGACTTACTGTTGAAGATCTAGGGAGGGCTTTTGCTCTTTTAGAGTTGGGCCATTTTCAGTTACACATGCGTTTGCCTTGTCCAGATAACTTGGACGAACTTGCAGATGCATCACCCTACTAAAGACCTTTAAAAATTAATAAAAAATAACGCTATTTTTTAAAAATAACCGTTTCTTTCAATACTCGTTCAGGTGTCTTTTTAAAAAACCAATAGGCTAAATCATCCTGGTAAAATAAAATAAATAATATCTAAATTTTTGTAAGTGGTCCACTTTAATTTGTGAGCAGTTTATAATATAATATTATTTATAGATGGTTATGTCAACATGTTAAAGCCATAGAAAACAAAACAAATCAGGTAAAATTAAGGGGATCTCCATTCTAATCTAATTACAATAGCTCAACCAAATCAGAAATTATGAAACCTGATAGCTGCGTACCCAGATTTATCAAATAAATATTTGTTAAATTAGGGATGCTTATCTACTTACCATTCCAGTTGCTGAATCTAACAAGGGGGAATGGATGGTCCCAAATATTTGTCGAATTATTAATTTGCTCATTGTTATTAACATTTTTTGTGCTTGGTGCTTTGATCAATTTATTGATAAATTTTTTATTCGTTATTTTGTGTCATTGCGAAAAATACAGTATATTTTAATGGAGAGTTTGTGATGAAATATATATAAATGCAGGTACAGCTAAAACCTATTTGATGAAATAATGAAGGTGAGAT
Organism: Acanthosoma haemorrhoidale; assembly: GCA_930367205.1. Lineage (NCBI taxonomy): Eukaryota > Metazoa > Arthropoda > Insecta > Hemiptera > Acanthosomatidae > Acanthosoma > Acanthosoma haemorrhoidale. Next base: position 44,018,307 of record OV884015.1, on the reverse strand, counting down.
CAACTAATAAATGAAGTAATTATACTGATGATAATTCTTAGTAAATTTCCACACATCTAAAGAAAATATCTTTTAATATTTTTGTGACTCCCTTTAGAATATTTGAAATTCTAAAATAGATTGTTTATTACAGCATTTACTTTAAAAAAATCTGATGTTCTTGTTTTCAGATTTACAGCCACCCATAACCACCCGTCGGCCAAGAACAACACCGTTAACTGTTGTGGATCAACCACAAACTTTTTCTATAGTCAATACTGACAAAGAATCAACAAAACCAACAGCCAGTGAAGAAAAAATTGTCGTTAAACCAGCTACCACTGAAGAATTAGTGGCCAGCGAGAAAAAAGTTACTAGGGAAGGACCATTTACCAGCGAAGAACCGATAGCTACCAATGGACCTGTTATTACTACCGAAGAATCTGCCAATACTGCCATTACTACCAAACAACGAGTCATTACTACGAAAGAGACTGCTTTCACCACTGAAGAACCAGCCATTACTACAGAAGAGCCTGCTGTAATCACTAAAGAACCAGCCACAACTGAAAAACCAGTTGCCAGGGAAGAACCTGTGGCTACTAATGAACCTGTTTTTACTACCGAAGAAACTGTCATTACTACCAAAGAACCAGTCGTTACCACTGAAGAAGAAGTCATTACTACAAAAGAGCCTGCTTTTACTACTCAAGAACCAGCCATTAATACAGAAAAGCCTGCTGTAGTCACTGAAGAACCAACCACAACTGAAGAACCAGTGGTTACTACCGAAAAACTTATTGAAGCCACCGAAGAACCAGTTACAACTACACAAACGATAATAAATGTAAAACCAGTTAACAGTGAAGAACTAACCAGTAGTGAAGAGATAATAAGTGTTGAACATCCAGTCAGTAGCAAAAAACTAACCAGTAGTGAAGAGATAATAAGTGTTGAACAGCCAGTCAGTAGCAAAAAACTAACCAGTAGTGAAGAGATAATAAGTGTTGAACAGCCAGTCAGTAGCCAAAAACTAACCAGTAGTGAAGAGATAATAAGTGTTGAACAGCCAGTCAGTAGCAAAAAACTAACCAGTAGTGAAGAGATAATAAGTGTTGAACAGCCAGTCAGTAGCAAAAAACTAACCAGTAGTGAAGAGATAATAAGTGTTGAACAGCCAGTCAGTAGCAAAAAACTAACCAGTAGTGAAGAGATAATAAGTGTTGAACAGCCAGTCAGTAGCAAAAAACTAACCAGTAGTGAAGAGATAATAAGTGTTGAACAGCCAGTCAGTAGCAAAAAACTAACCAGTAGTGAAGAGATAATAAGTGTTGAACAGCCAGTCAGTAGCAAAAAACTAACCAGTAGTGAAGAGATAATAAGTGTTGAACAGCCAGTCAGTAGCAAAAAACTAACCAGTAGTGAAGAGATAATAAGTGTTGAACAGCCAGTCAGTAGCAAAAAACTAACCAGTAGTGAAGAGATAATAAATGTTGAACATCCAGTCAGTAGCAAAAAACTAACCAGTAGTGAAGAGATAATAAGTGTTGAACAGCCAGTCAGTAGCAAAAAACTAACCAGTAGTGAAGAGATAATAAGTGTTGAACAGCCAGTCAGTAGCAAAAAACTAACCAGTAGTGAAGAGATAATAAATGTTGAACATCCAGTCAGTAGTGAAGAGCTAAGTGATGAAGAATTAATTAGCAGTGAAGAACCAAAAAGCAATGAATGGCTAGCAAGCAGTGAAGAAGCCACAAGTAATGAAGAACAGGATAGCTGGTATTTCGATGAGAGCAACGAAGAAGCCACAAGTAATGAAGAACAGGATAGCTGGTATTTCGATGAGAGCAACGAAGAAGCCACAAGTAATGAAGAACAGGATAGCTGGTATTTTGATGAGAGCAACGAAAAAGCCACAAGTAATGAAGAACAGGATAGCTGGTATTTCGATGAGAGCAACGAAGAAGCCACAAGTAATGAAGAACAGGATAGCTGGTATTTTGATGAGAGCAACGAAAAAGCCACAAGTAATGAAGAACAGGATAGCTGGTATTTCGATGAGAGCAACGAAGAAGCCACAAGTAATGAAGAACGGGATAGCTGGTATTTCGATGAGAGCAACGAAGAAGCCACAAGTAATGAAGAACAGGATAGCTGGTATTTCGATGAGAGCAACGAAGAAGCCACAAGTAATGAAGAACAGGATAGCTGGTATTTCAATGAGAGCAACGAAGAAGCCACAAGTAATGAAAAAACAGACAGCTGGTATTTCGATGAGGGCAACGAAGAAGCCACAAGTAATGAAGAACAGGATAGCTGGTATTTCGATGAGAGCCACGAAGAAGCCACAAATAATGAAGAACGGGATAGCTGGTATTTCGATGAGAGCAACGAAGAAGCCACAAGTAATGAAGAACAGGATAGCTGGTATTTCGATGAGAGCAACGAAGAAGCCACAAGTAATGAAAAACCAGACAGCTGGTATTACGATGAGAGCAACGAAGAAGCTACAAGTAATGAAGAACAGGATAGCTGGTATTTTGATGAGAGCAACGGAGAAGCCACAAGTAATGAAAAACCAGACAGCTGGTATTACGATGAGAGCAACGAAGAAGCCACAAGTAATGAAGAACAGGATAGCTGGTATTTTGATGAGAGCAACGGAGAAGCCACAAGTAATGAAAAACCAGACAGCTGGTATTACGATGAGAGCAACGGAGAAGCCACAAGTAATGAAAAATCAGACAGCTGGTATTACGACGATAAATCCGAAGAACAATCAATTAACCAAAAACCAGACAGCTGGTATTACGATGACATCTATGAAGAACCCTCAAGTAATGAAGAAAAGGGCAGCTGGTATCACGACAATAATTCCGAAAAACCCACAAGTAATCAAAAACCAGACAGCTGGTATTACGATGACAGCCACGAAGAAGCCACAAGTAATGAAAGACCAGGCAGCTGGTATTACAATGAAGGCAGAAAAATTAATAAAGAACCAATAACCAGTGAAGAGCTAATAAGCAATGAAGAATTCGGTAACAATGGAGAATCAACAAGCAGAGAAGAATGGTTATCCAATGAAGAACTATTAAGTAGTGATGAATCTACAAGTGACGAAGAACCAATAAGCAGCGAAGAATGGTTAACCAGTGAAGAACTAAGAAGTAGTGAAGAATCTACAAGTGAAGAAGAGCCAATAAGCAGCGAAGATTGGTTAACCAGTGAAGAACTAAGAAGTAGTGAAGAATCTACAAGTGAAGAAGAGCCAATAAGCAGCGAAGAATGGTTAACCAGTGAAGAACTAAGAAGTAGTGAAGAATCTACAAGTGAAGAAGAGCCAATAAGCAGCGAAGAATGGTTAACCAGTGAAGAACTAAGAAGTAGTGAAGAATCTATAAGTGAAGAAGAGCCAACAAGCAGTGAAGAATGGTTAACAAGCGATGAACAAATAAACAGTGAAGAATCTACAAGCGATGGAGAATCAATAAGCTATGAAGAAATAGTTAGCAGTAAAAAAAACATAACTGAACTAAAAACATACGAAATAAAAACTGTAGAACCAAGGATAAAATACACCAATGTAGCTGAGGAGCCAGTGCCTCAGTCCCAGACAGTGGAAATTGAAGTTCTTTCTTCCCCCAAAGCTGAAAACGCACCTGTAACTAAGAACACTATTTCACAGACTCCAATTGAAATAGAATTGGTCCAATATGACAGCGAACCAAGTGTCGCCGAGAATCCAAGCAACGAGAACCTGGAGTTACTTTTAGCCAACCAGCCAGCCTTTAGTGAAGGGGCTTACTATCCTATGCCTGTAGATTATGCTTTAGCACTCCAGTCTCCCGTGGCTTCTCTAACACAGCCATTGTCGATTCAAACAGTTCCTAACCCGTGTTTACAAAGTTGTCAATCACCTCTTCTAAATATACTGGGATTAAGGGTATAATGCCTCCAACAACGGCATTTTAGCGATGGTTAATTCAGATTGTGTGTTATAAGATTTATTTTCATAACCTATTTGTCATGAAAATAAATGTATGCCAACATTTAGTAAGCATTTTGTTACTTATATAATTCTTTATTGTATTTTGAATCAATAAATTATTCATTTTTTTCCAAGCAATATCTGCTCATTATTGTAGTGTTATTAATGACATTTCATGTATCAGTCTACTTGTGAGGCAATTCTTATTATCATTGTATTAGGAACTCAACAAATTACAAAGGTACACAAAGGAAATATTATTTAAATACTTCTGTCATTAAAAACTAAGACATGGACTCAACAAAACAAAAGAACTACAACAGACAAAAATTAATTGATAGGGAACAAAGAAGTCTGGTCCAATAAATGTAAGAAGATAAATAAGTATCTGAAAATTATGAAAAAGGTGTTTTAATTTCCTTTTAATATTGCACAAGCGTTTTTTCGTTCATGGGCACTTTTTATCACCACTCGATTACCTTTTGCCCCCGTTATCCCCTCAAAACCCTCCTTTCTCCCTTCATCATTTCAACCGTTACATCATTCCTGTCATACTAAACCCACTCCCTTTCAACAGTTGAAATTATACAAAAAGGTCAACAGATGTTTCACAAAAAATCATCAAGTTCACTTTAGATAAAAGTACCTCAGTTTTAGATTTAGATTTTGTCTAAATACAGTAAATTTCCTTGAGCACAACGCCTTGGTAAAAACATCTGCTGCCTGTTCTTTACTTTCCACCTAATATTTCAACTGTGTTACCGCTAATTTTCTCTGTCACATCGAAATGCTTTGTGCGTGTTTTGTGTAGCTATTATTGAATAATCGAAACTGTTAAATTTGTTACGCAAAAATACGAAGGTATGGTATATATAAGTATTCTATCCTATTATATTGGTTAGTCGATTTGTGTAGACGTGATCTTGATTCCGGGTACCCAGAAAACAGCAGAGTATAGCTTCCAAAAAAGGGTGCATAAAATCTATTCGCAAAGAAAATAGCAATATTAAAAATACAAGTTAGTAAATTAAGCAGCCTAAGCAATGATGCAAAATTTCTGGATATAACAAAAATGTATATGTACTAATAAATAGAATGGTGGTAGTGGTAAACGGATAATGCCCAAGTTAGTAATTGTTTGTTTGTAGAATGGTAAGATGGTCTTTCTCCAAGGGTAGTTGGGTTTTGAAGATATGTACAGATGAAACATGAGGGATATTAGGATGAAGAGAAGTCCAGAGAAAGGTGGAGTGAGAAAAAAAAACAACACGGTAGAAGTCTCCAGTTTTGTGGGGAGGAGTGAACAGATGGGATCTCGTTTCAGAATTAGTCGTTCCAAAAGTTATGGAACAAGGAAATATTATTCACGGAAGGAGTGGAAAGAGGCTCTTCAAACTATAGGTAGGGTCCCTAAGACAAGGCAATCATGGTTGCTTTTAACCTGTTCCCGCGATCTACCGAAAGCCCTAGTCAAAGCAGAGAGATGGTACCAGGACTTGAAAATGCCAACAGCTTTGGAATAGACAGGTATCTTTGAACACCGAGGGTTTGGGAGATTTATGGTTTTTAGGAGAGGGTTAGATCAATACTGATGATTTTTTAAACAAAGGATTAGAAAGTGATGTTGTGGTGATCATAATGATTAACATGGGAAAGCTAGCAAAGGATCTGAGAAGGGAACTGGAGCCTAAAGCAGTAGCTTGGTTTTTTCAGATTTTAATCTTAATTCATTTAGGAGCAATGATCAGATCAAGATCTTCCTGAAATCTAAAAAACACTGCTAATAAGCTAATAAATCAGATGAAGAAAAAAACACAACAAAAAAATTCCTGAGTCGGGGGACCCGAAAACCGTCCGGGAAAAAGACAGACTGGACCACTGGCGGTGACGTTACTAGGTATATCTTGTAGGGCCCCAGAGATTGTTGTCTGTATGGAAGAAATCGCTTCCAAGGATTGCTAGTTTTAGCGAGAAGTAGCCAGAGAATCCGTCTAGGAAGGTGTGGGGTCTGACAAGGTCAGGTCGAGCATGGTTCGAGCAGAGGACCATTGCAGAGAGAGAGGGAGAGAAAGAGAGAGAGAGAGAGAGAGAGAGAGAGAGAGAGAGAGAGAGAGAGAGAGAGAGAGAGAGAGAGAGAGAGAGAGAGAGAGAGAGAGAGAGAGAGAAAGACGTGATGGGACCATGAACTAGTCCTCTCTCTCTGTACAGACGCCGGAGATTTATTGATATAATATGGAAAGGTAGGCAGGTGTTTTCTGGTCCGAGAAGAGGGTAACTTTTTTTATTCGTGTTGAAGAAGTTGGCACAACATCCCGTAATGAAAAAACATGTCGCATAACCAAAACAAAAGTGAAATAATCATTAATATATCGGCCATATGTGATCGTTTCATCAAATCATTCTTTTCAATAAAGGCAAATGTTATTGCTGTGCTATAGACATCCCTTTAATTCTGATTTATTTATTGATACTTTTTATATCCTTTCCAATAGTAAATAATCAGACAAACCGAGCTGTCTATACAATGGGTTATTGGCTGGGCTAGTGACTCATTTAGTACTTAAAACAATCAGGCCATGTCATAAAAAATGGATAGTGAAAAAACGACCTACTACATATTCACAAAAAAAACAAATTAAGTGTAAAAATCGAACTGAAAATGAACCTGTCGTTACCATAGAAGGCTCAGCTAACACTGAAGAAAATGTTGCCAATGTAGAACTTCTTGCCAGTGAGGAACCAGTTTCTACCGAAAAAACAGTTAGGAGTGAAGAAACAACAGGCTGAACCAAACTTGGTTCTTCTAAATCAGTGCAGAACTAACCTGTAGTGAAGAGATAATAAGTGATGAAGAATTAGGTATTAGTGTTGACGGCTCACTTATGTTATTTTTAGTTAAAATTGACTACTATTTTGTGTTTCTCTTTATTTATGTTTATGTGTACGTGCTTGACACGAGTGCTTTTTGTTCGCGCGCGCGGGAAGAATAGCCTCTCTCCGTTCCATCCCCTTCTTTCCCTCCTCATATCAGGAAGTCAAGGCAAGATGGCCATACAGAGACCATCTCAGCCAGCTGACGCTAATCTTATTCTCCGTCAGTCAACGCGACGCAGCTCTGCATAGAGTACCTTGGCCTTGGGGACTCTCCTCTTGGTCTGCCGACCGATTTAATACATCACCTTCTGGATGAACCAAAGTATATCTCAAGACTAATTCGCGTAATTACGGATGTAATCCCTTCTATTCATTGAATTAGACTTTTACTAGACGTTAAATTTTTGAGATTTTGTTTTCCTTGGCTAGATATAATTTTGTTAGTTAGTTCTTACTAGGTTAGTTTTATTAGTCTTAATATTTATTGTTCATGGGGTGCCAACTTTTCTTTTCGTTTTTTACTATGTATTTTGTGTTAATATAATATATTTCATCTTGGGTTTCTGGTATTGCATGTATTCAATTTATGAGCCACCCTGTTATAGAGTCCACAATGTTTAACCTTTCCTTATATATTAAGTTTAATTTAGATTTCATTTTTTTTGGCTCTAAGCAGGCCGCATTCACCTATAATACTCTGCATAAACAAGTAGTAAAGAACAAAAAAGCAATGAAGAGTCAATAAGTGTTAAACCCCATCAACAGAGAAGAAATAACCAGCAGTGAAGAGATAAGTGACAAAGGATTAGTTAGCAGCGAATAGCCAAACAGCAATGAAAAACAGGAGAAAAGTCGATCCCTACCTCCCGAATCCGTTCTTGATTTCATAATTGAAGAAATGAGAGAAGAAATAATAAAGAAAAAAAAATTGTGTGGCTGGAAATTACTAGTAGTGTTTATGGGACTGAAGGGAATATGTAGGGATGGAGCCTTCATGGATATAAAAGAATAATTTAGGTCATCAGGAAAATATGGTGAACAGAGAGGGTTTCGATTCAATGAGAGAAAATATGCGGAATAGGGTCATTGGGTGCAAGCGTCCGTTGAAGATAATGACTCTTGAAAGAATTTCAAGTCGGATTTTGGACTGAGTGAGGTGTGCTGCGTTCCAACACTTCATTAAATCTTAAATTACGTGAGTCAACCATGGAACGGAGGGAGTTGGCAGATATGAAAAATCTTAAGAAACGCATGCTTGTTGAGGATGGTTAGGAGATTGAGGGAAAGGAAATCAAACATAGGATGAACAGAGGCGAAGGAATTAGAGGTACCATTGAGTTGTGCCCAGATCAGGTGAGCATGTGTACCGACAAAATATAAATCATTGATTTTTAAGTCATGACAATATCTTAATTCTGCAGAAGAAAATCAATGTTTAACCACTACACCCCTATCCTTTCCAATCCCCCTAATATTTACACCCTATAAAATTCACCTCTGGATCAATCACTTTACTTAAGCTCCTAGACTAGTACTGTTACCATGCCCATTTAAGCTTTCTACATTGCTGATGTAAATTGTGAATGTTCCATTAATAGATAGCTTTTTATAGTCTAACTGTTAATAAGATAATTTAACTCAAGAAGAATAGTGTAGTGTCCGCTAACTATATAAGATAAATCACCCTATACTCTATTGTATATATTGTAAATTGGTTACAATATGTTGTAAATTAATTTAAACAAATGTAAATAGTATTATCAAACTACAAGTCATATCAGTGTAAGTATTGTAAACAATAAAAGACACAGCTGCAAAAAAACTAGCTCAGAGGCCCCTACAGAAGGGGTAAGGTAGCCCCTGGGGCTGGGTCCTGGTCTAGAACATTCAAGCTTTATCCAAGTTTAAGGCGGTTAGTCAGAATAAAACCTCGCCCTATTGGCTGGACACGATTGGACAGAATAATAAGAATAAGACCCATTGGCTACTTGGGGCTATGTATACCCCCTAGTTTTAGCCGATAAACTAACTACGCCTCTCTGGACTGGTACTTGCAGCTGCACTAATGTTTCTAGATTTGGCCTTCTCATTTATGAAAACCCCTGCATCTCTCTTTCCTAACCTCGGTTGTTTTAGTCCGGCCTTGTCAGACCCCACACCTTGATAGTGGGATTCTCTGTCTTCGTCTTGCTAAAACTAGCACCTCCTTGGAAGAGATTTCTTCCTTGCGGACGACGGTTACCTGGGGCCCTACGAACTTACGATCCAGACTCCCTCTCTCCGGTTCACATTCGCCTTTGCAATCCGGAAGGTCTTCGCCTACCCTCAGATACCGAGTGTGAATTCGTGGTCATTTCAAGACCACACAAACTACCTACCCTATACCTCTTCTTCTGAACATAGTGCACTGTCGGGGCCCATACCTATCACATATGGAGTCAGATAGTACAGTAGTAAGGCCCGTCATAAAGCAATTGTCCAGGTCATAGCCTAATCAACCCTCACTTCGTCACTAGGGCTAGGGTAACGAGGCACCCCCTCGTGACGACCCGAAACTAGTTATTGTCGCCGAGTGAGATAGGCCACTTGTGGGAAAAATAAACGGTATTTGTGGGTCAACACATATAGCACTTTCCAATGCTCTCCCACACACAACGATGCACATATCAGATTTATCGTACTTATTCCTTGGAACATTATTTTGTGGTTAGTAATTAACAATAAGGTCGGCTCCGGGTTCAAGCCCGTTATTTTTTTCCATAGTTAATAATTATCATTAAAAATATTGGAAACAACGTCACAGCAATTAGTGAAGAGAAAATCACTTTATTGGCTTTTTGCTCAATAAGTGGGGCTGCCACAATTATCAGTAAAGTAAAAGTATTGTGAATGAAAATACATTGCTTAATGCAGACCAACAGTCTTGGAAAATGTGAACAAATCCTTGTCCCTTCTGCCTTACATTATCTCCTGACGCGTGCGTGCAAGGTTGCGAAAGGCGATTTGAAAGTAAATTTAGGCAATCGTACGTGCAGGGATAGCCCATTGGTAGAGCACCCGATCGAAAAAGCAAGAATCAAATCAAGAAATCCAGGTAACGCCTGGTGCTGATCACTCTGGCACCTCAGTGCCACTTACCAACTACGGTACGACCTTCGGTCGGCCTTACCTCTTCAGGAGGTGTTTTGTTATTTATTATTGTTACACCGTGGAGGCTTGTTCCCTCAACTGCTTAGTACCTGTTATTGAAATACTTCTTTTATATGTTTACTTTAATTTTATGCTTTGTCATTTTTTGTTCACAGTTTATTTTATGGCTATAACTCTGAATGATTACTATCCCATCTAAAACATTAACAGGTACTGAAATGTATGGAAAAATGAAAGGTTGTTTTGTTTTATTTGAATGTGGAGTGGGAACATGTTTCAGTTTGAAATATTTTCTCGATATCTTCAAAATATATAATTATTTAACAAATAATTGACTGTATAACGACGATTGGATCGAGAAATTCGATTGTGTAACATTATCGGCCAACACGTGTTTTTTTTTTTCTCCTTTATTGTGCTATAATTACAATCTGCCTTTTATGAGGCAATAATAATACAGATAAATGATCACATTCATACCATATTTACAGTTCATCATTCACTCGCTCACTCATACAATACTTACAGACAGCCCAGAGACCTCCCAAATCCACATGCGAAGAAAAAGTCTTGGGAAGTCCCCCACACTCCTCCGTCAGCCACGTCACCGGGTACTAGCCAGTGGAGGCTGACCAAGAGCGCGAGAGCCAGAGACGCTCAGGACTGCCAACAAGTTTTAGTCACTTGATTTGGTATTATTGGTTTAAATGTACACCGAATGTTTGACTGTCTTCTTCGGTTGTCTGGTTGTTCAAAAAACAATATAAGTCTAATTAATCCAGTGATATATTTTTGCCGGGACAGCTCAACTTATAAAATGACACATGTGGCCAAGATTTGCATTTTATACGTATCATGTAGATTACACACAAGCTAATGATAAAGGTTTGTTTGATTGTAATTAAATCAAAACCTGGAAACCTGTCTAATATTTGCTTTATAAACAAAATAACATTGAATATCATTAAAAATTTAACAAGTGCGCGTTTGTTTCTTTTGTCTCTTGACAGAATGAATTTGTTCAGTAAATAGGAAGATTTACGCGCGAGTGCTATCTATACCGTCCATTTTGTAGGTAGCTAGTCAGCCTTATTATAGATCAATAATAGTGTGAAATTTTAAATAATATCAAAAAAGACTCTAGATTTTTGGACCTAGATTTCAAGATTGGTGGAGAGCCTTGGTTTTTTTTCGAGCATCCATAAAAAACCCCCAAAAAACCCAATTAAATCAGTTTTTGTTTAAATAATCACAACATGAACATAATAAAAACAAATAATGAAATAAAAAAAAATTATTGACACAAAAATAATTTTAATCAGACCTTCAGACCTTAGAAAGTCCCTTAGACTTTCCAATAGAGGCTGACTATCCGATCCATTCTTATTTCCAGCATTCCTTTTAATAGTCAAGTGAATGAAAAAATTCTCGTCCTTGTAAAAATTGGAAATTAGAACAAGCAGATTTTAAGTGCTAAACGCAAAAAAAAAGTGCATTAAAAAAAAAACACTTTAGAAATAAATGGATTCAAGTTGATTTATCTGTGTAATAAAAATGATTTGTTGATTTGATAGAATAAATCCAGCTCAAACTTAAAAAAACTTAAAATAGATCAATAATAGTGTGAAATTTTAAATAATATCAAAAAAGACTCTAGATTTTTGGACCTAGATTTCAAGATTGGTGGAGAGCCTTGGTTTTTTTTCGAGCATCCATAAAAACCCCCCAAAAAACCCAATTAAATCCAAGTCCTAGACATTACACAGCCATCTTCCCCCAAAAAATTAGCATTTATAACACAGAGTAAACCAAAATATTGCAACCGATCAACTCTGACCTCGAATTTGTCAATTCTCTCAGCCCTCGAGTATTGGCTGACATATAAACGCAGACCTGCCTTTGATGCGCCATTAAATGCAAATGCAAAACAAAATTTATTCTAGGTCTTCGTTAGGGCTGAATTGACATTAGGTGATTTATTGAAGTAAACTTTTACGACATATCTACAGAAAGGCAATGTCATATGTAAAAACATCATGCAAGGAGTGTGCACAGCTTCAGACTTTATTATCTTTGAAAAATGGGGAAGAAACTCCCCCCGGGTAAAAGTCCATTCTTTAATTAATCATTTAATATCCTATTATCAAGCAGTAAAAGGGTGGCCCAATTTAAATAGTAGGGTGGAATAAAGAGCCCAGTATGAGCGAAATAAAATTATATAACGCTACAAAAATGTTTACACAGAAAAATCAAAAAAAAATCTAGGCTTGCTTTATCTTAATATTTTTTAGTCATCGTGATGCAAAAAAAATTAAAAGTACTAAACGGTAAGCAGTTTAGGATCTGCTCATCCTCGCTAGAAAACATATGCGTTTCCAGTACTAGAATACATTTGATAGTTACTTGTTTTACTGAAGATTTTAGTGTTGATATTAGTAACGATGGTTAGTTAAATGAGGCTAAATAATGACTTGTAGATAAACAATGATTCGTCAGTGAACTCCCGGTAACTCGAACTTCAAGGGGATGAGCAATCACTTTTATGCATTTATGAGCATTAAATAGTTTGCGTTGTAAGGGCTTTTAGACATTTCGAGTTATAGAGGTAATATTTTTATTTGAGATTCGAGGGCTTAAATTAAAGAAATTTGAGGTACAGAGATTAAACATGAATGAATTTTAGTCCAGCAGTAACATTTTTAAATATAGTGGTGCATATAAATAATATCGATTATTTTGTATTTACAATCTAGCAACATTAGACTTTTTCTCGTATACATAGTTTATGTTATTTATTCTGTGCTGAACAAAAGATTTAATAGAAAAATTAAATTAATTCAAATTACATGAAAAAACACAAAATAATAGAAAAAAAAAAATACACGTTGAAACCTGCATGTTGTATGTGGCATAGTAATGTGGGGATGATGCGCAGTAGACCAACTGTCACATAATTAATTCATTGACAGAGCACCCGCAACACCCATAACTTTGGCTTTCTTAAATATATCTGGAGACATAGAGACCATAATTAACTACCGCTTGTAGGATATGACACATGTCCACTACAGAAACCGCGTTAACGTTTTAAAACGTTTGTTGGAAAAGTTTGGCGTTTGAAGTGGAACTTAAAAAAAAAATGCACAGTATGAAAAGCCAGTTTTGGCAGAATGCATAAAACTATGACTTAAGCAGTGACTAATAGAGATAGTTTCAAAATTGTTGAGGTCTTTGTTTCGGATTCGTTGAAGACGAGGAATAGATCGAATATTGAAATAACGGCAGCAAAAAAATATATAACCGACATTGTATCCAAAATGCAAAAAGAACCTTACTAAGCAAATAACAGAAATGGTTTCCCTTCTCCACCCCTAAGTTCTGAAAGCGGTTTTTGCTCTGAGTGTAACATACAATCATATGTAGCCAATTACAAAGAGGCATACAATGTTTGTAGTTTACACTTCTATGTTACAATTATGTTATGGTGTTTGCTTTATTATCATGTTTTATAGTTTAGTATTGTTTTATTTCTTTATTGTGTTTATTTATTTGTTGCAAAGTAACTCAAAAATAGAGCTTCTGCCTTAAGACTCGGCAATAATATTAGCTACTACAGATAGTAATAGATTAATAGCAGCCCACTAGAGAAATGATGATAAGTGGCAATTGTAAACTTCTGAAGGATCTGGTGGAGCTTGTGTTAGGAATGGTCTTATGTTAAATCAAATTTGGTCTTAGGACATGGAGTTTGATGTATGAGTGTTACATATTGGACTATTATCTTGAGTTTTAATCGATTTTGTTTATTTCGATTTTTAACAAGGATTAAAAGCGAACCAGCTAGCCTGGTGTTTGGTAGTTAGTGGGCTAACTAAGCCGAGATATCACGAGCAGAACTGCTGCCCCTTGTAGTGTGGTCGAGACTCGTTGCGGTACTGTCTCTGAATAGGGGTGGGACATAGAATCGGCGCAGTCCAGAAACATGTACCGGTGTGGACTAGGCTTTAGCTATACGTGGTTCAGTCCTTGGATTGATATGGGACCCACATTTATTCCATATACGCGTGCTATTTTAATTTTACCATAGTAGTTGATTTTACGGTTAGCTGCTAGCTAATATCATAAGTCATCATAAGAACACTCAATGGCCGACTTCTTGTGAACTCCACACATTATTTCAGCTTTTGTCCCTTGTATTTTTGTCTTGGGAACTGGAGGTAGTAATCATTTATAGGTGTACCTTGGGAACGTTTTACAGAAAATATGAGAATTGTTCTTTGTGAGCCAAACAGCACAATTAAGCAGATTAGGGTACATTGCTTGTTTTCATATAGCCATGAGAATTCTCTTCTACTTCTACCCATGTATATAAAATTATTTGAGATGTTCAAATAAACGGGACGATGTGGTTTGGAATATCCGAGGAGTTTTCAGATAATATTCCCAGTGTGATTACATGAAACGTATATGGTTGGCTTGGCAGAGAACCTCGCTGTTAGTATGGTAACTGTCCCTTCACACTTCGCCCTACTGAGAATAATATTGACAATAGCTATAAAAAAGTTTTATTGTCTTTCCATAACTTACAACTTCTTCTGTAATGAAATAGCGCTTTCGACAGCTGTAAGCTGTCATCTTCAGTTATTTCCAATTGGTTATGTGAGGTATGAAAGCGCTTTTACATTAAAAAAGAAGTTATAAGTTATGGAAAGACAATAAAACTGTTTTATAATTATACCATTACACAATCCGGCAGTATTTATTTATTGACAATAGCGTTCTTAGATTATGAAGTGGTGTTATGGCTCTCCTAAATTCTGTGAGGTCACGACTTTTTTTTCATTTTACAGTCATTATAGAATAATACGACTCTTTAGATTTTGCTGATATTTCTGTTATTTATATTTCTGCATTATTTATTCCGGGGTGTTCATTATTTTTAATTTAATCCAACATTCTTCATGATATACAAAGAGCTCTCAGCCAAAGTAGGTTTTTTTAAACATAAACACTTTTTTTTTTGTTTAGTTTCTGGCATTTCCGCTTTTACCTATTCCTTGAGCTCATAGACTATTCAATTTGTTTCGAAAAGGCTGCACAAAAGTTTATAAAAAGTGTAAATAATAATTGTTTAAAACCATAAATTGTTTTTGTCAGTTGGTGGAGTTAAAAAGATTATCCGTGAACAATTTCATTGATTATAGTAACGAATAATAACCATGTATCTCTTATAAAATAAACATGAGATATTATTGTTAATTTGATTCAGTTGTTAGTTGTCCCTTGTCCAATTAGAAAAACTAACAAAATAAACTGTTATGAATATTTACAGGATCGTGAAAGTCCGCTGTACGCACACTACATCCATCATGCCGTGAGCTAATACAAGTGTTTAATTAAATTGTAAATATTGCCGGTGTTATTTATATACGTTGGCTGTAGATATCTTGCACTCACTACAGTCTTCACAGCCACGGGATGAAGATAGCAGTCGTTTTGGTAACTTTATTGGTAGTGTCGGTGGCCCTCACCTCCGCCTCGAAGGAGAAGAAGGATAAAAACAAGAAGGACAAAGGGAAGAAAGGGAAAAAGTCTTCATCGTCTGAAGAGGGCAAGAAGGGTAAGGTTTCATACTTGCCGGTGTCACCTCTACCTCCGTTGCCACCGATAGCTCTCCTTCCGGTAAAAGGAGATATAGTCTGGGGTAAGTATTCCTAAAGTAGCACTTTTTCCCTGTGATTAGTTAACTAGTTGATGCAAGGTAGTAGCCTCACCATTTTTTTTCACTAAATCTTTTACTCATTAATTAGGAACTAAATTATAAATTTTGAAATTTATGTTAAGAAATATAAACGGACGTTAAAAGTAAAGACACAATACCGAGATAATTAAGGATTCTCCCGCAGTTTGTCAAATACGTAAATAATTGTTATAAAACTACTCGATAATTTTGTGTAAAAACTTCATTTTATTCGTTAAACTGTCTTTGTTAATGAAAATCGTCTTTTCATTTCGCTATGTAGGATATTTCGGAAAGGTCGTCAGGACACATCCAGCGATCTTGTTCTAGAGCAAGCTATTTCCCTTCTTCTTTCTAATCTTTGTTCATTCTCTACACTATCCTGACATCCTCCATTCTTTCAATAAGATCCAACCATTCTTTGAGTGAACCAGGTGTATCCTTGCCACGTGCATACACACACTGACGTATACATTATCAGACCATTGTCAGCAATATGAAATAAATTAAGTCACCACGATAGGCAATTGCCACTAGACTGTATAGAAGGAGAAAGGAGTGAATGGATAATGAAGACAAATGAACGCCAAAACGACAAGAATGTTTTTGAGAAAACAAATTAACCATAAGTTCCAAGTCGAAGATAGTATTTAATGTATCTAATTTTCTGTCTGAACCTAATGCTTGATATATACATTTATTTATAAAATTTCAGGTACAACCACTACACCCAAACCCACAACTACAACTACGCCAAAGCCAACCACTACACCCAAACCAAAAACTACGCCAAAGCCAACCACTACACCCAAACCAAAAACTACGCCAAAGCCAACAACCACTACACCCAAACCCACAACTAAAACTACACCAAAGCCAACCACTACACCGAAACCAAAAACTACGCCAAAACCCACGACTACAGTGAAGCCAACAACTACGCCGAAACCAAAAACTACGCCAAAACCCACGACTACAGTGAAGCCAACAACGCCGCGACCAGCAACTACGCCGAAACCAGCAACTACGCCGAAACCAACAACTTCGCCAAAACCCACGACTACAGTGAAGCCAACAACTACAACGAAACCCACAACCACGCCAAAACCAACAACACCATTAGCGACTACTGCAACACCAACCACAACTGCAGTGCCAACGACTACAACAGAAAAAGCAACCACTACTCGACCAACTACAACTGCTCCACCAACCACAACAGTGCAAGCAACTACTGTTCCACCAACCACAACTGCGGTGCCAACGACTACAACACCAATTTCTGTCATACAACCAATCACTTCTGCTTCTCCAGTACCACCAAAGCAAGACCTGTTGATAGTATTGATAATTCCACAGCCTCAAAAAGCTATTCAGCAAACTGATCCAATACGTGTTGTAATAACTAACCCTCCTTCACATTCTGGAACACCATGCAATCCAGGCAGCATCGGGCAGATTATTCCATGTTATAACTTACAAACAAGTTTATGTAATAGTCCACTGATTCCAATTCCATATCTGCTAGGAAATGGAATTTATTTACCACAGCGGCGTTTGGTAACTGCTCCATTAATTGGTGGTCGATAAAGTCACAAATCCTAGTCAAACATCCGTCAAAGGTTTTCATACACAATTGCTGTTTTTTTCATCCTTTTAATAAACTATGCTATGCTAATGTTGTTTTTTTCAAATGCCAATAATAATAATAAATTCACCCTTTCTCTCTTACAAAATTTAGTAACATTGTAAGTAAAGTAGAAATTTAGCATCTGAGTTATGAAAACACCATAAAAAGGTATGGGGGGATTATCAAGAAGCAATTATGTGTATATAACAGATGCTTTCCTTCAGAAAAATCAAAAAAAAAAAATATTACCGTTGGCGAATAAAAATATATATTTGTAAAATAGTCCTATAATTAGGAATAAAAAGGTAATAATTAATTATGGGGAAATAATAGAAGATCATAACAAGGTCACTTCCAACGACCACAGAGCAGTTGGTCATATGGTATTCATAAAAAATACACAAAATGGAAAAATGACGAAAAGTATGGTAGAAAAATGGGAGTTGAAATGAAAGTCATGGATTCAAAACTATAAATGTTCGCTGTTGAAAGAAAATAAAAATGAACGAGAACGTCAATTCTAGAGAAAAATGAATCATGCATTAAACTATTCTAGACGCAACATAAGAAGTAAGAATAAAAATCAATGAAGATGATGAATGATAAAGTATTCCTGTTTTCATATGTATTGATGTGTCACGAGCCACATCGTTAGAGGGTAGAGTGCATGGATGCTGACAGTGGGTTTGAATTGAATCCCACTCTTGGAAATAAATTTATTCTGTTAACTCCCAGGGTCATAGATGTTTGATAAGAATGTTAGTCTTTAAAGGATGACAAGTTAAAAAAGGTGGCTTATGCTCATTACATATATTCTTATTCTTACAAGACAGCCACAGTGAATATCAAGAAGAGCGCTTGACTAATATTATTGCCATTACGAAAGCACAAAGACAAGAAACTCAGTTTGGATTCCACAATAGAGATTAGTTTTCATTTTTAACTACAATGGGACACCCGTAAATCTGAAGCGATTTTAGCCCAACAAATATATATTCCTGATAATCGTTTTAAAAATTCCAAATCATATGAGTATTCTGACTCTCTCGACCGGTATTTCGTAACCTAGGGAAACGAATAATCTTAGAACAATAAAAAAGAAAAATTAGATAAATGACTTTCTCTGTGTGGTACAATAAAGCGGTAATCTCTTGTCTCTGTCACTCCAGCCGACCTGAAACGGGTCTGCTGGTGCACTACTTCTGCGTGTCTCACTGTCCTCACGGTAAGGTGTAATTGCTCTCAGAATAGTAGTTTCAGGTAAACACAATGCAGAGGCTGCATATCTTTGGTTTCGACTATCTTCCTCTAAAACAGGCTACTTGCTTGACCGTCAAAACCATTTAAAAAAAAATAAAAACCTTTTGCTAAATTTCTTGTGATGAAATCACAATAGGAAATGGCGGTAAAAGTTTTATTTTTTGTTTACCTCAGAAGGTAAGGGTTAAATAAGGTAAACTAAGTTCTTTATTAAAAAGATAACAAATCACTTCCCTTCAAATATAGTTTTTATTAAAGAATGAACTTTTTATCGTGTATATTTTAATAACTTTTATAACGAATTTTTCTTAGTACGCTCCTTTTTTTGTGTGGCAGTGTAATTTCATTACTCTGTAATTAACTTATTAACGAAACCGATTATTTTTCATAGGATTATTTTATTGTTATTATTATTGAGACATCAAATGACCCTTCCTTACAATATATCATGACTAAATCAATCACCAGTTGTGTAAAGTTGGGAACATGGTTTTAATTACAAATTTAATGACTTTGTGAAGTTAAACATGACATATTATTAACCAGGGGGACTAGATCTTTAATTTTATAATCTACTAAATTTGATAGGTAATATATTTGTTGTTTCTAAGTAATTAATTGATCATGTTTTATGGATGCTAAATATTTTTCAAGTCATCGGGTCGTTGTCAAATCTCGACATATAATTTTATGTTTGTTGGTAAAAATAGGGACATGGCTTTCACAAAAGCACTCAGGTGAAAACATAAGTTTCAGATTTTGAAAAAAACCTAAGTAGGTGGCTTGATGAATAATTAATGTTGGCGTTATCTTGGTTTCGTACCTAAGTTCCTCGGTTTGAAAACAAAAACCTGTAATGGATTAATGGCAAATGTCAAGCATAGAAACTTCGTCTAATGATCGTTTTTATTCCTAAAAAGTAAACCGATTAGCCAATTAACCAGGGAGATTGGTATGTTTTTTGCAGCTATGAACAAGGTTGTACCCCTATTAGATGCAATCATAGAGTTTTTGAAGCAATTATATCATCGTAATAAGTGGTTGGAAAGTGCCATGACCAATCGCAAATTATTTCAGTAATCGGAGAGTTGGACAAGCCAACTTAATTGGTTTCAACCCAGTATATCTCAGTTCGATACAATTTCTTCAAGATTTCTGTAAGGCAGTGAGACATATCTCCTTACTGTTGAATGTCACGATACTATTTTTATTCAATAACAACTTTATTATGATGAAATTACAATCTGCCTACTTAATAGGCAATAAATAATTGAGATAAGTGTTTTCATTCATACCATATTTACAATTCATCATTCGTTCGCTCATTCATACAATATTTACAAACAGCCCAGGGGCCCCCCAAGTCCACACGGTTGTTGCCTCCCTCACAAGCGAAAGAGGAAGCGGAGTCTCGGGAAGTCCCCCACGCTCCCCACCAGCCACGTCACTGGATACGAGCCAGCGGAGGCTGACGAAGAGCGCGAGAGCCACATACGCTCAGGACATGATTGGAGAAACTGGCCATTGCCAGGACTCTCACTGTGCGCATTTATAGTAGGTCACGAGGCCACTGCCGTTTCAGTCTCCGGGGAGGATTATAGGGATCAGTGGAGCAGTGCAATGACTGTGCTACGGGATTAGGGTGGTTGGATAGGTTACTATGGAATTTCATGAATTTGGAAGGGATGAGCTCAAGAATGTAGGGTATATTAAGATCATTATGAAGGGTTTTGTTGGTGACGTAATAGGGGGCATTTACTATTGTTCTCAGGACTTTTGATTGAAAGGATTGGATGCGCTTGATGTTCGAATTTTTTGCTGTCCCCCATAGCTCTATTCCGTATGTCCAGATTGGCTTAAGTATAACTTTGTAAATAAGTAGTTTATTTTCTATTGAGAGATGGGATGTCCTTCGAAGTAGTCTGTACAGTAGTCCAAAGCGTCTGTTTAGTTCTTGTCTTTTTAGCCTCGTGTGTGGGTTCCATGTCAGTCTTTTGTCGAGATGGAAGCCTAAATACCGTACTGTCTCAGACACAGGGAGAGGAATCGAATTGAAAAATACTAGCGGACAGGAACGATACTATTATGCTATCACGAACGAAAATGGCCCATTTAATGGAAAACCAACTCTTTAGGACCATTCTTGTCGCATGAAGAAGCCAACTTTATTATTTAGTCACTTATGCCTCTGTTATCACTTTATATTATGATAATAATTGGATGAAAAAAAAAATATATATATACCTGCTCCATAACTCGAAGATACCAAATCCGAATATCTATTTAGACAAAGAATTTTATTGGTGGTTCACCAATTGGATAACTTGCCCTGAATGTGAGTATACATAAATAAATAAGAATTAAAATGGAAGATAGGCTATATTTCATAACACAAATGACTAATTAGTGGTAGCTTAGATAATTAGAATTGAATTGATAAAACTTTTGCGTTCTTAAGTTAATTGGCAATGGAAATTTATCATTAAAAAAAATGATGGACGAGGAGGAAGCAAACTCCTGGGAATTACATAGCAGACCAATATTACATTTTTTTTTAATAGGCGTATTGTAATATCGTATGTCTATACTAGAAACATTTTAATCAGTGAAATATTCGACTTCACTGATCTTCCAAACAATTTTTTTTTCCCCCCGCAATTCCCTTAAAAACAAAGACAACACTTTTATTTACTATAGATTCTTAGGCGAATCTATTTACATACTACATTTTATAGGTACTCTATACAAGGTCTGAATCGGCATAAAAATTATATAATCAATACAAGTACAGTGTTACACAATGTACTTGGCTTCATTGACAAGACTACAAGGTGATGGGGCTCACATTTTTGATCACAGCAAAAGAAAACTTACATACGAATTCTTAACCTAAATTTTCCCCACCAGTCTGTTGCCATCGATTCGGATCATAGTGTTAAACACTGGATTTGTGAGGTGCGGCAACGCAAGTTCATGAGTTTATCCACCGGCGGCACATCAAGCAACGGGTGCAGGTCGGCGTTCTTTAACCTCTCAAGAGAGGTATGTCGGACCACTTTTTGCATGATCCCATTCTGGAAACGTTGGAGACTTGCGGCTGTAGCGTCGGTCAAGTGGGTAAATAGCGGGGCACCGTACAGCAAAGCTGGCCGGAGGATACATTTATAGATCATCAGTTTGAGACGCAGCGACAGGTTAGCAAGTGCGAAAGCCGGTAAGACCTCTGTCGTACTGTTTTTAGTTTACTACAAATGTGAGTAGAGAAATGGAGATGCCTATCCATTTTTATACCCAGACAGTAGAATGAAAAAACTGGCGCGTTCTCTTGTTCTCCTATACTATATAATTTTGACAAAGCTTTTTTGCCCTTTTGGTAAGAGAAGATTACGCAGTCGGTCTTCCCGGTGTTCACACTAATGTTCAACTTGCCCAGCCTGTCACTGATTGCGTTGCAAATTGACTTAGCCTGTGTGAGTGCTCTTTGTGCATTCATGCTGTTGCTGTAAACCACAATGTCGTCGGCAAAAGCGATTACCGTCGCTTTCTTACAGTTTGTCCCAACAATTTCAGGTGTACATGCTGAAAAGAACCGGAGAAAAACCGCTCCTTGAGGAACTTCCCAAGTCAGAGAGAATGGGTCAGAGAGGCAATCACCCACCCTTACCCTCACCGATCTGTCCTTCAAGAAGGAAACCAACATGGTGTATAGCTGCTCTGGGCATTTTCAGTCGCAAAGCTGTCGGCACAGTATCCCGTGGGGCACTGAGGTGGAAGCCTGCGTGCACTCCAACGAGATGATAGCAGTCGCTGTGTTATTGTTGATACCGAGGGTGGCGTCCGTCTCTACCCTCACAAGCGGATGTTCTGTGGTCAGATGAGCCTGGAACCCTGTTTGTACGGAATAATAGCAGTTTCCGAACAAAACTCCTTCAGGTAGTTCAGAATAATCTGTTCGAGAATCTTCCCCATGTGATCGGGCGATAGTGGGCTGGGTGGTCGCCTTTCTTCTTGGGCTTCCGCAGCGGGAACAAGATAGCTTGTTTCCACGCTGTCGGGAAATATCGCAACCTGATACATGAATTGTACAGGTTGACTAGTTGGGCAATCCCTCTCCTCGGCAGTTGTTTCAGCATTACAGTTTGAGCCCCGTCGCAACCTGATGCTCGGTTTCCCTTACACCAGCGAAGAATCGCCTTGAGCTGCTTCGGGGAGACAAACATGTAGTTCTGACCTGTCTCCAGCTGCTGAGGTCCCCCAAACAACTAGTTATCACATCACGATATATCACATCGAATAGCATCAGCTAAAATGAAACAACTAGTCATCACATCATTTTAGCTGATGCGATTCGATGTGATATATCGAGAAGAATATACACCAAAGATATGTACATCACGCTATGATATTTCATTTAGTGTTGAATGTACTCAACTTACCATTGGATGAGCCTGATGTTTACAGACTAGATTCTGGTCTTGATGGTCCTGTTCATCTGGAGCCTTGCTTTTTCCCTCATCTTCGGCGTATCTTCTTCCACAAGATGGAATAATTGGCTACGAGGTGTGTAGCGACCGCTAACTACATAAGATAAAGCATCCTATACTCTATTGTATTGTATTTTTAAAAAGAAGTTTATTGATTCACACTACACTAAAAAATATTGAAATAAAATATTAAATGGCTAAGCTGCTTAATGAATGTACTGAATGGAATCACAGAAGGGGATTACTAAGCGAGGAGCTCATATATAGGATAGGAAAGGACCGTGGTCAGCAATGCGATAGTGAGCTGATAGCGAACTGTGTCAGCATTTAACTATATATTGTAAATTAATTTAAACAAATGTAAATAACATTACCAAACCATAAATCATTGTAAATGTTGTAAACAATAAAAAAACGCAGCTGCAAGTTAATTACATAGAAGCTGGGATGGTTCCCTCAAGGGTTCTCTCTTTCTAACCCCGCTATGTTTTAGTCTGGCCTTGTCAGACCCCACACTCTCCTAGTGGGATTCTCTGCCTTCGCCTCGCTAAAACTAGCAGCTCCTTGGGAGAGACCTCTCCCTCGCGGACAACGGTTGTCGTGGCCTTAGAAATTTACCAAATAGTGTCTCCCACGACAATCAAGTCTGCCTCTCTCCGGTTCATACTCGCCTTTGGGATCCGGACGGATTTCGCCTACCCTCAGATACCGAGTGTGAATTCGTGGTCATTCTAAGACCACACAAACTACCTACACTACCTACCCTGTACCTCTTCTCATGAACATAGTGCATTGTCGGGGCACATGCCTATCAAATATGGAGTCAGATAGTAAGACCGTCATGAAACGATTGTCCAGGCCTAATCAACCCTCACTTCATTACCAGGGCTAGGGTAACCAGGCACCCCCCTCGTGACGACCCGACAAGGTGCAACACACTATTTTCTTGACATGTTGGCACCGCGAAGGAAATATTGCGAGATTCTCTTTCTGGTGGCTTTTACTACTAATCATAAAGCTCATAATTGATCATGTGTAAAATAGGAATAAGAAATTTTAATTAATAAATTCAGCAAAATAATTCACAATTGTGCTTCACTTTAGGCCAGAAAATCCAGAAATGAATGTTGAGTTTGTAAAATCATCATTCTCACCGTGATATTTGATTCGGGTGGATAAATATTGCTTAGTAACGTGTCAAAATTGACTTTATTCTAATTATGAATGTTTACTCTCAACTCGATTTTACTATTGAAGGTGACAATGCACTCTGAAACCTGCGTGGAAGTAAAGATAAAAAGAAAATCTTGTCGGATATAATTGGAAATTTGCCATTAATCAGTTTATCAAAACACATTACTGTATGAAGCGTTATTAAGAAGTGATATTAAATAAATACAATAATTATAAGTTAGTTTAAATGCTTATAATAGTAAAGATAAAATCTTCCAGATTTCCTCCAAATTACTTACATATATATAATAATGATAACAACAACAAAGGCGTTCACTTTAGTTTTGGACACTATAAAAGAGCAGGACATAATATCATGAACTGAAGGTGTTCGCTTTCTTTGGTTTGTTACTACGGTTTCCATGGGTTTTTTTTTCAAACAGAAATATTTGATTGTATATTGACTAGTAGCAAATTAATAACTGAGTCTAAAGGACGCTTCTCTTTACTAGATCAAACAGATTTAAAAATTTACTGGAGTTTGGTTGGCTAGAAAAAGAGTATTGAGATTAATTCAGTGGGGACTAGGCATCAATAAGATGTAATTACGCAAGTTTTGAAACAATTTCATCATCGTAATAAGCGGTTGCTCAAGTTGACAGTGCAATAGCCAACCGATCGCAAACAGCGGCGGTAATTGGTACGCAGTACTTATCAAATTGCAGGTTCCGACGCAGGACAACTCTTCTGGGGTACACATTTTACCAAGGGTACTGGCTCAACTAAGATGGTAAGTTTTTGTCCTTAGTGGTTGGAATGGTTTCTTTAAATTTATACAAAAAAAAAAAGGGGGGTTGGAACACCTCAGCTAATGGGATCATTACTCACATCATTACAACTTTAAAGTGGGAGCTTTAGACTGAATACAATGCAGACTTCCACAATGTTTGTTGTGACTAGTCAAATGATCGCTCATGTATCTTGCATAGGGTTTGGACTTGGAGGCTCATTCATCTCACGAAGACTAAGAAAAAAACCTTTTTGTTGTGCAAATTATAAATTAATGCAACTCTTCGGTGTATATAGGAAAAGCTGTTTGAAATGGGGCTGCTATGCGAAGATTGACAACAAACATAACTTTCTGAGCTTTTTCGTCAAATTAAAAATGCTACTGAATCCCAGAGGTAGTTGTATAAACTATTGGGCAGATTCTCTAAGGTTACGAATTGTAACATCACTTGCATTGACGGGAAAACACCTCGGATATAAAGTGTTTTTTCCGTGCCTAGTAATCCGAATGTGTGAGTTTAAATCACCTGTTAGCCATAGTGAATCGAGTAAATATCTTTAGCGCGTCTTTGTTTTTTTGGGGTGAAAAAGTTTTAAAAAATGCAATATAGTCCAAATGAACATTTTTATTGCCACGTTATTAAGGAGTTAAAAAATATGATTGATCTTTTTATACAAAGTTTCATTTTATATATTTAATAAGTAATTTTTCAATTTTCAGAACGTGTTATTGTTTCAAATGTTCTGATTTATTGCACAGCTGTCATCTCTTTTGCTACATTTTATTTGGCTCCGAAATCCTTGTGAAATTCTGATAATTCATGTTTTTTTTTTAATTTAAATATTCATTTCCAAAACATACAGTTGTCCCACCATTTCTCACTCTTGTATCCTAAGTAAGGCGGTCTAAATCGGTCTAGAGTTATCACGTCACATTATTTTCAAAGAAACCACACACATTTCGAGCTATCATGTAACATGGTGCAAGAAAGCCTTTTCCCGGTAAATAAATAACGATAGATAAATCATGAAACTTATCTAATCGTTTCAGTGCAATAAGGGTTTTAAATTGTTCTCTTTTTTTGGATTTAATTTAGCTAAATTAAATTGCGAATTGTTAGTCCCATTACATGATTTATCATATATAGTAATTCCATTAGTTATATAAGCAGCACGGTATACACAACGATTATTATTATTTCAAAGTAAAATTTTCTTTTATTATCGTGCAATAGTTTCTTTATACAGTTATATAATGCTAAGAATATTATAATGCTAATATTATATATAATGCTAAAAGTAGAAGCAAGCCCCTTTTACTGTATACACCTTTCACCCAGTATGTAGTAACGTAACTCTTAATATTTGTGTATACCAGTGTTTTGCTTGTATTTCATAATAAAGCTTTTCTTTCTTTTATTTTAAAAGACTCTCCTCTACAAAGACTATTTAACAGGTGTACCGAACAGGCACCTACCTGCAGTATACTCAGTAAATTCACGGTAGTCCACCATCTAGAGATCCCTCATTTGGCAACGGACAGTGATACCACTCCAATAGCGTGAGAAGGCCGATGCAAATACCACTGTAAAGATACCTCACAGGACAGGACTTCACCGATATTGGGTATTTATCTATTTCAATAGCTTTTCACCAGGTAATGTAACCAAAAGAAATTGAGACTGAGGAAGTTGAAGGAAGAATGAAAGATGACTTCATTGAAGACATCATTCACTTGGGACCTGCAAACTTCCAGTCAGAAGAGAAGACGGTTTGTCATCAAGCCGAGAAGATCCGAAGAAATATTTTCTGTATCTTTGAGTAATTCCTGAATAATAAGATTGCTTAGATAACAGGATCTGGGATTGTTTGGCTACCACTCTGACGGACAGGCTAAGAAGGCTCGAGGTTTTATTTAACAGAGCCTGGGACTGTTTACTTGGAGGTGCGTTCCAACGCTATATGCGGGTTATACAGATACAATAAATTTAATATAGACCACACGGAAGACTTCGTCAACGACAATAAAAAATACTTTAAGGTATTATTTTCGCATAAAGTGTAATTATATATATATATATATTTTATTTTTATGACAAGAAGAGGTATAAGAGATATTTTAGATAGAAACAGACACATTAACGAATCAGAAATGGCTCTTAACGACTATCATGCGACTAAAGAAGACTATGAACACCTTCCACACTATAATGGTGGTCCGACTAATTTAATGACATTCATTAAACCACTAGAAAAAATATATTCGACGAACGAATGTAACGAAACAATCACCAACGGAATACATAATGAACAAAGACTTATACAAATAAGTCTTTCTAGACTCACTGGTGACTCGCAACAATTATGCATGTATGAAGACTTCCTATCAACAAAAGACTTAAAATTACATTTAGTAAATCATTTTAAGGACAGTCGGACAACATCATACCTACAATATGAAATCTCTCAGATTCATATGTACAGAACCGAACACTCAATTGACTTTATTAACAGAATTATCCCGACTCAAATTCTAACAGAAACGTATAATGATTGACACCTCTATCTGTAACAAAGAACAAGAAATATTATCACAAAAGGTACTAATGGTAGACCACGTTCTTAGAAATTTGCAATCAAGACTTATGGACGCACTCAACCATATTATTATTAACGACCTGATACAAATGAAAAACGTTTTGTATAATAACTGTAGGGTTATAATGGAAGACATGTATCCTCAAGGAAACACTAACAGCAGTCAACAAGAATACCAACCTATATAAAACCTCAGACAAAACCATTATAGGAGAAATGACTATAATGGGCAACAATTTCAACCCCGAGAGTAACAAAATAACTATAGGCACAATTTTCAATAAAATAATGACTTTCAACGTCGAAATAATTACCAAAATAACTTTAGACATAATTTTCAACAAAACAATGGCTTTGAACATAACAATAACTAACAGCAACGTTATGACCCCCCGACAGAACTTTAGAAATAATGAACAACGACTTAACCTTCTCAAAGACCTCAACAAACATCATTCCCATCACAACCTTTAAATCCACATTCACAAAGCACCGTGCCAATGCGAACTATTCGAAGTAACGAAGTGCATCACTTAATAGACAAACTTCGCCCACTAGAACAAGAGAACGAAACATTGAAACAGAGATTTAAAGACTTGGAGGACAAACTTGAACATTTTATTGGACTAAGCGAACCACAACCTGTCCCCCAACATCAACTAAAACTAATGAAAGAAACTCCATCATTTACTGACTTACTCGGAGTCAATTGGTTAATAGACACAGGATCAGCAATTAACTACCGTAGGAACTGAAATTAAGTCCGAAGATTTCATAGTGGTAACACCAGCTGGTAGCGAAAAAGGCAATGGCTCAGTCATTCTAAATTTTGCACCAAGATTGGGTTTGACCCGTGATCTATTAGTTAAGTTTAAAATCTACAAGTTTAGTGACAAATACAAAATATTAATAGGGATGGAAACAATGCAAGCCCTAGAAACAGAAATTAAATTGGGAACAAATAATGAAATTAAAATGAATAAAGTAGACGTAATAATTGTCAGATAATATATAATCAATTATATTTAATAAATAATGAAAATGAACTAGAAACTCTTGTAAGACACGAACATACGATTAGACTCAAAACGGACGAGAATACAATAACAAACTTTTGGTATAATAAAAGATCCTAGCAAAGAAGAGGCACCAATAACAGAACAACTTGTTAGTAATTATCACGGAAAACTCAAAACAACATTAGGCAAAGTATTACTAACGAAAAAGAGCAAAGAACCGACAAACTGAATAAAATTCGAGAAGGCCCCGAAATAGAAAAAGACAAACCCTACGTTAAACGAACAACAAGTACAAAAGACGAACACAGATACAAACCTGTTATACCTTTTATTGACAAACGAAACAAAATAATAAAAGTACACACAGATAATGTAGATAGAAAAAGAAAACGCAACAAGGGACATTTCATACCACAAGAACAGAATATTTCAGATGGAGAACACATAGACATTGATACTGACAGTGACACTCACAATAACTGCTAATAATAAAATCATGGAAGTAATCAACGGTATAGATAGGACCTAATATGCTATGAATCTAACCGAACTATACGAAACGCACTCATTCATTATATCATACAATTACCTACTAAAGAAAGGACCAAAACTAAGTTCAATCTATCTTTTACCTGGGCCTGTACAAAAGGACAATCGTGTAATAACCACTATAATACCAATCAATTTAATTATGTACAATATACAAGAAATCTTTGTTAGAACATGTATCTATATAAAATCCAACTCAATTTGTATTAAAATTAAGAATATTAGCAATGATTGCATATCTAACGCATTGCATAAAAACTTAGATGAATGTATCACCACAACTATTGTAAATCCTACTCCTTTCATTCAGTATTACGATTTTATAGATGTATATTTTAATTTATCATATATACTCATTGTAAGCAATATTACCTAACCTATACAATTACCCTTCTCTTCTATTTTTAAGTTAGATACTAAGGAAATTATTTGTAACCAAATTCTTTATATCACTATCCTGCCCAGGAGTTCAGGAATTAAAAACGGGAGAAGTTATATAATTCTAAGAATATTATAATGCTAATATTATATATAATGCTAAAAGTAGAAGCAAGCCCCTTCTATTGTATACCTGTTTCGTGACTTCAACGAAGTTTCTGTTATTTTTTAAGTAAGCGACCACATCCCTCCAAGACCTCCCTCCCACTTCCCTGAACTACCCTTTTCTTAAACATATATGTCTCAACTTTAGCCCCAGACCCCACTTGTTCCCACATATTCTACCCAGTACGTCTTAATATATGTCTTAATATGTCGTAACTCTTAAGTTACGTATCATGTGGTATATATTTGTATATACCTGTGCTTTGCTTGTATTTCATAATAAAGCTTTTCTTTTAAAAGGCTCTCTCCTGTACAAATATTATTTAACTTACGGTACTCATTTTTACTACATTTAAAAATACTAATTAATATTACGTCACGGTATTTATATGTTTTCTAACGAAGCCTATCATGGAAGTATTATCAGTTTTAGCTTTATGAATTTCTGAATATCATTGTGACGAGCAGAAATATTGAACGCTAAACAGCTTCCATTTAAATCAACTTCTTAGTTTGGAGTATACTTAGAGTTAAATAACCTGATTTACCAGGCTTTATTTTTGGATGTTGTCAAGTCGTCACGAGGGGGGTGCCTAGTTACCCTAGCCCTGGTGACGAAGTGAGGGTTGATTAAGTTTATAACCTGGACAATCGTTTCATGGCGGTCTTAGTATCTGACTCCATTTTTTATAGGTATGTACCCCGACAATGCACTATGTTCAGGAGAAGAGGTATAGGGTAGGTAGTGTAGGTAGTTTGTGTGGTCTTGGAATGACCACGAATTCACACTCGGTATCTGAGGGTAGGAGAAAACCGTCCGGATCCCAAAGGCGAGTGTGAACCGGAGAGACGCAGACCGAATCGCCGTGGGGAACACTGCTTGGTAAGCTTGCAGGGCCACGACAACCGTTCTCCACTAGGTAGAGGTCTCTCCCAAGGAGGTGCTAGATTTAGCGAGACGAAGGCAGAGATTCCCACTAGGAAGGTGTGGGGTCTGAAAACGCCGGACTAAAACGTAGCGAGGTGAGGAGAGAGAGATGCAGAGGTTTTCATAACGAAGAAGCCAAGTTTCAGAGTTTTCATCAGAACAGCCACGAGCCAGTCAGCCAGCTGTAAGGAGAATGATATACAGGCCCCAAACCACCGGTCTTAAATACCCAGCTGGCTTCGTCAGTAGCAAATCAGCTTTGATTTTACTGTACCCAGTGCCAGTTAAGTATGTGTTTTTCTTTGTTCTCTGACAAAGAGATATGTCACCGATTCGTGACCCGGGTAAGGGTGTCTCGGCGGTTTGGGGTCGCTTAGTACCTGCTACGGGTAGCTGGTGCCCCAGCTCATATAACTAATTGGCTCACAACTGCATGTTTATTGTTTACCACATTTACAATGATTTATATTGTAGTAGTATTATTTACATTTGTTTACTATATATATACAATAGAGTGATTTATCTTATGTAGTTTAGCGGTCGCTACAGATGGTTTTTGAATGTGAATTCCATTCCCCACAAGATTGTTGGTAGATTGGACCGTCCGTGAAACTATTTAGATGTGTCTAATATCAAACTATAAATATGTATATATTTCAATGTGCACATGTACTGTAAAAACTATAAATACTTTTTAATCCACGGTACCGTAAAACGAGCCAATGTCGCGAATATGTGCCGGATACACCCGAGACTCAAACAACAAAAGCCCAATCGACGTTTTGGACAATATTTATACTGTTCAACAGAAAATCTTACATCTCAATTGAACAGTAAATACTGGTTTACAAAACTTTCTTAAAATCAATTGAACTTTTGGGGACAGCAACATATTCAAATATCAATTGCATCCAATACGAGGGTGGTGTGAAAAGTTTCCGACCTCAACATGAAGATAGGAGCAGTCGTAAATAAAAGCTAGTGAATTTCGTTGTTCATCTGTTGACAGTTACTCGCCAAAGTTACAGCCATTTTGGACGCGCAGTTGTTGTGTAACAGTCGTTTGAGTGAGTAGATGTTAGTGTTTTTATGAAAATGGACAAAATAGAGTATCGAGCTGTCATTAAATATTTGTTTTTGAAAGGCAATACGCCTACGGAAATCAAAGATGAGTTGGATTCTGTGTATGGGGACTCTGCACCATCATTTACCACAGTGAAATTTTGAGCAGCTGAATTTAAACGTGATCGTAAGTGCTTGGGAGACGATGAACGTTCAGGACGTCCAAAAACTGCAACTACCGACGAAAACATCGCCTAAGTTCACCAAATGGTGCTAGACGACCACCGTGAGAGAGATAGCAGAGGTTATGAACATGTCAAAAGAACGTGTTTGTCACATATTAAATCAACATTTAGAGATAAGAAAGCTGTTCGCGCGTTGGGTGCCGCGTTTGCTCACGTTTGACCAAAAACGTGTTCGAATGGACATTTCCAACGCTCTGTTGGCGCAGCTTAGGTGCAATAAATCCGAGTTTTGGCACCGATTAATTACTGTGGATGAAATTCGGATACACCATTATACGCCCGAAACAAAAATACAGTCCAAATAGTGGACTGCAAAAGGGGAACCAGCTCCAAAAAAAGCAAAAACTGCTTTTTCGGCTGGGAAAGTGATGGCGACTGTTTTTTGGGATAGTCATGGAGTTATTTTAATCGATTATCTTCAAAAAGGAAAAACCATTACAGGAGCATACTACGCATCATTACTTTTGATAGCTGAAGGCAGAACTTGCGGAAAAACGGCCACATTTGCAGAAAAAGAAAAAGAAATCCTGTTTCACCAAGACAACGCAACGTCTCACACCTCAACGGTTGCCATGGCGAAAATCCATGAATTACGAAGATGATATGAATAGAAATCGTACATAAGTATTAATGAATTTCCCCATCCCTGTTAATGATGCTGAACAAGCAAGTAATATTTGAAATCAAGATCTTATGAATGAGGGAGTTATCTTTTGCGAAGGAGTAATTGATCACAATTAAACCATTGCTCTTTTCAAATTGCCTTGTCACACAGTTGCCTTATTCACGGTCCTTCCTCTAATTTATACTTCCCGTCAGCTATTTCCCCGAGACTTACGTAAAATATAGCTGGGGCTGCCTATAAAATATCTGTTTTTCTTTTATAAATATTCTTCCTCTAAACGTCACGTACTCATCCCTTTGAACACCAACTTTGTCCTACTTTCTCTAATGTTGGATACAAAGCCAAGTGAGTTATACAATACAGTAACATATTTAATTTGATATTTCAGTTTCAAATTAAGCTGGCGAAAGATGCATCTGAACTACAAACAAATAGGAAAATAATACTCCTCTCCGGAGGCCTTTACGATGGAACATGGAGCTCGATTTTCCTAGTAGCACTACGAACAGTACCTATGTCTATAGCAGTTTCCCAGTTTTTAATTAAGGTTTGTATACAAAATGCGACTAAATTTCAGTTTTACAAAGACTTAAAAATCCTTGTTAAGAGATAATGATAACGAGATCCTCAATATAGAAATTGGCTATCTTCTTCTTACCGTAGGTGTACAACACTGTAGCGAGTTTTTGCCTCCTACAATTGTGAGGTACTTTGACCATTTATGCTTCTAGTATCTGATACCACTCGCCCTTAGCCTTCCAATTTTCTTAGTCTTCTTTCATTCATTATTCAACTGGGAAATCCCGGCAGGGACCTTCCCTGGTAACTTAATGGTAGCAAGAGCTTAATAGTAGCTTCAGTTTTATCTTATTGAATGGCTCTTAGACGGCTGGCTTCAATATATTTTTTATTATTCCAAATTTATTTCTAATAAAGAGCATATTAAATTGTAATCCTTGCAAATGCTTATTTATTCTATTTTATTATAGGTTTTATATTTATAGTTTGTTTCGGAATAAAGTTTAAATGATTTGTTTTCCTTACATAAATTATGAATTGTACTGCTTATAGTAATATATTAAGAGCAATTTATGGTTTGTGATTGATGATAATGGTTTCAATACAACCTCCCTTGTTCGTTTGGTGACTCTCCTGGCTGTATGATTTTGAGATATTTCGTCTCTTTGATCCTATTCATGAGATCAGGCACCCGTAACCATTTGTTTCTAATGCATTCACATTGATGCAGAGTTTTGCAACAAAAATTTCGATTTAATAAAGTTACTCTGGGTAGGCGCTCCGCTAGTTTCCACTTATTCATACCTATACATCTCTCCATTACTTTCTGACTTCGTGGCCGGCCGACCCCGGTCTTCATAATCTACATTGCATTTAGCTCAGAATACTTGCAGTACAGCTCTTGATTCTTTACCTCAACGCTCAATGAATCCGTTTTAGTGTCTTCCTTTGATGATTCGTGCGTTAATTTTGGAAATTATCCATGTTTTAAAGCCATAAACAAGAACTGGGCGAATTAATCTTATGGAGAATGGTTTTGTTGTTTCAGTAACCAATCGACTAAAGTAGTTTCTTAGGAATCTTACAAGAATTGGCAGGAAGGATTCTAAGAATTATCAGGACCATCGCAGATCGATCAATTATCTGAGCTTACACTGTCAACATACCATTCTCTTTAAACAGTTCAGAATACTCTTACACAAATAAAAAATGTATCGTTTAATGTGCCTCCGCAACAATAAATAATCAAAGCAAACATTTTAGATATTTTTCTGGGTTGAAGAAGAATCTCCTTTGGTGATTATTGAAGCTCTTCACTGGCTTCTCATATTCTCAACTGTTGACGTGATGGTTATCAACTGTATCGTCCAGAGTTCACGATTCCTCAAGATGGAGGCTACCATTAAATCTGGATTCTTCGATTATGGTGGAGAGCTGAACAAAGAGCAGATAATGGTATTTGTCATATTACATGGTATTAGCATTACAACTCAAGATAAATATGGATAGTACACTATTTATTTGTGATTCAAGACACTCCATAACCCTATATTCCCCTCCAGTTCAACCTCATATCCCTTGCTGAAATTCCCGTTTTAACCCATAATAAACTTCCCATCACTTTCTGCCTTACCGTCAAAAACCTAAGGATAACCATTGACGAAACCCTCTCTTGGAACCAACATATCTGGTACCCTGAAACTGTGCCATCGCCACCATCCAGCACGTCAACTCCTTGTTCCTTCCCTCACTTTGACTACGGCTGTGTGGTGTATGGGGGTCTCTCGATGGGACTCAAGGCCAGTTTGAAGCGAATCATGCATTGCTTAGTTAGATCATTACTATAGAGGTTTACACTTTATTTTACATCCACATTGCTATTTTGTTTTTGTTTTCTTTTTTATTATGATGTTCTACTTCTTTTTATTTGCCAGATGTGCATTCATATGGGACTTAGTCCCTTTTCTTTCCATTCTATTATATATTTTAATCCTAATTTATAAATATACACATATCGTTTCGTAACTAATAACTTTTTACTGGCTTATGCTTTTTTCTTTTATTTCATTCTTGGTGTCCGAGACGTATTCTATGTAAAGCTTCACGAATGTGTTCAATGATATCAGGAGTGACGTCTATTGCCATTGTCGGGTGTCTACAATTGTCGGGGGGCGTCACTAGGGGAGTGCCTGATCACTCTAGCCCTGGTGACAAGTGCGGATTGTTGTAGTTAACAACATGGACCATGTTCCATGTAGGCGTTAATATCTGACTCAATTTATTGATAGGGATGTGTACCGACAATACACTCTGTTCAGGAGAGAGGTTCAGAGGTTCATAAAGAATAAGACCAGTTTTCAGAGTTCGGGCGAGAGATCGGCAGCGTAATAGTTACAAGTCGTCAGAGGGTCTGCTAGAGGCTGTGAGGTGCCTGCCCAGAGGTGTGCCAGAGAGAGAGTAGACTAGTGGAAGGCTGAGTGGGCTTACTCCCAGGACCCCGGGGCCCTGGCGTATCGCGACGAGTGATAGCGGCTATCTAGATGAAGAGACTAGGAAAGAGTGGTTCTGCAGGGTGAAAACCCTTGATTTAAATATCCGTCCCGCCTTCCTACCGGAAGGCAGAGTCTGGCTGCAGGGGGTATGTTTTATGATGCCCAGGTGGCTAATCCCCCTTAAGTTTTATGACTGTTGGTCTAAAAGGGTGTGTTTTATGATGTCACACCTACGAGTGATAAGTGATCGCTCGTCCCCTATAGGACTGTTTATTGGCATGGCTTTTAGATTTTATGACTGCCGGAAGTGACTGAAGGTCTGCCCGGTCTATTTATGGCAGTCAGGTGGCTTATCCTCTCAGGTTTATTGCTGTACCTTCGACCCTCTGTTACTTGTTTACATCTGCCGATCCCTCTATGATTTATTACAAGAAGTTTACAAAGATTTGCATTTATATTATAATACATTATGCACCAGAGTATAGGGTAATTTACATATATTGTTCGCGCTCGCTACAGCCATCAATATTAACAAAACAATATTTTGAGCAGCCTGTTGCCTATTTGTAGGAACTAGTTTTTTTAATAGTATTTTCTAAGAGTCTTAATATTTTCATAGAGTCTCATCAATAGTAACATCAAGGTTTTCGATTTAAGGCTTCAGGAATAAATGTCTATTCATAGGATAGGAAATAGGCTAATTAGTCGGTAAGGTGAGTAGTCTTTGGATGATTTACCGGCTTATGCGAAAAGGATAATGATAGAATGATTCAAAAGGAGAGGAAGGTGCGTTGTTTGGATAGTGAAATTACATAAATAGGTCTGAGGAGGGAGTTGTTGGACATTTAAATGAGTAAGGTCTTTCTAGCAGGTTCTGAAGGTAAGTATTTTATTAGATATTTGACCCCAGACTGTCTTTGTGCGGAAATGAGAGAGAAAAACGTGAAATCTCCCATCTTTACGTTATGAGTAGTTGGCTAAGGTGAGGTGTGAAAGTAAAGAAGGGAATGGCGGTATACGAATTCTTCTCCAAACAGAATGATATTTAAGGATCGTTTTAGTTACGTTCTATTCAGAATTATTCCTAGCAAAAAAAAAAATGATTGGTAGGAATTAAAGCATTCTGATTGAAAGGTTGCCAAATGCCTTTATCAGACGGCAGCAATGATTGTAACAGCAGGAATCAGCAGCATGTCCGGCCGGTTCTTTACCACATTTTTCTCTAACGCCGTTATGGATGATTATTTCTTTCTAGATGACGGCGGGGTGAAGATGCTTCCCAGTCCACTTCAACCGCTGCATTGAAGTAGTAAAAGAGAGCACAGTGTCGGCTAGCTCTTGGAAATTCAGAGGTCTCTATGAAATTGGCCGATGTGGTCGCAATCAGCTGGGCCGCAATAAATGTAGAAATTTGTGAATTTGACTTAGGAGAACAGTTCGATTCTTAGGTCATCAAGACTTGTAATTTTGCAGTCTAGTGTTTCTAAGCAATTGTGGAAAAAGAAGTCAGAAATGTCAAGATTTCGGCAAGTTGGTAGGAGTGTCAGGAGACAACAAAGCACGTCGTTGTGCATTGTTGAATTTTGAACTCTGTTGGTGGTTTGCGTTAAGATCCAACAATGAAATGATGTCCATTGGAGTCAAGAAAGGAGATGGATTTGTTACACCGACGCTTGGATGAGGGGAAAAGAGAAAATTGACACTTCAGAGGATTGAGGGAAACCATTTGCTAGCAAAGGGCTATGATAGAAAATTGGGTTGGATGAACAATGGCTGCATGCACTGTCACACCCATCTGAATGATCTGTTTAATGAGTTGGGTACTGTGCAACTATAGTCCTTGTGTCAGTAAAGGACCATTTTTGTTTCAGTAATGAGATTTACGTCAATATTTTTTTTTTTTTTAAAGAAAGTGTTTCCAATGGAAAATGAATAAGGATTTGGAAGGAATCTTTTTTTTTTTTTTTCCTCCATAGCCCCTTTAAATGTACAGATAATTATATATATAATTATAGATCCTCAGGCGAATCTATGTACAAATTGTTTCTGTATTTCCTGTAGCATCGCTCCATTATATACAGGTTTTGTTATTTTATGAAAATTATATAATCGAATAAACAAGCATAATGATATACATTATACGTGACTTGAGTAAACTGATTAATAAGGTGATGGGGCTCACCTTTTTGTTCAACCTTAAAACTAACTTACATACTAATTCTTAACCTAATTTTTCCCCGACAGTCTGTTGCCATCGATGCGGGAGGGGTGGTGGGGTCATAGTGTTAAACACTGGGTTTGTCAGGTGCTGCAACGGAAAGGAATCCCTTACTGATTATTTTGTAAGAGAATGAGGTAGGAAATAATATTTGTGAGAAGGGATATAAGTGGAGTAATTAGGGTTCTGAACTCTTTAAGGAAATAATTTAATTGACTAGTGAGGTTTAAAGAGTTTGGAGGTGGAGGAATATATGGAATGCCAGGGGACTTGGTTTAGTCTATTCCAGAATAACTTGTAGAATGCTGTACATAAAGAATTTTGGGGAGGATTGGTGCCTGTGACTGTTATTTGGTTCGAGGTTCATCAGTGAAAGAAACAGAAGGCCTCACGTATCCAGCTGGAGTGCTTTGTGCCTTGCTTCTCTTCTTCTTCTTCTTCTGGTCTATGTTGTTTGATCTTTGATGTACTTAGGTTGGGTGCATATTTCTAATCATTACATTAGGATCTATGTCTTTTATATTCTCTTTCTTCTGGTGCAATTACTTCTGTTTAACAAATAGATAAAATGTAGTATGGAATAGCCTTAAAAAATTTGTAGTGACATTGTTTATAAAACACTTAACAGTCATATGGACTACTTCCTTATTGATTGGCAGGATCACAAGTAATCAGCAAAAAATCAGAAGCAATTAAAGTGTGATAATTTACGGAAGCACTCTAACATGTCTATTCTAACTGCCACAGTAAAATGGTTACAGAAGCTTTAAATTTATGATTTTTTTCTTCTGTTTGTTCCAGCATATTTAAAATCCATTCTCTTGCTTTTCATATATACTTTTAGAGCCTCTCATATGAGATTTTAATAATTATTAAATTTTGCAATCTCATTTATATAACAATTACGTAACATTTATGTAACTGTGTAAAATATTAATTGCAAGTAATGAAGCCTAATAAAACATTAGCAGTTAATATAATATGTTAATATATCTAAAAGAGTCCTCATAAAAAGTTAAACTTAGGACATTATGTGTCTTAAATTCGGCTATGTTCTCAATCCTAAGTTTAAAAAATAAGTGGTAGAAATTATGCAAGATTTTATCAAATAACATATTTGATAGTACATTATTTAAAAGCTTTTTCTAGCTTCAAGATTAGCTTCAAAATTAGCCAATGGCACTTTCAATAATTTTTCATTAAAAAATCAAGATAATGAAATAAAGAGGTCTCCCCACAAATTGTGTGATTGCATAAATCAGAATATGATGGCATTATTAATTTTTATTAGAAATGTTCAATCTCTTTTATATTTGTGCTGTTTTCTTACAGAGCAGTACCTTTGAGGATGAAAATAATTAAACTCGAAGAAACTCACTAATTACGTATTTAACAACTGAGTTGTAAAAATATAATTTTTTAACGAATTTCAGACAAGAGTGGAAGCTGACAGAGTAATCCAACTGTCTACATGGGCATTCTCTGCTGCTTGTACCTTCATGCTTCTAGCCAACTTTTTCAAGGCGCCTTTATTTATGGATGGGTGGAGCCTACCGTACCCAATGTGGATGCCTTTTGAGATCAACAGCTGGTTCCGGTACACTATAGTTAATAAGGAATATTATACAATATTCGGATCTATTGTATAATATTCCAAATTTAATATATCCATGATTGTTGACGAATATTTAAATTATTTATATTGTTCTTACTTATTCATATTGCAGATATTTTGTAGCCATGGGATGGATTTGGCTTTCATCTGAGTCTATGGTATTCAGTGGTGTCGGTAATTGGATTATTTATGTGACCTTTGCAAATCATCTAATTGCCCAGTTCAAAATACTCATTCTTGCTATAAAGAAAATGGACACTTACATGGATGTTTCGGTTGGAAAAAGGGAGATCATGATGTCAGCACAAATCAAGAATTGTGTTAAGCACCATCTAATATTAATCAAGTAAATATCAATCTTTTAAATTATACATTTACCCTAAAATGGGATTTTAGGGCAGAAGAAATGTGCAGTACAGAGACATTGTATTTAGGTTCAATTTAGGTATCAAGTTTAAATCTTGTTATAAGTTATATACACAAATTTATTGTATGGGTACTAAATAT
Source organism: Acanthosoma haemorrhoidale (assembly GCA_930367205.1). Classification (NCBI taxonomy): domain Eukaryota; kingdom Metazoa; phylum Arthropoda; class Insecta; order Hemiptera; family Acanthosomatidae; genus Acanthosoma; species Acanthosoma haemorrhoidale. The sequence goes on along the minus strand of OV884015.1, from coordinate 43,978,317 downwards.
CTGTATAATAAAAGATAAGAATGTGTTTTTGAAATTGAATGTTGTCAAAAATATTATATAGCAATATTATTATTATTATTATTGTTACGTAGTATGTAGTAATATTTGAAAAAATACTGCCACCAGGGGTATGACCTGGTTATTAATATTTTCCAGGGATTTTTTTTCAAGTCATGCCCTAAATGCACTTTTTTTTATTTTTTTTTACTATTTTCCTTTAATTTAGTGTGTAAATTTAAAAACACATATTTAAGTTTATTATTAATAATACAAGATTTCAGTAAGGGAAAAAATAGAAAATAAAAGATCTTTTGATAAAGGAAAAGTGTTTGGTCCGAGACATCAAATGGATATAAAACTGACTGTCAAACTCTTGATTACTAGCAGCATGTCTAGAACAGTCAGCAGTATAGAGTCTCGCTGTAAATCATAGAGTGTCTTATTTTTTGCTGTCAGATGGTGGCAAGAAACAGATCAGGAACAAAGAGGTGTTCTGAAGAAAGTCATCAACAAATATTTTGTTCTTGAACAAGTAAACTAAAAAACAGTAGTATTACATCAGCGATATTGGTTCATAAGGGAATGATTCTTCCTATTTAGTAGAAATATTACCACACATAAATTCAGGGGCATACATCCAAATATACTTGCTGATTTTTAAGGGTCTTAATAAATAATGTTTTTCGAAACCCCAACATTGGAGATTGAAGTATATAACACCTTAATTTTTAAAATTATTACCATAAATTTGTTTTATTTATAACTGCTTTTAGACTTGATTTTTTTCAATGGCTAGTCTACTCTACAAAACTTTAAATTATTAATAAATTAAACAATGCTAACTGATGCAAATTGTAAAAAAAAGTTTGAATTTTTGTTATTTAAATTTTATGCTAGTAAAAAGAAAATAAATAAAGATTTTTTTTTAAATCAAACTCATGAGACACCTTGGTTACAAAAAAACTGAGAATTTATTTTATATAATTTATAATTATAGAAATATAATTTTATAAACCACTTTTCACTTATATGTTCTAGGTTTTTTGTTGAGTTCCAAACATATTTTGATGCTTCTCTTGTCGCAATAGCAGTGAATATAGGACTGATTCTCTGTGCCGTAGGTTATGTTATAATGGTTTGTAAAGAAAACTGATATTTCACATAGGACACTAAATTATACTGTAATAATTGATAATTTTAATAATGTTTCAGTCACCGGATTCACCAGTTGCATTAGTTGCTCCACTATTATTAGTAATTATCCCAGAGTTGTGCTACGTAGGTATATACTGTCTCCTGGGCCAGTGGATCACTGATGTTGTAAGACTCCCATTGAACTTTATTTTATTTTTTATTTTTTAGAAATTAAATTTATAAAATAATAATTAGTTATGACTTAACATCAGACTCACCCATATAAATAAGCTGAGAGTTGAGTCTCTTCTTTTAGGCAACCTCCATCGAAATGTTCACAAAGTATTGGAAACTTACTGATTATCAGGTAACATTTTCCAATTACAATTTTTGTTTAAATTCAGAGATTTAAGTCTTAAACAGCTTCTGAGCCGTGATTTGAGAAAGCTTGAAAGTCATAGAAATATATTATATTTTAACTAAAAAATTTAGACCATACCACAGGGTGTTGTTGAATCAATATATGTAAAATTCCAGAATGAATAAGTAGTTTTTATAGATAGATTTGTTTTTACGACCATAATTAAAGAACATAACATTATTCAAACAGAGATTTTTTTATGGCTGATAGGCCAATAATATTAGACAACCTTAATTTGATGTTTAGAAACAGTTTTAAACATTTTATTCAATCTGTTCATTATTTTTTTCATGAAACTTCATGCTTTTTATTCTCTATTATGATTGTAATTATTGATGTACATTGCTTTATTTTTTAATTATTTTTTTTTATAATTATCATGAAGATCTTCATTTCTTTGTTTTTCGCTCAATTAAATCTTTACATTATCTTATTATAGCTCCTGAGTGAATAGAACTTTGATTTTGAAAGCCCTTACTTACTGCCATTGAATACATTTATATGTCAAAATTAATAGTTTGTGTAAATATGATTCTTAGGCTGAAGAAGTTGGCCTGGCAATCTATAACATAGAATGGTACACTATGCCATTAACAGTTCAGCGTGATTTGCTGATGATGTTAATTGGTTGTAAGAAGGCAAGACAGCTCACTGCAATGGGCCTACATGAATTCTCTATTAAAGGCTATTCCGAGGTAGAAGACTTTTTATCATCGTCATAATCGTTAATGGATTCAAGATTAATGTGACCCTTTGCTTGTTTCAGCTTGTGAAGGCAGCATTTACGTACTTTAATATGCTAAATGTATTAAGTAGAAAATAAATTTTTGAAAAATTGTAGATTTACTAAAATTCAAGCTTAGTGTTTGTTTTTAATTGTTGGAACTTCAATTAAATCTTATAATTTGTAACGGAACAAAATATTCCAACTATTTTAGGAAAACAAAATTATTTTAATGCGTAGTTTACATCATTTTAAGTTAACTTGGAAACTTTAGAATTATGGAGTCATACTTTAGAGAAGAATACACAGATAGTTCAAAGTAATTTGATAAATGGAATATATCATGCTTAAAGGTGCTTGAGCATTCAACTATAAATATGAAAGTAGCAGAAATAGTGCGTGGAAGTAGAAGAAATAGTGTAAATCAACCAAACTGGTACAATCTCTCATAAATGTAGATAACTAAGACTGCATCATAACAAAATTAGCTGATTTAGTATTTAATGATAAGTCTGTAACTATCAACATTTTGCACAGCTTGTTATTTTATTTCAGTGCTACATGCCGCGTACCTTGAAAAAATAAATGTTTGGCATATGAAGTTTTATTTCAAATACCTTATAGAATTTACCAAGATTGTGGAGATTGATTTTCCATTACCTTTCTATTCATGTAGCCATGTATATTCAGTTCGCAATTGGATTATTATCTGCTGAGGCACAATCTGCATATGTCAATGAGGGATAGACAGTCCAGCTGACTGGGGTGGCGTTTCTGGGTATTTGAGTACTTCACGGTCTTCACTGATACATTTGAGATAATTATCTCGACAAACTTTATAATTGCCCATAATTATTCACATTTAATGCTCAATTGTCTCTAAAAATATTGACATATTTGGGCTGGTCAACATTCTCTCAATGAAGTCTGGCCTGCTAGCCTCAAAAATGAACATCCGACGATGACCTTCCTCTGTGCTTCAATGTAGAACTGACTTTTTTTACAATTAAAGGCGCTGTTATCTTCCCACATGGGTTTTTGTTGTGGCCACCTCTTAATTATGAATAATTAAAAGTTCCCCTCTTCTCGAATGATATTATACCTGTTTATGTTTCCATATTTGTTGTTAATATGGATTATGACGTCAGTGAGAGTAGGGGGAGGAGCCAGTGGAGTGGGGGCCCATCCCCTACAGGGCGAGCCGGTTATATAACCCTCGCGTCCTCAGATAGAGGGGAATTTATTTATTTATTTTTGTCATTGTATATATATTATCAATAAAGAGGTTTTGAAAGAAAAAAAAAAAAAGACAGAGGGGACGGTGACAAATAGAAGGTGAGCCTCATCACCTAGTGTTGTATAAGAACAATGAACTATTAACGACAATAAAAATTTATTATATTTAGGCACTCCGCCAAATGCATGTAAATGCAGAAAGAGGAGAAACATGTAATCCAAATATTTTGTTATTTTTCTTTTTTGTACATTGTACATTTTTGTTAAGGTTTTGAAAAAAAAAAAAAAACAAAAAAAAAAAACAGAGGGGACTGCGTAATTTTCTCTTTCCAAAAGGGAAAAAGCCCACTACCTACTAGTTATATCGTAGGAACGGAGGAAAATTCACGAGCCAACCACCTAGTATATCTGGGAATCAAAATGGAAAGACACCTCCATTTTAGTAACCATTTTACGAAGAAGTTGAAGCAAACACGCACGAACTCTCACCGGCTCACGTACTTATTGACTTCCCCCTATCTATCACTGCGTCTCAGGTCTTAGGTTCTAGGTTTAAGGTTTTAGTGTTAGTGTTTTCCACGGTCGCAAGCTGAAGGTGAGCCTCATCACCTAGTGAGTGTATGTGTATTGGACTTATTAACAACAATCTGAAAGTATTATATTTTATGCACTCCTTAATATGCATCTGCGAATGCAGCACGAGGAGACAGCTGTAATTCCCAATTTATTTATTTATTTTTGTCATTGTATATATATTATCAATAAAGAGTTTTTGAAAGGGGGGGGGAACGGGGCTTACCTCCATATTAGTAACCATTTTACAGAGAAGTTGAAGCAAACACGCACGAAGTCTTACCAGCTTACGCACTTACTGACTTCCCCCTATCTATCACTGCGTCTCAGGTCTTAGGTTCTAGGTTTAAGGTTTTAGTGTTAGTGTTTTCCACGGTTGCAAGCTGAAGGTGAGCCTCATCACCTAGTGAGTGTATGTGTATTGGTCTTATTAACAACAATCTGAAAGTATTATATTTTATGCACTCCTTAATATGCATCTGCGAATGCAGCGCGACGCGAGGAGACAACTGTAATTCCAAATTTATTTATTTTTGTCATTGTATATATATTATCAATAAAGAGGTTTTGAAAGGGGGGGGGGAACGGGGCTTACCTCCATATTAGTAACCATTTTACAGAGAAGTTGAAGCAAACACGCACGAAGTCTTACCAGCTTACGCACTTACTGACTTCCCCCTATCTATCACTGCGTCTCAGGTCTTAGGTTCTAGGTTTAAGGTTTTAGTGTTAGTGTTTTCCACGGTTGCAAGCTGAAGGTGAGCCTCATCACCTAGTGAGTGTATGTGTATTGGACTTATTAACAACAATCTGAAAGTATTATATTTTATGCACTCCTTAATATGCATCTGCGAATGCAGCACGAGGAGACAGCTTTAATTCCAAATTTATTTATTTTTGTCATTGTATATATATTATCAATAAAGAGGTTTTGAAAGGGGGGGGGAACGGGGCTTACCTCCATATTAGTAACCATTTTACAGAGAAGTTGAAGCAAACACGCACGAAGTCTTACCAGCTTACGCACTTACTGACTTCCCCCTATCTATCACTGCGTCTCAGGTCTTAGGTTCTAGGTTTAAGGTTTTAGTGTTAGTGTTTTCCACGGTTGCAAGCTGAAGGTGAGCCTCATCACCTAGTGAGTGTATGTGTATTGGACTTATTAACAACAATCTGAAAGTATTATATTTTATGCACTCCTTAATATGCATCTGCGAATGCAGCACGAGGAGACAGCTTTATACCAAATTTATTTATTTTTGTCATTGTATATATATTATCAATAAAGAGGTTTTGAAAGAAAAAAAAAACAGAGGGCAGTGTCAAATACTCTGCGACCGGGAATGCCCGGAACAACTCTATTTAATTCTGGCTAGCTTCCTGAAAAACAGATCGTTGCGGGTGCGGGTGGGTGATAGCTTCTCCGAAGCTGTGCCACTGACCTGTGGAGTACCCCAAGGAGCCGTCTTACCCCCTGTACTATTCAACGTATACACGTCTGAGATTGTCAGAGCCAGGTACAAAAATACCTGTTACTGCTTTCGCAGATGACATAGCGGTGTACAGTAGCAGCATGAGTGCCAAGGTAGCTCTAAGACAGGCTGAAGTAGCCTGTAACCAGATCAGTGAGAGATTGGGGAGACTCAATATCTCTGAGATATTGCGGGTAAGACTGACTGTGTAATTTTCTCTTTTCAAAAGGGAAAAATCCCGCTCCCTACTAGTTACATAGTAGGAACGGAGGAAAATACACCAGCCAACAACCTAGTATATCTGGGAATTAAAATGGACAGACAACTCCATTTTAGTAACCATTTTACGAAGAAGTTGGAGAATACTCGCACGAAGTCTTACCGGCTTACGCATTTATTAACTTCCCCCCAATCTGTCACTGCGTCTCAAGCTGTTGATATACAAGAGCATACTCAGGCCTACTCTGCTGTATAGTGCACCGCTTTTTCGTTATCTGACGTATACAACCGCTAAGAAACTCCAACAATTCCAAAATGGTATACTGATGAAAGTGGTCAGAGGTACTTCATTCGAGCAGCTGAGAAACACTGAGCTTCATGAGATATTTGAGCTGCCTACGGTGGATGAATTCATCCAACGTAGACATATCAAATTTTTTGACTCCCTGCAATACTTGAGAAACCCGGTGTTTAACACTAAGACCACCGCTCCGTTCCCCCATCGATGGCAGGACGCTGTCGCGGCTAGAATGCTTTAGTATTAGGTTCTAGGTATAGGTTTTAGTTTTTTAGTTTCCTGGTTGTAAGCTGAAGGTGAGCCTCATCACCTAGTGTTGTGTATGTGTTGACTTTTTAACTTCAATCTGAAATTGTATTATTTATGCCCTCCTTCGAATGCATCAGCGCATCGCAGAAAGAGGAGAACATTTTAATTTAAAATTTTTTTTGTTGATTGTAAATATATCAATATAGAGGTTTTGAAATTAAAAAAAAAAAAAGAGGGCATTACGAACCGGACCGTCACTTGGAACACTACTCTCTCCTCTCTCTCTGCACTGGCGTTTGCTGCTCTACTGAAACCATGGTCTTCTCATTCAACTACCTCTGCATCTCTCTTTCCTAACCTCGCTATGTTTTAGTCCGGCGTTGTCAGACCCCACACCTTCCTAGTGGGAATCTCTGCCTTCGTCTCGCTAAAACTAGCGCCTCCTTGGGAGAGACCTCTCCCTCGCGGACGACATCCCTGCAGAAGACACCAGGGCAGGACTCGATCCAGAACATCCTACCTAAGCAGCTGCCGAGGAAAGGAATGTCCTTCATAACCAACGTTTTGAACTCCTGCTTCAGGCTTCATTATTTCCCCCAGAACTGGAAACATGCAGTAGTGATTCCCCTTCTGAAACCAGCAAAGAGCGGTTATGAGCCATCTCATTACCGCCCCATCAGTCTGATGACTCAACTCTCGAAGCTGTTCGAGAGAATCATCCACATACATCTCTCCGGGCACTGCGAGTCACAAGAAATCATCCCACCAGAGCAGACTGGTTTCAGCACAGGCTTAAGCGCGAATAACAACCTGGTGAGGTTGCAACACCACGTCGCATCGAACGTCCGGAACAACAGAGCTACCGCTATGATTTCTCTGGACTGTTCAAAAGCTTTCGACTCTGTGGATCACTACATCGTACTCCAACGTCTGAGAGAATACGAATTCTCGGATCAGCTGCAGAACCTGATGAGATCCTACCTTACAGGCAGAACTTTTTCGGTTCGTATAGGCACTATGACCACTACCCGAAGAAACTACTCTGCCGGTGTCCCCCAAGGATCGGTGCTAGGCCCCTTGCTGTTCAACATTTACACCGCCCACATCGTAGGAGCCTCGTACTCCAACTGCGAGCTATCCGCGTATGCAGACGATATAGGTGTTTACAGCACTAGCATCAATCCCTCCAGAGCCCTGAAATTCGCTGAGAGCGGTAGTCAACGGATCGCCGAGAAACTCGATGCCGTCCACATACAAGTCAACCCGGCCAAGACGCAAGGCATTATATTCAGTTACAAATCTGGGAAAAAGAAGCTCCCGAAATCCTTCGTCTTAGACGGCAAAGAGTGCCCTGTAAGCAACAAGCTGTGCTACCTCGGGATTACCCTCGGTAGGCACTTGTCGTTCACAACGCACCTTGGCAAGAAATTCAAGAATTTTAGGAAGAAATTCTTCAGCCTCGGACACCTACTTCACAGCCCGGCTTTATCGGTTCGCCTCAAGCTGCTTATATACCAGAGCGTCTTAAGACCTGCTTTGATGTATGGGACCCCTCTCTACAAGTATCTGACCCCTAACACTCTCCAAACGCTCCAGCAATTTCAGAACAGAGTTCTCCGCACCTCCCTCAAACATACCCCGTTCGACCGAATGAAGGCAGACGAAATGCATAAAAAATTTGAAGTGCTCACTATTCAAGATTTTATCAAGAGAAGGCACATCAAATTTTTTTACTCACTTAGACATAGCCACAACCCACTATTCTCCGACCTTCAGCCACCACCAATGCCCGTCAGATGGAAGCACTGTTGGACCGCCGAAGCCTGGAGGATGATCGACGTCATCGACTGAACGACCTACACCCAGCCGAGATATCGAGGCCGATCTCCCGGCCGACTCAGCCGACGCCATATTACCCCATCTACCTGTGTAAGCAGGGTCAACTTTCCGGCCGAGAGGCTGACTCATTTCAGGACCCTGCCGGGGCGGGCGCCAGGCTTCGCCTAGCTGACTACACACCACGGCCTAGGTGCCCCTAGGCTCAATCCTTGGTAGACTCTCACTACCTTCCTGATTCCATCCGCCTTTTTAGGCATTCCACACCCTATATCTTTCTCATACATCCTTCAAATGGGGGTCTCCCCTTAGTGAAAGGCACTCATCAGCCCTAAATAATTTTCCTTATTTTTCCCACATCCTATTTTTTATAAGTTTGAGAGCTTTGAAAAAAAAAAAAAAAAAAAAAAAAAAAAACATCCCTGCAAATTTACCTAGCAGTGTCTCCCGCGGAAATCCAGTCTGCCTCTCTCCGGTTCACACTCGCCTTGGATATCCGGACGGTTTTTGCCTATTCTTAGATACCGAGTGTGAATTCGTGGTCATTCAAAGACCACATAAACTACCTATAAACCTACCCTGTACCTCTTCTCCTGAACATAGTGCACTGTCAGGGCACACCACACCTTCTAAAGATCTTATGGAGTCAGATCAAAGCGAATTAAAGCTGCCCGCCGACTAGGTTGGCAGCCAGGGTGAAAGACCACAGGTCCGCCCGCCTTATCTCTTTCTGGGCGCTCGCTGGACGTTGGCTAAGAGGTTGTAGCGACCCTAGCCCGTGGCGGGCGATTCCTCCCTACTTTAAGGATACTCAGTTAAACTGAGCCCGACAACTGGTGACCCAGACCGGATCTGAATAGTGTAACAGACTCTATACCAGCACACAAAAATAAATTATAGAAGCAGGCCCAGTGCAGTGAAGAGTAGCACCTTTCCTTGAGAGTTACTGACCAAGTAAATAGCCGACAAGTATTTTCAAAAATCCGAGTAAGCCTAATCTCAACCACTTCTCGAAGCAAGACAACCGATGACTCCTCAAGAACAATACGCTAACGCAGGAAGAGACAATACATCCACTTGGACTTCATGGGACCGGTGCCACCGCCTAAGAGGATGCGATATGAACTCACCACAGATGGCCAGAGCCGTCGAACCTCGGCGACAAAGAAGCTACAACCGTAGATATCGCATACAAAAAATGGCTGGTTAACAACCTTAAAACGACTATCATCTCTTCGGAGTGCCTCGAGTTCATCCACTAGCTTGGACCTGCCCCGGACGCCTACCTGCCGACAGTTTTGTTACGTTGGGCCCAAAAATGTTTTATTTACTTCAGTGTATGAAACACATACACTCCCATATAATGTGAGAGAGGGACAGAGGGAGGGAGAGAGGGATAGAGAGAGGGAGGGAGAGAGGGGGAGAGGGAGAGAGAGAGGGAGGGAGAGAGGGAGAGAGAGAGGGTGGGAGAGAGGGAGAGAGAGAGGGAGAGAGAGAGAGCGAGCGAGAGAGAGAGAGAGACAGAGGGAGAGAGAGGGAGAGATTTACGTGAAATGGCGATTTTTACAGTAGAGGACCCATCAGAAAATGTTTTATCTATTTCTTTGTATCCATGGAGTGCGTAGAAACTATGTAACTAGCCGGTGACTCATGACATATTTATATCCGAAATGGAAGGTCAGCGGAATAAACGGTGAGATTACAGAATTTAGCCCTTATTGCAGATCTTAGGGCCAGATAAAGAAGAAAATAGGAGAAAGGAGTAATTGCGTCGGAATAATGAGCGGTGGCTGGTATTGACAGTGCGAGTAGAGACCACATTGTCCAATTCTAATGTCTGTAATCTGTCCGCCCAAATAGCAGCTTCTATCAGCCACGTCACAAGAACTGACCATTCTTTCGCTAGCCCTGGATAAAAAAGCATGGTAAGTACTTCGTCTTTAGAGACTTGTTTATTTTTTTTGTATAAGTTGAACGAGGAAATTATTTAGTTCGAAATTAAATCAGTGGCGTACCTAGCTTTTTCTGGCTGGGATTGTCCCCAATTTGGCACCTATTATTAATAATTGCTGAACATAAATAAATAAAAACTATTATTTAACATATTGTACATATAATGATGAGATGTAAGCAGGTTTATATATTTATTTTTTATTAGAAAAGTCTTGAATGACATTGTCAATATTTATATCATCTGTTAGTAGTTTTTCTACGTAAAGTATTGCGAGAGCCGATTTTGCCACCAGGTGGGGTATCTTTTCTTTTTATTGAAAAAGATAAAAAAAAGTGCTACAGTTGCTTGCTTCTAAAATTAATGAAATCCATAATTCATATAACATACAAATATCTAAATAAATTAAGTATTTTTTTATTTTAAAAGCAAAAACGGTGAAAAATTACTAAAATGAACCAATTTCAATAAAATTAATTGATAATAATTAACATATTGATTTAAAAAATAAATAAAATTATTGTTTTAAGTCAAATTAATCTATTTACAATTAAACTTACTATTAACAGTTAAAGTACATTTTTTAATATTTCAAATTTAGAATGAAGATGCAATATGTTTATAGAAGTGAAAATAGGTACTTATGTAGCTATAAAATTAATATAACTTAGTCTCAACGAGACTGTGTTGTTGCCGACTAGATACCCGTTTTTTTTTGTCTTTGTGGAACAGCCATCGAAATTTTTTTATTGGCCATCCACCAGTTTTGTACCAGAGAGTGCAGATGATTCCAGACCCAGTTAATCTAGGAAAACGAAAGGCACATCAAGCCAACTTTTATGTTTAATGATAAAAATTTGGTGGTTCTTACAAAAAAAATATCGCTGTGACTAAAATTGCAAATAGTTGCAAGATTTTTCAAAAGTATCTTACACAGGGTAATGCAACAAACAATTTTACCCATAGATCCCAGCAATGGTCTTACCTTTTTTGAGAAAGCCATACCATTTTTAAAGTGACGAGAACTAAAATTTTTTTGGGTATATTTGAAATAAAATGCTATTAACCAATTAAAACTGATTTTATTTAGCTGAAAAATCATGGCACTATACTAAATTAGTGTTACTAACATAAAATAATATTAAATTTACCACTGGTTGAAGAGTCCATTGTGAATAAATAAATAATACACTATTAAAATGTGCCTTGTTACGAGACTGAAAAACTGTACTCAAATGAAATTCTTCTGATCCTAAAAGCTAATGTTGACATTTGTTTTCCCAACCTTTGGCTGATACCAAACAAGTCTGAATAATACAATTGTAATAAACAAACAGTTGATTTTTGGAGGTTTGCCATTGTTCGATGCACTCTGCGCCGGGGTTTATAAGCATTTTTATTAAAATGCATACTTATTATAGTCATTGATTCTGTTGATTACAACAATATTGTATTATTTATTTTTATATAATTTAGATACAAATATAAATAAAGAGCCACCCGAAAATATGTGCCACTCAGGGTGGACCCTATCACTCCTTCCCTCTAAGTAAGCTATTGGTGTCAATATAATTCCTCACTTGTTTGTATATAGTAGTCTTACAAGAGCAGTACATATCATCACTAAAGCAATAACATCTAAAATATAATAATTCATAAATTTACAAAAAATACACCAATATCATGCTATTAGCGGTCTGTGTGTCGGTATGCGCCAAAGTGAGACATAGACTCATCGTAAACAGGCGTCTGGTACTTAATGAGTTCAAGTAATCACTTATATACGATCATCTTGTTTTGAAATATACTAAGGAGTTTCAGAGTAACTCAAGTTAGGAGGCAGTATGATTTCAGGAATGGGGGTCTTCCCGCGGTAAAAAATTGCTCGATGATGCTAGGAATTGCGATTTTCAGTTTTTTTACGAATTTACCCTATTTGGCAATAAATAGTTGTCATAAATGATCTCACTCATCCCATATTTTTGTCATTTAGCAACAAATCAATCTAAAACGCTTCTATCCCAGCTGGAACTGTGGAAATCTTGTCCAGAATCTGAACCAACGCTATCAGTGACTTCTTGGTAGAGTTGCCGTTCGTCAGTAACTTTTGAGCTGCTGATTCAGAATGATGGATGTCGGGTCGTCACGAGGGGGGTGCCTAGTTACCCTAGCCCTGGTGACAAAGTGAGGGCTGTTTGAGTTTATAACCTGGACAATCGTTTAATGACGGCTTTACTATCTGAATCCATTGTTTGATAGGTATGTGCCCCGACAGTGCACTATGTTCAGGAGAAGAGGTATAGGGTAGGTAGGTAGGTAGTTTGTGTGGTCTTGGAATGACCACGAATTCACACTCGGTATCTGAGGGTAGGCGAAATCCACCCGGATCACAAAGGTGAGTGTGAACCGGAGAGAGGCAGACTGAATTGTCGCGGGAGACACTGCTTGGTAAGTTTGCAGGGCCACGACAACCGTTGTCCACTAGGGAGAGGTCTCTTCCAAGGAGGTGCTAGATATAGCGAGACGAAGGGAAAGATTCCCACTAGGAAGGTGTGGGGTCTGACAACGCCGGACTAAAACGTAGCGAGGCTAGGAGAGAAAGAGATGTAGAGGTTTTTCATAAAGAAGCAGTCAAGTTTCAGAGTTTCAAGCAGGACAGTCATTCAGTCGAAGTGGGATTCCAACCTCTCCATTATAGTACTCGTTTTTGTTATAAAATCCTTTATTGTGCTAAAATTACAATCTGCCTTGCTATAGGCAAGAAGTAATTAAGATAAATGCTCTCATTCATACCATATTTACAATTCATCATTCACTCGCTCATCATACAATATTTACAGACAGCCTAGAGGCCTCCCAAGTCCACATGCGAAGAGAAAGCGGAGTATTGGAAAGTCCCCCACGCTTCTCCGTCAGCCGCGTCACCGGATACTAGCCAGTGGAGACTGACCAAGAGCACGAGAGCCACAGACACTCAGGACATGATTGGAGAAACTGGCCATTGCCAGGACTCCCACTGTCACGCGATTATAGCAGGTCACGAGGCCACTGCCGTTTCAGTCTCCGAGGAGGATTATAGGGATGAGTGGCGCAGTGCAATGACTGTGCTACAGGATTAAGGTGGTTGGAGAGGCTACTGTGGAATTTCATAAACTTGGAAGGGATGAGCTCTATAATGTAGGGTATATTAAGGTCGTTATGAAGGGTTTTGTTGCTGACACAATAAGGGGCATTTACTATTGTTCTCAGGACTTTTGATTGAAAGGATTGGATACGCTAGATGTTCGACTTTTTTGCTGTCCCCTATAGCTCTATTCCGTATGTCCAGATTGGTTTAAGTATAACTTTGTAGATTAGTAGTTTATTTTCTATTAAGAGATGGGATATCCTTTGAAGTAGTCTGTACAGTTGTCCAAAGCGTCTGTTTAGTTCTTGTCTTTTTAGTCTTGTATGTGGGTTCCAGGTCAGTCGTTTGTCGAGATGGAAGCCTAAGTACCGTACTGTCTCGGATACAGGGAGAGGAATAGAATTAAAATAAACTAGCGGACAAGACTTGCGACAAAGGGTGAAGGTAATGTGGGAACATTTTGCTTCATTAACTTAGTACTCGTATTACAGATACCAGACGGCTAATAATAATTGAATTGATTGGTTGGTTGGATTATTTTCGTAGACAGGTAGTCAAATCTATCATTTGCTCAAACGACTAGTCACCCTTGATCAAACACCTTGTAGTTCGATTAAACGTCAGCCACTGTTTAGTCAGTTGGTCAAACAAGAGAAAAACACAAATGTAATCGCTTTATTTTATCCTTTTGTTTGTTTCCTTTATTTGTTTGTTTGTTAATTCAACTTCAGTACCAAAACGACTCATTAACGCGAACGTTTTAGATGCTTACTATTCTGAACTGAAGTTTGAAATCTTAATTTCGGGTGACAACGAGATGGTGACTTTACCGAAAGTAGACCACGGACCGATAGATTTCAGGTGCATCCGTTCGTCAGGAGTGATTTTAGAAGACAAGAAAGACTGATAACATTGGGACTGAAGATGGAATTCTAAAAAAAAGTGAGATCAATTAGTGGAGGCCTGGGCTATTGAGGTGCCTATGCAAAAAGGTATTTTAATGTACAAACAGTTTCTTTTTTTTTCAGGGACTTTGAAATGCCACGATAGTCTCAGCTGCATAAACAAATAATAATAATAATAAAATAAAAAATGCCCTCTAGACACTTAATTAAGCGCCTAGACTCTTGATTAAATGATTAAATTAAGTTTGAAATTTGAATAAATGATGGATTTGACTAATCTATATATGCATATATTTCTCCATGATATAAAATATTTTTTTCCGTTTTACGTTTTATTGTACTATATATATATATATTGAAAACATAGAATACGATACTTCAAATATTAAAATTATATAATATGTTACATAGATTTTTCAAAATCCAACACTTAATCCATAATAATTTACAACGAAAGACTACGGGTAATTTAGTGTTTCTCCCTCCTACATTTTACCATATACGAAATATTATGGGAAGACCAATGTTGAATTTGTCAGAAGATCAATGAAAAAATTGTATCAAAGAACAGACGAAAAATGGAGTTGGAAATTTGCGATATTCACTCACGGATAATTATATGTAGCCTTGTTCAGATGTCGAGGAGGTATAAAAGTAATTTAGAGCAAAAAATATAGTATTCAAACAGTACATCAGAATAAAAATGAGTCAAATGAAAATAATCTACATATTATTTTTTTCTTATTATATGTTCTTATGGGTGGTTGAAAAGATTTAATGGCCGATTAGTCTCCAAAATAACCTTATATTTTATCATATAATGCGGACCGACGTTTCGTCATCATAGGTCCAGAAAATCAAAGTCAAAATAAAATAAGTAACTTATATTTGGTATTATTATGGCCAATTAGCAGCCGTCATGTGCAGCACTGTTATCATTTTTATTTAGCAAGTGAAGGGGATTGCGTTGATATTTGTATTTTATCATTCATTTGTATTTTATTAGTTCTTGATTAAAGTTTTTTGACTTTTCTTGTTTTGTTTTATTTTTTTATTTAATTTTGAATGTTATTATGAGTGAAGGTAAACAATTTTGGAAAAAATATTGTATTTATATTTCGGTAATGTATTTGTCCTAACCTTGACTTAATTAAGTTCATTGCTTTACAGTTTCAATTCAAACTTGAAAGAGATGCGGCTAAGCTACAAACAAACAGGAGGATCTTGTATTTCGCTGGAGGTCTTTACGACGGTAGCTGGAAAACTGCGTTATGGATAATTCTGCGAATAAGTTTTTTGGTGATATCGATAACTCAATTCGTACTGAAGGTATGTACGCCAAACCACACCAATTATGTTTCCCATAGGTCCGTTTTAAAAATTTATCGAACATTCGCGGTGTAAAGAAAACTTATGACTACTCACCTTAACTCCCTATAATGCCCCCTCCACCTCATTATCAACAACCCTACCTACTCTACTATCCTAGCTTCGCTTCGTAAAATTCATCTTTGAAATCAGCTGTTATCTTCGTTCAGAACACAATGGATACCAGTGAAATAAATTGCATAAATACAAAGTCAATTGTTTTTTATAATGGTTTTTAGAGTACAATAAAAAGTACACATAAATTCAAAAAGGATGGTAACTCAAGTTCATTTTGTGGTTAATGTTTAATGGGAACAATGGCACTTTTTTTTTTGAGCAACCATCTTGAAATTTGGGATCAAGTTATTCCAGCTGATTCTCAATAAGGTGTTAAGGAGTCGAGATCTGTAGAGATTTTTAAAAATGCTGTTTCACATACAGTTTTTAAGCCAAACATAATTTTATAGCTAAATGTTACAGCTCTGGATACATTTCTTCAAACACATTTTTAATAAAAAATTGGTCGCTCCCAACGGTTTTGAGAGAATAAATTCGAACTCAGGATAGTTTTGTTGCTCTTAAAAACATCTTCCGCTTCACTGCTGCATATACCATTGGGTATAAGCAAAAAACTGTTTTTTGGTCAGCTGTCTGAAGATGAAAATAATGGACTACATCAAATAGTAACAACGATATTCTTTTTATCATCAAAATCAGCATGCAATATTTTACAATATCTACATCACTATAAGACTTCATATATTTTGATAGAGTTTAAAAAATATGTAAAAAAAAAAAAAAGCCAAACATTTTTCTCGTTTAGTCATAGATAGTTTCATGATTTGTAATTTGATTATAAACTCTGAATTTTACTTTTATGCGCGTTCCTTAGTATCAGGGGAGTAGTGTGGGTATCGGTCCACGTATAGTTTCGTTCAAAACTTGCCTGCTGTCCAGACGCAGAAACAACTAGGATTTGTAAAAAAACAAGGCTCAGTAGCTTTAGTAATATAAAAATAGTAGTATAATTCATGCGATTATGTCCAAGTCAGAGTTTTATCCATTCGGCGATCTGCAAATCATAAAATCTGGAATAATAGAATCATAAAATTAAATTATAAGAACTTCCGTCCCCACCTCCCTGGCCATTCTGATCTGTATGGTAATGTGCTATATACTCATCCTCCGAGTACTCCCATCTCATCCCTGGGAAAACCAAGGATATATTATAACCAATACAATATTATATATTGTATATTGTAATATTATAATATTGTCTAAGGCGAGGTGCCCTCGCGACCTTCTTCAAATCAACTAGGATTTTGATTAAAGTGAGAACTTGAGAGTGACAAGTTAAGTGAGAGAGAGAGTTTCCAAAACCGCCCCCTTCCAAAAGTGACAAAACAGTAAAAAACTAAAATTCTTTAAGCACTGCTAAAATAAAATACATTGGATTTCAATAAATAACTTTATACTGATATGTTATAATTTAATAATGTATTACTGTATTATGTCTTTTTTGTTTACCATATCCGTAACTATTGCACTAATAGGAGCACTAACAAAGCATATACATAGCAGTAACATACGAGACATGATCTCAGAGTAAACATTTTTATTCTATTATTCGTATATATTAGTGTATGTTACATATTATTTATTATATTATAGGCAAAGCCATATTTTACCTGTTCAAACCGATACATTTCAATGATGTTGTTTCTAGATAATATTGGACAGAAGTGAATCGATGATACTTACCCTGGAAACAGTTCACTGGGTCATTGTCATAGTATCTCTACTCACGATGCTGCTCAACTGCATCGCATATTCATCGCTGTTCCTCAAGATGGAGGCGACCATCAAGTCTGGCTTCTACGACTACGGGGGCAACCTCAGCGAAGAGCAGATTAAAGTGAGAACTACAATAAAAATAATGATCAGGGTCGATCCAGTTATCCAAGCTTGGATTTTGGACAAATATACTTCATATATCTGGTACTGGTGAAGGTTTGGCGTGTGCATTCATATATGCATCTAGTTATCTTTGGGGGGTCGAGAAAAGGCGGATAAGTCAAGCTCTCTGAAAAATGAGCTGACCGCACCTACGGTTTCTTTTGTTGTGTGAAATTGGTAAAGTTGCATGAGGAGGTAGCTTAAGGTAACATAAATTTTTTCGTTAATTTTAAGTAGCTTGGTTTGTACTTTTAATGTTGAGCACTAAAAAGATGGTGTGTCTACTTAATCTTTTTTTCACAAATGCCATTCGAATTAAAAATAAGCCATCTTACCAGTTTTTTCTTTTACTAGTATATGAAATTTGGATTAAACTTTCAAATTATTTGTCACCTCTTTGTCCCTGTCGGTGATCAAGAAAGGGTCAAAGTGAAGTACCTACCTGCCATATAATTATACTTGGGGCTATGCTAGGCGAGGCACTTTTAGTTATTTTTGGCTGTGCAGATCATAAAACCCGGGTAGGAGACAGGCATAGAATTTCGGACATGTTTGGTTTA
The DNA here is from genome assembly GCA_930367205.1 of Acanthosoma haemorrhoidale. Lineage (NCBI taxonomy): Eukaryota > Metazoa > Arthropoda > Insecta > Hemiptera > Acanthosomatidae > Acanthosoma > Acanthosoma haemorrhoidale. The sequence continues at coordinate 43,960,288 of OV884015.1, read as the reverse complement.
TAAAATAAAATTTATATTGAAGCAATTATATTTTTATTTGCGATTCAGAATTTCATTTTATGTTATCCAAATAATAAATTAATAATATCAACAATATTAAATTTCCGGTTAGTGGACACACTCATATGGAGTCTGGACAGCGACCGCACCCTTATTTAGAAAAAAAGGCAAACGAGAAAATAAATTATTCTAATAAGTGGATTCAGCTAATAAGGTGTGCAAAAAGAAAAATCCATTTGTAGTTACGCTGATGGTTTTAGAGTATTTATATGATTTTGGAGCATTAGCCAAGAAAGGTGGGCCGTTTATTGTTTGGGACAGTGTACATACATATATATATAAATATGTAAAAACTTCAACAGTTGTTTGGCTGGCACCTTACCTGGTTTTTACTTATTCTATGTTGTATGTTACTTTTTTTTAAATTAATTTAATGCTTTTCATTTAATGTTGTATTGTACAGACTTCTTACTATTGGTGTTTTTGTATTTTATATGTGTATACATCTATGATTTTAATTACTAAAATATTTTAAGTTAAATTATCTTTTATTTTATTTTTATTTTGATGTAATATTTCTTTTTTTTTTTTTTTTTTTTTTTTTTGCAAGGTCTGAATTTTTCATCTGAACATTATTTTTCTTTATAGGGGACTCTGTCAAAAAAAATTATCAAAAATAACTTAGAAACCGATTCCTTTGTTTCAGACGAGGGGTGAAGCAAATCGATACGTACAACTGACCACGCTGGGATTTGCTTTTTGTGTAATTTTTACACAATGTGGCCTCTATATGAAAGGACCTCTCTTCCTGAAAAGGTGGAGATTGTCTTATGAGATGTGGATGCCTTTTAAAATCAACAGTTGGTTCAGGTAGTATTGGCTCATCCTAGTAATCTTCAACATTGAATAAACAGGTCTTTGAGATATGTTATGATATGAACAACTGGTCTTAGACCTAATCGTAGCTACAAGTGCAATATAAAAAATTTAAAGAATCAATTGCAATATAAAACATAGTCTGCAGCTATTTATAGTCACTTTTTCACTTTATCGTTGACTAAAGGTTAGAAAAATGTTATTTGAAATGTACTGCAAACGTATTTTATAATTAAAAAACAAAACCCTACTGTCAAAAAAAGTGAATGGAACTCTGATCTCTCTGAACTCTGAACTCTGATAAAGTTATTGATAAACTGGTTTTATATCGCAGTGTTAAGATATGTAATAAATTTATTTAGATTGAGAAATTGGTTTGACCCAAAGTGCCAAACATAGCCCTTTGAAAATTGTCGTTAATCGGGTCGCGGTTGAGATACCAATAGACAGATTTTGTTAAGATAAGGAAAACTTGTCAAGTTTAAGGTGAATGTCTTCAATTATCTTTACGAGTTCAATGTGCTAGTTTTTCACAATTATTATTAGGGTGCAAGACACAAAGCCGAGTGTGAGCATGTCAAGATTGTCAGTGGCATACTCAGTGGCGTACCAAGAGCTTTCGTCACTTAGGGTTGCTCCTAAATTTGGCGCTTTTCTAATTCAATCAAAAGCGATAATATTCGCAGGGTCATCATACATTTTCGTTAAATTGGATACCTTATATAACGATGGATTCTGTTGATTACAACATTGTATTATTTATTTTTATATAATTTAAACAATATAAAAAGAAAATGTCACCACAAAGTATGTGTTACCCGGGGAGGACCACCTCCATTCCCTCCCCCTCCCTAGGACGCTACTTAACATACCTCTTAGAGTATTTATGTTTAACGCACTTTGAGAGTTCCAGTGTATTTAAGATACACCGAATAATCAGACTCAAGTACGTGTTAACTAGGGGACATCTTGTTCTTACAACAGGTACACATCCTACTAAACGTACTTTTAGGATTAGCCATTTTCTATAAAATTTAGAAATTCACAAGATTTTATGTATTATTGATTTTTTTTTTGTATTTTAATATGATTGGTCTATTCCATTTCATGTCTTCTAGAATCTTTTAATGTGTGTATCTAATATTTATGATCAACAAACTCAATCGAGGTTTTATTTTTAAGCTATTACACTTCGATGGGTTGGACTTGGTTGGTAAACGAGCCTGCGGCTACCAACGCCTGTATGGACTGGGTGATGTACATGACCATGGCTGTACACCTTATAGGACAGTTCCGAATCCTCCTAATCGCCATACGAGACATCGACGCTCTAGCAGCAATGGAAGGGACACCCGAAGAGATAGAAGTCAGATTGATGGCAAGGATTAAACAGTGTGTTCAGCACCATCTAGTACTACTGAAGTAATTACAAATCTAAGATTGTCATAAAATACTTTACCTTATAAAATGTATTCGTAAAGCCCAGTACTAAAGTAATCACTTAAGGATATCCAAACATTGTGGAAAGAATTACCTATTGTATACAGTCCACATGAGCAGCCTTATCGTCTAACCTATCCTTTTGACCAATAATTAACTCCACAGAAGAATTAATCCTGCGGTCAGTTCATGCCATTTCTATTATAAAAACAGAACCTTAAGACAAACGTGATGTGTCACGTAATTAATGGTGTAATCTTTACAGTTACAAAACGATTTTAATGACTTGTTGCAATAATAGCCTATTAAAGCCCAACATATATCATAATAATCAGAAAGTTGAGATAATGTAATTGATAATCTAATCACAATGACAAATATAATATTCCAAGGTATGTATTATTTTTATTTTACGCCAATAAAAAGAAAGTAAAACGCTGTAAAAGGGTTCATAATTTTTGAATTTTAAATTTCAACTCCAGACCAGAACCATCATATGGGAAACAAATGGTTTCGTTGATCGATTATTATTAACAGGTCATAAGTGCTGAATATTTGTTGTTAACTAGTATGATTAACTAGGAATTATTCGGAATATTAGAAGAGACTAATTTAACTATAAACAACAGTTACAGAAAGTACACTAATTGAGTGGCGAGCGCAATATTTTTATGAGCTTTATAATTAGAGTTTGATATAAAAAATACATTCTGTTAATCAATGGGTCGAGATATATGTCTTAGTTGACTTCTCAATGGACGAACCCTGCTCTTCGTTTATGACAGCAGTTAAAAATGAGAATTGGCCAATAAAAAATCCTGCATAAATATTTTGTCCATGAATAACCATATAGTCTCTTTGATGTCGATTTAAACGTCATCATAAAGTTGATTTTGGCAATGTCGTATCAATTAAAGTACAACACAGGTAACACTGCACAGTTAATAAATGACTGACGAAGTTGCTTCATAATAGAAATATACACTTTTGGGTTAATACAAAAGGAGTTCTGTTTTTAATCGATTTAAATTCATGCTAGTGATAATACCTATAAAATATTACATCACGCTTACAATTATGAATTTTGTTCGATACCAACTGTTTAATTAATTAAGGACATTTATTAACCTTTCACAAAAGTCCAATATTAAATGGGAGCTCCATTTAAATTTTCATATCTCCAGATTGAACAGTGGACTCAAAAAAACTAGGACAGAAATGCACTGGTGAACACATCAGGTTTCGAGAATACCAAAGAAACCCTAAAAATAAATTTATATGTATAAGTGGTTTGCATAAGGGAGATAGTAAATAGATTTTGTTTGATATTTTGTAGGTATTTAGATAATTGTTTGTTTCCAAAATTTTAGTTCTATTTCTAGCCCTTTTGGTGTTGAAAATGTTGATACCAGTGCGCGTCATGGAGGCTTTTCACTGTTTCTGACTGGAAGCATTCTTCTGTTTACTGTTCTCAGAAATGAAACGTCATCATAAAGTTGGTTGCTTTTAAACCTTGAAGTCGATGCGCTCCTAATATGATGTGATTTTTATAAATATTTTGGTTTCGTTTGCGGCGCTAAGATCCATGAGTAGCAGAAACGTTCAGTAACAAATCCATATCCTCATAATTGTGGTTACTTTCTCACTAGATATACGCGTTTGAAGTCCGCAGTTAAAAAAGGTAAGGGTCGTTTTATTGGTACAGTCCAGGTTAGCTTCAACCATTTTGGATATTTTCTGTTTATATATTTATGATGATTTGTGTTATATGATTTATTGTATTTTATTAGTTTACGTGTTAATTGTTTATCTGGCTAATTTGTATTTATGTTCCTCTCCCGATTTCCGGCATTATTTGAAGTCTAAATGTCTTTCGATCTTCTTAAGCTTATCGCGAGTACAGAAAAACTGTACTTTGCGAACATTCATATTCATTTCTGGGTTCCCACCAGAAGCGAACTGCTGTCTATGAGAGTCCCTATGAACATCACCTATTTTTAATTAAACAATTTACAGATATCAGTCAAATTTAAACGACAAATACTTCATATTAACCAAGTAGTACTTGCATATTTGTCAGCTAGATTTTTGGACTTATCCAATCATTCATCTTAAACATGTTTAAAATTTGATTTTTGTGATTAACTGTATAGATTTAGGAAATAACATACATGTTAACTAATGTTTACTTCTTGATTTAAGGTTCTTTGAGGATTTCCAAACATATTATAGAATTATCCTGTCATGTGCTGCTTTCAGCTTGGGGATAATGCTCTGCACTCTTGGCTTTATTCTTATAGTAGGTTGTCGTTATCTTATTTGTTTAATATATCGTCCCTACTATGTCAAACTATGGAATATGAAAAGACTTAGTATTCAGGAGTGCAAAAAAACAACTTTTATAGTGGTCATTAAATTAGTGCATGCATTAAATTAGTAAATACAAAGTGTTTACGAATGAAAATTACTGCCGGATTGTGGAATGGTATTACTATAAAACAGCTTCATTGCCTTTCCACAACTGATAACCTCTTCTTTAATGTAATAGCGCTTTCGACGGCTCTAAGCTGTCATCTTCAGTTATCTCCAATTGGTCATGTGGGATATATAACTAATCCAAAACAATAGTATATTTTTTATCTGTTTAACCCCGTTCAAAAGATTCAACGATTTGCTTCCTGGCATGACTTGTCCAATGCAGGAACAAGGTATCACATATGAAAAACTTTTTCATATTCAATAGTTTGAAAAAGTAGGGATGATATAAACGTATTCAGTTCTAATTATTAACTATTACAGACACCAGAGGGTTCCTTGGCTTCAAAAAGTCCGCTCTTGCTGCTTTTAATTCCCGAGTTGCTGTTTGCTATTTCCTACTGCATACTTGGCCAGATGATTGTGGATATTGTAAGCACCCATTAGTATTAGAATTTATTTAATAAACGTGACCGAAAGCAGAGGTTCTTCTTTGTAACCACCTTTCGTCTGTCTGTTCAAATTATAAAAAAGGTTTTATCAATCTGAATTCGGATGGCATATTATTAAGCATCTCGAAATATGGTTGACTGCGAAATGTTTAAAATCCGTCTATCCGAGTATAAATACAAAATAAGTGTGAAAAAAGTCACGTCCGCTTTGCTTACGTTTAAAAGTTCTCATATTATACCTCAGAAGCTAATAAAATTTTAAAATGATGATTTTTTTCTTTGTTTTAGGGAATGCCAACAAAAAGAACTATTGGCGCACGCTTATATATATATATATATCTATACATATATCATTTACTTAATTTTGATTTTTCGATTTGTTAACTATTTACTTCTGTTCTTTATATACTATATAAGTATCTGCCTGGTAGGCAGGACATATTTTTTCCTACAGCAGGTCACGAGGATTGATGGTATGATGCTGGTAAAACCATGATCCCAACCAATATTTCACACATCAGCACAGTCCACTGATGTTTACATAGTTGTGAATGTTTAAGCCCAAATCCTTCCAAGACCTTGGAGTCAAACGTGCTTTGTGAGATGTGAAGTGACACCGAAAGCCGCGAGTAACGGCTCCCCACAAGCCAACGACACTTTCAGCCAAGCACTCTCATGGATTCACCTCTGTTGAATTTACTGTACTGTATAACTCATTTTCTAGAGAGGGAGACAAGTTAGTTCATATAAAAACTTTAAACAAATATAATAAATTAAAACTTTACTTTATAGTTTAAAAATAAAAAAAATGTTAGTATATGTCATTATAAAGAGAAAAAGTAAAAGACCACGAAAAAATAACGATTCCACATGATCACCACTCCTTACTACCCTCTGGACATTTGACCGAAATATGCTCGACTGTAAGCTCAGATCCATACTATGCACAGGTAAAGCAGGTTGCATTAGCCATTAAGTAGCCTTAGGTCAGTCTGGTATGGGCAATCCTTCTACGAGCCAACAAGGATGTATCCCAGGCTCCAACCCGAAATTTAATCTTTCTGAACTTATTGTTGGTATGTAAGCTTCACTCATTTTGCCAGAAATTCCAAATTGCTATTATATTATTGTTATGCCAGTTTGATTTTGGATAGCATCTCGTCAAAGGACCATCTAAAAAGGTTCGGCTTCGGAAACGGCCCTTTTGAGAATAACGTCAACTTTTTCACACTTTGCTATACACGGCCTATGTCCCGGTAGCTAACAGAATGATACATTGACTGCGGATTTCAATTAATCCGTTTATACAAATGGTGCAGGTTGTAGGTTTGATACTATCTGGAGAAACTCTTTCTGAAAAACTATTATGGCTAATGTTTTGAATATTCTTTTAGTTTTAAATTTATTTTTGGCATATTCTATAACCAGGGTTTGGTAGGAAATGAAGTGGTAGGAATTAAATGTTGGTTGCATTGGTCCTCCGGTAGGGAAAAGGGAATTCAATGAGTGTGTAGAAAATACCTTCAAGAAGAAAGCGTCAAGGCCCTTATTATGCTCCTATAAACCATGAATGTGCTTAATATATCTGCACTCCAAGAAGAATTTATTAGTCACGACCTTTAGAAGTGAATCAGCAGATGCACATTTAGCATTGAGAACCTTAAGATGTCAACAGAAACCGGCGTATAACAAGCCCCAGGTATTTAACATGATCGTGGAAGTGAATAGGGGGATTAATAATGAAGAGTGGATTAACGTTTTCAGTGAGGCACTTCGGTAAATAAATGGCTAATTGGAGTCTATATTGTTTCACCAACTGGGCTATTCTGGTTACAATAATTTGCATGGATAAAGATTAGTATAGGCTCTACCGATGGTACACACCGATGGTACATGGTTCGATGCTTCGATGGTTCGAGAACCAAGGAAATTAATGTAGGACCAAGCACACTTCCTTGTGCAACTACATTTTCTCATTTAAATAAGTGGGGAACTTGCTGACACATCTAACATTAAACAGTCTCTCAACTAGAAAATTGTCGATAAAGTTAAGTGTATTGCCATTTACTCCTAAATCGCTAGCTGTTTCATAATATGTGTTTTCCAAACACGATCAAATGCACACTGAAAGTATAAGAATACTTCAAGGTCTTGGTGCCTGTTCTTAAAAGCATGAAGCACATAATGAGCCTCAACTGTTTATGATGTATATAGGAATATTAAAAACGAATGTCCAAAAAGACGACAAAGTTCAATAGCCATTTTTTTTTGTTATTTGTCATATCAACAATGAACTTAACTGATTTTTTGAAATATAGGTAAACTTAGATAGATACAATGATCCCTTAAAAAAGTATATGAGATACTGTTATCATCAGTGTATTTTATGTAATGGTGACCTTGTAAATATTACATACTTTCTCACTGATATGCCCGTTTACCTTAGTTATGTACTTTGTTTAGGTACATTATGTTCAGAGGTATTTGGTACGTTTGGACCCACGGTAGCATAACTTACCATCTTTGTGCTAGAGTGAACTAGGTGTCGAAGAGAGGTAGTACGAGATTATACCCAACAGAAAGCACACGGTTTGGAGTTGACCTTTACAAACGATTGATCCGTAACTGTTGGGAATTCGAACCTCACCTTTCGTGCACGGCAATAAAATATGCTTATAGATAGAGTAAGAAGCTTGTTTTATAAAAGTTATCATTAATCCATCAGGCAGAAGAAGTTGGCATGGCAATATGGGAAACAAAATGGTACACTATGCCGTTACCAGTGCAAAGAGATATGCTAATGATATTGGTTGGTGCTAAGAAGCGGAGACAGTTAAAAACAATGGGACTCCAAGAATATTCCTTGAAAGGATTATCGGAGGTACTAAAATTTCTCAAAATCTATTTATTTCAAAAAATGTTAATCACCATAGACGTAGAAGAACTTAGAGAAATTATATAAATGTTTTTTTTAATTTTGTTACAGATTTTCCAGGCAACTTTTACATATTTCAATATGATCATGGCATTGAGCAGAAAATGAATTTTTCATCACCTATTTATAAAAAAATAAAGTTTTAGCTCAATACTTCTGGAATGTCATCTTCTATTCCAGACAAACATACTTTTATTATAGACGCTTATTCCTTATATTTAATATTTTTATTTTATAGATTTTTTTAAATGTATACTATGTTGTTTAAATTCATCTTGAAGCCAAGTGAACTCGTTTTTAAGAGCATAAACTCATACTTTCAAGCACTGCTGTAATATTAGAGATTTTTAGCTGTGATTTTCAGTTTGTAAAGATTCAAAACATTTTCATTCTTATATGTACCTTTAATACACCGTATTTGCAAATTAGTGATTAGTGTACTGATTTCTACTCATGTGGAGACATGAGTTCGATCCCTGACTGGAAAAGGATTTTTTCTTTACAGGATGGGACTGCTCCGGGTCGATTCACCCTCGTGAGGAATAATAAGCAGCTACTTGAATAATGAAGAATTGAATTGGTTATGAAAATTTAATTTAAGGTCCTTGTGCCCCACTAAACCTTAACGCCTCTTATCAACTACACCAAGAGACTTCGACCTTTATTGACTAATAAAAATAAATTTAAGAAATGAGCTAAATTGAAGGGTTACTCGGAACTGGTAAAGTGTAGATTTGCAGAGCTGGCAAATGACAAACTGCATGGGAATAGAGCTGCATAGATTTGTGCCACGGGTAAAAAAAACACGGTCAATGGAGGGAGATTTTTAAGAAGGGGTGTACAGATAGAACAGGCCTTGATAGAAGGATGAAGTTGTTAAGGGTTGTTGGTCTAGAGCCAGTACATATAACACTTTTTAATAATAATCATGTCGGGTCGTCACGAGGGGGGTGCCTGGTTACCCTAGCCCTGGTGACGAAGTGAGGGTTGCTATAGTTTATAACCTGGACAATCGTTTCGTGACGGCTTTACTATCTGACTCAATATTTCATAGGTATGAGCCCCGACTGTTTAATATGTTCAGGAGAAGAGGTATAGGGTAGGTAGGTAGGTAGTTTGTGTGGTCTTGGAATGACCACGAATTCACACGCGGTATCTGAGGGTAGGCGAAATCCGTCCGGATCCCAAAGACGAGTGTGAACCGGAGAGAGGCAGACTGAATCGTCGTAGGAAACACTGCTTGGTAAGTTTGCAGGGCCACGACAACCGTTGTCCACTAGGGAGAGGTCTTTCCCAAGGAGGTGCTAGATTTAGCAAGACGAAGGCAGAGATTCCCACTAGGAAGGTAAAGGGTCTGACAACGCCGGACTAAAACGTAGCGAGGCGAGGAGAGAAAGAGATGCAGAGGTTTTTCATAAAGAAGCAGCAGTTTCAGAGTTTGAAGCAGGGGAGCCACGAGCCGGTAGTTGTCAGGATAATGATATACAGGACGCAAACCTCCGGCCTTAATTACCCAGCTGGCCTTGTCAGTAGCCAATAAGCATCGCTATTGTAGTAGCCAATGATGTGGCTTTCCTTTGTTCCCTGACAGAGCCGGGAGAGTATCCCGGTGGTTGGTTCTATCATCTGCCTGACAGCTGGTGTCCCAGTTCAAATAACTAATTGGCCCGGGCAGCATGTTTTGTTGTTTAACATATTTACAATGATTTATATTTGGGTAATGTTATTTACATTTGTTTACAATATATATACAATAGAGTATAGGGTGATTTATCTTATGTAGTTAGCGGTCACTACAAATCATAATACATTTTATGCTGTAATGTAGTGCAGCTCCTTTTGTATGGGGATATACCTATGAAACAAACTAATAGTACAATACAAGTATATGAAGACCTTCCCAAAATGAGTAATTATTATAGGGATACTCCGTTTACACCAGACATATTTAGAAAGTTGAAAAGGAGCTGGAGGACAACCTGTAGTTAATTATCAAATGTTGCCAGATAAATTTTCTTTTACCTTCTCGCTATGCCAATTTCACAAATAAAGTACTAAAAAAGAACGAATACATCAATTGTATACATTGCTTCCGATATGAACGAAAATTTCGAGCTCCCCACCATCACCGAAGCCATCAGACGACGTCACATCAAGTTATCGAATCGATGAAGCACAGTCTAAACCCTCTCTTCCAAGACATGACACCACCACCGCTACGGGCACGATGGCTACTCACAAGATCGAGTAAAGCAGAAGAAATGGTTGACATCACGGCGCTTGGCCCACCAACAACAAGCCTCTAAGGGGCACCCTCGCTGATATCAGACTAACTACGACTGCACTACATGCCTAGAGAAGACTCTAGGCCCAGCCACCAGTGGACTCTCACCACCGTACCGTAACAATCAACCTCCACCGAAGATTCCCACACTCCTTACTCCTCTCCCACCACCTTCAAGCAGGTCCTCCTAGTACAAGGATCCGATCACCCTAAATATTTTATATTTCTCCCTCATCCTAAAATCCTAACTAGAGAGCTTAGGGGGGGGGGAAATTGTATACATTTATTTATAATGGACAATCCACAATAATGTTAATGTTTGACTATTTCTCACAACATTTATGTCATTTGACATTAATTTAACAAACAGCGATATACAATGTAGTATTACAAAAAAAAAATATGGTAGGGAAAAAAAAAAAAAAAAGTATGACAGTAGTATATATATAGTATATATTACAGCTACATACATGTTTTACCTTTGGTCGTACACAATGTACGAGTATAATAATGTCAGTAAAACAATAATGAAAAAAAAAAAATAACAAGGATAGACATTTTTTTTTTTGTTTTTGTTTTTTTTCCATAGCCCCTTTAAATTCCCAGATAATTATATAGAATTATAAATCCTCAGGTGAATCTATAGTATTTTTTCAAATACTTGTTTTATTTCCAATATTTCCTACAAGTTCTGTGGATATTTGATAATTTTTGTCCGCATAATTCTAGTCCAAATCAAGGTACCTAAAGGTACCGCCAGTACCATAAGTGGCCATTCTATCAGATGGGCGTTTACATTCAACTGAGCATAACTTTGATAGTTTGTAAAACCAGTCCCTTTTTTCTTCCAGGCGCTTCAGGGCTTCATCTAAAAAGACAACAAATAAAGAATATTTGAACAAACTGTAAAAAATATTGCCTTCAAAAATAAATGTCTGAAAATATTTTGAATTGGCTTTTGAAGATGCATTAAATACAGCATCACGAATTTAATTTAATTAAAGTATTTTAAAAAATATTATTTTGAGAACAATTAATAGAAATAGAGTGCTAATGCCTCTTGAGCCAATTTCATTAATTATATTTTTATTTTTTATTTTCGGTGATCGAAAGGGTCTTCAGTTTTCAAACAATTTTATTAAGATAAAATTACAATCTGCCTTTTATTAGGCAATGAGTAATTGAGATAAATGTCATCATTCATACTATATTTACAATTCATCATTCACTCGCTCATTCATACAATATTTACAAACAGCCCAGAGGCCCCCCAAGTCCACAAGGGTCACCTCCCTCGCATGCGAAGGAGAAAGCGGAGTCTTGGGGAGTCCCCCACGCTCCTACGTCAGCCGCGTCACTGGATAAGCCAGCGGAGGCTGGCCAAGAGCGCGAGAGCCACAGACGCTCAGGACATGATTAGAGGAACTGGCCATTGCCAGAACTCCCACTATCACTTAGTTATAGCAGGTCACGAGGCCACTGCCGTTTTAATCTCCGAAGAGGATTATAGGGGTGAGTGGTGCAGTGCAATGACTTTGCTAGGGAATTAGGGTAGTTGGATAGGTTACTATGGAATTTTATGAACTTAGAAGGGATGAGTTCAAGAATATAGGGTATATTCAGATCATTGTGAAGGGTTTTGTTGCTGACGTAATAAGGGGCATTTACTATTGTTCTTAGGACTTTTGATTGAAAGGATTGGATGCGCTTGATGTTCGACTTTTTTGCTGTCCCCCATAGCTCTATTCCGTATGTCCAGATTGGCTTAAGTATAACCTTGTAAATAAGTAGTTTGTTTTCTATTGAGAGGTGGGATGTCCTTCGAAGTAGTCTGTACAGTTGTCCAAAGCGTCTGTTTAGTTCTTGTCTTTTTAGCCTCGTGTGTGGGTTCCATGTCAGTCTTTTGTCGAGATGGAAGCCTAAATACCGTACTGTCTCAGACACAGGGAGAGGAATTGAATTTAAAAAGACTGGTGGACAGGACTTGCGGCAGAGGGTAAAGGTTATGTGGGAACATTTTCCTTCATTGACTTTGATTCGCCATTGGTTGCACCAATACTCGATCTCGTCGAGGTGTTTTTGAAGGTTTTGGGATGCTATTTTAGGGTCTGGATGGGTTGACAGGACTGCAGTGTCGTCTGCGAATGTTGCCAAGAAGGTATTGGTGGTAGAGGGGACATCAGCGGTGTATTGATTATAGAGGGTGGGACCCAGGACGCTGCTCTGTGGAACTCCTGCTTTAATGGGATAGTAGTTAGAATATTCTAAACCACAGCGGACTTGGAAGAAACGGTTTGAAAGGTAGGATTGTAGGATTAGGAATAGGGTTTGCGGTAAATATCCTTTGAGCTTGTAAAGCAAGCCTGCGTGCCAGACCCTGTCAAAAGCTTGAGCTATGTCCAGAAAGGCAGCAGTGCAATACTTTTTGGTTTCAAGGGCTGAGGATATGTGATCAACAACGCGAAGGCCTTGTTGAGCTGTGGAATGTCGTTGGCGGAAACCAAACTGATGAGTAGGGTAAAGGTTTTTGAATTCAACAATTGGAAGTAGGCGTTTTAATAGGAGTTTTTCAAATATTTTTGAGAGGATAGGGAGTAGGCTAATTGGACGGTAAGATGAGACGTCATTGGGTGGTTTACCGGGTTTGGCGAATAAGACAATAATGGAATGTTTCCAGAGGAGAGGAAAGTGCGTCGTTCGGATAATGCAATTATATATATAGGTTAGGAAGATTATGGCTTTAGGAGGAAGTTGTTGGAGGATTCGAGGAGTAAGGAGATCATATCCTGGAGATTTTCGGTAAGGTAATTTTTTCAGAAGATATTTAACCTCGGAGGGGTTAACGGCTTTTGGTGGTAGTGAGAGAGGGATAGGTGAAGTGAGGAAATCTTCAACAGTTGGACGGTGATTATTGTTTTGAGGAGTAAGATGAGGAGTGAAAGTATGGGAAAGATGCAGTGCAAATTCCTCCGCCCTCTCGCTATCCGAAGCCACCCAGGACCCATCATCACGACGGAGTGGGTGTGAAACAGGATGGTATTTTAGGATTTTCTTAGTTAGATTCCATAAGGAGTTGTCCCTGGTAGACAGGGAGGAGAGATAGGAATTGAAAGAATCGGAACGGAAGGATGCCAATTGCCGCTTTACCAGCCTGCAGTACTGATTGTATGAGCGACGATCAGCAGGATGTCGGGATCTTTGCCACACTGTTCTTGAGTGGCGTTTGGATTTGATTAGGTCTTTGAGATACTGAGGTAAAGGATTTTGATTGTGAATTTTTAGGTGACGGTGGGGTGACGATGCCTCCCAGGCCGACCTCTGGATCAGAGTAGTGAAGGAATGCACTGCATCGTCTAGGTCTTGGGATGTTTTCAGAGGTACTTTGAGGTCTACAGAGTCTGTAAGAATCTGGCGGAAGTGGTCCCAGTCAACTGGGCCCCTAATAAATGAAGGAGGAGGCAGTTTGTGAATTGGATTTGAAAGGGTCTAACAATAAATTTGAATACAATTGATTAAAAAACATGAGTAATTTTTTAACTATTAAGTTGCCCACTCATGATGTATAATGTTTAAATAAAAACTCCCATTCATACCAAGATTCATAAAATATATGCATACACATTCACCGAGGAGCCCCCCTATTTCCAATGGAATCTCCTCAGCATGTTTGTAGATGGGCCGGAAACCACGGAGCTTCCCCCCTCTTCCCCCCCTTCCCCTCCGACCATTTCGTCATGAGAGTGAAGACCAGACAAAGGGCCAGAGAGCCACAGACGCTTAGGACATGAGAGGGGTTGATGATCAATGCCAGGCCCAACCCAAGGACTTACATATCTATTTACGATACGGCCACCACAGTTTTAGGCGATGGGAAGGATTGTAAGGATGAGTGTTACTAGATAAGGTGTTGTCAAGAGGATTTGAATGAGCGGAAGGATCAGGCACTGTGAAGGGTTGAGTTTGCGATGTAAAATGGAGTGTTGTCTACAGTTTTGTGGATTTTGGATTGAAACGTTTGGATTCGTTAATACTCAAACCTTTGAACACTGTCCAATTGGTCCAAATTGGATTTTGCAACTGTTTGTATATGTGGAGTTTGTTTTATAGTGTGACGTCTTTGTATCTATCCTAATCGGGAGTTCAGTTCAGTCCCAAGTCAATCTTTTGTTTGGATGAAAGCCTAGGTATCTAACAGTATTGGCCATAGCAATTGGTATCAAATTGGGGGAAAACTGGCTTTATATCTCTGACCAATGCAAACCAAACGTTATTCAAATATATTGTGGAATTTACATTTAAAATTTAGACCTATTAATATATTTATACGACTGCTATCAATAGCCTCTCTTTTATTGGATAGAAATAATTTCACAGATATTTAGCAAGATTAACGATAATATTAAATCAAAGTTTTACCATTCAGTTGTTCAGAAGATAGTGCCTTTCCTCCATAATCACATGGTAACATTTCCAATGGAAAGTATTTTTCGAGGAATTTTTCGTTTTTTTTTGTAACTACCATCTGAAAATATATAACCCTTAGATTATTTAAATACCTCCACACAACCTCAAACCACAAGTTCGTGTCAATCTGATAACAAATCTGATCATTCTCAGTCGCGTGATCAGGAATTTTGAAATGAAGAATACATACATATTTTTGTATAGGGAAGAAGTAAAATAAACAAATAAATTTTAATTAAACTTGAATATTTAGGCATTAACTTAATAAAATTCATAGAACTTTACGACAGTGTTCATTATAAATAGGATTTAATTTTTAATTTTGTGTGGAGAACGATCTAGTACCTAGCTACACAGATATTCATTTGAAGTTTGAAGATGATCAAATGTTATCAAACCCTACCCCACAATTATTTGCCTATTAATTTCTTTTTTAAGCATTCAAATCCCACCATTCTAAATTCCTCTTTTACTATCTCTTTTTACAGTATAAGCCTCTTAATCCCTTTTTTAAAAAAAGTATAAGTTAATGTTATTCTTAAGGGATCATCTTCCAAGAATAATGACCATTTCTTAATGTCATTCATTAAAAACAAACTAGAAAGCTGGATTTAGAAAAAAATTGAAATGTTAATGGAAACTCAATTGAGGTAAATTAATTTTTGAAATATATAGCTCATTAACTTACCCTTTTTCTTAATTTGCTTGAAATGCAGGGTTTAGCAATTTTGTTTACGAGAAAGTCAGAACCAGATGTTGAATTAAATGAGATAATCCATTTCACTCGTACGGGTAACCCACTCTGAAAATACAAACATATCACAGGCCAATTATTGTAACTGAATATCCCTTGCAATAATATATATTATTTCGATTGTTTTATTCCTAAAACTTACTTCAGCTTTCAGCTTTGTAGCTGAATGGAGCTGGAATGTCGTAACTGTACAACATACAAAAACAGCGTACACTAAGCTTTTTTAAAAACTCACTTCTTGGTATTTATTTAGCTTTAACAAACCAGTCCCAAAATCTTAAGTGACCACCGATTGAGTATAGCTGTCGGTAAACAATTCGAAAACGAGCAAGAGAGGTTAAAGGTTAGAATATTGGTAACATGGACATGTTAGTCTAATGTTCAATAATCATGTTTCTCTACGACCTTGTTTTTTTTAAATCAGACCTCTTAGGTGGTCTATATGATGAATTAAAAACGGTGCTAGGGACATAACAGGAAGATAAAATTGCTGTTTGTTATTTTTTAATCAGCCTAACTAACTCTTGAATATTTATTATTTGTTCCGGCATTTGTGCACCGCGGCCTCAGTGAGACCTATTGTGCGCCGTCCATGTCCCTGTCCTATATATGTGACAGGCCCACGGCCTTTGCAAATCTGAGGATACTGAATGGATCGATCAGTTCACATAGTTTGGGGTCTACAATGCGATCACTGCCAAAGTGAAGGTATCGCCTTCTAGCTAGGTTATCACAGTCACATATTATATGACGTGCCGTTTCTCCCTCTTTCTTGCAGAATCTGCAGATTGGTGATCCAACTATCCCCAAATTAAAGAGGTGTTTGTTTAACCGACAGTGACCTGTATAGAGTCCTGTCACACTTTTGAGTGTCCACCTGTCCATTGATAGAAGTGCTGAGCTTCTTCTCTTACAGGGTCCATCAAGAAACAGTTTCGAGTGTTCCTGTTTCTTAGTTTCTCTCCAAGAGAGTCTTGCCCTGTCCTCTAAAGCTAATTTTATACGCCTTTTAGCGTAGCTGAGGCTGATACCACATATGGGTTCAGGTGCAAGAGGTGTCTGTTCTGAGCCCACCCTTGCAAGGCCTTCTCATTGCCTGTGATGCCTGTGTGTCCTGGCACCCAGTCGATTCTACCCTTATTGGATAGCGAGAGTGTGTTTAGGTTGTTTTTACACTCCTCAACCAAATAAGATCTGGTCGTATAGCTTCTCAGGGCGCCAATTGCTGCCTGGCTATCCGTCTGTTTCTTACACCCTCCCCAATTAAGGTTTGGGTACAGACATTGATCGCCATCACTTCGGCCTGAAAGACCGAGGTGTGTCTACCTAAAGGAATAAAAATCCCAGATTCTGGTTTATCTTTCCTCCATATGCCGGCCCCTGATCCGTTTTCTGTTAGTGAGCCGTCTGTATAGCAATTAATCCCATTACACAGTTTATGTGGTTTGGTCTTTGTGTTTACCGCACAGTATAAGACGTCTGTGTGTTTCTTAACTTGTAGGTCAGAGTGCATTGACAGCACCTCGTCCTCATCAATTCTTCTGAACAAGTTCCCATGCCTCATGTGAGTCATGACTTTGGATCTTGTTCCTGATTTCGCAAGTCTGTAAGCCACGTTCAAGGCTTGCGCTTCTACTTCTATGTGCAGTGGATTCAAGTTCAATAAGACTTCCATTGCAGCAGTAGGAGTTGTACTCATGGCACCAGTAATCATGAGACATGAGAGCCTCTGTAATTTGCCAAGCAAAGTTCTATTTTTACTAATGCTACCTCTGTGCCACCACACCATAGAGGCATAGAGCACCATTGGTCTCACTGCTGCGGTATATAGCCAGAATAACATTCTGGGTTGTAGTCCCCAGGTCCTACCCACAGCCCTTTTACATGCATAGAGGCATCGAAGTGCCTTCATAGTAGTATTCCTGATGTGTTTGGACCAGTCCAATTTACTATCCAGAGTAACCCCTAGATGCATTACCTCACTGCAAATGCTTACCTGTGTCCCCCCTATATAGGGTGGTCTAACTATAGCATTTCTTTTGCTATAAATAAATAAATAAATAAACTCTTGAATAACATGTCAGCAGGATCACAGTGATGCCAATGAGATACCAGAGAATAATACTTGGCATTGTCCGAATAGACTATATGTGAAAGGAAAGGCTTAGCATAAGACCAATGTAGAGATGCTAAAGGGACAACTTAATTGTTTGGTCATGCTTTCCACATGAAAGGCAATAGGAAGGCCAGGTGGATATTCAAAGACAGACTAATAAGAGGGGACAATCCCAGAAAGCTTTATAATATTTGTGTAAAAATACTTGGATCTGCAAGAGGAGTCTCCATTGTTGAAATGAGCGATTGGCAGAGACGTGGAAGCCGATAATACTCCTCCACATCCAGGAGGTAGATAAATAAGGCTGAGGGCAAATTGGGTTTTCCCTGACTACTGGAGTTCCGAGGCGCTATCGGGGCATGGCGGATATTGTTCCAAGCTTTGCGAGCATAAAAGAGCTGTGGATCTCAATTGCCCACAATGAGGGGATAGAGATACCATAGAGCATATCGTGCTCACCTGCCAAGCAAGAGCACGGATGCTTCGCTCAATTGCCCAGTATAGCTTGGAGGAGTCAGATTTGCCGTTGCTAGTAGACACTTCAGGGCCTTCATAATCCTTAAAAAGAAGTGGAAGGAGCTGCAGGGACCAGCCGCTTCACCATTTCGAGAGGAGTGATGCAAGTTGATCAGCTGTAATATCGGGGGTGCTCATCAAGAACGAACCGTTGGACCAAGATGGAGTTCCTTTGTATTAGAAAGTTAGCCTTAGGAAAGAAAAAAGAAAAATATGTGAAATTCTAACAAGAAATGATTTCTTGCTTTGACAACTTTGACAAATTGATTTCTACGCTACATGTGTATACGAAATCCACGAACCATTAGATATCTTGAGGCCGATATGTTGGCCAGCAGGTCCGTCTTCGGGACTATACTTAAGTCACTTCCTGCCGAGTCCATAACCAACATCATACCATTAATATCCGGCCATTTAATGACAGCCACCTCCAACATCATCATAAACCGCATGTTGTTCAGGTGGTTTTTGAACTTGTCAGGGTTGAAGCCTGACGTCATCAGTATTCTGTAATCCTCCGGGGTGGTGTCAGGGAGAAAGAACATCTTTCTAAAAATAACATAATTAAATTAATACTTAATTAATTACTTTGCCAGTTTACTAATCTTAAGATGAATGAAAAAACATTTTGATTATCTAAATCTTATAATCTTGCTTACTTTATTTTGCCAGTACAATGAAGTAATTTTAATATAATTACAACTTATTAAAAAAATAGATGAAGTGGGAGTAAAACTCTAAGTTGAGACCAAAACAATAAGCAAGGTGTAGCGACCGCTAACTACATAAGTGTTAAATCACCCTATACTCTGGTTCATATGTAATGTATTCTAATTGGATGTAAATCATGGTAAAAGTTTTAAGCAATAAATCATGCGCGGAACCGGCAGTCATAAAACTAAAAGGGTCGGCAGAGGGCAGCCATAAAACAGCCAGGTCTACTGGCCTAAAAGCCAGGTGGGCAATAATGCCACCTGACATGCCATAAAGAGTCGTAAACAGTCCCTTATGGGTCGAGGGGCACGTAATGGGTCGCAGGTGTGCGCATTTCCTCACTTGCACGCGTCCCCCACCAAGCTGGAACAGTATTTAATCCCGGGGCTGCTAGCCCGAAATCCCACTCAGTCTACTCTCTCCTATCCGCGGTTACTCGGTGTCGCTTTACGCCAGGGCCACTTGGCCCTGGAAATCAGTCTATTAGACTCCTCGTCACCCACTCTCTCTTCAGCGCCTCTGAGTCTGACCCTGTCTTTCAGCCTCCTTGCAGACCGTCTGCCGACTTGTACCTGTGATGCTGCCGGTCTCCCGCCCGAGCTCTGAAAACTGGTATTATTCTTTATGAAACCTCTGTACCTCTTCTCTTGAACATAGCGTATTGTCGGGACACATACCTATCATAAAATGGAATCAGATATTAACGCCGACATGGAACAATGGTCCATGTTATAAACTACAACAATTCGCACTTGTGACCAGGGCAAGAGTGATTAGGCACTCCCCTAGTGGCAACTCGACACAAGGTATTTTGGAAGAAATAAAATAAAAAATCTCACAACAAAGATTTGTTCGTAAGCTTTTCAACGTAATAATAATCGCAATAGTCGCTTTCTCCAACGACATTGCGGTTTACTGTAGCAGGAAGAACGCACAAAGAGCTCTTACTTAGGCCGAGTCAGTTTGTAACGTAATCAGTGTATACTGGGTATGTTAAAAATCAGTGTGAACGCCGGGAAGACCGACCTTACTATATGTAAGCATATAGATAGTATATCTATAAAAGGGCAATAGAACTGAACGGCTTTCTCAATGTCAGGGTATTAAAATGGATAGGCATCTCCATATCTCTATTCATTTTAAACAAAAAGATAAAGTATGCCACAGGTCTTACAGGCTTTATCACTTGCTAACTTCACCCAACTTGTCGCTGCATCTCAAACTGATGATATATAAATTTGTCCTCCGGCCAGCTATGCAGTATATTGCCCTCCATAAATAAATTTATACTCACTTGGCTGACAATTCAGCTTAATGTCCAGCTTTAATTTAAGCTCCAGCAATTTCAGGATGGGGTTATGATAAAAGTGGCCAGACACGCCTCTCTCGAGAGGTTAATGATGGCCGACCTGCACACGTTGCTTGGTGTGCCATCAGTGGGTGAGTCCACTCACCGGTGACACATCAAGTTTTTTGACTCTTTGCAGCACCTAACAAACCCAGTGGTTACCACTAGTATGACAACATACTGTCATCGATGTCCCAGAATGGGGAAAATTAAGTTAAGATTTTATTGTTATATGTAAGTTAGTTTTAAATCTTTTGATTCATAAGGCGAGCCCAATCACTTTTAAACATGAAAATCAATGTATGATATACATCATTATTATTTGGTTACAAGGACAAATCGCTATGTAAAATAATTAATAATTGTATAAAATGTAGCCAAGTTACAGGGCATATTGTAATGAGCTATTGTAAATAGATTCATTTATGTAGAATCTATATTGAATTTTGATAACAAGAGGATATGAAGGGGGGAAAAAATGGACCAATCAATAGAGACGGCAAGAAATATGCAAGAACACGCCAATGTGTGACCTAGCTGAGGACTCTGAAACTAAACTGTCTGTTTGATGAATCAGACTCGTTCTGTTGTGGTCACTGGTAGTGTTCTATCTGTGTCGAGGGAGCGCACCCACCTTCTTGCTATCGTACTCTTCTTATCAACTGCTTATAATTCATTAAACAGTTACCTCAGCTATTTAAAACATAGTGTTTCTATTACGGATCTCGACCCGCCTATTTCTGATGCCCCATCTCCCAAATATATTAATATATTGTAACATTCATGATATTTGAGAATATCATGGCCTGCAACCCTTCCAGCTGGTCAGCATCATCCCTTTGTGCTCTTAGGAGTGGGGATGAGATGAAGGGCGAGTCTTAGTCAGTCTTAGCCTAACAGCCAGAGAGCCAAGCAGAGCAAGCTCCCGTTCCGTTGACGGTCAACAACACAAGAAGAGGAGAAGAAGAAGAAGAAGAAGAAGAAGAGGTCAAAAGTAACGTTGATTGGATTACACTGATATCATCGATTGGGTGATATTGATATTGTTTTTTTTTTACTATGGATCCATTAAAAGGGATTGAGCTCAATTTTCATGTATTTTTTTTATGTAATTAGTAGTAGTAACTATCCTTGTTCAAAAGGAATTGAATATATTTTTTTATATAATTAATGTCAGCACTCTATATGATTATAATTATTTGTTATAACCATTTTATTTGTATACATATATTTCACAATTCCCAGTTTCTAAATTTATTAATAACTACGACATTAGCCTTGAGATCGGGCGATTCAATCGGGATAATTTCCTATGTCGAAGACATAAAAACAATTTGAATTAAAGATCTCATGACGGACCTGCCAAATTAGTTAAGGTCAATTGATCAAATAAATTAGAAAAATAAATGGTAAAAAATGAGGTAGGTTTCAATATACATATATATAAGTTAAGATTGACTCAACTCGGACAATAAAAAGGGAATAGGTTAAATGACTAGACAGTGGTTAGACTAAGAATGACTTTATTTATGCTCTGTGATCCATATATAGGCTTGTTAATACTATGAGGGGATTAACTGGGGAGACCTCTCTATGTCATCTTCTCATAGCAGCCTCTCCAGTTAACTTATAAATATTGATTTACTCAATGAGTATCAAATGTTCTATGTTGTTATGTATTAAAAAAAAAAGACTTCATCTTACATTTATTAACCATTTCTTTCAACCTCCATCCTAATGATTAAATTTTTATCCGAGAGTTTTCGTGTTACTACCAACAGAAATAACTTGACTTTTAATGTACCATTCTTATCCATCTTAAAATTGATTAATCTTAGATTAAATTGTGCCATGAAATTAATCGTTTTGTAAGAATTACAAAAAAAATATATATCCAAGCGTAATTGTGACGCTAACAACGAAAAATATATTTCCATATTGGCATGATAAACTAAAATTTAGGAATGACTAAGGAACTTCATTGAAAGCAATATTTTCATGGTTGGGAGGGGGGGGGCTAAACTTGAATGAGATGTAATTGAGTTCTTAGTACATGAATGACACCCACTCAATCAAGTTTCACGAGGGTCACTCGTACGCAAAGAAAGAGTACACTGGTGTGAGATAACATAAAAATGGACAGGGGACTACTTTGAACTTCATAGTATTACGCATTGAAATTAAACAATTATGATTCTTACTGCAGGAAAAACAAACAAAGAATCTATTATAAGTGAATAGATTACAATACGTTATCGCTAATCTTTCTTTGGTGAAATTCTTGGATGTTTTGCTAATTGAGGTCATATAAGTGAACTGTTATAAAAAATACAGAAGAACTTAAAAAAAACAAAAAAAAATCAGTATTAGACTACTCACGTGAATTTGCAAGCTTCTTTGAACTTGCTGTCTAGAGGGTCACGGTATGGAAATTCAAAATTATTTGGATACAAGGTACGAGCTGTGAAAAACGAGTCCAATTTCTTTTTCGCAGATTCCATAGTATTGGTTCCGTTGATGAAGGCCATGTATAAGTTATGCAACATAAGCTCATCTGTCATAAATAATAATAAATATTATAAATATAGGTGGGAGGGGAAAAATAAAATGGAGTGGTCCAACTCAGTAATCCAACCATTTCTATAAATTTAAAAGTTTTGCTAGAGGAGGGAAGTGATCTACAAATCATAGTTCAACTGTTTCACTTTTCTTCAGCTCTCATTATTAATTACTATATTTATTTGATTAAAAAAGCACGGATCAAATTTTTCTCACAAATCAGTAATTTATTATGTTGCTAATCAAAGAGGAGTTTGATCTGCTTCTAGAAGAGAAGCACCTGGCAAAGGTAGTATGAGCTGTTGAAAGCGCTAGTGTTTACTATAAATTATTGATTTGTGGGCAGATATTGTTGTTGATGAATATTAGCTTAACCCATAAGACATTCTAGAAAAATTATCCGTAATATGCTGTTTTGTGGTATCATGGTCCACAACCAATGATTATTCCCTTCCTTTACTTACAAGTAAACTAGGGAAAAGCACTGTAAAATAATAAAAAAAATCACTATACAACCAAAATTAATAAATTGTTTGTATACATGGGGCATTAATGACTCTTGTGGTTGATAAACCCTAAAATATATTTTTTGACGGTTCCATATATTTTCGATTACAATAGAAATATATTTTTTACCATGCTGAAAAGGTGATTTGTTGGCTTAGCTAAAGAAATAAAAATAAAATCACAATTATTAATAACAGAATTCAAATCAAAGAATAATGGTTTAATGTTTGTTCAATTTGTTTTTCTTAAGCCCCTTGGTTTACTATTTTTAAACTACCCCTAGTACAACTCCTTCCACTGTTATTTTTATTTTATGTGTGTAAATTAATCTGTTAAAGCTACAATGTGGTTGGTTTCAACCTTTGTATTTTTTTCCCCCCTTAGCTCTCAAATTTTTAAGATTATGGATAAGGGAAAAATAAAGGAATTTATTTGGCGTGAGCGGATACTTTTAGTAGGAGTACCTGTTTGAAGGTGGCCCTTTGTATGTTTGTTGGCCGTTTCAATTCACAAGAAGACGATTTCTGTCAATTTTACAAAAATGTTTGGGTAGAATTTCACGAACATCGCCACTTACTTTAAGCAGTAAACCAATATGAACAAATTAAAGGTGGTATTTCTCTTTTTTTTCTCAGGATTAGTGAAATTTAGTCCATTAGTCATAAGATTAATAAGATGATTTTGATTGACTTGCCTATGTTTTTTGGTAAATGAGGTTGCTTCATGTGCCAATCTTTAAGTATCATTATATCATCCTCCAATCTGCCTTTACTTCTATATTGTGGGTTGTCTTCATCCATCGCTTATGTATCTGAAATATGTTTATATTTTATAAAGAATGGAATAAAGGAATAATAAATAGTTATAATTTGATCTCTACGGCTTTACTAGGTTTTGGTAAAGTCTTAGTTGTTTTCAAATTAAAAGAAAAATCCAAAGTTTCTAATCTAAATATATCTAGTTTGATCTATATATATCTAAATACCAAGTTTGATATCACTAGAGAATGGTGAAAAGCGTGCTCGTTAATTTTGACATATAGATATCATTTTATAAAAGTAATAGTTTTTAAATCAATAAGCTTATAAATATTTTGAGTCGTTTCCACCAATCATTTCAATAATTTAGGCAAAGTCCATAAGGCAATAACACGATAACAAAAGACATAACACGATCTCATCATTGAAGAACATTGTATTTAGAACTTATCCAATGGCTGTTAAAAATTACTCTGAACCATACAGAAGTACCTTTATGGGTAAACATCTTTGATTGTCTAATATTACGTATTGATAATATATCGGAGACAAATTTCCTACAACTTTAATATTACTTAATATTTCTCCCAATCTAACTCTATTCAAAATACCACCCTCCACTGAGGAAATATATATTTTTTTCGGAAAATCGTTTTCTACTACCGTGAAAATCGAAGACAAACAACAGTTCTATCACTGAAAACTTGTGAAATATTCATGTTTTTAAAGAAAACCTATCGAACAAAGATGCAAGTGATTAATTTATAAAAATGTCTTTCCTAAGCCAAAGATCAATCTAATGACGCCTATCTATTAAATATATTGTTTGTTACAAACAATTTTTGTTTGCGAAAAACTCAAATTGAAAAAGCAAATTCCCTCTTGTGAGATAATAGTTTATAGTGAAGTCTACTTATCACCAGTAAAGTTACATTTTCAGCCAATACCATTACAGATTACATTACAAATAAATGTCATTTTTTCTTTTTTAATTAATAAAACTTCCTTTTAACAAATTAAAAAGTTATAAATTTGTTTATTTTAAAGTTGAATTTCCAATTTGTGATTTTTTTTTTAAATATCTTTTTATGTAAAAATAAACACTTGTTTATGTACATATTTTGTGTTTTTTGTCACAAAAAAATCCCACTTTAGTAATAACATTTGGAACCAAATAAATGAAACCGAATAACGTCTTGCACTTGAGACTTGCCAAACCACGCGCCGCAAGTACCAAGGTCCCCAAGTACTAACCTAAATAAACTCAAGGTTTGCCACATCACGCGCGGGAACCACATGGGCTTAATGTATGTTCTGTATGGAGAAAACTAAACAAGCATAGCTCAATATGTGGACTTCAAAACCTGGATTTTCTAAAGGGGGTTTTCTTGTTTGAAAATTAAAGTAATATTATATTAATTAACGCCTGTAATTTTGGAAATAATAAAAGTACCTAATCTATTTGATTGGCAAATATTAATCAAATTGAAAATATTTTTCATAGATCAGCTTACTCTTTGTGAACTTAATTTTAC
Organism: Acanthosoma haemorrhoidale; assembly: GCA_930367205.1. Classification (NCBI taxonomy): domain Eukaryota; kingdom Metazoa; phylum Arthropoda; class Insecta; order Hemiptera; family Acanthosomatidae; genus Acanthosoma; species Acanthosoma haemorrhoidale. The sequence goes on along the minus strand of OV884015.1, from coordinate 43,934,555 downwards.
TAAAATTAGTTGAGTAGTTATTTACTTTATAGCACACGTGCCGACATAACAGTTCCATTTGCAAGTTTAGATCATATAGTTTTGTAAAAAAAAAAAAAAATACATGATATTACTTTTATACAGTAGAAATCAGTTATAGACGTGATAGGTACTTAGGTAACAGTGCCAACTGACGAGAGAGACCTTAGTGTCCATGACATGAAGTAATACTAATCATAATGTTAATACGTACGTTTATGATTGAATGAACATGGTGTAGATATATGTCATCTTCATGTGCAAAATCATTATTTTAATATTAGTATTAGAGTGACATATTGGTGTACTATTAAACTCATAATTGACTAAATATAAAAGAGAACTTCGAAACAGATTTAATATATTAGTCCTAGTCATTAAAAGGCTACCTGCAGCTCTGTGGGTTTCTGGTATACTGAAAAAAAACTTGTATAAATCTGTAACTATATATATATGTATATTTCAGCTTGCCGCAAAGAAAAACAATAAACAAGACAATTCACACATAATAAATAGAATAATTACAAAAACATTTTAATTCACACGTGTAAAAATATAATTTGTTGAGCGATTATCTCAAGCTGATAAGCAGAAATCGCATTTACAACAGTAATTCTAAAAGTTGGTTTGAATGGACAAACAAGGTAGTTGTGAGTAGATAGTGAGCAGACACTGTAGGGGGTTTGACTACAGGAAAGAATCAAGTTTAGCGTTGTCAATGTAAAGCTATTGTTTATTGGTTGAGACAATAAAGAATTTTGTTTTTGTAATTAATATTATTTTTTTATTAAAAAAAAAACCATCTGTTTTAAGACATTGACGGGGAAGTTGCATAGAAATCATTTGTATAGTGAACCACCCACTGTATGATAACGTATAATAATCTTACTCAAAGCGTTCATTCCTGGATTGTTAAATTTACCTCTTTAGATTGGTTGAATCTTATCTACACCACTATACTAAAAAAAAAAAAATACAGAGCTCCTTAAAGGGATTCAGGATCTTTAAAATGATTAAAAATAAATCTTTAAAAATTACATGTATTTATTATTATTTATTTTCCCCTTAGCTCTCTAATTAAGATTAAGGATGAGGGAAAAATAAAGGAATATTTGGGTTGAGCGGATCCTTGTACCAGGAGTACCTGCTTGAAGGTGGTGGGAGGGAATTAAGGAGAGTGGGAAGCCTCGGTAGAGGTTGATTGTTGCGGTACAGTGGTGAGAGTCCACTGGTGGCTGGGCCTAGAGTCCCTCTAGGCATGTAGTGCAGTCTTATTTAGTTGGATAGCAGTGATGGGTGCCCGTTAGAGGTTTGTTGTTGGTGGGGCAAGCGCCGTGATGTCCACCATTTGGTCAGCTTTACCAGATCTTCAGAGTTGCCATATTGCCGGTAGCGGTGGGGGTGTCTTGTCTCGGAACAGAGGGTTTTGGCTATGTTTCATCGAGTCAAAGAACTTGATGTGTCTTCGTTTGATGGCTTCGGTGATGGTGGGGACCTCGAACTTTTTGTGGATGTCGGGAGCCTTCATATCACAAAAAGGGGTATGCCATAGTGCCGTGCGCAGGATTTTGTTCTGGAAGCTTTGGAGTCGATGATTTACACGATGATTAAATCTTTATCATTTTGAGAAATCCCAAACATACAGAGAAATCGGGACAGAGCTACCAGTCACTAAATTTCGCTATCAATCTTTAAAAATCAAAATGATAAGATGACGGAAAAAAAATATTTTAATTGGAAGAAGAAAAATGTTAAGAGTAGTTTTCAAGTGGGCTTCTAGGTAGTAATTTGTCCTATCAAACTGTCGAATAGGATGAAATTATGGTAAACGCGTCAATATTGTCAGGAAAAATTCATTTATTGAAAGGAGCGAACACCAGAGGGTAGCTGTGTCGTAATTGAAAAGGCGAAGTAAACCTCTGATGTATGTTAATAAATAACTGTATTTATCTGTTACAGATAGAATCAAAAGTCAAGGCAAAGGATTGTTTAAATACTATTATGTATATTATTCGTGTGAATGTTTTAAGAATAGATACTAATTTAACCTCCCAACAATGGTTAATAACAATAAGTTTTGTGAGAAGGTTTCACTGCGTTTGAGGTGGGGTAGTTCTCGCGCTGAAAAGAGGTGGGCTTTCAATACCCTTATAGCGGAAATACCCGGATTTCTTTGTGTAAGGAGGTTTAATATTTTTTCTTTTTGCACAAGAACATAAATGGTTTCGCTTCACACTTTTAGAAGTGATAGACTATGCAACGTTGGTCAACCACTGAATTGATAATATTAGATCTCTAGGACCACTAATATGTTTTTTAATTAGATTAAATTATAAATGCAGGTAAATTGTGTTTGCTCTTAACGAGCAATCATATAATTCAATTCCAATAATTCTAACAAAATCATTGGTGGTAATTTAAGTATCGCGAAATTTTAGTGTGATATAATCGTGTATGGGCTCCTGCATGTTTGAAATATGTTTATACATTTTTTTTGTTCTAACGACGTTTCTACAGGTCGGAGAGCCGTTTTTACTTTAAGCCAAGACCAGCTGTTGCAGATGGAAATGTCTTTTTGCACAACTACGTTGTTCCAAACTGAACAAAACATATCAGCAATAGTTATTCACTTTTTATAGAGACAACACTGAGGTCTCGATAGGATTGCCACCAGTGAGCCACCATTTGGTTGGTGTTCGCTGAACTATAGGATATTTATTCTATCGAGTCAAGTCTTATGTGCCACAAAACTGGTTAGAGGCTCTATGTTGGTTTGCATTTTATCATTAGTCACAAATACGTGATTTACAATTCATAAAATAGATTAATATCTCTGTAGCAACCGCTAACTATATATGTAAATTACCCTACACTCTGGTTCATAATGTATTATAATATAATGTAAATCTTGTAAGCTTCTTTGGAATAAATCAGGGTCGCGGCACGTAGTAGGAAGCAGGCAGACATACGGGAACCGACAGACGGCAATAAACCAAGAGAATTAGCCACCTGACTGCCATATAAAACACACCCTTTTACCTCAACGGTCATAAAACTAAAAGGAAGTGACTACCTGTGTATCGTAAAACATACCCCTGTCAGCAACTGCACCTCTCACGAGGTAAGGGAATATGGTATAAAAAGGCCAGGAAATAAAGGGCTGACCCTACTCTCTCCCTGCTGTCCTATGAGTCGCCACGCTGTCTCACAGTCTTCAGACCGCCTGCTGCCTCAGCCTACTACACTGCCGTGCCCCGTTTGAACTCTGAACCGGTATTATATTTTATGCTACCTCTCTACCTTTTTCTTTTGAACATAGTGTCTTGTCGGGACACATTCCTATCAATAAATGGAGTCAGATATTAAAATGCCGACATGGAACAATGGTCCATGTTATAAACTACATCAATCCGCACTTGTCACCAGGGCTAGAGTGATCAGGCACTCCCCTAGTGACGCCCCCGACAATCTCTATGGGATATGTCTTCACAATGGAGCTACACATGTTCCAAGGTTGACGTCTCCACGAGGGGTAGACGTATCCAGGCACAGGCCTTCAAACTGTCTGACCATTAAACTAAGAGTTACAGCCAGAAGGCAGTCACAGGCTTATCATCTAGAAGCAGATTTCTTAAACCTTGTTCCCATGGCCTGTTGCTTGGCAAGCCTTTTAAGCATTTGTCATACCTCGCGTCTTGGAGCGTAAAGTCTTGTCAATGTTCGAGGTGATCCAGAGTAGCTACTCCTTTCCTTCGGTGATTGCTTCGGACATCAAAGGCTTGTGGATCCGAAAGATGAGAGAATGTACTGGAATAATGAAATTATAATGGGGTTTCAGGATTTGTACGAGGGAAAACCTATTATAAATCGGATTTAGTTTGCCGGCAGTTTTTTTTTTAATGTCTTAATATAACCTTTATATTTATTTTATTAGTTTCGGTAGTATATTTAGGGATTATAATTAACATTCAAATTTTATTCAATGACACCATCCACAGGTCTTTTGTTTTTCACCGTTTTCTTCTTCAAAAACTTCAACGTCTGGGAATGACGTGTTGACAAGAAATAAACCACTTGAGATTTCCCGAATCTCGCGCCGAGGAAACAGCTCCCGGTTAGAATTCCACTAATCAGCATAGTAAATTAAAAGTTATCTAATTACTTAATAATTGGTATTGTTTTATATTTGTTTTATATTAATGAAACTTTCAAAGGATGGTAATTTCGTATATAAACATTGTGTTACATTTCGTGGTAAAAACTTAACACCTACCACGAATATATTACATTCAAGAATTGCAACCAGCCGAAAACACCTGAGCCGTTAATCTTGACGCTAAACAATACAAATGAAGAATGAAGACGTGTCCACGCCTTACGAATACGTGTAACACGAAGGAATTAGCATGTATAGGCAGTATTTTCATCTGAAATTAGGCTGTCATTCTCCTTACTCCATATAATTATTTATTGGGGCCATGTGTGGAATGTATTCCTCGCTTATGATGACTAGTCAAGTGAAGTCTGGATAATATGATAGATCGTAATTGTGGTGAACACGTTTGTCAAAAGAACTATTTGCTCTTCGTAAATCCTGCAGAATCAGTTTTACTCAAATGTTCTGAGCTCATCATGAGAGTTTAATACCCTGGGTCTGCTTTATGTTTTCATTTTTTCTTTTACCGGAGCCATTTATTTATCTTTGATGTCTCGAGGGGATTTTGTATTTTCTATTCTCCCGGTGGTTCTATTACCTTGGCCCTTCTACGGCTAACTTGCGTTCTGGGAAAGAAACTGGGTGTCGAATCTTTAGCTAAAGTCTAATAGAAAAAGGATAGTCGTATATTATTTACGTTATAAACAGATTCTCCATGCTTCTTGTTAAGAGCCAAAAAACTGAAATAATCGCTTTTTTCATCAATGGGACCAAGTCATCAGAAGAAGCGAAAAAAAAAAAAAATTTTCCTTGTTCATCACAGCACGTACTAAACTGCCAAATATTTGTATATTTCCTTCGGGTGATCCAATGGACACACCAACCATACGAGGTGAGAATGCTGGCCAGTGCCAGGACTCCAACTACTGTGTTAATTACAGGAGAACCCGAGTCCGGTTCAATATTCGAGGAGGTTTTAGCTAGATAAAGATAGAGAGCAATTAGGATGTGTGGATAATTTTGAATGTTTTGTAAGAGAGAGGAACTAGTGACGTAGGATGGGGCATGTACTATTGTTCAAAGGACCTTTAATTAGGAGGAATGGAGGCACTTGAAGTTTGAGTGCTTTGGAGTCTCCCATGGTTTAGTTCCATAAAAGAAAATTGGTTGATGATTTTGTAAATAAGTAATTTATTTTCTTTCGAGAGTTAAGATTTACGTTTAGAAGTCTGTAAAGTTGTCTAAAATCTATATTGCACTCGTTTCTTTTGATTTTTGTAAGTGAGTTCATATTTAGTATTTTCTTCAGGCGGGATCCACGGTTTGTCAGGTGTTGGGAGGGAGTAGAGTGTTTGCTAGAACCGATATGGGTTTCCCTCAGGACAACAGGCATGGGATTTTGAAATTATTCATTGTGAATAAAAATATAGAAGAAGCATGAAAAATTGCTATAATCATGAAATTAGCCATTAACACTAGATATTTATGTACATAAAAAAAATCAGCTGCACCTCCAGTTAATACATCTTTTTCGAGACTATAAGAAGGTTACTAATTTATATTCTAGAAAGGTATTTATGTAACCAATTACTACCAAACAAATTTATTATATTTATATTAAAATTATGTATTATTTATCAAACTGATCCACTTCACGGACAAACACTGTATCCAACCTATAGAAGTACTAACTATAAAATTAGTTTTTTAAAATTTCAAATGAAGAACTGTTTATTAAATCATATATTTAAAGCAAAAAAGTTACTATTCATATATGGAACAACCAATTATTGGTTGAGTAGCAAGTGTTTTTCACTACATTTAAATATAATTAATTAATTTTGTCTCAAAAATACATATTTCGCTAACAAGAAATACAAAATTTACGCAACGGATTTCATATTTGTTTTGTTTTTTTCTTGAAAATGTTTTGATATATGTGTTGGAAAGTTAGCTGGATATAGTTCTAAAAAGTCATTTTAACTGTCATTCACCTTGTGTTCTAACCATTACACTGCCCCTAGTGGTATAATATTTAGCAATGGAATTCCATTTGATGATCCGAAAAATCACGGAAATTCCATAAAATATAATTTAAAAAAAATAATAATTAGTTATCACTTGACAATTTAAAAAAACAACAACTGGTAAGTAGGTTATACAATTTTAAACCCTTGAATTATGACCAACAATATGAAATATGTTCTAATATACGATTATAATAGGATAGACTCTGGATATTCTTGACTGGTGCTGGATTAGTAAGCTTTAACTTCCATGCTGGTTTCCCACTAACTCTTGCTTCTAACTCCAAATATATGGGCCTCTCTCTGAAAGTCTGACTGAACTTCTTTTCTCAATACTCCCTACTCATTGAACAATTCATTGATACCTGGGTTTACTAAAAATTCATCCTTGCACAGCATGTCTTTCTATTTACCTTTTTAAATAAAATTAAAATTACCATAGTACATTATGTTCCACAGTATACTGATTAGTTTTCGGTTAAAATTCAATGACGAAAAGTATGAAAATTAATTAAACCAAATTAAAAGTCTCTTAAGCCTTTACGCAATTCTATTTAAAATTTTAAGTTCGTAATTTTTTTTTTCATGATCAGGACACATTACAGGTGGGGATTCGACCGACCAAAAATTCACAAGTACAAACCTCGCGAACATCTTAAGGTTTGTCACGTCACACACCAATGGAACAAGGCTTTATATTTGTGTACATCTTCTATTTTATTCGTCCGTGCCTGTTTTCTACAATGATTTGTAGAAAAATTGCCTGAAGCTATGTTTAGAGTGCGCATGACTTACCACAAGGCAACCTTGATGAAAGGCTCTGGTTTCATTTCCACCAGTGTAAGTTCCACAGTGACCAGTCACCGGGAGACTTCGCATCTACAACATCATGGCGGGCAAGCTGCACCCATCCAGTGTCATATCCAACGGAAGTATCAGCATGCCAATCGTAGGTTTGGGCACATGGCAGGTAATGTGGCTTTTGGCAAAATTACATCAAAGTTAAGGGAATATTTTAAACGTTCCAAGAAGTAATGGTAATGTTTAACTAATAATCGTAGGCCCCATTTCATTTTTTTATTAAATCTCTAATTTTGAGCCATAGATTAAATGGAATATCTTGACTTGTTTATCTTGACAAGAAGCTGACAATCAGCACGCATGGTAAATACCCGGACAACCATCATTCCGGGAAACCCTCCGTAAGATTACTTGTCCATACTTGTACCGGTAACCTTCCTTATCATTTGAAAATAAACTGTTGCTGTACAAAGCTGCAATACGGTCGTTTCTTACATCATCATCCAGTGCTTTCGGGGGTTCAACCTGCCCTGAACTTCCTGGAGTTCCAAACTTCAGATAATTTAAAACAAGTTCTTAAAATTGGAAACTGATTCATCTCGCAGAGCACTTATAAGAGAAAATATTATAGTATAAGAGAGTTCTTATCAAGGGAGTACCAATTACCTTATTGGTAATATTTCATCAGAGGCTATATAGTTTTTTGACCTACGGATTGTAAACTTTATTTTAGTTATAATAGATTTTAAGTAAAAGATAAGTATGTCTTGATATTGTATGTTTTCATTTATTTTGGGCAGATGCTGAGTGTGTTTTTAAACATTTTTCCTAATTAGATATAAGACTTTACTAAGAAATGAAAGTTTCTGTTTTAAGTCTACACCTGAAGAAATCGACACAGCTCTGAATGCTGCCATCGACGCTGGCTACAGGCACATTGACACTGCCTACTTATATGAAAACGAGAGTGCAATAGGCCAAACTCTGAAGAGGATGTTTACCAGCGGTAAAGTGAAGAGGGATGAGCTCTTCATTACCACCAAAGTAAGTTCGATTGGTGTTTGTTAGTCGTACTGTAAGTATAATTTTATTATTATAATATTTGTAAATCTTGGCTATTATTGAGTGCTAAAAACGTTTGTAGAATACGCTTTCCCTTTTGGTTTCCACCCTTTCATTCTAGGCAGACTACTCTACTAAAACTAACTCCTTACATTAACATGCTATGGACGGTAAGAAGGTTAACATAACGATTTTCCTTGTCTTTAGCATTCTTCAAAGTATACCATAATCTCCTTCTTACTAAACTCCAGGCCCCCCTCCACCAAAAATGGATCAAATCCTTCCCCTTTGGCTGAACGATGAATAACGATTCCTGAAATTCATCAATCTAACTTTGTAAATATCCCAGAAGGTTTTCTCTGAGTTAATTTTTATCTTTACTACACTTTTAACTCTATCTATCAGGTCTTTCGAACTGACTAAATAGCTGTTGAAGTTAGTAAACACTATCTGTGTGCTGACGATGATATTTACTTCTGTTACCCCTCAGACTTTTCAAATCCTTAATGAAACAAAAAAAATCTAGAAACTTTTCCCCTCCCTCTGATCGTATTAATATAATTTTCTTCCACACTTTCCCTCGTATATACTATTTTGTGTATGATTGATTTAAAGTATCCTTGGAAAAAAAGCTTGAACGAATTTGCATTGGGATACTGTAAAAGAGACTATATCATGACCCCATATTTTACTTAAAATGAATTTCTCGATACCATCTATGAAAATGCATTGCTCCACAAACTATTCCACATCCAACAGCCTTATTATCTCTTCTTCATATTTAAAAGCAAAGCAGACATTCATTCGCGTTAAACCCGCTCACGACAATCCGAGCTACGTTTTTTTCACCGTAGTATTTTCACCGATGAAAAATTCCTTCATCATAATAGCAATATATTTCTGGAACTACTTCCTCAAATATTTTCAAATACCAAATGTTCAATTATTTACTTGAAGAAACTGTTATATTTGGAAGAGGGGTGGTAAGGATAGTAAATTAAATGCATTCAAAGAAATTCTTACTCTGAAATTAACGAAATGCTACACTAGGGAGTTTTACAGATACACTTATGTCGGGTCGTCACTAGCCCTGGCGACAAGTGAGGATTGTTTGGGTTTATAACCTGGACAATCGTTTCATGAAGGCGTTACTATCTGACTCCATTTTTGATAGGTATGTGCCCCGACAATGCACTATGTTCAAGAGAAGAGGTACAGAGGTTTTTATATAAAGAATTAGTCAAGTTTTCAGAGTTCGAGCGGAAGCCACGCGTCAACGAGTAGAGGTCACGAGAGACTGATTTACAGGGCTAGGAGCCCGCCTTAAGTACCCTATCCAGCCTTGTCTACTGGGAGGGCTGGCAAGGGTTGCTTAGGCCTGCAGTCGGTTCCCACACATGTGGTGAGGTACCCGTGGCCGACGCCTAATTACCCGGCCAGCCCTGCCCCCTGGGAGAGGCTGCAAAGGGTTGCTTAGGACCTGCGGGTCCCCTCACTCATATGGTGAGGTACCTGCGACTGACAGCTGGTGACCCATCTCGTGTGACTATTTGGCCCCCGCCTTTTATAGCTTACCACATTTACAATGATTTATATTTGTTCATGTTATTTACATTTGTCTATAATAAATTTAGTTCATGTTATTTACGTTTGTATATATATATATATACAATAGAGTATAGGGTGATTTATCTTATGTAGTTAGCGGTCGCTACAACTTACTAAACATGGTATGGACGCCCGTGTCCCAATAGTCCTCTACTCACCAAACTCACCAACCCAAGGCAGTCACCATCAGAGCACGGGTCTAGGCCCCAACTCCCGGAGGTCCACTGCCTTTACAATAGTATTTTTATAAAGACAACAGAAACTAATTAGTCGTAATAATTTAAAGAAATGAATAAATTTACTTTGGGAGAAATGTATTCTGTAATCAAATTCTAGCTACCATTCATTGGTAACCGTGCAGAAGATGTGGAAGAGTTCCTGACGAAGTCACTGGATTCCTTGCAGTTGGACTACGTGGACCTGTACCTCATCCACTTACCGGTGGGTCTGCAGAGGCGAGGCGAGGCATTGATGCCTAGAGACGAAAACGGCCTTGTGTTATTAGATCTCAAAACTGATCTTGAGGCCATTTGGAAAGTAAGTAAGTCACTTAACTTAAGCAGGCCTTAGTAAGCAAATCGTCATTAATTGCTCCCTTATTTAAGACTTACTAGACATACTCAAGAAAATCCTTAGCTACCTAATTAGGCTTAGCAAGTTACCATTCAGTACATCTTACCACTCCGCTTTACTCTTTTAAAAATGCGAAAGGAGGAACACATGCATGGTTTAAAGAAATAGAAAATGATAATGATTTAAAATTTTGTAATAAAACACTTTACATACAAAGCCTTATTTCCAAGAATGAAGAGTGAGGCTTTACTTTTATTTAGATATAATCCAAATTCGTTTCTTCTGCCTGAATGTATTTAATAGCAGCTGTAAAAATGATTCAATTTAATTAGTAAACATCTTATTACCTTGAAGTATGTTGACTAGTTTCTAGCTAAACCATTGATGAAAAAGATTTTCTCCCATCATTAATCTCACATTATAAACTTAATTATAAAAGACGATCCAACAAAATAAATCGCTTATTTAATCCACATCAAGCTGCTTTTAATAGGATTTTCCTACGTCAACATTTCCATACTTAGTACAATGTCAAATTAAATACTACGGGCCCTGATAAAAAGTGTGATGTATTTTCTTTTTGTCTTTCTAAAATACAATCGAAAATAGTCATAAATTCTGATTATAACATTGGCACTGATATATTACGTTCGTTTAGTAACATTTTTATAATTAGTAATAATTCACAGCCAAAGAAAACAATGATTGTCAAGATTCAAGGTTCTACCATCTGAGTGGGCCAATACTAGTCTGAGGCCAGGCCAATACTACAAAAAGAATTTATTATTTTTAATTAAAATATATTCCAATTTGCAGGCCATGGAAGATCAGTGCAATGCCGGGAGAGCGAAAAGTATAGGCCTATCCAATTTCAACCAAAAACAGATCCAAAAGATCTTAAAGACCTGTCGGATCGTCCCTGCAAACCTGCAGGTGGAACTCCACGTCTACCTGCAACAAAAAGAGCTAGTGAATTTCTGCAAAGACCACGGAATAGTTGTATGTGCCTACAGCCCGATGGGGTCTCCGGGGCTTAAAGGTGTTGCCTCCATGTTAGGAACGGAGTAAGTAATCTTTATTTAAGAATATACATTAAAGTTATATATTGAAACCTACCTCATTTTTTACCATTTCTTTTTCTACTTTATTTGATCAATTTACCTCAACTAATTTGGCAGGTCCGTCATGAGAACTTTGATTCAAATTGTTTTATGTCTTTGACATAGGAATTTATCCCGATTGAATCGCCCGATCTCAAGGCTAATGTTGTAGTTATTAATAAATTGAGAAACTAGGAATTGTGAAATATATTAAAATAAAATGGTTATAACAAATAATTATAATTATATAGAGTGCTGACAAAAAGTATAAAAAACTATTCAATTCCTTTTAAATTAGGATATTTACTACTAATTAAAAAAAACATGAAATTTGAGCTCAATTTCTTTTAATGGGTCCATAATAAAAACAATATTAATATCACCCAATCGATGATCTTCCTGTAATCCAATCAACGTTACTTTCTGCTGTTGGTTCTTCTCCTCTCTTCCTGTATGGTACCGCCAATTCGGGAGCTTGCTAAGTCCGCTCTTCTCGGCGGTTGTGCTAAGACTGACCTTTTATCTCATCCCCACTCCTAGGAGCATAAGGGAAGATGCTTACCAGATGTGAGGGTTCCTGACCATGATATTCTCAAATATCATGAATGTTAAATATATATGTCATTACAATATTTTATCTCACTTGAACAAAAATTAAACCTTCCAGAAACAAAAAACAGAAGTTTAAACCTAAAAGAGAAATACATATGCTTAAAAATATTGACCAGACAGACCCTATTGAAATCGGTTCAATAAAATGAAATATATGATTTTTGTATGCGCCTATCTTCGAGGTGTAATTTTGAAAATCGGATATTATCGACACAACAACAGAACAAGTTAGACTACGTAAATTAATTGGCTTATCTGCCAATATCTGCAGATTTTAATCTCCTAACTGTGGTAATTATGGATGGAAAGGATATTAAGGAGAAGGAAGATATCGATAGAGAAGGGAATACATGTACTTCTGGTGTATGAAACCATTTTCATCTAACCTATCTAATATCTAACTGAGAGAATTTGATCGATGGCGGTCTGTGTCGGCTCGCCGAAGGGAGGTCCGATATCGAAGCGGGTCTGGCAAACTCCATGCAAGTAATAAACCCCCTCCAGGTACTTTCATTACCTATCACACTCACAAACTCAACTTAATTCTAACATAGAAATTTAGTTCGTTTCTAAATCTCATTAAAATAAGATTATGGTCTAAGGAATGTTTAATAGATTCACATACTACGTCAAGCCTTAAGGAGTAGCCTATGCCCGCAATCACATATTATCTTCTCCCTTTCTTGTCATTTCAGCCAAGAGATCTTTTGATAATATTTTGAGGCTTGCAAAAACGCAAATCAAGATTTGTTATTCAGGAGTAATTAAGGGTTTACTTCCACTAACAGCAGCTAATGTAATTGTTAACAGGCAAATTGGCAATATTAATTCTAAAAGCTTAAATAAAAATTATAAATAATCGAAAACAGTCTAAAATATATTTGACCACTAACAGGTTGTATTTAAATAATTCCCAGCACTGGAAATAATTGTAATCTGATCTTTATGGCCTTCTTAGTTACGTAATTCTTAGTTTCACCACAGTCAACTAATTGTAATTTGAAACCAAACCGAGTAATACAATATTCTGACCACTGCAAACAAGCAGTTCCGTTTTTTTAATAGGACAGTTTTTTTCACGTAAAGGCTACTGTCTCCATCTCCGTTTTCCATACGTGTGTTTCCGGATCCACGGTGAAACGAAAATGGCAGAATTTTAAATGGTGTAGAAACACCAAGTTACTGTGCTATTAGTAATCGAGTGATAAATTAATCCATTCCCATGGTGCTAAGATCCAAAAGGACCATGGCCTATTCTACAAGTTTTCTCCAGTCATGCCTATCAGCTGATATATCTGCATCAAGTTCGACCACATCTCTTAGATGTCTATTATAGATCTATTATAAAGGGATAATAGACACTTTGCAGAACCCATTTGAGTAGAGAGAAAATTGTTTAAAATTTGAGCTGACTAATTTTCAAATGAAGGTAAAATAGAGGTAGTGAAGGCCTATCGCCCGGTCAGCCATTGTATCGCAGTCAGCCATTGGCTATACACGGGACAATGAAGCGAATATTTGCAGTGATGCCAAGACACTTACACTAGTCACAACAACCCTACACTATAGGAAAAGGTCATTTAATGAACACTCACGAAAATTGCCTAGGTAGCCGATCTACATTGGAGAGGAGGCCCTAAGGCTTCGTGATGTCAGCACTAGTAGCGGACGAGGGTTTTACAGGCCAATACCCTACGATAATACCCAATATTTATAAGCGGGAACTTTATAAATATTAAACGAAATCAGGAAAAAACCAAGAGGAATGATCAAATGAACAATGAACTTGGACAACTCGGACTGTTCACTTAGTTACGTGGAATATTAAAGGTTTACATGGCAAGGAGGTTGAATTGATTAAAGAAATCAAGAAGGCTAACGTAGCGATCATTGGTGTAAACTACCTTTAAAAACTAAGGAAAATTAAAGGCTCAGTATTAACATAGACATCGTAAAACCAAGAAAACTACCGAAACTCCGTGGTATTCACCAAGCCTCTAGGCTGACCCATGGTCACTTGATGACAGACTGGTGAGCTGTTTAATGAAGGGTTTATGGGGTTTCACTGAATGTAGGGAATAGGGTCTTGCTTATTGCGAAGAAATCCTGACAGACTGCTTAGTGACTCCAGTGGGCGTACAGACAAAATAATAAGCTCCATTATTTCTTTTACGAGTACATTGATGAAGCATCAGTATAGTTGATCTTAGAGGTCTATTTTATGAGCCATTGTTGGATAATCTAATGTTTAACTACAACATGAATATAGTTAAATTGTAAGTAGTAACTAATCAATTACACATTAAAACTGTAGTATTGATTTTCTACTTTTTTTTCAGGATGCCTATTCCTGTGATGGAAGACCCTGTCATATCAGATATTGCTAAGAAGCACAACAAGTCTCCTTCACAAATCTTGCTGCGATATCTTATCGAATATGGAGTAGCAATTATTCCAAAAAGCACAAACCCTGACAGAATAAAACAAAATTACGATGTAAGACATATATGAATTTGTATTTTTTTTTTTTTATTTATTTGTATAGTCAGTTGAAATAAGTTATTTATTTATTTGTTATTTTTAAGATATTCAGCTTTGAATTGTCGAAAGAAGAATTTGACAAAATCAGTTCTCTTGATCGCGGAGAAGAAGGAAGAATATTCGGTGGCAGTCGAAAAAACAGTTTTTTGCACTGGTTCCGAGATCATCCTGAATATCCTTTCCTAAAATGATCTGAAATCGTTTTAATATCAGTTGGCCTTTTATAATTACTTAATTAAGTCAATATTTTTAAATGTCTATAATAGGTTGGTAATTATAACAATATTTGTAGAAAAGTTTCCTTTTATATATGTTATATTACATATAGGAGGTGAGCTGCTAGACATGCTGGTTCTCATGAACACAAACATGATGAACATGAACACATTTTTCAGAAAAATCGAAAAAAAACTACTAAGACCCTATGGAGTGACCTTTTTGCCTTCAATAGGTCCCCTGCTACCTTGAGGAAATTTGTGTGAAATCAATAATATTGATTTTTAAAGATCCTTTTTTTTTTTATTGTAATTAAGTTTGAAACAAGGAAATTTCACAAAAAAAAAAATAGCATCTTCCTATAATGGTTACTGAAACACTGACTAAGAAGGAAATTTCACTAAAATTATTTTAGGTTCAGCCATTTTTTAAAATAAAAAATAATCAAATGAGTGGAAAACACTTCCCTAAACACCCTTACCTGTGGAATGAAACATTTTTGCAAGAAACTAAGACTTTTGAAGGTTAAAACCATGTGAAGAATGGGTTTTAATCCTAAACGACCAATGAAAAATCTTTTAGAAGTTACTATTAACTCAATTTGAAAAAAACAGTTTTGCACCTCACCTCCTACACACACACACACACACATTTATATATACCCTTGGTCACCAGGGCAAATATATTTATAATACATCATACAAAATATTAACCTATATCATATGTTATGTTTTTCTACCAATCTACCTTATTATCCAATACGCTACACTTCAAACAAATAAAATAATATATTGAATAGAATTGCAAAGGGATGCCAAATTGTTAGAGTTGCCTGGTTTAATTACTCTATCAAACCTCAGCGCAATGCGATGGCGTAAAGTTAAAAATAAAACAATTTTTTTAAATATTGATCCAACCTGATTTCTGTCCCCAGTTGATTCTTTTCTGAAGGTCTGAGTGCGTTTAGTCAATGGAAGGTTTTGTTGGATATTAATAGTGAAGAACGATAAAACATAATTGAATTTACGACAAAACTAATGATTTCTTAAAATAAAATATAAATAATATGATGAATAATATATACATGATTACATACAAACTGAGTATGAACATAGATTATAAAGTGCATTGCTGTCTAGAATGAATTTCGATCAAAATCTTCCTATTAGCTAGATCTGGCACAACGAAGTAGATCTTAAGAGTTTCAGGACCTGAGGCTAATGCTATTCTCGACCTTCTCCCCTCATCAGGTATTTCTCCTCCCCAAAGCTGAACTTACTCCATCACTGCCAGGGTCTATTTCCTACTCAAAAAAGTCTCTCTAAAAGCAAATGATTTAATTATAGAATCCATTTATTATATAACTAAGATCAATTTCTTTGCACTTTTCTAATCACTCTTAAATTGTATGGTTTAAAATAGAGGTAACTATTAATCCCATTGAAAGAGACAGTGAAAATTATTGTTTGAAAAACTTTCAGACTGTTTTCAATCTGACCATTTATCAGATCAACTAAAAAACATATATGAATTTCGAAATGTTTTTCTTTATGTTTTTAAAAAACGTTCTCTCAGAAATGAAATATTGCTATGACCATAGGTGAGGATTACCAAATATTCTATCTTAAATGACATTTTGTTTTGGAAATTTTAAAATAATTCAGCCCAATTAAAAAATCTTAATACAGTTGAACCTCTATACATTGAACATAAAGGTTCCTTGAAAAAAAATTGATAAAAAAAAATTTTGATAAATAGAAAGATAGAAATTTTTCATCATTGTCATGCTAAAAACAGAAAGTTATAAATTATAACGGAATATCATAATTATTGCACAGTTCAGCACATTTAGTGAAAAAATAATGAATTCAGTGTTACAAGAAAATCTTTCAATGTTTACTGTAGAGAGCATTATGCAATGCAAAAATGTTATTTGTTAATTCAAATTATTTTCTTAGACAAAGAAACATAAAAGATTAATTATTTTTGA
Organism: Acanthosoma haemorrhoidale; assembly: GCA_930367205.1. NCBI lineage: Eukaryota > Metazoa > Arthropoda > Insecta > Hemiptera > Acanthosomatidae > Acanthosoma > Acanthosoma haemorrhoidale. The sequence continues at coordinate 43,917,851 of OV884015.1, read as the reverse complement.
ATAATCATAATATTGTCTTGTTTCAAACTTTGTAAATACATATTTGTTTAACGAGAAGAAATTTTCTCTTTCAAAAATATATCGGAACCCTAGTCTGTGAATAATGGCTTTTAATTAATTGGTAAAATTATCTTTTCATTATCATTTTTCTATGAAAGTTTTCAAATAGAAAATAAGAAACAAATATTAACAAGAAACAATTACATGATGGAGACAACAGTTATGACATGTTGGATAAGGATTTGTGTAAGAACATGTAAAGATCATTTAATAAATATAGTATTTGCAAGCTATTTATTTCATTGTAAAAAGAGTAGAGAAAACATAAAAATAGAGTATCTTATCAATAAATGTTCACAGTACAACATCTTTGGTAAGCATTAGAAAAATAACTAAACAATGGTTTTTACCATAAGTATAATAAATATTTATAATCATATATAAATGATCTGATATAATACTTTTTCCAGAATAATTAGGTTAACAGACTCATAAATCACAATGCAGAGTGCAGTAAGATACATTTTTGAGAAAATGATGTAAGGGCCTGATTGTAAATAATTTATTCATTAAATAAAATATAAATCTTAATTATATGGAATATACCAACATTCCATATTTATTTTTTTTATCCACGTTTATATTATTTAATCCCTAGACCAAAATGAATTTGGTTAGCTTGACTTAACTTGGGTTAAGTTTAACATTAGCAGAATTGAGTTTAAAAATAAAGTACCTATAAGTACCTGTAATAAACTCCCTTGAGTAGTAGTCCTTATCTTATTAATTATATTCATCAAGTTTATAATTGTTGTCAGTAAAATGTCTAACGTTTAATTTTAAATTTTTGCTTTTTAGGAATCAACCTCTATCCAAAGTTTTATAAGAATAATTTCTTTTTAGCCATGTCACAGTTATTTTATTTAGTGCATCTGCATTCAACTCCTCTTTTGAATAAAAAAAAACTTCTGTTGTTGGACTAAACATATGAAATCCATTTTTAGAAAAATTTCCTTTCATACCGCTAAGATCTAACCAAACAAACAGAGCATAGTTAGTGGCCTTCAAAGTATATTTTGCAGTAAAATCATCAATAGGTTCAATTTTGGTAACCTGAAAAGAAAAAAAAAATTAAAAATAGGAAATAAGGATCCCCTATAAGGAATTTAATATTGGGGTGGTCCTGGAAGGGATTCCCTTGGCCTCTTGAGAGAAAATGATTAGCTAATTGAACAAAGAAGAACGTTCTAGATAACAGAACAAAGTTTGAATGGATATCCTTGGGTAGACATGTCTTGGACTATCTATATAATCTATATATATAATAATAATCTATAATATATAATCTAGGAACTACAACAGCCAATCATGATAGCTTAGTCTTATTTAGAAATGTCATTTAATTCATTTAGCCAGTGGTTCTAAATTTATATTGAAGTTATGTTGCCCTGATTTATTTAATAAACAATGGTGTTGTAATATTACATGTAAATAAATTTCACCCCTCTCATGTTGAATTTTTTTTTTTTATAAAAGTATCATGTTTCCCATTTTACATATAATGCTTTGAGCCTGTATATTTAATAATAATTTTAACAATTTGTGCATAATATCCCTCTGTATAAATATCATTATTAAGTTGTCATATCCTGTTGTGATGTTTCAGTCTTAATCAGTACATTATCAAGCAGCACATGCTGTGCATCATTCCAAATTAAAATAATAACTGCATCTATATATCCAGGTTCACAATGTGTGTCTAGAATTTTGAATATTGTGCCAGTTAGTCAGTATTCTCTATGGCATCAGTTGTAGTTAAAGGTTTTTACAACAAAACAAAAAAGTCCAAAACAGTGCAACAGCATAAGAAAACTTAATAAACATATTTATATAGAAGTATATTACGCACAATTTTTAAAAATTATTATATATACACACCTCTTTCAAAATGACAAATATGATTGTACATTTAATTAAAATAATATAATAATAAATTATAAATTGTTAAGAGCTATAAATAATTACGTTTTATTAGTCATGGATTTTAAGTTCTATTCTGTGTTTAAAAAAATATCATGTGATAACACGTCAACAAAATATTAATTTACAAACAACTATTTCAATGCACTAAAACCTGTTTAAGCATGTAACATGATGTCCCTCTTCTCTGGTGTGAATTACTTCTAACAAATAACAGCCCTATATAACTGCACTTTATTTGTAAACTATACTGTAGACTATCGTTGTCACAAGATGAAATGTTCTCTAAACGTACCTCTGAGTACATGGAGACATCCAAACAGGTTTGAACTCTCTCAACTCCACATGGTGAATGTCTTAGTTTTCTTTTCTAGGTTTTTCAAAACCATGAACTCAGTTCCTTTAATGGGCAAAACTTCAATATGTCATATTTATCTTCAGTTCATTATCTGGATTCCCTTTTCTTATTTAATTACAAATAACTTATATGTAATTTACTAATTTTTTATTCATCCTATTCAATAGGTATTATATCTTATGCCATATCTTGGCTTTGAAACTTCCATGATTTTTTTTAGATACAAACAGAAAAAACCTTGGATTCAAATTTAATACTTATAATATAAATATACAATTAAACCCTATTTCCAGATAAAAATTACTACAAAAAATATCATTAAATTCTATTGAATACTGATATTACAATGAAAATTTCTGTAAAGGTTTTTGCTCAGTATCATAACTGATTTAAGTTATTTTCAAGGTGTGTTATTCCAGTAGTCTGGAAAGTGGGGAAGGAAGTCAGGAATATACCCAGTTCTTTATAGTAAGCCACTAATGAGACGGTCAAGAAATGGTCATGAACTCAAGCAGAAAAATCAGTTAAACAAAAAAATTATAATTTGTTGTAAAATACCTGTACAATTGTATCAGGATAATTTGCATTTTTCAATGGTAGATAGAACAGAACATTTTCTGGAGCAATTTCTTCTCCATCAGCTTCCAGTCTTGTAGAGTAAAAACAGTTTTTATCCACACAATACTGACCTATAGGAATCTTCCACGCAACAAATGATGCATTATCTTCCTAAAAGAATACATTAAGATTTCTAGAGTGAATTTCACTTTAAATTATTTTAACAGGTTAAATCCAAAGAATTTGAACTCATTACTTAAAAAAGACAATCAAATAGGACGACTGTGTAGAATTTTAGCTAAAACTATTAATAAAAAGCTCAAATTCCATCATTGAATCAGTTCTTGTCACTCAAACTGCAAAATCACCATGTTGCAGAAAACATAAAGTTAATAAGTGACTTTGAGACATATAACAGTACTTAATGTTGTAACTCTGATATTACATTTTTCATTGCAAAGTGATTAAATTAATTTGTGCAGTGTGTTTTATTTTATGAAATAATAAGGCTGCTACTACATAATTGTTTATCTAATCACATAAAAGAAAACTGTTTCAGAAATTTCACATTTTTTTTTATTCTAAGCTAAGGGAAACATGAACAAAAGAAGCCAGATAAAAAATGTTGTCTGGACGAGCAAAAATTCTTTTTCCACAAGGTAGTAAAATAATTTAGATCATCTCAAACTAGCAAGTTAAATTTAAACCAAAATGAAAAAAAAGCTTTAATTTGAAACAGTCACAGGTATATTATATATTTTTTTATCTCTGTCTGTAATAGCTGAATAAAAAATAATCTAATTGATCCATAGTTTCAAGATGTATTCCACAACAGCTGATGTGTTAATTAACATCAATTACAGGCAGTCTGAAGAGAAAGAGACTTGCTAACTTTCAAGATTTCTTGAGTTACAGCTTAGAAGCAATTCAAGCAATTGATTTATAATTCTATAGTTGTAGTTTTTCTGAAGTTAACAACACAATAAATAAAAATGCAACGATAAAAATAATTTTAAATATTACAAAAAATTAAGTTGTGAGAGTGAGCAATAGAAATAGGACTCTAAAGTAAATATTTTAGCTATTTACAATTTGTTTTAAAGTAATTTTCAGTAAAGGGGATGATTTAACATTTAAAATGAAATATTATTGATCAAAAATAACAAACAGGTATTTCTTAATCAAAAGTATTTAGGGAACTCAGGCGGAGTTCCCCTCAATATAGTTTCTTCAGTTTCATTGAAGTCTTTTTAAAGTAACTTCAAAAGTTTTGTATTTTGTTTAAACATATTTCAAGAAATATGATTTAGTTCAGAATTGATGCAACAACAAAATTTTATTCTGTAAAATTTATTCTTTTAGATAATGAAAAAATAAAAATAAATAAAGTGGCAAAGCCACATATCCTAGGATAAATTACTTTAATGGGAAATTATACAATACATTCTTACCAGCAGTATAGGTTGAGTAATTGTATGGTATGGAGACCAATCTGTATTAGACCATTTATAAATATTAAAAGTCAGGTTCGCATTTTTATTTTTCAAAGTGCCATCAATCACTACATATAAAGAAACAGTGTTTTGATCTATTGAAATCTCAGGTGAAACAATGATCGGAGAAAAAAAATCTTTTGCAAAATAGTGTAACATCTTCCACTGACCACAATAATCTGAAAAAAGAACAATAATTAATTATTAACATAGTGTGTATGTTCACACATTCTTGTGCATAAGTTGTATACATATTTATAATATATAGATGCACAAAGTCTACTCTATAGGGTCTAACATCTACAAAATGAACTCACCGCCCCTCTTCATTGTCAGTATTTCAACTGTTTTAAACAGACCATTCATTACACTTCATTTGAAGGCCCATAACTTTCACACAGTTACTGTGTCCAATTCTAACGCAGAAAGTTGTGAAAATAATTTAAAATATTGGAAACTGTAAACTTATAATATAAATTACCTCAAATTAAAGTTACATTAAAAAAAAAAACTATTCGGCTGGTATCTCATACGAACACCATGGTATATGGAAGAAAAAAAAATTACCAATTGAAGACCATGATGGTGCTTGCCAAATATCATTTAGTTGCCAATAAAGTGCACCCATTGTGTAACCTTCATTTGAATCAAGAAGAATGCTTTTCAATCTGCGATATCTCTCACTTTCAGCTTTCATGGACATTGCTTGGTTAATCTGTGCATTCAACAAAAATATATCAGTAAAAGGTTAAATCATACTGACAAAAAAATCGTCAATTTGGCCATAAAAGGTGGCCTTATATGTTTCGATATTTATACAGATATTGGGGGGAGCATATAGCCAGTGAGATAGAGAACCATGCACTAGATAAGCCAAGTCGGGCACAGAGCTCCTTTGGATGAGTATGGATGATCAACCGACCCTCCTTATCCTGTTAAGCTTTAATTTCTCCACGCAGGACCCTTCAGCCTGCTGAGGCCAGGATATCATGACCTGCTGTAGCCCATCTGGGTGCTCAAACTAAAAATATGTCACAACTTTGTCCCTTGAATAGCTCAAAGACTGGTGAGTGGTCTACCTAGAGCTTTTCCTGCATGGGGCGGTAAATTTAATTCCCTTTCTAAGTCAATCAAAATTAAGAATGTTTATTGGCAATTTTGAACATAAATAAATTTATTTCTTTTGTCTAAAAAGATTGTACACAAAATGATAAAATGTAAGTGTGTTTTGTTTATGTATTTATCTTGTTTTGCATTTTTATTAGAAAAGACTTAAATGACATTGTCAAAATTTGTATGATCTGTTAGTTGCTTTCCTATCTAAATTTTATCATAAATTGTTTCTTGTTTAAAAGTACATTGAACCAATCATTACTGAGGAATTAATTAAACAAATTCTAATCTCCATAAACTCACTTCAGGTCTTCCTAGATAAAATCCATTAAAAATATCTTAATACCTTAGGCTTTTAATAGTCTAGTCATACTTTGAAGGTCCTCTAAGGTTGTGAGAAATAAAATCTAATGGAAACCTCTTGACAAGAAATTATTAGGAACCTGGTCAAAAACCTGCTCTCAGTTGCAATGACCAGATGTCCTAAAAAACAATATGCAGTTCAAACCTGGAGAGCAGGTACATAAATCAAACTAAATTGCACAGTATTTAATAAAAGCAATAAATGCTTGAGGAGGTGACGGCTTTAGTGTTTTATATGAGAAACTTATTATTTTAACAATATAAAAAAGTTTAGTTTTTAATATAAGAAATATGTTCATTTGTTTTATCTTACTTGTGATAGATAAATTAGTTCAGATATTTTTCTGGACATTGGTAGGTTTTTTGTTATTTGGTTCAACATTAGCTCATTTCCTGCTGGAGCATGCTGTCTATGTTTGACAAAATAGCTATCCCAGTAGGTTTGATTCAAAGGAATAGCCGCTCTTAGACAGGTGTAAGATGGTAAGCTTTGCATTCCATATTCAGAAGCGAATCGAGGTCTTGGATATATCAAATAATTCCATCCATCATTAATGCTATTATAGTAATGGACTAAAAAAAAACAAAAAAAAAAACAGAAATGTTGAAATCTGAAAACAAAATTGCTTCAATAATAAAAGAATTTGTTTTGTTATTATGTATGAAGATAGTTAAAATGGAATAAAAATATCTAATTTACAAATTGGTAACCAAAATAATGAAACAAAGAATTGAGTCGAGTAAATCATTTCAGTAATTTTAACAGAAAGATGTTTTTTTTAACACTAAACATTTTTTGTAAAGGATATGCAGTAGACCACAGTAAAAAATATTAACAAGAAACTATTATCTGTCTGCATCCCATACAACAGATATAACTGTCTACATCCCAATACTGAAAAAAATAAAGTGCTTTTCTCTAATTGTTTGACCATAAAAAGTAATAACTATGGATCAGTAGTCTACTTTTTTTTTTTCTTGAGAATGTTGAATACGAGATAAAAACAGAAGCATAAAATATATATTGATGAAAAAAATTATATTTTTTATTGAAAATTTGTAGATAAATACCATCTCCATGTAATGTATCTGAAGGGTTTGATGAGAAATCCGTAATGCCATCAGATGGACTAGAAGTAAGATAGGTTCTTGTGCTGTCTATGCTTAGTACTTTCGGCTTGATAGTGTCAACATAAAGCCTTAAGTAGTCATTTTTGTATAAAGTAAAGTTATTATTAGTTCCATACCTAAATTGATAAAAATTATTACTAGTAAGCTTTTACTTGATGGATGATTTCCCTTGTTTTAAAGAGTAAATTATTGCTGCAATTGAAATAAAACTAATACAATCATAACATTTGAGCATTAATTTGTTGAATTCTGTTAGGTATATTTTAATTAACAAAGACAATTTGATATACCAATTTTGCATTAGAGCAGCTTCATTTTCATTATTCCCAGCCCATACAGCTATACAAGGATGATGTTGAAGTCGCTTGATTTGCTGTTCAATTTCACTTTTAACATTTTCAAGAAAATCATCATTAGTTGGATACATACTACATGCATACATCAAATCTTGCCATATCATTATTCCAAGACGATCACATGTCTAAAAAAAATTAATAGATAATAAAGGATTATATATGAGTTGTGCATAGATGAGATATAATTTATCAGGCCTTATTAAAGCTATATAGAGTTAAGTCTTATTACAACTGAATAGAGTTTTGAGCTAAAAAGAATTATTTTGCCCTTCATGACTGCTGTGGAGGTTCACAGCAATGGAGAGTTTCGTTGAACTAATTTTCCTGCTTCAACTCATCAGTACCTTCCAAGTACCTCCCAACCCACAGTCTAAATACTGCGGTTTAAACAATCACTGGGTTTAAATAAAATTTCTTGAAGTACATGTTAATGTCTGGAAATTGTATAGAGAAGCAGTGTCACTCTTACCCTGAAACTCACTACTTTATGAGTCCTGACAAATAAGTTTTAAATAAACATTGTAGTGATCACAATATGAACAAATTATGATGAACACACAAAGGCTCTTGTGAATATATCCTAAATGAAAAAATACAGTGATAGCGAATAAAATAATTTTAAATGTAGTTTAAGCGCGCTTTTAAAGTACTAAATTGTTTAATAAATGAATATTTTTTAGTTTTAATATTGAATTCAAAATTTGATATTATTTTATTGGCTTAACCAAACAAACAATTCTCAGAAAACTGTAGAATAGTTTGTTTTTGGGCAATGATAATTAAATTATATCCTGATGACATGGGAGTTCAGCACAAACCGGTTTCGGTAAAAAAAGTGCGAGTCATGGAATGTTAATATGTAATACTAATAATAAATAATATGTAATTACTTCAATAATTCTGTCATTCCACATTTATATGCAGACCACGCATATTATCTTGTATATAAAACAAGAACTCATCAGAATGATAAAAAGCAATATATGTACTTTGCAGGTGTTTTCTCATAAAATTAATTAATTTAAAGTATAGGCAGAAATTGAAATATTGCATTAATTATTTTTCCTACTCCTTCACTTGCAAGAAATTCGCAATAAAATCAATTTGAGCAAAATCTTAAATAAATAATTTTAATACCAGATTAAAATTGTCATAAATGTTTAGCAGACAAACCTCATAGAACATATCCGACTCATACACACCCCCTCCCCAGACCCTCAACATGTTGAAATGAGCAGCTGCAGCTGCTTCTAAGAGAGGAACCACTCTTGATTCTTCCGATAGCCTCTCTGGGAGCACATGGGATGGAATCCAATTACTTCCTTTTGCAAAAATCTTTTCATCATTGACGAGGAAATAGAATAAAGTACCTGTAACAGTTTTATCTTGAAACAGTGAAGAGTAAACACTATACGAGACATTTACTTTATTTCAAATGAAATTCAAACCTTCAGAGATGTTTTTAGATAAACTTGATTGAATTAGTGAAATTGTCCTGAATCCAATGTTAATAGTTTTTTGGGAATACTTGTATAAAACTTTAATCTTGTATAAATGCTGACTTCCGTAGCCCCTTGGCCACCACAAAGTAATATTTTCCTGTAGAAGTAGATTTTACCATTACTTTATTCCATTTACATTCATACTTTGTTTTGATAATTGAACCACACTAGGGGAGTAATACAACTAATGATAATTTTTTATATTAGGATTGAAAACTTATTTTATTCCAGAAATTCTTACTGTAAGAAAACGGTAATAAAACCTTATATCATAAATAATTGATAAACTTGAATGGCGAGGCTCTACTTTTAAACAGGTATGAGATAACCTTGAAAAACGTTTTCTGGTTATCTGTGTCTAATTACTTGTTGACTAAAATATAACATAAATTTTTGAAAAAAAGGTAATATTAAAAAAAGTAGTTCCTGTTTTACTAACTTTTAATCTATTTCAAATTATAGCTCAGAAACTATTTAAGATTTGAATACCCTTTTCGATTAAGGACACATTGCATATGTTAATGCAAAACTCATTCCAAAGATATTCCAGGAAATAAAGTTTGGGGGCAAACTATAGGCATGTGTTAATGTAGGGCTACTAGGGGGGGGGGGGTAATGTAGGGCCACCAAATTTGAATAGATTTTTTTCTGTTTAGTATTTTAGTGGTTTGAAACTTTTTTTATGTTCTAAAAATGTGATGGTTATTGCCCTAGAATGCAGTCCAGTATACTTCATCCGTGATAAGAGTCATACAGATGTTTTAAACTAATAAAATCATTTTGATCAAAAATACTGAGTACTTTGTTTTAAAGATCATTAAATAAGTATTTAAGAAATTCACACAGAGTCCTGTAAGCATCTCTTGATATTGTTTCTTCCATTTCTACATCCTTTACTTTGTTTAAAAATAAAGCTTAGTTAGTAAAAATAAAAATATAAATTACTCAAATAATGAAAATAAATGGTGATGCTACTGATTCTTCGTTCAATTAATTAATTGAATAGTGACATCTTATAGCTATTATATTACAAGCTTTACATTGTAAGATTTTACCTTCGGTAATGTCAATGAAATAATTTTATACTGTTTTTCTACATTTTCTATCCTCATGGGAAAGGTAAATTCTGTTGATGTGCTATTATTCCAGTAAAATTCAACAGCAAGCGTATCACTGAATGTTAGCTCAGAAGGCTCAAACCAAACAGTCAAGTTCAGCCTCCAAACATTTTCTTCAGGAATTGTATTGACAATAATAGATTCTATTTGTGGTCCATAACTCATCACTATCTCAGGCTTTTTCCTAAATTTAAGGCAAATTTATCAATTATCTTTAGAAATCTAAAAACTGAATTACCACTTTCTTAGCTTAAGTTAATGGTACTAATAAAATAAACCAATTTTCATAAACAAGTATCATGTGCAGTAATGTTTTGTAAATTTATAAGCTTTACTATACACCATCCTTCTCTTTACATCATATAAAAATGCTAATTCCAACTGTCACCTTTTATAAATATGCCAATACAATGTTTTGATTGATGATGGAAAGATTTTGATGCAAATAAAGCTTGAATAAATAATGTTATTCTTAAAAAATACTTTGCTTCAAATTGGAATGAAGGGGAAAAAATTAATGAATGCTTTACCAAATACCGAGGGAGGGGAAGGCGGGACCCCAGTCCCAAGCAAATGATGCTTGCATTTTCCTTAACATGTTGACATGACATTCCCCGTTGTATACTGATGGTGGACATGATGGAGGTATTTTGTAGTTGATCTTAGAAGCAAGTTTTCTTGCCTCTAATATCGGAGATCTCAGCTGTACAGTTATGTTGTTTGTGCCTACCTAGAAATAAAAGGCAATAAGTAAAATCATTCTGGACTTCACTTAAAAAACTCTTATGAACTACCCGGTTCAAAAAGATAAAATAAATTTCTGGGAACTATTTGGGGTTTATATACACCCAAAATTCTTTCACAACAACAAAAAGAAAAAATACTCACCATCTCTTATTCTGATGGTATAATGATTATCATTCATTACTTATATATATACTATTTAGTTCTTACAAATTTTAGGACATGTAAAATAGCACTACTGGTATTGAACTCCAGGACCTTCTTCCGGTTTATCTTTAAGACCTCACACCCCCTTAGCTACTAGCCCTGATCGCAAGGATTAATATTCATCGTCTAGGTGGGTATAATTAGCTCATTTAACATTAACATCAGTAGGATTGAAAAACAAAAGAAATATAATAAATTTTTTTAGGAACATCAATTTAGATATACATCAAGATTGGTAGTTGATTGATGCTTTCAGCTCTTCCACTCTTGTGTTTTTTTTAAGTAAGGGCTTCTTCCTGAATATTATTCTTAGGAATTAAACTTGCCTATGATGCTTAGTACATTTCAAGACACTCAAATGAAAAAGTGAGCATATCTATATATATATATATATATAAAACTATTTCTATGTATTTAGAGCACAAAGGGTTTAAGTGCTCTAAATACAAGAGAATGGTGAAAAAAATTATACATTCAATCAATTTCAAATGCAAATTTGTTAACAACATCCTGCATTGTGAACTTTTGGTTATGATGCCATAACGAAGGAGTATGAAAATAAAAAATTAAAAACCCAGCAAGCAAGTTACGATAACGCTTAACAGAGAAGCTACTGAAGGTTACAGATTGTAGGATTTATTTTTTAAATACATTTAAAACGAAGGTCTTGGCTATTTCCAGAATATAAATTTGTAAGTTAAAGATTTACCCAAATTCAGGTTTCATCATGACTCCTCAAGTGCCGAAATTCAATTATAAAACAACTTTGCCTACTAATTAGAAGTAATTCAAATTAGAAGTAATTCAAATTAGAAGTAATTCAAATTAGAAGAACTAATTAGAAGAACTAATTAAATTAAATCAAGTAATTAGCAAGTTTTATTTTAGAATTCTTATGAAAAAAAATTATAATGAATCAGGAAGAAATCTATTTTTATCTTATGTAGCTTCCAGTGAGAGTTGATACATGAGTTTAAACTTCTGGACAGGCAAAGAATAAATTAATCTCTGAGGTTTTAATAACCTTAAGAGTGCATTGAGGAAACCTCTTAAGAAATATAAACAACTCAACATTACCAAAAATTTTAATATTTAAATTAAATTAAAATAAAACTTCTTTTAATAAGTGGCTTAAATGAGTCTACTCTAAACATATATAAATAAAAGAAATATCCCATTAATTTAAATGAATTCATGATTTTCTAACAATAATTATTATTTTTCAATGAAAGATAAAGTTTTTTAAGAGGATATCAACAATAAGGATCTTAGTGATTGCCTTAGAGAGTAAATTCAGCGTTACTGAGGATGTGATGACTAGAAAAGGGTGGTAACTTATTGATAGTCAACCTTTCCAGTGCTAACATGTTGGAGATCATATGGGTGCTGAACACAAATGCAAAAATATTGCTAAATTTTCAAACCGAATTTCAAAGACTGAATTAATAGACATGATCATTTTCACACTATATTATTTTCTAAACTACAAAACTACTTAAATTTCATATGATTATTAAATTTGATTTATTTATTTATGTTTTAATTAAAGCATTCATAAGAGAATTGGCTTCCAGCTGTGAAGACCCAGGTACGGTTGAGAAAAGATTTTTCTTGTGGGGGATGGGTCTGGTCAGGTTGACTCATGAGGATAAATGAAAAGCTATTTAAATAATGATGGTGTGGATTAGGTTGATTAGGATCACATTACCACCTCATGGTTGTCAGTAGGTAGCTGCTATGGGCTATGGTGCCAACCTTTGGCTGGCCCTTACTTCTTCATGAGGTGTTATACCATGCATTTTTTAAAAAGAATATTAGATCATATTTTACCCAAATCAAAGATTTTATGTTGGCATTGTACCGCACAAACATGTTGCTACAGTCCAGTACAATATGGTCATTCACGAAGACATCTGCCATAGTATCCACACCATGAAGAACCAGCCAAATACTGGTATAGTTCATGTCCTCTGGTGTAACTAAAACAATACAATAACAAATGTTTAACTAGAAATGGTTTTAGAACAAAAAATTTTGCTCAGGTTATATTTTTACAAATGTGGCATATCTAATGGCTTCTGAAAATACTTATTTTACTTCCTGTTAAAGATACAAGTTTGATTTATTTTCGTGCAATATCTGCAGTAGGGAAGGGTTAATTCTTTTTGTAAAAAACTTTTTAAAAAAATGTTTAAAAAAAAGGTGTTTGCAAAGAATATCGTAAAATATCCGGAAGTGGTGCTCTATATTTAATTTTGCTAAATATTTTATTATTAAAAAAATGATTATATTTTATTGGAATTTGTGTTGAAAAATAAATACGGCTACTTTAGATATTCAAAATAAATAAAAAACGAAGTTGTTTTTAGAGGGATTGGACAGTAATGTGCCTCGTATATTATTATTGACTCCATATCAATAATCTCAATTACATTTAAACATAAGAAAATATTAAAATAATTTTCAAAATGTAAATTACTTTGAAATGTCCTGAAGTAAGTCCAGTTTTCTTTGGCTATCCACCTGTACCTGACATCGTTAACCCCGTAGAGTATATCACCTATCATGGCGGCATCTTCCAGGCTGGAATAAACCCCTCCAGGTACACCAGTTATCAGGTCTATGGCTGCAATAACATAATAATTACTGTAATAGCATGCAATATCATGGAAACCGACCAATTGATTAGACTTTATTGTTTAAGTAAACAACGTCTAATTTTATCTTCCCATAAGTTTAAGTGTTTTAATGTTAAACTTGTGAGTAGACAAAGTAGGACATTGTTAACTTAATCTAAATCCACAAGCAGCAATTAAGCCATAAGACTTGTTACTCACTGCGATTTCCATTGTAAAGGTGCCATGAATGCGAACTCAGGTCCAAAACGTTCTGAGATGCTGCAAACGGCCATAAGGCGAAGAATGCAAGAAGGTGGGCAGACATGCTATGACGAACAGCTGAGAGGAAGGACAGCTGTCAGCTGAAGTGTTCGACACCGACTAATGGGGATCCCGATCTATTGTCATCTATCCAGTGTATCTTATCTTCTATTTGTACACTTTGACCTTACAATTGCAAACAGATCATCACCCGAACTCAATTACATTTGTCCTATTAAACTAAATAGTTTCATCAGGTGAATATTACATTTTTAATTGAGCTTTAAATAATATTCTATTGCGATCTTATCTCTTCTTGACAAAATTACATTCTTCTTAAAAGCTTAATGTGGTGGCAGAAACACATGTTGTATATAAAATTAAATAAATAAACTTGAGAGTTAGGCAGAATACATTAAACATATCTGCAAGGTTATTTTAGAGGTCAAATGAACAAGTTGTTTTCGTTAAAATGGTAGTGTATTATGGCTGAATACCTCTTGTATTTAATGAACAAATATTGGAATTGAAAGCACTCAATATTCGTACTTCAAATGACAATACGAAACATTTAATCAAAATGAGGGATTATGTACGACACTCATACGCTCTTTAGAAAAAAAATTAAACTGCTAGATCATGAGGTGATAATAACTTTTTATTATTCAATCCTCAATACTTGTAGGTGAACATACATTTTTAAAATACTATGTACCTATATAATAATATATAATCTTAAAAAAACTAATAGATAGACTGAAAGCGAAACTTGGGAGCTGATAAAGATGACTCATCAGCACCGCCGATTAATCTGAAAGACTCAGTAAGTAGGTTATGAGTTTACAGCTCGCTGACGCTTTATTTTTTTTTTTAATTGATACTTCTGCGTGAATGTTCACGAGTCCGTGTTAGGTCTAAGTTTCTACTCCACCATTAAACGCTTGCGCGTACTATGATGGATCCACTCCTGGCTCACAATGCTTCGGCTAATTCGCCGCTAGGCTATCAGACCATCGCAATGGATGTCGGCTTTCAGGCAGCCAAACCCGGTACTGTGATTCTTACAGGTCGAGTACGTGATTGACACCGAAAGGGTCAAATCGTCTCAAGGCCTCTTCCAGATCGTCTTTGAAAACCTCCAGTATTTATCCTCAAATATGCCTCCGTTATCAGAGCAAACTCACCGCATAAACCGTACGAATACCTAAATAAGAAATTCCTCGATGTCATCGCGGACTCTCAGGTGACTGTATAATCAAGACTCTACAAGGATTGCCAGCTACGAAATGAACGACCGACCAAGTTCATGTGCTACCTCATTGACAAGCCGGAACGCTTCATCTTGAAAAAAGTATTGCAGTTACACCCCATCCAAACAGATCAGTCAAACCTTGACTTCCTGCAAAACAACGCAGACTGCATCGTTGAGGTGATCCAACAGGCTGATATCCACAAAGAGGGGTTTTCACATTAAACGGACAAGTCAACCAATTCCAGGAAGAGGTGAAATAACTCCACCTGTTACAGACCGTCGCAGGACAGTTCATCAAAGGTCCACCAATACCGCAACTGGTACGAGTAACAGGTGGAACGTTGTAGCAACTACAAAGCACCAACCAACCAAGACCATCAGACAACCACAGGGGAGCTCTGGATATAAGACTTAATGGATAAGGCATTGGCAAATGAGCTTCTGGAAGAGACCCCTCATACACCTAACCCCAAGGCCATGGCGTCGTAGAAAATGCCGCGAAGCACAAAGAGCCTTCGCAAGAGACGTCAATGACTTTAAAGAAGTGGAGTCAAATTAGCTTCGGCCGTCATATTAGCCCCCATGGCCGACTGCTATGTCCTGCTCGCAGGAAAATGTGCCCCAGAAAAAGAAACGGCAAGGGCTTGCAAGTAGCTATGTTTTGGGTGTTCTGGCACACCGATATGGACCAATCAGAGAGCTCCATTTGGCCCCGCCCCTTTACCCCCACCCTACCCTAACCAGCCAATGACAGGGCTTGACGGTCATTTTGACCACGCCCCCTTACCCCCACCCCTACTAGGCCACGCCCCTTTACCCCCTCCTCACCCCACCCCACCCCCCACCCTACCCTAACCAGCCAATGACAGGGCTTGACGGCCATTTTGACCACGCCCCTTACCCCCACCCCGCCCTTACTTTTATCCGCCATTTTGTCTTCTAATTCCCAATCTCCTCACCAGATAGCGCCTTACCTATATATAACCACACTTGATGAACTAAATGACCGCTAGAGTGCGCCACCTTTATAACCTTCTTCATATATAACCTCATAATAATAACAAACAATATGGCCGCTCTATTTATATCCTTACTAGTTTATAACCATATCGGAAACTAAATGTAAACAAAAATACTATCACCCTTTAATTCCCAATCTCCTCACCAGATAGCGCCTTATATCATAACCTTACCTATATATAACCACACTTGATGAACTAAATGACCGCTAGAGTGCGCCACCTTTATAACCTTCTTCATATATAACCTTATAATAATAACAAACAATATGGCCGCTCTATTTATATCCTTACTAATCAACGATGATGGTTCAGTACACAACAGAGTTAGCATTAGTAACTGTCTATCCACTCAATTATTTATTAAAAAAGTTTATAAAAGTGGGGCTCCGTGCTGGAGTACCAATGGTAGCTCTAGTCGACAAGAAATCTTAAAAACGTAATATGAATATGAACTTATAATAGCTTTTTTATTTAGATGTCTACAAATGATAAATTTCTGGTTGAAAAATTTAGCCTCACTACTGTTAAGGAATACAACCGTATTGACGAACTGCAAATAGGAATTAAATATAGAATTTTAGAGCTAAAAAAAATTACAACCAAATACGGTCCTACCTTATTGGCAATGCTGGAAGATTGCTTCACTCATGACCAACATGGGCAGCCGTTTATTAGGGAAACGTACTCCGTATTTTTACCTCATCGCTACGCAACAATTATGACAGATGAAGAACTACGTAATTATAATGGTAATTATAATTTAAAGTGTAAATTATTTGTAAACAATAACAAACACAGAAATCAAAATGTAAACAAAACGTCTCCATGTCAATATTATTGTTTTTATATAATAATAATCATAATATTTACTTATTTATCATTTGTTTACATTCGAAATCGTATAAATAGGACCGAATTTTTTTAATTTCCCTTATTCATTGTCCAAGTGCGCTGAAGAAAACATCATTTGAACTGTAAGTAAATTGATTTATTCTTATAATTTAAACTTTTTTATTTTCTTTTTTTGTATTGTTTATATACAAAAGTTTTTTTTGTTTTTTTTTTTAACAAATATGTCTTCCATTCAAATTAAGTGTCGGTATTGTGATAGAGTTTTTAGCAGGGACGGACAAAAAATTGTCCATGAAAATGTGTGTGCGACAACTCTGCCCCGGCGTACATGCGTATCATGCGGTAATGTTTTTAGTTCTCAAAAACAATGCAATTCGCATGTACGTCGTTGCCAGAGCGAAACACCGCTCGTCTTGACGAAAAGGAGGAGGCTGGAAGCGGCTATGGGGTCTCTTTTCTTGCCGAGTTCCGAACAAATCGATGTAGTGGAATTTCTTTGTTGTCAAACAGAGACCCTACATCGACTGATTTCGGAATTTTTGGCCGAAACAGATGCTTCCCTAAAATTCAATTTGGTTTTGGAAGTCACGTTCGAAAACGTCAAAGGAGAGACGTGCGATCGTGCTTTCAAGACCAAAAATATTGCAATCTACGACATGTCTTCCATCTTGAATAGCCTAAGCGAAAGTTACGCAAAGTTGGCTACCGAGATGGAAGAGATGTCGATGAAGGGAAGCGGCTGGTTCCATAAAATTCTTGATGGTCTTCTCTTACGAGTCAATCGATTTAAACCCCTAGGCGCTTCTAGTTTCGTCCCACTTCCGGCTAAAATAGCAGCCAAAAAAGCTATTATAAATGTAAAAAACAATGACGAGCGGTGTTTCAAATACGCCATACTTTCCCACCTCGTTGAAGGCAGAAATCTAGATCGCGTAAGCAAATACCATCACTTGCAACACGGATACAATTTCGACTGTATTTCCTTCCCCACTCCTCTCCAACAGGTGAAAACGTTTGAGCGACACAACAATATCAGTGTGAACGTTTTCGCCATTGGAGAGTCTGGAGACGTGTACCCTCTCAAAGTAGTGAGAGAGGAGAAGGTCGATCATCGCGATCTCCTTCTTCTCACGACTGATGATGGAAGAAGCCACTATTCCTATATAAAGGATTTCAATTGGTTAGTGGCTTCTCAAATCAGATGTCATAATGGAAGGGTACACGTTTGCAAGCGATGTCTCACTCATATCAATACAGATGCGAGAGACTTCGATGAGCGGGTGAGGGAGCATATGGAGTACTGTGGGAAAAACCAACCGACTCGAATCGTTCTCCCGGCCTGTGACGACAAGGGGAATCCTCCAACTACGTCGTTTATTAACATCCAACGACAGGTGAGGATTCCTTTTGTCGTCTAGGCAGATTTTGAATCTGTCTTAGTAAAGGTTCCGCCGGGGGATTCAGGATGGTCACAAACGGTCCCCTACCAGAAACATCTTCCGATGAGTTTCTGCGCCTATGTAAAGGTAGCAGAAAGCGTTCCACGCTCCTTACTGCCCCATGATTTTCCCGCTGAACCCTACATCTACACGGGTGAGGATTCAGCGAGTAGATTTATGGGCTACATTAAGGAAGTGGCGGAGAAGGTGTCTTTGGTATACTCCATGAAGCGGCCAATTATACCCCTGACACCTTTAGAGATGGAAGCCTACACCCAATCCAAAAATTGTTACCTTTGTTCCTCTCCTTTCACTCCAAGCAATGGGAAAGTGAAGGACCACGATCACATCACAGGGATGTATCGGGGTCCAGCACATTCCAATTGCAATATCCTTTACCGCACTCCTCGTTTCCTTCCCGTCCTTTTCCACAACCTCAGCGGGTACGACGCCCACTTCATTGTCCGAGAGTTGGGGCGTGACTTGAATGAAGAGGAAAAGAAAAACCTCGACATTCACGTCATCCCCAACTCTGAGGAAAAGTACATATCTTTTAGTATGAGTGTGGGTGCCCTATCCGTGAGATTTGTGGATTCATTCCGTTTTATGGCTTCCAGTCTCGACAAGTTGTCTAAGAATTTACCCAAATCCAACTTTAGAGATATGGGTAAATTCTTCCCCGCCAACCATTTGGACCTCGTACTCAGGAAAGGAGTGTACCCCTACGACTACACGGACTCGTTCGAGAGGTTAGCCGAAACAGCTCTGCCTCCGAAAGAGGCATTTTACAGTCAGCTGAATGAAGCTAACATCTCGGACGAGGACTACCAGCATGCCAAGTCAGTCTGGGATGCGTTTGAGATTCAAAACCTGGGAGAGTACAGCGAGCTCTACCTTAAAGTAGATGTGATGCTCTTATGCGACGTCTTTGAAAATTTCAGGGACGTTTGCACGGGAGCATACTCGCTGGACCCTTCCTGGTATTTCACCGCACCCGGGCTGGCTTGGGATGCTATGCTAAAATTCACGGGGGTAAAGTTAGATCTCCTAACTGATTACGACATGGTCCTTATGATCGAGCGGGGGATAAGGGGTGGATTGTGCCAATGCAGTCTCCGGTACGGAAAGGCTGAAAACAAATATCTGAACCCAAGTCACGATCCTCAGGAGGAATCGTCATACATCGCCTACTTGGATGCAAACAACTTGTACGGGTGGGCGATGTCGAAAGCGCTTCCGTCTGGGGGTTTTGAATGGGTTCAGAATCCGGAATCTCTAGATTGGCTCACTATACCGAAAGACGGGCCTTTCGGCTATATCGTCGAGGCCGACATAGAGTATCCGGAAGAGTTGCACGATTTGCATAACGATTTCCCCCTGTTATCCGAAAGCAATATTCCTCCAGGTTGGAAATTTAAAAAGTTATTAGCTCCATTGAGTAACAGGGAGAAATACGTTCTGCATTTCGCCAACTTGCAGCAGGCTATGGGTTTAGGACTAAGGTTAACACGACTGCATCGAGTACTCAAATTCCGACAATCTGATTGGCTTCGTTCTTACATCGAACTTAACACCAAACTCCGACAACAAGCGACGAACGACTTCGACAAAGACTACTACAAGCTCATGAATAATGCTGTTTTCGGAAAGTTTATGGAGGATGTCCGAAAACGGCTTAAGATTGAGCTTGTAGCATGTCAACGACGACTAAAACGACTCATTTCCAAACCGACTTTTAAAGACAGGACGATTTACACTGAATCGTTAGTGGCGGTACATCTAGACTTTGAAAAGATCCAGATGAACAAACCCCTTTACGTAGGGATGGCCATACTGGATCTTTCAAAAATCCGGATGTACGAGTTCCACTACGATTCTATGTTACCCTACTACGGAACTGACAAACTAAAACTAATGTACACTGACACAGACAGCTTACTATACCACATAAAAACAAACGACTTTTACACTGACATACTGACTAGCTTTATGGACGAATTCGACACATCAGACTATCCCCCAGACCATCCCGCTCACAGGACTCACAACAAAAAGGTGTTGGGAAAATTTAAGGATGAAGCCAACGGAGTGCCCGTCTCCGAGTTTGTCGGCTTGCGTGCGAAGATGTACTCGCTACGAATCCTCGACAAAGAAACGAAAAAGGCGAAAGGGATCAAAACGAGGGCTGTCGAGAGAAAGCTCACTTTTGAGGACTATCTCACAGCTTTGCGTGACGGAAAAGAGTTCGAGACCAGTTTCTGTTCGATTATTTCGAAACGGCACGAGCTCTTCTCCGTCAAACAGACCAAAACATCCCTTTCGCCTCATGATGATAAACGTCACTTTGTCGATGGAGTTAGTACCTTAGCTCATGGCCACTATTCCATATTGGACGTGTAGGGTGTCGACGAGGCGGAGAATTCGACGGTTTCCTTATAAAAAACTCTCTCTCAATACTGACAATTGTTGTATGTATAAAGTTGTATATAGTTTTTATCTTTTTGTATTAAAAAAAAAAAAATAATAAAAAAACGTTTTGTGTTAATGTTCACATTTTAATTTGAGTTTGTTTAATTTTTAATTTAAAACGCAGAGGAAAGTTTTTTTTTCACCCAAAAGTATAGAAAAGTAATGCGATGAGTTCAAAAATTATTTTCATCATTTCGTTTATTCCAAAATAGCCAAGATTAAAAATAATAAAAAGGTTGAGAAATAAGAAAATATTGATTTACTTGTAGCTTTCAGATTTTTTTTGTTTTTTTTAAATTCTATGACGGAAGGCTATTTCGTTATAGGGTTTAGCGCTATGGACTATTTATTCAATTATTATCGAGTATTGTTTTGTTTCTCAAAAGAGTACTACAATAATATGAGTCGGTGACAGTGGACAAACCATTAATGTAGGTATGGCAGAATAATAACGTGCACTCCTCAAACGAGATCGTCCCCTTTAATCGCTCCAGGGAAAAACGGCTCTACTCTACGAAATGTTTTCCAGGTTTCAAGCCAGCTATTACGGGAAAGACAATCCTGAACCTCTATTAAATAGACAAGATTTTACGGAGCTCGCTCCTATCGTAGTCGTCGATTGTTCTAAACAAAGCGAAGCTGTTAAGAATGCAACAGTAGACATGAGACTCGAATTTGAAATGAATAAAAATTTTCCTAACGATACGAGAGCCTACTGTCTCACGATACACGACAGGATCGTCGAATACGAGGCGGGAACTGGTTTGGTAAGAAAGGTGTATTAAATACCCGGACAAATACAGAATTTACTTCAGTATCCGAGTTGAAAGGATAGATGACGAACGCCATGTCTAAACCTACCACTCATCGCGTTGCAGTCATCGATTTTCAAGCGTATATCGATGTGATTAACGGACGTTGTGGTTTTATAATAAAAGAGCTTTCGATAGTAGATGTAAAACAATCGACGGCGCAACATTGGTTCTTCAAACCTCCTCATCAAGATGATCAATTATCTGAAAATCTATGGGTAATGCAAAATCTTCATGGAATTTTCTGGGATTATGGTGAAATAGAATATGATAAGTTAATGATCACTATTACAACAGCAACAGAACAATATGATTATTTGTACGCCAAGGGTTGTGAAAAGTGTATATTTTTAGAAGATATATTGAAGAGACCTGTCTACGACCTTCATAACTTTTCCTGTCCATCTCTAAATAAATTGTCAGATACCACGATTAAATGCCGATATCATCGTGACAGATCCTGGAACAAATATGTATGTTCCCTCAATCAAGCCCACAATTTGGGTCACTGGATGAGAATGAATCCGAAAAAAGTGGACCTTTCTATTGAATCAGTAAGACGTAATACATTCACTAACAAAACAATAAATATGAAACCTGAGCATATGCTGCTGGCCTTCAACGGTTTTATCAGAGGATGTAAAAACACTGCTACTTGCTACTTTTGTAATTTAAAATTTAAAACTTTGTCAACATGTACAATTTCTCCTCACAGTTATCATAAAACTAATAATCCTGAATGTCAGTGGTTTTTAGATAATTTGAAATAATTTTTTTTTATATAATCTTGTAATTTTATTATGGTTATTTAATAATAAAAATGTTAAAATACATGTGTTTTTTTTTTTGTTTTTTTAAACCTTAAATTAATAAATAGAACAAAAAAAAAAAAAATGTGATTTTAAAAATAAAACAATTTGTTGTAAAAAAATATTTTTATTGGTTGTACTCAAATTTTTCAATAACATTGTACAAAAAAGTCAATGAATGTCAGTGGTTTTTAGATAATTTGAAATAATTTTTTTTGATATAATCTTGTAATTTTATTATGGTTATTTAATAATAAAAATGTTAAAATACATGTGTTTTTTTTTGTTTTTTTAAACCTTACATTAAATCGATTGACTCGTAAGAGAAGACCATCAAGAATTTTATGGAACCAGCCGCTTCCCTTCATCGACATCTCTTCCATCTCGGTAGCCAACTTTGCGTAACTTTCGCTTAGGCTATTCAAGATGGAAGACATGTCGTAGATTGCAATATTTTTGGTCTTGAAAGCACGATCGCACGTCTCTCCTTTGACGTTTTCGAACGTGACTTCCAAAACCAAATTGAATTTTAGGGAAGCATCTGTTTCGGCCAAAAATTCCGAAATCAGTCGATGTAGGGTCTCTGTTTGACAACAAAGAAATTCCACTACATCGATTTGTTCGGAACTCGGCAAGAAAAGAGACCCCATAGCCGCTTCCAGCCTCCTCCTTTTCGTCAAGACGAGCGGTGTTTCGCTCTGGCAACGACGTACATGCGAATTGCATTGTTTTTGAGAACTAAAAACATTACCGCGTGATACGCATGTACGCCGGGGCAGAGTTGTCGCACACACATTTTCATGGACAATTTTTTGTCCGTCCCTGCTAAAAACTCTATCACAATACCGACACTTAATTTGAATGGAAGACATATTTGTTAAAAAAAAAAACAAAAAAAACTTTTGTATATAAACAATACAAAAAAAGAAAATAAAAAAGTTTAAATTATAAGAATAAATCAATTTACTTACAGTTCAAATGATGTTTTCTTCAGCGCACTTGGACAATGAATAAGGGAAATTAAAAAAATTCGGTCCTATTTATACGATTTCGAATGTAAACAAATGATAAATAAGTAAATATTATGATTATTATTATATAAAAACAATAATATTGACATGGAGACGTTTTGTTTACATTTTGATTTCTGTGTTTGTTATTGTTTACAAATAATTTACACTTTAAATTATAATTACCATTATAATTACGTAGTTCTTCATCTGTCATAATTGTTGCGTAGCGATGAGGTAAAAATACGGAGTACGTTTCCCTAATAAACGGCTGCCCATGTTGGTCATGAGTGAAGCAATCTTCCAGCATTGCCAATAAGGTAGGACCGTATTTGGTTGTAATTTTTTTTAGCTCTAAAATTCTATATTTAATTCCTATTTGCAGTTCGTCAATACGGTTGTATTCCTTAACAGTAGTGAGGCTAAATTTTTCAACCAGAAATTTATCATTTGTAGACATCTAAATAAAAAAGCTATTATAAGTTCATATTCATATTACGTTTTTAAGATTTCTTGTCGACTAGAGCTACCATTGGTACTCCAGCACGGAGCCCCACTTTTATAAACTTTTTTAATAAATAATTGAGTGGATAGACAGTTACTAATGCTAACTCTGTTGTGTACTGAACCATCATCGTTGATTAGTAAGGATATAAATAGAGCGGCCATATTGTTTGTTATTATTATAAGGTTATATATGAAGAAGGTTATAAAGGTGGCGCACTCTAGCGGTCATTTAGTTCATCAAGTGTGGTTATATATAGGTAAGGTTATGATATAAGGCGCTATCTGGTGAGGAGATTGGGAATTAAAGGGTGATAGTATTTTTGTTTACATTTAGTTTCCGATATGGTTATAAACTAGTAAGGATATAAATAGAGCGGCCATATTGTTTGTTATTATTATAAGGTTATATATGAAGAAGGTTATAAAGGTGGCGCACTCTAGCGGTCATTTAGTTCATCAAGTGTGGTTATATATAGGTAAGGTTATGATATAAGGCGCTATCTGGTGAGGAGATTGGGAATTAAAGGGTGATAATATTTTTGTTTACATTTAGTTTCCGATATGGTTATAAACTAGTAAGGATATAAATAGAGCGGCCATATTGTTTGTTATTATTATGAGGTTATATATGAAGAAGGTTATAAAGGTGGCGCACTCTAGCGGTCATTTAGTTCATCAAGTGTGGTTATATATAGGTAAGGCGCTATCTGGTGAGGAGATTGGGAATTAGAAGACAAAATGGCGGATAAAAGTAAGGGCGGGGTGGGGGTAAGGGGCGTGGTCAAAATGGCCGTCAAGCCCTGTCATTGGCTGGTTAGGGTAGGGTGGGGGGTGGGGTGGGGTTGAGGAGGGGGTAAAGGGGCGTGGCCTAGTAGGGGCGGGGGTAAGGGGGCGTGGTCAAAATGACCGTCAAGCCCTGTCATTGGCTGGTTAGGGTAGGGTGGGGGTAAAGGGGCGGGGCCAAATGGAGCTCTCTGATTGGTCCATATCGGTGTGCCAGAACACCCAAAACATAGCTACTCTTGCAGTACAGTAGGGGGACCTGGCAGATACCCCTGCAACGCTTACAAAGATTATACCAATCACTATCACCGGCAAATTAACAACATCGGTCATCACCCAACTGCTGCTGGAAATATCAATCTTCACATTCAGATCAAAGGAGGGAATCACGGTCTATCCGACCACCAGGCAGAGGCAGGCTTAAATACTGACCCTCTTAAGATCGAAGTGGGAAAACTATAGGGTGTTTCAGTGATCTGTTTACAGTTTGAAAAAGGTCCAGTGTTGTGAGGGAGGGTCGTAAAAGGGTGGGGATGGTTTCGTTGTGTTCCCCTGACCCTGCCATTCAGTTGACATCATGGATCCGTGGAGTGACGGGCAACGTGCGTTTGCAGTGGAGGCCTTTCTGAAGAACGGTGATTCAATGCAACGGTGGCCCAAAGACGGTTCCGTACGCGCTTCAATATCGGGCCACACGGTCGTGTTCCTTCAAGCCCTACCATAGTGAAATTCAGGGCAAGGACCTCAAGTGAAAAGAGCAGGAGGGGGTCAACGTATTATTCGTACACTACAATCCGGCAAACCCAGGGTGTTCACTATGGAGACACGCAGCTGCACTGAGGATCTGTCATTCATCCGTTCGGAGGATTCTAAAGGATTTGAGCTTCCGACCTTATAAACTAGCGATTACACAACAGTTGTTGCCCCGTTAGTACGTCATCAGAGCGGAATTCGCTCAAACATTGCTTGAAATGTTGACAGAAGACATCGTTATCATGACCAGTGACGAGGCCCACTTCTACCTGTCCGGTTTTGTGAATAAACAAAACTGTAGGTATGGGCTCTACAAAACCCACGCATGAACGACCCTTGCATTGTGAATAGGTGACTGCATGGTGTGCCGTCGGAAGTGTTGGCGTGATTGGGCCTTATTTTTTTGAGGATGGCAGAGCAGTTACCGTTAACTTTGACCGTTACCTGGAAATGATTAGAACATTTCTTGTTCCTGAGCTACGGAGAAGACGCATAACGAGGCACAGGATGTGGTTCCAACAAGATGGGGTGACTTCCCAGCGTCAATGGACGAACTGCGCCGCCTTTTTCCACACATGTCATTTCTTTGCGAGAAGATGTTGCCTGGCTCCCTTGTTACCAAGACCTGGCACCATGCGATTATTTTCTTTGGGCACACATCAAAGCAAAGGCTTAAATCAAGAAGCCAAGAACTACAGCAGAACTGAAGGAACCGATTCGACAGCTCTCCCTCGACAAATGGTTCAGCGGGTGATGTTGGACTTTCGGGAGAGGCTCGAAGAGTGCGTGCGCCGAAATGGATATCATTTTGAGGACATTATTTTTCAAACCTTAATTTCGATTCTTAATTACTTAATGGAAAGTCCTAATAAACATGTTCTATGAATAAAATTTTGAATAATATTCTTATATGTGCGTTCTTATATGTATATTTTTTATAAAATGATGAACCAGTAAATTGATCACTGAAATACCCTGTAGAAGTACCTCCATATAGGGCTAGATGTACAGGAGGAAATCGAAGCAGCCTTCAGCGATTTCGAGGGAATTCTCTATTTCTGAATAATGCGCCAAATGGACTCAGTAGGGCGCAAGAAGGCATCTTCCATCATAGTCACCACTGCTTCGAATGGCTCAGTAAACGCCCTGAAGTATGTTTTGGTGAATTTTTGATTGTTATCTTCCAACTGGAGCAAGGTTTACTCCAATTCTTTTGGTGCTAGGAGTTCGGACAGTGGTGAGGAGCGATAGTTCCTACTCCACTCCGCTTAATGCCCTTGTGTTTCGGCTTCTTTGAAGAGAAAGAACTTCCAGGGACTGCATGACTCCCTCCACAACTATCCATCCAGGAAGGAACAGCTCAAACAACAAGCATCAAAGTTAAATTTTAAATTAAGATTATCTTTGAGGTAATCATAATAAAAAGTTTTATTTACACAACAGTTGATGTGTTTTTTGGGCACCCCTACAATATTTAAGCATTTAATTAATTTTCTACTAGGGTAGTGGATTCCCTTCTCTAAATGCAACCTGGGCCTCTCTCCACAATATTTAATTGATTGAAGAGAAATCCAAGGGAATTATTCTTGGTTCTTGTACACTCCTCAAAACGTGAAATTACACGACTACTTTAATGCAATTAGTGCAAAAGCCAGTTAACTTCTCATTAAAATGAAATGAAAGTAGAGGGAGTTCCTACTTGAAAAATGTAGCTTCTACCAATGTTTTTTCTAGCCAGTAATTAATTTTGTTTATATGTTTTTATAAAATTTGTGTTTAGAGAATACTGTCTGAATTGTCCTAGGCATTTCTTCACATCAGTCGAAAATTTAGGTTTGGCCCTGATCTAAACCTTACCCTGGAAAATCACATATCGTCAATTTATTTCCACCCTTAAATTGCTTAATCAGTCTCTTCATCTCATCTCGTTACAAAGGTGATTTTCTCCTATTTTGTGGTATATTGCTGAAATCTCTGAGAAATTCGATGCTTGATTAATTGTTTCCTAAGATTTATTCCCAAGATCCCCAGAGACTGTTGCTGTTGGTTCATTGAAGTCAACACATATGTACATATTTTTAAGGTAATCAGATCAGTGAAATTTAAGTTATATAATATTGTTGTGATATTTTAATGTTGCGATTTTTGATGGTGTTTTTGAGATAAACTCGAAATTAGCGAGCGTTGATGAACAATATACGACTCGTGTACCACGGTTCACGAATGTTAAACACTATTCATTGCGTTGAATCTACCATTAATATGTATAATATAAATAATGTCAATAATTTAATATAAATATTTTATTTTATAAACTTCAAAACAAGCAAAGTATAAATATCCGAAACAACTAGATGGCCAATGCCAGTTAAAAAAGGATCAAGAAGGCAGCGGAAAGGACAAGGAGTTATAGATACCGAGAAGCTCGGGCACTCTTTCATGGACGGCCTTACGGAGAAGACAATGACCACCACGAGGTAGCAACCCACGCTAAGCAACGGAGACGCTAAAGATAGAAGACGTTCCGGACCACGCTACGCATCAGACAAAGGAAAAATGCACCGCTCGAAACACAACAGATAAGCTGGCCAGTATCACCTTACGTAGTAATTAAGGTACAATTTTAAGTTAATTCTAATAATGTTATTTATTCAATCTTTAAATCAATTTGTGAAAATAAACAATTATTTCTATTGCCAGAGTTATCCTATTTTTATTGACAGAACCTTAAGATAACGTAAAAGTTAAATATAAAGTTATAAATTATATAAAAAATATATAATTAAAATATATGAATAATAAATATCGTAATAATATATATATATATATTGTTATGATATTTAGATGTTGTGAGTTTGTGATGTTGCCTTTGATATAAATTCAAAATTAGCAGGCATAAAAGGGCGGTAAACGACCCGTGGATCACGGCTGTGAAGGGATGAACATTATTTGTTGCCGTTATATCTAATATTAATAGTTATCATATAAATAATATTAAGAATTAAATATAAATATTTCAATATTGGATTTGCTAACTTTAAAATAAGAAAAGTTAAATATATCTGAGACAACTGGCATTGGAAAATAAAAAAGTTAAAAAGATCAAAAAGGCAACAGAGGAGTATAAGAACGACGAGACAGCGGTAAGCAGCTCTTGAGGATTTTAAGTATTGTAGTTGACGGTGAAAAATAATCTATAAATCAGAAGCCCACCCAAAGCACTGTGCTGGTGAGAGACTTCACAGAGTTGGTAGGAAAAGTTTATAGATATAAAAAAGAATCAATAATAAGTACATTCACAGTTTATTAAGATAACATCATTTGTATTACAAAAATTTGTTACTACAATAACAATTTTCATGATAAAAAATACAAACATTTCACACATCGATAAACATTTATATAATTTGGTCTGCATGAAAATCTAGCAGAAAAACAAAACAAAACAGCATAATATACTGTGATAATAGTTACAGTATTTTGTTATAAACACAAATTTTATAAAAACATATAACCAAAATTAATTACTGGGTAGAAAAAACATTGGTAGAAGCTACATTTTGCAAGTAGGAACTCCCTCTACTTTCAGTTCATTTTAATGAGAAGTTAACTGGCTTTTGCACTAATTGCAGTATCAGTGGTTCAAGATTTAACATGTACAATTAGAAATGTTATATTTTTAATTATTTTAGAACACATAGTCTTTGGAGAAATGAAAAACTACAACAGGAAGTATAGTCATAAAATAGCATAAGTAATGATAGTACAAAATAAAAAACTGCAGTTAACATTATAAGAATTCAAGTAATTAATTGGATTATGAATGTACAGTAATTTACTTACAAAATTAAAACAAAAATATAAATGCCACTCATGTAGCCTTTACAATCTAAAACAAATATAATTTAACAAACAAAATTGATAAAAAATGTAACATGAATTGAAAAAAAACTAAAATTATTTAAAATAATTTAAAACATTATTGAGCATTTATCACACAAATATCACAATCTTATAGACATTGTAAGCACATAATTTATTCAAATAATACAAAACAATATTGACAAATAATGGTAGATTGTTGAACTCTTATTTATCTGTTTAAAAAAATTATTTCACAGATAAAATAAAAAATATGAACAGTACATATTTTTTTAAAAATAATTAGGAACAACATATGTCTTAGGGTAATTTAGTAAATTTATCAAAATGTAATATGGCAGAGTTCTGGGAGCTAATGGATATGTAGAGAAGATTTTAAAGCCACATCATTAAAAAATTAACATAATGATAACATACTAAAATTATTGTAACCAACAGAGCCAAAGAAGCTACTTAAATAATTCATGTATCCTGTATGTCACTATTTTATTGAAATATGAAAGTCAAAACTAGTACGCCATCAAAAACAAATAGAGTTAATGAGAAACCCATTTAAGTTCAGTTAAAACAAAATTACTCCGGCTTAAGACAATATGCCATTTTAAGTCAAACATCCTTTTATGAGCAACTCATACAGCAAAAAGAGTAATTTCACTTTTCTAATCTTTAAAATTTTAGTTTGTCAGTTAACTAACTAAAATTTGATATTGAAAATAAATTCCTTTAATAATTATAGTTAACAATGTATGATTTATGCAATGTTTTAATACAATTATGAAAATTTGACTAAGAATTCTTTCTTTTATTGTTCTGTATAACATTTGAATTTCTTTAAAATAATGAATGTCACATCAAAATGGATGAATAATAAAACTAAATAATCAAATAACAAGTATTTTCCTTGAAACTTTGAACTAAATAAATTAACAGTTGAATGAAATAAGCAGATTAATACTCCTTACAATAAATAAGTCTTTGAACAGTTACTAGCTTGGATGAGCTAAGTAATTGACACAAAAAAAAGTCAAAGGCTTCTACAATTTTTATCTTAGGCCTAATCACAATGTAATATTATTAATGTACAATGTTAAGTGGGAATGACAGTAAAAACTATGGAAGGCAACACTATTTTAAAAAGATAAATGACTACATTTGAGGTGACAAACAAGTGGCTTAATGGATAGGTTTTATTTTGTTTGAAACCTCTAAAATCACCTGAAAATGATATGTTGACATTTCACTTTTCTTCATTTTTGTAAGAACTTTGTGTTTAAAATCACATCAGTAAA
Source organism: Acanthosoma haemorrhoidale (assembly GCA_930367205.1). Lineage (NCBI taxonomy): Eukaryota > Metazoa > Arthropoda > Insecta > Hemiptera > Acanthosomatidae > Acanthosoma > Acanthosoma haemorrhoidale. The sequence goes on along the minus strand of OV884015.1, from coordinate 43,887,170 downwards.
CATTTTAAAGTGGTACAATCAAAATTAACAAAAATAGGATAAATTTGCATTCTGAATAATAAAAACTGGTAAACTATATGTGAGAGCCAAATTGTTCCCTTGATAACATTTCATGTTTACATTGCAGAAAAAAAAAAAAAAAAAAAAAAGCAATATTAGTTCTGTAATGCTAAAAGCTATAAATTTAGCTTATAAGCTTGTTATTAGTCTCAATTATCATTTATAATAAAATATAGTCTTTAAGGCAATTAACAACCTGTAATTCTGTTCAGATGTCTTATTGAAATATGAACAATTTCAATAATTCAGAAAGGGGGGAGGGATGAAATTATTGAAATAATTAATATTTAAATCCCCTTTTAAAATAAAACCCTAGTTTATTTTCAAGTTCAAATTCATTCTTGTTACCAAAGAACCCATGCAACCGAATGTTTAAGATGACTAATAAATACAGACACATTGGATGTGGATTTTATTTTAATGAGTTACATAATATCATCACATATTTTCATTATAAAATAAAGTCGATCATGAAATTTTTAATTGAAAAACTACAGAAGTGTTTCAAACCTAGTGTAAAGTTAAAAAAATAAAAATGAATACTTTCTATTTCAATACAAAAGTAATGAAAATGAATACATTGATTTATGATTGGCGAGATGAGATTTACTTATCATTAGCATAACAGAGCTAACAAAAATAATAATTCATGTTTAAATTTTTTTTTTGATTCAGTATTTAAAATAAATTTAGGACAAATTCATAATATTCGTACATATCTTAAACGCTAAGAAATCTGTAAGCTGATAATGAATTTTCAAAACAATTAGATTATATTGTTTATTAAGTTTATCCAATGTTTGAACATGATCTAAGGACACTTTTTTAAATAACAATAAGTAGTTAGGCCATTTTTAATTAATATTTTTAGTAATTTTCTAAAATTGATTAATATAAACTAAATTTTCAGACATATATAGTAAATGTTATTTTATTCTATTCCTTTCAGTAACATTAAAATTAGGAACAGAATATTAATTAAAAATAAAACCATTACTAATTTAAAATAAAGCTAACAATGGAAGGTAATTCTATTTGCTCAAAAGTCAAGAAAAAAGGGCTTATCATATTACAAAAAGGCTCAATCCATTTTTTATGACTAAAACAGAATTGAGAAACATATCATGGGTGTTGATATATTTTATGAAAACATAAACGCCCTCTAATAAAAGTAAGTTTAATGTCCATGAACGGATAAATGATGAATAAATAAAGGAGAAAAAATTAATGCCCAATAGGAAATAAGCGGTAAGGTTGGGGAGGGAGAAGCTTGGAATGATAAAGATCTATAAACATCCATATTCATAACTCAATAAAATTGGAAACAAATTAAGCCAGTTTTCTGGCCGACTATCAGAAAAGGCATAAAATAGATCTCAGAAAAGTCCATAATATCTTCCTATGAAGGCTTACTCATGTGAGACGTGTGCCAAAATAGGAGTAAAATACACATGATGGAGACGAAGTGGAATAAGAGCTTGACATTAAGCCAATGGGGTTTGTGGGTTAGTTGTTTTGTCAATGAATAAGTATGCATATGTCACTCCAAACTTATTAATTTTTTAATCAAAGGCCTTTTACATCTTGACCTCTTTCTTGCCAGTCAGAAAAGTGCCAGATATAGGTAAAATACGTAATAAATATAAATAAATGGTAATATATGTTAGTTTGCCATTAAATGTTGTTTCTGTTTCTGAAAATTAACAGATTTTATTTTATGTAAGCTAATAAATGTTATATTTTATACCATCAGAAAATTAAATTCATCATTTTGAAGTATGTTCTAACTTTTTTTTGTCCCTGTTAGAGGTTTCACTTGAGCTTTAATGTTTTAACAAGATTTCTAAACTAAAAATGTCAATATTTTTTTTATTATATTTGGGGTTGTGTACTTAAATATTTATTTTTGTATATATATTCTATATTTTAGTATTGAAAATGATAGTCCAGGATGTTGAACAACCTTGGTTTTAATAAAAATTCTGCTACATATGCTTATTTATTCATTAACTACATTGATCTTGAATCAAGAAAGGCTAGTGAGAATCATTTACAAGATGCGGATAGAAGGAAAAAGCCAATTAACATTTCAGAAGAGAGGATACATCTGGAGGAGAAGAGATAAATAGGAATACATACATAGAAGTATTGAGGACTATTATTTTATACTAGTTTTTTCAGAGATTAAAGAAAATTTAGTTAATATGTTTCAATAGTGGAAAAAGAATTTTAAAACAAACAATTAATGAAATACTATCTTGAAATTTAAAATAAAGTAATCATTTGAAGTAACCTTGTCAGCGCAACATTTTTTATTTTTTATAACGTCTTTCAGACCAAAATAAATGAATACTTGATCTTACTTATAAATAAAAAATAATGAAGTTATTTATTATTATTTCCAATGGTAAGTAAGAGTAATGATAATATAATCTAAACTATTAATTAGACTGTTTATCATATCTAAGTGGAAGGAAAGAAATGTGGAAAGAAGAACAATTAGTACCTTACAAACTTGGGTAGTACATTAGGAAGGGTTCCATCCATCACAGGTTATAGGGAACAATAAATTCCACACATTAATCACATGATAAAATTCATGTAGAAACGATGATAATGAATTGGTTGCTACAAAGCTAGTAATAATGATCCACTGTTTGAGAATCCTGAACATTATATTTGGATTTCTCTATAAAAAAAAAACTATATACAAATGTGATGGGGTGCCTTAATGGTATTGTCCTGGAAATTTTTTTACCGATTCGTACACAACTCTAAGCAAAAACATTAATATCTAAGTATGTAGAAAATATTTTACACTAAGCTAATAACAAAAGATTACTCTTATTAATGACTCCATATAAAAATTGATATAGAACAATAATTACTAACCAATTTAAAATAATTGGCAACAATTGAATTGAGAACAAAAACAAATACAACGGATTGACTACAAGTAACTTTTAATCATTCATGAGGTGCTCAGTAAAGACTGGTTTCCTGATTTGCTACAGTTATTAGAGGGAGAAATTTTGGTAATAATATAACGGAAAAACAGTTCTAGTTTTTTAAAGGAACTGTACAATAATAGGGCATAAATCAATGTGGAATGTGGCTCATATACCAGGTAAGAACCAAATTAATTATTTTTCACTAGAATTATAATAATTTTACCTCTTGCATAAGGTTAATTAAAAAAAAACTATTGATAACGATCTTATGGGCTAATTTTAATATAAAAAAAAATCATATTTTTGTTTGAAACAGGAAAATTACTAGGTATAGAGCACATATAAAATATTTCTCAAATGTGGAATAGGTTGTTCTAATTGTTAGAAATACAATATTAACATCAGTTGATGTTAATAATAATAATGTATAATGAAGTTTTTCAAAGGATTATTATTCCTTGCAGCATTGGAGAAACGGAGTTATATTATTGATCAAAGATCAATAAACATTAAGTGAAGCTAAGTAAACTTCTTCAAAATAAATATATATATTATTAAAATATATATATTTGAATCAATTTGCACAAATTTCATAATACACAAACAGAGCATAATGAAATATCTTAACAAATCTTGGCTTGATTAAAAAACATTCGAAACCAATCAAAATCACATGTGAAACATAATTACATTTAATAATTTATTTACATCTTTATGTACTTCCAGTTTAGGCTCTCTCTCAGGAGCCATCCACTTATATTTATGGGTGTGAAATAAATTTACTGTATTTCTAAGGATTTGAAGATTTGAACACATAGCACGAACCACTACACCATATGAGAGTTATATATTTACTAGCTGATTATTGGCACAATAACTTAAAATTAATAGTTTTTTCTGTGATTAAAAATATTTCAATTAGTAGAAAAAAAATAAAATAAAATAATAATAGAAGTATGCCAAAAAACTTGGATTCCGATGGAAAATAGTTTCTGTCTTATGCAGCTCTCAAGTTTGTTCAATAGAACAGAATAGTTCATGGGCATGAAATACTTAGATGGGCTGATACATTAATCACCTTTCATCAGAGAACTACAACTCTTGCTTAAATAATCATTTTTTATAAATTAAATAATGTTTATTATTAGTCATTTACTTTACAAAAGAAATTTTGGAATACAAACTATAAAATAAAAAAAATATTGGGATTTTGTGCTTAGCATGTAAAATAATTATGCATTTATAAGTAAAATTATTTACTTAAAAAAATAAATTTTTAATATAATTAAATTATTTTTGAAATAGTTCACTTTCAAAACTTAAAAAATTCTAAATATTCTAAATAAAAAAATTAATATAAAAGAAAATATATCGGTTCAAATATAATAATGACTAATAAATTATGAAGTCTAACCTATGATAAACTAACTAACTAACCTATGATAAATTTAGAGATATGAATGACTAGATTGTCATATATACAGTTCTATACACCATGCATGATGGTATTGAAATATTTAATTATTACGAGAAATGGCAGTTTGATCAAAACTATATAATGTTCCATAACTTCAATCACTTATTTCTAAAATACAAAATTAACAACAAACAAATAAAAGATAACAACAAAGACAATTAAAAGAATAATACTTTCTATGCAACATAAATAAACTAATGAAATAAATAACTTTAAACTTATATCACATCAGGATAAGGACACAAGGAACACAAGTATGACTAGGTAAAGTCAGGTATTAGTAAGATCTTTAGTAAGGTTTCATTAAGGAATGAATAAAAAAAATTCTTAAATACTACAAATCAATAAAATAAATGATAAAAATATGTATAATAAAAAATTATTAATCAGGTACTTATGAATATAAACTTTAACCAGAGTAAAATTAATATAATTTTCTCACTAAATTAATAAGAAATACCTATAAAAACCTGCTAATTGTTATTAAAAAAGAAGGCAGACAATAAGTATTGCTTGGTAAACAAATTGATTATTAAATATTACAGATATTTTGTTCACGTATAAATTTTTAAGCTCTGAACATTGCTGTTGGAAACATATAAAGTAAGCAATGTTCTTTTTATAATAGCAGCTATATTAAAGCATTTGCTTTATAGATGCTACTAATGATTAGTAATATAGAGATATATTTATATTATATATGAGCAGAAAAATTTTGAAAAACGATTGCTAACAATTTTATTTTAAAAATTGTTTGGCTATCTTCCATGTTTCATTATTATAACTAACCGTATACTATGGTCTCAAGAAGTGCTTAGGTTTTTGTGGATTTAAATAGTTTCAATGACTTCCTTCCTCTACTGGGTGAAGATCCAATTTTCGCATCTTCTTCTTCATTGTACTTATACTTTTTCTCTGAGGGAGACATTTCACACTAAAAAAAAATGGAAGGTAAAAATCTAAAAATAAAGAATCAAGTATTACACTGGTACTCATTATAAATATTGATAATTTCGAAAAAAACTTTCTGATAAAAGTTCTTTCCTTTTTATGTTTGAATAAAAAATGATTCCTATATTATAATTATGTCGATTAGCTACTGCTTTAGCTAATCATAAATGGAAAAATTGTAGTTTATTTAAAATATTATACTTAACCAAAGTAAGAAACATCTTTACTCAATAGCTCTAGCATCCCGCTAAATAGCCTGCTTCTACAAATTTAGTAAATGCTAATTATTACTGTTCTGGACACCCAGACACATAAATATAAACATTTTTGAAAGGATTTTCTCAGTTTCTATGCTCAGACACGAGTGTGCTCATAGATGAATGAGCCTCGGGAAGGAGTTCAGGTTAAGCTGGAAGAAGACCGGTAATGTAAAAAATAAAATTTTGCACAGAAGCTGGGCATGAAATCAGAAGGTATTATTGAAATGTCCAAAGGAAGAGGTTATGGTTTCACAAAGGTACAGGATAATCATCTTTCAGAGGTCTGTCTGCATATTCTACGATTGTGGTCATAAAAATGAATCATTCGATCTGAAATTTCAAAGGTTTATTCCATAACACCTGGGATGGTGTGCTGGTTAAAAATAATATTTAATGGGAATTTCAAGGAAAAAAAAATACAAGGTTGTAGCGACCGCTAACTACATAAGTTAAATCACCCTATACTTTGGTGCATATATAATGTATTGTAATTAAATGTAAATCATGGTAAAAGTTTCTAGCAATAAACGCGGGACCGGCAGTCATAAACAAGTCACAAGAGGGTCAACGGCCGTCAGCAATAAACCTGAGGGGTGAGCCACCTGGCCATCATAAACAGACCCTTTTAGACCAAGGGCCGCCACCCGGCAGTCATAAACCTGCAAGGGTACCACCTGGCATGCCATAAACAGTCGTAAACAGTCCTTTAGGGGTTGAGGGGACACGTAATTGGTCAACGGTCGCATGTTCTCACGCCGGCCAAGGCCCTTCCCCCCCCCCCCAAGCAGGAACTGTATTTAAACCGGGGCTTCTGACCCTAAAATCCACTCTCTCCTCAGCGCCTCTGAGTCTGTCACCCTTTCTTTCAGTCTCTTTGCAGACCCTCTGACGACTTGTATCTGTGACGCTGCCGGGCCCCCGCCCAAACTCTGGAAACTGGCCTTATTCTTTATGAAACCTCTGTACCTCATCTCTTGAACATAGTGCATTGTCGGGGCACATACCTATCATACATGGAGTCAGATATGTTATTTATCCGCACTTGTCACCAGGGTTAGGTGATCAGGCACCTCCTAGTGACAACCTGACACAAGGTAATGGAAATTATGAAAAAAAATTATAAGTGAAAAAATATCACTTTTCACTAATTTTGAAGTTTTTTGAAGTCACAGTTTAGAGGCCCTGAGAAGTTCTGACCATTAGGGGACCCCCCCATAGTTGAATTACCATACAAACACAAAAAGAGTTTTAAATATATTCCAAAAAGTAATGTTTAGAAAACCAATTACATATTTAATATTTCTGAGGTTTTTATGTCAATCAGAATGTCTGATATTCCCTATTCACATTTTTTAAAGCAAATTTTTATTAGCTGAGATAGGTTTTTTAATCAACTACCAACTATGACTAAATAAACATGTTTAGTGGAACAAATAATCATATTATACCTCTTTTATTGTTAACCTTGGAGCTCTCATTTGTTCTGGGAAATGCCAAGGCTTCCAATGCGGTTCATTCCTAGCTTTCCAGTCGGCATAACCGAATGTAGCTTTTTGAAGGCTTTTCACCATCTGTTTTAAATAACGTATATATGCACTATGTTTTTGGATATAAATATATAATAAATCATTAAATCTCACCTTTGGCCCAAATATTTGTGTTACTTTATTGACTAGCCAAGGAGGAAGAGTACCCTTAGGATCAGTCTGCGAAATATATCCTAAATTACATCCACCTTCAGCTAACTCACGAACCAAAAACCCTATAAATAAGAAAACTCTTCAGCTTCACAATCTTATTATGTAGAAAATAGGCGTAGAAATTAAACTATAACATAAAATACAATAACAATACCTGTTAAATATGAGGTAGCACGTATGAATCCTTTCTTTGGTGGATAGTTTACATGGTAGACTGAATGATTAAGAATGTACTTTTCCACTCCTAAATCCAGCCATGACCTCTGAAGTACAAAATCTCTGTTTGCCAGAGGGCTTGGACAGGACACTGTAACAAAAAAAAAAAATCAAACGATGTATGTGCATTTTAAGTATGGAGTGACTTAATGTTAAGTTTACTATAAAGATTAAGAACTGCAGTACTTAGGGGAGATGTAGAAAATTCCAGTGAGCTGGCGAAGAAGATAGGCAAGGATACTGGACATTTGTAGTAAATGCAAGGCCATATTATTTCCACAAAAAATTTATTGGAAAAAGGAATCGCTGAAAGTTTGAATCGGAAACTATGAGAGGCTGGTGTTTCCCTGGATGTGGTAAATAATTAGAGCATGACTTGCATTGAAGGACAAGAACATAGCTCACTTAACATTTAAGGCAGGTAGACATTGGGTTAGGCCTCCTCAGGTAGAAGCCAAACACATTAAAAACAAAATGAAACAAATAACCCAAAGCCTTTAACCTCAAAATTTTACTTCTTAACTCCTCTCCCACCCCCATCGAATTAAAGTCTTTTAGTTTCCAAATAATTTGATTTATTTCAACTAAAAGAAACTAGTAAGATTTATTTAACATAAGTTTAGGTCACAGTAATTTTTTATTATTTTACTTTGATGTAACTAGGGGGGGGGGTCCCTACATCACTTCCAGCACATTGACTTATAGCTAGTCCTCTTCTCTCCTCAAGTTTGTTTAGAATAATGTGACCACAAGCCAGGTAAGTGAGTGAAAGGTTAATCATTTATATGATATTAGGGCGTGGTATTCAGATTTTAAAAGTTTCTAATCCTCCTTTAATACTCACCTCCTTGCCTCTTAAAACATCTTTTATAACCAATGATCACCACAGGTAGGAGCTTAAGATATAGAATATCATTGAGGCAAGTCAAGTCATTTTACAATGTATAATTGTTTTAGTTTTCCCCTCATTTCATTTTATATTAAAAAATTAACTCCAAAACTAGAGAGCTACAGTAGGACAGTGGGGATGGAGATTTAAAAAGTTTACTCCATACTCCTTTTAACAACACATGGACTGCACAGTAATGATATATTGTACAGAATAAATGCCAAAATGAAAAGGGGTAAAAATAAATGCAAAAATATTCTTGATAAGTTGCTGTCTATTAAGACCACAATTATAATTGGAAATACTTTAATTGATTTACTTATTAATCGATTAATTTTTGTGGTTTGATCAATGGTTCAATAATTTAATCATGCCAACTGTTAAACGAACAGTCCCTTCCATTCAATTTAATGAAATATTTGATTTTTGGTTCTTATCAAATTTATTTAGAAAATTATTTTCTTGTTTTCGAGAATGGTGTTTTTGTATACTATAATTAAATGTGTTGATTATTTTTTTAAATAAAATTATTTTATTACTTTTATCAATCAATTAATTGAAATAGAAAAATGAAACAATTAATTGTCAAGTAATAATCAAAGCGATTAATCGATTAATAAGTAACTCGATTAAATTATTGCCATCTCTAACTACAATATGTGAAATAAAATCATTAAAGAGATTATTAATGCCAAGGAAAACAATCTTCAAGCAAAACAAATTATGGTGAATGAACTAATAATAAATGAATTCCAAATACAATCTATTTAAAACAGTGAAAAAAAATTGATAATAAGGAACATAAAAAATATTTATATTTACTTGAGTAATATCCGACATCATTGTTAGGATTTAAGAATCCAATATCATGCGATTCAATCATATGTTGATCCCATATTTTCCTATATTCAGGATCATGTAAAACATCATACATTATCTCAGATGAAATATCTGGAAAAATGGCCAATACCTAGAAAAATTACAATGTTAAAAAAATTAAGGTAATAATTTAGTACACAACAGTATAAACATGAACAATATATTTTTTAAGAATAACTAAATTAATTGTTGATATTAAAATATACTAAGTTTAAATGAGAATAAATAATTTAATATAACAAAATTTCACAAACAGTATGTAATTTACAATTAATGAACTTAATATCGATAGCCTACAGAAAATTCAATCAATAAGACTACAGAAAAGAATCATTTCAATAAGATAGATTACTAGCAATATGAAGGAAAACTGATCTTTTGATGGCTTAATTTCTTACAGGTAAACTTCTAGTCAAAAGTAGTGCAACACTTGAATATTCCTGGATTTATTTACTTATAATTAGAATCTTTGTCTGCTGTGGTTACATTTTACAAGGCTATTAAATAACAAAAGGGGTCGTTAACATAGTTTAGAATAAAAAACAGATTAGTAGTAATGTCATAATCATTTAATTTTTTTAAAGTTTAAAAGGGATTTTGGGTACTAAATTATTGAAACAACAAATCTCAATTAGCAAGAGCTAATCTTTGTGAGCTCTATGATAGGAGATAAGCATTTTCTTCATTGCATCTCTAGACAGCACGCTCAGAAGGTAGCATTTTACAGAATGAGGACATGTACAAGAGGCAGTAGGTTTCTGTATCTTTAAGTACTCCATGCTGAAAGATCCACCGACAGTCGACATGTTACGTTAAAAGGCTTCAATGTTTGATCGATGAAGTAGGAAACTTCCATAATTCGTCAACAGTTGGTAGAGGACTGTAGAACAGCAGCTTAGCATATGCAAAATACAGCACACAACCTGACAGAGGTTTGCAAGAGAACAATAGAATGACAAAAATAGACAGGAGAACCTGTATATTATAAGATTTGAAGGAAAAGTGTGGAGAAGGGAAAGGGAGAGATACCACTAATATTATTTGTATGATACATGGCTATTCTTTGAGAAGTGAAAAGTGGCCTTTATGCTTGTATCTTTGGTGATGAGCCCTTAGTATTCTTCTCCCAACTGTTGACTATACATTATAGATGTTCCATATTTCAGCAATTTAATGCTGGAAACCTATGTCTGTCTGGTACTGAGAGGTTGAAAAGGCACTAGATTCTCACCCTTAGATAATACTTTCTCGAGTATTTCAAATCAACAATAAACTAAAGAATTTCAGCTGTAAAGTTATTACTCGTGATTAAATCCTAAAAGATTTAAGATTCACTTCTGAATACCATAGAATCAAATAAAAAACAAGGATTATAATCATAACTGAAAATTTACCTGTCACAAAACATAAACGTACAAAAAGTGTTGTTTAAAACATTCGATATTGAACTTTAATTGTTGTTTGCCATTACACCAAAGAACTTTTCTACTGTGTAACCTACTGGTAGATTAGGTCTATGGTGGTCTAAACTAAATCTGTTGCACGGTAAGCAGAACAAGAATTTATTACATCTGTTCAAGTTATTATGTGTAATAGTGTGCTCAAACTTACCTTAATCATTTTAAAATTTGTATTATGCAGGCCTTTTGTCCAAACTTTAATAGGGCCCTTGTTATAATCAAGTTTCCAATCCAAGTGACTGTCCAGTAGATCTTTTAAACTAGAAAAATCTTTGTCTTCTGCCACTCTTACTGTCCCAACTTCCATTGAGACACAATAAAAAATGTATCACGGGATCAGGTTCAATAATTAGATGCGATACATGCTAGATTATTTTATTTTTTAGTTATATGGATGAAATTAAGCCTTTAGGAATTGACAATTTTTAATACTACATACTCTTTCACACATAACATCCTTTCTTGAGATCTTGAAGTCCATAACACTAACTTATATCATAATTTTAACTTTATAATAGTACTGACCACAAACAGCAGCCATGAAACAGCAGGGAAATGATTTAATGAACCAAAATTTATTTATTTAAATTGTTGCCTAATCCACTGGTCAATTGAGAATGGTACGAGCACTGTCAAAAATTGCATATTATCACAATTTTATTTGCCAACAGTAAACATAGATAAGAAGCAACAGATCGATTCTTATCACAGATAACCTAATAAAAACCTACTCATAGATATGAAGCAATGAAATGTTTTAAGTAAAAAAAAAAGGCTGCCTCTTCAATAAAATGAACTAATTAAAAATTAATTCGGTGATCCGAAGCAAATAACAGAAATCGCTTAATAATATTTGACAAAAAACTGATTTATCGGATCTTAGTACTGATAATGGTAACATCCCGTTTGAACTTGAATGAGACTTCAGCTTGCTAGGCTGTACACAGCTCCAACAGTGGAATCATTATTTATTTACAATGCCTTCTCAGGCCCTTTCAATATTCATTTCATATTATTTGACAATAGCGATTAACTTTATTAGCACTTTTTCTAAGCTACAAAAAAACAACAACAAGAAAATCTAGCGAATTCTCGGTCTCTTCACAGAGTAGCCTAGCAGAATCCCTTCAAACCATAGCCCTGAATATTGAGAGCTCCCGATTGTCGGTCTTGTCTGTCATCTCCGAATCTTTTTGCTGCCATTCCCTGTTCTACTATCCCTTCTCGCCATTTCCTTCATTTTGTTTTTTGCTGAGAAGATTTTTATCTTGTTGGGCCAGCGTCCTTTCCCACTTAGGTAGGTGCCCATAATGTTTTAATATTTTCATTGAATCGGTACTACATAAAATGATTGTATGAACTACTTTCGTCCTGATAAGTGCATTCGAGATTCCCTCGGTATCCCACAACTCAAAAAATCCATTCCAAGTGCAGGTAGTTAATCCGAAATAATCCAGTCTAGTGAAAGTTTTAGTATTCTTATGTAACTGTTTTCGATTTATACCTATTGTTTTATTTAAAATTTTGAAAAATGCTTCATAAAATTGTTTGCTTAAGCTACTCTTTAAGCGAGCATTTGTATCTTTCTTCGGGCATAGTTTTTCTTCGCATATCATAATGATGTTATGATAATATCATTAACATTTTTAACCAATACATAAATAAGAATTTATCTTCACATGTTTCACCGTCTCCTTGAAGAGATAACAGACCGATAGAGAGAGAGAGAGAGAGAGAGAGATAGAGAGAGAGAGAGGCTTCTCTATTACAATTCGTTGGCCACTAAAATTCACAATGGAACTGGAAAAATTCAACATTATCCCCACGAATGAGGACAAAATGAAATGGTTTGTATGGACCGAATAACTCTGACAGATACTCAAGAGAGGTCACATACCGCCTATTAATAATAGCTCAACGATCATAACTATAATCAACGAATGGTGCCATGTATCGTAAATATGTCCTGCACCATCTTGATGAACTGAAGAACAAATTAAGTACATAAACATCAGAAGTTAAATTTATTACAAAATTGTATTTATGTCTTTTCCTGTTAACTTCAATCTTATATATGTAACCCAACCTCCTTCAAATGAATCTGCGCATAGCAGAAAGAGGAGAAAAAATTCTTGGTTCTTGTTCATTGATTGTTCATATTTTCACATTGTAAAATTCAAAGGGGTTTAAAAAAACAAAATTACAAATGTTTCAAATTTTTAACAAGCATAATCTGACAAACGTGTGGTGTACACCAACCGTTTATTATGTTCCATGTTCCATGTTCCATCCGACTGAGGATGGTAATTTGGTTGCCAAAAACACTTTGATGTAGACTTTATCAACAGTCTGTGGCTGACAGACAAAACTGACTTTTATTTTTGAGATATCTAGTTCGTTTATTTTCGCTTCGCAACTTTAAGGTGTTGTTTATCCCCCAATTCGTAACCCTTTTGACGGCTGTTTTGAGTAATACTCTATACACACTTATGATGCGGCAACTCGTCACAAGGCATGGACCTCCTCCAAAAGTTCCCACCAGTCGAATGCATTACTAGCGTACCGAGCAGGAGCCGAGCGTAATCACGCAGTCCAACCACGTCATCCTGCAAGTTCCTAAGACATAAATTTCTTATGAATTTAATTCCTTCAACACGACCTGTCCATCGTAGTCTTCCTTATTCAATTAACTTGAGCATGGGCATGTAGAAGCTGTCCTGCCCAAAGGCCTTAAGTCAAACATATATAACCTAATTTCCTTATACTCTGACGTATTATGTCCAGGTGACTTATGTAATACTTTATTTTCAGCTTTATTCTTCCTTCCTCCTCTACGCATCCTATATTGTATTCAGATATCTATCTGGAGCTTCACATCATCTGAATCCTTGCCTCGTCACAGAACTCTGTTTTCTGTATGTTCTTTAGGAAATCCTTGACCTTCATTTAATCTATTCACATACATTAACTATCTTTTGAATGTCTGCATTCTGATATTGCTTCCACATGTAGAATGAAAAAACTGCATTCCTTCTATTGACTCAATGGTTATTTGTCTCTCTTCAAAATTCCTTTTCGTAATTCATTCCCGTGCTCAACTTAAGTCCCAAACAATACGCCTCGTTTCTGCTGTTTCCCGAAAATGAAAATAATGTGCACAGAAACGTGAAGGTTCCGAAACACACGACTGCTAATGTCATTATTTAAATATCTTTGAAATATATCCTAACCCAAAGCATCAAATTAAATCTCTTTCATCATGCTCTTTCTAATTTTAACACACTTTGAACACATTAAAGACAAAACTGTTAAAAGAACTCCAAAGATATACATTGAAATAGTTTTTTGTGAGCCAACTATAAAAAGCGCGTATTTAATATAGTTCTAGCCTGTTTCAATAGATTTTTTTTAGTGAATATTTCAGTGAATTTCAATTAAGTAAATTGATTTTTTTAAAATAAAATCTATAGAACAGAATAAGAAGACTTTATTTACAATTCAACTTGTTATTAGGTGTCCGGCATACTTCTCATTAGATCTGTATGTCTTTTAATTTTGATTAGGGTTTTAGAAGTAGAGTGAAGAACTCCATCGATTATGAATTTTGGTAAATAGCATTTAGTTATGGTTTTAATTTTAATTTTAGTACTTTCTGTAAAAATAAAATAGACTCGAGAAAATTAAGTTGCGAAAAATTTAAGTTATGAACTTTAAAAAAAAAAAAAATGAAACAAGAAGTCGTAATATTGAAACTGTTTCCTGTTTCTTATGGTATTACAGGATGGTTTAGAGTAATAGACTTTACTTGTCAAAAATGTTAATCGAATTGCTTCAGCCTATTTGAGATAACTCAGAAGCAATAAGGGAAAGACAAAAAAATACCTTGTCAAGAACGAGATCATTATAAACTGGAAGAGATACAACTTATGGTGGTTTTACTACGTCTGTTGTTTGCCTAAAATAAGCCAAATGGTACTAGAACTAAGAACAGAGAGAGGGAAAGAGACCAAGGCTTATATTGTGTGAACACGTAGAATGACTGGGATAGGATGATAGGAATGGCAGTGATAGAAATTAAAATAATGGCAATGGAAAGAGAAGAATGGAGAGGGGATCGAACGAATATCATTAAGGAACTGAGAAAGAAAAAGAGGAAGGAAACTAGTTTACGAGGCAGTTATTTAACAGGACTTTGTTTAAAAAGATTTTTTTTGTACCATCGGTGGCAAACCATAAAGATTCCGTAATATATTTTATCGATAACTTTCTCATGAATTCATATGCATTTTTCAGTTTATTCTTCCTCTCAACTCACCATTTTTTTACTAAGTCGAATTATTTATTTTTACCATGATCTGAGGGTATTATTGGATGATTATTTTTGGTTAAAATGCAATAACTGGATATATGTAATGAAACGTTGTATATTTTAGCTGTTCACATTTTTTAGTTTGTTGAAATGACGTTTTTGACCGAGATGGTTTAAAAAATAACATTTAATATTTTTGGTCAAATACTGAGCTGTTTTAGTATTAAAATCATTTAATAACTCTCCAGCCCATGGGTGGAGTTTTTTCCATATCTTTACTCGTATTTTCACCTTCAATTTTTTTAAAATATATTTATTTCAAAAAGTACAGTTTTCATTATAACAAAAAAAATCAAAAAAATCTTTGATCTATTGATAAATAGTAGTCATCTCATTTATAAAGACATCAAGTTCCTATCGAAGCTTAAAGTTCTCAACAAACATCCCTGGCTGTATAGGTAGAGTTGTGAGTGTTAGCCATATAAATAGAATGAGTGCCAAAAGAACGCCCACTCCTCAAAAGTCCAACTGATACTCCCACTTTAACCACCGACGCGCGACCTATCTAATTCTCTACTTAAGTCAAAAATCTAGGTTTGTATATTGACCCAACTCTTTCATGGAAAGATCACATTTCCCAAATTTCTGGCCGATCCATTTCTACTCTTTAACTGCTAAATCGATCAAATCTCCTCCCATTACATACGCGCCAACTCCAGGTTTCCTCTCTTGTCTTCCCCCATTTTGACTACGATTGTGTGGTGTAGCTTTGGCTTCTATGAGGATCTTGAGGGTTAGCAGAGACTGTCGCATTTTACAGCACTATTACCTGAGTTGGGACGGCTGTAACCTTCTTCTTATCGTCAATACTTCCTTTGATTCCTCCTCTTCAGTACTATCTCACTAAAAAACCTCCTTACCATTATAACCTTCTCCAATTCAAATCAGTTATCAAATCTCGTAATACTAGATCTCGCCCTTCCGACATTTCACCAATTGGCTTCCTTTTACCGTTCTTTACTTGTCCCTGGCACAAACCTTTAGAACTCAATTAGCCGTCAATAGTCGTCGGTCATCGACTCTTCAAATCTTTAAATTAAGACTTTATCAGTTTCTTATCTACCCCCAATCTAATAATTCATAATTAATCGTTATTATTTCTGTTTATTCATCCTAGCAACCTTCAATGTTCTTTTCCATCCGTTCCACAAACCTTTGGAAATCTAGACTTAACAGTTCGTAATATTCCTCCGATGTAACAATTCATAATCCCCCATTACTATTCTTTCTATTTATTTTGAATCAATTTCATTTATTTTCTATTTTAATACACCCCAGCATTCTTTCATGCTATTCTCCCCCTTGCAACAATAAAAATATGTTCTCAGTTGCATTGTCTGTGAATTTTCTCTATTCATTTATGTTTCAATCTTAAAATGCTGATTCATTCTAGTCATCATGTATGTACATAGGCTATTTAATATTTACGAGGTAATCACATCAGTAATATTATATATGTTATTATTTTTTTTATCGGCTAGAAATTTTCTCCGGCTTGTTCTTGTTTATTATTCCTAGGGGACAGAGTCCCAGGAGATAGTTTTTTTATTCATTTTAACCTTGTTTAAGGCCTTCTTTAGTAGCAAAACTTTTGCCAGAGGCCCTTCCTCAGGTCTTGCTTTTACTATTGTACAGACGATCTCCTTGATGAATGCCCTATGAAAGAAGAAAGAAGGAGTTGCATCAAGTAAACAGTTAGAGGCAGGCGGTGCATGCGCTGGGCGATGAGACTGGCGGAGCTCGTCAGTCGCAGCCACACCTCCCACTGAGACAGAAGATCGGCCAGCCAGGCCGTCATCGCTTACGTGCTCTCAGAGAACCGGCACTAGAGTGTGTCGGCAAGTCTCTTCCGGTAGGTAGTCAATGTAGGAGTCTTCAATATTGACCATAATTCTCTTGTGTATTTTATCTTTAAAAAAAATTCAAAACTTACAATTTCCGAGGGTAAAAAAAAAATAGTGAAATCAAGCTGTTACTCGCCAAGTAACCTTACAGAATATCACCTCTAGGACTGTATATTCTAGGACATTGAAATGTTTTTTTCACTTAGAATAAAAACTTTTAAATTCATAAAAATCACTTTCAATTTTGTCTTCCTATATTTTTATTTCACAAGTGATTTCAGGAGCCAATATTGCCATTCTCATTGAAGAGATCAAAATGTTACTAATGATAGCAGTGTACTCTGGTATTCTCGGTATGCATAAAATACATCTTATTTGCTAAACCATCTCGGCCACTGCTTAAAAAAATAGTGGTGATTGCTAATATACTGACCAACAACACCTAATATTATTCGAAGATGTTTTAAACGACGAAAAAATTACAATTTTAAATATAAAATAGTTCCTGAACGTTGACTTAAGAAAGCTTGAAGATCAGATAAATGTGGATTTTGTTTCACTTTTAATGATTTTCCGCACACTTCCTGTTATTAAATATTTGCCAAAAAATAGACAGCATAGCACAGGGTGCTCTTGAATGTACCTTTAAAATTTGGGATGGATTAGATCATCTAGAATCGTCCTATCGCAGAGTACTTACAAAAAGATGAAAGATGATTCTAGGGAGTATATTTGGAAGTTAAGTAAACCGCCTCACTTCGGGTTTATCAAGTATTTATTAACATATAAATCTAAATAGGCGGTAGTTTATAACAAACTCATTAATTTGTTTTAAACAGTCTCGTTCATTAAAATTTAATTACTTAAAAAAATATATATATATAACATTGACCAATAAATGCCAATTAAAGACGGCGTGGATTGACCTTTGAATTTTCATTATTTTTTAGATAATTTTTACTACTGTATCGCACATACAGGCATACAAAAATACGACTGTTTAGTACACGTTTAAAAGTAAAGTCTTTCACTTCGGGTCATGTATCTGTAATGCATTGAATACAATTAATTGATAGGCACTCAAAAATCGTTTTAATAAATATATTTATTTATTTCTGTGTCAAAATATTTTGAGTGTGGATAGTTTTTGTATAAGTTATATGTGCATGTGCATCCAAAGATTCTTGTCTAGGCTTAATATTATCTTCTGACGAGATATCTTATAACTATTTACATGGATAAAAATTTGTCTTTTCTTTTTTCACGTATAAAAGTAGACAGATTTCGTGTCCAACAATTTTTACACACTTGCCCAAGCATTGGTAAATAATAATATATACTCCCCTGTTAGTCTAAAATGCGCGTAAATATGTCTCCCTGCATTCTAGCCTAGTAACATGACTTACTACATTCTAGTTATGTAAATCGAAGGAATGGTGACATGAACTACAGACCTCATACGTGGAAAACTTTGAAACAAACCCATGGACCTACATAACTCGTTTAACAATTTAAAAAAACAACAAACGGTTGATCATTTTAAATGTCACAGTTTTATTGCTATCTGGTATTTAACGTTCATAGTAGACAAATGTCATCTACAAAAATGGCCATCTTATTAGACATGGAACGGTGCACAGTTGAATCTGACAGAGCAATTTCCTAGAAAGTTCCCGAGTCACATTATTTTTCAGAATTGTGACTATGATCTTCAACGGCGTAGCCAATAGAAATTTTATTCTAGGATCCTAAAGCATTTCATTGCCTAAAGAGAGCATTTGAACTGTGTTCTGTGCCATTCCGCACACTTTATGTGAAAACTTAATGAAAAATTTCGAAATGGTTTGTCCAGCCGGAAGAACTGAGCAAGGCATTTTTTTAAATTTACATCCAGAGTCACCCCCTGCAGTTTTTGTACTGATTTCCAATCAATTTGTTATTAACGTCTCCACATACTTTTAGAATAAATAACAGGACATATGAAACCTTAGTACTATTAAAAGTATAAATTAAATAAAAACTAGAGGTATTTAAAATAAATAATTTTTATTAAGTAATTTGAAATTTATGAAATAGGTTGTGTTTCCACCTCTTGCGTTTATTACGGTTTGTATCCGATGTGGCATCGACCTAATAAGGTTTTGGATAAATTCCTGAGGGATATTTTTTTATCCTTCCGTTAGGGCAACACGTGATTCCTGAAGCGAATGTGGTAAAGTTAATTCGTCATCCCGTCGATGTTTAATAGGGTTTAGATTTTGACTACATGCCGGCTACACTAAACATCAGGTTGAAGCGTTCAATTCATCTCCAATGATATAGTGCAAATTGGAACATAGCCTCCGAAAGAATGTTCTCTATGTAGCCACCAGCAGCTAGTGGAGAGCCTCTACAAAAATGAATTCAGTCCAACCTTCCGAACTAATGCCAGCCCAAATCATAACTCCACCTTAGCTCCTTCCTTGGGAAAAGGTTGCTGCCATATACCGCTTTTCAGATGAATCACGGTTCGGTCTGCGATCACCTGATGCCCGGGAGAAAATTTTGAGAAGAATTAATGAGTGGTATACGGCTGCAACCTTAATTAATTTTTATGGAGGGGTCTCTACCAGCTGCTGGCTACATAAGAGGCTGTTGTCCACCATACGTAGGGTTGTGCACCATACGTTGTTTGTGGACGATAATGGACGGCCCCATACAGGAAGAATTGTTTCCCGATCCATGGAAAACCCTTCAATCAAATCAAAAATCAATCCCGATCAGGGCAACCCTATTAAACATTTATTTGGTGAGTTGTCAAGACGGATAAAGAGACGTCCAACTTCACCAGATTCGATTCCGGAGTTAAGGGTTGCGCTAACGGAAGAAGACGAAAATACCTCTCAGGAATTTATTCAAAAGCTTATTAGGTCAATCCACCTTCGAATGCAAGCCGAAATAAACGTAAGAGGTGTAAACATTCACTATTTTGTCAATTTCTAATTACTTAATAAAAATAATTATTTTTAAATACCACTGGTTTTTATTTAATTTATACTTTTAATAGTCCTAATATTTCATATGCAATATTATTTCTTCTAAAAGTATCTGAAGACTTTAATGAAAAATTTATTAGAAATCAGTACAAATACTGATAATGTGCAGGGTGGCCACATTTTTTGGATCTCAATGTATAACACTCTCATATGCACTTTATATTAGATGAAAACATTAATAATTCTCCTCTTGTTAGATCAGCCCTTCTTACGTATATTACATTTAGTTTTTTTCATTATTTGTTGCTCGACATTTTTCATTTGTGTGTGCAATTAAATGTAAATTGGAACAATTGAAAATAATGAAATAAAGGCGTTACAGAGGCCGAGCTTTTTAGAGCGTGTGTGTTATCACACCCAATGGAGCAGATTTAATTTCGTGACGGACATGGGGAATTATATACTATTCTATAATAAGTTCTATGTACTCTCACCAAACTAATTGGCAACCTGCAGAAACCCCATATTTTCTACCCTATGTTGCTTTGCATAGCAGAAAGAAGATAATAAAGTACATTATTTGTTCGTCCAGTATTTAAAATGGACCTTGATGGTTTTTCAATATAAAAATTCACTTGAATTCTTGAAAACTTGCGGCATCACATAATTTAGGGTTTCGCTATGGTTGGATCTTAATGATCAATAATTTTAATGACCTACTTAAATTACAATTATTCAGTGTGGGTGATAAAGTGTATGTTCAATAATCACAGCTTAACTATTTATTTAATCACTTATTTGGCTGGTGCTACTGCCCTCGGTGAGTCCACGGAATTCGGTTGGTGTACTCAAAAGTTTGATGTTGAAACTAAAAGTTTCGGATCAGCAGTCACTTGTGAATATGACTTTGAAAATCGGTGCTCAAAAATAATAATTAGCAACAATTTTGAATTTAATAATCTTTATAATTGTTATGAAGGGGTGGAAAAAAAATTGATTATAAATTTTAGCAAAGATACAAATAAAGATAATCAAAATAAAATAAACAGATAAAATGTAATGGTTTACGTTTTATTGATCTTTATTCAATATAAAGTATATTAAGGTATTTTTAAACAAATTTTTTTTTTTGGGATCCAGTTCTATGTATAACATTCCAAGGACGTCCGGTACTTTAACACTTTTTCCTGTACAAGTTTTATTGAGTTAATTTGGCTCAGGAATCTATGGTGAGCAAAGGACAATGTTCTTTGTTGAGTTTAATGATGGCAGGTGTTTAACTTAAGACCTTACACACATTAGAGGAATTTCTTAGATGATGATTTGTAGATACGTCCTGTATGCAGATTAAGGGCCGGCATGTAATTCCTTAAGGTGAATTAAGCATTGACGGGAGGGTTTTAAATAGGTTATATTTTTTTATTTAACAGTTTGAATATAACGTAGAACATTAGAAGTATTTTTACAAACATTGGCGTTCGGTTGGTATTACTTGTACGGGCTAGTTTGACTTAGCATATTCCCAGATAACTATTTATAATAATTACAGGCTCTTAGAAATAAACGATTAAAATTTTAATATATTAAAAACATTTAATAATAAGTTGCTATTGTTAAACTGAACAAAGAAAAGCTAATAAACGCTATATCTGCCTTCACTGCAGGGTCTAAAAGAGAGGTTTAGCTTTCCGAGATAACAAGCCCATTTGTCTACTTCATCGTAAAATTTCATCAGATATATCAAAGAGGAAAACCTAAGACCTTTGAGATTCCTGTTAGTTTTTTTTTTTTTTTTCATTTTCTATTAAGAAAACTTGAGCCTTAACCCTGAACCTAATAAGTCAGGCAAGTGGCTCAGTGGCTCAGTTTAATGATCGACGAGTATTACCAGCGTGATAAATGGTCGGTGCTAATCTTGAAATTTGACCGTTTTTGTGAAACATTTGATAGATGTAAAGGGTTCTGTTGGTTTTTAATTTGCCTCCAATGGCCACTCTTAATTGGGTTATACAAGGGTAGTAGGGTTATACACTGGGTGGGATTCAAACCCACATAGTCCGGCACTTTTGTTTTGTGTGGCTATTATTGAATAAACAAAACTGTTACATTTGTATTCACATTTATTTATCATAATTACATCACAACAGATCATGGCAACTACGACTCTAATCACAGCCTCCATGACAATCATATATAACCATACAAAAAAGGTAACGACAGTGTTGTCACCATATTCTCAAATATACAACATATAATATCTAAATAACTTTAACCTTCCTATCACACCGCCTTCATGTATAATGTATGGTTTGGCTTAGGTACATTTTAAAGTTTTTTTTTTCTATTTTCAAATCTTCCTAAAGAGACGTATGTAGGACATGTTTATCCAGAGTGTGAGAATTTCTTGGATATAATTTTGGGGGTCAAGAGTAGATATATACAATTTGTTTTATTACAATTTATTTGTTGAAAATTACAATCTATCCTAAAAATGCAATAGATAACTTTGATCAATGTTATGATAGGTACCATATTTACAATATACCTTCAGACTATGAAGACATATATACCAGATATTCGGTCGACCAGAGGGTCGTGGAGATCACCGTCGCTAATCATGCAGCTAAATCACCAATAAGTGCTAAGAGCTCGAAGGACAGCACAAGAGCCGCAGACACTCAGGGATGGAGGGAAGAAAACTGACCAGTTCCAGGGGTCCAGTTACATTAAAATGTCTGCTGAGGATTTGAGATTGGAAGGATAGGGTACGCTTGATGTTCACTTAATTCTATAGTTCACGTCTGCGGTTTTTTAAAAATTAATTTTTTTTATGGCTTTGTAATAAAATTTATAAATAAAATATCAGAAAAAAGAATATTTAAATTAAAGACACCCAATGAAAAGTAGAATATAATTAAATAGAATAGAGCAATTTTTTATTTGTTTGCAGTTTGTCTTACAAAAATTTTGTAAATAGATAAATAGATGATACAGATGACTCTTAAAGCATTATTTAAAAAAAAAAGTAATTATGTAATTAAAAAATCTCACACTTCCTTAAATAGTTTTATTATTTAAATAGGAAGAAATGAATTAATTACGTGAGTTGTAAAAAATTGTTTGTATCAATTTTATATAAGTTAATTCACTGCTTCAGCTTAATATCTTAGAGTACTTAGAAGTACTTGAAGAAAGTCGGAAAAAACAATTCATTCCCTGACGGGGACAATACAACGTTGTTATAATGCTTTTCCCAATCAGGCATTGAAAGAAAATTAAAATATTTCATAAAATGTTAAAATTCTTAGTCAACTATGTAAACACATTTGTCATACACTAAGTCAAAATATAACTTTACTAACGTCGAAACGTAACTTTTACCGTTTGAAAGTGCTAATTGTGTAGGGACAAGAACTCACATAAAATTTCTAAGAATTAACCTGATAAAATCACTTTATTCCCTAACGTACATTAAACATAAATTATTTATGGTTTAAAGATCCTTATATAATCCTAGTTTCATTTTTTTCATAGTGTCTCTTTTTTTTTTTTTTTTCAAACATATTAACATATTAAAACTTTGTATAAATAAAGGACCTTAACGAAAGAGTTCCTAATAAGATCCTTATGTATATATTTTAGAACGGATGAATTATTCTTGCTGAAATGACAACAATCCTGAAGAGAACAACGGAAGGGGGACAACGAGATGAGAATATAACAAGCTCTCTTCGTTTTATTAAGTTTGTTGTTCTTCGGTTTAAAGCGCTTGTCGACTCTTTACGTAAATTGTCATAATTTAAAAGATTGTGAAGTAATTTATCCTCTTTTAGCAGCTCAATAATTTCACCTTTTGTGTAATTGTTAGATTTAGACGTTCAAAGGAAATATTCAGCAGTAATTTGATCTTGACAGATGTCCTTTGATGTCGCTTGTTATATTCTCTTTCTGAAGAATGTTTGTATTTGAAAACAATTAACTCTACTGTGACTGTGTACCAGAAATTTTGTATGCTTGTTGTTGTATCTTCCATCGTTTTATGACTGCTTTTTTTGGCTCATGTACTTAGGTTATGACTTCCAATCTTTGTTATGAGACGAATTGTATGTAGGTTTTACAGACTGTTAGTGTTTTAAGATTCAGTAACCAGATAGTATATTTTCGTTGTAAATTTTCAACGCGTAAAGCTATGGCGTTAATTTGTATAAAAAATAAAAAATAAATGTCGGGCATTTTATCTCTTACGTTACATTTATAACGGTCAAAAATGCATTTTATTCGGAGAGATTACTTGCGAATTCAGATGAATACCTCATAAATTCTAACCAATGCCACGTTGTTGGGAGGGGTTTCATCACTTTTCAATACGGTATGAAAAATGAAAATTGTAAGTATTTTCATTGAGAAGTAAGAAACCAACGAAAAATTACCGCCTGTTTTTCACTCTTTAAAATATCGAATTGTAATTTTAAAATGATTTTTTCTGAGTTAGGACCCATTTACTAATCAATTACTCTGCCGAATTTGATTAAATGGTTCAATTTAGTTCAAATTCTGATTTGTCTATTTCATATATGCTTATAGACTTGTATAGGTGTTATAGATGCTGCGTTAGATTTGTCTTTGGGACTCCGCGGCGCTCCCTTGTCTATGCCGAATTAGGGTGGCTCTACCCCTCCTTGTGTGCACAATATTTTCTCGGTTCATTCCTTTTTCAGACCATCCATTCGTGTCACACCCTATATATAAACAATATTTTACAGTTCAAAGCATCAGTCCACCCTCGGAACACATGATCCCGTCTCTCAGACCTTTATAATACTTCCCGCAAACGTGTGGCATACGATCGGTCCTTTCTTGCTTACTCTATTACCCTTTGGAATTCTCTACCTCCTAATGTACACTATGCTTCAGCCCTATGCCCCTTCAAAGCTCTTCTATTCCAACACCTCATAGAGAGGTGAGAAGGTCAAAGAGACGGTTAGTCTGGGTATGATTCACTCATTCATTATTATGTTTCCAGACTTTTATTTGATTGTTTACTACATATAGATTAGTGCCGGCTACCAGTCTGTATCTATTGTTGAATGTCACATCACATCTGTACAGACTTCAGCATATAGTTGTTGTTATTTGGTTTCTTATAGGTGGATCCTATGGAGTTTATTTACTAAAAGCAGTTAAATAATTTTTATTTTTATTTCATAATTATTATTACCATTCCTGTAGAGGTTTAGACTTTATTTTACTAATTGGTATTTTTCATCCGGGTACTTAATATTTTATTACGATATTGGTATGGTTTCATTTTATCCACGCTATCGATTTGTATAATTGTTCTTTGCTTCTCTCAAAGGACATAATTTTTACCTATGGAGGTACATGCGATCCTTTTTTTTCTTTCTTACGTGTTATTTGGTGGAATCTAACTAAGCTCTTTCAGGGATAGGGAATAGTAAGCAGTCTTTACTATTTTGTTTTTGTATTCTTTTTTTTGCTATGATGTATTTCATTAGCCAGATGTGAATTAGTCATCTGAATATTAACGTTATTCACAGAGGGCTTGGTCCCGGAATAATTTTTTTTTTTGTATTTAATTCTATTCTACTATACTCGTATGGGTTTTTGTTAATAGAAACAAAACAAGAGGGTGGGAAATAAACTTTTAGAAAAGAACGTTTTTAAACAATTGTAGAGGTTGCCTGGATGTATCTGACGTTTATTAATTACCATCTTCATTTTTTTTGCCTAATTAAACTCGAACAGTTATAGAAACCAAATTTGTCGTTAGATGTAAGTTTAAAATCATCATATCAAGTAAAATGCAGTGTAAATGAAGTATTTGGCAATGTAGGAAAAGCTTTGAAGAAATAATGGAACACGCCTTTACGAAAAATTCGGGTCTGAAAAATTGGTGTAGGAAATTTTTTAGTTCACAACTTGTTATATCGATTTTATTTACTGGAAATTATTATATTTTAATATTATAGCTGTTTTATTGCATATTTAAAGAATTATTGCTGCACATTTTGTGAGCCAAATACGGAAATCGTGTATTTGGTTATGGGTCTAGCTGATTTTGGAAGTTTTTTTTTCATTGCTTAGCATTTTAGTCATTATGTTTTTCAAGTAAAAATTTTCAAAGAGCGGTCATGAGTATTTTTTTAGTCAAAAACTCATTTATTTTTTTCACTGTCACTATTAAAGATATTCCTGTCCCTCACATTTGGGCAACCTCTCAGTAATGCTCAATATTTTTTTTATTTCTATATCATTAATAAAACTTGAAATAAGCAAGTTTTTTATTTAATTCTTAGAAAATGATTGAAATACTACTGATTATTTGTGTGTCTAGTATAAATTGTTTCAGTTATAACTTTATTTTTTAAATATGTAATATACGTAACTAGTGGATAATTGTTATGATATATCACCTTAAAAATAATGTAATAAAAATGATGTGCATGCTCCTGAAAAGAGCGGTCGCATTATACAATTTCTACTTTCTCATTTAAAATGTAAATTACACCGACATTAGTCTGGAACCAGTTGGTGCAAAGCGCAATCGTTGTAGAACATAAATTGTTTGTAAGCATGAAAATAATTTATGCCTCGAAGTTTGCACCGTTTTAATTTCAAAACTGTGTTACTGTTCTGTTTATTTCCTGAGCCAGGTGGGGAGGCTCTACTTTTATACAGGCAGGGGAGAATAGCTTTTCGTGTGTGAGTCCGTCGACCAACAAATGATTTAATCGTTGTGAAAAAATCTATATAAAAGTCTTTCTAAATAATAATAATAATAAATGTTTGAATTTATCAAGTCACAGCTCATAACTTATTTAAATTAAAAGTTCTGATTTTGACCCACTGGTGAATTCTCCCTGTCCGTTAGTTGGGTGTTTCAGAGAGACGTGTTTAAACATTTTTTTCCCCTCCCACTCCAGAAGGTAAGTGATTTGGATGATCTTCTAGGTACCCTTGGTTATTGTCCCACGTGATCCCTGGCTGTGGGAGGGGGGTTATTTAAGTTGTCAGGTACATGCGACCGTTTGTGTAACTAAATTTTCTTTTACACCCCTAGCTAATTTTCATCTGGGTACTTAATATTTTATTACGATTCTGGTATGGTTTCACTTTTAGCCATGCTATTGATTTTTTTTTTTTTAAATTCTTTATTGAAAAAAATTACAATTTGCCTTTTCCAGCATTAATAATTGTGCTGAGAGATCATTCATACCTTATATACAATTCCATTCATACCTATATACAGTCCATTCATACCTATATACATACAGATTCAGCCCAGGAGCCCCCCCGCCCCCGAAGCCAATCCCCCAGCAAGCTGGCGGAAAGGCCGGAAGCAGCGAAGCTCCCCCCGCCCCCTCTCCGGCCGTGGCGCCATCTGGCGCAGGCCACAGAGAGGGCAAGAGAGCCACACACGCTCAGGACATGAGTGGGGATGATGGCCAGTGCCAGGACCCCATGACATAGAATGTCTATTTATAATAGGTCGCGAGGCCACCGCCGTTTTAGGCGTCGAGGAGGATTGTAAGGATGAATGTTACTGGATATGGAGCCGACCAAAGGATTCGGATGTGCGGAAAGGTTTTGGTGAAATTTGGAAAATCTTGAGGGTATAAGGTCGAGGACAGTTGGTACATGGAGATCTCTGTGAAGGGATGAGTTTTTAATATAAAAGGGTGCGTTGACTATGGTTCTGAGGACTTTGGATTGGAATGTTTGGATACGTTTGATGTTCGATGGTTTGGCTGTCCCCCATAACTCTATTCCGTAAGTCCAAATTGGTTTTAATAACTGTTTGTATACGTGGAGTTTGTTTTCTAGTGTGAGGTTAGAGTTTCTGTTCAGTAGTCTGTATAACTGTCCAAACCGTCTGTTCGATTCTTGTCTTTTAAGTCTTGTGTGAGGGTTCCAAGTCAGTGCTATTGATTTTTATAATTGTTTTTTGCTTCTCTCGAAGGACATAATTTTTTACCTATAATATTATATATATAAGATGTGATATTATAACAGAAAGTGTGAGAAGAAAAATTAAACATGAAAAAAAGTCCCCTTATAGAAATAACCGATGATAACGTTTAGCCCGTTCAGGCATCTTCGGTACTGAAATTAATAGAAATTACATATAAAACAACATATAAATATTCAATTTATTATTTTTTTCAATAAAATTATTAACAATCTGATAATAAAACAACATACTTATGACTCATATTATCAGAGAAAATTGGTAGGTTTTCTTCAAAATTTCGTTAACTGCGATAAGTAAAATAACTATTTACAAACACTTAGATATACAAAAACTTTTCCGGACCCTTCATTACAGTAACACGAAAAGATATGTAATCGTAGTTAATTTGGCGTGATATGATCTTAAACTTCTTGCCTAGACAATTGTATACGTTCGATGTGCTAACATAAGGAGACAACGTCACAGAATAAAGTTGTATTTTTATATTCAAAGTGAAAAATGAGATAGAAATGG
The DNA here is from genome assembly GCA_930367205.1 of Acanthosoma haemorrhoidale. Lineage (NCBI taxonomy): Eukaryota > Metazoa > Arthropoda > Insecta > Hemiptera > Acanthosomatidae > Acanthosoma > Acanthosoma haemorrhoidale. Next base: position 43,858,633 of record OV884015.1, on the reverse strand, counting down.
AACATTATTAAAGAAATTTTCTTCTTGGTGGTTTTTGAGATTTGTTGTTTTTGGAATGTTTTGAAGTGAAGTATGCGGTCTAGATGTTAAAAATAACCATCGTTCATTGTCTAAGTGCAAAGAGTTAGTATTCCATTCTAAATCTATACAACCTCCCCCAATACAGTTTTGCTGTGAATGGATAATATAAGTGTTTTTCCATCAGAAGTATTTAAACAAGTTTAAATATATCTTTATATATATATATATATATATATATATATATATATATATATATATATATATATTTTGTAAACGATTATTTTATTTATTGAGGTTAACTTTTAATGTAATATGTTTAATTTAAAAATTAAAGCAGAATAGTTATTAATTCGGTGAGCAGTTGTAAAAGAACGGAATAATAACATTTAAAGGTAGGTTTGTTTTTTTTATTCTCAGGATTGTTAAATTGTTCACAATTTTATAACTTAATATTTTATTCTTATCGCTCTGTCATTAAGGCTTCAAACAAGTCAGTGTTGAGAAGCTATCTAAGAATGAGAGTTCTGTGTTTCCTCCCATTAACTAACTACCTTATTAATTAAGTAATTAACGATACATAAAATAATTCAACGAAAAAGGATAATTCAACGATAATCTAGGAATAAAACTTTTAATACCAACAATAGAACTCGTGTATTTAATTCGTTTGTGTGTGTCGTATTGCAATAAATTCTAGACCAGTTAGGTTTGAAAAATAAAATGAATCCTTTTGGGTTAAAACAACAACCAGTTTATCTACTAAACGTTTATTAACTCAGGTGGGATCCCCCGATAGCACCCGGGTGGGTCAGGGTTGACCTTTCGACGACGTTCCATCGCTTTATCTCAATATACATATATTGTAGATAAGTTACTAATTTGGTATGCACTAGTGAAAAAACAAATTTAAAAATAGGTCCCTTTTTTTAATTCACAGGATTGTTAAATTGTTAACTATTTTATAATTTATTATTTTATTCTTTATGTATAAATATTATGTATAATATATAAATAAATATATATATATAAAGCCAGAGGCCTGACTACGTCGAATAATAATAAGATCATGGTATGTAAACAACCATGATCCTACGTATGTCTGATTATCTTCCACAATAAAGCTGTCTTTTACTGAAGTCAGAGTGTGTCGGTGCTTTTTCCTCTTTCATTATTATCTTTTTATCAAACTTAACCGCCGGCGATTAACTGGTGCCGAAACCCGGGAAATTACGGGAACCTCGTACGGCGGCGTAGAAAGTAATTGTTTTTTTTTCTCTTTCTCTCTAATTTTTTTTTCTTAATCGTCTCCTCTCTTTTACGTTTTTTTTATAACATGCCAGAGGGAGTGTTACGACCCGCGGTGCTGAGTGGAGCTGCAGATATAACGCAGTTGCCTCAAACGACGATGGCAGCGGCTCACGCGACTACATTAGCGTGGATGAAGATTCAGGTGATCACGGCTCAGGATATGAGGAAGTCCATTTCCGATCCGGAGAGATTCGCAGGTGAGACCGGGGAACTGAATCATTTCCTTAAGGGGGGTGACCGGATGATGATGCGGATAGAAGGAAAACGGACGGAGGACTTAATAACTGAAGGAGATGCCGAGTCACTGAGAGCAGCTCTGGTGTGCTGAGTTAAGCGGAGTATTCTGAATATGATCCAGGCTGACGAGGAGACCTCATGGACCATAGTGAAGGAGCGGCTGAAGAAAGCATTCGGCGGGGGAAGATGGGCCCCGGAAGAGGATATTTTTAAAATGTTCCGGGAGACAAAGAGGCACCGACAAACAAACGGACAGTACGCCGGAACACTGCTGGCTCTATACAATGGCATCACGGAGAAGATGCGGGAGACATTGAGCGCGGCAGAAGTAGAGGGCAGGATGGCGTTTTTGTCTACAATACTGAAGGTGCAGCTAGCGAAGGAGACAGGAAGAAAGGAGGCGTTACCTAGAGAGCGCACGTTTCTAGAATGCGCTCAAGAAATGGTGGACATCAGCGCCAGAGAGGAGGAAATTACAGCCGGCGAGGAAGAAATGGACTGGAGGAAAGTAGTATATAAAAGGCCCAAAATCGCGCTGGTCACATGGAGGAAGAAGGAGGCGGAGTACGGTAGAAGAGAGAGAGCAACAGTGGGAGAAAGGAGCCGAGGAAACGCGGGACGCCCCAGGAGAAGGGAAGACAGGAAGTGTTATGAGTGTGGGAAGACAGGACACCTGGTAGCAAAGTGCCCACGCACTAGGTGCTTCGAGTGTGGCACGGAGGGTCACGTTGCAAGACAGTGCCCATATATGAGCCCACGCAGAAACGTGAACCGTTCCGAGCCAATGGAAATCAATGCTCAGAGAGCGTGGAGGAGGGAGAGACATCAGTGGGAGGCTTCAGAAACTTTGGAACGGACAACGAAAGGGAAGAACCAGGAAGCGGAGTGGGCTGTGGAAGCGGCAGTGCCCGGAGGAGCGGTCGACGACAGGCTACCGGAAGCTCAATGAGAATACGTTGGACGAGAAGCACCCAATTCCCAGGTTCGACGACATTCTGGACAGGCTGAGCGAGGCAAGGATCTTCAGCACCCTCGATCTCAAAGTGGGGTATCACCAGATACGGATGCATCCTAGGGACCAACATAAGACAGCCTTCACTTTTGAGAGAGGTCACTACGAGTTCACCAGGATGCCATTTGGATTGAAAAATGCACCCATCACATTCCAAAGGCTCATGGATGAGTTGCTACGTGGAGTAGATGAGTCCGTTTGCCAAATATACATGGACAACCTCTTAGTATTCAGCGCGACCGAGGCCCAACATGTAGATCACCTGAGGACAGTTTTTGACCGAGTGCGACAATTCGGCCTGAAATTGCCGGAGGAAAAGACCCATCTGGGTCAGGAGGTCATCAGTTTTTTGGGGCACACGATATATAAAGAAGGAGTCCGACCAGATGCCGGGAAGGTAGCAGCAATCCAGAAGATGGCGGTTCCGTCGGACGTAAAAGGGATACGGCGGTTGATGGGAACACTGAACTACTACAGGCGATTCGTCCTAGAAAGGGCAGCATACCTGGTACCTCTTAACAACCTCCTCAAAAAGGGGAAAAAGGTAGTCATCACCCCCGACATAGAGGCGAACATTCGCAAGTGCATGGGACGACTACAAGAACATCCTGTACTGGCTTTTCCTGATTTCACAAAGCAATTCACAATAACGATGGATGCCAGTGAATATGCCTTGGGAGCGGTTCTGTCACAGGCAGGGGGCACAGGGGACCGTCCAGTAGCGTACGCCAGTAGGCGCCTCACAGAGGCGGAAAGTCGGTATAGCGCGCTGGAACGCGAGTTACTCGGGATAGTCTGGGCGATCGATCACTTCCGGCCCTATGTGTTCGGGAGAAGGTTCCGGGTGCACACAGACCACCGACCGCTACAGTGGGTCGGCAAACTGAAGGAATCGTCGGCGAGGGTCACTCGGTGGAAAGAGTTCCTTGGGCAATATAACTTGGTGGTAGTATATAAGCCAGGTAAAGAGAACGTTGTGGCGGACTGGATGTCCTGGGCGATGACAGTCAACGCACTAGAAGAGGATCAGGGGGGTTCATCCAGGCAGTTCTTGCGGGAATGGACGCCGGAGAGGGAAGGCGACCAACACGAGACTGCTGAGGAGGAACGGTCGGCAGGAGGAGGGAGCTCGATGGATGACAGATCTGCGGACATGGAAGAGCGTGAAGAAATCATAAACGATAAGCGCCGCCAGATAGTCTGGAAGACTAAAACCTCGGGGCCCATGAAGATAGCGTACAGTAGCTATCGACGATCCACTACCCCGACCATGACGGTCGTCGCCAGGGGTGAATAATAAGGAAATTTGTCGTGCCCTCAAGGATGCTTCCAACCCAGCCAAGACCCTGGGAAAATTGTCGCACTATTTGTACGTAGGAAACACGACCATTTGGGATAAGATCAGGCGGCTGTGGCGGACGGAACAGATTGGGGTAGATCGAATATTTGTGCGGTGTACCATGATGGTAGAAACCATCACGGACGAGACAACTCAGAAGGAGATAACGCTGGCGTACCATCAGGGCAAAACTAATCACCGGGGGGAACGCGAAACGGCTCAGGCGTTGAAGCGCAAGTATTTCTGGTGGGGGATGAGGAAGACTATCCAGGAGACGCTAGGGGCATGTAAGGTCTGCCACCGTACAAAATATGACAGGCACCTACCAATAGGGCTACAAGTCGAGACTCCCACCGCGCAAACACCGCTAACGGACCTTCAAGCGGACATCTTTACCTGGAAGGGACACAAGTGGGTCACAGTGGTTGACCTATTTAGCAAAATGGCCATGGCATACCCTGCTCGGGAAAAGTCTTCGGAGGCAGTATTAGGAGCGCTGAGGAGGTGGTTCCAATTTTATGGAGTCCCCGATCGTATAGCGTCGGACGGTGGGACGGAGTTTGATAACGCCAACGTGAGAGAGGAGATGGAAGCTCTTGACGTAATATGGCATGTCAATACCCCAGGGCATCCAAAGAGCAGAGGGGGAATTGAGCGTCTCCACAGCACCTCGGGAGATCATCTCCGTGTTTCCCATGCCGACAAAGGGTTGGAGCCGGCAGAGGCAATGCCTAAGGCGGTGATAGCCTATAATCACTCCGTTCACACGACTACAGGGTTCTCACCGTTAGAAATCGTTTTCGGACTTCGCGGCCGTCGCCGAGACATTAGTAGTACGGTGGTGGGAGATGAGCCGTCAGCACAGCTCGCCAACAACCGCGTGGAGTTAGGGAAACTGTGGGGAAAAGCCTACGCGAGAATTACAGCCGAAAAGACTAGGAGGGTGGTCAGGGAGAATGCAGGCGTCAAAACGATAGAAGGACGCGTTATGATAGGCACCATCGTGTATCGAAGGATCGGCTCCAATCGGACTAAAGAATTTTCCCGTCATGAGGGACCCTTCAGGGTGATCGTGATTCGCGAACACAATTTAGTTACCATAGAAAGTGTTCGTGAACCCGGGAAGCGCAGGACTGTACATGTAGAGCAGTTAAAGCTTCCGGCGGGGAAGCCTACCGAAGTAATATAGTTTGGCTCTAGTATCCTCGACCTCCACACATCTCATTGGGGCCATAAATTGGTTTGTATATGTATACATATACTCTGTATCTCTTTTGTATACATGTATAAGTATGTATGCCGGGTTCCCAAGGGTTGTGAATCATGAAAGTAAGGCACGCCAGCAGCTAGCTTACGTTCGTAGCCACTCACGAAAAAAACGAATCGTACAAAATCGACTAAATTAATTTTATTGTAATTGAATTTATTAATTAACTGTATCAATAATACTCACTTTCGTGATCATATATTTGTGCCGTGAGAACCAGGCTTAAATGTATGACTTATAAATTAAAAAAAAAATGAATTTAGTTGGAAATTCATTAATATATAATATTATTCCGTAGTAAGATTGCTATAATTGATAAACTAAAAAATACTTGTGAAGGCACCGATCACTGAGTCAAATTTTTATTTATTTACGAATTTTACAATTTGTCTTTGTCATGGTATTTATTTTACAGTTTTCGGATTACTGACCGTGTATCAACTGACCTCGGCTGATTAAATCAACTCAGATCTGAGCGTCAACATCAATCAATGTCAACATGCTCTAACTACTCTATATAGGCTATAGGATATCTGCATGACCCGCTCGTCAAAATCTATTGAGACGGCACCAATCACAATCACTTTTGATCATAACTTTACATGCACTCACCGGCTCTGATCACGTTGATATGCTTTGTTTGTCATCCATGTGGTACCCTCGGGTGACGTTCCATACGATCTAACAATTTAATCAAAATAACCTTTGTTCAGTGTTCGACTCCAAAGTTAGGGGCTTATATTTTTGACAGTTAAGGTAGTATCTGCGTATATGCTCACGATGTCAATCATAAAATGATCTGATATATGCTACTTTAGATGTATATTATAAATCATTTGCTAATATGCTGGTTATGTTTTAGTTGAAATAAAACAACGGAAAGGAAGAAAACAAAATGTGACGAAAGTCTAGATTGGTAAGTTTTAAGATGTTTCATGTCACAGCTAACAAACTGTTGAAAATATAATGTTCTCATCTTTCCCCGTAGTTAAAGAAAAATCAGAGACTCGTGTTACATATGTAAGACGACATTCAGATATCAAAATCAAATAAAAAAAAATCTGCTACTAATCTGGTTAATACAACATTTTACTACAGCCTTCAAGAACAATTTACTAAAACCGTTAAATAGAACCTAATTATACTAGCTAATACCACTATGAATAACACATTTTGGAACAGAATAAAAATAACGGTTAGATTAATAATTCATATATTACTACAACGTTTTACTAAAACCTATTACTACAATCTACAACTTCCACATTACATTTCATACCTTACATCTTCTGCAAACCACTTATACGACTTTTTAATATAACCTATGACTAGAACATTATCTACAAACTACTACCTGCATATTATACAACCATATACTAAATTTCTTACTAGAACATTTGACTACACCGTTCTACTATAACGTCTTACTATCCCATTTTTTACAACCAACTTTAGTTGCCGTAACGAAATTAGAAGCGTGAGAACACGCAATACATGGTAAGCCCTGTTGTCGATAATGCCAATAACTAAGCAAATAAGTAAATTAGTGATTAGTCCCACGCCCGGACGTATGTGGAAACAACTTGCCAAGTAACCCCTTCATCCCGTGTCTGAATGCGTATTAAGGTTTATGTGAATGCCCGTTGGTATGTGAACTGTACATGATGATTGATTGAAGTTTCGTTTTCAATATAGGACGTTTTTCATCGAATCTCTTGATCGTCTTGATTCATAAATCGTTTTATTGGGTTGTAAAGTTGACAGTACTTTTAAACTGGCTTTAATGCAACTGTAAATGTTTTAAAGTTTTACAAACATTAATTTTAGAGGATGAAAATAGAGCAATTTTGCGATTTGTAGTGACATTGGAAATCATTTTGAATTGAGTACCACAATTTTAAGGTAATTCGAAAAGTTATAAAAGAAATGTAGTTATTATTGAAAATATTTTTATATATTTGATAACAAAGCGGGAGTTTGTAATAGTTGTATAAGGCCGCTACTTAATATTGAAAAAATACCAAAGGATTGAAGATTGTCTATTCTGAATCATGATTTTTATTCTTATACTTAAGACGATTAAAAAGTACAAAAATATTTCCGTTTTGCTCCACTTTGTAGTGTGGAAAAAGAGGATTACCTGGATGACACCCAAAGCTTTCCAGGCACACGCCCTGCTTAGTAAAGTGATTTTATTTTTAGATAAAGATTGCACTTGGCTAATGTGGTTCGCCTAAAAGCTATCTAATAAAACTATATGTACTAAAAAACAACCGACGAGACCCTGAAAATGGACCACACTGATGGGCCTCTAAAAGACTAACATTGCCAAAAACGGGTGGTCATTTAAAAATAAAAATAAAAATAGTAGCATGGAAAACAGGGAATTCCCAAAATATTTCTCGAAGTTTCCATGTAGCACGTGAAATTTTAACTAGCTTTGTTTGAACTTACCCCTTATATTCATTGATCATAAAATAATGTTTATAACCATAATTTGGGGCTCTAATTCCCTGTTACCGGTCTTGAACGAATTACGGTAATGTAGAGTGGGTATCCTCGTACTTCAATAACGTTTTCGAAAGAATCCTATTCGAACGCTTCTAACCCATATTTGAACCCCAAAACCTCCTTCCCAGTCATCAATTTGGCTTACGCTTAAGAGACACAAATGCTCAATAAGACCTCCGCGACTGCACGGCTTAGGGTGCCCTTTTGAATGTAGCACAGGGTTCGGGTATGGCATGCAGGATTGCTTTACAAGTTAAAAATCTCTTTACCGCAGACCCTTTATCTAATCCTGTCTGTCAGACTGGTTTTACTGGGTCCATTGTGGTTCAGATTATTTTAACTATTATCCCACAAATGCAGAAGCTCCGCAAGACAGCGTCCTATCCTACATACTCTTTCTTTACACTGCTGATACTCCTGCGAGTCCTTGCACTTTTGCTGACGACACACCAATTCTTTTGTCTCACCCCGATCCGTTTACGGCATCCAGAAACCTCCTAAATTACTTCACATTTAGAGAACAGGTGCAACCAAAAGCACTCAAGAAATCCATTTCTCCATTTATAAGCATTAAAATGTTTAATTTAACATTTTTAATTTTATTTAAGTATTCAGCTATTTATTCTAAGCGTCAGATTACGACATACGATGTACAATATTTGTTATTTTAAAGTCTGGTGTATATAATAAATGGTTTTTTGATAATAAAAAAGATGATGGGGCTCACTTCAAGGATGATTACACCAACTAAAATTGAATTAAAACCAACTTAACCTACGTTTACTGGACATCCTATTGCCGTCTGGGAGACTGGTGGAATCATGTTAAACGGTTAGTGAAGTGCTGCAACTAGTCAAATAATTTGTGTCTCCGGCTGGTAAACTCACCCACTCGGCACGCCAAGCAATGTGCACAGGACAGCATTCCTTAGCCTCTCGAAGCATATCTGAATACCTTACTCATCACAACGTACTGAAATTATTGTAGATTTCTAGCTGTGTTGTCGGTCAAGTGAGTATATAATGCAGGACGTACATCCGTGCTGGCCGGAGGAAACATTTATATGTCATTTTGAGACAAAGTGATAAGTTGGGTGAAGTCAATATATGCTGAAGTCGGTAAGACGTTTGAGGTGTACTTTTTCTATTTTGTCCCTAAGACAAAGGGACATTCCTATCCATTTGTATGCCCACATTACATTGAGAAAGCCCAGGGGAGTTACTTGCCCTCCTACTGTAGAGGATTTTGCCATCACCTTTTTCCCTTTTGGTAGGAGAAGATTACGCAGTCATTCATTACGCAGTAGATTGTCACTGATTACGTAACAAATTGACTTGTCTTTTAAAAGAGCCCATGTATCACTTACTCTATTGCTGTAAACCACAAAGTCGTCAACGAAAGTGATCACATAGCTTTCTTGAAGATTGTCACTGTCATCCAACTTCTTCGCCACGAATAAATAGAAGTTCCTCTCTTCTCGGCCCAGAAAAAACATGCCTACGTTTCCATATTTTAATACTGATGCCCACTGGGGGTGTGGTAGTGTCCCGGCCACTAACCTGCCTATACAAGGCCGAAATTCGGTCCTTTTTTCATTCCGGTGGGACCCGGCACTTGAAGCGAACACTGCTCTCTCTATCTCTCTGCACTGGCGCTTGCAGCTCTACTCAAACCATGGGTGTCTTATTTAACTACTTCTGCACTTCTCTTTCCTAACCTTGCTATGTTTTTGTCCGGAGCTGTCAGACCCCACACCTTCCTAGGGGGATTTTCTGCCTTCCTCTCGCTAAAACTAGCACATCCGAGGGATTCCTTCCATGAGAACGACCGACTCTGGGGCGCTACAAATTTTATCCAGTAATGCCCCCCCCCCATCGATCCAGCCAGCCCCTCTTCGGTTCACACTCGCCTTTGGGATCCGGAAGGTTTTCCGTCATGGTCATTTCGAGACCACAAAAACTACCCATAACCTATAACCTAGCCCGTACCTCTTCTCCTGAACATACTGCATCAGGCAGGTCAGTGGTCGGGACACTACCACGCCCCCAGTGGGCTTTAGTATTAATTCTCCTAGACATACTGTCAGGGCAGACCGTCTAAGATCTTGTGGAATCAGATCAATACGAATAAAGCTGCCCGCTAATAGGCCACCAGCAAAGGTCAAAGACCACAAGTCCACCCATTTTATCTCTTTCTTGACCGGCAGCGGCCGGGTCGAAGAGACCCTAGCTCGCGATGGGTGCCCCCCTACCACCCGACAGTCACAAATTTTTTAAAGTTGTTAAAGAGAACCGGAGACTGAACGGCACCTTGAGGAGCTCCACAGGCTAGATAGAGGGTACTGGTTTGAGTTCATGGTAATGTAATTCCCTTTTTACCTCATCAGAAATCATATGATAAAACATATGGATTATATGTGACATTTATGAATTATCCACCTCCTTATAATTTAATTCTAAACTATTCAGCTCAGAATGATGTAGAAATTTATGAAAGTTCGTAAATTAAAATAATTGTGTTACCTTTAAATATAATTCCAGGGTGATGAGTTCCTTATTCGCAGTTTATAACACCATTATTGAAAACTGGAAATAGTTAAAGGAAGTAAAAAATGCATTAAAAATTCATTATACTTATAAGTAATTTACTCTCTAATTATTATTCAAAGAAAAAGTTTTGAAATGTCCGGAGCTCGAACCAGGGACTTCCCTAATTTCCGGTCGGGAGCTCCACCAACTGAGTTATCCCTGTAAGTGCTTAGTTATTATAAAGTAATAATTTACGTTCTATTTCCCGTTCTATTTTTAAATGGTACCACCGATTTTCAAAATATCTCTCGGCTCTTAAGGGGACCATAACTTAAAAATGTCTTTTTCTCGGTTTGAATGCATAGAAAGTTGATAAATCAACATTATAAAAGTCATAACATGACAGGGTTGATCATATAATTAATTTTTCGATCAGGACTATTATATATGTTAGAATGAATGATGAATGATATATTTTATAATATTTTCCAATGTAAGAATTAACAATTTAATTACACTAGATCTAAAGCTACCTAAAAAATGTTTGTCCTTCAATAAAAATAATTTGCTGATTATTACTTATTTTTATTACTTATATGGCGAAAACAATAATCTGCCACCATCAGTATAGCAATTAAGATCAGTAAAGATTTAAAGTATTTCTATACGTTTATTTTGTCGAAAGTATGCCATTTAAATATTTGTGTATTATGTTGGCTTTAGACAGCCAGTAATTCCATCAAACTGGTAGGATCTCTGAAAGTGAAGTATTATTGATGGATGGATGGATGGCAGTCTGTAAGTGCAGGTTCAACAGTCAGTGGGGCAAATCTTTGAACATCAAACGTATCCAAACATTACATCTAAAATCCACAGTCGTCAGGACTGTGTTGAGAGCTCCCTTCTAAGCTACAAACTCATCCCTTCACTGTGATCTCAATTTGATAACTCTCCTTGGATTTTCCATATTCAATGAAACCCCACACATTTATCAAAATACTCTTGTAAACTCCTTATCCAGTAACACACACCCTTACAATCCTCCTCGTCAACTAAAACGGTGGTAGCCTAGCGATCTATTGTAAATAGAAAAGTATGTTATGGTACCCTGGTACTGGCCATCGTCCTCAATTTTGTACTGAGCACCTGTGGCTCTCCTGCCCTCTCTCTGGTCTTCACCATATGACTAACATTCCAAATGGGTGATGGGGGTATCTCCACTGCTTCCTACCCTTCCACCAGCTTGCTGGGGGAATAAACTTGGGAGTGGGGAATAGAATGTGTTTTTGTATGCTGTATGAATGAATTAATTGTACTTAAACATAAATTGATCATCACCGTTAATAACGCTGTACAAACGAATTGTAATTTTTAAAATAAAGATCTTTGTATTAAGTGTTAGTGGTGAGTTACAGTATTTGTATTTTTCTGTTTTTTGAAAATATGAACGAGCGGCGGCGGTATGTGTTTCCATGGCCTTGGTGTGCATTTGTTTACTTGGAGTTTATTGCCTTATGTTAAGTTCTGTCACATTGCCAATTTAATTATTTTTTCATGTATTATTATGGATGTGTCTCTCGCTGTCATTTAAGTAATGTAGATTTTTTAGACCAATAATCTGCTGATTATAACTGAAACAAAATCAGAATCTATTATGGGCAAAAGGTCTAGTCTCATTGCCCAAAGTATGATATATATGTCGATATCGTGTACAAGGATGTTGAAAACCGTAGGTGGGCACTAAATTTTATTTGTTTGTTTACTTAGCTTTAAATGTGTTATGTGCCATAAAAAAGGCGAATTTTATTTTACTTGCAGCCACATAAGAATAAGTGATTGGTACCCGTTTATTTTAACTTGGATTTTACGGTATTATAAAATCGCATTCGAATTGTGAAAGGAAGGCTATCCTCTCTGGAGCAGCCATACATACGTCAGTGAAACATTTACTGTTTATTTAGGGATTTGAATCTAGAAGCTGTAATGTGATCCGGTTAAGAGCTATATAAATTAATTTTTTATTTTATTATTATATTGGTATACAAAATCACTTCACTACTACTCTGAATGCATAACATATTTCTAAAGATGAATTCTATTTAAATTTATCTTTTAATTGTAGAACCTATTTTCAGTCACGAGTTCACAATCACATTTATTTTTTTTTTATTTTTTTTTTATTTTTTTTCTTCATAGCCCCTTCAAATTTACAGACAATCATATATAATTATAGATCCTCTGGCGAATCCATTTACAAATTATTCAATCACATTTAAAGTTTACAATAAATTCTATAACTATAAATGTAAACATTTAAAGTTTACTATAAAATTTTAAAAATACACTGGGTGAAATATTCCATGGGATTGTGACAATAAACTAACGAAAGTAATAGTACATTCAGGAGGAATACCAAAAATTTGAAAAGGAGAGATACCTTTTTTTGATCTCTCATTTCAGGATGGAAAGCTCAGATAGATGATTATCAGATCTGTCTGTCATAGAATAGGAAACATTATATAAACTTTTATGTCTTATTCTATCATATCAGTTATAAGATGTTTGAGAATGGTAGTATGACAGCCGGATTATATCTTTACATGATAGTTTGTGAGCATTGTAATTTTATTAGCATATCAACTACTTTAAGTAATATAACACTGTTATGTTTTGTTTTTTTTAATTTTAATTGCTATTTATCATCTCCTTTATGTACGCACTGAATGATGGTTAGGAAGGAAGTTGGTTGGCTTTGAGATTCCTAAAGGGGGAACGGCCTTTCATCGGAAGGGGAGAACGCTCACCAAAGAATACATTACCACATCAATTTTATTAATACACCCGGCTGGATCGTATCTACACCATTGAGATTCCTTTTTATATCTCGGGCTATAAAAGAGGAACCTTATAAGCATTACACGAAATAATTGAATTTAAAGGATTATCGAAGTGGTTATTAACTATCTTTTCATTAAATCGGGATTTTTAGGATTAAACCAACCTCATCCTTTATTTTAATTTTCTTCTGGTGGGAATAACGGAGAACAGCAAGGAGTGGGAAGGAGCTTATCACTGGTTGCAAGTCTTGATACTTTTTTTTGGCATTTTTATACTTACTATGTTTTATATTCGGCCTGTCTTTAAATATTTAGTAAAGTAAGGCAGTTAGGTAGCCAGGTAATAAAAGAGGAGATGATTTATGATAAGAAGTAACGTTTTGTTTTCGTAAAATTAATCAATTTTTTTAAATATTTCATCCATGGATTATCTTATATTTTTTCATCATTTTTTTTTATGATTTTTTAAAAGAAAATAAGCAGCTGCTGAAGACCTAAGCTTATTGACTATAAGCTATTAGAGCATATGAAGCACAGAATTTTGAGACAACAAAAAATCAATTCTAGCGACAATAGAAATATTTCAATCAAAACTACCTCGACTTATCAATGCAGCTGAGTATGTCAGAAATACATGTACATACCTGCTTTAAATGTGTACATACAATTCCATCAAAACCTATACAGACATCCGAATCCTCACAGACTCTGACTAGCAACACAAGACAACCTGACACGCCATGAAGATTCCGGAGGAACTGGATTAAGGTTAACTGTCATTAACATAAGCCTTCTTATGGTGAGACTTGAATGGATGTTGTATCTCGCATCTCATTCATGCCTATTCGTTACTATTCATCACCTCACTCACCGGTTCTATCACTTATTCTCTGTATACGGTTGTGAATAAATCAATATTACAAAAAATAAATAAAAACACCAACTAAAATTTGTTGCATTAATCGTGAAGTTAATATTTTTTTAAAAAATATGTACATAAACAAAATGCAGGACGTAAGTAGTGACCTAACACTATCGAGATATTATTTTAAGACTCTGCAAGAGTTTTTTTAATTTATTGTGAAAAACTACATAAACAGTATTTGTAGTCAAAAATTGTTTATTTTAACTTTACAAGAGTATTAAGTTTGCTCTTGAGAAATGTATCACGCAGAAAAGAGTTTCTATCTTCATCTAGATAAACGGTAAAATCACTCGTTCCAATCTAGAAACTGAAGGAACACTTTGACCTCAAAGGGAAGGAAAAACCACGCCTCACTGGTTATCCTTCGGTTGAGAAAGTATTTACCTGTTTACAAGTCTTGTACAACATCAATGTACATAGTTTCATATAATCTTATATTGACCCAATTCATAATTGATCCTTGAAAAAAAAAAACATTACAGAATCACATATTGCTAATCAGGGCGTTGGGAGCAGTCGATTATCAAACTGTTTGACTTTTTTTTTTAAATGCCAACTAATTCATTAATTAATAACACTCACTCAAGTTTTATATGAAAATTATATTTTGTATATACTCATCAAATAAAGTGAGACCTCTACGACGTGAAATTTAATATCTCTCGTTTGAAATCGTGACTACCATAAACCATAAATATTTGTTAACTGTCTTCGAAGATACCGCTAGACAGACTTGGGGCCGTACATATTGCAATATGGAATTATTACCAATAAGGGAGACAGCTGTCTCCCCCAGTTCTCACCAGAAACTAGGCACCCACTCAAATAACTTTTATCCAGTTTTCTATGTACTGCAATAATGAAAAAAACTTTCAAAATTGAAATTGTATACGAATAATTTCTAGATTTGAAGTGGTCTAAATGTTCTTTTTATAAAGGAGTAGAATAGTTTTTTGGGAGATCGGCTTAAGTTGATGAAGGAGATATTTCAATCATACTCATACTGATACTTCATTCATATTCTCAAGCCTTTATTTTCTGTTCCCCACTTTCCTCTATGTTTTCGTTCTCTTTCTTAAAAGCATTAACGTTATCGCCCATTCCCTCCCTACTCATCAAAGTGAATTCTTACAATTCTTCCCTGAAAACTTTCATCTTATAATAGATGTCTCCGGAATCCACACTTAAACCAGATATCCCCTCATTTTCTGTTTCTATCCCAATTCCCTTCTGCGCTACAATCGGTGGTGGCGTCTGCCTCTATGTCCACGATAGCCTCAGATCCTGAATTCTCTAATCTTCTTCTTCTGAGCCTTCACACTCCAAACGGATTCTCTACTCTGTTATTTATCGTACTCCTCATGCTGCCTTTAATCCTGTATTGGAATTGACTGTCACCAACCTTCCTTCTTTATTTCATGTTATCACTTAAGCAGATGGTCTAATTATTTAATAAATATCAATTTCCTTAGCAATGCTTCAAACAAACGGTTTCTTGTCAACCTTACCACTTCCTTGAATCTCTTCATAGCCCTATATTATGCTCTAATTATACGAATATCACAGATTCGTGGCTAGATTTTTTTTATCGTCGACTCCTCCGGCGGTCTAATTTTCTCTTTTCAGTTTCCAAAACCTTTCTTTTTGGCCTACGGTCTCATTTCACTATCATGCGATATGGATGCCCCACCTCCCAGGAATTTCACCAATTGTAACCTCAATTCCCTGACATTCAAAACCATCCAACCTGATCTGGAGAAAACTCAATGAGACCTTTTATATTCCTTCGCCTCCATCAATCCATTTATTTTTTTCCTTACCGCCATCTTCCTCACCATCCTTAACAAGCATGTGTCTTTTAAGACTTTCCAATCCAACCATCCCTCATCTGCTTGGTTGACTCAGGAAGATGAAGACTAAATAAGGGGGCGGAATGCAACAAGGAGGAGATTTATCCACACAAGGCACCGCGAAAATGAATTCCTCTTTAAAATACTCCGAAACCTTTTTCACGAGTCGTTATCTTCTGCGACGAACTCTCGCTGCAAATGGGACCCCTTCCGCAAATTTCCTCTTATTAGACCAAACTCCTCTCCAGCTTGCCATATTTCTCTCAACGACCTTAATTCTCATCTTCTGTCCATCCCAAAGGATTCATCGCGACCCTCTCCCTCCAGTCCAATCAACAACGCCCGTAATCTCCACCCACGCAACTTCTTTTTCTCTTACATTTCACCTTTCAACCACATTTCCCAAATTATGAAATCAAGAACTAAATTGGTAAGTTCAGAAGCCATTCTCGTGAAATCCCTAAAGATCTGTATCGTTACAATTCCTTCTCTTGCTTCACTTATGTAACCTTTAAATTCGAAATTTCACATTTCCCTCTTCCTGGAAAAGAACAAATTTTCTTCCATTAAATAAAGTTTCTAGCCTCACCTCCACAAAGACTAATGGCCTATATCTATTCTCTCTAACCATTTCAAACCCCCCGAGAAACTAATTCTATCACAAATTTCCTCATTTCTAGAAGCAATTTAAATCCCCACCAATTTGGCTTCCAGCCAAAATCACGCAATACCTAACAACACATATCTAGTATTCTTATCCTTTTAGACTTTACCGAGGCCCTTGATTGATTCATCCTTCTATCGAACTTTTTATTCATCTCCTAATCTTACAGTGCAGATAGCTGGTTTGAATCATTAATTGCTTATTACCCACCGGTAGTACTCAGCCCTGATCAATCTCCATCCCCATCCCTCTCATTGTATTTTGGTGTGGCTCAGGGTTCATCTATTTCACTATTACTTTTCTGTGTCTACATCAACGACCTCCATACATCTATTCATCACAGCTTATTCCACCTAAATGCCGATGACACCAAAATTGACCTACCCTTCCCTCCTAGTTTTCCTCTAATCCACCTCCCTATTCATCTGGAATGGCTGCACCTTTCATCAGTTCATCAATACTTCCTTTGATCCCTCCTCTGTAATACTATCATGACTAAAAAGCCACCTTACCTTCACGACTTCCTCTAATTCAAATCAGCGATCAAACCTCACCATCAATACTACCTCCTACCCTCCTGACCTGCATTTTCCTGCTCAAAAATCTGCTTCCTTTGACCGTTCTTTTCTTATCCCTGCGACAAACATTTAAAACTTTATTCCCATCTATATTCGTCGTTCATTAACTCTCTCAATCTTTATATCAAAACTTGACTAGTTTCTTATCCCCCCCCCCGATCTAAAAATTCTAGTCACTGTTTTTTTTCTGTTAATATATTACTCATCCATCCCAGCAACCTTCCATGCTCTTTTTCCCTATTGATAATTCCTATGTATTCTCAATTTCAATGTCAGCTAGACATTTCAATTTCATTGATTATTGTTGTCCCAGAATAATCTTCATTCATTCAAAGGCTGAAAAATATAACTGAATGAAAATTGTTTTCTGATAAAAATAAAAGCTAGTTTTTACAGTAACCAAAGTATAGTTTTATTAAATTCAAGCTGAATTATTTTTTCAATTTATTAGTATTAAAAATATGTAAGGTTAGATTAGCAAAAACATTTCAGGTTGCGAAACAATTATTATGTATTCTTCGTTTGAAAAACAAGTACGTGCACCACCTGACATTCTTTCCCCCCTGATTTCCCTCCTACATAGTGTCTTTTACCATCTGATAAAAGAACTAGAGAGAAATGAAATCCCAAAGTAATGATA
Organism: Acanthosoma haemorrhoidale; assembly: GCA_930367205.1. Classification (NCBI taxonomy): domain Eukaryota; kingdom Metazoa; phylum Arthropoda; class Insecta; order Hemiptera; family Acanthosomatidae; genus Acanthosoma; species Acanthosoma haemorrhoidale. The sequence continues at coordinate 43,840,916 of OV884015.1, read as the reverse complement.
TCTATTATTGACTATAAAAATTTTATACGTGCGAGACACGTTTTTCATTCATCATAGCATTGCAGCAATAGTTGCACGATCTTGTGATATTTATAAAAAGAGAAATTTTAAGAAATATAACAATGCATCTAAAATTATCTAAGTGTAGTTTTTCTCTTTGAACTTCCCATAATTATATAATAACAGGCATACAATCAAAGTAATATAGAAGGTTGTAGATAACACATTAGAAACTCAAGGTTTTATCAAAGAACGATAGTTGTATAAGTTTCAGAAATAGAACAAATTTTTTTTTATAGTATTTACACTAACTAACTAATAGCCAGCACATTTCAGAGTTGCACGAGTAACACACTTTCAAGATTTCAGATAGATCAATTTTTTTTTTACGACCACTATCTTAGAAATACAGACAGATAAATAGACAAATCACCTCGTGCCTGATTAAAAGTAGGGCCTCTCCATTATGTCTTGGTAATTATTAAATACAAAAGCATAGGAAAAATATCTACAATAATTTTACTTGCAGACAAGTGCAATGTGGCTGCGTTGCAAACTTACTGAAATCAGTCCTGTTTAATTCTCAATGCGGGCACTTAATTGCTCTTCCTTGTTGTTAACGAGTAAAACAACCCAAGATTAGAAGTGTAGTTAGTCTCTCTTTGGCATCACGAATCGCCATTACCACTTTTTAATTAAACAGCGCATGATTCTAGAAACGCACGATTTGAGTCGCTTCAGAAAATTTAAATACAATGATAACATGTATAGGCTAACCTTCAAACAATCAGACTCGAAGAACTTATTTCAGTGTTTTGATTTTTTTTTTTTTCACTCTTACTAATTGATAAAAAGATTAATGACTCATTATTTTGTTTATTATTTAATAAATATTGATTAAACGCATTCCTTTTATTCTAGAGCTTCCATCTCGACAGAAGGCTGACATGGAACCGACACACCAGGATAAAAAGACAAGAACTAAACAGGCGATTTGGACTATTGTACAGACTACTTCGAAGGACATACCATCTATTTACAGAAAATAAATTACTAATTTACAAAGCTAAACTAAAGCCAAATAAAGGCATAATCCTTTCAATCCTGAGAACAATATTTAACGCCCCTTATCACGCCAGCAACAAAACCCTTTACCATTCTTGAACTCACCCTTTCAAAATTGATCAAAACTTACCCAAACAATATAATCCCCTAGCCCTGCCATTAAACTGCTACTGTCATTACAAAATGCCACACATCCCTATAATCCTCCTAGGAGACTAAGTCGGGAGCGACCTGCTGATGACAGTGAGAGTCCAGGGGGTGGTCAGTTTCCCCAATCATGTCCTGAGCGTCTGTGGGTCTCACGCTTCTGGTCAGTCTCCACTTGCTCGTATTTAGTGACGTGGAGGAGCTTGGGGGACTTGACTCCGCTTCCCCTTTCACATGTCAAGGAGGTGACAGCCATGCGGATTTGGGAGGTCCTTGGGCTGTTTGTAAATACTGTATGAATGAGCGAGTGAACAAAGAACTGTACATATGACATGAATGAGAACATTTATCACAATTACGTATTGCCCAATAAAAGGCAGAATGTAATTTTATCGCAACAAAGATTTTTGTTGTTTATTCTATAAAGGGCTTTGTGCAAAGCTGCCTAACGGGAAACAGGTTATAATTATGTTTCAAGGAAAATGAGAATTTTCAGGTAAGAGGTATTTTTTCTTTTGTGATGAGAAGAAAAAAAGATCAGACACAGAAATGACTGAATGACGTTATATAACACAGGTTAATTAAAAAAGAAAAACTCTTTATTGTAAAATAGATTCTGCCCAATTATAATTTAACTAAAATACAGAATATAAATGAATGGCATGACAAAAGATTTAAGGAATATAAATAAAAAAATAATAACAAATATTAAGTTTCGGCAAAACAAATTTAGTACAAACAGTTGGCTTATTTTTTTTTCTCTTGTTAATAAACAATTAATTAACTAAATGCAGCCAGGATATAAAAACGACTATTCCCAGAAATATGCCTTAGTTTGCCTTATTCCTGTTATGCTCGGCATACTCTTTCACACAATCTCTCTAATGATGATTTATGTTACATCAAAAATAATTTATTATTTTTTCTATTGATTTCTCTGGAAATATATAGAAATATGTATTCATTACAAAAAAAACAACTACTAAATAAGTTCGAATTCATTTTGTCTGATAAACCAACCCAGGTTTATCTGGGATATCCATAAAAAAATATTAATTTTCATGTAATTCATCTCTAAATCCCATTATTTTTCATATATGAACTCACCTCTTGTTTTGTTATGGTCTCTAATAGCTTTTGAAATAAGGGTTAAAAACATTTGATACAAGAATTTAATTGTAATAAATTAATAATTTTAATAATAAGTAATGTTAAAATTTTTTATGATAAATAAGAGGTTGCAGTTAAAAGAACTTATAATACAAAAACCAGAGGCCCTGAAACGAGAATATTTTTTTCGTTCCTGTAACCTAACCGACAGCTTATCAAGTTTTTCAAGTGGGAGTTAAACATATCAGAGAGATTGGATTATTTTCATTGTCTAATGTCTCAGTAAATATACTGACACAAGAATTTGATTGTTTGTACCTGTTTATAAGTAGAGCCACTCAATTCCGAGCCGGTATTTATTTAATTTAAAATGACTATACAGAACGTACCTTCATTTTCTCGTTGTGATTGTAATGTTAATAGCGACCTGATTACATCGCTGTCCTAATCAGCGATACGTTTTATGCAGATTGCATATGATACGTTAATGCAGATTGCAATTTTTCAAGAAAGGTTACATTTTTTTCTTAATTTTGGTTCGCCAAGTAACTATTCAGTTAGATACTGACTTTTCTTTACAAACTGAGTGGACCTCATCCATGTACATACATGCCTGATACAGGAAAAATGTAGGATTGCAGTAACCGGTAGGAGACATGTGGTAAGTAACGTCTAATTTTATTCCTAAAAGCTTTTTATTTTATTGAAGCCACTGAAATTGAAAGAAAAAATTTGTCGAGAAAAAAAATTGTAAGTTATGTACTTAATCTAAACCACTAACCAGCAACTAGACCATAACATACTCGTATACACTAGGTTGGAATATTTAATCAAAATTTACACTGAGGTGTCGTAACTCACAGTTTTTTTTAGACTGTCAATAATTGCATAGTGGGTTGTTATATTTTAAATACAAGCTATTCTGACGAATATGAATATTTTTTATCTTTACCGAAGCTCTCATATTTTATGAATATTAATCGTTTTACGTAGTTCAGCTGTTTTTGATTGAGACCACTTTTTAGGCAAGTTCCTTGCTAAAGAAATGTGACGTCACACACCCCTAAAGCTCGCTAGACAGTGTAGAACTGCGTCATAACTTGGAACCACACCCACACTGGAATAATCGCTCCAAAAGCCATCGCAGGCTCAGATATCCTTTGTCTGACGATGCTATATTTCTCATTTGGTTGCTTATTTTAGTTACTTACTGCGAAACAGAATCACGTTTCGGTTCAGATGGTTGTTAAGAATTCTTCTGTCCAATAACACGCGATAAATCAATAAATAAGCTAGTATATTAGCAAAAAAAAAAAAAAAATTAAAAAATAGTAAGAATGCCTAGATTTTATTACGATACAAGTTTATTTATTATTCATACAAATAGTGAAAAACGTAACTTAGCTTTAACATATTAAAATGATTTAAATATTTTCTTCGTAATTTTTACCCACTTATTTACATTAATTGATTATAAATTAAATTGTATTTTTTAAATATTTGTAGAGGTGTAAAAATTCATTACCTGATCAGAACGGCGCGATGGACCATGCATATTTCAGCCTTAATTATGATAAATCAATAAATAATTGAATGGAATTACCAATAATTGATTATCTGGAAATACCACGAAAGCATACACCAAAGAAAATACTTAAAATTTATTTAGCATTATAAAGAAAGGGGAAATATGTTTTATATATTTAGTGTAATTAGATTTATTGTACTACAGAATAATTACAGTACCTTATACCACAGATATTCCCGATAAAACTTGCCAAATATGAAATTTGGAATCTAAACAACGAATCGATTAGCATAACAAAGCAACAAGACAATACCTGCCTGAGTCAATAACAAGTCTATAACTCTGTTTTTAAGTAACTAATGTTACTTATAAATACGTCATATTCCATCCATTCGCAACTAAAGTGAGCCGTTCCTATAATACATCATGAAATCTTTCTCAATTTTCAAGAAATCTATTTTTTTTATCTAAGTATGTTTATATAATTTTCTCATTAATTAAAATATGATTTATTTGAAATAGTTTCTTCAATTTAAACGTTGGCTGTAGTTATAATAGCTTTATCTGACCACGAGTGTGAATGTTACTGGCACAATCCAGAATCGTGTGCTGATATGATCTGACTGTGAATCCTTGATCTCTAGCGTGAATTGACCCTATGATTAAGTTCATTCAATCTTCCATCAAAAATGGGGGGGGGGAGTTATCTGATAATAAATTGAATAATTTTAGACTTATGTTCTATACGGTTGAGTCCTAACGATCTAATGTTGAATCAATTTAGCCAAAGTAGTAGTTACTGAATGTTGATGTTGAAAAATGTGAATTGCAAGATTCACATGGTACTTATGTGAATAAAAAATAAACCTTCCTCTATAATTTACGTCTTCGGATATTTGAATCCGCACGTTTAATGGGTCGAAAGAGCTCCCATTTAGAACCCTCAAAATAAACTGTTGGAATCAACATCCTATTGGATGTATTCTAATTTTATTGAGGGCCAGATGGCTAAATAAACTGGTCCAGTTGGTCCCTAAGCTTAATAGACCGTTCTTGTTGAGTGGTTCTAATTTTAATGACTGTTCTACTTTTGATCGAATCAAAACGGTTTATATTACGAGCTTTTGTTGTATTTGTAATAGCTCCGCTTTTGAAGGTTGTTACTGATATCACAATAGCTCCGTTATACGGATTTTATTTATTTTTGAAAACCATCTATCACTATTTTTAAGAAGGAAAACCTCTCGTTTGCAGAATAAATCATAGCGATATGTTGTTAAAATTTAACATAAGCTGAATATGTAAGTCTGCTTGGATTGGTAAATACGGCCTGCTATCTGAATATGTCCATATTCCTGGCAACAGTGCCAAAGTCAGGAATTAAAATTTATAACGAATATTTAAGATGCTAATTTGTATTATATTATAAAAAGAAGCATAATATAAAAAAAAAAGATGCAGACATATTTTTTAAATTTATCCATCATGAACAGTTCATTATAGTTAATTTATATTTTAAGCACCTAAAAGTAATCTAGAAATGATCCTAGCATCCTTTTACATCATTCTTTATTTAAAAATAATTGATACATGGTTCAGTGGCCTTAAATGAAAGTAAACTATTTTTATTTGTTCAATCATTATGATAAAAACTGCTTGGAATTGTCGAAGGAATGCAATTTAAAATTTCCATAAATTATTCTTGAAATCGCATAAACAATCTAAATAGCTAAAATATTAAAAAATGATTAAAATTGGTCAAGATATTATTAATTATTCGATTCTTGTTATGAACATTACAATTTTTTTTTTAAATTTCTTTTACATTTTCCTTGCGAGATTGTAGAATAGAATGAGAAATAGTATATATATATATATATATATATATATATACTATATATTTTATGTTAAGAAATCTTGAAAGTTATCAAAATTAGGACTTTTTTTTAATTTCTGCTATTTTTTTTTTTTTTTACATTTCGCGTTATTGAATTCTTAACCAACACAAAATGAGGATAATCCAAGGCTTTGTGGTAAGCACTTTTACAATTTTAAACCTGTGTGACATACATACAGAAAGAAAATTGACCCCTCCCCACTCGTTACTAAAATTTGAGTGGTATTAATTGGATAAAACACACGGTTGTATAAAGAAAAAAATAAAATATATTAATGTCAGTATATGTGTCAGCCAATTCTGACTAATGGAAATAAAATAATTGACCGGGCTAAGAGTCGCTGATTGACTCAAGTCAACAGGGACCGTGTTAAAAAACAACATAAAACCCAACGCTTGTTATTTCTGGACCACATGGCTTCTACCACAGGCCTCCTTTTAAAAATTCACTGGATTGTATGAACGAACTGTATACACTATATACTGCTAACTGAATGTTCCTGTCCAGATGCCAATCAATATTTTATGACCAATAGCCATTAACTATTTTATGTTTAAAAATTCTACCCCAAAAATATATTGTAAGCTTCAAATCAGATTTTACTGGAGGCCACATTTATTTCAGAAAAATTATGTAAATAAATCAAACACCTTTTAAATGAAGTATTTCAATAATATTCAAAATATTGGTTTTTTTTCAGTGGGACTTTTGCGTGAATTGTATCTTCCTTACAAAATATACCTGTACAAGCAGGTGTTTTGAAAAGTATGTTATTTCACTTATTTTTAATTATATTCTGTTAATAAGATTAATACTCCTAATACGATAATACATACTATTGATCAGGACGTATAGATATTTAGTTTGATAATTTGCAATATGACCCTCCATATTTTTTTATAGCTTTGGTTTTATTATTAGCAACATCATATTTTTGAGTTCCCTAGTGCCAAAAGTGGTTGCGGACAAGTGTTAATATAAGTTTTGAAATACTTTTTGTAGTTATCGCCCATTAAAGTTTCAAAAATATTTTATATTATTGGTCAGGACTTCGGGATAATTATTTTAAGACCCTCCTTGATATGCGAATATAGAATGGAATAGAAAAAACAAATTATTCTCGGACCAAGTCCCCTGTGAATAACATTAATGTTCAAATGACTAATTCGCATCTGGCAAATAAAATATACTATAACATCATAATAAAAAAGGAAAACAAAAACAAAATCGGGATAGCAACGTAAATTAAAGAGTAAACCTCTATAGGAATGATAATAATAATAATCAATTAATAAAAATAAAAACTTCTTAAGTGCTTTTAGTAAATAGAATCCGTAGGATCCAAGTGTAAGGACAAAAAAAAGGCAAACAAGAAAAAAACAACAGTAAAAATGCAGAAGTCTGAACAGAAAACAATAAAATTACCACAGAAAACAACAAGAAAGATAGATAAAAACTGGCAGCCAACATTTATCTATATATAGTAAACAATCAAATAAATACAATTAATACAAAAATAAAAGCCTAGAAATATAAAATATGAATGCGTGAATCGTTCCCAGACTAATGAGTGTCTCTTTGGGCGGTGAGAAGGTGTTGGAATAGAAAAGTTTTGAAGGCTCGTAAGGATGAAGCATGGAAGATATGATGTAGAAAATTCCAGAGGGTAGTAGAGCGAGGAAGGAAAAACCAATCTTGTGCTGCAGTTTTGTAGGCAGGAGTATAAGGGCCAGACAGACGGGAACTTGTTTCAAGGAATGGACTGAGGTTTTGAACTGTAAAATATTGTTTATATATGGGGCGTGACGAGAATGGATGACTTTAAAAAGAAATGAACTAAGGAAATATTGTGCACAGAAGGAGGGGACGAGACAGTGACTTGGCGTGGAGGTTAAAGACATGGGAGCATCGTGGAGCCCCAAAGGCAAATCATGATCTAACGAAGCAATTCATGATTCACTTCAACTTGTCCCCGAGATATATGTTATTATAGCCCAGTATTTATTTAATTTAAAATGACTATACAGAAGGTTGCTTCGACTTATTTCAGGCCCCTGCCAGGGCTGGCCAGGCTTGACCTGGCCGACTACAAACCCTTGCCTAGGTACCCCTAGGCTCCACCCTCGGTAGACTCTCACTACCTTCCTGATTCCACCCGCCTCCTTTAGGCATACCCCACCCTATATCATTCTCATACATCCTTCAAATGGGGGACTCCCCTTAGTGAAAGGCACTCATTAGCCCAAAGTAATTTTCTCACATCCTATTTTATAAGTTTGAGAGCTAAGAAAAAAAAAAAAAAAAAAAAATATATATATATATATACAGAAGGTACCTTTATTTTCTCGTTGTGATTGTAATGTTAATAGCGACCTGATTACATCGCTGTCCTAATCACAATTACTTATTGCCTAATAATGCAGATTGCAATTTTTCAAGAAAGGTGCAATGTTTTTCTTAATTTTGGTTCGCCAAGTAACTATTCAGTTAGATACTGACTTTTCTTTACAAACTGAGTGGACCTCATCCATGTACATACATGCCTGATACAGGAAAAATATCCAATTCACCAAATTGACTCCAGTTTTTTGAAATAAAGCAATACGTTTAAATTGAAAGAAAAACATTTATATCCGGGCTGGATTATTTAACTTAAAATTCTGATATCTTTTCTTTATTTATAGACTGATATCTGTGTGTGTCGAAACGCGTAGGTAGTTTTAATAAAAAAAATATATTGGTTGGAAATCTCAAAATATCTTATTTAATTATTTAAATATACAAAAACGTTTATTTTACAATGGAATTAGTCAAACTAAACAAAAATAAACAAGTAGAGTCAATTTGGACAAAGTACGTCGTTTCTATTCCACCAAAAAAGTACTTTTTATTCCCCAGTGTTATCCATTTACAACCGGCACCAAATAGCTACTTTTATTACTATTAGATACTTTATATTTAAATTGACGGATTGTAAATAAACTATATTGCTCGATGAAAGCATCTACACAGCAAATAGTATGATTTGATTGATCCGTATGACCATAGTATACTCAGAGCTGGTATCACTGTCCACATTACGCTCATGGGCAAACACAAGAGGACCGAAGGCTTCTTTATCACCGCTCTATCAGGAGTGATTAATGGCCGAGTCTTCAAAACCCATCTTGACCTCCCACTCACTTCCCGGCTTCGATGAATTGATCGCTCCTCCGCACAGTTCCTTTGTTCGGCTCAAACCGTCCGGACTCGGAGCATTAGCCACTCAATTAAATAAAACCATAAAGTGTCCGGAATTTCTCTGTAAGAATCGTTCTAGGGGATACAAATGGAAACCGTTCAAAAGTTTTTTTTAATTGAGATTCTTTCAAGCGTCTACATGGGATTAATCATTTGTTAAAATCGGAGATTCCACGAGCCCAAGCTTTCTCTTTTAAAAGTAAAATTTAACGGGAAATATTTTTGTGTACATTATTTACACCGACTTTTCAATGGACTTTGTAGCTCAGGATATTAGAGCCTCACCATTTAGGGTAAATTATAAAAAAGCGAAAACCGCAATTGACCTAGAAGAGAAATATTTCAACTTGCAGAAATATCATTACCACTTTACCTTTTAGGGGTTTTAAGTGCGTCTATCAGAATGTAGGGACAAAGACACTTGTAATCTCGAATATCTTGTCTCAATATTTGATTTTTTCGTAAGAGTTTTTGAAATGTTGTTTCATTGTCTTGAAACACATCCTTTAAATATCTTAGTATGCTTAGCAGGCTCATAAGGCAGCGATTCTATTACTTCATAGATACTTTTGCTTGGTTACAGGTTTCAAAAGTTGGTTGGAAAGCACCTGAAAGTAAGTATCCTTGTGAGATCTGATGATGACTGTCGGGTTGCCACTAGGGGAGTGCCTAATCACTCTAGCCCTGGTGACAAGTGCGGATTCTTGTAGTTTATAACATGGACCATGTTCCATGTCGGCGTTAATATCTCACTCCATTTTATTGATAGGGATGTGTTCCGACAATACACTGTGTTCAGGAGAAGAGGTACAGAGGTTTCATAAAGAATAAGACCAGTTTTCAGAGTTCGGGCGGGAGATCGGCAGAGTAATAGGTACAAGTCGTCAGAAGGAATGCAAGGGCTGTGAGACAGGGTGACGGCGCAGAGGTGTGGCAGAGAGAGAGTAGACTAGTAGAAGACTGAGGGGACTTACTTCCAGGGCCCTGGGGCCCTGGCGTAACGCGACCGAGTGATAGCGGCTGTCGAGATGAGGAGACTTGGAAAGAGTGGTCCTACAGGGCGAAACCCCTTGATTTAAATACTGTTCCCCCTTCCTAGTGGAAGGTGGAGTCGGCTGAACGGGGTATGTTTTATGATGCCCAGGTGGCCAATACCCCTTAGGTTTATGACTGTTGGTCTAAAATGGTGTGTTTTATGGCTGCTAGGGACTCACCTATTTAGGTTTTATGACCGCCTAGAGGCGAACGTAGGTCTGCCGGGTTCTGTTTTATGACAGTCAGGTGGCTTATCTTCTCAGGTTTATTGCTGGACCTTCGACCCTCTGTTACTTGTTTCACGACTACCGGCCCCTCCATGATTTATTACCAGAAAAAGCTTTTACCATGTTTTACATCTAGTTATAATCCATTATATATGGACCAGAGTATAGGGTGATTAACCACTTATGTAGTTAGGGTAACTACAATGACTATGCGGAGCCTGATTAGGTCTCTTTTCCCCATTGTAGTCCGCAATCTGTTTTTGTTTTCTTTTTGCATGTTTGTAAAAGATCTTGTCAGTATTGGCTGCATTTTTGTACCTTCGATTAGGAGGCTGATCCCCACAGTTGAATTCCTTATGCCCTATGCCCATCATCATCATTTTTTGTTTTGTTGTGTCATAATCGATGGTCTATGAATAAGTGTCGTCAGTTAGCATAAAATTCGATTAATATCATTGATTTTTTATTTAATATGTAATTTATTGATATTTTTTTATAATAATGGTCATGCCTCTGAATAACCAAACACTAGTTTAGCTGCCGATACGATAATTATGTTTTGTGTAATTCTAAACTGAAAAACAAAATATAATTAATAATCACGTAAAACTTATGACCAATTTCATGTCTTCTGCTGGAACTGAAGCTTCCTCAAGACTAAAATAGACAACGGGAGAAATTCCCTTCTATCGGCTACTAGGAAAAAGGTTACAATCGGGAACATGCGAAACCGTCATCAGTGCTGCCCTGAATGCCATGTTTTTTCTGTATTCATCCATCACTCAACATTTCTAAAACAGAGCTTGCGCCGCCTATCCCTAGTTGGACGTGCAGAAGTATTGATGATGCAGCATTCATGGGGTGACACACCTAAAAGGCCAAACTCAAAACGTAGTATTAATAATGAAAAGGCAGTTCGTTATGATACTGGTTGAGTTATTACACCAGTCAGGTCTCACTCTACCACGTCCTTCCATTAGCTGATTAGACTCAAAGTGGCGATGGCTTCTAATTTCATCCGAACGGCTGTCCATTGAATTTGTCGGGGACGGGAAAGAGTGCAATTTGGCGGATCATACCGCCCAGAGGTCTTTTGACTATAAAACTGAAACCGGTTCATTAACTATTTTATATTATATTTATAAAGATTTGCAGCTCTAACGAACGAACTAATGAAATTTGCACGACTAAATTGTAAAATTTTTGCTTTTTATGTTAACATATAAACTCTGTGTTTTTAGGTGATCCTTTTTCTTACGAATTATGTGAAAACAAAACACTCCACTCAAACCATTGCTGACTTATTAATATTTATTAAATGATTCTAAAGGTTCGTTCGTGAGAATCAATTAACCTTGATTTGAAGGATGACGCACTCTAAAGGGACTAGTAATCTCTAATATCTTGTCCCAACATTTGATTTTTTTGAAGAGTTTAGGAACTGTTTTATTATTGTCTTAAAACGAATCCTGTAAGTATCTTGGAATGCTTAATTATTTTTTGGTAGCCGATTTGTTTTCGAGGTTTCAAAAGTTGGTTGTAAAATACCTGAAAGTAGGTATCCTTGTGAGATTTTATATCCTGTTTCCTCCTTTGTAGTCCGTACTGGGTTTGATTCCCACCAACTTATATCCTGTTTTTTGCACCCATTATTGGACTTGAGACAAAAACTAAACAGCATATTTTCAGGTAGAGTGAAATATACGATTAAAACACCAGATAGATTTTTTTTTAACGCCCGTCATCAAAAATCATAGGAAGTGATCGTAGCGTAACTAAGTAAAATATTGAAAAAAAATCTCTCGCACAGTATAAAAGAGTTGTTAACTTACAGAATTCGAAGACTGTCTACAAAAGGTTTAGCATGGGGTGTCACTTTACATCTGATTCTGGAAAGAATTTAGAAAATCTGCTGAATGTCCCAGTCGGGTCGTCACGAGGGGGGTGCCTAGTTACCCTAGCCCTGGTGACAAAGTGAGGGTTGTTTGAGTTTATAACCTGGACAATCGTTTAATGACGGCTTTACTATCTGAATCAATTTTTTGATATGTATGTGCCCCGACAGTGCACTATGTTCAGGAGAAGAGGTATAGGGTAGGTAGGTAGGTAGTTTGTGTGGTCTTGGAATGATCACGAATTCCAACTCGGTATCTGAGGGTAGGCGAAATCCGTCCGGGTCCCAAAGGTGAGTGTGAACCGGAGAGAGGCAGACTGGATTGCCGTGGGAGACACTGCAAGGAAAATTGCAGGGCCACGACTGCCGTTGACCGTGAGGGGGAGGTCTCTCCCAAGGAGCTGCTAGTTATAGCGAGGCAAAGGCAGAGAATCTCCCCCACTAGGAGAGTATGGGGTCTGACAAGGCCGGACTAAAACATAGCGAGGTTAGGAAGAGAGTGGTCCAGAGGGTTTCAAAAATGAGAAGGCCAAGTTCTTGAACATCACCGCAGCCGCACGTCATCAGTAGCTAATCGTCGGGAGAATGAATTACAGCCCCAAACCTCGGGTCTTATATACCCATTTGGCTTCGTAAGTAGCCAATCAGCTTTGGTTTTATTGTACCCAATTCCAGCTTAGTATGTGGTGGCCTTAATTCTTTGACAGCCCTGGACTGAGTCACTGATACCTGACCCGGGTAAGGGTCTCCAGCCCTGGTTTGGTTCGCTTTAGTACCTGCTACGGGTAGCGGGTGGCCCAGCTTCTATAACTAATTGGCTTGCAGCTGCGTCTTTATTGTTTACAACATTTACATTGATTTATGGTTTGGTAATGTATTTACATTTGTTTAAATTAATTTACAATATATATAGAATAGAGTATAGGGTGATTTATCTTATGTATTTAGTGGTCGCTACAGTCCGATTTTCACCAGTACTTTTATGACCACCATCGTAGTGTGTAATTACAAGCTCTCACTTTCGGCTCGGCAATTAATGTTTTCTAGGGTATATTTCTATTTTTTTTTTTTAATAGAGGTGACTATGGTGCCCTTGTTGGAATTATAACTGTTATAAGATTGAAAAGGGATGTTTATATAATAAAAAAAGCTGGGATATTCGGAATGTGAGAGGAGTGGGGCGAGGGGCCCCGTGGATCCAATATCGCAGGGACCCTGGACCAATATAGAAGGGTGTTCCCTGACATCACGTTGACTGTGTGTGTGAAAGTTGGCCCGAAACCGATCCGACTACTTTATTACTTCAGGCCTACCTTGGTTTATTCAATGCCTAAGTGTCTTTCATCTCTTTATACTCCTCGCCATTTTTTTCCAGGACATTCCAGAATAAGAGGGGAATCATGGTGACAATCGTTTCCGTTCAACGTCCGCCGCTTGTGCACTTTCTGCCGTTCAGATATACTTAATTAGTTGAATTTGTTTTGGCGTAAAAGCCCGAGGCGATCAACGCTAATTTTAAGTTGATTTAAATTCATTTGGTAAACACTAGACCCTGCTAGGACGCAGAACACATGGCACCGGAGCCTGACAGAGTTCCGGAGACAACCGAGTACCAAATGCCAGTTGGTGGTTATAGATAGGGCTTTCATAAGAAACAGGACCCGATTGGAGGATTGGAGGAAAAAAACATCTAACTTAGATACATTAGTACCTTTCACCGATTACATTATTACATTTCCATACACATGGAAAAGTCCAAATCCAGTTAATGCGTGCTAACAAGCTCTGAGAGACCAGCGATGACTCCATGGTCCCAGGGGTCCAGAGCACTGACCATCCCGACCTTCCTTCATCCATAGCAGCAGGTACTATTTTCACGTGGCACTGTGTGAGGTGTAATTATACTATCTCTTTTATACTATTTGTACTGCATATAAATAAGAATTTTATAATTTTTACATAGTGTTAAATGTTGCGGAGTAAATCGGTTATAGAGAGAAAAGTGACTATGGTAATAATAGTCTGTTCATTATTTTTTAATGGTGCTAGAAATCTTTGTAAACGCTTTGAGGGGACGTTTATTGAAATATCAAGGGGAAGTTAACGACTGTGCTTTTTATCCCCTTTTTTTTTATGAAAATATATTAAATCCAAAATATGTGAATTTAATTTATTGCCAAGCTCGAAGGATGAGAGTACTTTCAATTGGGTATAGGGCTTTTGTCAGGAAATATGTTCTACAACAATCAACTAGCTCATAGGAAATATTAATAAAAATAACTCATAATAGGGGCATAGATTACTGTAAATAATTTATAAGGAGTGACCGGGTGAGACGGATAGAAGGTGAGAGGTCAAGGAATGGGCTCAAGATCAGTGTTCTTCTGTGGATTTGGGAAATGGGCTAGATGATTTCACCTGAGAGTAGGGTTTCTTCCTTGAGAGGAGGTGGGCAACTGCCGGCTCTGCCCAACTAAAAGAAGATAATATATTCAAAAATTTGTTTATGATAAACTTTCAATCTGTTTTATTGGGCAATCAGAAAGAAGATAATATCTAACCTACACGGCCACATCACAAGGCAGTTAGAAACACTAGTACTGGAGACTCCCACAAGTCAAGACACACAGACAAAGGTGTATCTCTGTGGGCGAAAAAAGAATTTCTGGTTTGAAAAAAAACAAAAACTACATCTCTAAAAATCAAACTTGGGAAAAGGTCGACCAATTTTGTTGAATTTTACTTGCGATATCATGTGTCCAAGTTCAAGAGTTATTTTGGATTTATAGATTTGATTTACGCTGCACAGTTAAGGACGATAAATAAAAAATAATTTCAAAAATATTATGCTTACTATTATTTGAAAAACAATTCTTTGTTGAAGAGGTGAATTTTTAATAATTTCGTGGCATCGCGAACCCCCTTTAATTAACTACTATTTTCTTGTGAGATTCGTGTAATGAGCTTGTGCCCCCCTCCCCAAAGAAACAAGACACTAAAAAAACATTGTATAAGCACTGCTTAAAAAAACATAGTATATTGATTGCTTGTAAAGATTGTAAGGATAAGTAAATGGATGTTTTTAATAATTTAAATAATGTATTTTCTAATTGCGAAAGATAAATTACTCTTTATAATTTTTTTTGTCCAGCCAGAAGTGTTTTTTTTTGTTTATTTGCGTAACATAATAAAGTTATTCTTGAGGGAGATGATCCCAGTTTAAAGTTCATCGTTTTCCTCTCAAATATCTATCTAAAAGTTTTGGATAAACAAGAATAGCACCATTGTAGAATTTAATATTCCTAAATGAGATGCCCTTAAAATAACTAAAACCGATAACAACCTAACAAAAGCTGAAATTAAATATAAAATTTTATAAGTGTTTGTAGGTGTTTAAATAAATAATTTATTTCATTTAGGGTAAAAAAAAAATTGGTTGCTTAAGTTATCGGGGAAAAAATGTTTATGCCCTCCTTAAAGAGATTTTATCCAGACTTGAGTCTACCGTGATTGATGATAGATCGTGGCTGATTACTAACCATCTTGAATGGAGGATAAGATTGGACTCAGTAAGCTAGATAAGCTTTACCTTAGGTCTTTTCATTTGAAAGTACCTCACTAATTCGGTTATCATTAAATTATACTATGAATTTCTCATTTATATTATACCTATAAAATATCTTCCTAAATGCAGCACATTCAAATACGAAACTAGTTTTCGACTTATGAAGCGCTACGAAGATCGAAAAATGGTTTAGCATGTGTTGTCACCAATGATCTTTTCGATTTCAGTATAACCACTGAAAGCCCTATTTTCACCAATACTCAGACTCAGATAGCAACTCAACTGAAAAGTGGGCGAGGGAAGGGAAACCGGTATTGTCAGGGATGAGCCCATGTTTACAGTGCATTCCCTGGAGGGGAGACGTGTATCAGGAGTTGCTCCAGGAATTCCCTGTTTCATTCGTACAACCGCTCAGATCTGAACGTGTATGAGACAAGGTGGTAGACCTAGAAGAATTTAATTTACGATATCGTGCACAAAGGTTTTAGAAAAAAAATCTATTTCACGCCGATTAAATAAAGAGGAATTGTCCTCAAGAGACTCTTACAGACTAGATAAGATTTCTATAGCAAATAAAAAATAATTCATAAAATAAAAAAAGCTTATAAATAATTATCAAATGTACTGCACCACACAATATATACTCTATCTTCCTCTAAATAAAAGTTATACCTTGATTGTTACTTGAAACAAATAATCCAAACAAAATCACATCGATGGGGTTCGCACATAAACATGATTAACATTAATCTTGAACACCTCTTAAAGTAGTTTAATTGACTTCTTAAAGTTCACGTAACTCCTCTTCATCGGATGAGGAATTTGCGATCTATCATTTAATGCCCTACTTAAAATGAATATACTTTTAATGCCAAGAAATTAATTAATGGCACTTAATGAGAGTATTTTCTCCTTCATCCCTTAGTTCGAACAGCAAACTCACAAATACTAAAGACACACAGGTTATAACGTAAAGATTTCTGGTTTTAAAAAAACTTCAAGTATGGGAGCTGTATAGTACAATTAAGGGGTTCATTTACCTTTATGTAATAAGCCCACTTAAATGATAATTCATCCCAATTAAACCAACGAGAATTTTCACATGAAAGGGATTATAGGGTGTGGTAACATATTTTTTTTATTAGCTAGTTAGTTCATTATTAATTACTGAGAAACTGATTATTTTAAGGCCCCTCACCTTTTAAAATATGCCAAACTGGGACTAGAATACCTGAGAAATACCTGAACAGACAGGATGTCATATATCTGCCAACGGGAAAACACTTTTGTTAAATAAAAATCATTTATATTTATTCTATTTCCATAATATCTTGTTTTACAAAAGTATTTTAATAAACTCGGCAGCATTATCTTAAAAAAAATGACAACATTGATTATTGATGGACTAAGGACTTCGGTGATAACTACTAAACGTCGTACACAAAATAAGCATTGATTTAGCGTAAATCTGAGGAACAAGTTGTTGGATGTGTGTTCAAATAATCAAAACTACATTTATTTTGGTAGACAAAACTGGAGTGACTCTACAACTTTATTTATCTATTGTCAGAAGCCACTTATATTTATCAAAGGTAAGAATGCTTTTATTTCCAGCGATCGGTAAGGAAAAGTCGGGCAGAATTATAATACGGGTATGTACTGCTGTCATACAGGCCGGGTCACAATACATGATCACTACACATTGACCGCATCCAAATGTCAGTCAATAAAGATGGCGGAGTATAATTATCTGTTGTTATTGGTTCGTTGTTAAAACTTTGCGAAAATGTTTCATTTGTAAGGGGAATAAAGAATCAGAAGAGTCCTTAAAAAATAAACGGGAACAACACCCTTCTTCTTTTTTGAAGGGGAATGAGAGTTTTGAAATTATTTTTGGAACAATCTAGGAAAGTGACGCATGTTTTTTAAAAGTATTTTTCGACATTGGATCTAATGGAAATAAAATCAAGCTGATATGACATGTATTATTATTCTGTTGGCTGTGAACAAGTTCCTTGGTGATCTGAAGAGCTATTCTTCTGAAAGGCACACATTGAGTGAAAATCCACACATATGAACCCTTAATTCCGAATACAGATTAGAACTTGACACCAACAAACAAAAAGAGCGCACAGCAATGCTGTCTGCTACAGTATTTTAAGATGACAACATTAATAAACAAATATCCTTTAGGAACATATGAAATCCAGTACCTAGGGTATGTGGCTTATGAAAAAAAAAAAACTTTATAGATTTTATTTTTATTCAATATAGCTTCCGTTAGCTTCAATAATTTTCTCCCTACAACGTTTTTTTTTATCACTTGTTCTAAGAATATTTTTGGCTTTGAATCTATAAATTCGAGAAATGAAAATTTCACCTCGTTTTAATTTTTGAATACTTTGCTTTTTGAAAATGCGTCAAACACTGAAAAAAATGTCAGTTGGTGAAAAGTCTGGTGAATATGATGGATGTGGTAAAGCTTCTATTTTCAGGCCACGAATGTTTTTCGAAGTTAACACATTAAACAGACACTTAAAACATTTCAACAAAGTTTCTGGCGATCAATCAGATCATGTAGCACTGTCTGCATTTTTTTTTTTGTTTTCCCAATAGCGTTTTAGTTATTTGAAAGTTCTCTACTTGCCTGATGTAGATTGGGCTCTGTTAAAGGCTTTAATTCATCATCGTCGAGCTTTGTTTCTGGCCTTTGACGAAATTCATTCTTAAGACTTGTATTGCCGGATTGAAGTCTGGAGAACCACCGGTATACAAATCTTTCATTGACTGTACCATCACCAGAAGCCATATTGATGGTACTAAGGCTTCTAGGAACTAAAGGCTAAAGGAACCATCATGTCCAAGTTTAACTTCACGTAAGAATATAACCCGTGACAGCTCAAATTCCATTGAGAATAAAAATTACAAAAACACTTGAACAACTTTACAATAAATTGAAAGATATAGCATGAAAATGAAAAAGAAATATCTACTGCTTAATTTAATACCGATTGTATTAGTGATGAAATCAATTTTACGAAACAAGTGATGAATTCTTACTTTAATGATTTCATCAAAATAAATAAATCTGACATTTCATTCCTTCCAACCCAAACATAGAATTTGAAAGAAGAGGCAGTTGCCTACCAGTTGCCTACCAGTTGGTAGCTTCATTTGTAGACCGTTACAATGACGACGCCTTACTTGATTTTCAGTGTTCATTTCTTGCATCCAAATTTAATTAATAGTTCCAAATAGTAGGTGCTTGAATTATCTATTGATATATTGGAGACCTATATTGGAGTATGAAAAATTCTTGAAAACTTTCTGAGAAAGATAAATCCCAATACTAAGTTATTTCAAATTGGAAATCGCCCCATACCCTCTATCACACTTCAACGATCAAGTCAGCTACATACAATGAGTTCAAAAGCAACGATGAGAATCCTCCTGAGAGTGTTTACACAGTCATAATTGAAGGAGACTACTTACTTCATGCAGTGAAATGGAGCAAGATAACTATTAGATCCTACAATGATACATGTGTTGTCTATGTGAGTTACTCATTTTTTTTTTTCATAGCCCCTTCAATTTTACAGACAATTATATATAATTATAGATCCTCAGGCGAATCCATTCACAAGTCATTCTTGTATTTCCTGTAGCATCGCTAAATTATATACAGGTCCTGTTATTTTATAAAAATTATATTATGAATAAACAAGTATAATGATATACATTATACGTGACTGGACTAAACTGACTAATAAAGGTGATGGGGCTCACCTCTTTGATCAACCTTAAAACTAACTTACATACTAATTCTTATCCTAATTTTTCCCCGACAGTCTGTTGCCATCGATGCGGGAGGGGTGGTGGGGTCATAGTGTTAAACACTGGGTTTGTCAGGTGCTGCAACGAGTCAAAAAACTTAATGTGTCTCCAGCGGATGAGTTACTCACACATTTCCCAACTCAATTTTTGACAACGGAAAGTACTCCAATGTGTGAGAATATAGAGGGATTTCCAACCGCGAAAACAAAACGCAGCTAATTTTGAACTGATACAAGTGTGGTGAGACGGTGATACTTGTTAATTCTGCAATTGCGATGGCTCAAGAGTTTCAATCTACAATTGTTAGTCAGGGTACTGGTATTGTGCTCATTACACCCCATGTCCCTGGAATCAGAAGGATATAATCAGTACATAAAACGTGTTTTTTTTTTCTTAGAATTTCTAGTAATTACCATCGATTTGTATCTTATTTCATTACCTTTTTTTTATTATTTACCTCTATTATATAATTTAAATTATTATTATAATTTTGTTTTTCATTGAATTTGTTTAAGAATATATTTGTAGTTACTTTCAATGGTAAAACGTTTTAATTAATAATACACGATACAAAATAAGATAATAATCGCCTATAAAATTGGGAATAACTTTTTTTAGGGTGGTAACCTTTACATACTTAAAATAAAATATGAATTGTCGAAAATTTATTCTAGAAAAATACTTGAAAACGAAATAAAGCTTCATTAATTTGAGGGCGTGATGGATGATCTAATGCCAGCTCCAGATAATATTCTGAAATTTAATAAAAATATATGGGGCGAATAACAACTTTCTTATGGCTTGATGTAAAAAGTAATAACAAGAAAAATATATTAAGGATAGGCGCCCTTGTGAACTCAAGTTAATTATTCCAATATCAGCACTCAGCTTGTTATTACTTTTATTAAAAATAAATCTTAAAATTGTGAAATTTAATTCCTTTTAAAATGCAGTTTGATGTACACTTATTTAATAATGTGTATTTTTTTTATAAACATCTTTATTTAAAAAATTAGAATTTGGTTTAGTTTTTAGTTTAGCCGTTTTAGAGGGCGAGAAAAATTGTAAGGCCGACTGTTACTGAATTATAAACTGACAAATTTGAAGGATTTGCAACATCTTGTGTGCATAAGATCAAGGGCATTTGGCCCATGGAGATCAATGTGAGGTAATGAGTTTCTATTGTAAAAGGGAGCGTTGACCAGAGTTCTTAGGGCTTTGGATTCGTTTGATGTTCAAAATTTTGGCTGTCCCTCATAGTTCAAATTGGGTTTAGCAACTGTTCACGTATATGCAGTTGGTATTGTTGTTTAAAAAATACATTTTCATATGCATTTTTGCACTATGGGTTGTTCAGCGAACGTTAGTCTCTCAAAAATATTCTTTAATTGGAAAAAGATCAATCAATGTTTTACCTATTACGCCTTACACCGAAACAATAAAATAAACATAATTCCATGAAAGAAACATGATTTTTGTGTGTTAAAAGGAACATAATACAAAGAGAAAAATTGAATGACTAAATACTAAATATGGAAATGTTGAAATTAGTATCTGATAACTAATTTAATAAATAAAACGATTTAAAAAATAAATGCACAATAAAAATAGGATTTTTAGATAAACAGGCATAATTACAGAAATGATACTTTGTCAATAAAAGAGTATTTTGAGGGGACTAAAGCTTAGTTAGCAACTTATAGTGGGAATATACATTAGTAATTTGTATATCAAAATTTTAGACAGTACAAATTAAGAAAAAACGGTCTTTGATATGAAAACATAAATGTCGAAGAAACTAACCGTCGACTCAAACACACCATTGAGTGTACTGTAATATTGGAAAGCACTGTTTTACATCTTTGTTAAACGTTAAACGTACGCGTGTGTTTCATTTGATTTGAGAGATTCAACGTTGTACATTTATGGAAATGCCACTTCACAGGCGTTCACCGTCAATGTCGCAGTTGAAAAAGTTGTGAATTGTGTGGGCAGAACATGAAATATTTTTAAAGAAATGACTTTCATTTGTTTTATTGGCTTCGTCAAATCTATAGAAATGGATTGCGGATTATTTGTATTTAATTACCTAGAGTGATTAAGTGATAACAAAAAGCTAGACCGTGGCGAGACTGACTTTTATTTCTTTCTAATCTTCTCATGAAAGAAGTACATTTTTCCTTTATACTTTAAAATTAAATGTTTCTTATCTGAAGCCTTTTCAATTTTTCATTAAAAGGCTTCTTTTTTTTTTCTCCCGGCATTATAAGATCTTTTAATTATCTTACTAAAGAATGTAGACAATAAAGTATTTTTGTCATTTATTTATTTCATTTTTTATTCAGGATTGTCGCTTTATACAATGGAGCCTTATTGTCATAGTAAATCCATTAGTTAAAGTGCATTTAAAAAGTGCTCAGGGTACCCAATTAAAGATCTCAACGTCATGATTAATAATATTCAATATTTGTTGAGTTTGAGTGTCATGCCTTTAATTCTTAGTATTGCTTGATTACACTATAGCAAAGTAAGCCTCAGATTTTTGATGCGTTCTAAAATCTGTGGTAAAACAAAACTTTAAAATTGTTTTTGCAACTGTAACAAAATTGTATGATGAATCGCACTTACTTGAAATGTAAAAGATGGCTGAAGCAGTAGGCTAGATTGTATTCACTAGACATGTACCAAGTGTGCAGCAGTGGAACTGGATTTCCAAAAGTTAGAGGCTTGTTGTTGGTGGCCCAAGCGCCGTGATGTCCACCATTTGGTCTGCTTTACCAGATCTTGAGAGTTGCCATTTTGCCGGTAGCGGAACTCATCAGAATAGCTCGATCAAGCGACTTGGACCAGATTACAAATGGGTGACATTATTTGTCCTTTGGAGAACCCAAAGGTGAAAAGTAGAAAAAACAAGTCCTCGTATCTGAGTCTTTTCAGTTTTTTTTTTAGAAGTGTTTTACGCGTGACAGTGGGAGTCCTGGCAATGACCAGTTTCTCAAATCATGTCCTGAGCGTCTGTGGCTCTCGCGCTCTTGGTCAGTCTCCACTGGCTAGTATCCAGTGACGCGGATGACGGAGGAGCGTGGGGGACTTCCCAAGACTCCGCTTTCTCTTCGCATGTGGACTTGGGAGGCCTCTGGGCTGTCTGTAAATATTGTATGAATGAGCGATTGAATGATGAATTGTAAATATGGTATGAATGATAGATTATCTTAATTAATTATTGCCTAGCAAGGCATATTGTAATTTTAGCACCATAAAGGAATTATACAAGGAGAAGTGTTTTAAAGTTTTAGTATAAAATATGTAAAAAAATAAAATGTGTTACAATATAAAAATTCAAAAACGGAAAAATATATTAATGCTTGGAAGTATTAATGCTTACCTCAATGAATCTGGTAAAGAAAATGGAAAACTGCTGATATGCAGCTTTTGGAAGAAAATGAGAAATCAGGAAAGAATGTAAAGAAGTTGGCCACTTGTAAGGTGTTGGGAAAAATCGAAAAAATAACATACAATTATTAATGGAGGGTAGTGAAAACAACGCTGCGCCCACCACTCATACGATTGAAAACGTGGCCTTGAGAGCAGCTTGAGAGCAGACAGTCAATTAGAAACTAGTAGATACAACGCCTCTACAATTTGTGAATTGTACTATACAGGCTCCTGACGTCTGGAAGCATTCAAATTTATATTGCGAAATAAAAATTACTAACTATGTGACAATTAGAAAACCCAAATAGTATGTTTTGTTTTTCTTGTCGGTTGCTTGAGAAATGGACATATAATATACCGATCAATAAAATGTATGCACATACAGGAGTGAAAGAGAACGTGGATGGAGAATTCCTGTTGAGAATAATACAGTGTCTTCGTTTGTAGGCAAACAAGAAACCTACTGTCGGGCTAACAAGCAGACTACAAGGAACAGGGAGGGGGGGAGCTCAAAATGATTAGAGAGGCGAAGGTAAACACAACAAGCTATTTCAGGCAATTTAACGACATTAATGAATACAATGAAAAGATCGAGCGAATATTTGCACTACCAATTAAGTTCAGTAAAAAATATATTTATTGAATTATTCATATGACACTTCCTAGTGATCTCAGTTTATAGAAGGTTAGCTACAGCATTGTGTGCACAGGACTAATTTACCTTATTAATCCTGTTTTCCAGTGCGTAGGAGGTTCATAAAGTAAGTAGCAAGATTTACATATTTATTTTTTTGTTGATAAAATCGTTGAAATTGCATTCGTAAACCCTAGATTATGCCTTCATTAGTGCTAGATAGGTTCTGGGTTCAGACCCTTAAGCGAGGAGCGAAATTACCCTTAAGCTCTGTAAATTAGAGCTAGGACGCTTACTACCGGTTGGATACCTGCCCTTAATGGATTTAGCAAATAAGATCTTTAAACTCAAATTAGTTATGTATCACTGAGTACAGATTAAAAATATCTGAGCCAGTTAAGGAGAGAGATTATTTACGAACAATTTTATAAAATATTAAAAGAAATACCTGATTTTACCCTGAATAGTTTAAGTTCTTCAACTCGCTAATGCATAAAGATAATGCGTTCGTTTGTATATCATTTGAAATGGGAAACAATTACACCTTTACAATTACAACACAAGAACATTTAAACACACTTCTTCTGTGGTTTTCGCGTTCTTGGTCAGCTTCAACTAGCTCGTATTCGGTGACGCGGCTGCCGGAGGAGCGTGGGGGACTCCCACAGACTCCGTTTCCTCTTTCCCCTCTGAGGAAGGTGACAACTATGCGAATTTGGGAGGTCTCTGGGCTGTTTGTAAATACTGTATGATTGAAAATTGTAAATATGGTATGAATGAGAACATTTGTCACAATTACTTATTACCCAATAAGGCAGATTGTAATTTTAGCACAATAAAGAAGTTTCTATATAGACATACTTAAGCGAAACTTAACAGCTGATACCAGCTGAAATCAGCTTTATAATAAAAATAATCGGCTTAATAGTTTTGACTTAACTCAAACTTCACATACATGACGTATCTCTGAAAGCTGCAGAATTATTCAGACTTCCTATATTTTACCGTTCAAACTAATTTCCGCGTCATACAGCACCAACCTCACCAGAGCCCCAGTCCAAAAGAGCATACTTTCTTCACCGCTTTGGCCCGCTACGGCAAACACAATCCATCTTATAGGTGCCAGTATCACAAATAAGCCAGTATCTTTTAAAGATGGAAGGTTATGAGATTGCAACTTTATTAAATCATTACTGCAGTTTCATTACATTGAATCAAATCTTATGATAACAATATTTATTAGTATTTTTATGGTAACATCTTGCCTAACAGTTTTTTTTTTTATTAGACATTAATAATTATTTTATATAATTGATTTGTAATCTGTTAGCCAGGTATTTCTTCAAGGTAAAATAAAAGAATAAAATTGAGATAAAAGAGTTCAGACATAATATTGATTATAAACTTACCATCCATAATACATTTATAAATGGATATTCTATTATTTAAGATATTTGTGAGTAGAGGTATTATAATATATTCTGATAATTTCCTGCTGAGAAACATTATTATGTAATCAAGTTACGGCTGTGTTCATGGGGCATGATACCGAACAAGTCACCGCGTTATTTTTTAAAAATGGGGATCGGCATCAAAAGAATGTTGATTGAACGAGTCGATTTTAATTGACTCACCAGGCATTAATAATTGTATATATATTCAAATTAGTTCTTTGTCGTGCTCTTAATCCTCTGCCCTTCAATACATGCCTCAGATATTGTGGGGTATTTACATTTCCTAACTTATAGAACTTATGGAATATCTAATAATTGAAGGGATATTTAATCAATATGTTCAATGATTTCAGTGCCAAGAAATCATGATAAATAAGAAAAAAGATAAAAAAAAAAAAAGGAAACATAATTGACTAGTACGCTGTGCCACACCAATCTAAGAAACTCAGACATAATTACATATTAAATCACCTACTTCATCCTGATAAATAAAGACTAGGTTTTTTAAACTGTTTCACAAAGGTCGTTCATTAAATAAAACAGTCTTTTGAACTACATATTATATCACATCATACATAAATCACATCTACTATCATATTATGCATAAAAAAATATTATATTAACCATTGATAAAATTAAAACTATTGATTCTTTTGGATATTCTAGTATATTCGGGATGAGAACAGTGACGAAGTGATGAGGTCGCCGGAACAAGTTTACCAAGGACACTGACTGGGAAGGTAGGCGCTGGAGTATAAAACAGTTGCAATGCACAGTGCAGTGATCGAGGAAGTACGGGCTTTCTTGATGGGTTCGATGTGGTTCAGTGTTGTTTCCTGGCGTTGTCGAGTGTTGTTCGAGTATGCTGATAAAGGCCGCAAGTCTGCGTACTGAAGCTGTCAAGTTGCCTTCAAGGATAATCCCCCGGTGGGTGAACGGCTCATCGTTCCTACAAACCATTCCAGTCCTACAGCTCTCTGCTCAACAACTACACTTGTTAACTAGGTTATTTACTTTCCATAATGCATTCAATCCTTCCTATCATTTTCACTAGACTGTAAAGAATACGCAGAAGTTTTTTTCCTGAATCCAGTCAAGGAGTTCCACAAGGAGCCTGAGTAGAAAAAGTAAATTCAAACAGGAAGGTGGGGTGTTGCCTTTCTCTTGTTGGTGTTGATGAATGTAATAGGATAGGCATACAAATGATCTAATCTATATAAAATTCTAAAGGTGTGTTTCTCAAAATCTTAAATTATTTCTATTATATTCGAAAAGAAAAAAATAATTGAGAGTGAACAATAGAAACCAATCCTAGCACTAATAGAAGTTTTGCTTATATCTTTTATTCTTTTCTCTTTGTTTAAAAAGTCTTTTACAGTAACACTTAATTATCGGGCAATATATCAATATGTATTATTCATATAACAATGCGAAAACATTTCTTTTATTATTAATATTTAGTTAAATTTTTAGTTAAATTCCTTTATTGTGATATAATTACAATCTGCCTTTTATAAGGCAATAATTATTATTAATATAACTAATAATATATAATATAATCATTATTAATATAACGAATTTATCTGAGATGTGACACAAAAACAAGTCAACTGTTGATGAATAAGAAGTAAAGTGTTTCAATCTTCTGGATCAGAATATGGATGTGATCATTTTGAGACTCTACTCAGCTTGATAAGAACTTTTTTAAATAAACATTATATTAATTGTATAATGGCACTTTTATTACTTTTATGGAGCAGTCATTATGATAATTGGAGCATAAAATGGAACTCTAAATTTCACCTCTAGCACCGCGATGACATGAAATCAGTGACTTATGGCGAATCAAGTATAATTCATATTCCTGGTCAAGGAATTGAGGTCTTTAATTTGATACCCTCTTAATATGATAAGAAAATCTTTATTTGGTTATTACCAAGTAATTTTTTTTTCAAAGCTCTCAAAATTTTAAAAGAGGAATGGGAAAAAACTAAATTAAGACGTAATTTATAGGAGTGAAGGGATCCTTTTACTAGGAGGAACCTATTTGATGGGATTGAGTACAGTACAGTACAGACTAGTTAAATTTTTTTTATATTTTTTTTTGTTCATAGCCCCTCCAAATTTACAGATAATTATATATAATTATAGATCCTCAGGCGAATCTATTTACAAATTATTTTTGTATTTCCTGTAGCATCACTTAAGACGCTTTATTTTCTTTCATCAGGTTGATTTCATTTTTGGGAGTAAGTGGGAATACGTTGTGAACACGAATTTAATGACAGTTTTAATAAATTTATGTAATTATAGTCTACAAATCGATTAAATAAAAAGTCTTGTCTCTAAATAGTGTTTTATTGGCGTACCTATTTAACTAGTCAATCACCTTCAGTGCTTGATAAATATAAATGAAAAAGCCCAAGAAAAATATTTTTTTTTATTATAAAAGGAACATTCATTATTTTATGGTGGGTTGAGTTTTATTACCGATATTGAAATAAAATGATACGAAAAACGCTTTTCAAAAAACACTGCATAACATTAAATAGATTTGATAAGCTTATGAATACTATTTACACAGAATAATAATTGAATAGGTTGAGATATAATCTTTACTGGTTGATTACCAATTAATTGTTAATACTTAATAATGTCTATAGAGTTGTTAGTAATTTTCTATCGTCAATTTATCAAGTTAACCCTTCCCATATATCATGTGTTTCAGTAAATTAGAGGACCCAGAATATACGAGGATTTTTGTGAACTAGTTTTGGAAAAAAATAACGGACCACTTAAAGTGGTTAATTATTTAGTGACCGTCACTATTGCTATCTGGCGAACAGGACACTATAAGTATTTCGTCAATATGGTGTCAGAATAACTGCTTGTCATACAGTGAAACATGTATGTTTACACTGCAGAAGTGACTATTTCAAAATTGGTCTCTGTAGAGTATAACTGAAATGTGGTCAAGGTAAAAGGACCAATCAATATATCCCATTCAGATAATGAAAACGTTCAGGAGCTTCCGAGTAGCCTTAGTTACAAGTGGCAACCCACTGTCCAAATTGAAAAATAACTGGGTTACAGCCATACACTCCTAATCGTTAAAAAACTGGCTGTAATGTTTATCGTTTATTTGGACTATTTCCCTTAGGATTAAATCATTTCTTATTTTTAGTCTTGGTTTATTTGGATTTAACGTCCGTTCTTACTGCTACTTGGGGGGGGGGGTATTTATTGGTCGCAACCATTTTGGTCGAAGGGCGCGGATGGTAAATGACGAATGGACCACCTTTACTCCCCTTTAAGGAAATGTAGTGCACCGTGTTCAATACGAACACAAGTACTGATAAGGAAAATTATCTTTTTTTTTCAATTAACATTTGAGCTTGAGTTTTAATTTAATTAAAAAAGCCTGAACTGGATTTTTTTTTATCTAATCATTGGGACTGAGCAAACATTGGCTGATATATAATCTAAGCTTTACCATCTAAGGATATCATCAAAAGGATTCTTCTTCTAGGAGATATTTAATGAAATTTTCCTCATGAAATAAATGTAAATTAGATTTAATATAAAAAACAAAACAAAATATACATTGTTAGCCAAATAAAAAAAAACTTGAGATATAATCCAACTCATATTTTTCTGAATACTTTAAACTTGAGCAGTTACCGTTTATTTTTCAGTCCAATCAAGAATCCGAGGAGCGTCACTGTTTTCTATGAATTCTTTGCAAATTATTCAAATAACTTTATCCCCACATGTAACGTCAATAAAAACATATAAACATTTTTTTCAAATTTATTTAACCATTTAGCATTCATCCGTGTGAATTTATTCCATCGAATACTTCCTGCTCACTAAACGAGGGAATCTGCTAAATTTATGCATCACTGAATATTCATAAACATTAACTATTACTAAAAAAGTCTGGGCACAGATACCAGATAAAGATACAGATAACATCTTTTATAACTAAAATTTAAAGATAGAAAACAATGAATTTGTGTTATTACCATCTGAAAATAAGAATAACTAAACTATGTGACGAGGCTGTAAAATTTGATATCGTTTTCAAGATGACATGTTAACATAATTTTTTTGATTCCCAAATTACTTATTAATTAATAAATTTTAGTTATGTGTAGTTGAATTATGTTGTAGTTGAAAATATTTTTTTTGCAGGGTAATCAAATGGAATTTCATGTTTTCTCATGTTTATGTCTTAAAGCTTTCTTTAACACTCTTGTTAGGGCATACAGACAGACATGCAGACATAGAGGTGAATACATAACGGTTTCTGATTTTGAAGAAAAGTCAAATAATTCCAATAAAGGCTTGAAAAATGTAGCTGTTTCTAAAAGACGTGGTATTTAAAAAAAATAATTTTGAGTAGGATACGAATTCGAAGAAGAGCGTCGGTCTGGTTAACAAGATGTTACAAAATCTTCTACTCGTTACAAAATCTGTCATTAACATCGTGTTCACAACTAAATAAGATTTTTATGGTCGTTTTTTTTTTAAATTTTTCCTATTAGGCCGAAGATGCTAAAAATGAAAAAGCCCAAGAAAAAGGAATGAAGTGTCATTCTTAATTTTTTGAAAAAAAAAAGAAGGTATTTTCAAATCTCATTAAGTATTGAAATCAAACCTCGATGCTGGGTTTACTAATGAGTATTATGGGCTAGGACGTTAGTGGAATATTATTACAAAACACCATTAAAACTCTTTAATGTTATGATGTATCTCATTTGATTTTTTTTTTATCATGGAGCAGCTACTCTAGCAGTAAAGATCACATTAATTTTAAACGTTTTTTCATTATCAGTAACTCTTATTTTTCATACGTGTCAGACTGACAGCCGTCTGACTTTATTTGCGATTTTGAATCCTCTGTTAGACATATTAACATGAAATTTTAAATCGCGATTTCATTTGATTACTTGATGATGATCTTGATAGAAAATATTTTCAACTCCAAAAGAATTGTTTCACTATGTCATCAAAACTTTCAGCCGGTCTGTAATTTTTTCAGACACATGGTAGTTTCATTTGAGCCCCTGACGATGCTAAAAATAAAAGTACGCGGTAAAAAATAGTAAGAGGCGGTGATCAGTTAATTACTGCGTATAATTACCCAAAAATGTAAAATAAAATCAATCAACTTATTTTCAAACATCTGTAGCCGTGGTGACCGATTCCCAGGTACAGTGACAGTCAGTAGAGCGTATTAGGGACACTACTTGTGAATGTGTACGCTAATAAAAATAATTCAATAAAACTTAGGAAATCAATCGATAGTGAATAATTAATAAGGTGATCAAAACTTATTTGCACGATGCCGCTCAGTTAATTTGTTGATAAAATAATAATGCATTAAATTCAGGGTTCTGATTGCATAATAGCTGACTAGAATCTTTTTCATAATTATGGAAGGAAGGCGCCTTTTGAAAATAAATCTGCTATTAACGAGACAAGAATCCAGTCTAACAAGCTGGGTTCATAGCGATAATGTGTTTCCAGACATAAAAAAACGAAAACCTGTATATAACGCACTTAGAGATTTCTGTTTTTTAATCTAAAGCGTTGTGAATCAATTGGCATCCAGCTCTCTAATACGTCAATTTCTTGTCAATATACACTTATAAAATCAGAAAATATTAATAGGATAAGCTTTAATAGAACTTACATTTTAACAGGCATTATTCCGTTTGACTTCACCCTAGTTACTTATTCTAACATCATTGTATTTGGCCCTATTGATAATAATATCTCGTAAGCAATATGCGCTTATTTAATTACGGCAAATATTTTATTGATTTACTAACTCGAAGAAGACTTTAAAATCCTCAAAACTTTACCTAAAATAAATTACCTTGATAATTTTTTTTAACTGAAGGTGGCTTTTAAACTTGGTGTATATTGCACGTGGCATGGATGGCTTCTGCCTCTTGGATTTAAGGTTCTCTTGCTATTTAGTTAGTTAATTACTAACCTTTGAGTCCATAGGCTCGTGACCGTTACTTTATTTATTAGGGAAGGTCCTAACGTATGTAGTTTTTAGATATGTAATATACTCATATGACAAGGTTACATTGAGGAAAATATCAAAAAAAGGGCTTTTGTCTCTTAATAATGTATATCTGAATTATCTACGAAAGGAAAAGCCCATTCATGTGAATTGATTCAAGATAAAAAAAGCTCCATAGTTAATAGTTTTATCAGAAGACATTAATGAATGAATGAATGCATCAATGAAGTATCTACTTATGTATATACTGAAGTACTTATACATTATTCAGAAATGGTACATTCGGCTACGGAAAAAAAATACGGCTACTTATTGCATGTCGCTGCACTGATATATTTGATATACTGTATCCGAATACACAAACTGTAAGGCAATATATAAGGGAGGTACCTTTTCTAAGGATACATATATTCTTTTATATATTTACCGGACTTGCCCTCAATTGCCACGCTGTTGTGCTCGTGATGGATAATTAGAATTTTTGATTTATAGGGATCCCATCTATTTATACAACTACTAACAGATTTAACTAATATTAAATTATTGTAGTAATATCATACACGCGTAATTATTTATTATTTAGAAAGAGTAAAGGCCAATTTTCACACTTATCAGCTATCAGATAAGAGGGCTCACCGTGTCGTGGCTAAAGGGTTTACACTATTGAACCCCTAAGAAAATATTGACCCAGACCTTGGAGCCATTGGTTTCTAAGCAATGAACATGAGGTTCCTTATCTATTAATAAAACCCCTTTGACGGGTTTCTTTATTGACATTGCGCCGGAATCATTTCCTGAAACTTTTTTTGAGTTGCAAAATGTTTTCTACACACGAGTATGAATTGAAGAGCTCCGTAGAAAACGGACGGTTGTGCAATATGAGCTTCCGTTCAGATGCATACAATGTCGAGGTTTGCGCATTTCAGGTGTAATATGGGTATATGGGGTTATATGGTATATAACTGAGACTTTTTGTTTACTGTTGGCTTCATAACATACATACTTTGGAATGGTATTGGACCAAAACGATGAAAGAATGAACTGGACTTAATGTTACACGGATTTATATTGCATTTATTACAGAGATTCACTTAAGAAACACTTCACGAATTTACATTATCACAAAATACATAGAACAGACTACCCAGGCGACCGAGGCCATGGCGGAGTCTATCACTATCTAGTCTACAATGAAGTATTACCCCCTAACACCTTATGTCACAGTACAGTTTATTCAGCCTAGTGCCCTCAAGGAATATCTATCACTCCTGACTTACTCACTGACTATTTCACTTTATTAGGCCTCAAATATTCAGCTGATGGGGCCTGGAATGCAAAGCACATTAAATGGGGTAGTAGACTAGGTTCCCGCAGAGGAAGGATATATAAAAAATCGGGTCTTAAACTAAAATTAAATTGTACCCGATTTTCCAATGTACTGGCTATCATCACAAAGAAAACAACCAGATATTCTGGATCTATTTTTTAGTAGAGGTTTTACCCATACTAACAATTATATTCACACGAAGTTTGATCTTTTCTCAGATCATATACCGGTTTATTTAACAGTTATAATACTTTATTAGAAGTAATAAAGAACTTCTAACAACAGAACAGAAGTGAAACGGGGTATGATGAAGACTCTTGATGAAGTTGTGGGCTACAATAAATCCCTTGAATGCGCAGTCCTTGTCAAATTAAGTCCAAGCATTTCAAGTAGGTGCTCTTCCTCTAAAAATCCGTTTCCATGGTAAGCAGTTCCTGTTCTTACGTTACCTATAAGGTATAGTTTTCATACGCATCACACTCCGGTAGATTCTCTTATGGGCGGATTAATATAGAGGATGATGTCCATGGTGCTTATTATCTCAGGCACTTTCCCTTTCAAAATAATAAAGCATATTCAACGGACAATGCTTGTGCTTAAACATGTTATCTCTGCTTCAGCTTGTATTTGCTAAACCCGCGATCGTTGCATGTATGAGTAAATGCTTTGCTTTATTTTAGTTTTGTAATATGTAAGTACTTAAATATTAAATGCATGTTACAGAATTGGAAGCCCCCTGTGATGCGATGGACCCCTCGAACATCAGTATCAATGAGGACTCCTTCGACAACGGGACCTACGACTGCAACGAGATCGGCCCAGAAGGACTCCTGTCGACGACCTACTTTAAGATCGGAGTGTACAGCATCTACTTCCTCATCTTCCTGATAGCTGTAACCGGGAACGGCTTGGTCTGCTATGTGGTCAGCTCCAGCCCTCGGATGTCCACTGTGACCAACTTCTTCATCGGCAACCTCGCCGTCGGGGACATCCTTATGGCGGTTTTCTGTGTCACCTTCTCCTGTGTCCCGATGCTCCTAC
The DNA here is from genome assembly GCA_930367205.1 of Acanthosoma haemorrhoidale. Lineage (NCBI taxonomy): Eukaryota > Metazoa > Arthropoda > Insecta > Hemiptera > Acanthosomatidae > Acanthosoma > Acanthosoma haemorrhoidale. Next base: position 43,807,442 of record OV884015.1, on the reverse strand, counting down.
AGCATTGGCCCTTTGGGATCAACATGTGCCGCTTGGTCAGCTACACGCAGGCCGTTTCAGTATTGGTTAGTAACATTTGTTATAGCGCATCATAGTCGTAGTAGGGCTTGGCTGGAATACCATTTTCTTTCTTAGATCTCGTGAAGACTTTTGTATTTTTATACCTAAATTAGTCCGCATATTAAAAAACGAAACTGACAATTTTTGTAAAATTATAAACCTGTGTATCGCACTCTCTCTGTCCTGACAATTGCTGGTCCCTTGTTTTTTGATCTACAAAAATGAAATGTTGAATCGCTATTCCATTTGATTATTTGTTTATTCTTTTCCCTCCCCCTTGATTCCCCAAATACACAACAAATATTTCTAACTCCACTAAAATTATTCAAAGGTTATTTTTTAGGGGTAAAAAATTAAAATTTCCCTATATTCTTTTTGTGAGTAGGGAATGAAATTACGGATCTCGTCACCCTGAATAACAATATTTATTTGTGGTGGGTTTAGTGGACTATTATTAAAAAAAACATGAGGTCAGATTAATGATTACATATTTATATAGACCAGCTGATCCCATGGTGAAAAAAGTCATGTACCTCACAATGTACAGTATATATCCAATGGATTTGATAGACTGCTTTTGATCTTGTTTACCAGTGAAAATAATTTAATACAACATACGAAATACTTTAATTTATAACTTTCGTAGGAATAGCCCTAAATAATAATTGTCCTGTATTATTATTCATATAGGTCATTTTAAGCGGATAATAAACTATAGCTACCATGTGAAAAAGTCATGCCTATGAAAACAACGACCGTGTTGATTTAAGCTGTGAACAGACTTTTTATAATTATGGTTTGAATATACCGAAATTAAATATTTCTATTGTAGATTAGATACCCTACTGAAATTTCCAGAATCATGTTTTTTATTTGTTAAAACCAACTAATCAATTAATTAATAATACTTAATCATGTTTTATGGACATGACTATTTTTCTTATGCCTTTTTTGTTTTTTTTGTATCGAATAGAGCTTCCATGTTAAATTTTATGCAGACTCTTGACCATGAACATAATGATACCAGGACATACCACGAGTTTGGACATAATTGTTCTGTTTCTTAAAAAAATAAATTTAATAAATGAATTACACTATATTTTTATCTCTACTACCCTTCACCTATATTTCGTTTGGTAGAGTGTTGTAGTTAGTATTCAATTCAGCAAGGGGAAACATCAGAATTTTTAATTTATCACAACGAAATGATAATAAAGAGTTAAATAGACTCTGGAGAAAATCCCGATTATGTCGCGAGGTCTGTGGAGGGAAGGGGGTTAGTTAAAAGAGATCATTAACTAAAATTGTTATTAGGTTAGCTAAGGGAAAAAAACATTCTCCAGGATCACTTTTTATCGGCCAAAAGCAGGGAACGGCCTCTCCCTCCCTCTCATAATCCTTTTTTAAATTAATTTTCTTAGTCAGGCACTTCTCATTTTATTTAATAATATTTTTCCATGTGGTTAGCTAATTTGTTTTTATTCGTGCTAAAAGCACATATCAATTATCCGGAGTAACGACTCGTCAACCATTGCACCATGATTAGCCAACGTATACATTTTTCCCATCAAAGTATTAAAATATAATCAAAAGATTTTCAATTTATTCTTTAGTATTCGAGATTTTCCTAGTTGCATAAATCCACAATTTAATTTCATCCCTATGAACAATGCACATATTGTCACAATGTCACAATGAACATAACAATGCCCAAATACCTCCTACTCTTCTAGAATGATGTAGAATCTGACATTTTTTTTTTCTATTCACTAGTAAATAAAATCAATTAATAAAGGGTTTTTTAAGAGAAAAAATTAGAATGGCATAAAACAACTAAATTAATTAAAAAATATACACATCTTTGTGGTCTAGCCACAGCTTACTTTATATTGATGGGAGCAAATTTTTTGGTTATAGCACCATGTTTAAGTTTGTTATAAATGAAATGATCGAGTAGCACATAATATTATAATGGATAAAAATTAATGTTAAAAGTTAAACGACTTTTTTTTTTTTTTTTTTTTTTTTTTCATAGCCCCTTTAAATTTACAGATAATTATATATAATTATAGATCCTCAGGTGAATCTATTCACAAATTATTTTGTATTTCCTGCAGCAACACTACATTATATACAGGTTTTGTTATTTTATAGAAATTATATAATCGAATAAACAAGCATAATGATATACATTATCCGTGACTAGACTAAACTGACTAATAAAGGCGATGGGGCTCACCTTTTTGATCAACCTTAAAACTAACTTACATACTAATTCTTATCCTAATTTTTCCCCGACAGTCTGTTACCATCGATGCGGGAGGGGTGGTGGGGTCATAGTGTTAAACGCAGTTAAACGACATAACCTATTCTACCGCTATCTGCTAGAGTAACGTTTATTTTACTCTTTATCCTTTAATTTTTAACTTTTGTGGGCTGTTCCATCAATTTGGTTATAAGTTCCTATAGAATGGTGGTATAGCTATCGATGATGATTGATGATCATATAAATAAAAAATAAATTTTTTAAATGGACATCATCCTGACTAACCATTCGGTTGAATCATCAACTCCAAAAACAGAACTAAAAAAAGAAAAACACTTTCATATAAAAATGTATTAAAATTTTATAAAAAAAAATCTGAATGCCCCCTTTAACAGTTGTTATCTATCTATACAAAGGGTTTTCCTGAAACAGATAAAACGAGACTAAATGAACAAAACGGATAACTTTTCGAAACAAAAAAATTGTATCCAAGGCCCTATACAATCCCATTGCTTTTTTATCTATACCAGTTAGTCTATACTGGAGCGCTTGCATATCAATATCGCGTGCACAATATCGATATGCCAAACAAACAGAAATATCAATTACTCAGAACAAGATAATTTGTAAATAGACGGTATCTATGTAGCAACATCGAAGATGACCTTAGTTTTCAAAAAATAGAGTACACAATTGTAAACAAAACAAGTCACTACTAATAAAATTACAACTGATGTTAATCACGGGTTAATTACCTAACACGGTTTATTACCACCTGGAGCCCAACTTGATATAAAAAAAAATAAGAAAGAATTTCTTTAGGTAATAAAAAAATTACCCATTCACCTACCTGTAATGATATTTATATAATCAAATTAAATTTATTCATTAGAATCTGTTTGGGAGCTGTCAGGTTCCTAGGGGTTACACCTTGAATTTAAAAAAAAAAAACTTTTAATATTGGTGGGGGGATATTTTCAGTACTGGTAAAACAAATACAAAACGTTTCAGATCCTTGTCCAAGCAGCACGAGGAGTACTTTCAGTGCAAGTTTTTGGGTACCACAATATTCTAATTATCTTTTATCACTCACCTCCTTAATTCCTAAATTTCTTTAAAATGATGACCAAAGGTAACTATTCATTCATACAGTATTTACAAACATACCACAGGTCTCCCAAATCCACATGGTTGTCACCTCCATCGCATGCTAAAGAGGAAACGGAGTCTTAGGAAGTCCCCAAAGCTCCTCCGCACCCCCCCCTATCATCTTAAAAATGATAAAATTATTTTTCATTATAGATTCTCAGGCGAATCTATTCACAAATCACATTTTATATGTCCTGTACGCTCCTCCGTTAGCTGCATCACCGGATATGAGCCAGTGGAGGCTGACGAAGAGCGTGAGAGCCACATACGCGCAATTTTGTGTGACTAACAATAACTAGAATTTTATAGTGTCTCTAGAAAAGAGGAAATTAATTGTTTTCCACATGCTTTTATTTGTGACTGCAACATATAGACAGACAAAATCACGTGTTTGATTCGAATAGGACCTACGAATGATTAATTAAACAGTTCTAATTTAAATTCATATACTTACGCTTTTTCCAATAAATAAAAATAAATTATCAGTTGTGGAAATATAAAAAAGCTTTTTTTTTTTAAATTTTACTGTACCATTCCACGGCATTAATGTTTTAATGCGAATTAAATGGACTGAGCTGGTATACTGATGTTCCCATTCAAGGAATGACAATGTAAGCGAACTAATGTAGTCTCTAAATGTCCTGAGTCTTAGAACCTTAGAATCGTCATGTATGAAGACTAGAATAGCTGATAATTATCAGCTAATAAAATTGTTTCAGCTATTTAGTAAATTAAGATACATCGATTTAGATAAAATAAGGTTTGATGTCTACAAATCTTTCATATATTTGACGATCCCGAAAGGATATTTAGTTTCTTCCAGGTGTAGATCGTCATTCATCTATCAGTCTGTATACATGTTCTACAATATGTAATTATTTTAAACCACAACTACAAAATGTAATTAAAACTGTCTGCTAAGTATATTTGCAATTTGTTTGCGACCATAATATGAAGCTCCTCTACATTACAGAGCAATAATATTTCCCAAAAATGTATTATTTGATGTTCCAAAGTTACTTAAATTAATACCGATATAGTATAATGAAGGGTCAATAATTAATCAATTATTTGTAATTAATTAATTTTTTTTATCATATTTATAAAATAATGTGTATGATGTGTTCGGTTTTAAGTAGATCATTATTTATAAACACATTCATGAGCTAACGTGAACGAACGGATCCGGTCCCTTTGATGTTTAGCCTAAATGGCAGGGGAAGTGTTAGTGGGGACCCGACACCCGATGGAAATCCCACCCAGTATCTTTTTCACATCGTCCAGATCTGATATGGGAGGCCGGTTCACCCTTTCTCTCGGGTCGGAGGTGCATGACCTTCGTTTTCTCCAGTCTATGTTGGCCATAAGAGTTGTACAAGTTCGATCCAAGTCTTGTCAATATTTTTTCCTCTTCAACCAATAATTATTGAAAATTACACCAGTAAAGGTTTTTATAAGTGTCCAAGGGAAACCCTGTATATATTTTTATTTACAGGAAGGTTACTGGGGATACATGCCATATTTTTTACCTGCTTGGTAGATTTACGAGCTAGCGAGGTGAAATGTTTATTTTATACGAGGTCAGCCCTTCTTTCAGGAAGTTTATGGACTAAGAGCTGTTCAGACCTTCGTGCAAGCAACACGTGGTGTACTCTCAGAGCAAATCGAAATATTAGAGTGTAGTTTTCAGAAACCAGTAGTTTCTCTCATCTCCTTTCTATCTAAAGCATCCTCTTCCCAACGATTACCACATATAAAAGATTAACCTAGAGCATCAGACTATCATATGAGCGAATTCGTTTAACAACGTCTAGCTGTTTTATCTTTGCATACTTTTATTTTATATAAAAATAAAATTTACTCCTCATCTGGCGCATACATCTACTAATAATCAAGTTAAATTTAGCTTTACCAGGTTTCCGTCTGACGGCTTACTAAGAAGGGCTGCTCCCTCACCAAACCACTTGCATTGACCTGAAGGGCAGTCACGTAGGCTGCAGAACTATCGAGAAAACCACTCAGATAAACTGCACTGTTAGGACGGTTTGATTTTGCTGCAGTGGCGACTGCGGTGCTTTGCATAAAGCACGCCTCAATAACTTCCTCTCGCTTATTTGTACGCCACTGAATGTTTCATACATCGATTCTGGACATATATTATGTATTATAGATCGCTCCATTCTTTAATGCTATGATCTCTAATTAGCATTATAGTTGCGTAACCAGAAATCGTTACGTATTCTTTATCACGATAATAAATCACCAGTTACTCAAAATCATGAATTCTACATGGATGTATCACCCAAAGATAACTTGGCGATTTATGGAACAGTAACTTCACTGTTTTTTTAGTTTTCAAATTATTTTATTTTTATTTTCACGGACTATAAGTTGTTTTCTTCAATTCGAATATGTGACCTACTTTCCTCAGTTCAGGTTCTCTTTTGAACATGTGAACCCTTAGCCTGGTCTATTATTAGTGATCTCGAACTTCTTTTTCAGAAAATCAGAGGGGACCTTTAATAATAACCATTCAAAGTAGCCAATATACAAAGAGACAATTTGTCACTAATAACCACACTCAGTGTTAAATATAACAGATAAAAAAGAAATTCATGGCATTTCTCGTCATGAGGAACTTAATACTGTAATGGCAACTTACTTTGATTGCCTGGATAGAAATTCTAGCCAGCCTAGAACTAAAGGTTGGAGCGCAAAACATCTGTCTCCTTGCGTCTTCTTTTTCAACAGCATTCTACTACTTTTTCCTGGCAACAGCTCGATACGTGAATAGGATAAAATGTATATATCACTGAAATTTATTAATTTTAATATCTACAGGTATATACGGTAGGTAAATTAATAAAAAAGATATACCGCAGTATTCTTCAGTTATTTGAAAAAGTAAGCAAAGAAGATTATTTGTTTTTTCAAGTCCAGCTGTATTGGCTTCAGTTCCTGTACTAGAAAGCAATTTCAGATATGAAGGGCGGGGTTTCAATATGTAATCTGTCCAACCGTATATCTCATTATTAAATTGTTTATCAGGTCCTGGGATTAATAGACTACTAAATATCTACGTACTGAAGGAAAGCATCTAGCTATTTCTTACGACATAAGAATAATGACTAGGGTCACTTGATAATCTGAAGGCAAACAGCATGCTAATTGATCTGGTTGAATGCCTCTTAGCATATATAAAGACCGTCAATAGATATAAAGAGATATGCCCATGTTTCAGAGGCGATAAATTTCAATAATCACATGCTGCTTTGGTTAAATTCAATTTTTTATAATACTAAGGCACTCAAACCCACTTCACTTTCAAACGCCCGTCCAGGTCGCAGTCACCTGTTTTATGAATAAGAGGTCAGTTAAAGTCCGGGCACCACCAGTGGCCAGCCTTAATCCCAAACTTTGAGATACAAACGTCGGTCTTTAAAGCAGAAAAAACAGAAGCATACTTGTTTTTATCACGTACTCTACATTGTTTTCTTTGATAGCCCTGTTCAGAATTTAACTTTTATTTCGTTTTTGAAATACTTAATTTTTACATTATAACGTTGTGGCAATAATGTTTTATTTTATTGCGCAAACAAATAAATTTGTATTAAAAATAAAATTAAGCTGAAGAAAAAGGTGTATTTATGAGAAACAAAAATTATTAAAATATTTATCATGTGCATTTTACAACAAATTCCGTTCATCCCGACTTACGGTAGTTAGGATTTGCGGGACTCTACTGTTAAACGACGACACGAGACTGTATGGCTCTTATTAGCCAAGTAGATTTTAAACCAATAACAGTCTGGTGTAGTAATAATCATCTACTGAATGGTAATAATTATATGAAAAATCCTTTTCCTGATATGCTAGAAGACATAATAAAAAGTATAATTAATCTAGGAATTAATTATTTTTTTATTTTTAACACATATTCCACGTACCTACTAACTAGTACGTACCAGACTAACAATGCCCATTTTAATGTGAACTCATGTATGCTCATGGTTGTTGCTGGGTATATCTATGTATATATAAATTCTCAATTAATAATACATTGAAATAATTTGATTAATTTAATGACAGCTAAACATTCTGTCATTAAGTCACCAGGAAATCAATAAGTTAATAATATATACTTTTTATTTATTTTTTTTTTTCATAGTCCCTAAAAAATTTTACAGTAATTATTCAATTATGATTCATAGTCGAATAAATTTGCAAATTTTTTTTGTATTTACTTTATTTTGCGTCGCTACATTATATGCAGATGATGATATTATAAACGAATTATATAATGCAATAACAAGTATAATGATACACATTATACGTGACTGGACTGAAGTGGCTCTAATAAAGGTGATGGGGCTCACCTTTTTGATATACATTTTACATTGTACTGTTGACTACGGGTACTTGTAGCTTAATTTGTAAAGTACCATTTCCTAAATGGAAAATATAAGTATATAAATAAAAAAGCAGCACGGGAAGTGCTTCGAGAGAAATTTTTGCGAGCAGGAATGGTTTTGAAAGGGATTTATTCCACTCTGTTAAGTCTTTCTGAGACCGCCCCATTGCCACGACCCCTCAATTGAGAAAACTTTTACGATAACATCCTCGCAAGTAACCGCTTTTCACAATCACATGGCACATATGGAAATATGAATGTGAGCAGATGTTTCACAAAGTGCACTGCACTAAGTGTTTGTTCTGATTTTATCCAGTTCGTGTCACTTGTCATCAATTGACTCGGACTGGAGGACTGCTTTTGATAGTTTTCGGTAAGGTGATAATTTGCGATTGATGAATGTAGTATCGCTAAAGAATTGTTACCTAAGGGGGTAAGACTAATTTTTTTTTATAAATATTATTGTACCCCGTAGGCGTGGGAAGGGTGCATAGGATACGGCGTTGAACACGGGGTTTGTCAGTTGGAGGAAATAATATACTGGTACATAAAAGCATTTGAACACATAATCGTTTCAATCATAGACCATAGAACATGTTATAAATACTATTTGTATGTTTTTTATATATAATATTCTTTATTGTGCTAAAATTACAATCTGCCTTATTAGGCAATAAGTAATTGAGATAAATGTTCTCATTCATACCATATATACAATTCATCATTCATAAAATATTTACAAACAGCCAAAGGCTTCCCAATTACACATGTTTGTCACCTCCCTCGCATGCGAAAGAGGAACTGGAGTGTTGGGAAGTCCCCCACGCTCCTCCGTCAGCCGTGTCACTGGAGACGAGCCAGCGGAGGATGACAAAGAGTGCGCCACATACGCTCAGGACATCATTGGAGAAATAGGCCATTGTCAGGACTCCATAATACTAAATAAATAAATAATAAATGCTCCATTCTACATCACCAATTAAGACCTCCATATTGACCTTTGTCGGGTCGTCACTAGGGGGGGTGCCCCTAGTTTCTAGCGTACCCTAGTCCTGGTGATAAAGTGAGGGTTGTTTGAGTTTACGACCTGGACAATCGTTTCGTGACGGCTTTACTATCTGACTCAATATTTGATAGGTATGTGCCCCGACAATGCACTATGTTCATGAGAAGAGGTATAGGGTAGGTAGGTAGGTAGTTTGTGTGGTCTTTAAATGACCACGAATTCACACTCGGTATCTGAGGGTAGGCGGAATCCGTCCGGATTTCAAAGGCGAGTGTGAACCGGGGAGAGAGAGGTCCACTAGAGAGAGGTCTCTCCCAAGGAGTGCTAGATTTAGCGAGACGAAATCAGAGATTCCCACTAGGAAGGTGTGGGGTCTGACAACACCGGACTAAAACGTAGCGAGACGAGGAGAAGAAGAGATGTAGAGGTTTTTCATAAAGAAGCAGTCAGGTTTTAGAGTTTCAAGCAGGGTTAGCCACGAGCCGGTAGTTGCCAGGAGAGTGATTTACAGGACCCACATCACCGGCCTAAATACCCAGCTAGTCTTGCCCTGAGCCAATCATCATTGTCATTGTTGTGACCAATGATGTGGCTTTCCTTTGTTCCCTGGCAGAGGCTGGAAGGGTTGCCGGGGGTCTGGGCCTCATACCTGACTACAGCTGGTGCCCCAGCTCATATAACTAATTGGCACCTCACATTTTTTATTGCTTAACACATTTACAATGATTTATATTTTGTTCATATTATTTACATTTGTTTACAATATATATACAATAGAGTATAGGGTGATTTATCTTATGTAGTTAGCGGTCGCTACAACCTTTATATACTTTCTAAACTGTAACACGTTCACTCTAAATTTTAAAAATTTCATAAATCTGTCTGATCATCCTCAACCCTTAGCAAAGTTAGTACCAACATTTAGTACCACTCGTTCGTACAGTTTTTCCTAGGAGATTTAAGCGGAAATGTCCCCAAGAAAATAAACGACACTACACACCACTGGGAGTTTTGGCACTGGCCAGTACTCTGCTTTTATGTCTGGAGCGTCTGTGGCTCTCGTCCTCTCTTTTAGTCACAGTAGCTATCAAGCTTGTCCACAGATACAGCGTGGTTATGTTCTTGTTCCCGGTTCCTTCTTATTGAATCATCAGTTGTTGATCCGGTTAGTTGAGGAAGTAATGATCCTATAGGTGAATCCGGGGGGTTCCTGGGGTACGTTTGAATATGTACATTTTAAATTAGAAAATTGTATGTACTGTGTGAATGAAAGAGTGGATACAATATTGTAAATTTGGTACGAACCAAACAATTTATTTTCCAATAAAGGTAAGTTCATAGAATCGTTTCTCCAATGATAATTTGTAGAATATATTTATTGTATTTTAAAATCGTAGGAAAAATATTAGAAGGATTTGCAATTGATTGTGGAAAATTGCTTTTTATACTTAGTTATGTTTTATTACACTAATAAATAATTAGTGTAATACACGTAATATAATAAGGGCCGTTTATGTGTAGGTTTTTGCAATATACATCTGGGAGATGGGATCAATAGCCGGGACGGGATCCATAATAGAAAAACAATGTTTTGAATAACTGATATAACTTTTTAATGAATTCTAAGCAGTAGGGTACGATAGCAAGAAGCCAGGCTTCCTCAACAGACTGGCCACTACCAGTGACTACAACAGAATGAATGCACTGAAAATTCCAAATATTATATCATTTTTTTAAATTAAAAAAAAAACTCTAATTGATTTTACGACCAAAATCGTATATTTAGAATATACAATTTCTACGATTGCAATACGATTCCTTTATATTCTCAAATCAAGCCTCATGGTTTGTAAACAATAATAAATGTGAATGTTATGAACAAAAATAAATATTTATACTTTAAAAAGAAAAACTCGAATCCCCCACTTTTTTTACCACTATCAATCAACTCAACCCCATTCTCTCTCCCCTTCACCCCACTCCATCCTGCCCATAGTGCCAGTTTAATTTTCGAACAGGGTTTGAAGAGCAGAGCGTAAATCACATGAAAATAATATAATCAGTTTCTGTTCAACGGGTATTTATCCTCATAGAACGTATGTAAAAAGTGGAGTAGAGTAGGCTTCTGAGTAAAATAAATAAATATAACCGCTGAGTAGATTTGAAAAAGGTAAATTATTCCAGTTGATTTGAATAGAGGAAATAGATGATTTTGTACTTGGCTAAACCTAGCAAGAAGTTTATTGATTTTTTCATACATGCAACATCAACATTAGGGCAGAATTAAGGTAGCGAACTTTTGTTATTGACATTAGTTCCTGAATAGTATTTCAGAAAATCCAAGTTATTCTTTATGTGAAGTTCCCTGCACATTGTAATCTTAAACGATTGGTTGTTCGATAAACCAATCATTTGATAAAGTTTATCAAAATTTGCAGACCTCATTACAATAAAAAAGAAATATTACAGTTATATAAAGTTATGAGATTTTTCAATTTCTCTACACCATAAACTTCACTGTAGTTCATACATTTATAAATAATATTTATTCAATCATACTTCATCAATGTTAAAAAAGAATTTAAAAATCGTTTTGAAAAAATAATAAACGTAAAACAATAAAGGAGCGGTATTTGGATAGACTAAGACGTCCGAGGGTTGGACTTCAAAGTTTACGAAAATGTGTTCGTAAACTGGCGGGGGGGGGGTTAAGTCCGAGCCCCGCTAGTGTCCAGCCTTAATCCCCAAACATATGTTATATGTACATGTGTTTACATGTAAAACAGATAGATAGAGGTTTATTGGAGTGAATGAAGCAGTCTAGTAACATCGTTCTAACTGTTCTTATTACCAACTTTTTTGAGTTTTTCGTTCGATAAACATTAACTTATATATATATATGTAAGTTTCGAATTCAGAAACTTAAAGGAGGTGGAGGTTCTCAGGTTATAAATTGAACACTTGCAGATGCAGTTTAGAACTGTAATATTAAACATATGTACACATTAGCCAGCGCTACAAATATTACAATAAACAAATAAAACTTATAACTAACCTGAATCAATACAATTGTCGATAATAAGTGTTGACCATTGTCTTAACAAGAGTACCCATATTCAGGAGGTTACAACTCGGAGCGTCATTCGATCCTAGCGCGCTCTGTAGGGACATAAGATATGTGCCGAAGTTTGGCGGTAACGTTCAAACTTACATCCCCCTTTTTGAGACAGAGGGTAAAGCCCTTTGGAATAAGGCACGAGCTTACTAGCATGAAATAAGTTTGACTCCTTTTTACGAAATCTACTATCTATTAAAAATATTACCTCTGAGATTTTCTGTTTTATTTTGAAAGGTCCTACTCTGATCGCATCTAAGTTATCTCTATTCAATTTGTTACTGTTTTGTATATATACAAGGTCTCCAACTTCGTATTCAAACTTTTTAACATTTTTATCATAATACTTTTTATTTTGGTTATGTGTCTTTTCTGAGTTTTTATAAGCTATTTCCCTATTATTTTACTTTTCTGCTACTATTGGCCACGATTTATCTCTATTTTCCTGAATTTTGCACCTTATTCTGTTAACTAGTGTTTGATTTGTCCTTTCATTTAATCCATTAGAAAATGCGCAATCTACTGATGTAAAAATTAATGTTATCTTTTGTATATTTACATATTGTTTAAATTGTGCTGAATTTATACCAGGATATTGATCTGTTAATAATGTTTTTATATTTCCAGCTTTTTCTACTTTCTTGATTAGAATAATAAAATCTTTTGCTATTTGTGTTTTCGAAGTGCTGATATATGCGTATCTTGTGAAATGATCTACTACCAAGTGTAGATATTTTGTTGTACTTTTATTCCCTTTAAATCCTCCTATTGTATCTAAAGATATTATATCTAGTGGTTCTTTTGCTGGACCAAGTTGAGGGAAGGGAGCCTTAAAGCAACCTATTCTTGACTTATTTTTAATACATGTTTCACAAGATCTGCAAATCAATCTTATATGTTTGTACATATTTTTAATATAAAACCTGTGGCCTATTGTTAAGATTACTTGTTTTGTTCCTATATGACCTTGATCTTCATGTACACTTTCAATAAGTGAAATACCAAATTCTTCTGTTATCCATATTTTCTCACTCTTATTCAGTATTTTGTTAATTATATTATCTTTAATTATGCATTTGTCATCCAATTTTATTAGCTTTTGATTTTCTTTTAAATCTTCCAGTTTTAATAAATTTGATGTTTTAATCGCAGAGTTATCATCTGTTTCTTCATTTGATTCTAAGACTGGATTTCTGGATAGACAATCTGCCTCCAGATTTTCTTTACCTGGGTTATATACAATCTCAAAGTCAAATTGTGAGATATAGTTTAAAATTTGTAGTAGTTCTGGATCGATACTTTTCTTCACATTAAAATTTTCTAATGGTCTGTGGTCTGTAAATACCACAAACTTTTTTCCTATCAGATAATATTGCCAGTAAAGTATAGCTTCTTTAATAGCTAAAGATTCTATAAATATAGCTTTTTTTGTTTTCTGAGCATTAGTTAGTTTTCTAGAAAAAAAGAATACTGAATTTAGAGATTTGTCTTCTTGTAGTTGTTTTAGAATTAATTGCTCCAACTCCTTCAATACTTGCATCAGTGAATATGTATGTTGGAGCTTCTGGATCAAATATTGCTAGTGCCGGAGCTGAGCATAAATATTTTTTTGTTTTCTCGAAACAATCTTTACGTTGTTCTGACCAATGGAAATCTACATTTTTCCTTAGTAAATTTCTTAAGGGATCTAGCAAAATAGTATGTTTTGGTATATACTCCAAATAGAAGTTTATTTTACCTAAAAATTGTCTAACCTGTTTCTTTGTTTGAGGTACAGGAAACTTTTTAATTGCTGTGAGATTGTCATTCATTGGTTTTATATAATTATTTCCTATTTCATGACGCAGATAAGTTATCTTGTTTTGTGCAAACTGACACTTTGATTCATTTAATTTAAATCCTTGTTCCTGTAGTGCTTTTAACACTAATTCTACATGTTTTACATGGTCCTCAAAATTCTTTGAATGAATCAATACATCATCTATGTAGTTTACAGCAAACTTATCTAGGTTATTTCTTCTAATCACACTTGACAAAACTCTTTGGAATATAGCCGGAGCAGACTTCAAACCATATGGCAAGCAATTCCATTGCCAATGACCATGATGGGTTATGAAAGCCAATTTATATCTATCCTTTTCGCGCACTGGTATCGACCAAAACGCCGAATTTACATACAATTTTGAAAAAATTTTACAGTTTCTGGCACGTACTGTCAGATCATCAATCCTAGGAAACGGTTGACTTTCTGGCACAATTATTTTATTTAGTTCCTTAAAGTCAATACAAAAGCGTGATCTTTTTCCTTCTTCATTCTTAAATACCATAGTGACAGGAGCTGCATAAGGGCTGCTTGATTCTTTAATTAAACCCGCTTTTAATAATTCATCAACTTGCGTTTCAATTTTGTCTTGAAATGAGCATCTGTATGGTTTCTTTGAATTATATCTATTTTGTATTAATTTTACTGTTGCTTCATAACCTTTTATTTTTCCTATGTCGAATTTTGAGTTAGCAAAAATTTCCTTATTTTTTTGTATAATACTTTCTACCTTGTTTATATCTGATATTTCAGTCTTGTTAATTTGCCGATCTTTTTGTTTTGTTATCTCTTTTTGTGTTCTTATTAAGTTTTCATCTTGACATAGTTTGAATTTTTTTATTAAATCTAATCCTAATAGAAAACCATCTTTAAAATTAATACTTTTCACAATAAAAAACTGAAAATTTTCTTCCATAATACCGATTTTAATTCTTAATACAACCGTACCCTCTGTTTTTGCTACTCCTGTTACCTCTTTTATATTATCTCTCCCACTTATTTTTTCTTTAATATCTTTATTCTTATTTTAAAATTCATAATTTATCAAAGAAATATTAGATCCAGAGTCATAAAGACCAATAGCTGGATTTCGATTAGCGAGAATTTTTATTTTAATAAGTGGGAGGACTACTCGTTTTTTGCCCCTTCAGAGCTTGCTATCATGTCTTGAACTTCTCCATTATTTGTAATCTTAATTTTCTTATTTTTTTCAATTGTTTATCTTTTAAACGACACAAACTCTCTAAATGAAATCTATTTTGAAAACCTTATTTTTCACATATTGTACATCGTTTTTTCTCGCTTGAACATTTTTGTGTTTCTTTCTCTTTTTTTCTGTCATTTAACTTATCAAATTTTTTTAATTTTGCCATTAAATTTTCCATGCTTACAATAGACTTTTTTTCTAATTTATTTTGTATAAAATTTGGTAAGTTAATTACAATCAGGTTAATTTGAGTATTTAGTGAGATAGTTTCATCTATTTCTAACAATAAACTTCTTTGCTTTAACGCATATTCTAACAGGGAACCATTTAAATACCTAAAATTATATGCATATGCTATGTTGGTCCAGGACTGTGCTGAGAAGGTTTCAATAAAGGAATTATTTCAAGCTTCCCAATTAAACATTGAGTTCTGTTTCCAGAATATATTATACCAATCCAATGCAGACTTTTCTAAGAATAATCTTATAGCTTCTGCATATTTGTCTTGAGTAATCCCCACTCTAGCACACTCCTGAACGAATAAATTTAGCCATACATCAGCATTTAAATTTTCACCATTAAATTTTTCAACAACCATATCTTTAACCCGAGAACACATATGTTTTTCTACGGTACCTGTTATAGCATTGTTTGTGTTAGGTATAACCTCTTCTAAATATTCATCATAAAATGTTACATTACCTTCTACATCCAAATAAATCTCACAGAGCTCTTCAGTCATTGTTATCACTATTTTTCGAAATTTGTTTCGAATTCTCAAACTCTTCACTACTGTAGTATCGAAGAGTTGTTTATGCTGAGCGCTAGACTGTTTATCTTTTGGAAATAAAAAGCTTTCCGTTTGGCCAACCAGCTGAATCGTCGTAAAACAAGAGTACCCATATTCAGGAGGTTACAACTCGGAGCGTCATTCGATCCTAGCGCGCTCTGTAGGGACCTAACATATGTGCCAAAGTTTGGCGGTAACGTTCAAACTTTCATATATATATATATATATATATATATATATATATATATATATATATATATATATATATATATAAGTTATCCTCTCCCGGCTGTAGATGATCAAAGAAAAAGAGAGAATATAGATGATAATAATGCACACAGGTTCGATTGTTAACTGGGTTTATTCTGTTCTCATCCTCTATCAATACCCAGGCTTTGTTTACATTAGGCCCTGTGGTATTAGGCTTAACAATGTCTTGCCACTAGCCATAACATGTATATATATATATACAAAAATTACCATCAGTAAATTAATTTAAAATTCTAAACAAGGACCTTTCCTTTGGCCAATGCGAGTGAGTCACATAGCAGATTTGGTGGCGAGGAAGATTGCAAAGCACACCTACGCACCAACAACCTACCCTTGATCACTGCTGAAGTCGTGGTCCCCAGCAATATACGTTTGAAATGAGTTCAATTGCGACAACAATCTGGATAAGTTACCCGTACAATTTTTGCTTACTGGCATAATTGGGACCAAGGGTCCTATATTATCCCGTATATCATCCCACCCAGACCCCGATTTAGCAACCCAAAACCTCCAAAAACACATTAATGAGATTGGGTATTGGTGCAACCAATGGCGAATCAAAGTTAATGAAGCAAAATGTTCCCATTACCTTTACCATTTTCCGCAAGTCTAGTTTGTTTTAATTCCATTCCTCTTTCTGTACATGGCTGACATGGAACCCACACACAATGGAAACATACCCGCCTAAAAAGACAAGAACTAAATAGTTCTCCACCATCGCAAATCGCATAGAAGCGATTTTGAATTCTCGACCCATGCATCCTATGTCATCATCACCAGAAGACTTGGATGTCTTGACGCCGGGTCACTTCCTGATTGGTGCCCCTCTAGTTGCTCTGCCAGAACCAGAGTCAATCGAGCCATCGCGCCATCCAATCTCGAGATGGAATCTCATTCATCGCTGCATTGGCAATATTTGGAAACAATGGCGACGGGACTACTTACATTGCCTAATGGACTACTGAATCGGCAAATGTAAATATCGGCACACTGGTGCTTCTTATTGACCCTAATGTACCTCCCTTCAGTTGGCCTGTAGGGCGCATTAAAGAAGTTTTTCCTGGAAAAGACGGGATTGTCAGGGTAGTAAAGGTGAAAACCTCTACAAACGAGTATACCCGTTCTGTTTCACGCCTAGCTCCATTGTTACCTCCATAGTGGGTTGACCTACCTGGAAATTTTCTACGCAAATTTGGTGGGTGGTATGTTGGATCCCAAATATTTTTTTTATTATTTTTTTTCACTCACGTAATTATAACAATTACTTTTATTTATTTGTTATAAGAAAAACCAAGATTGTAATATTTTGTTGACACTCAGAAATTTTTTGATTGATGATGACCCCACATTCACATTACTTCTTCATCGCTGACTGTACACCGGATATCCACCACCCACCCACGCTCCCAATTGTTTGGATAGTGAACATCGAGAAGAATTTTTTCTTCTCCACTTTGGGATCGCCGGTAAGAGGTTATTTTGCGATTACACACACCAACTATCTCCAGATTCAGCTCACACCATCCTTCTACTTGCAAGAATAGAAGGCTATTGACTTTTGGTGATTGACACTATTAAATTTAGTAAATATAGAATTTAAATCATTTTTATTTTTATTAAAGCGAAAAGACATTTATATTTTTGTTATCTATGTTTCTTTCATTTTATTTTTAGATTACTAACCCAGTTGCTAACATTACTTTTTTTTTGTTTATATATTCGATTTTGAAAAAAAATTGTACTTTTAATGTTCATTACATATGTATTGCCATTTTATAATTTTAGTTTTTTTGAATAATCTTTCCTCGATTATATTTTGTGTACACAATCTTGTTTTGTTTTTTCTCTCTCTCTCTCTCTAGATAACCAATAGTTTTTTTTTCTTTTCCTTTTGTTTTTTGTTGTTTTTCTGGGAAAATGCAGGCACCCATTCTTGAACTTTTTTGCTGAATTTCACAGCCGGTAATTTGCAAGGGACAGAAGTTCGGCGACGTAATTTTACTAGCCCCTTCTTCCAAACAAAAGAAAATAAATGACTAATCTAGAAAGTCATACTTAAGCCAATCTGGACATACGGAATAGACCTATGGGGAACTGCTAAAAAGTCCAACATCAAGCTTATCCAATCCTTTCAATCAATAGTCCTGAGAGCAATAGTAAATTCCCCTTATTACGTCAGCAATAAAACCCTTCATAACGATCTTAATATACCCAACATTCTTGAACTCATCCCTTTCAAGTTCATGAAATTCCACAGTAACCTATCCAACCACCCTAATCCGCTAGCACAGTCATTACATTGTGCCACTCAACCCTATAATCCTCCTCGGAGATTAAAACGGCAGTGGTCTCGTGACCTGCTAAAACACGCGACAGTTGGAGTCCTGGCAATGGTCGGTTTCTCCAAACATATCCTGAGCGTCTGTGGGACTCGCGCTGTTGGCCAGCCTCAACTGACTGGTTCATATCTAATGACGTGGCTTACGGAGGAATGTGAGTGACTTCCCACGAATTCACCTCCTCTTTCGCATGAGACGGAGGTGACAACCATGTGGATTTGGGAGGTCTCTGGGCGAGTGATTCAAAATTGTAAATATGGTATGAATTAGAACATTTATCATAATTCCTAATTGACCAATAAGGCAGATTGTAATTTTATGACAATTAAGAAGTTTCAATTAAAATTAATTCGGTGAGTTAAAATATTACCCAGAAAAAATACATCCATGCTCACGCGACTATTATTAAATTATTAGAAGAATTTCACGGAATCAGATATGACTATTTAATCGCCAGTGAATCGGAAAGTAAAAGATACTCGAAATATTTACGCATCACGTACATATATTAAACAACTGCGTACTTCACTAGAATGGTATTTTGAACGCAAAATTATATTAGGCCTGACGACAAATTTTACTTATTAAAATATCATAGTTAAGTCGCATTTCAGTTAAACTATGGGCTTTACAGTACGAGTACAAAGAATATCCACGACCGCATCATTCAAATATTAGTTACGAAGGCTTGGAGAAGACTTTATTCGAAATAAGGTGATGTGGGAGAAAATAGATTGAAAATAGATTATAGTCATCCAGAATTCTATCGGCTCATCTAATCGTTTTAAGATTAATTACCATTCGAAGCCTTATTTTCATATTACTTTTAATAACTTTCGTAATTATCAGTTACTTTTTATTAAAATAGGAATTCTTTGATCCGAAAAGTTTTGTTCTAAGAATTTTTCTTAGAAAAGTTTTGTTGGAAGAACTTTTTTTTTTTACATTCTGAAATCTAAGATCAATTTTATTTCTCTTTTACATTAAAAAAAAAATAGAAAAATAAATGAAAAAAAATAAAACAAATTAAAAGGTATGTTACCGTAAAGCTATACGTAATATAAAATTTTATTACTCAGCAAAGCAAATGCAGTTTTTTTAAACAATACAAACATTATATCACGAATGGATTTGGTTGTTGTTTGATTGTTAGTGCAAAAATCAAAATATTGCCCCCCCCCCAGAGGTTACCCAGAGGTTGTAAGCCTTGTATAATTCTAACCTTACAACAAACCAAAGACCGCTTCGAACCACTTACTCTTTAAATAGTTATTGTATTTAATTTACATTTTTTTTTATTTCTGTGAAATATATGTGAGTATTTACATTGCCATCATTTGATAGTCTTGGATTTCGACACTTAGACTATGTTCCCCCTTTAAACATAAGCAATATCTATATTATTACTTTGCTATTTTTTGTGATTAAGACTAAATATATAATTTATACGAGTAAACCCTACTGATGTTGCTTCAAGAATGTCAAATAGGTGCATTACTTCTCAGCAAATTGTGCTGTTGTTTGTACGTTATCTGTAATATATAGATGTAGCGTGATCACACATCATGTGTTCTTAGCAGGAGCGTGGAACTTTCAGATCATTAATTTCAAGAAGTGTAGTTTCGAGGTATCTCTCTTGTTTCCGGATCTGCAACTTCCAAAGGGGTTGGATATAGTTCACACAATGTACGATTTATGTCAAGGGATTAATATTGGAATCTTTGGTAACATATAAGCTTGAGAATGTTTGAAAATCGTACTTTTAAAAATCAATGTATTTTTGTTGTAATCCTTTACACAAAACATTGGATGGACGATGATCTTTTAATTTAAATTTAAATCGCGTTATATAATCTTACTTTGTACACGGAATGATCCAGGAAAAATAATTTAACAGGTGAAAAATTGCTATGCAAATAACATTACAACAATGAATACGAAGAATAAAAAAAAAAAAGTGTATATTCATAAAAGTAACGATTCGAAGTAAATTATTATATACAAAGCCGAAATGTAACGTGTGTTGCAATGTTTATATATTATTTTGAATTTAAACTCTAAGCGATATTGCTTGTGTCCAACTATTGGGGATTGAACACGTAACTTAACGTTAAAGGAAATTACTTTTGAGTGTAAACGAGCAGGAACGAAAAAGAGTTGATGCTACAATAGTCTCCCGCTGTTAAGAAAATTGGATCGGAATTGATCTACTTGAATAGCGGCTGTCAAAGTGAGACAAAGAATGAAAAGTCAGAATTGTAAATTATCCAAAGGCCTGAACATCCAAACGCTTTTACCCTTCCTTGATTACAAATTTGTTCATTTTTTTCATTGATAATTCTTTTATCTCACTCAATCCCGCTTTTTTACGGTATTTTTGGTACCTTTGTAAACAAAATTGATCGTGATACTTATCTTAAGCTATATACTAATGCTTCCAACGTCGTAAATAGGTTTATTTTAAATCGCAGTAATTGTTTGTTTGTTCGCTATGTTGCTTTTAAATTTTAATGCTTACTCATTGCAATATTCATTTCCTTGAAGTAAAACAATTTTATTATTTTTAGGCGTGATATTTAAAGTTATCGTTTTTGTTTCGCAAGTAATGGTTCAGTCATAATTTTAAAATAAAGCTGTCTGATTAGAAGTGATACATAATAATTTTCTTCTTCCAAAAATGATTAGTACAATTAAAAAGTTTTTTTCATGTACATTGTTTAATTAAACGTGTTACAAAATTTGGTGAGTCTAGTATCATTTTTTTTTTTTTTATTTATTGTGTTATACTTATGTCCTGAGCGTCTGTGGCTCTCGCGCTCTTGGCCAGCCTCCGCTGGCTCTTATCCAGTGACGCGCTGACGTAGGAGCGTGGGGGACTTCCGAAGACGTCGCTTCCTCCTTCGCACTCGAGGGAGGTGACAACCATGTGGACTTGGGGGACCTCTGGGCAGTTTGTATATATAGTATGAATACTCGCTCATTCATGAAAATTGTAAATTGGTACGAATGAGATCATTTATCACAATTACTTATAGCACAATCAGGCGGATTGTAATTTTATCATAATAAAGTTGTTGTATAATAAAAAAAAAAAATTGTGTTATACCTGAACATTTTTTTTTACAAATTTCGACTAAGGTCACATCGTGTAAAAGTAATTCCCGCCTTTTATTCTAATGAGTAGTTTTCGGCTCCCTCCCAGTTTTTTTTTTTTCAATTCTACGCATCCTTCACAATTCAACATTACGTATACTTTTTTCACAATTAAAATTCTTTAATTTTATTTTTTAAAAATTGTTATTATTATTAAATATTTATTATATTATCTAGGTGTTTTAAAACCTGCTGGGTTTGGGACATAGCGTCTAAAGAAGAAGGCGCTTCAAAGTTTTTTTTCACGAAATTGTGTCTCTATTTATTGTAAATTAGATTGCGAGGTAGCTAATATTAATTTGAGCCCGTTTTAGGCCGGAGAAAGTTTTTTTTGTAGTGGAAAATTACGTTTGATTGCTCTTTATTACTAAAAGAGAATAAAATGAGAAAAAAACTCTAGAGTAAGCAAGTAATTTCAAAAAGTATTTTACAAACCTGGTCATAGAATAATGGATAAAAAATTGATTGAATGGCTCCTTTTTTTAAGTTTTGAATAAAATTCTGATCTGTCAAAGCAATCTTGTGGGAAGTGTTTGGAGCACAAATATTTTCGTTTGAAGGCTTCCAATTTTTTTGCTATTCGATCGAGTTAGAATCCATTTTTTCTTTTCTCTCTCATCTGAACAAATTCTGTCAGTGGGTGTTGCATTAAGGGGGGGGGATTTTTCAAGACGGAACTAGGAAAGGAAACAAAACTAAACCTCTTTCAAGTGTTGAGAGAATTAAAATAAGTTATGTTTAGACTGATGGTCGATATTTTATGTTCTAAAATGATATTTAAAAAAATACTAATCAACCAATAATTTAAAACAATACTAGAATGCTCACTAAAATCTTCTAAGGGGGAGTAGCCTCATTTTAGGGTCATAATTTGTTTTTAAAGAGAAGAGGGTTAATTTTACTCGTTACTTCTTCCATTTCATTGTTTACCAGTTTAAAAATTTTCACAAGTAATCCAACACAAGCAGATTCCGTGTTTTGTTTTTACCAAGTGAAAACAAATCAAATTTTAAAATCAGTTTTGCGGAGGATGTTTCAATTTATGGTTCGAAATTATCCACGGTTGAAAGCTGGTGGCATTAAAACATTTTAACGAAACATAGAAATAATATATAAATTAACTTACTGGCGAAGTTTAATGGTAGGTGAATACAATAAAACACGTCTAACACACAAAAATTATGACTAAGTATAACTACTACATGGCAACTGTGAACTAGGAACGTCAATGGGAGTCGAGTGCTGGACGGGTGTGGAGTGGGGTCGAGTCGGAAGCGCCTAGGGCCAACCTTCCCTCTTGGTTTGCCGCTTCTACTCGATTCTATGCTCTGTGCTTTCCACTCTGTTAGCATAATCGGGGGGCAAAAAAGTTCTATCTATTTAGTTTATCCCTCGAACCTGTTTACTCTAAAAACATCTTCCGTATTATTATTATTATTAAAATAAATATACATTACAATTCCTTAGACATTGTGTACCAATTTTATTTCCGAGAACGTATTTGTTAGTAGCTTTTATCAGTTCTAAGAACTTATTAGTACGATCAATATTCAGTTGTGACATCGCCTGACATATACTTTTTGCATTATACAAATGTATCAAATCAGTTTGACAGTCGTATTACTCATATACTGTAAAAAATGTAATTTTGAGTTCAATTAGTTCAATACAGATTCTAAATATTGCCAATAACAATATTTAAAAATAAAGGGGCTTTAAACCAAGAAAGAATTTTAATAATACAAGCATCTTCTGATTAACTGTTATGTTAGTAATATTCAATGTTTTCCCATAGTTGATGGTCTTTTGCTGTCCTAAACATTGTTGATATCTTTCGCTAAACTAAAACATTTAAAATTCATTATTAATTTAAAAAAAATTAAAGTATAAGAATTACATTATTATGTCATCTACGTATTAACTATGGCATGGTGTATTATCGAGAACTATAATTCATTCATAAGAAATAATAACATAATAACCGTGTTTGCCGGATAGATATATGATCCGAGCGAAGAGATGCTAGTCAAGAGAGAGGGTTGATTATCACCGAGGGAATTGAGTTGTAAGCCTGCAATAGGAGGCATTGAAGGTGCGAAGTGAGAGGTGCCCAAGTTGGCTGACGAATCAGATCAGAACCCAAACTAAACAAGCACCCCGTGGTGATGCTATCAGTCAAGTCATCTCCAACCCGGTTAGCATAATCAGGGCGCATTAATCCTGGTAAGAGTTTATCCCACCATCCTGTTTATTCAAAAAGCACCCTCCCGTCATGAGTGGATCATTCCATTCAGTTTGAGGATCGGCTCATTATTTATGGGCATTGAAAATTTCATCGGTATAGTTGCGGAGTATGAAGGGAAATGCTCCACTTTCAAACATATAAGGTGTCATTATTATTCACATATATGTCTACACAGTTAGGTAGATCTTAAATTGTATATATAAGCTCTTTAATTGAAAAATTACAATTTTATTATTATTAAGTGGGAGGAGAGAATTCATTCATACTTATTTACAATTGTCATTCATATAAAGATTTAAAAAATATAAAACTCACATTATGCAGAACAGAAGTCCTGAAAACGCTCAGGTCATGACTGGGGATGGTAGCCAGTGTTAGTGCCCAATAATATCCTTATATAATTATAATTAGATCGCCGCGACACCCACGCCATTGTAGGACGAGGATTGTAAGAATGAGTGTTACTGGATAAAGAGTTGACAAGAGGATTTGAATGAAAGGATAGTTTTTGTGTACAGTTCTGAGAACGTTTGGATTCGTTTCATGTTTGAACGTTTGGCTTTCCACCTTAGTTCTAGTCTGTGATTTCAACTTGTTTTGAGCAACTGTTAGTATACAGTACTGTGAAGAAATATAAACTTAATAGATAAAATGGAGAAAAAAAGTTTAATCTTGATGGACGCGATGGTTTCATTTATTAGTGGTACGGCCTGAGAAAGGAAAAAAAAAAACATGTCGCAAACGTCACTTCGCGATGGAAGAATAACGGTATGGGCTGATTTCAATGAAAAGGGCGAGTCTCAAATCACGTTCATTACTGGTAAAATGCTTTTGTTACCAAAAAGTGTTGGAAGGATTTATTTTGCCAATTATTAGATTACTAAAAGAAGACGCGATCATTTTCCTACAAGATAACGATACACACACACACACACACACACATAGCACGGACCACATCACAATGGTTAGAGGATTTCAGGCTCAATATTTCGGATTGGCCGGCTCATTAATTAATTAAGTTAAGTCTGGACATTACCCCCATTGACAATTCATGGCTAGTAACGTTTATAACCTTCAGAAGCCAGAGATCCTAAGTATTAACGAACATAACGAAAGGTTCACACAAGCTTGGGACATAACAGAGAGCAATTTGATAAACTTGGTAAAAAGTGTTTCTCTAATGAACGTTGGAAGTGATTAAAAAACGCGGTGGAAGATCTCACTATTAAAAGGAATTCACACTCTAAAAAGTTAAAAACATTCTGAGTTTATACTTTTCACATCTGTTTTTATTATTCTGATAACTTTCTAGATAAACTAGGGAATATAATTTGACTTACAAGTCTTGCATATCATTTTATAAAAGGTAATATGTTTTTATGTTATAATATAAGATTATACCAACCGTTTTTTTAAGGATCCACATTTGTTCATGCTTTGTTTTTTATTTTGAGAAAAACAAATATCTCAACTTTTTTTCACTGGAGTAATTTAACTATTTGCGTCCAATACTGTTACTGAACATTCAAATTGCTATTTGCTAACAATTATTAAAATCATTCGTGATCTGTGGCTAACACCTCATATTTCTTCAGAATGTATGACGGTAATTGATAATAGCTTTACGGTTCTTATAACTGCACAGGTTTGTCTGGGTGCAAAACAGTTGATACTGGTTATTTTAATAAATATGTATACCTTAATATTACATCAGATTGAATGCAGTTATTTGAATTTATAATTTATAAATGATTTGAATATATTCAATTTGTAGAATTCAGACATTGGCGCACTAAGTTTAAAGAGCAATTATAATATATTTCTCAGAGTGCGAATAAACATTGGGGAATAAAATATAACAAGAATTAACATTTCTATTTCATATAGTTTCTCCTGAAAAGGAGTTTTGCGAACTACATTTCACCCACAGACTCACTCATAAGACATAAGGACTTAAAGCGTATTATCTTTCAACTAAATTAGTAATGGGACTGGAAACTTCAGTTAAGTTTCCTGGAGCCCTTCTACAGCTCAGTCATCTCAATATAAATTAAATCCTAGCTATTCATGAAATCCTGAGTCAAACGATTTTGTATTATATTTGATATAAATTCAACCTTTTACTCTAAGGACAAAGCCTAAATACTTTTACCATTGACGAAATATGAATGACTTGATATTCATGAAACATCCTTGTTGAATTGTTCGTGAGAAGTATTATGTAGAAATATGAACTGGGATTTGAATTTTAATTGTCAATATGGTTCACATGGAATTTCTTTTAATTTCGAGCACTATTGTTTGTAAACTTTTAAATAATAAAGAAAGTTTTATTAATTATGAAAGTACTTCTTATCGAAATTGAGTCGCAACTCAATGCTACGAAAGCCCTGATAAACATTTAGGTTTTAGGGTAGGTCCAATGGTTACATGTATTCCTAATAAAATATACTATTAAAAAAAAACAAAAAAACCATTATGCAAAGCAACTCGTGAGGTTAATGATCTCTGAATCTAGTAGCTAATAACCTTGGCCTAGATGCTAAGAAAAATAATTGTTAATTGGTTATAGATAAGATAAGGGTTCCAATTACTTAGCTCTATCATTACGTACCCTTAGTATAATAAAGGTATGGCGGTAGTGTTATGAGTGATAACATTTTGACTGAAAGAAGAAGAAACGGAAAAATATATTCTTTTTTTTGCTTATTACAAACAAATAAAATAAAATGCCACTAAGTAAGGGTTCACTAAACACTCTTGTTTCTGTTATATTGTTTTATCAATATTTTGAATGAAGGTTAGTGTGTATTCCTTTTGACGAAAATATATATATATAATTTTTTTAATTACAAGAATGTGTTTAAAACGAGGAATGTGTATAATAATTAATACATTTCAATAATACTTATATTTCAGGAAATTGTCTGGCTCAGGGTGGAATATTTTTTTAAATGTTACCATAAAATTTTGTAGTGTTTGTGTCATATTTTCTTATTCAATAGATCAAGAGGTATCGTCGAAAACTGATGTATTGACGATTTGCATCGAAAGCTCTGCTAAAGGGGCGTTTAGATTAGTGTAAAATCCCGTTTGAACTAGACATTTGAATTGAAAACTTTGACCCCTTAGAATAAAAAAAAGGAAACTCCAAGCTGACATAAATTATAATATATGTAGTAATTTGTCACTTGTGATTATCTTAAATTAATAATTGGCTACAAATATGTAAGATGATCTCATCAGTGTAATAGTAAATAAAAAATATAGATAACTCTATAAAAACTAGACCGATAAAAAATAGACATAAATAACATTATATACAAATGGGGAAGGATGGCTGCGTATTATGAAAATTCGTTACATGAAGGGATAGTTACTGCAGGATGATGATAATGAAGGGGTACATAAATAGATTGAAATAGGGAATAGATAGATTACAGAAAGGGACATATAGTCTAGATGAATTGTTGAACTGGAGATAAATTGTTAGTTAGATAAATTCCTTTATTGTGCTATAATTACAATCTGCCTTTTATAAGGCAATAAGTAATTAAGATAAATGCTTTCATTCATACCATATTTACAGTTCATCATTCACTCGCTCATTCATACAATATTTACAGACAGCCCAGAGACCCCCCAAATCCACCGCGAAGAGAAAGCGGAGTCTTGGGAAGTCCCCCACGCTCCTCCTCCGCCAGTGGAGGCTGACCAAGAGCGCAAGAGCCACAGACGCTCAGGACATGATTGGAGAAACTGGCCATTGCCAGGACTCCCACTGTCACGCGTTTATAGCAGGTCACGAGGCCACTGCCGTTTCAGTCTCCGAGGAGGATTATAGGGATGAGTGGCGCAGTGCAATGACTGTGCTACAGGATTAGGGTGGTTGGAAAGGCTACTGTGGAAATTTATAAACATGGAAGGGATGAGTTCTAGAATGTAGGGTATGTTAAGGTCGTTATGAAGGGTTTTGTTGCTGACATAATAAGGGGCATTTACTATTGTTCTCAGGACTTTTGATTGAAAGGATTGGATACGCTTGATGTTCGACTTTTTTGCTGTCCCCCATAGCTCTATTCCGTATGTCCAGATTGGTTTAAGTATAACTTTGTAGATTAGTAGTTTATTTTCTATTGAGAGATGGGATGTCCTTTGAAGTAGTCTGTACAGTTGTCCAAAGCGTCTGTTTAGTTCTTGTCTTTTTAGTCTCGTATGTGGGTTCCAGGTCAGTCGTTTGTCAAGATGGAAGCCTAAGTACCGTGCTGTCTCGGATACAGGGAGAGGAATAGAATTAAAATAAACTAGTGGACAAGACTTGCGACAAAGGGTGAAGGTAATGTGGGAGCATTTTGCTTCATTAACTTTGATCCGCCATTGATTGCACCAATACTCGATCTCGTCAAGGTGTTTTTGAAGGTTATGGGATGCTATGTCGGGGTCTGGGTGGGATGACAAGACTGCAGTGTCATCTGCAAATGTGGCCAAGAAGGTATTGGCAGTAGAGGGGACATCAGCGGTGTATAGGTTATAGAAGATGGGGCTCAGGACACTGCCCTGTGGAACTCCTGCACTTATGGGATAGTAGTTAGAGTATTCTAAACCACAGCGGACTTGGAAGAAGCGGTTTGAAAGGTAGGACTGTAGGATTAGGAAAAGGGTCTGTGGTAAATATCTTTTGAGCTTGTAGAGCAAACCTGCGTGCCAAACCCTGTCAAAGGAGATAAATAATGCATGTAAGTTTAAACGTAACCGCCAAACTTCGGCACATATGCGAGATGTCCCGACAGAGAGCGCTACTATCAAAGGACGCTTAGTTGTAACCTCCTGATATGGGTACGCTTGTTAAGACAATGGTCAACTCTAAGTATCGACAATTGTATTGATTCAGGTTAGTTATAAGTTTTATTGGTTTATTGTTATATTTGTAGCGCTAGCTAATGTGTACATATGTTTAATATTACAGTTCTAAACTGCATCTGCAAGTGTTCGATTTATACCCTGAGAACCTCCACCTCCTTTTAAGTTTCTGAATTCGAAACTTACATGCATTTAAAATGTAGTCTATGAAAATAGGATTGATGGTCACTGGTTGATTTGACTGTTCCATATAGTTTTGGTAAGAGCTCATTGAACAGACAATCTGGGCCGGAAGCCGAGTCAAATGGGATCGAGTCGTGTTTCTAGAACCGTGGAAACTTTCGAGGTTCAGACCGTTCTAGGCATAAAGGCCGATGATCACGGGCTGTTCGTGGTGGTAAAGGGAGTGTTTTAGAAAGGCAAAATAGAGAATATTGAATTTAAGCCAGGTTTCCAAAAAGGCAATAAAGTGATCTTTATCAAGGAAGTGTTGTAGTAATTTGCCATAGTGAGCTCCCTGGCACGTTTCACGTCAGGTTGTTAGGACACAACTAATATGGAAGATATAAAAAAATAAACTACGAGAGCACGGATCAGAAAG
This sequence comes from Acanthosoma haemorrhoidale, assembly GCA_930367205.1. NCBI lineage: Eukaryota > Metazoa > Arthropoda > Insecta > Hemiptera > Acanthosomatidae > Acanthosoma > Acanthosoma haemorrhoidale. The sequence goes on along the minus strand of OV884015.1, from coordinate 43,778,148 downwards.
TTCAGAGCTGGAAAATAATCAAACATAAATGATCAAAAGATGAATAACCTGTGTACCGCAAATACACTAAGTTCTATGGTTGGCAATGATAAAGGAATTTTCAATGTGCACAGAGAGGGATATCAACAAAAATAATAGTTAGCATCTAACCAAAACTAAAATAAAGGTTCCAAACTGAAGAAAGTGTCCAGAGTCACGGGTAAGCCAGGAAGCAAACTGATAAGCGAAGGGGCTGCCAGTTAATGGGGAGTCATTTTCTTGGTGTCACGAGAAGACATAAAGATCCTCAGCCTTGTTAATGAGAATGACTGGAAGACCGAATGTCACTCAGACATTTGAACCAGCATCTTACAAGCCTGATATATCTAACCTTACCGTACTTCATCTCTCTATAGTCGCCGTCATGAAATAAGACGCTTGAGGTGGAAGGACTACTTATGAGCTGCCGTATATGGGTGGGTGGGGGACGAATCACTAATGTGCTTATTGCTTAACGATTGACATTATCGAAGTAAAGGAATCACGTAGATAGAAGAGAAGTAATGCACAGAACGGGAACAGGGCTTGCCATGTATTGCAGGTTTTCACGCTTCTAATTTCCTGTCGGGAGCTTGTCGTATTCTTATGGACATAACTATCTCCTCAAGCGTTTTTCTACCCTTCACCAAAGCTCCTTGAATTTCCAGAAATTTTCTTTTGAATTTGGATTAGAGGCCTAAATCCTCACTTGTGTCTTCAGCATTATGTTGCTCATGATGAGGTTCTCAACGATTCCTTCGGATGCTCCGCAGTCCGAGGACCTTCAGATGGGTTGCGTTACCATGAGGTAGATTACCTAATACCTAATCGTCAGAGTTCACTTCTCCTTATAACTTCCACCGAAGAAAGCAGTGCCGTCTTGTCCTTCTCCAGCTGTCAGGCTCATCCCTTTCCCCTTTCAATGGGATTTATTTATCGGCGATAAAGATGACGTACGTATGACACCCCCTAGGATAAAGGGTTGCTGCTATTACAACCGCATTGTAAGACCAGGATTTGATCGACCACGATTATAGCGACCGCGACTCTATGACGGATCCATACCTTGGCAGGCCCAACCTCTCCTGCACTGCATTGGAGTATGTTTCCTTATAACACATTGTTTGTGATTCATCCCCTGCAGGAAGCGTGCGGAGTGTATTTCCTTTAAGTTCACGCTAGTGTATGCACAGCTTTATTATGTAGTCCACACACGGATTATGGCATTACATTAGTATTGGTATGAAATACAAAGGTAAATTTGTTGCACACCAGAACAGCAGTGAATCTGGACTAACGTTACTACATTGTACTAGAAATGGTCTCAAATAAAACTGAGATGGAATTCTATGAAGTTTGTGATCAGTTTAGTGTGAATCATAAATATCAGTTCTTTACTTATTGCAAATATGGGCTTGTTTTCATTTTCTTTGGTAAATTTCGATTTGAGTGTAATCACAGGTTGTAGGAACTAGCAGATTGACCCTTTATAACTTTACAAACTATGAATATATGTTGGATAAAGTATTTTTTTTTCAGTGATAAATAAGTTTTCCTTCATAACCCAGTTTTATCAATGTGCTAATCATTAAAGAATGCATAAATGCAGCTAAGCGGTGTGACATTGTATTAAAGACAATAGCCGTTTTCGAACTTAAATGAAAAATAATGATCTTAGTAATATACTGTACATACATATCTGTTTAAACCTTCTGTAAAAATAATGATGCGGTAGAAAGGAAACGTTTAATCGACGTAGTCTTTCCCGGTATCTAGAAATACCTTGTTGCATTATAAACGGTTAAATTAGAACGAAACCACCCTTAAATATTCATCCCTGTTCAAAGCTATTACGTGATCTATCGTAAAGATTTTAACGTCAAGACCCTCTCGGTAGTCATATCTTGTAGCAGGTGGCTCTGGAATGTTGCCTTCAAGCTCATAGAGAATAGGTCTATGGTCTGAAGATTCAAAATCGAGCGCCAAGCAGCCGGTGACACGATGAGGTTGTTGGGTGAGAAATAAGTCTGGTGTGAAAGTCCTATCTGGGTTACCATATTGCCGAAATGTCGGTACGCCTAGGTGGACTGTGAGCCTACTGTGAACGGCGTCTTGATTATATGTCTGCCGAGGGCATTGGCTGTTGTTCCACTCCACCAGCTGTGATTGGCATTGAGGTCTGCAATGATTATGTGCCTTTTATTTTTGCTGATCTGGGTTATTAGGAGCCTGGCTGTCGTCAGATTTGTTCTAGGCCTTCTATGAATTCCAGTAACAACAATATTGTTAGTCAAACGAAGTTCAAGGGTGACTACATAGTGGTTCCCGTCAGATGGCACCACTGGGTCTAGTCGTTTACATGGCACTCCCTTCCTGACTAGAATAGCCACGCCCCCTGAGATTGTTTCCGTGTCCTGCCGGTAGGTATAGTAGCCTGGGAAACGACAGTAGCAGTCCTTCTTTACTCTGGTGTCTGTTAGAACTGCTACATCCTGGTTATGGCAACGTAGTATAGCTTCGATGTCTCCTTGTTTGGGCCTAATACCGCAAACGTTGTAATCAAGTATATTGTGTCCAATCATTATGCTGCTGTTCTACCGAGTCTTGCAAGAACTCTTTCGATGAGACCAGTCAGCTGTGACATCAGCTGATTCGTAGATGTGATCATGGCGCCTAACATGTTGAACATGGCGTCCATGTTAGAATTGGGTGGGGCCGAGGGCGCGGGAATCTCTTCCGTTAACTGGTGCTGCCCAGAGGTTACCTGAGAGTAAGAAGCCGTTTGTCGTGGTAGTGTGGGTACCGGAGCGTATCTAGTGTCCCTAGATGATGCAATCGTTTTATGCTGGGCCAGGCGTCTAAACTCCATTGCCTGCATCAGTTTTATTCTGTAGGGGCACTGCTGATATGAAGCAACATTGCCCTACCCGCAGTTAGCACAGCGTAGGGGCACTGCCTGTCACGTGGGAATTCTTTTGTTTCGTGAGGCTGGCTGCAAGCACTTAAAGCAATATCGCCTGGTATGACCATATTCTTGACAATTCTGGCACATGGGGATGCCACGTTTCTCGTTATATGTGCTTACTCGGAATAGCACATTATTTACATGTCGGATTTATTTGAGTTTGTCCGCAGTAAGTGTGGCGTCCCCTATTACGAGAACTGGCTCAATTTCGGTTTTGGCGCCATTGTGGTCGCTTTTTCTCAGTCTGTACACCGATATTATACCTCCTGCAGGAACAATGTGGGCTTGTGTTTACTCTATGGGATGAGTTAATTCAAATCCGTGTAAAAGAAATTTTTTGTTCCGTTTGGTTCCCTTCGGGGCGTAGGTGTGGTACGGTATTTTAGCTGCTTTAAGAGCGGCGGCTGTTGTTAATAGGGCTTGTTCCGTGGAACAAAACACTTTAGTATCCTGTTGTCCTTGTACTACATGTCCAGTGATTTTGTGTTGAGGAACCGTGTTAGGTCGTAAATATTTAATTTTCCCATTACTAGGGGAGGTATTGGTTTGGGCTTAGTGGTCATGGGCTCGGTTTGTGATGTTTGGGGTTGAACCGTCGATTATATCTATCACTGTTTTCATTATTTTCAATAAAGGTTATGACGACAGTGAGAGGGGGAGGAGGGACTGAAGTAGTGGGGGAGACCGTCGTAGGTGGGGAGTTATCCCTATATAAGCCTCGGTCTCAGGCCAAATTAACATAACTAATCTGACCTTCACTTGGAACACTACTCTCTCCTCCCTCTCCGCACTGGCGCCTGCAACTCTAATCAAAACCATGGCCTTCGTCTCGCTAAAACTAGCACCTCCTTTGGAGGGACCTCTCCCTCGTGGACGACGGTTACCGTGGCCCTGCAAATTTTACCAGCAATGTCTCCCACGGCAATCCAGTCTGCCTCTCTCCGGTTCACACTCGCCTTTGGGATTTGGACGGTTTTCGCCTACCCTTAGATACCGAGTGTGAATTCGTGGTCATTCTAAGACCACATAAACTACCTATAAACCTACCCTGTACCTTTTTTTTCCTGAACACAGTGCTTTGTCGGGGTACATACACCTTCTAAAGATCTTATAGAGTCAGATCAAAGCGAATTAAAGCTGCTCGCCAACTAGGTCGGCAACCAGGGTGAAAGACCATAGGTCCACCCGCTCTATCTCTTTCTGGGCACTCGCCGGACGGGGGCTAAGAGGTTGTAGCAACCCTAGCCTGCGGCGGGCGTCTCCTTCCCACTTTGGGGATACTCAGGTATAAAACTGAGCCCCCTAGTGACGACCCGACAGGTGTGTTCCCAGGATAATAATGATATGATACGGTAATATGAACTATAGAACACACATACATAAAGGTGACATGTTTGAAAGTAAAGCCTGTCCTCTGTGACTTGGCAGCTGCTGAATAAATACCTGGGATATTATTATTTTTTTTTTCTCTTTTATACTAGTCTGCAACATTGAAGACCATATCTCCAAGAAGATGAAAAAAAAAAAAAAAATTAAAAATAAATATAATATATATATAATCCAGGCTAGAATGAGAAAATTTCAAATTGGTTTTTATCAAAGGTGATATCCTACTTTTTCTACCCCTCCCTCCCCCCACACCCCTTCATTCCTGCTCCTAAATTGGTGACACTGAAAGATAGGTACTCAGCAGGAACTTTCAAATCCAATTATCGTCTCACCCTTTCCATTTACCCCGGACCTTCTTCATTCACCCTTAATATAGATCTGGAAGAGCTCCTTCTCCCAGCTGTCAGGCTCATCCCTTTCCCCTTTCAATGGGATTAATTTATCGGCGATAATGATGACGTACGGATGAAACCCCCTAGGATAAAGGGTTGCTGCTATTACAACCGCATTGCGGTTTGTAAGACCAGGATTTGATCGACGTGTGTTGTAACACAATCTCAAACAGGTCGATATGTCTCTCCTCGACTATAAATAGAAGCTTAAAGAAACCCAAAACTCCTCACCTAGCGACATATTTGCACTACGATTAACTCTCCTGAAACAGGAATCCAACATCTTAAAGTTGATCCAGCGCTGTCTATAACCATTCATTACTAATACAGAGCGTGCGTACAATTGTTGTCCAAATAAAGCAAACGAATGTGCCGTTTAGGCCACAGATCAAATTAAATGTATCTATTAGAATTTAGATTGAATTTTTGGCCGAGATCATCTTTATAAAGTGTTTTGTACCTGATTAGGTACCAAAGGGTTACCTCTTGGACGTTTTGGGACATCCAATTTTAATATGCTACAACATACCCCTACATTGCTAGTAAACAGTAGATTGCTAACACAAAGGAAGAGCTGTTCAGTCCTTTACCTAAGAAACAGGTGGTGTTCTCTTCATACAATTTGGATTGTAGTGTTATATTAAAGAATGGTTTTCACATATCAGAAGCGTCTAAATCTCCTTTAATACTCACCCTAGTCTTTTAACATCCTTTCTACCCAAATATTGCCACAGATAGGAGATTATGTTAGAACACCAGGCAGTAGTGATTTAAGCAAACAAAATGTTTTAAACTATTTTATTGGTACGTCGTTCATTCACATCACAACTCCTCAAATAGAGCAGACCTCATGAAACACACTGATGGCCAATTATCGAATTTTCTAGTTGTCAGTTAAATGTTTAAACTTTAAATATATTAAACTTACCATTAGACGTTTACTGTATCTACTTTATACTTAAGTATACTACAATAAATTTCTGGGGCACTGGGGCATGTATTCCAATTTTAGAGTAACATAATTTACTGACAAGAGATGTATCAGTTAAGCATGAACATTAAGCAATAGTTCGCTAGTGATCTATCAATGAGAAAATTCCCCTAAGATTTTAAAAAGTAAATATATTTAAGAGTGACACGTTTCTCATAGCAAAAATGTTACAACTTAATCACCACGCAACAGAGCACTACTTAACGCAGGTTTTTATGAGATTTTCAAAATCGTCCTGAATTTTTCTTCAGATAGTATTAAACAAATTATAAAATGTATCCACAGATCATAGAATATCTTAAAAGTGTATTCGATCAGGTTATCTGGTCATATCTGACATTGATGATCCATGCAATCGAAAAACAATTAACACAATCTTTCATTGATGTTACATTTTCAGATAGTATGGCTATAGTATTATTTATGAGGGCAATTTAAATTCCTGAACATCAGTTTGTGTTGTTATAAAGCAGTATTATTTGATAAAAAAAACACAATAAAATACTTTACTGTATAATTGAAAAGATAAATTGAAATACAAGTGGTAAGAGGGAAAAGGAGGTTTAGTTTCAAAATTTGGGATGGAAAGCCAAATAAAAAGAATCTTTGACAACTCTACACTCGCATAATTAGTATTTCTGCTAAATCGCTGTGAAAATGCAATAAAATAAATATTACATCAACATATTCCACCTATATTTTACTCAAAACGCTAATAAATATATTTGTGTCATGTTTAGTGCGAATAACTTTAATAGCTTAAATGCATTTATGAAACATACACACATAAATACTTATATACATCGTTCAAACCCCGTATCTAATCTACACGAAATAATTATAACACTTCTGCCTTGAATGTACATAATTCTATGTTGTCTTATAAGGTGGAGGGTGCGGCTTGGCAGCATTTTCAGAAAATTCAGTAAGCTCTGCCAAGAATTCTTAGGGAAAGATGGTATCAAAAAATTAAAAACATCCCCCTTCGGGATTAGAGAAACAAATTCAGCGAAAGCATGTCTCGTTCTAATAGCTCTCAAGGAAGCAAGGAAGGAATAATTAGTTTAATACAAAAACAAGCTGCGTGTGGTCAATCTTGTAAATATGTTTATTAAAAAAAAAACTTACAATAAACGTTATTACGAACTAGAATAATCGTGAACTATAATATATAGAGATATTTTTTGCCATGGAGTTAAGCTTACGATTTATTTTTAGGTTATTGGGAATAGTTGAATGCATAAATATAAAAAATTAAATATTCATATCCAATAGGCCATAAATTTGCGTTTTCCCGTGTACTCAAGCATGACAAACTTAAAATGATCCATTATCGTGAAAATGAATTTAAATTCATCTTCATTCCATTAAAACATCAAAAATTAATCTGAAATTGTTAATGAAATCAATAGTTAGGATGGTGTATTGGTCGATCTGAAAAAAAAATGAATTGTTATAAAAGAAGGCATCATTTCTGTTGACTGACACCCTCTCTCATGCTTACATATTTTCTCAACAAACTGATCGAAAGCTATTAATTATTTCATATCAAGATTTTTCCTTTTGTTCGAGGACAATATGAATTGGTTATAGTAGTTTTTATAGGATAAATAATAATTTTTTTAGGATATATTTCTTTTTGATATACCTCCAGCGTTTATTTTTAATTTCATTTTGTTTAAATAAATAGAATAAAAAAAAAAAAAAAATTACATCATATATCTTTTATATAACTGGAAAATTGTTTACTGCTGATTAAAAGTTCAAGAAACGTTTGTGGTATATTTAGGCGATGACAGTATGACGTCAAGTAATAAATAGGACGCGGTGTGTCTTATCATCGATACAATGATGAGAATTTTTCACTCATCGAGAAAAAGTAAAAAATTTATTTTTCTATTGGATACACATTTTTTTACTAATTAATGGCATGGTCGGTAGAAACGATTTGGGTGATTTAAAATAGTGTGTGCCAAAAACTATAAATAATATAAGCCACACTGTATTACGTTTTATTAATCATAGAAACAAATATAGTTATAATTAAAAAAAAAAATGTTTGAGTGTGCACGCAATCAAGGGTTCCAACGTTCATAGTGAGTACTCCCACTTAAGTGGTTTATGATTCATAAATGTTTTATTGAATATATACATGTGTATGTTTTTTTAACATACTCATTCAATAACAGTTTCTCTAGCATGCCTCATTGATTAGTTCTATACACGTGAGATCGTAATCAGAGCAACAACACCTGTATTCAGAAACATTTGAAAGTAAATTGTCATAAGCCCTCAATTTACAACTTTTGGTGATTAGTGTCTTTTATACCTCCTGCATATTATAATTAGTCTATACTATCGAGATCTTTAATTAAATGTTCGGAATATATTAACAAAGCCTTATCTCCGAAACCTTTTAAAACAAATACGAGACTTGGAGAAGTTGTTAACAACTTATGAAAGTAAGTTTTAAAAGAACTTACATTTTCATTACTGTTTGCGTATAGATATTAGCGATTGGGAAATTCTACTTCTATACAACTCCAGTGGCTGTCGTGACGACCAAGCTCAGCAAGTAGGAATATGTCCACAACGCCCTACCTTCGAAACCACTCACAAAAAATACATGAAACCTTGAGAAGTTGTTAACCGTTTATGAAAGTAAGTAACCAAGGAAATCACCTCATATTGTCGTTACTGGTTGGAGAGATACAAGCGATAGGGAAATTCTACTTCTATCAAACAAGTGCAGCTTCTTCCACGACGGATTTTAACTAATAAGAATATGTTTACAACGCCCTACCTTCGATAGCGCTCACAACAAGCACACGAAACATCAAATGATAGTTGATAATATATAAAAGTACGTAGTAAAAGAAACCACACCCCATTGTCATTACTAGTTGCAGAGATATTAGCGATGGGAATTTCTATACAGCTTCGGTATCAACAAAGCTTAGTGAATAGTGATAGATTCACAACGGTCTACCTCCAAAATCATTTACGAATAATACATGACACCTTAAGAGGTATTTAATAATATATAAAAGTAAATATACTAGCGATTGGGAAATTCTACTTTCATATAGCCACGGTAATAATAATAATAATAATTTATAACTTAATAAAGGAATATGTATGTAAGTTTCGAATACAGAAACTTAAAGGAGGTGGAGGTTCTCAGGTTATAAATTGAACACTTGCAGATGCAGTTTAGAACTGTAATATTAAACATATGTACATATTAGCTAGCGCTACAAATATTACAATAAACAAATAAAACTTATAACTAACCTGAATTAATACAATTGTCGATAATAAGTGTTGACCATTGTCTTAACAAGAGTACCCATATTCAGGAGGTTACAACTCGGAGCATCTTCGATCCTAGCGCGCTCTGTAGGGACCTAACATATTTGCCGAAGTTTGGCGGTAACGTTCAAACTTACATGTATATATCGAAGCAGAAGAAAAATAGTCCAAGTGATCGATATACAGTAAATCAATATACACGTTTTGCACCAAAGTTTGAGGGATAATTTTACAATATGAAATTAACGATGCAACAATCAATATTTCGACAATGAAAAATGAATTTGCATAGCTGAGGATCTGGTGTGATCTCTTACCTGTGGTAATAACTGAAGAGAAGGGTATCTCCCTAGATTGAATTCTGAAGGAATTCATTCAAAATTGAACTGGTACTGATCAGTTTATCTTTTTACTATGCTTATAGAATTTCCGTTTACTGTTAATATTCGGTACCTTAATTATTGTTCATTGGAGCTCCAAGTCATTGAAGTGAATATATACGAGAATAAGACGCTTTTGATGTCTGAAAACCACACTAATGTCTACCTCATTTTAAGATAAAGCACGTTGCTGGGTAGATGTCTGAGTTATCCTTTTTGTGGCCCCATGCACGTGGGTTCACATGATGCGAAAAAGAACCATTTAGCTACTAGGGTGACCCCATAAAATACCTAGTATATTGTAAAGTACCTCGTTTCCTCATGAGTATGCAAGACGTCATTAAGTACAATGGCCCAGCGAGCTACTAGGCTACTTTTAACAGTTATAATAATAATAGCTGACACGGCCCCTAGTACTATATTTATAGTGGAAATAACTCACTTTTACTTTTATGATTGTCTAGTAAATACAACAATCAAATGATTGTTATTCATAAATCAAACCTTTATTCCTTTAATGATTATATACCGAAAAAAAATTGGGAATGGTTAATATAATCAAAACTTAATTTACCATATAATTTATCTTAATATCATAAAAATGATATTTTTGATTTCAAAATCAACTTAATGACTACAGAATAATCATATAAAATAATGAAATTGAATTAAAATAAGCCCTTTAGCCTTAATCTTTACTGTCTATTGAATTATGAAGGAATTCATTCAAAACTGAACTGGTACTGATCACTTTATCTTTTTACTATGCGTATAGAATTTCCGTTTACTGTTAATATTCGGTACCTTAATTATTGTTCATTGGAGTTCCTTGCGCAGCGGGGTCATTTGATGTTTCCTTTATTCTGTCAATACAAATTGTTTCCTTTTCTTGAGTTTCTTGACTGAATCCTTGTTATGCCTTTATTACACTTCTACTTTCACATTAACTTATTTATATAATTTATAATATCTTTGTACTTATGAAACGAAATAACCGTTTAACATTGATATGTGAGCCATCCTCCTTCACTCGGGAATAGACGTGGTCTATAGCTTTCTCCTACTCCTCTTGATGTCTTCAGAGCTATGCTCTTTTTATCACCATTCTATTGCCCGATAGAAATATCAAATGTCCATTCCTGGATTTGATTGGGTGGTGCTGTCATCTGATGCGCGTGTTTGCGCGGGTGTCGGTAAAACAGCCGGGGTGTCCGCATCCCTGTCACCAGCGTCTTCTGAGAACCTCTAGTCAGCTGACCAGAAAAGGGTGTCCGGGCCAGGATCGCCATATCTAATCATAATATAGAATATTCAAACAATATCGCTGACAGATTTAAACTCTATTATATGAAATCAAACATTACTAAAGCTAATCTTAGTTAGTATTTATTTACTTGCATTGTGGAAAACCCGAAATACAGCACGTCTCAATATATGTATATTTTAGTACTAAAAAAAATTATTTAATCATCTTCTATTAATTGTCTTATATGTTGGGAATCGCTTATCTGGCCTGTTTTACTGTTTAGTATTACATATATAAAGGAAAATTCTTTTGTTCAATGCAATGGACAGATAATTTGTTTTATGAACATCTTCACCAGGCTGTTTGTATTACGCAGTTGACTATGATTCGATGGGACAGCGCTCGTCCATCCACCGGTTCAGAAAGTGTTTGGAGACAAGGCTGTTTGTATCGCTGTTTCATGCTAGGACGGTTCTCTGGGGACAAAGGATACTGGTACCGTGCTTTGCCAACTCGTCTGTCTGTTATCTCTTTGAGTTAGGGGGAATGGCATGTAATTCATGACGGCTGTGAGATAATTATGGCATTGTTGTATTGACCAATCCCTATTATACAGTCAAAATCACTTTAATGCAACAACACTGCAATACAATACAAATTAATAGCAAAATAAGCAAAAGAGGAAATAATAAAAAACAAAATAACAACAAGAGGGCACCATATTCCAATCAAATATTACAGTTTTAGACACTATGTGAGAGCTTATAGAGTCCTCAACAAGCCTTAAATTTTAATAGGCTGGCAATATCGAAATACAAAGCTCTACTAGTATGTAAAAACAATTAATTCTAAATCAAGGATTGGGAACAAACCTGAGATAGAGACTGATGGATGGACAATTACTGAAACTTCTATTTTTTCTAAACAGGATCCACCGCTTCTTTACTTATGTGCCTATTAATTTTCTTTTTTACACTATGCTTCACTTATTTCGTCTGTTTCTTAACTTGACGAGAATAGAACCCGAGCGCTCTATATTAATATTAGTTAATATGCTGTTTAATCAGGTAAAATATGGAACTGATTAGGACAGTAAGTAACACATTATTCCAGGACATTGAAAAACAATAATGAAACAATTCATAGACGAAAAATTCATATTTGGCATATAAAAAGAGCTATTAAATCTTAGTCATAAAAAAAAAATAATCAATGTAAAATAAGTGTAAACCTATGTTAGAAACAATAATAATGATAAAATGAATCAACTTCAATTAGCAAAAAAAAATCCTTGATGGATGTAAATACAAATAAAAAAAACAACCATATAAAGAAGTATCTAAGTTAACGATCGTCAACGAAAAACGAGAAGAAAAAGGAAAAAGGTTGAATGTAGTTACTGAACGAGAGTTGTCACAAGACTGTTTTTATTTGAGCCTTTTAAAGCCTCTCTAAATACATTCGGGATGTTTACATCCCGATGACTTAAGGATTAGGCTGGCTGCCTACGACGTCCGAACCTTAACTTCTACAATACAATGCGAAATTACAAGAAAACCATTAAATAATACAAAAAAGTAACATACAAGCTAAAGACACATAGTAAAACCAAGGAAGGTTCCAGACGAACATTAAATATCTATTTAAGGAATGAGATAAAAATACAAGTATGAAAATATTATATAATAAATAAATCGTTCCCAAATTTGTAAGCGTCTGTCTGTGGACGTGGAGGTGTTGGAATGGGAGGGTTTTGAAGTCTCGTAAGGATGAAACAAGGGGGGGGGGGTAGTGGCAAGTTGAGCCAGCCGTTTTGTGGCCAGAAGTATAAAGGTCAAAGAAACCTTGTAATCATTGAAATAAAATTTACTACTGAATGAAACATAAAACAGAGGATTAAAGCTCTAATTGTTTAAGTATTTCATAACTGCTGCAAATGTGTTTATAATTCGGATGAAACTCGTCAATATTCTGCCAATATTACTAGCATTTACATGACCTTTATTTATTTGACTTTCGGCCAAATCTCCCCCGGGCCATATTTCAATATCAATATTTGGCTAACATTAGAAGGGTTGTTCTTTTTGCGACTGTCAAGAAAAATAAACCTATTTTATGAATTCCCTCTCTGTTTCATCCTTGTTTTCTAAAAGTGGCTCCACTAGCAGCTGAACCAACATTTTGATAATCTTTTATGATTGTGTACGCTTTTCTGCGTGGGCCTAATCAGACTACATTTTAGTTAAATTTTCTTCTTAACTGATCTGTGATCTTTCTTTGTAAATCTGTGATAAAGGGGTGCGGGTCCTACGCATTTGAGTGGAAATAATCCAACTTAGCGATTCCACTTAACACCTGATTGGTAGGTAATTAATTGTTAAAAATTATGAGATAGGTGTAACCTCGCTCACTCATTTTATTTAATAAAAACCGTAATTTAAATTACAAATTACTACCTAGTTCTAACAAGGTATTAATTTAAAATAGAAATTTCTTATTTTCTGCCCAAGAGAAACCTTAAAATGAGTCTTTTGTATATTCTAAACACACGTGTAATTTCAAAATTCAATTTATGCTGGCCAATTTGGTTTTTATTCAGAATTTTTTTTCTTTTAGTATTTTATGAAAATTATTTTTTTTTTTTTAAAAAGGCAAGAAATGTCTCACAAAATATCTAATATTACATCAGCAGTCGACGCTTCACTTATTCAGGCATCCTCAGAGCTACACACAAAAAAAATGTAAAGCACCTAAATTACACAAAAAATTATTAAAATAATAAATTATTAGCAAAAGTCCAAAAATTCCAAATACACACCTTTGAATGGCAGCTCTTTTGAATTAATATTCATTTATCGTTGTGTACCAAATTGGTAACAGTTCTGGAACTATAAACTAAAATTTTATAGCAGTTACATTAAAAAGTAGCTCTTACAAATTTATAAATTATATTTACGTAAATGAATGATTCATTCATATCACCAATTTTAACCAGTGAAAATTCCATCATGAAGTTTGATCTCATCTCCTAATTTGCCCCCCTTCTACTCCAGGAACTTTGAAGGAAAGCCGTATTCGACCAGGGCCTACTCATTAATTTTCGACCTATTTACAGATTAGACCTAATTGCAAGCAGAAATTTGGGCTTATCTTCAAAGTTTATATAGCTTTCCACCAAGCAGTACGGGCGGCGGCTGATATAAATAAACTACATATGTGATTGATTCTATTTCAAAGTTAAGATAAACTCACGAGTTCGAGTCACTCAAGTTAAAAGGCTATTAAGTAGGCCAGTTCCTTTTGGCATAAACCTCATCTAAAGTGTGTTGCATTACTTATTTAATATTCTGTGGTCATATAGACGATTTTATTGACAGTTTTAGTAACGTTTTGTAATGATAGCCCACTAAACCCAAAATAATATCGGGACGTTGTTTTTCTTTATTTGATTCTCAACTATATAGAAAGAGATATATAATTATTAATTTATTAATAACCCTTCATAACTTTTACGGATTAAAATTACCAATGATCAGAAAAGTGTGCATTAATGACAAAAATAGTGTTTGTTCCAAGTAATATAGGAGTGGAAATACTTTTTTTTCGCTGATGATTAAAGCTCGAGTCAAGACACCGGCAATATAGCAAACAATTAATAGGTTTCCAAAGTTTTTAAAAGGTTCTAATTAATTTTTTGTCAATCTAGAATTATAAAAGTCTTTAAAACATTTTTGCTCCGGTAGTAAAACTGTTACTTGCTTTTAAATAAAAGAGACTAAATTGTAGTATCCTTATAAAGATTTTTACAGCTCAGCTAATATTATAAATTTACTAGGTTTATAGATTCATAGGGATAACTCAGTTAACAGAGAACTGGACTGGAGCTCAGGAGGAGTAGGGTAAGATTATCTGCCCTTGTCAATATATTTTTTGATTAAGTGAATAGATCGTAATTTGTAACTCAATGTTTTCGAATGTTATTGTTCATTGAAAATGTTATTGGTTGAGTAATTTGTTAATACCTCATAAATAATATATTATTAGTATTATCCTTATATCTCATGAGACTATATAGGTTGGCTTACTTCGAAGAAACATTCCTTGTATTTAGAGTGTCATGAGTGGGAATGTGATAAACACTCATTACGGAGCTAAAAAATGAATGTAATAGACATTTTTTTTTCATTTCAGGACCAACTTCCCTATGAATAACAATCACGCTCAGATAAAGAATTCATTTCTGTCAAACAAAAAGAACTAGTATCATAATATCATAAAGAAAAATTTCAAAGTTAAGTAAAGTGTAAACCTCAATAAGAAATAAAATAAAAGATTGCTGCAACTTTTTCAACCCACCGATTGACCTCTATATACCACACCGCAATAGTCAGGGGAAGAGAGGGAGGATACAAGTTGACATGCACGCCGAGGGAGGAGCAATAGAATAGTTCGACGGTACCTATTGGCTGACGGGAATTAACGAAATATGATGGTTCTAGGGTAGGGTTTTAGTCAATGGTTTACTTAGGTTTTTAACGGCAAAGCAGAAAGTGCTAGAACGAACATTAAACGTAAAATCGGTAAAGGATCTCAGAAGAAAAATGGAGCCTATAATAATTGCCTAACTAATCACCGCGTTTACCTTATTTCATTCAGGTTATCCCAGGCACTGATCCATTATCCCAGACACTAATCCATTATCCCAGGCACTGGTCCATTATCCCAGGCACTGATCCACTATCCTAGGAACTGATCCATTATCCCAGACACTAATCCATTATCCCAGGCACTGATCCACTATCCCAGACACTAATCCATTATCCCAGGCACTGGTCCATTATCCCAGGCACTGATCCACTATCCCAGACACTAATGCATTATCCCAGGAACTGATCCATTATCCCAGGCACTGCTCCATTATCCCAGGGACGGATCCATTATCCCAGGGACGGATCCATTATCCCAGGCACTGGTCCACTATCCTAGGCACTGGTCCATTATCCCAGGCACTAATCCATTATCCCAGGCACTGGTACATTATGCCAGGCACTGATCCACTATCCTAGGAAGTGATCCACTATCCCAGACAATAATCCATTATCCCAGGCACTGATCCACTATCCTAGGAACTGATCAATTATCCCAGACACTAATCCATTATCCCAGGCACTGATCCACTATCCTAGGAACTGATCCATTATCCCAGACACTAATCCATTATCCCAGGCACTGATCCATTATCCCAGACACTAATCCATTATCCCAGGCACTGGTCCAATATCCCAGGCACTGATCCACTATCCTAGGAACTGATCCATTATCCCAGACACTAATCCATTATCCCAGGCACTGATCCACTATCCCAGACACTAATCCATTATCCCAGGCACTGGTCCATTATCCCAGGCACTGATCCACTATCCCAGACACTAATGCATTATCCCAGGAACTGATCCATTATCCCAGGCACTGCTCCATTATCCCAGGGACGGATCCATTATCCCAGGAACTGATCCATTATCCCAGGCACTAATCCATTATCCCAGGCACTGATCCACTATCCCAGACACTAATCCATTATCCCAGGCACTGGTCCATTATCCCAGGCACTGATCCACTATCCCAGACACTAATGCATTATCCCAGGAACTGATCCATTATCCCAGGCACTGCTCCATTATCCCAGGGACGGATCCATTATGCCAGGCACTGATCCACTATCCTAGGAAGTGATCCACTATCCCAGACAATAATCCATTATCCCAGGCACTGCTCCATTATCCCAGGGACGGATCCATTATCCCAGGGACGGATCCATTATCCCAGGCACTGGTCCACTATCCCAGGCACTGGTCCATTATGCCAGGCACTGATCCACTATCCTAGGAAGTGATCCACTATCCCAGACAATAATCCATTATCCCAGGCACTGATCCACTATCCTAGGAACTGATCCATTATCCCAGGCACTAATCCATTATCCCAGGCACTGATCCACTATCCTAGGAACTGATCCATTATCCCAGACACTAATCCATTATCCCAGACACTGGTCCATTATCCCAGACACTAATCCATTATCCCAGACACTGGTCCATTATCCCAGGCACTGATCCACTATCCTAGGAACTGATCCACTATCCCAGACAATAATCCATTATCCCAGGCACTGATCCACTATCCTAGGAACTGATCCATTATCCCAGACACTAATCCATTATCCTAGGAACTGATCCATCATCCCAGACAATAATCCATTATCCCAGGCACTGATCCATTATCCCAGGCACTGATCCATTATCCTAGGCACTGATCAAATCGAGGTCTCCATGAATCTTGGCAAACTGAAAAATGAATATTTTTCGGGAGATCAATTAATTAGCAACTAAAAAAGAGAGGAGATGTATCAAGCTACGCCCAAGGAGAGAGTATAGGGAGCTGAAAGGGGTTGATTAGTAATGGTAAATACCTGTAACGTAAATTACGTAAAAGGAACGTAAACTACTTGTGGACAATTGGTACTAATAGGCAGAGTTTTCGCGACATTTAACTTTAGTTTATTTAATTTTTTTCAGGTAATGATCCGAACTAGGTACCCCTGAATCTTGGTAAACGCAGCTAATAGATATGAGTAGATTTGAGTTTCTTCAGCGTAAAGGCAATGTGGACAGTAATGAATGGATTTAGATGACAATGTCAATACAGCTATTAAAAAAAAAAATTGTGGATGCTGGAAGACATTATTCTGAACCTATTATAATTAGCTATAATCCTAGCATAAGGAATTTTTAATTATAACGATCCCTAATTAACATACATAATTCATAGAAGCAACAATGGAGCAGGATGAATAGAAGTTGTTCCTCGAGTGTTCTTTGCTCACGTTATATCTTCGCCGTGATTGCCTAAGCAGCTAGGGGCTGGCTGCTTATTCTGATCCCTACTTGAAGAACTTCATTGTTTCACTTGCAGTTAGATGATAAACTCAAACTCCCAAGTCACCGCGTTGAAACTATACTCCAAAGTATTTAACAATACGTGGATAAACTTTAGTTGGCAACCAAAGGAATATCTGAGCTATCCTGTGAGTGACGGAAGGTATTTTCTTATTTAATTACTCCAAAGTAGAGAGTTTTATTTATTTTATATTAGTTTTATCTTATAAATTGACATACGTTATTTTAATAACTTGAGATAAATTGATTTTAATAACTTGTAAGTTGGAACAATCACAGGTCCTAATACCTCAGTCCCGCAGGTAAATACAATATAACATATCAGATTATCAGAAACAATATAATGTCTGTTTCGGGCGTATTCTTAATCGTGTCATATCGCACCAATCCTCATACCTATGTTACCATTAAGATTCTAATCGTTTAATGTAATTTTTTTTTTCTAAGCTCTCTAGTTAGAAATTAAGGGAGTTTTCTGCGCATGCGCTACTATTAACAACCACGTACAACTATCGCTCTCCAAATCAATACCGATAACTACAGTTATAGACCCTTTTTCGTCTTTGGGATTGTGTCAACTGGCAACTTAAGTGAGGTGGCCACGAGGGAGCCCTCAATAAGTGAGTAGATCGCTAGTACATTGGTGTGAAGTGTAAATAATAGTGACATCGGAGAGAGTAGTCGGCCATCTTGACTGAGGCATCAGCCGTCGTTCACGATACATAGCCGTTCTGAGCCAGACCTGATAGGTGGCTCAGAGCCAAGACCGGTGACTCGCCACTGGAATCCCACCGGCGCTACGTATTTTATTTATTTATTTTCTTTTTTTTTTAACTAACAAAAATCTTAGCTAATGACAAAATGAGATTTTATCAGCAGATAATATCACAAAATAAAAAGAAAAGATCGAGGTCCTTAGGTCCAACTCCACCAACGTCGCCAGTAAAGCGAAAACCCAGACGCTCAAATAGGAACATCCCTACAAACTCATCTGCTGCCAGCTCTATGGAAGATCTACCACCACTTGCCAGCACTTCAAAAGAAGAAACTGTAGCAGAATCTCCATTCTTCACACCGAATAGCTTCGAGGTACTAAGAAATAGCCAACCTGACGACATGGAAGTTATTCAAACACCAACACAGCCCAAGCCGCCTGCTATATTCGTAAGGAATATTAGCAATTTCAAACTATTATGCTCACAAATGAGCAAGTTGTAGGTACCGGAAAATATACGTGCCTCAATCGCTCTCGGGATACAAAAATTTCCCCAGACACTCCGGATACTTATCGAGCGATCATTAAGTATTTGGAAGAAACCAATGCAGACTTCCATACATACCAGTTGAAACAAGAACGATCGCTTCGAGTAGTGATAAGAAATCTGCACCCGACCACACCAGCTGATGAAATTGAAGACGAACTATCAGCTCTGGGGTTCAAAGTTCGGCAAATAACCAACGTTTTACGTGAGGACAGACAACAAAACGAATCCACCAAAACGGCATTACCGTTATTTTTTGTAGATCTCGAGCGGACACCTGGTGTGGAGAAAATTTATGAATTAACAACCCTGTATTACACAAGAATACAGGTCGAAAAACCTTACCCCAATAGAGACATCGTCCAATGCCATAATTGTCAGGCATATGGGCACACAAAATCGTATTGCCACCACCCTCCTAGGTGTGTAAAGTGTAGTGGCCAGCACAAAAGCGAATTGTGCAAAAAGCCCCTAAAATCGCCTGCTGTATGCGTGCTCTGCCAGCAAGACCATCCGGCCAACTACAAGGGCTGTGAGGCCTATAGAATCCTCAAGTCCAGGAGCGAGCAACGTCGCCGGCCAGAAGAAGAGAAGCCAGTAACAGGTAGCTCAAGAAGCGCCCCCACCAGAAATTTGAGGCCTTTTGTCTCTTTTGCTGATGCCGTTCGGAACAGAGAGCAGTCACAGGCACTGCCCACTTCTTGTCCGCAAGTATCTCTTCCCCAGCATTCCGCTCATCCCGCCAACTAGCAAACCCAATCCCATCCTCAACCACACATCTCGCATATTCCTTCACCTCCAAGCTCTTCAGATCTCACTAGCCTATTAACATCATTCCTTACAGAATTCAGAACCCTAATTACCCCTCTCATTTCCCTTCTTACAAATCTTGTCTCCTACCTTATCCCCGTTAAACAAAATCCATAAGTGGATCCTTCTGACTCCTTATCCATTCTCCTTTGGAATGCGAATGGTGTTCGCACCCACACTAACGAACTGACAGCACTACTCCATGACAAGAAGATCGACGTAGCTCTTATTACTGAAACAAGACTTACGAGCAAACGACCATTTACCGTTTGACAGTACCAGACTTATCGTACTGATCACCCAGATGGAACAGCTCATGCAGGTACCGCTGTCATTGTCCATAACTCCATATCCCACCACATAGTTCCTTTGGTATCACATGATTTCCTTCAATCCACTGCAGTGTCAATCACCACCTTCACTTTTCCTCTTACACTCGCATCAACGTACTGCCCTCCCAATAAATCCATTTCCGACTCCCAATTCATCTCCTTTCTAGACTCCATCGGACATCGTTTCCTTGTGGGTGGGGACTTTAATGCGAAGCACCAACACTGGGGGTCAAGATCCACAAATACACGAGGACGTGCTTTGCTGTCTGCACTCACACGGAAACATCGCTCCACTATCACTCCTGACACAACCACCTATTGGCCATCAGATCCCAACCGAAATCCTGATCTCCTTGACTTCTTTTTTTACAATAGTTTAGGAACACTAAGCTATTCACTCAAGCGCCTCGATGACCTTTCCTCCGATCATAGCCCTTTATTATTAACCATTTCCTTAAGACCAATTCACAAACTGCCTCCTCCTTCATTTATTAGTGGCCCAGTTGACTGGGACCACTTCCGTCAGCTTCTTACAGAGTCCGTAAACCTCAAATTATCCCTGAAAACATCCCAAGACCTAGACGATGCAGTGCATTCTTTCACTACTCTGGTCCAGAGGGCGGCTTGGGAGGCATCCTCACCCCATCGTCACACAAAAATCCACAATCATAATCGTTTACCTCAGCATCTCAAAGATCTAATCCAATCCAAACGCCGCTCCAGAACAGTGTGGCAAAGATCCCGGCATCCTATTGATCGTCGCACGTACAATCAGTACTGCCGATTGGTAAAGCGGCGATTGGCATCCTTCCGTTCCGATTCTTTCAATTCCTACCTCTCCTCTCTGTCCACCAGGGATAACTCCTTGTGGAACGTAACCAAAAAAATCCTAAAGTATCAACCTGTTTCACACCCACTCCGTCGTGATGATGGGTCCTGGGCGGCTTCGGATGGGGATAGGTCGGAGGAATTTGCTCTGCATCTTACCCATACTTTCACACCTCACCTTTCTCATCAAAGCCATACTCACAGCACAACTGTGGAAGATTTCCTCACTTCACCTATTCCTCTCTCTCTTCCACCAAAAGCCGTTAACCCCTCTGAGGTTAAATACCTTCTGAAAAACTTACCTTACCGAAAATCCCCTGGATATGATCTCCTTACTCCTCAAATTCTCAAACAACTTCCTCCTAAAGCCATAATCTTCCTAACCTTCATATATAATTGCATAATCCGAACGACGCACTTTCCTCTCCTCTGGAAACATTCCATTATTGTCCTATTCGCCAAACCCGGTAAACCACCCAATGACGCCTCATCTTATCGTCCAATTAGCCTACTCCCTATCCTCTCAAAAATATTTGAGAAACTCCTACTAAAACGTCTACTTCCCATTGTTGAATCCAAAAACCTTTTTCCCACACACCAGTTTGGTTTCCACCAGCGACATTCCACTGCTCAACAAGGCCTTCGCGTTGTTGATCACATCTCCTCAGCCCTTGAAACCAAACAGTATTGCACTGCTGCCTTTCTCGATATAGCTCAAGCTTTTGACAGGGTTTGGCACGCAGGTTTGCTCTACAAGCTCAAAAGATATTTACCACAGACCCTTTTCCTAATCCTACAGTCCTACCTTTCTAACCGCTTCTTCCAAGTCCGCTGTGGTTTAGAATACTCTAACTACTATCCCATAAGTGCAGGAGTTCCACAGGCCAGTGTCCTGGGCCCCATCCTCTATAACCTATACACCGCTGATGTCCCCTCTACTCTCAATACCTTCTTGGCCACATTTGCAGATGACACTGCAGTCTTGTCATCCCATCCAGACCCCGACATAGCATCCCATAACCTTCAAAAACACCTTGACGAGATCGAGTATTGGTGCAATCAATGGCGGATCAAAGTTAATGAAGCAAAATGCTCCCACATTACCTTCACCCTTGGTCGCAAGTCTGGTCCACTAGTTTATTTTAATTCTATTCCTCTCCCTGTATCCGAGACAGTACGGTACTTAGCCTTCCATCTTGACAAACGACTGACCTGGAACCCACATACGAGACTAAAAAGACAAGAACTAAACAGACGCTTTGGACAACTGTACAGACTACTTCAAAGGACATCCCATCTCTCAATAGAAAATAAACTACTAATCTACAAAGTTATACTTAAACCAATCTGGACATACGGAATAGAGCTATGGGGGACAGCAAAAAAGTCTAACATCAAGCGTATCCAATCCTTTCAATCAAAAGTCCTGAGAACAATAGTAAATGCCCCTTATTATGTCAGCAACAAAACCCTTCATAACGACCTTAATATACCCTACATTCTAGAACTCATCCCTTCCAAGTTTACGAAATTCCACAGTAGCCTTTCCAACCACCCTAATCCTGTAGCACAGTCAATGCACTGTGCCACTCATCCCTATAATCCTCCTCGGAGACTGAAACGACAGTGGCCTCGTGACCTGCTATAAACGCGTGACAGTGGGAGTCCTGGCAATGGCAAGTCTCTCCAATCATGTCCTGAGCGTCTGTGGCTCTCGCGCTCTTGGTCAGCCTCCACTGGCTAGTATCCAGTGACGCGGCTGACGGGGGAGCGTGGGGGACTTCCCAAGACTCCGCTTTCTCTTTGCGGTGGATTTGGGGGGTCTCTGGACTGTCTGTAAATATTGTATGAATGAGCGAGTGAATGATGAACTGTAAATATTGTATGAATGAGCGAGTGAATGATGCACTGTAAATATTGTATGAATGAGAGCATATATCTTAATTACTTATTGCCTTATAAAAGGCAGATTGTAATTATTGCACAATAAAGGAATTAACAAACAAAAAAAAAAAGAAATTAAGGATGAGGAAAAAATATAGAATATTTAGGTTAATCGGATCCTTATACTAGGAGTACCTGCTTGAAGGTGGTGTGAGAGAATTTTAGTTTAATCTAATCGTAAGGATTGAGAAGTTATAACATTTTTAGTATAATGTAAAAGGAATCCATCGTAATGTGCAGGTATGCATCGGGAATTTGATAGGTGGTTAAAGCATCAGTCAAGCCAAGGAGGATCATTGGAATACACTGTGACTAGTGAGAAGACACTATGATAACGATTTCGTTCTAGGGAAAAGTAAATATAATGAAATAAATAAAAAGTGAGTACAGAAATAATGACATGATGAAAAGAAATATAAAAAGTTTTTAGGGAAGAAGAAAGATAAAAAGGAATAAAAAAAAAAACAGGTTTGGAAACGAAGGCTGGCGTGGTAGGGTAATTATAAGTGAGGCGCAATGGAAGATTAGGGAGAATTAAAAATAAATATAGGGATTCTTAAAGAAAATTAAAATCAAAATTACAGGAGAACAGTTGAGGTTAACCATTAACCAATTTTTGTTCTCAAATTATTTTTACTGCTAAAAGCACATTGTCAGAGTAAATAAAGGCATGAAATGCATTTTATTTTCTAGAATAGCATATTTGGTTTATTAATAATCTTCTCAAACTTATTTGTATTAGTTTTGTTCTTTTTGGGATCGTTTTTGACGTAACTAAAAAGCACATGTAAAAATGTAAGAAATTATTGAAATATACAAATTTAAGGAGCAAACATAAATAAAAGGCCTCCATATAGGATTACTGCAGATCAAAGAGAATGAAAATAAATGAAATAGAACATATTTTACATTGCATTGAGTAATAATAAAGTATAGCAGGTTGCAGTACATGAAATATTTACAGGTAATATATGTAGTATTTATGCACGCTACATTTTATATCCACCAGCATTTTTAAAAGCAATCCATAAACAACGGGATTGTAGAACAATGCTTACCACCTATTAGTAATCTCGTGACTATTTAGATAACTCGGTAGCGTGGAAAGAGCATGCACATAATGATAAAAGATATTTCCGCTCTTAGTCCACCACTTACGGTTAATTGTTTCCATGATAGGTGAATTATACGTTTTAATTTTCTGTTCTTTGCGATTTAATTTTAAAACTTATTCAGAGGTTATTGTGGAAAAACTTAAGTCAAAAAACGTAAGCACTTTTTGGGTTAAGCAAACTCTAATTATTTATATTTTAATATAATGCATGATGATTAATATATTAATGCATAATATATTTATAGTAGTTATTGAAAAAAACTGGAATATATACTTTGCTGACTTGAAAAAAAGAATGGAATCTTCAAAAACAAAAAACAAATGTATGTACTTAAATTTACGTGCATAATTATTATGTTATTTGTCTGATTAGTTAAGGAGTTTCAGTACCGTTTACTCATACGTGTTAAGATTTTATGTACCAACATTTTTAGTATCCTGGCTGTTGCTTACTATTCTATTTTCAAAACATTTCCACTTAAGAACAAAAATAATAATGTATTATTTTCTTTCCGTTCAGGACAGTACTAAACACTACAGAAACTTTAATGACAAAATGCGTGGACACCAAACCCATCGATACAAGGACTGTAACACCTCACTTGCCAAGTAAAATCGAAGGTCGATTGAGGAGACGTTGAAAGAGATGTTCAAATTTAATAAAAATAAGATTTACACAAACTTAGGCACAAAAATATAGAAGAGGTATCACTGGATGTCCACAGCCTTTATGTCAGACATTGGTCACATTTAGCGCACATACACTGGTTGTGACTCTGGTGAAATCAATCAAAGAAAAATGGCTTATTTTAACCTAAATGCATGTGACGCTCAGTAGAAAAATATAATGCTATTATTTTTTTTTATAGTAAATAGTTATAATGCCCCTTTTCAAAGTCTTATTTTGAAAATCTTTATTTTATAGCATTCGGTAATTAGGATATCTCGCTGGATGAATGAAAATTGAATCGTATTGTTGTTGAAAGGAAGAGAGGTCAAAGGAAGACGTGATGTATATTAATAATAAAGCCGGCTGGAGGAGTGGGGAGGGCTACATAAAAGCCGATATGGACGAGGCAACTATTCCTGTATTCTGAGCAACATCATTCTGACAGGGGTGAATCTAATTTCGCGGCGTCTTTCCTAATTTATGAACCCTCTTTGCAATCTGCCTTGGCATCCCTTAACGCTTTATGAGGAACTGGGATTTCGGAGGATCAGATTGCTTTTATTAAATATTAATTTTCGTGAAATATTATTTATATAGTGTAGTGAGAGGTGTGTCCTTTTGGCTGAAATACAATCTCAATAATCGTTATTTTTACAATATGATGACGATACAAGTAACTATTGTTGTTAATGATCCGATTCAAATTACACAATTATATTTTTTTTCTTAGCTCTCAAACTTATAAAATAGGATGTGGGAAATTATTTTGGGCTAATGAGTGCCTTTCACTAAGGGGAGTCCCCCATTTGAAGGGTGTATGAGAAGGATATAGGGTGTGGAATGCCTGAAGGAGGCGGGTGGATTCGGGAAACACACAATTATATAAATCAGGTAGGGTTTTAGATTGGTTTAACATATATAATAAATTGTGGGAAGGATCGAGAGAAAAGATGCTGAAATAATTAAGTAAAATTTTATTGGTATCACAGGAATATCGGGTCTCTTGACTTGATGAATTTAGAAATGAATAAAACAAAAATCACTCTTTTTTAAATCTATTTCTCCCTATAACGACTAAATCGTACCTAAACGTACAATTATTTTTTACATTCACAGTGAAGTATAACATGAAATAATTCCGCACTCAACGGTTACTTCAATTCTCTTCTGAAATTTTAAGTAGCGCAAGTGTCCACTAACACAGGAAATAAGTTATCTTGTTGGTCAGATAAATTACACTCTTTTTCTTTTTTATCACCATATTTTCTAATGGTGAACCAGATCGAAGAATGTTTATCATAAGTCAAAATGTGTGCGAAGTAATACTTCAAATCGTGGTCACTTTTTAGGTGTAATTAATAACTCCATAGCAACTGTTACCGCGACAAATTGTGATCTCACAGTTTTGATACATAATGTAGGAGAAAATATCTTTTGCTTTTTGTTGTTAGAGCAATATTCCTCGGGGTACTTTTGCATTAAGTAGAATTGCCTGTGGGGCCATTGGGTAGTAAAATGGATGTGGTAAAACAGAAATGTTCCTTAGAGAAAAGTATTTAGGCATCGGTGGTGGATTCACTCCAATCCAAAAGACAGATAAATAAAACAAATAAAATTTAATAGTTAATTTCCCGATTTTAATATTATTGGCTTACCTACTCTTATTTTTACTTAATTAGCACTTTCGTATTCAATAAACACTCAAAACTAATTCGTATTTATTCCTTTAATACGAGCGCATGTAATAATATCTATTCTTACTTTCATATTATATGTATATGAGTAATAGTGCTATATATATATATTATAATTATAGTTATATATAATTATAGCTTCCATTTATCAATGCTAGAAGTAATTAAACTACTCAGAATATCCTCTAAAATAAGTTTGTATAATTGCTCAAAATATTGATTTGATTGTGTATTTTTTTTTATAGTACAGACCATTTATCGTCTATGACATTAAATAATTACTAGATAATTTGCATTCTGCAATCAGAACTATCCTCAACTATCGCTCCAATAATCGGTTTTCAGCATGACAAAGGCAACTGAAGGGCTGGCAATTGTAGTGATCAGGAACTGCCTTCCACAGATGTCAGCAGGTATCTGTTATCTTTTAGTTCTGATCTTTATGCATCAAAATAAAATTTCCATTTCAGTTTCTAAATCTCTCTCAATCTAGAACAAATAAGCAAATAAAACAAAAAAACCTCATTAAAAATCCTTTTGTTTCCTTCCATCCAATTTTAATTTTTCTACCCTCTAGCTTAACAATAACTACTTTAAATTTCAAAATCGTTTTTATTTTTATGATTACATATTTATAAAGAAAAACTTTTTTTTATTACGACGGGTTTCGCAAGTTCACATTATAATTATAACCGGATAATTCATTGATTGATTGATTAACAGTTGAAGGATATTTTTATGAATAAAAATGAAAACATTGCGTGTAAGGAAATTAATACTGATGAAGTTAATTTTTAGTGGAACCTATTGTAGACAGCCAGGTAATCCAAATGAAATTTGCAGTTCTATCTTGAATTGGGATTGACTTGAAGTGGGTCCTGGATGGGCCTTTAGGGATTCAACGCCCTGGGTTTTAAGGGTTATGGTTTTTGTAACAGTTTTAATACGGTCGTAAAATTGTATTGTTGCCAGGATACTTAATGAGATGTTATAATATTTAGTATAGCAGCAGAATCTTTTGATGTATCATCAGTGTATGGCGAAACTCTTTCAAAATGATTAAGTATTAGATCTAAAGGTTTAATTTATCTAGAAGTTTATTCTACGTTTATGTATTAGAAAGATCATTAAGTTCAAAACCGAGCTAAAAAAAATTACTTTGTAAGGGGAATAAAATAAAATTCAGGCTGATATGATGAAATTTTTGCTCAATTCAGTCCAATGTTTTTCTGCGTAAAACCACTAGAACGATGCTGGTTATTAAAAGAAAATATTGAAGGAATCACGATAAGTGAAAATGATAGAGGCTTTAAGTCGGACACTTAGTGAATAGAAACCATTGGGGGTCGACTAATGCCGTAATAAACCGGGACGCTTTGATTAATGCTGCCATATTCGCCCAGGCTGTGATGAATGGGCACGATAAAAATTCTCCCCCTATACACTCCCCCTTCTAATTCATAGGTTGGTCGTGACCACAGCATATGGACTGGTGGTAACCTTCACGTCACTGGAATAGTGTCGTTTGTAGGAGGCATTGCCCCCTCCCACGCCGTTTTTAACGACTAATTAATTACCTTCTGCCCCTGAGAGTTTTAGGAATATTCAGGCTTACTAACGCTCAAGCTTGTTCAGCCATCACACTGGATCCGATGATGCTAAATATTGGCAGAAGATAACATGTCCCGAAATAGTTTTCTCATAATATCAAGTACCACTTGAACATGCCGGTGCATACAATTCCTGAAGATAACTAAAAATGATTCATTATATGCATCTATAGTCCAGCTATCTGCCAACAGATGTACTTTAGTGCCTATGCAGTTTTTGCTGATACTGAACACCTAGGAAGGCATCAGACTGTACTATAAGCATCAGACTGAGAACAGAAGAGAATACTTCCCAAGACGAAGTACCAGACCCGTACCATTGTGTGGGAAATAGTGAACATCAACGGTGGAAGGAAAAGTAAAATAATTAAAAATGAATTCAACAATAAGGAATAATTATTATTTAAAATGAATGCTAAAGTCTATGTTGTTTATGGTTTATCTGGTCCTTTTATTCTTCATATATAGTAGTACAGTAGTATTGCATGAATGAGATCATATATCACAATTACTTATTGCCCAATGAGGCAGATTGTAATTTTATCATGATAAAGTTGTTTATCTATCCAAAAAAAATCCTAATTTACAAACCTAAAGAATGTCCTTTACATTTTTAAGATAAACAAAGCTTGAACTTCTTCCCTCCTTTCCTCCTAGAAAGGGTTCCAGAAAAATATATTACCTATTCCCCTCCATTCTTTGTACATGACACATGCTGTTCATATGTTTTTCTGCCCTCTAAAGCTTTAGATTTTGACCCTTGTCTTGAATTTTTCAAGAGGAAATATTACTATTTTCTCAAACTGAATTTCTGTGGTTAATTTTTTCGTTGAGTTGTTGATTCGAGATGAAAAGCAATCCTGTTTCTTTGAAAAGTATTCTAAGTAATTTTACATGTTGATTTAGCTTTTTATCCCAACTCAGCAATAACATTAAAAACTAAAATGATTATTTTGGCTGATTACCATTAAATATGTTTTTCTAAAGAATAAATAATGGAAAGTATAGCAAAGAACAACAACAAAAATGGAGAAACCAGCACAGAAGAAAGCTCCAAAAAAACGCTGAGTGTTCTATGGCAGCACCTTGTTGTGTGGCTTAGAGCAAATCCCTTGGGAGTTGGACAGAAAAAAAACTCCTCTGGAAAAAGAATACATTTGAAACCGCAATACGCATTTCAGCTAATTATAACAAAACTGAATTACTTTTCTGAATCGACCTAAATATAATAAATTATATACTTTAAATTAGTTATTGTTTTTTTCATTTTGCGATTTTGCCTTTGGGGTTTTCAGCTAGAGTAACAATGATAACAATGAATAATCCCTTCAATTCAATTATCGTATTGACGGACACTAAAGACTTAACTGTTGAGGGTTGATAAGAAACTTGAATTCATCCATCCAATTCTGGTGCCTTGTACTGTTATAGAGGGTAGAATTGGAGTTTCTTTACTCGACCAAGTTACATATATATTTTTTTCCAGACTTAAAATACAATACATTTCTCTTTGAAAACCAATTTATTTCTCAATATTTACATTATGACGTGAGTGTATTGACTATTTTAGTTATGTGATTACCTAATTTTGTTATATACAATAAAAATAATTGGAGAAATGAAAATTGAGCTAATACCCTTCATTTTATAATCTTGTTCAATTTTATATTTTTAATCACTAGCTTGTTCAGGGAAATCCAGCAGACAACAAGCCTTGTTCATGGGCTGGTGGCAAAAATAAACCCAACCAGTGAACTGTCTTTTTATTATTTATTGCGTTTTACTCTCTGTATACTCTCTGTATACTGAACTGTATACTTTACATATATTTGAACTTGTTTACGTATGCATAATGTATTCCAGGGTTGGAATGGTGGACTAAATCTGAAATCATGACTAATTCAGCAAAAGTGTACTTACTTATTTTGATTGTGAATCCTTATCAAGGATGTATCGAAATAGAAGAGATAGATTCCATACTATTCCAAAAAATTAGGAGTCAAAATCAGAATCCTCAAAAAATAACCTATCCTGCACGTGACAAACGTGCCAGTTCGTTTTTGATACAATTAAACTTTCCTAGAACTAGATTTACGCCACCTCCCTGATCTAGTTGTTAGAGCTGCTGAAATCAATGCACACATACCAGGTTCAATTTCCACTCTCCTCTACGGGTTTTCAGTTTCCTAATCAACAGATATTATTATCACAGTCTTGCTTTGGGTATTTTCTTTTTACAATTTTTTCTCTATTACATTTGTTTTTTTTTAGATCAACAACTTTATTACGATAAAATTACAATCTGCCTGATTGGGGTATAAGTAATTGTGATAAATGATCTCATTCATACCAATTTACAATTTTCATTCACTCGCTCATTCATACTATATATACAAACAGCCCAGAGGTCCCCCAAAACCACACGGTTGTCACCTCCCTCGCGTGCGAAGGAGGAAGCGGAGTGTTGGGAAGTCCCCCACACTCCTTCGTCCGCCGCGCCAGTAGATAAGAGCCAGCGGAGGCTGACCAAGAGCGCGAGAGCCACAGACACTCAGGACATGATTGGAGAAACTGGCCATTCTCCATAAGATTAAAAACTATAAATTTGTACACTTGGTAATGAACCAAATGATGTCAGTGTTTGTGGATCGGTGAGTTATGCATAAGTCCAATGCTTAAGTGACCGTGAGAAAATGATTAATTATCTAAGCCAAGTTGTGTGGCCATTTTCTTAGTCAAGTGGAATCAAATCTCCGGAGGATAGTGAATTTTTGAAGAAAAGGAGCATTTTGATCACTGTGCAATGTATAACCTGATACATAAAATGGTTATTTGCTTTCCAATTGTTTTAGATTGAAAATATTGTAATCTGAAAATATTTGAATTTTTCGCATTCAATATTCCTCAGTTCATGTCAGTAGGTCATCTAATGTTTTAAAGCGTTTCAGAATTGTATACTCGTTACAGCATTGTATCCTATGATATATATTACTATTTGAATAATAATTTGTTGTATTATGAAATGAAATACTTCCTTATAACTAGATATGATAAGCTGTATATAATTTGAAGAATGATTTCCTAATGAACTGCATTAAAAAACTTTAACCATCGATTTGATATTATCTTAAAAAAAATTATACATTATAAATTGTTTAGAACATGGAACGGGTTTTCGAGATGATTAAACCACGATTAATATTTTAATGAAAGGCAATAAATGACATTAAATTGTTATGCGCTAGTTGAGGAGTTGATTTCTGAATATAACATACGATGAAACAATAAATAAACTAGACATTGTAAAATTAATTCGCTTACCACACTGTCTGTTGCTCTAGTAATTAAATTTCTTGCCTGTGGTTATCGTTGGGTAGAAAGGATGTTTAGGAAAGCAAGGAGGTGAGTACTATAGGAGGATTAGAAACTGGTGATATCTTAAAACCACAATAAAAAAACTTGCACTGATGCTTGCACGAAGGTCTGAATGTCATTTCTTCGCCAGTTTGCTATTTACTTACCGCATACCCCACCATAGTAAAAGTGGTCATCCCAAAACACTGACTGACCAGTTTCCAAAAACGCTATTCTGACGATTTCAACCGTAAATCCACTCCCTTAAAAACAAAATTAATTCTTGTTAATTAAATTTAATTGGATTAGTAGTAGTAAAAACTGATGCCACTGGAAATTAATATAATATTTTCAGTTAAGGTAATATTGATATAGTTACAAATGTGCCGTAATTCAGAGAATATTCCCTACCGCGTTGAAAAGAAACGAACATTTAAAATTCCATTATTAAATTAGCATCACTGAAGGTACACGGACACTCATGAAAATGCATCGAGTTTGAAAGGTAGCAGATTCAATGAATCATAACCAGGTTCGAGTGACAGCTTACCGCTCGGCCAAATGTGATTGTGTAAGCATACATTACCGTTTTCGTACACGAAGTCCACTTCACAATTCTTCACTATATGCTGCACGCAACAGTTTGGTCCCCTGCTGTAGGTTAGCCACGATAGCAGATTTTATTCGGCTTATTACAGATTACTTTCATTGCAAACGTTAGGAGTTGGAATATCTAGCAGAGCCAGAAATTATCCACGCGCTCATAACACGAACCACACAGAATCTATTGACCCACATGAAAGTAATTAATGTTTACCACAATTTTTTTTTTATGGAATCACGTCTCACGTTGGTAAAATTTGTTATTGATCCGCAATGACTCAAAACTACTGAAAAACCTCCCTAAATAATGACGTGTCGTATATTGACAATATAATTAAGCTACTTACAGACGCCAACCTGATCACGCACATCTAAGACATATCTAATTATACCAATAATAACATAGAATGAAATCTAAATATAAATACAGGCTGAATAGTTTAAAGGGGCTGTTGGGGGTCCGAGGGGGAAGGGGGTGCAGGTAGAGTACTGAGAGCAAGTTTGAGTCCGGAGGCCAGGACTATTTGGACTTTTTCCATGAACACACAATTTAAACATCAGTGCCATATGCTAGTGTGTTGTAAGTCAGATATAGAGAAAAAAACCTGTCAACTTCTGGCATAGAGAGAACTAGGGGGCTTGTTGTGAGGCCTTGCCTGAGGAGAGAGGCTTGGGATGCCATTGAAGAAGCTTGGGTTGTTTGTGAGCCCCTAGTTTGTAGTCATCTTGTAGATATGTGTCATATAGTTTGTGTTAAGTGTATAAGTATAGTGTTTAAAAAACAGATAGGTAACCACTGTAATAATTAATGTAGTGTGTATTTTGTTTTAAATCATAAGCTACCAATTAGTTTTATCGCAGATCGGTTCTGTTACCTTTGTTAATTCATTCATTTATGTTTATTTTTTGTTTTAAGATAGGTTTGTGCTTTAGAGTGAAGACATGCTAGGTTAAACAGAACAAATGTTGGCCTGGTGATTGTAAATAAGTATTGATATTTTTTTCTTCTGATATTCCATATTCCTTGTAATAAAGTTTTGTATATATGTATAAACTAATTCATTGTAGAGGTTTATTATTTTATTTAATTCTATAATAATATTATATGTATGGTGTTTTTCGCGTAGTAAGTATATAAGTATACATATACAATAAATGCTCCTATGTTTAAGTGTATTTTAAGTATACCTTTGGGGTTGTGATTTACATGAACAGCCCTTAAGTTAAAGTTCCCTAGGTCTCATTAATGGATCTGGTGCTCGAAAAATTTTCAGTTTATTGTCTAGGTTGGGTTACGCTGGTGCAGTATTTCTTTTGTAACTGTTAGGTAGAGGTATGGTTTTTTTATCCACATCCTCCACCTGACCTCCATGTCCTAAGAATAAAAAATCTCTGCCTGGCATTCGGACCAGTGGGTTTATCTTGATTTATCTTGTGTGTCACTGGGATTTATGCTTCGGGGGGGGGGGGAGGATGCGAGTTCGGTTAAACTCTGGTGGACTCTGCTAGATTACTTATACCATGAACACAAGACGTTGATGGACAGTTGGTTTCACAGCTTGGGAAATAAATTGCCGGTAAACTGGCAATAGAATGACATTCTGTTACATCTATTATCAATGCAGCCAGGAACCGATGGGAGATAGTGAATGGTTGGTTAGTTTTGAACTTGACCACGGGCTTACTTCTTGCCCTTTTTTCAAAACTTTTACTGATTGAAGTATATTCGTGCCGCCATAGTGAACACAATTTTTAAACGAATAATACATTCTTTGGAAAAAGCAAAGTCAAGCGTAGGAAAAGAATCCAATTCCGAGCGAAGCAAACGTCATAGCGATGCTGGAGGAGCTTCCAAGTTCTTGTAATCAAACTTCTACCATCTGTATTCAACTTGTTTGTTCGGCTCGGATATTTTTATGATTCGCAATAACAAATACTATACAGGGCATACATACTTACTTCATTTAAAACTAATAGTTAATAATTACTGAATGAAAAAATCTTTTCATTAGAAGCCTATATGAGTAATTACAAATTTTTCGTTCTTTATATAAAATATATAAACAAATATGAAATTGGTAACAATACAATGAATAGAAACAAACATACTTCCAATGTATTATGTCAAAAATGTCATCACTCATCTTTCACATTATTCACGTATACCGATTTGGTAATTTCCTACTAAGTTGTCACGATACACAACATTGCTCAAAAATAATCAAAAACGTCCAGAAGAAGATTCAGGGAAGCTTCAGAGATTTCTCACTATTATTTCTTGATAGTAAATCACAATACAGATTGTGGGTGCATTTTCTATGCTAAAATTGTAGAAAATATTAACAAATTGAGCTTTTTTTTTTTTAATATATGGAAATGCTTAAGGGATGAATGTAATTCAAAAAGCTATCTTTTGATTTTGTTAAAAATGAAATATAGAATAACAAACAAAAATAAACTGGTAATAATAATATATATTTTTTTGAGTCATGATAATATGGTATTTTTCGATTTAATGAATGGTATTTTAACTGCATGATGAGTGTAGCATATCATTTAAATACGATGACAAGGCGTTCAAATATTTGAGCTCCCAAACTTCTGTCTTAGCCGGTGAGAATGATATCTATAGTTTAAATGTACTCAGGATAATGAAAAAGAAAGGTATCAATAATTTGTGAGTAGAAAACCCGTTTCATTTGTAAAGAATATATTTACCTTGTAAAGAAGTGATACTCACTTCGAGGAAATGTAAATTAAAGTTGATAGTTGTTTGCAAACAGGAACCCAATCCAATCAAGCCCATTCAGAACCAATAAGCAATATATTCTCAGAATTTCACCACAACCCCCTAAAGTTAGCATATCCCCTCCCTCCCTTAAAACAAGCATTATAAATACTTCTCATGCCACTAAAGTCGTCTGAAGCTCCTGTGTAAGATTGTGGATTGTATTGTACATTTACGCATTGGACAATATACAATGATACCTACCACTAATCAGGCAGGCAAACCTTTGACAGTTGCTACAAATTGTTCAATGGAATTCAACCAAATTAAAATGTTTTATTGTGCATTTAAACGCCTCTGAAAAAAAACCTAGTAAGTAAAATACAAAATGTCCTTCCTGTGTAAGTCACAAAGGTTTGGCACATGACAGAGGGTAGGTTTTTTTTTTATTTTTTCCAAGTTGTTCACTACCGCCCTTTTCCTGAAATTTACGGTCCTCATTAGTTTGGGTTGGATAAAAAAAAAAGTCATGGTCCTGACTGGCTACAAAGACTGAATCAATTCACGCCTGAAAGGGTAGTACATTGGGCAGTTCTGTTAGGGGTACGATGCCAGTAAAAGCAGTAGTGCATACGTAGTAATAACTACTAATTTGTAAAAAATAAATAAGTAAAATTAAATTTAGTTGTGGCTAACTACAATTAAATAAGTGTAATTAAATCGAACTATAGCTATTTTATAAATATCCTACAGATTTACCCTGGAATAATTTCAATTTTTATAGGTAATTTTTATTATTTATCTTTAAAAGTTCATCGAATTCGAATTTGTTACTAAATAATACTAAATAACTAACATCAAATTTAACTATTATTTAATTTTATAAATTGAACTATAAATATCCTTTAGCTGCAACCTAAGACAGTTTCAATTGTAATATATACGAAATTTTTATCCTTAATCTTTAAAATAACATCGAATTGAAATTGTTCAAAAAGATAGCCCAATCAGCTGAGCCAAATTATGTCTGATAACAGAGCGTTGTAAATCGATAGATTTAATTTTGTTAAAAGTCCTTTTTGCCTTATAGTCCGATGCTTCATGTAAATGTAATATCCATAATTTGTATAACCATTACAATACTTCACTCTATGTCTCTCAGTTCTGAGATTGCTATCGTAGCCAGTAATCTCCATGAAGATAGGCCATCAAATATTTGTTCTATTTTCGATGAATGAAAAGTTAATAACTTCTGAGTTATTAATTATTTTTAACTAATAAATGAATTTAAGGAGGAAAAAAGATGTACATAGTTAAAAGAGAAACGGGCTAAAATTGGTAATGATATCAATCTAAAAAATAAGATCAAACAAAGTAAGTGTATTCATCAAAATAGTGAATGGTTTTTAATACTCCGTTTTTTTTCTCTTAAGGAATATTTAAATAAGTATAGAAATACAAGCAACTTCAGGCTAAAGTAAACCTTCGATTCATATTTACCATTCATATTTATAACCTCTATTAAGTCTCCCATTAAAACTGAGCCTCCCATCACAAACCCACCAGGCTTTATTGCCACAGATACAAATTAATAAAAATACTAAAAGAACAAAATATATCTTTTTTTATTAAGCTCTTGAGTTAAGGTATAAGGTATTCTTCGATAAATGTAAACGCATAATTCTGCGAAGTCTCAAAAAAATTGATTAGAAACTGGCTTTGGCTGAATTTCCGCCATTATTTTGTCTTCTACATTGACAGCAGAATGTTTGCGCATGACACGATTGTTATATATCGATGATACTTAAATATATCTTACTTTTTTTAGGCTCCGTTCTTATTCATTTCCTTTTAGGAGAATTGTATGTGTTCGGTATTGTTATAGGCCCATTGTACATATAGACCTTTTTCGTAAATATTGAAATTATAATGATTTATTTCTTCTTACAAGGCCTCGTTCTTTGAGAGTAGACTTATTTGTCAATTTTAACCGTACTAGGAATCATGGGCTGGAGCATTGATCAATAAGACGACTTATGTTATCTTCATTGTTTTATATTAAGGACTTTATTCATTCACATCTAAAGGAGATCACGCTATAATACTTACTGATGATCAAGCAATATGCTTCTTGGCTGAGAGTGTCTTGAGAGCACTAAACATCCTGAATAATCGGTCAAAAATCTGAGTGCTGCATATAATATAGTTTCCACATGTTGCCAGATTGGCCTGACATAGGCGGAAAAAATAATAATCAATAAAATAACCACAAATATCCGTGGCCGATTAAATGTTAACACCCGTCTAGAGAATTATCAGCTCATGGAGAAATTGGTTGTTAGCACTTGGGTGCCTTTTTGAACACACTTAGTGGCAGTATGTGGCTGGGTATGCAGAATTGAACTTAAATAAGGCATTCATGGAAGGATCACTGCTACAGTAACACATTTTAATACAGTTCAGATCGTGCAAAACAATTTACTTCGAGTGATAATGAGCAATTAAGACAACTCCAATAAAGAAATCGTGACCAGAGATTTTAGTCAACGACTAATGACATTGACTATTCGACGGGACCAGAGGGTGAAATGAGAAGATGATTACTTCACCTACCATCCCATAAACAACAAGATGATCAAAGATTGGGGAAATATGGTGTATTAAATTTGCTGTAGCAGAGCTACTAGAGGATTGGAGATTTAGAGCCATTGAGACCTTCGGAAGGGATGGCTTACCTAAAGGTTTGTTTGGCCATACTGCAAGTCCTTTATTACAATGCTCGTACGCGGATACGAAGTATAAGAGTATTGGTAAATTAGTACAGGGCGGAGGCTGAGTAGTGAAGGTCTGACGACTGGCTGGATTAGCTCTTGAAACCGCTCTCTCATAATAAAAACATGTTTTAACTTTCGGTATAAAAACAAAAACCGACTTTTTCTTTAAAAAATTTAAAAGTATTCAAAAGGAAGAAACCACACCCAGTCAAACAAACATTTTATACTCAGTTGCATGAAACAACTCAGTTCTGTCATTCACGAATGATACCAAGAGCCAGAGAGAAGAATGTTTAGGGGTCAGTGGATGGTCTTTTGTCACTGTCAGACAAATCATAGAGGCATCGTCA
This sequence comes from Acanthosoma haemorrhoidale, assembly GCA_930367205.1. Classification (NCBI taxonomy): domain Eukaryota; kingdom Metazoa; phylum Arthropoda; class Insecta; order Hemiptera; family Acanthosomatidae; genus Acanthosoma; species Acanthosoma haemorrhoidale. The sequence continues at coordinate 43,740,426 of OV884015.1, read as the reverse complement.
TTTATCAACGCTTTTAGGCGTTTTCGGCACTCTCCGTGAATGGAAAATTGATGTTTGTTTTTCATTACCATCACCTACCTAAGTCAGTCTGAATGTTTTATTGAATCTTTCGAAAAACATAATTCGAAAAGATGTGGGTCGGCAACTTACTGTAAACAGAAAATGTAATCGATCTCAAACCAATTGCTAATGATAAATAAATAACACGTAATGTTTTGATAAAAATAAACAAACACCGTATCCTGAAGAATCAATCCTTAGATAATTAAAGTAATTTTGATGCGTTATTTCAGGGTTTTTTACTGCCATGGAAACAATTTCAAACAAAAAATTACATATTACACCATAAGGGCTCGTAGATCGTTAATTTTATGCCATATCAAATACACTCAAAAGTATGATTTTAAAAACTATTTATTAATTCAATTAATATTATTTTTTTAGGATCAAAAACTAATCATCAAACAATAATAATAATGTCATTTAATCATTTTAAATGGAAATTTAAGTATATTCATGTTGTCACAACATTGAGTGAGACCTAAGATCTAAGTCCTAGACCTTCTTCGGCTTCTGGCTTTGAAAAAATATTAATGACGACCTTAAATCACTTCTAAGAGTTCACATTATTATTTCTGTAAGGATCATGGTATGAAACTGCTTATGGTTCGGTTAAAAACATAATTATTGGTTGGGAAATTTAGCCAAAACGAACTTTTCATTTATTTCATTAAAGATTTATTTATTTCGCCAGACTATATATAATGAAAATGAAATTGGAAATAAGTGAATGACAAATACCCCAAAATGATAGGATGTATTTGTAATAAATTTGATAGTTAAATAAAGTGAATCTTTTCATGAAAAATGAAAAATTGAAATTGAATGAGTAAAACTAACAATTAAGGCATCTTACATCCTGTTCCCAGCATCAGCACCGACTCACTTCCCAGGACGATTAATCTTGTAAATACTCCTAATCCTAGAAGAAAAAAAAAAGTTTTTATATACAAGGTGACATCTGCTGAAAAGTCTTTGAACTTGACCATGGGCTTACCTCTTGCCCTGTTTCAAAAATTTTACTGATTGAAGTATATTCGTGCCGCCATAGTGAACACGAATAATACATTCTTTGTAAAAAGCAAAGTCAAGCGTAGAAAAAGAATCCAATTCCGAGCGAAGCAAACGTCATAGCGATGCTGAAGGAGTTTCCAAGTTCTTGTTAATCAAACTTCTACCTCTTATGATTCTACTCTTATAATCAGGGAAAATAAATAGAGTAGAAAATACTATAGCTAACATCAAAAAACTACTAAACATAAAAATATTACATTATTGTGGATGAACTAACAGCAGTGAGAAAATCACAATTATATAAATTTAAAGGTGCATGTTTGGCTTATTGGTGTGAGTATCGTTTGAGATAATTTTTCCAGAGTAAGAGTGAGAGATACAATTTCCCAGTAGTTTTACAGAAGTTTGAAAATGGTTTTACAGAAGGTAAATGGTTGTATTTCTGGACGCTATGAAACGTGTTTTTTTTTTATAGCCAGGGTAGTTATTAATGAGTAATGCCAAAATTTTGAATAATTTCTGGTTTATATTCGTTGGTTCTGACTGTCGAAATCCACGCAGGTGTTCCATTAGGCATCGGGAATCCGTTCCTGATACGGAGATCAGTCGGAATCCGGAAATATTTTATTATTATTTGCTTCCTGTTAATATGATCAGCAAACGTTCTGTCTATGGTCTAAATAATAAATTGAACTGATTCTTACTACGGAATATGGGCTGAATTGAAAAAATTGAAATTGAATGAGTAAAACCAACAGTTAAGTACTTACATCCTGTTCCCAGCATCAACACTTCCCAGGACAACTGATCTTGTAAATACCCTTAATACAGATTGTTCTCAGCCCCTCAATTAACGCCTCACTGATATGTTGTAATTGCTATATATATTTTTTTTTTTTTATCTATACTGTATTCTTTGAATTAAATTTTTTAAAAAAGACTCCTTTAATCAAGCTTCTTTAACTAACGAAACACTAAAAATGACAAAAAAAAATGCTATGGATTATGCTATGGTTATATATAATGAGCATTAAAAATTGTTTTAAATCACATCGTTTGTTAACCGTTTGGATGCCCTTATTATTACTTTTGTTTGAGTAAGCAATTTGAATAGACTAGGCACGTCTTTAAAATGACATACAGCCTCCACTGGCTAGTATCCGGTGACGCGGCTGACGGAGGAGCGTGGGGGACTTCCCAAGACTCCGCTTTCTCTTCGCATGTGGATTTGGGAGGTCTCTGGGCTGTCTGTAAATATTGTATGAATTAGTGAGTGAATGATGAATTGTAAATATGGTATGAATGAGAGCGTTTATCGCAATTACTGATTGCCTTATAAAAGGCAGATTGTAATTATAGCCCAATAAAGAGTGTAAAGAGGAAAAAAAAATGACATCATTACAGCTTCAATGCCAGGAGACATTATGAATTCAGTAAATGATAGCCACAAAAAAAAAAAAAATTGGACGATGATAAATAGAAGAGCCGAATCTACATCAATCATCTAACCGTTTATCTTTCCACCTTATTCAGTTATTGAAAGAAGAATATTGAATTTCAGATCCACCATAATCCATTACAGGAGATATGAGCTCCAGGTATCTTTGGATACAGGGCGATACAATGGCCAAGGGGTTGTGCTGTTCGCAATAAATACTTTATTCCTGCTAGATATCATCAATTTATACGTTTTATCTACAGAGCTCTGGGAAATTTATAATTTAAAATGGCGGAAATGACAGTTGTAGTTAATTTATTCTATTAATGTACTTAGCCAACATCCATCTATACAAAATACAGCAAAGACTCCTATTTGAACAACGGTTCATAAGATCTTCTTTGACTTTCTTAATTAAGCAAGTTATGCTCAGTATTCTTATGTTAAGTTCAAGCTTATTGTTACATAGGAGTATCGTTTATACCCAAGATACTACAGGGGTTCAGTTTTAATATTTATTTATGAACGCCTCCTCCACCTCAATTCCACGGAGCCATTGATGTAGAAATAAGGTAAAAATAACACAATAGTAAATACCTATTTAAAAGTAATAATCACTCGTGTGTCACATTGGAAACAACAACCAATTTTAGATATAAGAAAATTTTCTAAGCTTCCGGTTATATTCCTGAAGAGGTTTCACCACTGAAGTGAGAGGAAACTCATTTTTGTCTTTAAGATTCTTGATTATGCACTTAATTTATTAGTGAGTGTTTGGCCAAAGATAATTTATATTGGGAAGTATATCTGTGTGGTCCTAGGTATGATTCTGGATGTTGAAGGTAGTTTTTTCGTAGGCAGTTAATTATAAATACATTTTTTTAGTTTAATTCTGACACATTGCAATTCGAATCGCGGGCCAATCGGACACAAAATAAATCCACCCATTAGTTTTAGAAAAGTTAAATGGTTGTAATTAATTAATAACAATGATCATAGTTGTGGTAAGTGATCCCACCATTTCATTAATTAATAATCAAAGAAAAAAGCTGTTGATATGAATCCGGACTGCTGATCTCCGGACATAACAACATAAACGTTCAATATTTAAAAAATTGCGTCAAAAGGTAAACTTTTGGGTTAGTTTGGTTAAATCCATGGATCAAATAAAAACTAAACACAGAATTTTTATTATTATATACAAAGGTAGAGGAAAAAGGCATTGATGAAACCAACTATTTACTGAACACTTCGGAAGCTTCTTTTCTATGACATTCTTGAATGCATTTTGTAACAGCCCCTTTTAAACTGCAGCAGTAATCTCCTATCATGTGCGTACCCCACCAATGTGCGTACCCAAGGGGATTTGAAACTGTTAAACTTGTTGACCAGTTACACACAGTTTTCAGCTTTGCGTTTGGTCAGAAAATTTCCGACCACTGCACAGATCAAGTCCAGGCTTTTCACTCAGCCTCATTCATCGATGCTACGAAGGCAGGATCCTTAATGAGTTGTCTTATTTGAGAGCAGTTATATTCCAGCATTAATTTTTTTCGTAGTCAATTTTTCCCCCTATATATGCAAAGCATGATCCGTTCTTGTCAAGAGTCTTTAAAAACTGCTCCACAAGACCTAGCTTTATATGCAATGGAGGAGAGAGGATTTTCTCTCATTCAACTAAGGGGCGTCGTAAAATCATAACGATTCAAAAATCCCACGGCTCGGTGACAAAAACAAGGAAAATTTTTGAGGTCGGCGTAATAAAAGGGGGAAAAAAAATATATATATACTCACGTATGTATAACATAATTCGAAACTGACTGATACGGGCCCACTCGAGTTTTCCGTCAAGCTGAAACACGCGTATTAATAATTTATTTATTTTAAAATAACACTATTAATTAATAATGAATAATATAGGTTTTTAATCTTAAAAATCAGCTTAATCTGTTTCTGGTGGTGGTACGACGAGTCCAGAAGATTAAACTGATTTTTGGGAAATGACGGAGTGCTAGCGGCTTTTGCTCCACCTCGACCTCTCTCCGGAAACGGCCCATATTACAGTCATTTGTTTCGTTTATTGACTCAATTAAATTAATTAATTGAGTCAGTGATTTTATTTATATGGGCCGTTCCCGGAGGTACTGTAATACCGGGTCAACCCGCGACAGAGGTGGAGCAAGCCCCTAGCACTCCGTCAATTCCCAAAAATCAGTTTAATCTTCTGGACCCCCGATGGGAGTCGTACCAGAGATTAAGCTGATAAGAACAGATACTACACTTTCACAGCCTATCAACAATTTTAATTTCGGAAAATTTTTTTTATCTGGATTTGCCTCACAGTGCGCCATTTTCTTGCGATTCGGAAAGACGGGTGACCACAGGTCGGAAGAGTTGCCACGTGTACGCTGGATGACAGAAGATTCGTGGATATCAAGAACACATCCTATTAGCGATATCTTCACCGCCCTTTCAACATTTCTCAATCATCTTTCTTCTAAGATGCTTGAGCAGAGGCTCTCTGCTTCGTTGTGGGAGGAGCATGGATGATGGAGAACAATGGCTGGCCAGCAAAACCTATATATATGTAAGTTCATCTAGAATATTCACCGTAGAACAATGATTAATCACCATATATACCAGGAAGCTAAAGCACCATACAATAGAACATACCATCTGCCCACCAGTGTATACACAAGAATATACAAGAAGCGTATAATTTCGTTGAATAAATGTGACAATCTCCTCTTATTTTTATCGTTATAAATCCTTTTACTAAAATCATTAACCTCATTGATTTCTTTTCGGGCTTCATCACACCTGTACATATTATAATTATTTAATTAAAGATATCTTTGACTATTGAGCTTATCCGTTCCATCCGTCCCAATCCCTGTATTGTGGATCACTATTTAATATCAAACTTGAATGTTTACATTGGAGTAAGTGCAAATTATTATTATTAAGGCCCTCGTCTCTCGGGGAGAAACATTTAAAATCTTAATTTCCAAAAAATAAGATATGTTCAGTGACAAAAGCTAAAGAGAACTGATTTCTCATGCTCGATAAGGATAGCACGTTGAATAGGCATCCAACTAGCGCTAGGTTTGGGTGTTCAATGGTTCGAACCTCGCCCCTTAAGTATTTTAGGGGTAACCAAAAATAATATTTGGATTATCATTGGTTAAGCAAATAAAACGCCTACTTTTGTACTAGCATGCCAGTAATGTGCTATAAAGGAAACGGGAAGAGTGTGAGCGAGTCAGCCGTTAGAAATCTGAAGATTGAGTGACACAAAAGGGACCGCTCAAAGCCCTAGGAACTTGAGAAAACAAGAAGGACCCTTCAGATTATATTCTTTCAATACGTATCTCTTCAGTGTGGACATCCTTCAATTTCATTTTTAATACATACTGATGCCAAACCCAAAGGGGAAGATTAAATTCATTTGCTATAAAAATAATACAATAGATTTTAAACATTTATCCCACAGCTCATAACGAGAGCTACAAAGACAAAAGAGAACCATCTCAAAAATACGCCCTTATTTGCAAAAACCTTGATCTAAAACTGCATAACGCTTGAGCTTATCATTACTGAAAAATGCTTGATTTCATACTCTTGAGTGTGTAATTATTTAACAATAGAGATTGAATTGTGAATTGTGCAAATGTTACAAAACAACGCGGTCTCGGAAAAATTTGTTTCGCACAGTGAAAGATTTTGTGACCACAGTGAATTTCATTAATTTTTTCCCAGTAACGCTATAGCACATAATACATATTGATCAGACCATCAAGTCATCTTAAATTTCATACTCTATATAATATAATTGGAATATATATATACTATTCAACTATAAATAATTGATTAATAAGTAACCATTTAATTCTTTTAGTGGGTGTGCGTTTATTTATGGACTCTGTACCATTCATTAGAACCTTGTAAAATAAGATGCATCAATATGAAACCGGGGTTGAAAAAAAATTAAAAATGAATTGTATTAAGACAGGAATTATAGTGTACTAAAATTACTTTTAAACTCTAATAAAGACCACTAGAACTCATTAATTTCATAATGACCCTTTGTTATTTTCTTGGGGGTTGGCTATTTTTAGAAATACCAGGTCATAAAAGGGAGCTACTTTGCCAAATTTTTATGAAGCTTTTTAAAAAAAAACCTGGTTGAGTTAAAGTTTTGAACACAAGGTCAATGTCAGTTTTAATGAATATTTGTAATTATTGTTTTAAAAATAGAAATATAATTTGCATAAATTATACAATTTTAATGCCAAATAATTATATATTATATTAATTTATGAATAACTGGTACTTATGTCTTACGGTAATGGCTATATATTTTATGTCTTAACAATATCAAATGAGAAAAGTAAAAATGTTAAATATCTCACCTGAAAATGGGACTTATTACAAAGACTAGGACAGACAGACTGGCAAAACAGGAATAAAAAGGGTTTCTGTTTAAAAAAAAAAAAATTAAACTTAACTGTATAATAAAGAGAAACAGGGCCGACACATTCAATTTTTTTTCTTGAAATATTTTTTTCGCTTTGTCAATTATGCATCTATTAAGGCAAGCTATTTCATATTAGGGGTCACAAGCTTCTATTTAGAGAAGGGGTATTTAGCATATATGAGTTGAACTCAGGCCATTTACACCAAGGTAAGCAAACCAACACATCGATATTAATTAATAATTTAAGAATTAACTGGCTTAAGGTGCGCTTATTGTACCAATATAAGCAGAAAAATGTTTAGTATATGTACATCTTAATCCACTGTTCGAATAAAAAGGAATAATAATAATTAAAATTTGGTTTTGGATTCAAATTATTTAAAATACATCCTTTCTTATTACTTTCCCAAATCAATCTTCCATATCATCAGTAGTTTTGTTTCCCAGTCTAAATATTACAAAATAGGATTTCGATTGGTTCAATCTACTTCGAACACCAACAAATTGTGATGTCAGCACACTCTGAACATGGTCTGTTCCCGAGCACCCAGAGTTTCTGTCTGATTTGAACAAATTATCCTTAGATGTTTATGATTGCTAATTACCGATTATTTATCAAACATTCCGATAATCAACAGAAGTAGTGCAAGGTTGCAACACTAGGCGGCCCCAATGAGCTGGCATAGGAAGGACAAGCTACCAATACTAAATGTCAGGGAAATGTCAACTTTTCATCATGTAATGGCGCTATCACGATTTGACAATAAACATCCAAATAGATATTTTTCTTTTGACTTAATGTCATACTAAAAGTTTTCTTTACCTACTTATCGCGGGTTCTTGTTTATCGTCGCCTTTATCCTTAAGTACTCGTAGTTCTAAGAAAGTACTTTCCCTAATCAAATTCCATTAAGTTCACAGTGAAGCACTAAGTGTGCATGTCTCTATTTTTTGAGAACCCATTTGGATTACAATTTTGATTCGGCCCTCCCGTTTCCTAGCTTAGCTCCAGTAGCACAGGTCAATCAAATAAAAGTATCCCAAAATATGGTTCCATTGAAACATCGTAGAAGTAACTCTGTTGTCTAAAATATATGATAGTAAAATATACCTGTGAATTTAATTTAAAAACAAATCACCATCTAATTAAAAAACTTATGACTGTTTCTTTTATATTTAATTAAAAATTAACAAGTAAACGGTTTACAAATTAACACATAGTTTCTTATAACTGGCTACTTAGCTATGAAACAAATATTTTATTAAAGGATTTATTTCTGATTGTGTTATGACTAAGTAAATAATAAGTTGACCTGTTTGTTTACCCACAGATCAATTTAATAACACAACAATCGCTTTTGGAAGTCCACACATTTTTAAGTGGGCACTACAAATAGGAACAAAGGTTATCTATAACATTTATATAATTACAATTTCTAAAACAGTTCATAACTATGTGTGATAATTTCTATTATCTAATGCTCAGTAATATTTTTCTGTAATTGTTATACAATGGTTTAGTCTAATTTTCGCATACATGTTAATATCTGCAAATTTTTTTATTTTTTTTTATAGCTCTTAAACTTATAAAAATGGGATGTGGGAAAAATTAAAGGAAAATTATTTTGGATTGATGGGTGCCTTTCACTAAGGGGAGTCCCATTTGAAGGAAGTATAAGAATCATATGGGGTGTGGGATCCCTAAAGGAGGCGGGTGGATTCGGGAAGGTAGTGAGAGTCTACCTATGGTGGAGCCTAGGGGTACTAGGCATTGGTTTGAAGTCGGCCAGGTCCTACCTGGCCCGGCCCGTGAAGGGGGCTGTACTGAGTCGGCCTATCGGCCAAGAGATCGACCCACCCTGAGCAGGTAGAAGGGGTCATATTGCTTTGATTGAGTCGGCCGGGAGATCGACCTCAATCTCTTGGCTAGATGTGGATCGTTCAGTCCCCGTCAGGGGGCTCGGGTTCGATCACGTCTATCTGTCTCCAGGCTTTGGCGGTCCAGTGCTTCCATCGAACGGGCATTAGTGGTGGTTGAAGGTCGGAGAATAGTGGGTTGTGGATGTGTCGAAGTGAATCAAAAAATTTGATGTGTCGTCTCTTGATAAAATCTTGGGTGGTGAGCACTTCAAATTTTTAATGGATCTCGTCTGCCTTCATCTGGTGGAACGGGGTGTGCGTAAGGGAGGTTCGGAGAACTCTGTTCTGGAATTGCTGGAGCGTTTTTAAAGTGTTAGGAGTTAGATACTTGAATAGTGGGGTCCCGTATATCAAAGCAGGTCTCAGGACGCTTTGGTAAATCAGCAGCTTGAGGCGTACTGATAAAGCCGGGCAGTGAAGTAGGTGTCCTAGGCTGTAGAACTGTTTCCTAACACTCTTTAACTTCTTACTGAGATGAGTTGTGAACGACAAGTGTCTACCGAGGGTAATCCCAAGGTAGCATAGCTTGTTGCTCACAGTGCACTCTTTGCCGTCTAAGGCGGAGGATTTAGGTAACTTCTTTCTTCCAGATTTATAACTGAATATGATTCCTTGAGTCTTGGCTGGGTTGACTTTGACGTTGACGGCGTCGAGTTTCTCAGCAATGTGTTTACTGGCGCTCTCAGCAAATTTCAGGGTTCTGGCGGGATTGATGCTAGTGCTGTAGACCCCTCTGTCGTCTGCATACGCCGATATCTCGCAGTTAGGGTACGAGGGTCCTACGATGTGGGGGGTGTAGATGTTAAACAGCAGGGGGCCTAGCACTGATCGTTGGGGGACACCGGCAGTGTATTTTCTTCGGGTCGTAGACGTGGTGCCTATCCGAACCGAAAAAGTTCTGCCTGTGAGGTATGAAGTCATCAGGTTCAGTAGCTGATCCGAGAATTATTATTCCCTCAGACGTTGGAGTAGGGTGTAGTGGTCCACAGAGTCGAAATAGCTAGGAAGATAAAAATTTATTAGGGCATTGAAATATTAATTAATGTTTTTGATTTTTATGCCCTAAATTTATATAATTAAATGAATTACAAAAATATGTAAAATTACATTTGATAAAGTATCATAAATTTCGAGATAGAGATATCGTCAGAGCTTTTAAAAAATATGGTCCTCAGGCTTTTTGGCCACAGTTAAAAAAACAATTAATAGTAAATGTTGGGTTGTTACGAGGGGGGTGTCTAGTTACCCTAGCCCTGGTGACGAAGTGAGGGTTGATTAAGTTTATGACCTGGACAATCGTTTCATGACGGTCTTAATATCTGACTCCATATTTGATAGGTATGTGCCCCGACAATGTACTATGTTCAGGAGAAGAGGTATAGGGTAGGTAGTTTGCGTGGTCTTGGAATGACCACGAATTTACACTGGGTATCTGAGGGTAGGCGAAAACCGTCCGGATCCCAAAGGCGAGTGTGAACCGGAGAGAGGCAGACTTGATCACCGTGGGGAACACTGCTTGGTAAGTATGCAGGGCAACGACAACTGTTGTCCACAAGCCATCAGTCAGCCAGTCATCAGGAGAATGAATTACAGGCCCAAAGGTTTCTCCCAAGGAGGTGACCCAAGGATTTAGCGAGACGAAGGCAGAGATTCCCACTAGGAGGAAGGTCTCACAACGCCGGACTAAAACGTAGCGAGGGGAAGAAAGAGAGATGCAGAGGTTTTTCATGAATGAGAAGGCCAAGTTTGAACATCAGCGCAGCCATAAGCCATCAGTAAGCCAGTCGTCAGGAGAATGAGTTACAGGCCCAAACCGCCGGTCTTAAATACCCAGCTGGCTTCGTCAGTAGCCAATCAGCTTTGGTTTTATTGTACCCAATGCCAGTTGAGTATGTGGTGGCCTTTGCGTTACTGATACCTGACCCGGGTAAGGGTCTCCGGCCCTCTCGGTAGGCCTGGCGGTTTGGGTCGCTTAGTACCTGCTACTGGTAGCGGGTGCCCCACTTCATATAACTAATTGGCTTGCGGTTGCGTCTTTATTGTTTACAACATTCACAATGATTTATTGTTTGGTAATGCTATTTACATTTGTTTAAATTAATTTACAATATATATATAGAATAGAGTATAGGGTGATTTATCGTATGTAGTTAGCGGTCGCAACAGTAAAGTTTATGAAAATTCAAACACATCAACAATAACTACATTTAAATAAACAATTTTTAGTTAATTTGTTGCTGTTCATTAGTGAAGGACTAATACTTTTATTAAGGCCAGTTCCCATGCCGCACAGTGGTCGGAAAAGACATAATAACAGCAGAACTCTGTGAAACTTTTAATTTGAGCAGGATACCTGAAAAAGGGAATTTTCATAGAATCATGGGCCTTCTGAGTCGATCTTGACTAAAGCCAAGTTCGTGAGGGCATTATTACGATGCATTATGGTCATTAATTTTTTTTCGGGATGATTAAAACAGTATAGCTTTCATTTCAGGCGCAAATACTTGATAGAGGACAAAGATTATAATGTGATAGGGCCCTCTTTGTACCACGTTATTTGAGGACACGTGTACACGCATAATAATGGCGAGTTTGTTTGAGCTGTTGTGTCGAGTGTATTTTGTCCTTAAAAAATCCTTAAAATTTAAATTTTTAAATCCAATGACAGGATAAACAGTGTCTTAAAAATAAAAATATGGACCAAAGTTTATGATTAAAAAAAAATTACTTTCTTTAGGTTTTATATCAATATCTTCGCTATTTCACTTTTTTTTTTTCTCGTTAAAATAAATTTTTCTAAAGATTGTTTAATGAAATAAAAATGAGGAATTCTCAATTGAAAATACCTACTATTATATATGAAATATCTTCCTGAGGAAATAGCTGTATAATTACTCATGAAAATACTGCAATTAATTACTTACTAATTTATTCCATATTATGCACACTCTATTTTATATTTAATAAATAAGATTATGAAATCGTCCAACTATTTCAATGTGTTGTGAGCTGATGAACTCTCTCTCTCTCTCTCTCTCTCTCGAGAGAGAGAGAGATAGAGAGAGAGAGATACTTCTGTAGTTCGGAGTTATGTTTCATATCGTCTAGGCTTACATTTAGAAAGTTTTAAGAGGTCACAGTAAAGTGGATCATTTTGAGATTCCTTATTATCTATCTTATCATCGTAAATTTTAATATCATTACAATATATATTCTTTTATTTATTCAATTTTATTATTCAATAGAGCAAGTCATTTATGCATTAGAATAGAAAAGAAACTTTGTTCTGTTACCTTTATGAACAACGAAGTTGCTGATAAATGAATTGAGTTTTGCGTGGCAATAAATAAATAAATAATACACTACATACAAAAAATAGGAAAATCCCTCCCTCCCCCTAAAAAAATTGTGTACATATAAGTATATATATGTATAGTACCTTATATACATTGCTTTAATTATGTGTATATATATCCCTTAAACCACAAGGTGAAATTTATTTATTCTTAGCACATGTGCTTTAACACACCAGGAATATTTTGAATCATTACAAATTATCGATGGAATTCAATAGTTCCTAAAATATCTAGCAACATTCTAAAATGTTTTAAATAACTTTTTCCTGCAAAATTTTGTACTAAAAATTAGGAAGGTTTTTTTTTTAGGATGGCAAACCTTGGTGCTTCAGGGATCATCTCGTTATACATTCTTTGTTCATGAAGGACCCTGAGAGTTGAAATACAAGGTTTTTGATACGTATACACATTACAAAATGTTATAGGTAAAACTTATCACAAAACATAAAAATAAAGATAACAGAAAACGTTTAGCAAAAACAAAAGGTGGGGTGCGAGAGCAGCCCAGCACGGTTTTTATTTTAGACAATAAGCAAACGAAGTGGTTACTGGCTATTAAACGCAAAGTAACTCCACTAACATCCGCAATCTTAAGAGGAGGCTACTGAGATGCCCGCTACTTTCTGATATCCCCAGCCTTGAGACAAAAGTGACTGCTAGGCGCTTAGGGGTGTCAAAACACATCATGTAGTACGTATAATATAATGAGGTGTGGGAAGGGGCCTAAGCTATGTCATCAATTTAATAGGCGAACCTATAAATTGTTGGGAGAGGGGTTTCTAGGGGAGGGGTTGGTAAACCCTGCTTGAAGAATGTTATAGGATGGATCTTTTAGGCTTAACGTAGGAAAGTTGGTATTGGATCTGAGAAGGTTTAATAATTGTCTATAGTGCATTACATTGGTGACTTGCAGTGCTTATTTATTTTTACTGTGGTTTTGATCTGCTGAGGCTGATGTACTTTAATTATAGGGATGCAGTTTAATAAAATAAAAAGTTGTGTCAGTCTGTTAGTTGTCGTGTTGTTCTAAAAAAAACACCATCTAAGTTAAATCATCATGTTCATCAGTATCATCATCATGTTACATCATCACTTTCTTTTTGGATGAGTGTCAGTCAACGTGAAGCCCAAGAAAGTGGTCCAGGGTAATGGTTGGATTGTGCTAATGTTTTTGAAGTATGGGTGTAGATTTTAGAGTCGTTTTGTAACGTTCGAAATTAATTTTTCGGAATTTTGATCAACACGCATTACTGTTGAAATGTACTATTGTGGCGTGAATGTTGCTGTATTTGGAATTGTGTGCTTAGCTACTCGTACTGGGCCTGTAATTATCTCCCTATAAGAAGATCAATGGTGTGGTCTGACGCTTTGTAGACTGAGAACAGAAATGGGGTGAGGGCATTGTCTTGTGGCACACATGGTTTAAACCGGTTCTGATAATGTATTTCCTGCTGTATTGGGCCATACATCTCTTCCACAGTTCTTTTCCTAGACGTTCTGAGCTTCCCTGCTCATGTCCTGGCCTGCGGCTCATATGTTACAATCTCGTTCTCACAGCATGTCAAATCCACGTGTGTTCCCTTTTAGTCGACGTTAATTTAATGAATTTTTCTTTTGTGATCTGCTAAAGCTCGCTACTAGGTATCATTCTAGAATATTTGAATTCTAGAATGATTCGCAGTGAGTCGTCTGTGAAAATGCGGAGCCAATTTATGGTATTTTGGTAAGTTTCCAGGTCTTACAGCCGTTGAGTGGAAGCGAATTCCATGAATCATGTGTATTTGAAATTCTAAAATGTATTTCATAATTGATGAAAAAAAAATTTAACGTGTAAAATTACCAAAAAAAAAAACATGAAAAATTGTCGAGTCTACTGATTGGTGTAAGTTACATATAAAACCACTCAATTCTATTAATCCAAAATACCAATTACTTTACACTCGGGAAATGGACATCTTCGTGGCTCATGTCGTTTAAGGCGCGAATCTTTAACAATAAACAATCTTTTAAATAGGTCACAGCGGCAGTGGTATAGGGTGTCATACTGGTAGTTCTTTCATTGTCATTAAGAGGATCGATTACTTTCCCAAAAAAAAATTGGTCCATTTATAAAAGAAATTTTCATCCCAAGTATTATTATGAAAAGGAAATTAGTTGAGTTATTTCAGAGATGCTTGAGACAGGTTAATCAATTGAGGGCGCGGAGAGGACTTACTGGTTACGGTGAGAATACTCTTAATGGCTTGCAGGTGCTTAATAACCGGGCAGAGTCTTAATGATTTTAAATTGCCGTACACTTTCGATAACCCAACACCTATACTGCCAGGTAACAATAACGCCCGATTAATGGGCCATGGGTTTCCTTCCAATAAAGATCAAATAACAATCATCTTTATGCACGCATAAATATTATTTAAAATTCTGCTTGGTTCCAATAATTTTCATTTTGATTGGCTAGTCTTTTAAATCGTCATTAATGAACTCGATGTTACATACGCTTCTCTTTGACATTCATTGAAAAATATGGCTCACATTGATCATGTTTTATCCTCTTATTCTCCCAATATTATTGCTGGATAAACAATAACGAATGGAATTCCATAGGTTTTTCAGGAAAACACGACTGTAAGCTTATACTTGTTAGACAGGTAAACAACTAAAACCAATTAAAAATGTTCAAAAATCCCCTCTGGTAACCCAAAAAACTCGGAGTAGCAGGAAAACAACTATCCGTAAGGGCGAAATATGTTTGTTGAATACACGGGCTTGTTTGCTTATAAAACGTGATTTTTAAAGAACCTCTGGTATTATGCCACGATTTTATTTTTTCGGTTTTCGGGATGTACTTTACCGTCGATATTGCATTGTAGCCCTGAGGGCGAGGTCTTACTGCGAATCAGTCACCGCAAATGGTCTTCTGAATATAAGTATGGATATCATTCATGTTCAATCAATCTGACATTTCGATTGGTCTAATTTTTTACAACAGTTTATCTAACACTCACTAGTGTTATTAATGTACTTTCCGACTCTAAATACACGATTATGTGTATATTAAATAGCCCAATACTTAAACTATTCATATGTATTTAGTAATTGTTTACAACTTAGCTCTTGATTTCCCAGCTCCCTCAATTGGAAGTCATCTCCACACCCTGATAATGTCAGTTGGGTCTCTATCTTCACTGTACCAGTATACTCTAGGATTCACTCCTGACCCCGGGGGTGAGCTGTGCTGAATTTAGACGGCCTCTAGCACTAGTATAATTCCTTATGTGGATATGGAAATGAAATATCACTGATCCGATGGAAATTGTCCAGCTTGACCATCGGCTTAGGCTGAGGAAATTTAGAAAAGAAACTTTGGAGTGTTTATTAAAAACTAACCTGAGTTTTGAGCTAGGTATTCATACAATGGATACTCGGGAAAATTGTGTAGCTATCGAAAGGTTTATGAGATCGGGTGGGGTCCAGTAGTTTTTCGTTTTTCATAATTGATGAATTAACATTAAACTCTTGGTTAGGCTTGAGATTTTTCATCATATCTTTAGGCGTACAATCCATAAGCCATTTTCAGCTAACATTTTTGACAGTTTATGACAAATTTGTTAGATCGGTATAAAAGACAAATACTGAAATAAAACATTAACGTTCATTTAACATTTTTTTTACTCGTAGATATTACAATATAAACGTTTAAAATTGCTTTTGAATAAAGATAACTGTTGAAGAAAACATTTATCCTAAATTTAATAGATTTATGTTCTTCACATTTTGTTATGAAGTTTATGTAAATTTTTGAAGAAAAATTGAGGGAAATGTAATTCAAATATTTATAAAAATAATCCAGTGTACGTACCAGCAAATTAGTTGGGAGTAAAATCTAAATTTAAAATGGAAAAAATAAGGGAAATTTAGTATAAATTAAGGTGGGTGGGGTCAACAGTAATCTAAGTCTATTGTAGGACTAACAACAGGTGACTATGGAATGATCGGGGTGAAATGGCGAAATGGAACCGTATGGGAGGTAGGGTGAGGTAAGTTATTTACCTTATGTAACTTATTACTTGTGTTGTGGTCAGCTGGGTTACAACTGTACTCCGAGCGTCAAAGGGCAATGCCACACTTGTCGGTTTTGACCAAACCATTTATCAAAGGCGGTTTTATTTCATTCATAATAACAGTAAACTTGGCAGTTTTGCTCTCTCGGTTTGTCATCACCCGTTCACTACAACTAAACGACCCCACGACTCGATTTTCTACTCGGGAAACACTCGAGTCAAAACGAACACGTCATTGCAGTAACATATGGTCAAGTTATTATAAACTAAAAAAAAAAATCAAACATTTGATTTGGTTTGTATTATTTAAGCATTTTCATAAAGAGGGCTTGGTGTAACATTTTTAGGTAACATATATGTGGGGGGGGGGGTAAAATGTATCATTTTGAAATTTGTTGTCATCTACGTTTCTTCCTCGGCTTCTGCCAAATTTCGTAACTTCACTTCTGCTCTGTTTACAGGTATCCGCTTATACCCTGGTGGCGATCAGCATCGACCGCTACATGAACATCCTGTGGCCACTCAAGCCCCGAATGTCCAAGGGTGCTGCGAAAGTCATCATCGTCTGCGTCTGGTTGGTGGCACTCCTTACAGCCGCACCCATACCCATAGTGTCCACGCTGGAGCAGCCATCACACTGGCACAAGCATTGCCAAAGGTATTAGCAATATCCTTATATTAAATCATAGGTGAAATGTGAATAAAAACCCTACATGCGCACGAAATGTATTGATGGGTTGTCAGTCGAGATTGCTAACATATTAAGCTTAGGTAGTGACACAGGACTATGAAAATGATTACCTGAAGGTTCTTTTCTTGTTCCTGTTTTCCTACATAGTAGGCACTTTAATTTTATATATTAGTTGTAGTTTAGAGGCACTCTGATATAAGAACTACTTGTACATAGCATTTCCAAGCCAAATTTAGATTTCAGTAAATTTTTTTAGTACCAAAGCAATTGTACTGTAAAACAGATAGATGAAAACAACATTTTTATTAAACTTTACAAAATTTAAGTCAATGTCCACATGCAAATGTTCAATATACACACACACATATAATAGTATTAAATTATACTAAATCTTATAATTTATTATGTAATTAATACATAATGAAAGAAATCCAAAAATAATTCACTTCAGGATTACCAAAGGAATAAACTAAGCAATATTAAATCATAGAATTTATCCAATCAAATTATTTATATTTTAAGTTAAGAGCTTTAACTGACGACTTAATTAAATTGATGTTTCTTGACGATTGAATTTCGCTCACTTGTTTTAATGTTGACTGTAGCGACCGCTAACTACACCAGATAAATTACCCTCCACTCTAATGAAGCGAGTTTACCAATGTATTTATTGTAAATTATTTAAATACACAAGTGAAAATGAGATAACCAAATCACATAATACTCAAAGGTATATCAGTGTAGTTATTGTCAGATAATGAATGACGTAACTGCAGACGAGTTCACAAGCAGCCCATAGAGTCACCGGGCCAACAGCTGGTACCTCCTGCAAGCCGATTGGCCAAAATAAATCGCTTGCTCATTGGTTGCTTCGGGCTACGAATACCTCCTGATTTCAGCTGACGAAACAATTTTTAACCATAAAAATATTATGTTAGCTTATAGGATAAGAACTCCTTAAAATGCATACACATGGAGTAAAATGAGCCACACACAGCTCAATTATGTTATTTTTCATATTGATTTCAATTGTAAAAAAGTATTAGTGATGGCGGTTAAGGGAAAAAAAACTAACAAAGCATTTAAGCTTCGGCTTGCCCTAATGTCTCTAAATATTGCCTTATCGTTAATGAAACCCTCTCTACTTCTATATATATTCAACTCTATCTCTCCGTCACCAGGACTAGGACAACTGGACCCCCTCGTGACGACCTGCCATTGAATCCACCAATTTTCACGCAAATGTGATAACAATAAGGACTACAAATATTTACATCAACATTTTATAATAAAAAAATTAATTACTTAAAGAAAAAAAGAGACTCATTAATATAATTATATTTTAGACAAGTCAAAATAAATCACACTATTTTGTTCACACGTTTATAAGTCACCTCTTAAATTTTCGTGAAAAACTTATTTTGTTTACTCTCATCAGTGCCATTTACGTTTAGATATTTGTTGACAGTCAATGCTTTTATAAAACCGAACCGCATTCCAGTGGATTGCAAATACCAGATTCCGTCTAGATCCCTGTGAATGGTTAATGGCTTTGTGTAACTACAGTCATAAGATTTTTGTATCAGCTCTTCATCAAGATATTCCGAGTACGAGTGAAAACAGAGAGTCTGAGCCACACTCACGTGTTCGTCCACAAAGAGTTACGTACTCTAAATACTCAAAGGATCGAGAGAACATGTTTCTGGTTTTTTTTTGTGGAAGGTCCTTCTCTAAAACATATTTCGTCCAAATCTGGTATAGAATTGAGAACAGCACACTGCGTCACTAAAAAATACAGTTCTAGTGGTCATTTTATCGTAGGGAGAAGGGGGGGGGGTGCCAAAAATTATTAACTCAAGATGTTCTCGACTTCATGAGAAGAAAAACCTAGAAAATAAAAGAAATTCTTTCGTCAAGAAACATCCAATTTACCTAAGTCAACAATTAAAAGTGGTCTGGAAAAATTAAAAATAATACCGCTAAAAAAGCTAGAACCTAATGAATAAATTCTACGAAGAGGATCAAATGAAGTCTATGATTTAACAACACAGAGTTCATTCCTTTTGTAATCCTGAAGTAGGTTACTTTTTTAATTATGTATTAATTAATAAATTATAAAATGCATTATAGCGACCGCTAACTATATATGTAAATTACCCTACACTCTGGTTCATAATGTATATTAATAGAAATGCAAATCTATGTAACTTCTGGTAATAAATCATAGAGAGGTCGGAAGTCGTAGACAAGTAACTCAAAGGGTACGGCAATAAACCTACGTGAATTAGCCACCTGACTGCCATAAAACCCGAAAGCAAGGACACTTACCCCTATTATAATAGACCTTGAGTCACTTCCCTTGGTCATAAAAGCATGCTAGGAACCCTTTTGGACCCATGGGATAATAACCTTGCTATAGGTGGTCAAATAACCCAAGGGGGTGAGGCCCTAGCAGCCATATAAAACACACCCTTGTACCCCAACGGTCATAAAACTAAAAGGAAGTGACTACCTGTGTATCGTAAAACTTACTCCGGGCAGACAGACCCAGCCTTCCACGAGGGAGGGGGTTATCATATTTATATCAGTAAATTTCACTCTTCACTCCCACTTTGTCTCTTAGTCTTCCGAGTAACTTGACACCAGGGGCACTTGGCCCCTGGTAGGCCCACTCTTCGTTCTTTTCTAGTTTCTACATACCGATAGCCGCTATCACCGTCGCGATATGCCTACTCAGCCTTCCGCTACTCTACGACGGCACTTGCCACACAGCCTATAGCAGACCTCTGACGACTTGTACTTATTACGCTGCCGATCTCTCGCCCGAACTCTGAAAACTGGTCTTATTCTTTATGAACCTCTGAACCTCATCCTGAACACTGTGTCTTGTCGGGACACATTCCTATCGATAAATGGAGTCAGATATTAACGCCTACATGGAACACGGTCCATGTTATTAACTACAGCAATCCGACAATTGTTGACCTCCGACAATTGTTCACCTTTTCCGACAATTGTTCACCTCCGACAGTTGTTCAACCAATACCCGACATGCATTATAAGGCTATAATATATTGTTGTGATATTAGATATTGTGGAGTTTTGTATAATGTTTAATCCAACCTTGAATCGGGAAGGCAGGTGAAAACAAATGAGAGTGGGAAGAAAAAACAAAGGACAGTCTACTGTTAGTTGTGATGAGAAAAACACACAGTATTACCCTCTAGTTTTTAGCCAGTGATAATAAATTAGTATTGTTGTGGTTGTGATAATAAAAAACACACAGAGATGCTGGTTGTTGTGAAGATAGATGAACACATAAAATTACTCTCTAGTTTTAGCAGTTGTAAGGAGTTGTTGTTGTGGTTCTGAGAAAACATACAGAGCATTATATTCACTCTAGTTTGGAATCAGCCTGATACATGTAAAAAGAAGACCATTGAAAAAGAAAAGGAATCAAATTAATGGACAAGTAATTATAAAATTAATATAAGTATATTTTTATGTTTGTAAAATTAAATTCATCTTTTTGCCAGAATTATTTTGTTGATAGAACCTAATAGTAAATAGCAAATAAAATAATATTTAAAAGTAACAGAACGTAATAATATATTAAATTGAATTATTTATTTATAATTTATTGAATTATTACTAAAAAATTCTCTGTCTCACTCTTCCTCTTGCACACATGGACCTAAATTCATATACTTAATTTAGAGATTAAAAATCAAAAACAAAACATAAAGGCGCTTGATTTCCACAAACCAAGGCTTGGTAATTGCTAAAATAAATCTTGTTTTTTTAATTTTCTTATTTTGCTTTGTTACTACTCATCCTATTGCAAAACGTAAATCCGTAAGTCAATGATGAGAAGATTACCGGAAATCAGCTTGCACGTGCTTTAGTTTTAGGAATAATATTGCAATATGAAATTAAACAATGAAACAAATAAAAACAGTTAGACCAAGTAAAACTAATTCAATATCTGATGCTTAATCTCCTACCTGTGGCAATTGGGTAGAGGGATGTTTAGGAATCAAGGTAATGAGTACTGAAAGGAGGGTAAGACGCCTCTGAGGTCTGACACCACCTGAAAATAACTTAAATCTTGTTAAGGTTGATGCATGAGGAGGAACCTACCAAAAATGGAAGTCGCATAGATACCATATACCTGGTGTTTACTAATGATTCCAGGGACGACCACGAAGATTCCTGGGAAAGCAATAAACACGCTTACAAGTAGAATTTAATCAGAAAGCTTACTTCCTAACGCAACCTGCTTTTAATAGATAAATTTAGTTTGATCATAATAAAACAAGTGTATATGTCTTCAACACAGGCTATAATCAAATTCAGATACATTATGTTGAACTAATTTCTGCTTAAAATTACATTGAAAGGAATTTTAAATTGTTTATCTTTTTATTATTTATTTATTTTATTCTTAAGAATAATCATCCAGTTATCTTTCAGACAATCCTACTGCCGAGCACAGGAACACATGATTTCCAGTTCGAAATCTTCTTTCCCGTTTCTTTTAGTCGAGTCTTAATGGGTCGATCTTGATTTGTTTTAATCCTCGGTCAATTGATTCTATTTTCTTTCATTCCTCTCCCATTAGTCTTAAATTCTCCTAATGTTACTGTCAGGAAAGACTGTTCCACATGTCATATCTAGATCCTTAATAACTGTCCAGTACTATTGTTGAGTATCGGGTTAGATGTCAAATATCGCCAAAGTGGGGAGAGGACGCCCACCGCGGGCTAGGGTCGCTACAACCTCTAGCCGCCGTCCAGTGAGCACCTAGAAAGAGATAAGACGGGTGAACCTGTGGTCTTTGACCCTGGCTGGTGGCCTAGTCCGCGGGCAGCTTGATTCGTTTTGATCTGACTCCATAAGATCTTATAAAGTTTCCCCCGATAATGCACTAAGTTCAGGAGAAGAGAAACAGGGTAGGTTTATGGGGAGTTTATGTTATCTTGGAATGACCACAAATTCACACTCGGTATCTAAGGGTAGGCGAAAACCGTCCAGATCCCAAAGGCGAGTGTGCACCGGAGAGAAGCCGACTGGATTGCCGTGAGAGATGCTACTAGGTAAAGTTGGTATGGCCTCTGCAACTGTTCTCCGTGAGGGAATGGTCTCTTCCAAGGAGTTGCTAGTTTTAGCGATACGAAGCCAGAGATTCCCACTAGGACGGTGTGGGGTCTGATAACGCCGGACTTACCGGTAGTTAAATGAGAAGGCCATGGTTTGAGTAGAGCAGCAAGCGCCAGTGCAGAGAGAGAGAGAGAGAGAGAGAGAGAGAGAGAGAGAGAGAGAGAGAGAGAGAGATAGACAGAGAGAGTAGTTGTTCCAAGTCCCGGTACTGTTCGTTCTGTGTTCCACTCTAAGACGCCCGGGTTATATAGACAGGCCAGCCGTGGTGGGGATGGTTCCCCCCACCCTTGAAACCCCCTGTGATGACACATTGTGGTAACTGCTCCCAAAGTTATTTAACACACACATGCCTTCCTTATTATTCTCAACATTGACTCCTTGGAAATCTTCTTAAGTAATACATTTTCCAATGCAGATTCAGAACGTGGAATAAATTACTGGATGCTATTCTCCTTATGCCTTAATTATAGCTAATTTATTACCTGTGTTATTGTTGGCAGGACTATACTTTACTTCAATAGCCATTTATCTACCTGAAAGTAAAAACAAACATTTTCGCTTGTGGTTAAAGAAACCAGGACTATACAGCACCTTCATTCCAGGTTTGGTTATGCGGTGTTATTGTCGATATATGTAATTCGATGCTGATTAAAAATAAGGGGATTATTATTTTCTTGCATCCACCATTTTTATGCAACGAGAGCTTTCGATAACTCTACAATGCCATCTCCAGGCCAATTAATGTATATTACTTGCTTCATTTACAGGTAATTGTTATGTTATATGTTTTACTCTACTTCTACTTCAGTTTTGTGGTCACTCTATGTCTAGATGGGTGTGTCGTGAATCATGGTGGTCACCTGAAGCTGGACATGCCTACTCCTTAAGCCTCCTCAGCCTCCAATACCTCGTACCTCTTGTAGTGCTCATGTACACCTACGCTTCCATCGCTGTGGTGGTCTGGGGTAAGGCAACTCCTGGCGAGGCAGAGACTACCAGGGACCAAAGAATCGCCAAGTCAAAAGTGAAGGTAGGTCCTTTATCAATTTCTTGGTAGTATGATTTGCTCACAAATCCCAGAAACAATGAACACAATTTTAGATATATTTCTCAACCTAGGCCATAAACTTATTAAACCTTAAAAATTTAGGTGATAAGTGCACATATAAAATACATAAGCGTACTTATATGTGTATACTTATATTATATATTTATATTGTATATTTAAATATGTTTGTGTTGATTATATTTTTTATTTGGTTTAGTAATGTTTATTATTATATCGTCTGCATGGCAGTATTTTACATCACTTAATTAAATACTAAGACAACGATTGATGATTCCTTAAGTTTTTAAGATAATTATTGATACATTAATTTAAAAGTCATAAGATACCTGATCCTGGCCCTTATGATGCATTACACATTCTATTTTGGGGAGGAAGGCTGTTAATAAGAACTTATAACATAATAAAGATTATTCGGATTAATTAGTAACAGAAAGGTTTTATGTTCTCATGATTGAGAAGAGCTTTAATGTCGTCCTTACTTAGAGGGGAAGGAATCTTAAAATTTTGACACATAAGGGACTCAACATAGAATATGACAAAATTCTTTTGTATTGCTTCATATAACGATGTTGTGTATCATATGATTCAAAGTGGTAAGACGATTTTGAGGGTGCTTCAGTTTTTTTTTTAACCAAAAACCTTTTCATTTTTACTGCGTGTCTGCATGTGTGCCTTCCACTGTGAAGTTATGAAGATATTTATACTGTATATATACATTTGATTGCCCGATGATCCGCCAAATATTTTCAACATCACAAATCACAATTAAGGGGTAATAATTATTCTCTCACTTGTTAATACAAAATAATTATTTTTCTGTAATACTAAGTAGCGTATCAAATTAATGATCACGTGTAATGTTTTAGAAATTAATTAAGTAAAATCATTGAAACTATGGAGCACTGTCTTTGGTCCTCTATAGGGTGTCAATTCGAGGCGTGAGGATGACAGACATAGGCTGTGTCTTTGAAAGCGTTTGACGACTACAAAAAACTTTTCAAAGAGAAAATAACATCTGGTGTTATTTAAAATCTTAGTTATGGCATAAATTCCCATATAACCCTTCATTGAACATAGATATTTTGGTTATTATTTCCATTCAATAATAAAAAGCTGCTAAATGAACAAAACGAGGAAAATTCAAAATATCCAGAAAAAAAAATGTATATGAATAGTGAAGAATAATAAGTTAAAAATAGTTTGGAAAAGTTACAAACGTATAGGCTGGTTAAGGAGCAGGTAAGAACGACTGGCTAGTTTAAGGGCGGCCATAGCCTATGGAATATGGAGATATAATGGGTTACAGGAAGGGTTTGATCGGTGGTCATAACTAAGTTTTTGACGGTGGAGTGGAATTTGACAGGCTCACCATTTAGAAATAAAGCAGGAATGCTGGGACAGGAGGCAGTTGGAACCTATAACAATAGCCTGATTTTTCGTTAACCTTAGTTTGTTTCGATCTTGGGGAACTAACCTGATTCATATATCAGGTGATAATATAATACACATACTATACTAGTGAGTAATAATAAATGTGCCTCAACTAAGATTTCTTCGATATTATTTAAAAGGATTAATGATAATTGCTTTAAATTCCATAGGAAACCATCCCGTAAAATTACTTCGGCTCAAGTTTGCCTAATTTTGTAGAAAGTATGCAATAAAATAGCTCGAGAAGTTTGCCAATTAAAAGACCGTTCACTTTTAATCGATACCATCATCTTTTCCCATCACTTCGAGTTATAAATTGTAATTAATGCTCATCTAATTAAAAATATTGCTTGGCCACTTCAAGACGGTAGCTCAGACCTAAAAGTTGTATTACTTTTATGAAATACGATTTGCGCGCGACAGGTTTGCGTGATGGAGGCCAGTTTAATTACATAGAATGCACAACGCCATTTCGTGTTGGTTTTATCAAGCAGTTCAAGTCTAGATCCAAACGTAATGACTCTTTTATTGCCAAGCCCAATAAGCAATACTGGTATATCGTCCATCTGTCAGAAATCTCAACCGGTTGTAGAATATAATACAATAGAAAAAAACCCATAAAAACTACTTATTTCGGAACTACGTCCCCTACGAATACCAACCACGTAAAAATAGGTAAATACAACTCTGCCCAACAAAAAGAAACAATACATATTAAGGGGGGATAAAATAATAATCAAAATCTGAAAAACATACCTTAAACTAAAAAAATATCATTTAAGAATTCGTTTGAATGCAAATCAATATAAAAAGTATAATACTCTATTAAATTGATAAAAAAGAAGAGGGGAAATAATAGTAATAAAATTAAATGCATAACAATTGGTGGTTACTCTTTTAAGAGGTTGCAGCAATGGGTTTCTCAACAGAAGATTTAAATATTATTAATTGTATGTATATAGTTAAAATAATAATAAAACAAGATAGTTATGATACTAAAAATAATACAAAGGTCCTAAGTTAGCAAATGTCAGTCCGAGTGGAAGGAGGTGTTGGATAAGAGTGTTTTGAAAATACGTAAGGATGAGGCTATTGAGAGGTAGATAATTCTAGAAAGCGGTGGAGCGAGCAAGAAAGGAGCGGTTGAATGCTGCAGTTTTGTTGAAAGAGGTGTAAAGGTCTGAGAAACAGGATCTTGTGTTCTAGGAGTAGACGGAGTAATTAAACCATAGAAAATTGTAAATATAAGGAGGGTTATGTTACTGAATAATTTGGAAAAGGTATGACCCAAGGAAGCATTTTGTTTATGGGGGAGCCACCTTAACTTGGCATAGAGATGTGATACACGGGAACATAAGACATCACTAAGTTTTATATGTTATGTTTATACGTTTTTAATTCAGCTCATATATATTCAGTGCAGAAAACCCCCAAAAAATTAAATTAGTTTCATGTAGTTAAAGGGTTAATCGTTCTGTTTGTAGACGGTGTTTCCCCTTCCTTTCGCCACTACCGGAAAGTCTTCGGCCAGATATTGGTTGCAAAACAATACTCCCAGTTAATCCATCATTGAGTTTACTCCAATATTGGTACAGTTCCGACC
Organism: Acanthosoma haemorrhoidale; assembly: GCA_930367205.1. Classification (NCBI taxonomy): domain Eukaryota; kingdom Metazoa; phylum Arthropoda; class Insecta; order Hemiptera; family Acanthosomatidae; genus Acanthosoma; species Acanthosoma haemorrhoidale. The sequence continues at coordinate 43,714,146 of OV884015.1, read as the reverse complement.
GTATTATTACAAAGCATTCTAGAACAATAAGCGCGAAGTTAATTGTTCGCCGGTATCAAGATGAAGAGAAAACACGAATGGCAGTCAATCTATTATTGATTATCATCAAAGATAAATGCATTTTTAACCATATTATTCCAAAGCATTCCGGAATAACAATAAATCAGCATAAAAAAAGTTAGTGCGAAGTTTACTGTTAACCGATATCAAGATAATAGTTCGTATATAATAAACAGTTGTTATAGACCATATGCCGAAGGAGCCAAGCACTGCAGATGGCCGACAGGCTGACATTGGCGAACCATCAACATACAACAATGTGAGGCATCTTGAACTTCTTAACGATTCGTAGATAAGTCGTCTTCTCATGTACATTCCAGAACCATCCCCGATTTAAGACACATATTTTCTACGGTTTTTCTTTTTTTTTTTTTCATATTAGCTGTTCTTATGTTTACTGTAAGATTAATCAATAATTTCATATAAACTTTATGAAATTTTATGCTGTGCCGACTTTTTTACGGAAAAGATTAAGCTTTCCTATACTCTGATATATCAAGCCAAATATTATAATGTAATATAATAACGTAACCTATACTCCGCCTGACATTATTAAATGCTTACATATTTTATAAAGTAATATAACAACACTCTGTCTTATATCAAATATGATAATGTAATATAATAATATTATGTCTTATTGGAATAATGTAAATATTGTACAACGGTAAAACCAAAATCTGTAAATACTGATTAATTATAATAAAGAGCGAAATACGACTAGCACCAGGGCTACCGCTAGGAGCACCGAGACAATACTTAATTTTCATATATGTTTAGCCATAAACAAACACAGTAACAATTTGATATGAAAAACATAAATAAACAATCCATATGTTACTTTAATCCACTACCTTTACCTTGTTGCCTCTGTCAATGGTCGATTAGAAAAGTCATGGAAAATCAATGTTGTTTTTTTTGAGAAGCTATAGTCATTTGAGCCGTTTGATGAACTTAAAGAAATCTAATTAATTAATCGGGGCTGTTCTCAACTTACCCGACAAATCAGCACGTTTCCGATCGTAGTTCTTCTCAACTTTTAATGAAAAAAAAAGTTTTTACCGTCTAGTTTTATCGGCTCTAATTCCAAACTTAAGCACCATTACCTGGATAAGTCTGGCTTTTTCCAACAGCGTAAAATAGAGGATTGGATAACAATGATGTCACGATACGAACATTCTGTTTTCTAACCAAAGCCTGAAAACAAGCATTCAGATGAGCCAAGAACGAAGTCACACATGACGACATTGGTTCTGTCCAGTGACAGGTCGATCAAAAGCACGCGAGACGCTCAGTCCAAAGAAGAGAACTCATCAAGATGACGTGGCTCATCTATGGATTCCAATGTTGAAAATAATTGCCGATATAGCGGGAATTATACTTTCATTGAGAAGTTCATACGCCATATCTGTCTACATGCATGCCTAACAATTATCGAAACAAAATGTTAGTAATATTGACTGTGAAATATTCACCCAAACATATATAAATATGCTGGTTATTTTTCAGTTTAATTTTACAAGAGATAAAGAATATTAAACTTGAAGAAAGTGACCATTTCACTAACTTTTATTATTTTGAAAGTCCCAGCCAGCTTAGCAGTTATTTACTATTTAAAGTTTTGATTTATCCCCTAATTGTTAACGACTTAAATAAAAGAGTAACACAGAAATAATGTCAAATATATTACAAAAGTTTAACAGTTACGGAGTCCACGACCTCTTGATACGGTCTCATATCTTTCTTCGTAATTTATTACATTGATACACTTTAAAAAAAATAATAAGAATAGTCGTCAGGCTTATCTTTCTAGAGAGGCTAAAGGACGTCTACCTGCACCAGTTGCTTGGGGTGCCGACTGGGTGAGTTCGTACAACGGAGACAAAATGTTTCTCAGCACCTTACTAACCCGGGTAAGTTAGATTTAGCCTACAACGTCTCTGTAGGGGGAGCCTTGTTACCTTTAAATTTCAAAATGCTTAAACTATTTAAATACATTAAATAAGTAATACACTTCTATAACTTCATATTAATAAAATATGTCATAGCTACAGAAAATAGAAGAAGCACCAGAAGCATATGAAAAGTACTTTTAGTTTACTTTGGTCTATTATAACTACTTAATTACTAAAATATATTATGAGAAATATAATTTACATATATAATTCTATACTGACAGGCAGTGACAGACAAATGCGCAGGGGAAAATATAAGGGTTTCTGATTTTGAAATAAATTATCGAAACCCCAAAATCGTTAAATCATTAAGAATCAAAATAAGAATATCCTAATAATATACATCATCAGAATTATAGAAAATATTTAGAGCTAATTCGTTGAATTTAACGCCTGATACAAATATCCCAGCCGGGTTTGCGAACTGTGAAAAGATCTCTGCAAAGTTGCATAAAAAAATAAATGGTGCCTAAAACGTAGTAGCTACAATAAAAGGACGTATCTGTAGCATTCCCGTTTATATTCGGCTAACAGTTCGATTTTGATATTTTCTTCCGATTTCTCAGACAAACAGGGATGGTAGTAGCCTCGCTATTTCAGTCACGTAGTGGGCACATCTCTTCATCTGGCTACTTACAGCTATGTGGGCGAATCCTTGAACTGCATCCCGCTGACCGTATTGCACCGTGTTATTTAAGCTCATCAGTGGTCACATTCAGGTCAGCTGACTGTCAAAGATAACACCTCACGTGCGATTACCTCCAACAATAAAACAAAAAATACCATTAACGTCTACGAACAAACATGGCTTTTCTGCTCATACTTTGTACAATAGCTAGATGATTCATGACAATAAAGAACAAGGACAGGGGAATAGGTTTTGGTTTCACCCATATGATTGTCACTTGCAAAGAGAAGGAATAATGTAATACATCACCAAATAATAAACGACGATACATATTTGTTTAAGTACCACCGTATGCCTCAAGTTAAACACATGGACGTACTTGCCACATTCAAAAATGGCTTACACAAATTGTTTGAAATCTATATATTTATTGGACTGTTTGCGAAGTACCTACTATAATATGGTCAAGATTGTATTCTACGCTTTAGTCATGTATATGAGGACTGTAGCTGAAAATAGTGTGACCTCTATACATTTTTTGCTTTTTGTTCATACGATCGACAATTCACCGTTTCTACTGTTTTTTGGCGCTTGACTTTTCTCCCCTGGAGCTTTCACATGCATATGAAGGAAAAAACGACAAAATGGTAATGGCATCCTGTATAACAATTGTATTTTTTTTTCATACATTGTATCACATAAAAAATGTTGCAAAATATTAATTTGATTTAACTAATTTCACAAATAATACGTAGGTGGTACACCTCATAGATTAAAAAAAAGGAACTAGTGCTGCACTATCAACACTACCGGAACTCAAGATTCCGTCTTTCTCACCTTTATAATCCTGCCCACAAAACTGCAGCATACGATCGACTCTTCCTTGCTCCTACTACTATTCTATGGAATTATCTACCTCCTAATATCCACCACGCTTCATCCCTATGAACCTTCAAAGAGACGCTCGTTAGTCTGGGAACGATTCACTAGTTCATTATTATTATTTCCTGACTTTTATTTTTGTATTAATTACTTTTTATTTGATTGTTTACTATAGACGTGTTGGCTGCCAGTTTGTATATCACTTTCTTGTTTTCTTTTGTATTCATTTTATTGTTTTTTATCTGATGTCTGTTTACCTGTTCTTCGAATTAACACAAAAGCAATTCCCAAACACTCTTAATGCGTTCTTGATCATGTTTGTGTTTCCGAGAATGAGTTTCAATTTGGAATAACGTATCTATCCATTAGTTAGTTTTGCAATGTGAGATTGCATATGAGAGTGTTATTTGTAAATACAAATTATTAGAAACAGAAATTTAGCTGTTGTGACACATAAATTAATTCATTTACATACATACATTTTTTAAACCGTTTCTTTTCTTTGTCCTGAAAAATGCGTTTTATGACAAACACGATAATAGTGGTTATAGAACCTACAGATGGCAAAATTTGAAGAAATAAATAAATAAGGACTCACGCATAAATGTTATAGGGGATTATTTTGAATGAGTTGAAGCAAGATTGATATAAAACCAGTGTTATACGTATTATGCGTGAGTAAAATGGTGTGTCCTTGATCCGCCACGAAGCAAGTAATTTTGTCGTTATAGGTCACTTTTTTAATTTATGCGACATTCAGACAGAGAGTTTTGTTCTTAGCTTTAATACCATTATTGTAACCATATTTAACAATTTTTATTTTCTTGGCAATCGCCGGGCCAGTCTAGGAGGTATTATTTTATTCTGTATATTTTCAGGGCAGGGGGGAGGTGAGGCCTGGACACTGTTGCTATACAGTCTTAATATCAAATCCTCGGGATGTAAACATATTACTATTAAGAGCTACGACTAAAGCAGTCTTGTTCTTACGTGTGATCTCATCATTTCTATCTATTACGTCTTTCTCGATCTTTTTTTAGTTTTAATTCTCACGAACGTTAACTTATATATATATTGAGACGTCCTGGATTATGAATGATTTCCTTCAGAACTCAATAGGCATTAAGGATAACGAGCTCAATTTAACAATTTAATTTATTTATGTATGATAACAGCTTATTTGATTATTTTGTAGACAATAAATTTATTTGTTTTATATTAGCACGCAGGTTTTCGATGATATATGTATAATAAATTTTATAGTGAATTAAGATTGATTATATTAACCATTCCCTATTTCTTTTGGTATAAATTAAAGGCTTGTTTTTGAACAACCGCTGGATTGTCGTATTAAAAAAGTAAAATATTTCCACTGTAAATATAGTGGTTATGGCCGCTTCAATTATTATTTTTATTATTACTATTAAAACTAACCTAGATGCTGGCTGTACTTATTGACGCCCTGCAAACGCTTCAGGAAACGTGGTATTAAATAACAATCTCTCTGTATTAGCCTGCTGGGGGTTCTTTCTATTCCTTTTCATATTTTCTTGATTTGTCAAAGGGAGGAAAGAAAAGTATTTCTGTGCATGAATATTTCAGTCTTTTGTACCTTTAAAATAGTCATATTTAGTGTTCCCGGAAAAAAGAAATTTTTTTTTTATTATTGCATAAGATCCTAAGGGGAAATGTTTCGATTCATTATTTTTTCAAGGTATAAACTCTGCAGAGGGTCTACTAATAACAATGCTAAAGGTGAGCCCCATCACCTAGATTTGTTTTCACGTTATTGTATTTTAACCACAACCTGTATTGTTGAGTAACCCGAACTCCTTCAAATGCATCTGCGCATAGCATAATGAGAAGAAATTTTCAAAGTATCTTATTAATATTTTTCATTGTATAAATTCAAGGGGTTTAGAGAAAAAAAAAAAAACTGATGAGAATGCTATGTTACACATTATTTTGCGGGTGTTGACTGTAGAGCACTCATCATTGATGAAGCAATATACAAATAATCTTGTTATGGATTATTAGCAGTGGTCAATTATCCTACTATTTTTATATAACTCTGTATTAAAAACACAAAGTTTTCAACAAAACTTTACAGTCTCTTCAAATATTTAGTTTTATATCGGTCAACGTTTTGCCACGTTCTTTAGGCGTCTTCAGAACTAACCATGGTATAATATTTTTCAGTCATTTACATTCTTCCTCAGATAATGTACTGAATCGGTACACTACCCAATACGTATACAATTTCTTTTCATTTACTAATTGTGATGAAAAGAAAAAACATTTTCAGCCACCTTATAATCAATTAATAGTCTTGGGAGGGATTGTGTAGGCTTAGGGTACCTGAGGAGTCAAGTGGCAGGTATTGTATTATCTGGTCGTGTACCTCTAAAGCCTAAATCCCGCTGAAAATCCTCAAGACAAAGCAGGGGAGTCAATCCGGTATAGTTTCTCCTTTTGGAGCCTAAGAGCTCCCGAAGTAATGTGTTTGATGACAATACCTAAGCACATACATTAAACTCTTCTCGAACCGTTAAAGACCACTGGATTTCCGATTGAACCTGTTGATTAAACAGTCACAACAATTGACCAAAACAAATAATTGGAAGGATTCACCTTTATGAAATAACGGATGTATCTTGGGCACGTTAGCGAGTATATCTGAATAATGTTAATACTATTTCAGTTAACAAGTTAGTTAAGTTAATAAATATTGCAAATAATAAAAAAATAATCATCTATGGAAACAGGTATTCAAGAAGTTTAGACTTAATTAAATGTTAACAACCTATTAACTTATCCCCCCTCTACGAGAACTTTGTCGTATTTAAAGATAAAATAAAAACAAAACTGTGCCACTGTACATGACATACCTCCAGTAGAAAACACAAAACGCTACAACAATATTCATAACCGGATAATTACACGAGAAATATTCCAAAACAAATAATGCCCAAAAACGATTGTGATAATAATTGTCCTGGTTAGAGTTTTAGATCTTTCACGTGCTGAATTATTGTGGCCATTTTACATTAGGGTGTCCAATTTCCGTCAGCCCTTCCGTTGATTTCATGTCTTTTTACCAATATACTACCCCCAGGAACATAAAATCTGACAAGTGCGTTGGAGTCTTCTATTCTATTTCGGGTGGCTCCCGATCTCTTTACAAGTGTACTACTGATTTCTATTGAGCTCCTTGTCTCATTAGTATATGGCTCCTGGAGTACAAAACGATTCTGAACCAAGCACATGGGGTATCTTGTCTGATTCATAATCCTAGTATTCCTTTTTTTTTATATTGTTTCTTAAGGTGAAACAGCCCAATATCTTGGCTTGACGCTAGAGATATCCTTAGCATTTAAAAAACATATCAACAAAAAATCTGACAAATGAAAAAAAAAATATCGCTGTATTTTAACAAAAAATCCACAGTTATAACCCTAAAAGAAACTTAGATTACATAAATCGGTAATTCAATAACTCATAACCTATGATTTGCTGATATGGATCTCCATTTGAAAAACCGAGTGCAGTAAACTAAAAATAATCCAAAACCTCGGAATGGGTATCTTCAATAAACACCCTCGCTACACAAAAATAACCACTGAGCTCCTCACCCTTCCGGAATTTGTCCGTTCTAAAAATGAAACAATAGCTTCTGAGACCCCACTAATTCCGGAGATTAATAGTTACATTTAAAAGTCTCTCAAGGATATATACTTAAAATAACTACACATCTGTTGCTAAATTAGAATTTTCTGTTGAATTCAAAGTCGGGATTTGAATATACAAACATACAATTAGGTTATACATATTTTGACTAACAACAAAAAGATTCTGATGCGTAATATAGTGATTACCTTCATGATTATTTTTATTTAATTTGTAAATTTTTTTTTTATTGCAAAGTGTCTTTTAACTCGTAAAAATTATTTATTTAACTTGCAAATAATATTTTTTTCTTGTGTAGGTTTTTATTTTATTTTATTCTATTATTAAATATATTTATATAAAGTTATCGTCTCGTGGCTTCAGACGATCAAAACAAAAAGAGTGAAAGTAAGGATAGTAATACGCAAAGGTTCGGTTGTTAACTGACTTTATTGTCTTTCTCATCCTCTGTTATATGTAAAAGTTGTGTTTACATCAGGCTATATGGTATTATGTTTAGCATTGCCTTACCGCTAGCCATATATTATATGTATATATATATTGACTATAACATAATGGTATATACATTTATCGATTATATGTTACAGTCAATAATGTTATAGCCAATATATTAACAGGGAGAGGATACCGGAACATGGAATAACAGCTACAAGTTGAATTGTTAATCAATGAGTCAAATCAAATCTTTTATGTGATAAAATTACATAAAAGATTCTGCCTTATTGGACAATAAATGTTCTCGTTCAAACCATATTTACAATGATTCATTCACTCACTCATACACACAGTATTCACAAACAGGCCAAAGACCTCCCAAATCCACATGATTTTAACCCCCCCCCCCCATCGCATGTGAAAGAGAAAGTCCCTCTTGGGAAGTCCCTCACGCAAATTCCGATGGGATTTCAGGGACTGGGGAAGGGATAAATTCAATTGTAAATCAAACTGTGGTTTTTTTATTTATCTATCTTCTTAAGGTAAAGTGGGGAGGTTGAACGTTTTATTTCGGTGGCATATCTGAATGAAGTCGAAGCACATTGAGGAAAGTAGCACTATTTTTTGTTTGAACTACAAAGCAAACAAGCACTGCAAGACTCACTTGTAAGAAAACACTATAGATCTCTCTGTACAGAGTTACGTGGATCGGAAGCAACTACAGGGTCCTTCCATATTTCCGGGAACAACAGGAAGAAGGTCTGAGGGGTGTATATCCGGGAAGGCGTACTCACCAACTAACATTTCTTCGTCGTAATTTATTACCGGAGGAGATGAGGTTTTGCCACCTTGGCGCTTCCACAGTCCTTTATGAGTTTAAAAGAGGAGAGGCGGTGGCTTACGCCTTATCTTAAAATTACAAAGGCCTTACGGTGAGATCTAATTTTCCCTCTTGACGTAGCTCATTACAATATAATCCAAGTCTAAATAGAACATTATGTTAAATATATGGATAACTCTCTGTATCATAATTTTATTTTTGAATCTCTCCGATATTATATTATCTATAACCGATTTTTTGTCCACTTGACCTTCACTTTGATAAGAAACTTTTTTTATTCGGGTTAAGAATTTCAATCATGGCTATCTTCGAACCTTTCTTGAATTGTACTTTAGAGAGCTTTATAAAAGGTAGTGTTGAAAAATAGCTCAAACAAAAGATGAAGTTCCTCCAATATCCACATTTTTAATAATTACACATTGAAATTGATAGATTTTCGGGGTATATAGGCAACTCCAGGAATAATCTAATAATGCAAAAACGTAGTCAAGTGCTCATTCATATTTAACTCACTTAATAATTTAGAATTACCAGCTAATTAGTCAATAATGAGATGTCATATTCTATACTATCTTGACCATCTTTTATGAATAGGAATATCATCATACTCTCCTTATGAAGCAATGCCTGATGAAATTCCGACCCAAAGATTGTTTTTGTGATTAACATTTGTTATAAAGAACTCATATACCACATAAACTTTTGTATGTAATATTTAATAATTGTTTATTTTATAAAATTTAATAGGTAAACAATGAGCTTTAAATGTTTAAATAATATTTTTCGGATGATTAATTTAAAAATATTACAATAATTTTTAACTATGAGCAAGTGTAAATTCACATTGATCAAATAAACGATTCCTGCCACTTGACCAACATTTTTGTATTTGCTCATAAATGCTACTAGGCTGGTGACCTCTAATTGTTGAGATTTCGTTATAGTATCTATAGTGTTATAGATAAGTAAGGAGTTAAGCTACGGGAAAAAAAAATTGATTGTGTAAGTTATTAGCTAATCCAGTAGATGCAACTTAAATTTAGACCAGTACTAACTACAGTGACAAGTACATTTTAGTACATGACTTGATTTTAACTCCATGTGAACCCTAAATCGACATCACAGGAACTTAAGCGAATTATTTAGTGTGGGGAAAACACCTCTTTAATTTTACCTCCTATTAAGACGAAAATATTGCCTAATGCGCAGACTAAAACATAAACAAATTGTAGCAGAGTCTAATCGAGAATGCGTTCATTGTATGGATATGTGGCTAATAGGTGTTTTTTTTACATCAAGCCGCACCTAGCTAACACATTTGTCTAAAATAAACGAGTTGTCAATGTATTTCTCAAAAATGCAGCCTTCTTTGAATTGCCATGGCGTCAGTTGTTGAACACCACAAATATGGCCAAGAAAGGAAAGCTCAAGATTTTGGAAGTGTCGTGTTTTGAAAAATATGCTATCGTTAATCAGCTGTTGTTACAATGTGAAATGAAGAGCAATAACATCTATCCAGGGAAACAAAAACACTTTCCTGCGTGAGGTATACTCAGTGGATTGCAATAGGTAAGTAAACTATTGGTAAGTAACACTCCCGCATCTTGCAAACAGTAATTACATAGGTGATCTATCAGCTGTACTATCTCTTCCAAACATCGCTAGGTTTGAGTCCCACCACGGTCACTATATTATTTATTTAGTCAATTATTATTATTAAGTAGAAAATAGCATATTTAAAGGAACTTTTCTGAAGTAAGTGGATTACCCTCTGAACATGTTAATTTTTTTAGTATTAATATTAAATTTTAATAAGTACAACAAATTATGTTGTCTTTTTCATAATTTTATAATTCGGTTGCTTATTTCTAAATCATTATTCAATACGGATGTCGCTAGAAAATATGTTAAAGATGAATAACTGATAGAAAGGACGCGTCTAATTTAGCCTTAGAGCATTGCGGATCTATGTATTTAAAAATGTGACCCGGCCTATACCGGTATTGATACGCCAAATTATATATTCTTTAGTTTGTCTAAATGTTTCTTTTTTTATTGGATTAAAGTCAACACAATATAATTTTACAAAATAGAAAACCTTCAAATAAATCCAATTCATCAACTGGATTTTACCTCTCAAGTTAGGGTAGAAATCAATAAAGCTGTGGAGAGGAAGATCATTTGTTTTTTAATGTAAACAGCACACATCTGAAGCGTACCGTTAATTGTATTATTGTAGTTGAATTTTCAATGGACTATCTAAAAAAGAGCGTTTATTGGATAAATAATAGTAGGTTAGCTGTTCCTTGGAGCCAATAGTAAGGTTAGTTTGCCAAAAAAAACACACAGAAAATGGAAAAATATCAGGGTAAAAAATCCCTTGGATCCAGTAAATGGGCGCCATCATTATGCAGGGTTAAAGAAATTCCATCTTAGAGATAACCTTGGCTTTCTTGTAAATCTTACCATAAGCGAGTGTACAGTAAGAGTGAAAATGTAAGTAAAGCATTCACCCTCTCACATTTATGGGGCCTAAAATTCTGAATAATTATTGAAGCAAAATCCACACTTAAAAATATACCAATAATAAGGTTATAAGTAAGAATTCTTTGTGGAGAGGAAAGCCTTTACATTTCATTTAACATAAGAGTTTTCGACCGCAACGCTTCAGAGCTGGTGAAGACATTCTGCAATCCCGCAATACAATCGTGCATTGCCTGTAGTGTTTACCGCAACCCCTTGTTTGCACCCTACGAGACCTTCCGTATTCCTCAGTTACAATTTAGTACAACTGAACATTCCATTTTCCCTCTATAGAATGGTATCTTATCAATGAACGCATACAATGAACGCATTCTCGATTAGACTCTGCTTATCAAAAATAAAGAAACCAAATAAACTAGTAAAAAAACACGCTATATTTACATATAAAGCGCATATTAAATGGGGTATAATATAGATCCAATATTGTCGTTCGAGTTCAATCTGTATGATCCTTAGTTCAGGGGAAAATAACGCAAATACATCTTGCATATATTTTTCTATTGCTTCTAAGTTTACGAAACAATCAACCTTCCAGCTGAAAGAAATTATTTTCAACAATTAATCGATTCCAGCTCAAAGAAGCCATATAGGGTAACGTTCATGTAACTACAACTTTTAATTAATAATCACTTGCCTTATTTATTGTTATTATTTATTCTTATTATTATTATAATAGTGTTCGGGCTCGATAGGCAGTAAATAGGTTTTGATTAGAAGGGTAACTCAAAATAGAGAGACCTCATTTTCTTGTTTAAACGTAATTTTTGTTTGAGAAGATTTCCATAATATTTTTTATTATTATTATTTTTTATTTATTTACTTATTTTTTAATTATCGTAATGATATGAGTGAAATATTTTAAAATTATAAATTTATCTTCTTTCTTTTTCTGATTGTTTTGGCTAGAGAAAATTAGGAAGAGCGTATGTAAATATTGTATACACGGACATATATTTAATATTAAAACTTTAAATGTAAGTTATGAAATGTATTTATTTTATTTCTCTTTAACAGAAATTTTCATTTTATTACATCAACTTCCAGAGAAAATAGTTTGAAAGACTATAAAGCTCGAGGAAGTAAATAAATACGTCTTTGCGTTTTAGAGGACAAGGCTTTAGGCCTGAGCTTGGCTTAGTCAGTGATTGAGCAGAATACGGGCCTGTTCTCCTGCGAACAAGAAGTCGCTGTTTACCACAAATTTGAACTTCTCGGCCTATCTCGCCTACATATCTCTCCGTGAACATCGTCGCCCTGCGGTTGACTATCCGCACTCTTCTCCGAAACATCGTATCGTGACTATAAACATTTTTGTAATTTTTATAAGTTCATTATACTGACAATTATTTATACTAGTTATACTAACAATCGGGCCTTGTTAAATTAACTGTTAAATTACTGATTTATTATTTTTGAATTTGTTTATTGTTTATGCCTTACTGTTGGCAATTTTGTAATGCTAACTGACTCAATCCAACATCCAGCTTCTCACGACGGAACCGGCGCAATTTTCTGGTGTTTGGGGAATTCTTGATTTCTAAGAGCCCCAGCGTGAACAATATGAATTGGGTAATTTTGATGGTCCTAAGAACAGAACCTGGTAGTCATGAGGGTAGCTGCACTAAATAACAAACTATGATGAACTGGTTATGATGAATATTTCTTTGTTTTTAATTGAATAATTACGCATTTTTTGATGATTTAGAAGCTTGGAAAATATTAAAAAACGTAAGTACGGAATAAAAAAATGTATTAAAAAAAATCAGAAGTATTACAACAAGAAAATTATGTACGCAATTTAACACAGCATAAATAAAACAATATAATTTTAAAATATGGTTAATTTGTTGGTAATAGAGGTTGTTTGGTGGATGGTGGCCGCGGATTCCACCAAACAATGTTTTGACCATCACTCAACCTATATGAAACAAACACAAATGAAAACTCATCAGGAGAAACGGAGTTATCAAATATCTGTTACAAGTATTGTGACCAGAGCTCCCATCACATTCCCATTTGCTAATTAATATTAATATTCAATTAGAAGGTACATTTTTTAGAATTTCATTTTGCGCTTCAATTAAACGTTCAGTACTTATAGACTTGAAGTTTAGTTTCAAAGCACGTTTCTGTCACAAAAATATGTTCATCTGAAGCGTAATACATTTTTTTGGACTTGCAAAGACTATGATAATATGGAAACACTTTATGTCTCGCTTTCACCGACTACTTTCGCGTCTATTTAAAAGAGTGCATTTACAGTCTACGTAATATGATAATGCCTCGTCACTGTTCGGTTGCCTGACACCACAAATAACATCACCAGATTTCTTTTTTTCAGAAGATTCCGAACTTTTTTCAATCAACCTAGCTAAGTTTTTGCAAAATAACCCGACAGCCATTTGCTACTTCAGTAGCTGTGGTAAACACAGTTCCCGAACGCACTAAGTCTTCAACAATACATTTTTTGGTTTTGAAAGACGTGTCTTCAATTTCTTTTTGGGACTAACTTGAGGCCACATTCCTCAGGCTGATATATACTTATGTTAAATTCTATCACTGTGCCCTCTAACCAACTTTTATTTATTTTTTAAATAATTCATCATCATATTTCAGGCAATTAACTAATTTGATGAAAAACTTGACGTTATTAACTATAAACCTCTCTATCAATCAATAGTTGCATTCATAACACTATTTTTTTGCATCGTAAAATCCATTAGATGAGAATTTTGTTCTTTTATCTTATGTTTCTATGTCATTTTCAAAATAACTCTTTTTTTAAAAGAGACCACCACATGATGTGAAGAACATAATTAGGGGATGAAATTGGTATTCAACTATAAATCATTGTACAGCTTAGGATTGTAAATACACAATATTAATAAATTAGCCTGGGTAACGGGGACTACAAAAATAACTGTATACGTTAAAAATTTAATGATAAAATAGGATTACAATTTTTAAGTAGTTTTTTTTCAAAACTTAAGACATATAGTCTCTCATTTGAATAAAATTTTAAATGAAATAAAAAAAAAAATACTTAGCCTCTAAAGTGTAATCCTTCACACTAAGAGTAATATCTTCACTTTAGAACATGTCAGAAGTTATCGAAATCACTGCGAAATGGGAACTAAGTTGTTTAGATAAATAGAATGATTTCACTTCAACTGCTTCAATGTTCATCGCTCTGGAATTTTTTTCATAATTATTACCTTGAATCGTGACCTATAGGTCTTTATTGCTACGGAATCATAAATAAATTGATTCTTTGAATTGACTTTTGTCCACCTATCTTGTATTATGCTATCTTCTATTAGTCAGTTGACACACACTGCGCTAACCCACGGACCATAGAGATAGAGCAATTCACTCTGAGTTGCTATGCTTTGTTTTGAAACCTATCCTGAGGGAGATAGGTTTTGGACGCCATTGAGACAGCTTGTTATTTTGTGAAGCATTGTTTGTTGTTAAGTTTTTTATATACTTATTTTAGAGTATTTTTAAGTACATGTGTATAGCTGATAAAAATAGAGTTGATCAACTATAATTTTTATGCTTCGTGTGTTTAATGCGTGTGAAGTATTTTGTTTCAAACCATAAGATTACATTTAATTTTAATGGAGATCGGTTCTGTTACTTTTGTTAATTCATTCAGTTCATGTATAAGATTGGAATGTAAATAGTTATAAGTATTAGGGTTAAGACTTACCAGGTTCGACATAAGAAATGTTGGCTCGGGGATTGTAAATTGCAATTATATTCATAGATAGACGTACTATTGTTATTTCTTACCTGATCGTCTTCTTACCTCCGCTACTACATATTTCTTTGAAATAAAGTTTATTTATGTAAGTATCATTTAATTGATTGTGAATGATCATATGTTATCCCTACTATTTAATTAATCATATTATGTGAATGGAGTGTTTTAGTTACCATTATTCTGTGTAGTATCATGGTTTTATAAATATGCAGTGAATGTTCCTCTGTTTAATGGTATTCTATGTGTACCTTGTGGTTTGTGCTTTAGCATAAGGGTTTTGGTGACCAACACAATGAGATTTGGTGCCCGTGCCCTTTTCAGTTTATTACGTGGGTTTGATTACCCTGCATCCACGCCCACATTCTGAAGGGACTAAACTAACAGATTCCTAGCAGCTGCTAGTAGCTGATCTATAGATTCATAGCCATCAAGATAGGTTTGTTTAATTAACTAAATAAACAATTTTAATCTCAAATAGTCGAAACAACCTAACAAACACTCATTCAACATTCCTTCCCAACTCCCAGTAACTACTACAAACCAACAATAAAATAGAACTAATCGTGACCTCAAGTCTGAAACTGTTTCAATTTGCAATTTCTATATCTCTTGAAACTCAACAGATATTCTTAAAACTTAGCACAACAAATTTAAAGGTCAAGTTCTTATTTCGGCCTGATATGGTCACGTGGTTATGACCTTGAACTCTAAAATCTCTTTTTTAGGTTACTTCTACACTATCTGAAACCGAACTTGAAAGTCGCTATTCTGTCCATACTTTACTATTTCATTATTTAAACAATTCCTACTTTAAAAATCAACTTTATTTTGTCTTTATTTATTACTATCATTTTGTAAGATGCTATAGTCATTACCTAGGGACTGCTTTAGAACCGTGAATATTCACAAGTCACGCACTTAGGCTTGCATCTTGTATGTAATATACATATCACAAAACAAATAAAACTATCAAGTTTTAAAAAAATTAAAAACACGACATAAAGCTTTCCCAAATACGTAGGTTTTAAAAGTTAACATAAAAAGGGTGGATTGACTACTAGATATGCCACCCCTTTTCTTGTCATACTATAAGGACAATATATATAAAGGAACAATATGTTCCCTCAAGTCTTTGTGAAACGGGGTAGACATAGTTATGAGTAGACTTCTTGGAAGGCTCATAGCTTCGACCCTGCCTTTGCCCGAACCCCTAAGTTATGAGGCTTCATATCCATCTGAAGATATTGCATAACCCTACAGTGTATATAAATATACTTTTTTTGTATTGATGATAGACTTTAATATTCTAATACTTGATACAAATGCATAGTAAATTAATGTGAAAGTTTATTGCTAAAATACATCATATCCTAGTTACAGTATATAATTAGTCAATGCTAAATATGAATTAATAATTTTAAAAAAATAAAAAAAAAGAAGTAAATAAATAGAAAATTTAATTTAATTACATTTATTTCAATTAAATATCTACATATCTGTGTGTATGTTTTAGTAATGTGTAAACCAAGCAAAATTTTATTTCTTGAGTTATTTAAATTGTTTCCAATGCTTGACAGAAATCATTAAATGAATTTCTCATTTATTGTCTATAGATTGTTTTTGACGAGAGTACCTGTCTCACTTTTTTTTAAATTAACAGAGATGTAATAATGAATAAAAAATAAATCATTATCGTTTGATTTTATTAACTTACTTTTAAACTAAATAGCTATCGATGTATTGTCTGTTTGGTTAAATCTCCGTATACACGGGCATATTGGGAAGATAAAGATGAATCTGTAAAAGTGAATGTATGATCAATATTGTATATTTGTACAAGTGAAGTGGGTGTTCAATGAATGAAAACTATTAAATTAATCTAAACAAAAGTAACATACAATCTAAATATACAATATTAAAAACCAAAGATTATTCCAGCCAAACAGCTTTAGTTTAATTACATTAACAAGATGTTTAAAGGCCAGAGAGACAGGATCTTGTAATCCAGGAGTAGACTGATGATTCGAACTGCCGAATAGATATTTCAGTCTGGCAGAAAAACTTTTTTGCTTGAACTATACGACATCGCTCAAGAAGACTCAATCGATAAAGATGTAATCGAAAATGGTCTATCACATGCATTATGGCAAAGGATGTTTACGGTAACTAGGCTTATATTAACGGTAACCCTAGCTATTTAATATTTTTGTAAATGCCATAAAAGACTTATTTACAAATGTCTCTTAACAATCGTAAAATCAGGACTTACTGAACAAGCCTGTAACTTTTAACTGATAAATAATTTTCATAATTAAAATTCACTACTCGAATACTCAACACAGCAATTTAACAAATAATTCCTGAGTGTGATATAAGAGAACGGTATAGACCCCCCAGGCATGATACCTTTAAGAATAGCCGAGTTAAACAATATCAACAAAATAATTATCATAGAGATTGACAATCACGATATAACGGAAGTGATAATGACAGAAACCATCAATATAGGAACGAGAATCATTACCAAAGCAGGCGACAATAGAATAAATCCCATGCATGGCATGACAGGCCAAATTGATAAGCCAAAGGATAATTTTCCCTCTAGAACCATTAAACTCACAGACCATAGCATTCACGAGAGCAGTTAGAAGCAACGGCGTACAATAACTAAGCGGAGGAAAGTAGCCAGCTTAAAATGTGACTCAGTCAATTAGAAAACCACTTAAGCAATTTTTCAGGCTTAGACAGGCCCGAAGCCAAACCACCCTCAGTGAACACAAATTAAATATTTGCAGTATACTACCACATTTTACTGACTTGAAAGGAAAAACATGTTTAATTGATACATGGTCAGAAATAAATTACATCACACGAAATTCTGTACCTGACGGAACAGTCTTCGGGAAAATTTATAGTGAACACGCCTACGGTAGCAAAAAAGGACACGGAACGATCTTCATGGAACTGTCACCACGACTAGGACTGTAACATAAATTATTAGTTAACTTTAAAATATTTACTCTCAGCGACCTTTGCAATATGGTATTAGGCGTAGAAGCAATGAAACAGGTCGGTAAGAAAATAAATTTTAGCCAATAAAATGAATTTGCCAGAAGAATAATAAGAAACGGTGAAATATCTTGAGATAATAATGTCACAGAATTAAATAATGGTCAAAATAATAAAAGCATGGAAATTAGTGGATTGTGATAAGCTTATAGTTGTTACGAAATCAGAAACATGAGAAAACATGACAAGCCCTGCTGCCGCTCTGTGCACTACTTCCTACAAATAGCCTATTCATCGCAGGTGTCTAATTTCAAGACGGTGACTATATTAAAAGGAGTTAAAGCAAGTAATATGTATCGAGCACTTAAATGCAGTTGAACGGAGGGAAATATTCGAATCACCATTGGATGATGAAGGCGGTGGAAGAAAAATTGAATATTGAAACAAAAAATTCTTTTGAAAACTAATAAACCAATATACACTAGAAATTATCGATACCCACAGCAATTTAAAGAGGGCGTGAATGAAGAAATCGATTGACTGCTTATAACCGCTGTTATATGTTAAATTTATTTGGTACAGGGTACGGGTTTTAATTAATTACAGTAAACTAAACACTGAAAGAGTAGCTGACAAGTACTGTAAATAACTAACATAGAGGATTTACTAAACCAATATTTAGATCCGGTTACTCTAAATATTTGACGACCATTGACCTATCCTCCGGGTTCCATCAATAGAAACGGAAGACAACTGCATTGCTGACTGCATATTCTACTGACACGGACATTATGAATAAACAAGAATAATGTTTCGACTACTTAATGACCCCCTACTTTTCAAAGAGCGATGAATACTCTAACTGATACCACTCATAATTGCTTAGTGCATATCGATAACATTGATATCAATTCTCTAAAATAAAAGAGCAACATCAAAACAGATAGAGACTGTATTTTACAAACTACAACAAAATGACTTATCAAATCAATTAGACAAAACAGAATTCTTTCATAAAGATTTGCCCTTCTTTGGACACATGTTGACTTAATCTAAGGGTCATGATCAACAACAAGGTCAATGATCACTTGATCTAAGGGAGTCAGAAGCGATTGAGGAATTCCCTTTACCAAAGACAGAAAAAAAAAAATCTAGGAATTACAGGATATTATATGTAACTCGTCAAGAATTATGATCATATAGCACAACCTTAGTGTCCCAAATCGGGGGAGGAAATAATTCCCGAAACTTATAAAAATGCGAGAATCTTAAAATGCTAATGATAAATTCCCCAATTTTAGCATAACCCGACTTAGACAAACTAATTATCTCAACAACTAACGCAAGCGACATAGCGGTTGGAGCAGTTCTTCCCCAACTTTTGTGGGGGCCAATTGTTGTAAAACATAATCCCAAACAGAATAAAGATATTCAACAATAGGAACGATTATGCTATCAAATACGCCTGCAAACATACGCCATTCCTTAATGGACAGAAATTTATAATATAAATCAAATTTACATAACATAAAATTTATACATACCGACCATCAATCACTTCGGAAGATTTTCTCTAAGTAAAATAACAATACAAGAATAATGAAATAGATTTTTCTATGAAATGAGGTCGATTTTAAAATTAAGTGTGTAAAAAACAAAACTAACCTGGAAGCAGATGCATTAAACCGTGTAGAAATTGAAAATATTACAAAAACCACGACTTAAACGAAATATATTCCAACTAATAGTGAAACATTAAGAAGTTTTCCCGACACCCATACAAATATCAATGGATGAAGGTAGAGAATACAAGAATAGCTTAGTACAGTTATTAGATAGCTAAGGAATCGAATTCTTTATGGAAGGAATCCAACAACTTAAATTCTTTAGGTATACTCAGCAGTGCTCACTGAACCTTAATCGAACTATTACATTTCAAATCTACTAAACACAAGCTTAAATTTAGCCATAATGTCCTTTAATGAAACTGTAAATATAAATTTAAAATTTACTCTAAACGAAATAACTTGTAGTAAGATAAAAAATAGTAACAGAGAATACAAAATTATAAAAGAACAAATAGTACAAAACTACCTCGACTCACAATAGTACATGATAAAGCTAGACTAAAAATAGGCCAGCAAAAGGAAACAGGAACTAATAAATTCAACAAAAATTGTGAAGACCCACCGGACCAAAAGGAACAATCTTATATTACAATGAGGACCAGAACAAAAAATCAGAATACATATAAACCTGTTAAAGAGTTCCTGGATAAGAATAATGTAATTCAAGTACACACAAATAACAATAGAAGACTTAAAAAAGTTATATCTGATGGCCGAATGGAAGTTTTTCTGTAGACTACTGATAGTGCCTAACGATTCTTCCATATTATATAATTGACGTGACGCATGCAGGGGGGCTCAGTACATTTAGATTAGCTGACTCACATAGTATGGGAAATTTCAATACCTTGGTACACTTTTAAGTTGAGAAAGGGCTTTCGAATTTGTCTGCAAAAGACACAATTTACGGTTTAACTATTAGACAAATAACATACTTAGAGGATAAGATAAATTCATAAGTAGAACCTAAACACCGTGTTATTAGAAACCGTTCAGGAACATTACGACAAAATATCAGACAATTTATAACATAAAGAAAATAATACCCAAAGTAATGTCACTAAAGATTTAACAATTAATAAAACATGTTAAACAAATTTAACTAGGTCATACAAATACTAAACAAAAACAATAAAAAAATAACAGAAGTAGTTTCACAAACAGATAAGAACAAATATAAAAATCATCTTGAACAACTGTACTCCATAACAAATTATATAACTATCACAATATTGGACATAGAAATGTGTAGATTTAGAATCCTTTATTTCAATATAATTAAACATAAAGATCTAAAAGAACATTATTTAAGTAGCATTAACATTAAATGCTATGTTTAGCCAGTAAAATACACTGTACAATTAAGAATAATACAATACCTGTACCATCATTCCACAAACACGCTAATGTTTCTATCAAAGTCATACTATTTTCTGATAATTTAACTTCTTTAATAATGGTAGAGTAATGATTTTGATAATCATGTAACTTCTTAAACAGATCAAATGTAAAATATTGTTCACATTTTTTGTCAATCAATATTTTATTATACATTGCACATTTATTTATTTGTTTCGATATGTAACTTCTAGTTAAAAGAATTTTGTTTTGTATATATATATTTACAAAATATAATTCGTATATATATATATATTTTATTTATTCATGTTGACTTATTTAATTATGTTATGTACTTTTATAGCTAATTGTTTTATCTTATATTGTTTCTACAGATGCCCTATATTCCTTAGGATACTATCATTTCTGACACGGAATACGGCCATGTTTTAGATTAATCATACCACATTTTCCATATTTAAATAGTATTTCAGGCCTATATTCATTATTACTATGTTCTTCTATAATCTACAAACCACTTTAATGGAGATTAAATGTGGGTTTTGCCGATTCAGGTTATATAGTTATTTCATCATATCCCTTACATCTGTCACTGCTAAGTACCCATCATTGCCGTATTGCTTTCCTGCCATGTTCATTCCACACATGTCAACGGATTGCCGTATTAGTCAGAGGTAGGCCAATGCAGTATTGATGAGCTGCGGTCTACCTTCGACGGTCAATTGAATAGCTTAATTATCTAAGTTGAAGGCAGCCTAGCTTGGTACCAGCCCTGGCGTTGAGCCAGATCAGACCCGATAATTATTCAGCTTATTTATCGCCATTCATCGTCTGATTTATACGGTTTCAAGCGCAGGTTAGTTCATTTTATGCGTAACGCTAAATCATTGACAATTTGAAAAATTAACTTATAAAAAAAAAACTTGTCGTCTTTCGCTTCAAAGCATTTTTAGAAAATTAAGTTTAACTGTAACTGCATTAAGAAAAGTAAAGATTTCAGGATTTATTTATAGTAAAACGTTAACAGATTTTCGTATTTTTAATAAATTCGCAAGTTCTGAATGGGCTAAGATTTTAATATATTTATTACAATTATTGTTATATGTTTTCTTGATTATTGACGCATTAGGGGTTTGTGTATGTATGAGTTAAGGAGTTAGTTTTGTTCAATATAAAGTAAAACGAGTAGCATTCAAAAAACTTGCTAAACTTAATTCGTTTACCTCAGTGTCTGTCTCCTATATTTCCTACCACTTTACTATATTACCAACGATGTTTTAAGAACCAAGGAAAGGAGTATTATAAGAGTATTCGAAACTGATGATATTTGAAAATCATACTAGAACAACACACTGAATAAACTTTGATCAACAAGAAATATAACTTTGGAAAAGAATTAAAGTTAGATCAATATTAATAAATTTTATTGTTAATGATAACTTTGAGTCCAATGCAGCATGCTTAATGTTTGATAAATTAAACAAACCAATATAATAAACAAGTAAGCGGCATCTCGAAAATGTCCATTAATACGTTAATAAGCCAGCGTCAGAGTCGTGGTCACCGGATATATGCGTATGGGTATATAGATATTTTCATATATTTATTTAATTACAATGTATTTACCATCGGTGACTGAACATAGCAACTTTCCTTACATATTTTTTCTACTACTGTGAGATGGTGGTGCAATCAGGTTGGCTTCTTTTAAACATAATTTGTCTGATCCGAGGGCAGGTTGTGATTAGTTCAACCTGACATCGTTTATTTCCTGGAAATAAAATAAACATGTATACTACTATTAATAATCATTTGGAAAGGAAATAAAAATTAATTAGAAAGGACAAGTCAAATTAAATAAAACGATCGCGCCATCTTGATTTTGAACTTTTTTAAATTAATTTTTATTGAGCTGTTTAACTACTAAACAAAATAAACTCAAAACTTGTGTTTATAAACTAACTTAGAAACTAAAACAACTTAAAACTATGTTAAACTAAAAGCTATAAGATGATGGTAAGTAGAGACTGTAATTTACCTTTTTTTCAAGCAGCAGAGGAGGAGTTGAAGTAAGTAAACGTGTTGTTTCTTAAAACTTTACTTAGGCATCGCTGGCCAACAGGTCTCTGTCCTCAAGTATGATAGTCAAGAGCTACCTCTGTGATCGTGGATTGACTCCTCTCTCACCACTCAAATCGTTGAAATTACTTCATCATTGTATTTCACACCCAATGAATAAACATTTAGTCACAATTAACATTGTTATTTTGTACAATTGACTAATAAAATAAATAAAAACAGATTAGTTACTCAGAAATATTTACAAATCATTGATGTAACGTCAAAACTTTATCAGTAGTTGCCCTACTTTGATGACAACATATTCAGAGTAACATTAACACTCATCAAGGGTAATCGTTTTATTAAGGATAAACACACCAAATGAGTTTTTAAAATTAAGGCGCATTCTACCACAGAACCTGGTCGCTGCTTCGTCTCAAACTAACGATCTATAAATGTGCTCACTGGCCAGCTCTGCTGTACGGTGCACCGCTATATACTAACATAACTGCCAATACAGATAACAGTCTCTAACAATTCCAGAATGGGAACATGAGAAAGGTGGTCAGACATAACTCTCTCGAGAGGTTAAAGAAAGGGTGAGGTCGGCTCACCCGTTGCTTGGTGTGCCATTGGTGAGTTCATCCACTGGAGACACATCAAGTTTTTTGACTCGTTGCAGCACCTCACAAAACCCATTAATTTTAATGAATTCAGTCCATTAATGTGTAATGTACATCATCATACTTTTGTACAATGCAGATAATTATTTTGTTCACTACAATTTGTATAAAATTTAGCCAAGCTACGGGAAATGCAATGAAGCAATTGTAAATAGATTCGTTTGTAGAATCTATATTTTTTACATGTATAAATTTGTAAGAAGGAGATATGAGAAAAAAAAATTAAATTAATAAATAACAGGAAGTCAGATATAGTAGTAAGTTTTACACATTTTTTCTTATAACACCAATTTCACTAATTGCAAACCAATGTCCCTTTGACTTTCACTGTACGCAATTACAACACGTTTCTGCATAAAATCAGAGGTGAAAGAAGTTCTCAGCTGTTCTACTTGTTTACCTACCTAGATTACAGATTTCCTCAAATGAATACCTCCCTGAGATAGTGATGAACTAATTTTTCTGAAGGGGGCAGAAGAGCATTTTGGGCAGTCACTCTATTAAAGTCCATTTTACTTTCAATCCAAAGTGATACCTTCCAACTGAAATTGATAAGATGTCATATGTCTAAAAAATCTTTTATTACGGGCACTCACAGAAATATTTTCATGTACAGTTAAACCAATAACTTTTATAGACTTCAGACTCGTTATAGGTTTATCTGGTTGTGAAGAAATATCGCCATAATTGGCCGGTCGGACAATTCTATAAAGAGCCAAAGGATCTGAAAAGTTTTCTTTTCAAGGCTTATTTGTGCCTTTTATGAGGGAATATTTCATATTTAATAAATGCCATGTTATTATTGTGGACTGTGGTATTTGATGTTTAGTTCTTCTATATTTTTATTTAATTTTTTTTTCATTTCTGCCTATACGAGTATATCCCCCCCCCCCCTCAGTGTGGATACCTTTCTCTCCATAAATATCTTCCATTTATTTGTTTTTTTATTCGTTTTGTAGGGCATGCTTATTTGCATGAGTTCTCTGCTATCCTCTCGAACGCAATTAATACCCTGTGGTTGAGGGTTTCATTTATCTGGATGTTGAGTACATCGAGCATTGTTTTCCTAATAAGTGCTTACTAAAAGCTGTCTACACTTTTTATACGTTTGATAAAATTCACCATTTTAGGCTGTCACTAGCTATGATATATGTCTATGAGAATGGGGTATCTGACACAGCCGGGTCGGTATTCATAATATAAACATTGGAATGATTGAGATAAATATTTAATGAGCTATAAACAGTAGCGTAAAATACCAAGAAACCGGGCTCCCTCTACAACACTGCACGTCATCAGTGTGCAACAAGACTCCACTCGGCCTCCCAACAGATCATCCAAATTTGAGGGTGCGGCCGCGAGATGACGCTGGTCACTTATTTTTGCACGCCCGGCTATGATTATTGGCCCAGGTTGCCACGCTCACAAATATGAATATATGTATATTTATACTGTACCGAACGGTTGTCCCCTGGAAAATGGTATTAAACATAAAATTGTATCCCAATTTTAATGTCAGGTTCCCTAGAGGATTGAGAAGATGAGAGCAGCATGGGGAGAGATTGATAATATAAAGGAATATTTCGAGCAGTCTAAGTGACTGAGTACACAGAAGAGTAGAAGAATTTTTTTTTTTTTTTTTCTTAGCTCCCTAATTATAAGATTAAGGATGAGGGAAAAATAAAGGGATATTTGGGCTAAGCGGATCCTTGTACTAGGAGTTCCTGCTTGAAGGTGGTGTGAGGGAATTAAGGAGTGTGGGAAGCCTCGGTAGAGATTGATTGTTGCGGTACAGTGGTGAGAGTCCACTGGTGGCTGGGCCTAGAGACTCTCTAGGCATGTAGTGCAGTCTTATTTAGTCGGATAGCAGTGTTGGATGCCCGTTAGAGGCTTGTTGTTGGTGGGCCAAGCGCCGTGATGTCCACCATTTGGTCTGCTTTACCAGATCTTGAGAGTTGCCATCTTGCCGGTAGCGGTGGGGGTATCATGTCTTGGAATAATAGAGGGTTTAGGCTATATTTCATCGAGTCAAAGAACTTGAAGTGTATTATTTCGATGGCTTTGGTGATGGTGGGGACTTTGAACTTTTCGTGGATGTCGGGAGCCTTTATATCACGAAAAGGGGTATGCTATAGTGCCGTGCGCAGGATTTTGTTCTGGAAGCTTTGGAGTCAAGTTATTGTGCTAGTGTGTAGGAATCCGAAGAGTGGTGCCCCAAACAGTAGAGCTGGCCTCAGGACGCTCTTATATATTAAAAGTTTCAGCGGAAAGGATGTAGCCGGGCTTGTGATGAGATGCTGGAGAGAGTAGTAAGTCCTACGTACTCTTTTCAACTTCTTCACAGGTGTGTGTAGAACGTCATGTGTATGCCTAGGTTGATGCCGAGGTAGCATATGCTGTTGGAAAGTTTGCATTCAGTCCCGTCTATGGTGAAGCTGGTTGGACGCTTCCGTTTTCCATGCTGGAAGGAAAAGACGATCCCTTGAGTTTAAGCCGGGTTCACCTAAATATGGGCAGCTCGTAGCCTGTCGGCGATTAATTAACTGGCACCCTCTGCAGCCTTTAGAGCTTTCGCTGAGTTGAGGCTGGTGCTGTAGACCCCTTTATCGTCCGCATATGCCGCTACCTCACAATTGAAGTATGATGCTCCTACTATGTGCGCGGTGTAGATGTTGAAGAGTAGGGGGCCCAGCACCGACCCTTGGGGAACTCCGACGACGAAATCTCTTCTGGTGGTTGATATGGCTCCTATTCGCACAGAAAAGTTTCTGCCTGCTAGATAGGAAGTCATGATGTTCTGGAGTTGTGCAGGAAATTCGTGCTCGTTCAGGCGTCGCAGGAGTGTACGATGATCTACAGCGTCGAATGCTTTCGTACAGTGAAGGGAGATCATCCCAGTGAATCTGTTGTTTCCCATGTTCGTTGCAACGTGACGCTGCAGTTTCACTAGATTGCAGTCCAAGCTGAGTCCTTTATTGAAGCCGGTCTGTTGTGGTGGTATAATGTCTTGAGCGTCACTGTGTCTGGTGAGATGGCCGTAGAGAATCCTCTCGTATATTTTTGATAATTGGGTCAGCAGACAGACGGGCCTGTAGTGAGCTGGCTCATATCCATTCTTGGCCGGTTTCAATAGTGGGACGACGACGGCGTGCTTCCACGTCTGGGGAAAGTAGTGTAGTCTCAGTGAAGAGTAGAGGATGTTCACTATGTGCGATATTCCCTTCCGTGGTAGCTGCTTCAGAAGGATGTTTTGGATGTTATCATCCCCTGGTGCTCTGTTGCCTCTGGTGCAACGAATGATTGCTGCAACTTTTTTTTTTTTTTCCTAAACCCCTTGAATTTATACAATGAAAAATATTAATAAGATACTTTGCAAATTTCTCCTCATTCTGCTATGCGCAGATGCATTTGAAGGAGTTCGGGTTACTCAGCAATACAGGTTGTGGTTAAAATACAATAACGTGAAAACGAATCTAGGTGATGGGGCTCACCTTCAGTTTAAAAAATGGGAGAAAAAACTTACAAACTAAAAACTATACCTAGAACCTAAAACTAAAGCGTTCCAACCACGACAGCGTCCTGCCATCGATGGGGGAACGGAGCGGGGGTTATTGTGTTAAACACCGGGTTTTTCAAGTATTGTAGTGAGTCGAAAAATTTGATGTGTCTACGCTGGATGAATTCATCCACCGTAGGCAGCTTTGAAGTAGCTCAATAGTTAATGCTACAAGAATAATATTTTTTTTTCTTCCATGTTTTGTATGTTCCCCACAGTTCTAAATTTTAACATACCAGACGATAAGACTATCCCATTTATTTCCCCAATCAACAGATTAAGAAGTTTGCTTTAAGTAAGTTTTGCATCTTCTAGGATTCTTAAAGCAGAACGGTGAGGGAGTAAAGAAACTTACGGAGCACGTAGGCGGTGTGCTAGAGACCAGGCCAACAGATAAGGCAAGTTAAGAAGATAGAATGGAGTTCAGTACTTGCGGTGGTTAGACGCGACCCATCAGACAATGGATGTCTTCATCAAGCGTGACCGGCTCATGTAATGGTTGCCCAAAATTTTAAAGTGGATCACAATGTTTCCCCTTGGAAACCCCAATGGCGAAATACAAATTACTTTATCGTAGAAAAACCACCAGATACATTGTTGGGTAGTGCTACCACCAATATGATATACAACAAAATATTAACAAAAATGACTAATATGCTAAGTTATACAATTTTGAGATTATTGCCATATTTTTTAATTAGAAAATGTACGTACATTAACGGTGCTTTGAATTGTAATATAAAATTACCAATTTATTTCCTGTCCTCAATACCTTAATTGAAATAAATCTCGGGTTGGCCTGTGGAAACTCTATTAATAAATAACTAAAATTTACAGGTTAACGATCCCACAACATTAATAAGTCGTTCTACTAAGATCTAAGTCGTTATGTGGCTTAAATACTAAAACTATAACTATGTAGCAGATCCTCGCAGCATAACGTGGCTCCTTTTCCTGCATAGCATAACTTGAATTTGAAGGAGGGTAGAATTACAAAAACATTTTTCGTTTTAAATTTAAAATTACAAAAACAATAGACTGAACTAGGTGATGGTGCTCACCTTATACAGAAGGCCACAACTTAAAATTACTTACAGTATTTCACTATTACAGTTTATACCCTTTTATTGGCCTATCCTGGTCTTTTCAAGTCCCTCATTCAAATTAAATACATGCAATTTTACATACAGTTCCAATTATATATAACCATCTCTTTCGAACTCAAGTAAGTTGCATTAATTATTAAGCTGGTATAAAAGAATATTTCATTTCAAGTGGAGATGAAGTTACAGCTCTTCGATACCCTTATTGACAGAATGTAATTTAATTTTCATTAAAAATGTTATTACATCATGTTGAGAACTTTAACTACAATACTCATTTTTATTAGTGGCATGAAATATTGCCGCTTATTTTTATTTGATTACCTAACAACTTTTTTGGTTTAGTTCCACTTCGTTTATGAGTTATTCTTTCCAACATAGTTTTTCCTGTTTCATATTGCTATCCAACTTACAAAAAATCGAGCTCATTTAATAAAAACTCACATGTGCTTAGAAAAGCGATTTTCATTACTAATATAATAATGAAAAAAAAATTCTTTAAAAAATATAATTACACATCAAATATGAATTATCCAGACACTGGTATATAATTACTGTATCATTTATTTTTAGAATATTCTGGAACCGTGACACATTAATTGTAATGTGTATAATATAGTAAATGTGTCTATGTGTGATAAGCGAATACCCGCAGACATGGATAGGTAGATTTTTGCTAAGGCTTTTTCCCATTTACACGAGACTTCCTTAAGTGATTAAAGCCCGCTCTTGTTGAATTGAATTTGGTCGAGACAGTCTCTCTTCAGTTAAACTGTTCTTTATTCGAAAATCGCTAGTTACTTACTTTAGCTACAGTAATTTAACCATTCAATGCCGTCCTTAATTAAAACTAATTATTTGAGTATAACAGTCTATTACTTATTTTAAACAAAATAATTTTGTTGGCACGTATATGAAGAAACAAAGGTCATGTCCTCTTTTGGAGCCCGAAATATACACTATTACATTTATAGTTTAGAGCTGGTTTTTGTAACATCAAATATTTTATCACAGGATTTGATCATAATATTAGGAAAACAAATACTAACATGATAAAATAGCTTCGTTATTCTATCGTGTTGTAATTAAAGCGTTGGCGTAAATTTGTGAAAAAAACAATCATGTACCATGTTTGTTACAGTAATTTTACTGTTCCAAAAACACATTTATAATAAAATTAGTTCATTCCGTCGTTAGTTTATGGGATAATTGTAAGTGTTGTTAGTGCAGTACTGTGATGGTACCCTTGTGCCCTCTTCCCCGTCTTGTCCCAGGCTGAGATTTGTCGGCCTTACATGGATGGTAAATACGATTGACAGTCAATGTACTGTGTATTATACTAAAAAAAAAGGCACAGTTCTATCCATATTATTGCATAGCGTTAATAAATCAATTTATTGTTAACCGATATCAGGATAAGAGTTTGTATTGTTAAGCAAACATATGCCAACCATATATTAGGTACCATGAACTTCTAAAGGATTCGTAGATCAGTCGACTTCTCATGTACATTTCAAAACCATCCATGACTAGGATGTTTTTCTTTTTTTTTGTTATTAGTAGTTTTTTGTTTATTTTAGTATCTATCAATAATTTCATATTAAATAGCTAGTGAATAAAAAACATAGCTCTATTTTTTTTAATTATCGTTAAATACATCAGAGTTAAATGAATAAATATTAGTTTGAATCACTTTGAGTTTTTCGTTCTTAAATACAAAGCGACTTAAATAGTCGCTATTGGTGCAAGTATAGGGGTGAAATCGTAAGGGTTTCTAGTTTTGGAAATTGAAAAAAAAACCCTAGATAGAAATCGATGTTTTCATCCTGTACCTCTATATATCTAAATTCCGAATCTAAAACACGATCCAAGAGATAAATTATCAAAAAAATAAAATAAAAAATTCAAAGATGAGATAGTTGTAGGACGAATTTTTCTACAATCAAACCGTAAAATTTGGCTCTTAAAGCAATCTATTTATATAGAATGTATCAAGATTAATCGAATTTGGCCCATTTTTTATACACGAAGTCATAAATGAATGGCAATATTATCGAAAACGCCAAGCTCCGATTGCCCCGTTTTAAAACCATAAAAAAAACATGGAGTGGCTTAGTTAGCTTGAACTCAGGCCACAAAAGTAGATCTTAAAACACATTGCTATTCTAATAAAATATTCATTGTGAGTGTAGCCTCAGTTTTCTCATCTGCATTGCTTAGTTGACTTGATAGTGTGAGCTAACGGCCAAGCCATAATTATCTATCTTTTAACTGTTTTGAAACCCCATCTTCACTTTCTGGAGCAACTTTTTGAGCCAAAAATTGGAGGTAATTCCCGACTTGTGAAATATGGGTATTTAGTGGTAACAGCTCCAGTCCCTAACTTTCTACCAAAAGTAGAATCTTTTCAATATTTTATTGAACCTCCCCCAGTTGAACTAAAAAGTTTAAAACCGTTTAAAATTACTTTACTCTTCGGCATAGAATTTATCTTTAGACTTGTAAAAACTTAAAATATCTTTTTAGGGATTCCACTTGTATATCATCGTTATTTCATTCTCATATCTATACGACTATTTAGGAAATGGTTTTCTATTCCTTCATTATGAGACAACTTCACCGCAATGCAACTGAAGGGGGAGTTCTATTTTTTAAACGGGTATGGAAAAATACTAAACAAATTACTAGTACATACACAACAGACGCTAAGAAAATTGATGAATCGATCAGAATTTTTGAAGGTTCAATAAAAGAAAATGTATGTATGCTATATTCACTGTCGGGAAAGCTTCTTGTGCACGTCGAGGGGCACCAGATGTCGGGAAAGGTTGGACAATTGTCGGAGGTGAACAATTGTCAGAAAAGGTGAACAATTGTCGGTGGTCAACAATTGTCGGATTGTTGTAGTTAATAACATGTTCCATGTAGGCGTTAATATCTGACTCCATTTATTGATAGGAATGTGTCCCGACAAGACACTATGTTCAGGATGAGGTTCAGAGGTTCATAAAGAATAAGACCAGTTTTCAGAGTTCGGCGAGAGATCGGCAGCGTAATAAGTACCAGTCGTCAGAGGTCTGCTATAGGCTGTGTGGCAAAGTGCCGTCGTAGAGGTGCGGCATAGAGTAGATTAGCGGAAGGCTGAGTAGGCGTATCGCGACGGGTGATAGCGGCTATTGGTATTTAGAGACTAGAAAAGAGTGAAGCGTGAGCCTGCCATGGTGGCCCTGGTGTAAAGTGACAAGAAGGGCAGCTCAGGAGACTAGGAAACAGAGTGTCTTTTCCAGGGCGAAATTTACTGATATAAATATGGTAACCCCCTCCCTCGTGGAAGGCGGAGTCTGTCTGCAGGGGTATGTTTTACGATACACAGGTGGTCATTTCCTTTTAGTTTTATGACCGTTGGGGTAAAAGGGTGTGTTTTTTATGGCTTCCGGAACGTGACTGAAGGTCTATTCTAATAGGGGTAAGTGTGCTTGCCCTAGTTTTATGGCAGTCAGGTGGCTAATTCTCTTAGGTTTATTGCCGTACCCTCGATCCTCTGTTACTTGTTTTTATCTCTGCCGATCCCTCTATGATTTATTACCAGAAGTTACAGAGATTTTCATTTCTACTATAATCTAACCAGAGTGTAGGGTAATTTACATATATAGTTAGCGGTCGCTACATTCACATTAGTCAACAAGACGGTACGTGGGGCAAAAATAAATTTGAAAACGATTCGGTCCCGTCTGTTACAACTTCTGATTGTCCTTTCTCAAGTTACATCTCAGAAGCTATTTTAAATGTGAATTTATTTTTTCCACCATGGCGAGCAACTTTATAGTCGTAATTTCAAAATATTCGAAAAAATTGTCTAAAATAGTTTCCTTTTATTAATGGTCAAACTTAGCGTATAAGATCTGGACCGAATAAAAACCACATTGTTCAATTGAATGCGGAAAAATCCAGAGCAAATATATTTGGCTAACGTCTCTTTCCCAAAACCTTAAATAATATTTCTACCTTCGCCAAAGACGCTCGTTCTATCCCCTTCTTCCCTTCTTCTTCAGTGGAATAAATCGGTTTGGTCCACCGATTATTTATTTTTTGTTTCATATTTTACTTTTGGTTAATTGAAGTAGTCACATATGTGCAATGGCTCATCATTATTTATAAGTTCATCACATTAGAGTAAGTTATGTTATATATTTTGGCCAGGAAAACATAACTATTTTTAGCTTAGTTATTCTTATGTGATTTATCCCTAAATAAAGTTTTTTTTTTATTCCATATACATCTGTTTTCTTCTTATAGTTTGAAAGGTTATTTTCAGTCGAATGAAATAAAGCATTCATGTTTAAATGTGCTATTTAAACAAATTTCGAAATTACTCAAGAACTGATATACCGAGACTCACCGAATGGGAAAAAATTGTGAAGTAGGCGCTCATTGGATTATAATAGTTGGTAATAGTTTAATAAGTTATTGTATATTACATTGAAGCTAAACGAAAGATATCAAAAAAGGTTCCACAGAACATGGAGAATATGTGTGGTATTTGTTACAAACACATTCCTTAGTGGTTGACAGCTTTTCCAGCTACCCTCATCCCCTTTACAGCCACTTAGTCCTTATAAACGGGAGCGGGAAGTAGGCCAGGTGTAGCCAACACATCCCCCTTACAAGCTAGAAATCCTAAATTTTATTTCATAATTTATGTGTAGTAATTGTATAGAAAATATATGTTTACTTCAAAATCATAACAAAATAAAGCACAATAGATACAAACAGATCTAGAGGAGCTTCGCCGTAAAAGACTTACTGATAGGAATCCTTTGTTGTATTGCGGCATAATTCAGATTATATCAGTCAAGGAAAGTTTCCGTGAAGTTAGATTTAATCAGCAAGTTAAGATAAACATCTGACCTTCAGTGAGTCTACTTAATTTGACAGATGAAGGAAAAGTATAAGAAGGTTAAACTTGATAAAACTCATTTGATAAAACATTATTTGAAAGGGATTTGTTTTGACAATACTTTAATAATACAGATTGTTAGGTAAATTGGGTTAAAAATAACTGCTAATATGTTTAAGTTTATTTTATACCACAAGTGATGTTTATGTTCTCAGTTGTATGGTAAATCTGAATAAACACAAACTGTGATATTGAAAAGTGGACTGTATGATGAGAGAAAATATAATATGTACGTATGGTATAAAGGATGAAAAGGGTTTACAATGAGATTAATAAATTCAAAGAATAATCAAAATAAACGATATTAAATACAATTAAATTGAAACTATTCTTGGGCTGAATTTAACGGAAAAATGATATTTTCTATTGTTGGATCACATAACTTCCTGATTGTTTCGTGTAATAAATTGTCGGTGGCTGGTAGTGTGAGGTGAATTCATCAAATTAACTGACATATCAATTTTCCTTGTTTTGCTTGACGGCCGTTTCTTCTCAGCTGGTTTATTCCTCGGCGAAAAAGAATGCCCCTCTACTCGATCATTTTACAAATAAGTGGTACAGAAATTATGAAAAGGCAGAAGATAACACAATTGAAATATTGGGGCTCAAAGCCCTTTTATTTGGTAATATTAACAGTGAGTGTCCATTGCCAAGACGTCTAAGGTTTCTAAGGTTAGTAGGTCTCTGAGTGATTGGGCCACAAGCATTGTTGCAGTTTGACGATTTTTTCACAAATGTTTTTTTCCAAACATTAGTTTTAAGTAATCAATTCTATAACAGAAACGTTAAAACGAAGAATATACAGAAAAAATTAATGATAATTTTTTTTTTATTCCCTCGATAAATATAAATCCTGAACAGTAAAGGAAACCATACGTTCTTAACTATTTTCAAAATGTCCCCTCTTTTCGAAGGCAGAATTACTCACCCTCCTTTTCAAGAAAACAAAAATACACTAACTCTCGTTCTTGAAATCAAAAGTGCAATCCATTATTTTTTTAACTTCTTAGGGTCATATCCCATTTTGTTCAAACAGTAATTCCATTGCGGCTGTCTTTCATGAAATCTACTGTATTATGTATTAAAAAGGAAGCACAGATTTTTAAAATAAGTTTGTTAAAAGATATAAATGCATCAGTAATACCAGAAATTAATTTAATGTTATCACGGAGGTAGCTGATTGTGGTGTGATGAAATTTTATGATATTCGGTGGCACATTTGTCAGTGATACAAGACGATCCTACTCAGAAACAAAAAAAGCCTAGATGGAGAGTTTACGTCTTAGAAGCCGTGTCTTACTTTTGACAATTTATTCCTTTTCTTTGTTTGTATATTGCTGATTACCAATCAGCTAAATAAGTTAATGGAAATAAACCATATACTGGATACTCAAATCTGTCTTTGATACCAAAATTCTTGAAATGCTTTTTTAAATTTTAATTTTAAATTTTCATTATTCACTATCACCTCCTCCTGCAGTGATAATTCTGTAGATTCGAGAAAAAGTCTAATACCCTATCCGGAATAATCAAGTCAAGGACATCCTGAAATCTTTTTGTATATTTATGTCTATATCTTTAAGTACTTGATCTGAAGGAACAATACAATATCGTACAGATAAAAGGTTGTTCATACTAATGTTTAATAGCCCTGTAAAAACATAAAGGATTTAATATTCCGTTTAGTAATCTTTTCGTTCATGTAGAACTAAAAAAAATATGAGGAACAAAACTAAAATGTATGAATACCCTCTTTTAATATGGGCTGAATTTGCTTAAATGGTATTTAGAACTGTTTCCTGACTCTTCAGCGAATGAACTCCCCACTTTTCGTTTCTCCCTGTATAGACATAACCCTTATTTAGTTTAAAAATAATTTTAATAATTATTATAATTAATAATAAGTAAAAAATACTATCTATCCATAAATAGAAGTCTCATGGTATAATATTGTAGATGTTGATTGTCAGTCATACCTATGACATTATCACTATGACATTATGTCCTCATACATAAAAAGAAAATATAGCTTATTAAATTTTTCAATTATATTTTCATCAATTAACCAAGATACACCTTAGGTAAAGAAAAGGGACATAATAATAATTGAAAAAGATATAAATAAGTGTCAATTCAAATGAAATTGTATGAATTCGGGATAAGTGCTTTATATTGGATCGGTCAATCTCTCCACTTAATGGTAATTAATTTATTTGCCTTCCCTTTTAATTATAATTCTTGTTCCGTATGAATCTTTTGGTTAGTTTTTCAAGTGTTAATGTTGCCTATCAAACTAAGGTAAGTGATTATACGAAACATACTTATAACAGTGCATCTTTTGATGGTGAGATCCAGTTTACAAATGAGTGGTAATTAGGGCTAATGTATAATTACTTGTCACCTACTTTAGGGTGAAAATTAAATGTTGCAATTAATTGACAGGTCATAAAAAGGATTAGAAATGGTATTACCATTTACAGACATTTTAGAAAACTGGTGATGGTAAGTAACCCCTAATTCTAAAGTAGATACTAATAAGAGTACATAAAAAAGATTCCAATGGATTATTTTATTTCATTTCTCTATTTCTCTCTCTCTCTCTCTCTCTCTCTCTCTCTCTTTCTCTCTCTCTCGGTTATATATACACATTTAGTTATGGGATCATCAATTAAATTAAACAAGAGACCTTCCAGAACCATCAGAGTAATTTTATTAATTTTGTAGCTTTGTAATGGAAAATGAATAAAGCCTAGCAATTGCCATTCTGTTTAATTAAATTAACGGTCACCGTTTTTATTTCAATATTTTTTATATTGCCTGAGAACAGTTTTTATGTTTACCTAATTACAAAAACATATTTTTCATTTTCATGATCCGTTCAGTAGTTAAAAATTAATGTTTTGCTTATTCGCAGCTCTAGATATTGCTAAGGTATTGCTGAGAGGTTAATATCTGTAATTACAGTCATTATGTCGTGATGACTTGGCAGGAACGCTTTGATAAATGACAAGTGAACGCTGATCACCTGTCTGTTCTGTTTAAAGGGCCGTGTTGTGGCCACCTCTTAATTAGGAATAATTAAAAGTTCCCCTCTTCTCGAATCATATGATACGTATCTATGTTTCCATATTTTGTTGTTAATAAAGATTATGACGTCAGTGAGAGTATGGGAGGAGCCAGTGGAGTAAACAGCCGCAGGTGGGGGCCATCCCCACTTCCCCGGGCCACCTGGTGGGGTCCATCCCCTCCAAGGTGGACCGGCTATATAAGAAGTGGAACAGGACAAAATTAACATAACCACCGCTACCGATACGATGGCAACTCACAAGATCGAGTAAAGCAGAAAAAATTGTTGACATCACGGCGCTTGGCCCACCAACAACAAGCCTCTAAGGGGCACCCTCACTGATATCAGACTAACTACGACTGCACTACATGCCTAGAGAAGACTCTAGGCCCAGCTCTCAGTGGACTCTCACCACTGTACCGCAATAATCAACCTCTACCGAGGATTCCCACACTCCTTACTCCTCTCACACCACCTTCAAGCAGGTCCTCCGAGTACAAGGATCCGATCACCCTAAATATTTTATATTTCTCCCTCATCCTCAAATTCTAACTAGAGAGCTTAGAAAAAAAACATAACGAACCGGACTGTCACTTGGAACACAACTCTCTCCTCTCTCTCTGCACTGGCGTTTGCTGCTCTACTGAAACCATGGTCTTCTCATTCAACTACCTCTGCATCTCTCTCTCCTAACCTCGCTATGTTTTAGTCCAGCATTGTCAGACCCCACACCTTCCTAGTGGGAATCTCTGCCTTCGTCTCGCTAAAATTAGCACCTTCTTGGGAGAACCTCTTCCTCGCGGACGACGGTTGCCGTGGCCCTGCAAATTTACCTAGCAGTGTCTCCCATGGCAATCCAGTCGGCCTCTCTCCGGTTCACACTCACCTTTGGGATCCGGACGGTTTTCACCTACCCTTAGACACCGAGTGTGAATCCGTGTTCATTCCAATACCACATAAACTACCTATAAACCTACACTGTACCTATTCTCCTCAACATAGTGCACTGTCAGGGCACATACCTATCAAAAATGGAGTCAGATAGTAAAGCCATCATGAAACGATTGTCCAGGTTATATACTCAAACAACCCTCACTTTGTCACCAGGGCTTGGCTAACTAGGCACCCCCCTCGTGACGACCAGACAGGCCGTAACAATGAAATTTTAATAGAATTGTTTGAGAGCGTTTTTATGAATGTTTTGACATCAATATTACTACTGACACTAATAAATACATATTTACTCATCATTACGCATCAAAGTTTTACAGAGGGTGAGCACTCCAACAATGGTTCACATGTATAACTAAACTAGAAGTTAAACATAACTTTGTTAAGACTAACTTTATAAACTTGAAACTCTCTGAGAAGTATCCGGCTGAATATGCATTGGATGATGTCAGCCACTACTTGTATCTCATTCATAGATTAATTTTGTTTCTCAAGATTCTTCTATATGTTTCATGGTTAAGGTAACCATGAATTCATAAATCATTCATCATTTTTGAACCAACAGTATCCGACCCAAAAGGCAAATAAACACTTATCTGGCGTCCCAGAGTTCGACGAGCCTTTGAATTCACCAAGTTTTGAGTCTCCTTTGAGCTAATCATCGTTCCTATTTCGTAACATTTCCTTGTGACTATTGATCTCTGGTCTTGTCTTGTTAATGGCAACTGAATACTGTTTCTATTGGGCTTATTAAGTGTGCAAGATTAGTATCCTTCACTGCCTCGAGTATTCTTCAATGTGTAAACGTCTGAAATTGGAGCCTAGTACACAAACTTAAGGTAGCTTAAATTCGTTGATAATACAGTGGAATATTACAGTTGCAAAGACAAAAGTGTCCTCCTCCATGTCAAATCAACTTGCAAAGTAGTATGTGAAGAATTGGGCTAGTTAAACATTAATGAAAATGTCTTGTTGAATTGACAACAATACATTCTCTTTTCATAAAGGCAAAATCCAACATTCTAGAAAGAACTAAGTGTCTTGAGCATTACAATGAACCGGTTCTTCCTTCCCCGACGTGGGCAATACAACCAACTACACTCAAAGTCTTCACATTTTCTGACAACACCATTGTTGGTATTTATCATAACTAAGACTCAAGTTGATAATGTAAAAAAAGCTTTATCAGGCCATATCAGCAATTCTAAAATAAGATACTTAAAAAATTTGACCGGCACATCATTCCGGGGGTGATGACAGCTTCATACGATGGATACTTTAAGTTTTTTTTGACTTGCTGAACAACATGAACTACCTGGTGTTAAAGAACATGACATACCTTCCTTATCGATGCCCCCCTTCCCCGATGGTCTCCCTCGGATGCGGCCACTTTACTAATTTCCCTGCTATCCCAAACGTAATTCACTTTATCCCAGCTTAACTGAATACTTTTTAACTATTAAACAGGCCTCAATCACATGCATAACATGGAGTATTTATTCATTATGTATAAAAAGAAATGAATCCATGGTACATCAATTTATGAAGGTCGGCCGAATATTGTCAGTATACTTGATAGATTTGACTGACATGGAACCCACACACGAGGCTAAAAAGACAAGAACTAAACAGACGCTTTGGACTACTGTACAGACTACTTCGAAGGACATCCCATCTTTCAATAGAAAATAAACTTCTTATTTACAAAGTTATACTTAAACCAATCTGGACATACGGAATAGAGCTATAGGGAACAGCAAAAAAGTCGAACATGAGGCGCATCCAAACCTTTCAATCAAAAGTCCTGAGAACAGTAGTAAATGCCCCTTATTACGTCAGAAACAAAACCCTTCACAATGATTTGAATATACCCTATATTCTTGAACTCATCCCTGCCAAGTTCATAAAATTCCATAGTAACCTACCCAACCACCCTAATTTCCTAGCACAGTCATTGCATTGCACCACTCACCCATATAATCCTCCTCGGAGGTTAAAACGGCAGTGGCCTCGTGACCTGCTGTAACTAAGTGATAGTGGGAGTCCTGGCAATGGCCAGTTTCTCTAATCATGTCCTGAGCTTCTGTGGCTCTCGCGCTCTTGGTCAGCCTCCAATGGCTCTTATCCAGTGACGCGGCTGACGTAGGAGCGTGGGGGACTCCCCAAGTTTGTAAATATTGTATGAATGAGCGAGTAAATGATGAATTGTAAATAGGGTATGAATGATAACATTTATCTCAATTACTTATTGTCTAATAAAAGGAAGATTGTAATTTTATCTTAATATAAATTGTTGTTAAAAAAAAAAGAAAAAAATAGTTGATAGATCGAGCAGAGTAAAGTAAACTCTTTGTGATTAAGACATTTTTTGATTAATTTTGCTCAGTACTCAAATAATCATTAATTATGCAAATATTAATAAAATGTTAATTAGTTTCGTTGTCTGGAAATTTTCCTTCCTTCCTGTGACCCTCTCCAAACATCCAATTTAAATATCTTCCCTAGAAGCATTAGTTATTCAAAATAATTATTTTATTGCCACCACACATTGTTCAATCCTGGTTAGTAATTTAATCATAAGGTCGTCATCCAAAAATAGGTTAGCCTGATACTGGTTTCGCATATTTTTTTTTCTCCACTAAATTAGTGTCGGTGAAAGCCTTGGTTGGTGGCGCAATATTATATCTAACCCTATTGTAAGAGGTCTAAGACTTTTGGTGCTTGCTAAGATAGGTTAAGGTCTTTATTCACTTTAAACGTGTTTTATTTATAAATTTACGCGTTCCCTGATTGAGATTCTTTAACACAGAATGAACCTAGCAGGGTTTCCAAATGTTCTAAAAAAAAAGGACCTTGTAAATTATTAGTTCAAGGCTTAGCCCTTAGTGTTGACATATGGACATTGGCGTAAGAAGGTAGGAGGATAAAAGCAAATCAATGCAAGTTTAATATGATGCCCGTTTTCATTCTGTGAAATATGAGTGTTGATGTATTTCGAAGTAACATTAGCAATGATCAATCGTTAACCAAGGATCACTGTGACTTTTGTTTTGAAAATTGTGTTCAACGTCTATCGGCAACTATCTACTCCTTTTAT
Source organism: Acanthosoma haemorrhoidale (assembly GCA_930367205.1). Taxonomy (NCBI): domain Eukaryota; kingdom Metazoa; phylum Arthropoda; class Insecta; order Hemiptera; family Acanthosomatidae; genus Acanthosoma; species Acanthosoma haemorrhoidale. Next base: position 43,673,877 of record OV884015.1, on the reverse strand, counting down.
TAAACTAAAACTGCAGAGAATCCAATGTTCTGAGAAGGGAACGATTAAGAAAAAAATCTATTAAGATGAAACGTATGAATTAACCGTTACCGCTATATGGTCGTTTTATGAGATAGAGGGTTTCTGAAAAACCAAGATGGTACATATTTTGTCAAAGGTTCCTGGACTAAAGAGAATCAAATCGTAAGAAAAGATTTTATTCCTGAAACAATTCATTGATTTTTTACTGTCTCTTTTAAATATAAACATTATATAAAGGTAAAATATGCTGTATGTGCTGGATGAGAAGTTAATCATGTAATATGAAATAAAACGGTCCAACAATACAACAGTTAGACATTGTAAAGCTGATTCGCTTACCGTAGTATGTGATGCACTACCTCAATCTCCTGCCTGATGTAATCATTATGTAGAAAAGATGTTTAGGAAGTAAGGGTTTGAATATTAAAAGAGGATTAGAAACTTATGGTATCTGACGGCACCATTCTAATAAAAAACTAAACTTGAGTACATCGGGTTTTGGTTGGGCAGCGGTCGGAATCGCATTGTTCTTGTTTCACTGTTTGTTTCGTTCTTCTTGGATATTTAATGGTAACATACCACCTCCTTATTATAAAAGTGGTTTTTCTGAAAGGCTCAAGGAGTATCACCCAAAACACACTTTTAACTGATAACTCTTTGCCTTAAAATCATTCCTAATCCTAATAAACAAATTTAATTCGATCATAAAAATATCATTTCTATATATACGGCTGTAGCCTAAACAAAATCTATGTTTTGTTTTGATCAGAATTTGACAGAAAACTGAAGCCGCAGCAAATTAATATTTATAAGAGGATCCTTCTGACATCTGAAAAACTAAAATTTGATTTGCCCTGAGAGTTGCACATGTTGCTCCGAAAACAACTGCCGTTGTTTTACCATGCTACCGCTCGCTTTTTACCCACACCGGAATAAAAGTGTTTTGCCTAAAGGAGCAAGGTAGTAACCCCTACGTCCAATGCACATTATAAAGATGATTTCAACCAAAAACTCATTATCTCGAAATATACCAAATTCTAATAAATTAATTAAATTTGATATTTTTAAATATCATTACAGTATATATGACATTTTTACTAAAACAAAATTGTTTACGGAAAAAAAAAGAAAACAATTGCAGCAAAACACAGGCAATACAAGCCACGGGAAAGTATTGGTGTTTCATATATTATTACCTTGTCATATATATATATATATATAATATATTATCTGTTAAATAGTCCAATTCTGGAATTTAATTGTAAACATTTTTTGATATTTGATAATAAACAATCATTATTGATATTATATTAGTACGACCATAATACTACCCACATAAGAGACTTATCTTACATGCTGATTTAACAACGTAGCACCGTCATTTTCACTTATCTTCTCGCAGTATATATCTTTCGCTTCGTTTCACGCTTTATCACCTTTTGTGGCGTTCCTGTATAAAAAAAAAATTTATGGTGCAGTCTCCCATTGGGAATATTAATAATTCTATATCTATATCAGTACAGTTGAAATTAAATCCGGGACGAAAGGTACTAGGATGAAGACATATAAAGGGCTAAGTCAAGATGAAAGGGATGCCTTGATTAGACAATGGTTGTTCGATTAGAGACAGCCCACCTTGATTCCATTAGAGCTGCTAATTGAAAATAAATAATGAAAGTCCACTTGTCCACATATTCGTGCCTTGTCTGTTCTCCCTCCATTGTCCTTTGTAGGTCTCCGTTCTATTGTCCTTTCTTTCGTCCCCCATCTCTACCCCATTCCACCAGTAAAAATGTTGAAGAAAACTCTACAAAGTACAATCTGTGGGTTGTAGATTTTAAGTGTGGCATATTACTTAAATCAAATAACAAATGTGAGTTTTGGTCCTCGATATTTATCAATAATTTCAGAATTCAAGTAATTGCTGATTGCGATGATTTTAAAAGATTACAGCTAATAAACTAAAACTGTCATTTGCCTTTGGAGTATTTTCCGGTTGTGGGTTGAACGTTAATTATTAATTAATTATTTAATGGAAATGTATTTTTGTTACTTTATAGTACAAATTACCCATTATTCCCTTTAACTAATTCTATTAGTAGAATGAAGAAAAATTTAGCTCAAATACAAAATTGCCAGTAGACGTTACATTTGTACAAAACTGCTATCAAGTATAGTGCACCCACACGATCATTAGGTATTCTTTGCTTATTCATACTATCGTAAGTAGTGATGAGTCCATTATGATATTAGAACTGGCGGGACAGAGGACATGGCTCCACAATTTCCTTGATGAATCCTTATCAGGAAAAACCTGGTTAATTCATTCGCTTAATCTTTCCACGACTCCCATCTCGGTGGTCTTCTACGCAAATTTATTCTTCATTTTCATTTTCTCAATCCAGATGGTTCCTTTGTCATAGCTACATTTTTTAGAACATCTAGATGTGATATAAATACATTGATAAACCCTAGGAACCCGTAAACTAACGATTTTAGACCACATTGTTATTGTTAAGATTATTCACAATTGCCAGCCAATGAAAAAATATCTTTCAATATCCGGACTCTATGACCAACTAAGCTACCCTGCCCAGATCAGTCAAAAAGTTTTTGATTTACAAAAGACCCACGAACAACAACTCTGGTTAGTTATTTATTGCACCAATATACGTAAATGCAGTATCATTTTCCATCTGTTTTGATCAAAAATAGAGCACCGGACAGGGATACATGAAAGCATGTTGTACATTTTTCATTAAATTATTTAATCATTAATCAATCATCATGATATACATATTTTATTCGAAATATGTCTGCCTCTGACCAGACCTCAATCCTAGGTTTCATCACAGGAAGAAAACCAAGTCTGGCTTGAGGCAAGTCCAAAAACGAAATCCGTTTGCTGCCTCGTCACCGAACTTGTACTTTGTACTCTGAGATCGAGTCTTTATCCTTCAAGAAGAAGCCTTTTTCCTTTATGATCGATTGTGTTAGTGGCCATATTTTTACAATAGGTTGTGACTAAGTTTGGCCATGCTCCAATACAACACCCAAGCTATGGAGTCCTTCTAATCCTTCCTTTCGTGACACAAAAGGAAAGATTGTAACGTGTCCTCGGTACTTTCATTATGAGCGTTCTTATTAAGAGGAACACAAATGCGACGCTTTGTAGCTAGGTACTCTTAACAAAAGGGTTTATTGCATGCCGACTTGCCTCTGTTTCACGAATTCCGTCTCTTAACCTATTCTTATTTCATCTTTTTCACTTTACATGCCAGGGGTTTAATATATAAGAGAACAATGTCACATCGCTTTATACGTTACACTTGAAGGTGGCAAATAAAGTTTGCATTACTTTCTCAAAAGTGTAATAATTAGGATTACATTATTTCACTATTTATCCCGATAGACGTATGGCGAGAGGTTTCCAATTTACTTTATAAGGCTGTTATAATATTGGGAAAATAATATGTACACTGCATGAAAATCAATTTTTTTCAAAAATACTCCAGATTTTCACTAAACAAGAAAACAAGCAATTTTGCCAGGCTTAATACGATAGTATTGCTTGTTTTATTGCTATCTGGATAGTGAAAACGTCTTTTTATCGCCTGCTTTAAAAAAAAGGTTTTGAAGAAGTTATCAATTTGATTAAGAAAAATGAAAGAGTAGAACAATAATTATAAAAAATAACATCTTTTATAGTCCTGAGGATGCCTCAATAGGTGAAACTAGTGATGTAAAAAAAATATTAAATTATTTTTGGAAAGAATAATGCTTTTTGTAGTCAGCCCGATTGAGCACTACACCACGAAGACAGTACTGTTATTTCGTGCATATACAAACGAGTGATTGCAGTTTTTTTTTGTTTTTTTTTTTAAATATTCTATGCATTATTTCATGTTACTTCTGGATACTTTGATTTAAAAAAAATTGTATATCCACCTATCAGTCTACTGACAAATAAATAGTATTCTTACGAGGAAAGATTCGAAATGAAATACTAACCTAATCTATGTTACAAGGTTTACCAATCACTTCTGTTCAATGTTGGACAGGGGAATGATAAGGTATATAAACCTATTATAATTGACAAAATGTTAGTATTGGAAATATAAATCACATTCATCAATGATGACGATGAACAACTTTACATCAACCATAAGCACAACACCATGAGCCATTTGAAAATATAATTTTAATTTAAAATTTAAAAAAAAAAACCTCAAATTTTAAGCGAGGTCTCATCAAAAGAATAATTGTAGTTATTAGCAACGATTTGAAAGAGCAACGTCATTCTGGATTATTGTAATTCAGTTTTCATACTTCAGCATCATTAGTTCGTAAAATAATAAAAGTCTGAAGTTGGAGAAACTTCTTAATCCCGAGATTTACTCGGGTTCTAGAAGACACTCTAGAAACCCACATTAATAATGTTAACTGCTTTAAGATACTTATCATGTCTTGTTCGATCAGCATTGTGTTATTTCCACTTCTCAAGTGGTTAAATGTATATGGCTGCTTGTTTTTAAGATAAGACTTTTAGGTATCTGATTGTTTATAATTTTATATCTTATCATTATGCATGATATTTATGGTTTATGCTTCTACATTATTCAGCTTGCAAGTAGAAAATTGTAGTGTGCAACAACTCATTCCTACCTGATGTGCACCATAAACCCTATGAATACTACCGTACTATCAATTGGAAGACTTCTTTTTTAATGGTGTATCACAGCTATTCTTTCACTTACAGGCTCTGGATATACTCTGATGATTTATTAGGAATTACTAGTCTCACTAATCCCACTATTGCTAATGTCACTAGTACTGGAATGTTGAAGAGAAAATATTGTGACCGACACGGAAGTCGATAGACAAAGGTTTAGGGATTCTAAAAACCACTAGATACAGCCGGTTTAAAAAAAAAAAAAACCTGTCCTGTCGAGGGTCATACGAAAGCAGTTAGAGAGGTTCTTTGATTAAGATAACGGTTGGTTACAAGAGTGCCTGTGCGGAATCAAGAATTTCCCGGATTGGAAACATATCTATTTTTTCTTAAAAATGCAGTTTTATTTAATTTTTTCTATTGTATGAAGATAATTCAGATTTAAAGTCGATTCGCACTAGAGGTCAGATCAGGTTGAGACCCAGGATTTTGTTGGTGGTATTTACCAGACATAGTCCGTGCATTTTCATTTTAGTCACTTACTCGTTAATGAACACCGCCGTTCCTACGCTAAGTTTAACAAAATAGTACTTGTTTTTTATAAAGAGAGTAATGTAGTCAAAAATGACCAATAGTCTTTTGAAATTTCTAAGCTCATTGTAGTTGATTGAGATGAATTTCAATTTTCTTATGAATAAAATAATACAATTCAGTGGAACCCTAAACCAGCTCTATGTCAGGTTCTGTATTGGTTACACTTGACAGTCAAAACGTTCGCACAGGAGAATAAGTCATATCAAGTCAGGAGCGATTCAGTCTTTGGTCATTGCTGGTCGGTCGCCACCCATCTTCGGTTTGACTTTCGTTGCCCTCACAACCGAACTGTGGAGTGAAATTGCTCTCATTGGATTAAGTGCTACACTGACTTGACTTGATCTGACATGTCACGATATATAGTGTGACTTGCCCTTAAATTAAGTTATATTTGATTTGTGAAAATGCTTCTATTGCAAGAAGCTGAGTAAGATTTAGTGAGGGTATTCAAAACTCTGTGAGCAGCAGTTTTTAATGTAATCTTTGTTAAGAAACAGTTCTTAAATTTTAATTGTATTAATATAAGAAGAGTGGTCTGCGTTCATTTATATAAGGTGCAGTCATTATTCGTTCGTAGGTCTGTCAGTGTATATGTGGCCATAAAAATGGTTCAACTCATCTGAAACATTCAAAGTGCAGTTTGCGACACCTCTAAATAGCAATAACGAGCTATGGGGCCTAATAAAATTAATTATAAATGTAGTTGGCTCTAGATTAAGAACATTTGATGGTTCTCATAAAGTTCTTGCTTGTCATTAATGATAGCAATGCCACGAGAACTTCGGAAATATAAAGTTTAGAGAGTAATAAATATGAATTACGTATTTGCATTACTATTAACAATTTATTCGTTATTCAAAAGCATAAGTTTCTGTTGTATAATACAGTTGGGTTAGATATTGAAATGATATATATTTTGTCAAAACCATTTTTAAAATAAACTTAAGTAGTTCAAAAATATTAAAGTAGTTGTCCACTATCGTTTAATTGGTTTTTTAGGAAATTGTTCAGGAGTCAGTCTCCTCACTCCAGTCAAGTCCCCCTCAACTAAGTCAACTGTCGATATTGCTCCTTAACTTTCAATGTCTTACAATTTTTATTGGGGGCAACCCTTTGAAATAAAAATATCTTTGGTATAATAATGAGAAATATCCCAGAAATAGTCCATTGCAGATTTTATCCCTGACAAATGATAATTACCTGACCTGAGAATTTATTGCTGTCATTCCGGATATACCATTAGCTCAGCAAATAATTTTCAAATTCAATTATTGCCACTCTAAATTGTATTACAGATTACTTGTTGAAACTAACTTCGCAATTGCACTTGTGCAAATTGCACATCGACGCAATTGAAAACTAATCAATGCAACATAATTAAGAGACCGGAGTGTTGTATTAAATGGGTTCCAGTCGGTCGATTGCAAAGCGGTTAAACTACTGTCTACAGTCTTAATCTATTTTATCCACTCGTGCTCCATCGAACCAAGTACTGGTCTGATAATACACAAACAACGGACGATCCCTAAAGGACAGGATATGTATATTATGGGTTGATTGTTAATTATGGGTTTTGATGAAGTAAATGACACCTGATTTCGTCTTCCCACAAGTTTTTTACACAATTATTTTTATTTTTGACTGATTGCCTAATGAATAAAATACTATGTCTTAGCAAAATTGCTTACAATTAGTGTTTTTGTTTCAGTATAATTATTAGCTTAAGAATAAAAAGAGTGACAAAGGCAAGGTTCAAAATAAGCAATTCCTGTCCGAACAAGCCAATATCAAGTCTTTTATCTTTGTCTCTCACATCTCTTATGACTGGAATCAAAGTCATGATCGTTGGTAGCAGCCCCTTACTTTCAAATTTTCCAATATTTGTCATAACATTTTAAAAAAGTTTTTTTTTTGCTTTGTTTTAGGGAATGCCAACCACAAAAGTCATTATTATCCACATATATACGGTCATTTTCATATTTTTGGTGTTACGATTTATTAGTTACACAGACCTACAGGTGTTTTGGTCCCTGAGGATTTGTAGATGATTACATATGAATTTGATGCCCTGAATTCAAATATGGCATTAGTTTTTGCTTGGGAGCTCAATTCCTAAGGTATATCATTTTAGTTAACCATGGAGCGAATATAAACCAAACAACAGAATATTTATTATTATATACAAAGATAGTGGAAAAAGTCATCGATGAAACCAACTAGTCTCTGAATACTTTGGATGCTTCTTTTCTGTGATATTCTTGAATGCATTTTGAAAGTCCCTTTTTCAAACTGCAGTATTAATCTTCCATCATGTGCGTATCTCACCTTGGTAGCGAGCCTCCATAGTTATAATATCCTGGTAAAATCTCTCACCTTGTTCCTCACTGGTGTCTCCTAAATTTTCAGAAAAACGGCCTTTGCAAAAAAAGTGGCAATGTAAATAGTACACCTTAATACTCATGTTACACCCAAGGGATTTGAAACAGTAAAACATCTCATTTACCAGTTCAACTTAGTTTTCAGCTTTGCGTTTGCCAAGACATTTTCCGACAAATGCAACAAATTAAATCCAGGCTTTTCTCTCTACCTCATTCATCGAATTTACGGATGCAGGTTCTTAATATGTTGTCTGATTTGTTGAGTAGGCGTCCCTGCTTTAATTTTTTTCGTACTCAACTCATCTTACCCTCTATATATGCAAAGCATGATCCGTTCTTATCAAGCGTCTTTACAAACTCTATCATAAAGCTTTATATGCAGTAGAGGAAAGATGATTTTATCTCATTCATCGAAGGGGTCGTTAATGACATTATTTTCCCCATCGTCTATGTTTGGTCCACTCTTTTCTAACTCAGTTTGTTTTGTCTCTGTTACCTGTTATAAGAGGCACAAGAAATAAGAATATTTGGTGTGGTCACTTTGCCATCCAAAAAGTTTACAATTTCCAAGACCACACAAATCACTCATCGATGTTCATAACACTTTATCTTCTCCAAGACCATAGGCTATGGTGTTAAATTCATTAATAATTTTTGTAGTCGTTTTTGTACAATTGGCATTGAACTATATTTATTTCCATTGTTTAGACGAACACATTTCAAACTTCGCTTTAAGCTGTCAATAAATAGGCGCCAATTATCTGGAAAATAGTCTGGAAGACCCATTTTTTCCAGGAGTTCTCTAAGTTCGTGGAAAAATACAAGATTGTCTTCTTGAGAGAAGAAGGATACAGGAACCAATCCTTATGTTATATATATGATTTAGAACTGCACAAAATGGAGTTAAAACTGCACTTTTCAAAAAATTAAAAAATAATTTTTTAAATGTTTCAAAAATGAGCCGGTAATTATAATTTTTTTTTACCTGTAGATCCCTTTTCAATGTTGTTATTCTTTCTTGTTTTTCTCACATTTGCTATTTAAACCGTTATGATTTATAAAATAAAAAAGAGTATTTTTCTTGTAAATACGGAAGCTATTGATTCTCCTTTCAATTGAAAACGTTTATTAAAAAAACACAAGTGTTTAATAGTCCTTTATGTTTATGAATAAGTTGATAGAGTTATGCCAACCAAGACTTTGTATTTCTGAAACTCTCCAGCCTATACAGATGAATGTTCTTTAGGAAACCTTGGTGTGAAACCATTAATTATAGGTTTAGAGGTTGGCTATTGAGAATGAATAGATATGTCCAATTGGAAAGTCTTTTTGAAGCAAATTCTCTAGCTCAATTTGAATTACTAAGATATAATTAATGACTCCGGTTTAAACCAATCCTATTTATGACTCCGACTTAATATAATAAATAGAATAATATATGGATTATTTGGTAAAAGAAGTATAAGTCATAATTGTAAAGCTTTCGATAGAAATTTTAATTTATTTTAAGTAAAACTTTAATTTTACTAAGTGATTATCATTGTGGCTATCTATCCATTAATTGTTAATAATAACCGAATAAGTAATATTTGATAAGATGGACTTATTTTAACATTTTGATCTAAAATCTATGTATTCTGAAACACAACCATATCTCTCTGAAGCATATATTTGAGTATTAAACGCACTAATTTATGGATCGCCTCGCAAAATATATATTCACATACGTCCAAAATTTTCAAAGAATTGGAACAGAAATGAGAAAAGTGTTAATCACTAACCAAAGTTTCTTTGAATCAAAATGTAGTCGCTCATCTTTTACCCAATGGGCTCCGAGCCAAATTTCCATTCAGCATCCCAGTATCTCATTACACTATGCGAGCATCAGATTTTTTCATAACAAGGTTTTAGAGTTCCTCCGAAAATCATTGGTTTCTTTTTACAACCCCAGCACTACAGTGCTTGTTTAGCTAATAGAAACAACCTTTATTTAATTGATTTACACCGACTTCTCAGCTAACCTGCCAATAAATGCATTAGTCATTGACCTTTTTTAAACAACTTAGTTTGTTAGTGTGCATGTCGGTTTAACAAGGATGTCGGGTCGTCACGAGGGGTCTTATTGTCCTAGTGCCTATGCTGATGGAGAGAGAGTTGAATAGTCTATGTCCTGGATGATTGCTTAGGACGAGTCTTACTTCAGAACTATCTGAATCTATATTTGTGCCCTGACAGTGAACTATGGTCAGGAGAAGAGGTACAGGCCAGGTATTGTATGCAGTTTACGTGGTCTTGGAATGACTACGAGTTCCCACTCGGTATCTCTGGGTCGGCGAAAACCGCCCGGATCCCAAAGGCGAGTGCGAAATGGAAAGAGGCACACTTAATCGCTGGGGGAGACGCTTCTAGGTACATTTTTAGGGCCCCAGATATCGTCGTATGTATGGAAGGGATCCCTTCCTAGGAAGCACTATTAGCGAGAAGAAGCCAGAGTGTCCCACTAGGAAGGTGTAGAGTCTGATAACACCGGACTAAAGATAGCAAGATTAAGAATACAAAGGTGTAGAGGGTTTTATGAATTATAAGGCAATATTTTGAAACAGTGGTGCAGCTGCAAGTACCAGTTCAGAGGCGAGCAGTAGCGTGAATGAATTGTCGGCTAAAATCAGGGGTATGTATAGCCCGAAACAGCTAATGAGCAAGTGTTCATTTTGGCCAACGAGCAGGCTTTTTTTTTTGCCAATCGGCTTGCGGGAAGCACCTGCTGCTTGGCCCGGGGCTCTAGGGGCTGCCTGTGAACTTGTCTGCAGTCGTTTACACAGATTGACTTTTTGGTTTGTTAATATTATATGGAAAAAACGCTTCAATAGAGTAGAGGATAATTTATCATATGTTGTTAGTGGTCGCTGCAAAGGACCATTGATTATTGCACCAGTGCAGAAAGGTGCTCAAGATTTTCATAATCTAGTTTTGATGAGTAATATTTAATATTTTACTCAAAAAATTCGACTCATCTTCTATGTGAAGGATGAATTGCAACGCTTGTTGAGCTCTGAGAGATAGCCTTTATCAGTGGATTTACTCCGACTTCTCAGCCGACCTACCATTTACAGTAGACAGAGGCCCCATTTGTCATGGCCCACTGGGGCTCTATTTCTTTACATTCCAGCCACTGCAAGCGGTGAATACTTTTTAAATAAAAGTTCATCCAGAAAATACTACCACCCTAAAACCTTTTTACAGATCATGTGATCAACTAGTTCTTAAGTTAAAATACCTTTATCGCTAAATGACATTAAGCACTAATAATACTGTAGAAACACCAATGAAAAATTGTCACTAATTTTTATTTGGTTTTTAAATAAACGCAATGACCGTTTCTCTTCCAATCAGTTCTTTATTTGGCAAGTACTCTCAACAGCCCAAAATTTTTAAAAGAGAAAACACAGTTTAAATAAAAGCATTTAAATGTAGAAATAAATGATTTCAAATTTGAATCAGGGGAATTACAACATCATATGTGTTAATCGTTATATTTATCAATGTTATGTAGATCAAAACAACCCTTACCACTACACTGTGATCAGTCATCATTACAACCAATGGAGAACCGACCGGGAACAGAGTCATTTTGATTACTGGAAATTTTGTCGCACTTTATCTCCAGGCTCTCATTTATCAGCCTCTAAAAGTTGAATATTCAACACCTAAATATAATAATTAAATACCATAACTTCCAATCTAATACCTCATTGTACTCTAATTTTCAGTTTTGGTTATCTATTCTTAACTTACGTAACCTTTTACGTACAATTCGAACCCTATTTCGTTAAAATCTCTTAGTTATCGGAGCACTTCATCAGTTGAATTTGGTTAATCAGAATCACTAGGTTGTTGTGATTTAGGATAAACTGTAGTTTACGTTGTTGGTAGAATAGATCTTCATTTGGGAAGATTTAATTCATTGTTCCATCCTTTAATATTTCACGAACTTGTTGATCTGTGTTAGCTGTGTAAATGGGCAATTAGCTATCAAAATAAAAAATAAATACGAATTAGTTATTAATAATTTACTAGTCCATCCGCAGGTCAACATTCTGACATATATATCACAAAATATAAGTGAACCATGTGAACGCTTGATACTTACTTTTAATATCCTATTCTAGAAGGAAATAACAGTAGAAATATCTTGAATAAGAGGTAGAAAGCGTGCATCCATAAGGAAAATATCTGAGAGGAAAACCTGAAGATTTCCCAGGGGTTATTCCACGAAGAGGGATCCATTGCTATTCTTTTTAGAACAAATATTCTATCTACGAATATGTATTTTTCAATCCTTTTTTATGTTTATTCATAATGACAAATTCAATTTATATATCGGGGTCTATAAGTATGATTAACCTCTTTTTCCAATCATTAATAACTGCGAACCAGTTAAGCAATTTATCTTCTAGTCAAATCCAAGTGTTTGTTTGTTTCATGGCAGGGAGGAGGGGTGTTTTCGTCGTGAAAGTTGAGCGATGAATAAGGGAATTTATTATCATGGTCTTAATGATTATTTAGGATAACTGAGTTGGTAAGATGCGAAGTTTTGAGATATTACAGGGAGGATATGTCACTTAAACTCTACACATTCTAATTTAGGTTACTGTAACCTAAGCAACCTGGGTATCCACCATAGGCCCTCTGTTACTGAGATCGTTAAGGCGGCAAAGGTTTGGAGGACATTTCACAAAACTTGCTTCTAGAATTCAATTTAGTCACTGCAGTATCACGCTGTACAAAACCCACATTAGTTTTCCTCACAGTTATTTCATAATGGACACGCTAAAGTTTTTCCTTTCTCGAAGAAAACTCTGCCTGATGCACTAGATAAAAGGTATCGTATGAAAAACAAACCAACGAATTGTACTTTTATCAATTACTTTTTATTTAAAAAATGGGTACTTTTTACCATTCATTGGGTTCCCTAAACACTACACTTGTCAAATCGTAATAGCCTGTTACTATTTTTTCTCCTGATTACTAAAAAATCACTCCATCAAGATTCCATTCCAGTACTGATAATTAAGAATTTGAACTGTACTTAACTGAAAACCTAATATAGCTAATATTGCGAATCACGTTTATGTTTGATTTCAGATATTGCAAAAGGAATAATAATGTGACAGCAACTCACCTTGAGTTGATAGACGAGAAAGTCAGCTACCTACTGTTTACAATGAAAGCGGCACTATACCTTTTGCTCACTGTACCAACACGGCATATAATTTATTAAAACATAAAAACTTGAAAAGTTACAATAACTAAGATTTTAAAAATTGAAATCTTCAAGGAATTGGTTCCGTTTCAGCTCAAAAGGAAAGGCCCAGCTTTAAAATAGTCCATAACAACTCATCATATTCCGATTATGCCAAGTTTAAAATGCGTTAACGAGAAAGAAGGAGCAACAATTAAACACGAATGAATTTGGGCACGTTTTGTTAAATTACATACTTTACTAAGTCTCAGCTTAATAGCTATTTAAGATTAAAAGTACCGATATCTGGCTCATCCATACACGCTAGTTTGAGGAATAATTCTGCAATATATAATTAAGCCATCCAACGATAAAACAATTATACAGTGTAAACTTAATTATCTTGGATCTTGTATCTTAATGTAATCTTGGATAGGAGGTTTTTAATTTATACGTCGTTTATACCGTATTTATGTATCATACTTCGCAAAATACAATTCAGTTTATAAGCAAAAATTTCTTTAAGTAAGTTACATTGTTAAGAAAATGACCCTTGATTCAACGTTTTTGCTTAGAACTGACGAGGAAAGAGAAACCTTCCAGAGAAGAATGATAGGATTTTCATCAGGCGGAGCACAAACGGACATATTTGCAGCCACAGTTCACACACCGCCGAGTCCAAATATCGGTCCATCCCAAACACTATTGTTTATAGCCGCTAACTGAACCGAGAGGCACCAACTTCCTTCTGTGAAAAGGTCCTGCGGGATAGTGTGCGTCCAGGCTAAATATTACCTCCATTGTTCCCTTCTCCTGCCTATATCAGGCTGGCTAAACACGGGCTTTCTCGGCCGCTGTGTTACATAATAATCTCGTAGCGTATCGTAATTTCGGTTCAGCTTTAGGTAATAACGCTTACGGATTTGCTAAAATGTTATTTTTAGCAACTTATTGCAAACAACAAATGTTCTTTTTATGGTAAAAAGCTTAAAGGGAGCAAATATCGGATTAATGTAACGGCTATTAAATACATAGCTAATCCTACATTTATCTTGCTTATTTAATGTGATATTAATAGCAGTGTAATACATTAATTCAGTATCAGAAATAAGTATCATAATCACAAAAAAATTTACATGAAAAAATGTAAAAAAAATACATGAACCATGTTGTCTATCGCGAGCCACTTACCCAAGCTAAACAGTTGATACGGTGGCATGAAAAATCTCCATAGAACCTAATTTTACTATATATATAACCAATCAATATCAATTGTGGAGAGGCTGAAGACTTCTTGTTTGATCTGTATCCTTCCACGCTGGCACTAACAATGTAAAACATAGTATCTTAAGCCGTACTTATTTCTGTCTTTTTGACATATCTTTGGGCATCTACCTGGTTTCTTTAAAAGTAGCTTTTCTCAAATTTGGCAATTTGAATATAAAATATAGAGATTTTAATAATTTCTTTCTTACATTAAATATTAAAAAAATATTTGATCATTTTTAGTTAATATTTAGTTTAATAACTGCTTATCTAAAAGAACAGACTTGTCAATCATTGCCACTAAAAGCATCGTTATCACTTACCAATAAAAGTATCCTTAATACTTGAAATGTATGTGTGTTGTATGTTTTATAATATATTGTCCGGCTGTCTTTCATATACTAATAATAGTTTAACAAATATATTATTTTTTTAAATATAAAGATCATATATTTGAGACTAAGGAGGAAAAAAAACTAATAATTTCATGCTCTACAGTGAATAAATACTGAATGAGTATTTGATTCATTCAGTATCTATTTACTGAAGACAAAAAGCGCTGAAAATAAAAGTCAATACTCAGTAAGTATATTGTAACCATATACTCCCAGTTGAATTTCAGCTTTAATATTAATGTAATACAACTAATTTTGAAGAAGCTTCAGAAATTAAGCACGAAGCAAGGAAAAATAGGTAAAATATACTTACATTTGGCAATGCAGCTAATTTCTTTCAATTACCAACCAATGAAACTTTTAAATTAGGAACAACTTTTGACCTTTTAGCTTTAAATAGAAAATATCAATCGCCTGATTAATATCGAAAAGACATAAAATATAAAATATTCAAAACGTTTTACGATCTCTCAAACTTTCTCCATTAAGTTTACCCTAAAAACGTCAGATCATAATTTTTTTTTTACCACCAATAAACTACCTTTATATCTTTCTCAACAAACTTTATCTTTTTAAAATATTCAAAATCTTTCACGTTAACTCACACATCTCGTGTGGTTCATTCCCATCGAAATTGACCGACAATAACGAAGCTAGACAGAGTTCGTGTAAACGGAAAAAGACCGGGATGCATCGTAAGGTGGGAAATGATTTAAATGACAGCTGACTTAATCCCAAGAAAGCTACTGAATAAATCGGTTCATGTCTTGTCAGTAGTAAGTCAATTGTCGAGGTAGCCTGCTGGTTACCTCCATATCTAAAAGTAAACGTCCTGGGGTGAACGCCGTAAACGGCCCCCACAACGTTGACCAGATTCCAGGCCCACCCGGAAGACGAAACAGAAAATAGAACACGTACATCGAGTAAGTTCCAAGATCCTAGACTAAAGTTTTACTTAGGAAAATACGTTTTTCTTATTTGGTCGCTGGACCTTCACTGAAATTTTGGGGTAGGTGAAGTCCTCTTCACTTTCCAATGTTTGTGTCGGGGAAGCGGGAAGGAAGTGTCTACTTCCATCTCCATCTAGCGCAGACAACAAAAAGTTCAAAGAAAACGGTAAAATTATTTTTAATGGAGTACCGTCCCCATTGGTTTTTGCACTAAATTCACTGCACTAAAAATGTTTAAAAAAGTTTACCTTAACAGGCGTCACCTAAGACTCTATACAGGCACAGCGTGGTGATGGCGTTGAAGAAAGATGGCGGGTGGATCAAATCAGGAGATGTTAACACAGCGACAACTATACAGCAACTTTTTTCATGTTTTTGCCAACTCGGGTCTTCTCGCTGCTTATATAGGCGGCCAGCCGTGGTGGGGATGGCTCCCACCTGCGACTGTTTCCCCCACTAGCTTCTCTCCCCTCTCCACCTGACGTCATAAGCTTTATTTGTACAAATATGGAAACTGATATTTTCTGGGCCGAGAAGAGGGGAACTTGTAATTATTCGTAATTAAGAGGTGGCCACAACAAAGAACTTTCAGTGGCTTTATCAGCATTATTCTTAAGTATCTAATTCATGACAATACAATTGCGTTCATATGGCATGTACCAAAAATGTTGTATGAAATATTAATATTTAAAATTATTTTAAAAAACAACATTACGATCTAAAATTAGTTAAAAATACTCCTATTACTAAAATTCAATAGCCACAATCAATTCCAATCCTGCTTAAAAGAATCCATGTTACTTTATAACTCAATGATTGGATAGGTTATAAAAGTTAAAAAAATCCAAATCAAGGACTTTTTTAAAGAAGTAGGTTATTAAAACTACGAGGTTTTTTAAATATAACTATATACTTTGGAATTGTGCATAACATTTTTGCTACATGTTGTATAAAATACAATGGCATTGCATCTGGTAATACTTGAGAATGGTGGTAAAGCCACCGAAAATGTTTGAATCAGTATAAAATAAATTGTGGATAGACCAGATAGAAATGTACATTTATATAAACAGTCCACAAACAGGATTTTATTTTTACATGGAAAACTGTCCTAGGAATAGATCTTCATTATTCTACTCTATTAAAAGTATAAACTGTTACATGCTACATCTTCAAGACTCCATGAATGAGCGTAGGTTTTGAATCAGCATGCAACGACTCCCATATAGTCTAGAACGGAATAATAACTCGTCCTATGTTGATCGCAATCATCGCCAGTTTGCATGTGTGTTAGCGAATGCGAATCAGGCTGGCTGGCTGATATGGAGAGCAGTGCATTCACTCAAATATACAGACTCTCAGAGTTTAAATACTAATAGTTAATACTTGACAGAGGGTATGTCAACCGCAAAAGCCATTGATCCCACATACATATATATGATTATTTTCAATGGTTTTGCGACAACGATTTTCTCATTAATTGAATTAGATTATTAATTTACTATGCTTGGGAAGGGATTTTAGGGTTTGTATTAAACACAGAAAATTTATATCTTAAGGATACGACTAATCTGTCAGTTGAGAAGTTAATATTCATTGAATTCTTGTTGATTATTTTTTGCATAAAACCAATCCCTTCAAAAATTGTTATATTAGAAGAATTATTAGTTAATGAGTAAGATATTAGTGGTTTGAGTACATCGGTGGTTACGAGCCGGGTAAAGTTCTCAGAAATATATCACCCAATATAAGACAGACAAAAACATGTAAGCTGTTTAGCTGTAAAGTAACAAGTAGTTAGTCCTATTCATCCGGTGAGGTGGCTGACGAAGGAGGGTGTGACACTACCCATTTATCACAATTACTCATTACCCAATAGGGTACATTGTAATTTTATCACAATAACATAGTGCAATACTCAATACTCAATTCCAACAGTATTTAGTATATTCCTCTATTCTAGATCAATGATGTTTACTGCACAAAAAAAAAACCAAAAATATTATACTATGCGTTAGTTTTGGATGTAGAGCTATAAATTTAAGAAAATAAACGTCTTGTCTCTCTACAAATTGTTTTACCATCTATCCACATATACAATCTAATATAAAAATCGGATTTGTGAATTTTAATTTAAATAAATACAGCGTTTTGTTTATGCATGTAGGATTTATTAATAATAAATTTTGTCATGTTTATCATAAATTTTATTTTTATTATGGAATTTTTTTAATATCTATGTTTTTAACTTTTTACCCATATTGTAAACATATAATAAAGCGGTTACGGGGATGAAACATTGAACTTTTTTATGAATTGCAAATAAGGATAGGTTTTTGCGTGGTTAATAATATGTTGTACTGAACTGTGACTTTTTACTGAACATTTATTTTTTTCATGACTGTTACTTTAAATATATTTGAGCTTAACCTTCCGTGGAGTCAACATAGACATGTTGTAGTCCATTGTTTAGTTTACTTCTAGTTAACATATAAAGCAAGAAATAACAAGAATGATAGGAGCTCAACGTTTGTTTTGATGTGCATTTAATCCAAAATAAGAAAATTATGCATTTTTCACAGTCTGATACATTTTGACTATACGATTTCAAAATACAACCAGGACTGTTGTGTCAACCTCTTCATTGTAAATAATTAGAAGTTCCTCTCACTTGGAACTCACACGGCACTTGGAACACTGCTCACTTTCTCTCTCTCTCTCTGTTTTAGTCCGGCATTGTCATACCCCACACCTTCCTAGTGGGATTCTCTGCCTTCGTCTCGCTAAAACTAGCACCTCCTTGGAAGAAATCTCTTCCTCGTGGACGACGGTCACCGTAGCCCAACAAACTTACTGTAGCGATCGCCAACCATATATGTAAATTACCCTATACTCTGGGGCAAATAATGTATTATAATATAAATGTAAATCGTTGTAAAAGCTTCCAGTAATAAACCAGGCGGGTCCTTACGGCAGTTGTAGCAAGGCAGGTAACAGAGGGGTCACAGGCATAAACGCCACCTGACTGTCATAAAACAGAACCAGGCAGACCTAGGGTCACCTCTAGGCGGTCATAAAACCTAAGTGGGTGAGTCCCTAGCAGCCATAAAACACACCCTTTTAGTCCAACAGTCATAAACCTAAGGGGGGTTAGCCACCTGGGCATCATAAAACATACCCCTTTCAGCCGACTCCAGGCTTCCACTAGGAAGGGGAAATAGTATTTAAACTTGGAGATTCGGCCCTGTGGTCTACTCTTTCTCAGTCTCCTCATCTCCACAGCCGCTATCACTCGGTCGCTTTACGCCAGAGCCCCGGGGCCATGAAAGTAAGTCCACTCAGTCTTCTACTAGTCTACTCTCTCTTCAGCGCCTTTGAGCCCGTCACCCTAGTTCTCAGCCACCTTGCAGACCCTCTGGCGCCTTGACCTGTTACGCTGCCGGGCCCCCACCCGAACTCTGAAAACTTGTCTTATTCTTCATGAAACCTCTGTACCTCTTCTCTTGAACACAGTGTATTGTCGGGACACATCTCTATCATAAAAATGGAGTCAGATATTAACGCCGACATGAAACATGGTCCATGTTATAAACGACAACAAACCGCACTTGTCACTAGGGCTAGAGTGATTAGGCACTCCCCTAGTGGCAACCCGACACTTACCTAGTAGTGTCTCCCACCGCGACCTAGTCTGCCTCTCTCCGCTCCACACTCGCCTTTGGGATCCGGACGGTTTTCGCCTACCCCACAGATACCGAGTGTGAATTTGTGGTCATTCCAAGGCCACATAAAGTACCTATAATACCTACCCTGTTCCTCTTCTTATGATCTGGAGTCAGATCAATACGAATAGAGCTGCATGCCGACCAGGGCGCCAGCAAAGGTCGAACACCACAGGTCCACCCATTTTATCTCTTTCTTGGTGCTCGCCTGACAGCGGCTAGGGTTGTAGTGACCCTAGCCCGCGGTGTGCGTCGTCTCCCCCCCTTGGGGACACATCTAAGCCGACATGGACCAAATACAGATAGTACCAAATACAACAGGAGAATACTTAGGCGGCACCAATTCTGCTTCAACATTATTTTTTGATAAAAAAAATAGGAAACACTCTCGATGAAAAAAAAAGTTGCGCTACCCACAAAGAGAGGCGACCACCCAGCCCACTATTACCCGATCAGTCTCCTCCCTGACATGAGAAAGATTCTCGAAAAGATAATACTGAACTACCTGAAGGAGTTCTGTTCAAAAATCAGGTTTTCAGACTCATGTGAGTACAGAACATCCGCTTGTGAAGGTACAGACGGAAGCTACCCTCGTTATCAACAATAACACAGCAACTGCTATTATCTCGTTGGAATGCACGCAGGCTTTCGACTCAGTGTCCCACGGGATGCTGTGACGACAGCTTTGCGACTGGGAATGCCCAGAGCAGCTATACACCATGTTGGATTCCTTCTTGAAGAACAGATCGGTGAGGGTATGGGTGGGTGATTGCCTCTCTAACTCATTCCCTCTGACTTGTGGAGTTCCTCAAGGAGTGGTTCTGTCTCCAGTTCTTTTCAGCATGAAGACTTCTGAAATTGTTGGGACAAACTATAAGAAACCTAATGTAATCGCTTTCGCCGACGACATTGCGGTTTACAGCAGCAGCATGAGTGCACAAAGAGCTCTTACACAGCCCGAGTCAGTTTGTAACGTCATCAGTGACAGACTGGGCATGTTAAACATTAGTGTAAACGCAGGGAAGACCGATGGCGTAATCTTCTCCCTCCAAAAGGGGATAAAAATCCTTGCCATAATCATATAGTATAGGAGAGTAGGAGAACTCACCAGCTTTCTCAATGCACTATCTAGGTATAAAAATTGATAGGCATCTCCATTTATCTACTCATTTAAGTAATAAAATAGAAAAAGTACGACACAGGTCATACCGGCTATCGCACTTGCTCACTTTACCCAACCTGTCGCTGCGTCTCAAACTGATGATCTATAAATGTATCCTTCGGCCAGCTGCTTTACGGTACCCCACTATTTACCAACTTGACTGGCAATACAACCAAATATCTCCAACATTTCCAGAATGGGATCATGCGGAAAGCGGTCCGACATAACTCTCTCGAGAGGTTAAACAACGCTGACCTGCACCTGTTGCTTGGTGTGCCGTCGGTAGGTGAGTTCATTCGCCGGAGACACATCAAGTTTTTTGACTCGTTGCAGCACCTAACCAACCCAGTGTTTAACACTGTGGCCCCACCACCCCTCCCGAACCGATGGCATCAGACTGTTGGGGATAAATTAGGTTAAGAATTTACATACTAATTCTTCTTAAAAATTAGTTTTAAGTTTGATCAAAAACGTGAGCCCCATCACCTTTATTAGTCAGTTTAATCCAGTCACGAATAATGTGTATCATTATACTTGTTTATTCATTATATAAGTTTTATAAAATAACAAAACCTGTATGTAATGTAGCGATGCTACAGGAAATACAAAAATATTTTGTATTTGGAAATACAAAAAATAGAATCGCCTGAGGATCTATAATTATATATAATTATCTGTAAATTTTAAGAGGCTATGAAAGAAAGAAAAGAAAAAAAAATTTTAATAAACAAATAAATCACTTTAACCCCAATTGAAAGAGTTATTCGCTTGAACGATAACGATAAATCAGTAAGAGTAGAAATATTGACTTTTTCAATTTCGACTCTAGCTATCCTTTGCATGGCTCGTCAATACTGATGTGCCAAGTTAATATTAAAATCAAAGACTATCTAATTTTTTGAATGTTCATTGTTCTATGTATAATTATTAATATAAAATAATACACTACCAATTAAATATATTAGGAGCGCAGTTTTGGAGTATGTTGTGCTATACCTTGTAATTCAATACATACTATTATTGTATTAGAGTGTATTTTTTTATAGTGAGAATACTTATAAGTGAGAATAGTAATAATTATTTATATTGGTTCCATTGTTTGAAAGATCATTTATATACATGGGATCAATATACTTGCTTGTTGCAAGTATAGTCTCTTGCAACAAGCAAGCACATCTCGGAACGAAAACCGTATATGAATGGTTGATTCAAGTAATGGTCTATATAGTTCAAGATAGGAGCCACATTCTGCACTGCGGCTTCCTGTTTGGAGCCAGCCAATAAGGGCGTTTCCTCTATATAAAGAGTATTACGATAGTTAATGAGCAGGGTGGAAAAAATCAGCATCGAAGTTTTTCCTCGTATGGTTCGGTCATAGGGGCAAAATAACGAGACTAACAATTTCATTATTTTTGGAAATGGGGATCGTTGTCAAAATATTCCAAGGCTGGCCTAGACAATTTGCAATTGGCTCACGGGGCATTATTAGTAATTATGTATTCGGGTACAGCAATCAAGTTTGATTAAATATCCTAAAAGGCACTAAAGAGTATATAATTTATATTAATTATTTAATACAGTTGAGCCAAAGTTTTATTACTTTATTGGAAATAATAAGGTAGAAAAGAACAGCCATGTCAAAGATGAGTCAATAGGCCGTGACACAGCAATCTAACATAATAGCTAATCTGACAGCATTACACTATAATGTCTTTCTCTCTCTTTCTCTATAATAATAAATTTTTATTTGATGCTAATGGAGTTTTGATTTGGAATAAGCTGATATTAACTTACATTGAAAGGTATCGTGTAATAATGAATAATATTTAGAGTACATTGATGTGGACAATTTAAGCTATGCCTCGTGAATATAATTAAACTGGTAACTAAATTTTTCTCAAAATATGTTATATATATATATATATATATATATATAGAATAGGATTTCAGAATAAACTAACTGATCCAAGGATTAGTAGCCAGTGACAAACGATTACTTTATGGCATCATCACATTAGATTTTTATTGTCTAATTGTGGTGTTAACTGTAATGAGACATACTTTGGCAGTCTAATATGCTTATTATTGGTCTGAGAAAAACGTGTGTAACGATTTGCCCCAAGAATAATGATAGATGGGACTTTCCATCACGTTTGACCTAAAACAGGAGTATAAAAAATCAGATCCTTCTTCGTTATTTCACGAGCTGCTCAGGTTCGTCCATGATGTGGAAACTGATATTTACTTAACGATCCTGTCAGGATATGGGAAGTATGGTCCTACGTCATGTCCTGAATGACGATCGGGACAATTTATGAGCTCATTGTGTCTATATTTAGACTTCAATAAGGTTGAATAAGGTTGAAATATAATTTTTACTAATAGTAGCCATAAAAAAAAATATTATACTGGTATGGACGGGACTCAAACCCACGTCCTCCCAGGTATTTAGCCGTGGAATCAACAAACTAACACCTTTCGAATATGAATTATATTCACCTATGATTGTGAGAAATGAACCAATCCAGGCACCGGTGACTAGCAGCACATGTCACCTATAATAATAATTACTACAGACCACTAAGATGTCAGCCTTGAAGTATAAACTAGCATCAACTAGCCTTCCTAGCCGAGAAAGTGGTACCTAAACTCAATATTGATAATGAAATGTTATTTCGAAGATCAAAATAAATCAATTCTTTTTGTTTGTTAAAGTAAAATTAGAACCTCTGAGTAATGGGATAAGGTAAGATTAAAAGTAGGAGTTGATCATTTCTACGTGCAGAGGTAACCTGGCATTCAATGGTCGTGCACCTCCACGACCTAGGTGGAGCCGAGAGTACATATATGAGGGGGAAAAGAGGCTGACATGAGAAGAGAGATAGAAAGTGGAAATATTCTCTTTTTGATAAGGTCCTGAGGTAGAAGGTGCTTTATTCGTAGTGGTACAGAGAATTTAGAAGACTTGCGCAGGCAGTAATTGCAGATAGTACGGCCCTGGCGTTTGACGAGAGAGGACGTATGAGAGAGCTCCTGAGGATTATCCCCACCACTCATGCACCTCACATCTCAAAGTTCATTCTTACTTTTTACATTGCAGCTTTTTTTGAGTGCTCCTGCCGAGGACTAGCCGGTGCCAGGCATTGGACTCGTGTCTACACCTACGTCTTGACCCCCTTGGACTAGGGGACTTATTTTTTGAATCAGAAATAGGAAATTAAAGATGTATAGACAATTTTTTTTTATTTTTGATATTTAAAAAAAAAAAAGTCGATTTTCTGAAGCAGCACGTATCTTGCACTAGGATATGCATGTTGACAGTATAGTCTCAGATGCTGAGTCTGAGGAGAGTGCTCATCAGCTCCAGTCACTTGTCAGCTGGTTGGTGGGTTTAGAGTGAAGATGACAAAAGCTAATCGAGATCTGAGTCACCTGTATTTTAGCCAACTCGTCAGCGTAGTTAAACCTATTTAGTGATATGTGTGTACAGTTATATTAACTTAGAACCCTAAATTAAAATTTAAGTTAATTACAGTTAAAATGATTAATTTATATCTAATCTACTTTTTGAATACGAGATAAATTTATTATTATCGTTTATTTAATGTCACTATTATAGGTAGGGTGAATAAACTGAAATCAGTTTCTCTGTAAACAAAGCAAGCAATTTTATTCACTATATTTTACATTATAACAAATATTCATATTATTTACACAATGTTACCTAGAACAAAGAAACGACAAATACAGTTTATAACCATCACTTCTCTATTCACACTCTATTTACAACTTGAGTTATTTAATGTAACCTTATCTATCTTCTCACGTTTTAGAATATTGCTGATAGCTCCAGATACTTTCTTTACACACACATATAACATATATAAGGCTCGTGGTATGGCAAAGTTAGGCTTAATATTACGTAGCCCTATGTAAACATATATAGAGGATTAGAAGCGGAATAAAGACAGTTTAAATCGAGCCGTTGTTCATATATCATTTCCCTTTACTCTTGTTATTTTTTTTTAATCGTCTAAAGCCGATAGACGATAACTTATATCTGTATATATATTGATATTGGATTGAATAAGTATTTTTAGTGGTGGAGATAATTGATATGGGATCATAGCCTTTACTGGGCCTAGGTTGCGTTAGGAACTTTATTCGATGGAAGAACATTCGCTCTTTTCCAGTTTGAGGATTTTGATTCCAAAAGTGGAATTTTGAACAAACAAATTATAAATGAGAAGCGATCGGGGGAACAGTTGTAAAGAGACACAGCTTTAAGAATTTCTGACAATGCTATATAGACCTACTGAATTGGTTCTAGATTTCATAATTAAGGAAATGAGGTCGGATGGGGAAATACAAGAGAAAAAGAAGCGGCCTGGGGGAAAATCACAAATGGTGTTGATTGGACTGGAGGGTGGGAATGAAACCACCGGGCTGGATAGAAAGTGAGAATTAAGCTCATCGGGAGAAATTTGGGAAGCGGAGGAGTATGTTTAATGAGAGAAAATTTGCGAAGGTTGTCCCATTTGGAGCAAGAGTCCGTTGCAGAATATGACGACTTATCATCATAAGAATTATGATTGGACTAAGGTTGGATCTTTAAGGGTTTTTTTCCTATTGATTATTTTTTATAGATATTTTTAGCCCCTTTTTGTTTGCTAATTTTATTCTATTACTAACTCGTTTTACCTACCATCCTATCCTTACTTTCACCACAACCTAACTGTGGTTTATCTGTGGAAGAACTTTTCTCATTAGCGCTAGCAGCGCACATTCACTTGTGGAATCCACTGTCATTTGCACACATGCGAATGTATATCCAATTAGGACTGTCGAAGACAAATCACACAGTAATAGGCTGTTGAAAATTCCCAAGGTCAAATTACACATAAAAGTAAACTAGAAAGTAGTTATTTGTCTACACAATTATTCAGCGTTATTATCTTTAAATTGTTTACACTGTTTTTGGTTCTTGATGTACACTGATATGTTACTGTAAAGACAGGAATTAGAGAATGTCAATATTTTTAGGTGAATGTCTATATTCACATAATTGTTAGTTGTATGTATGAAACATTTGCTAATCATCATTATTTTTCATTTACACCGGCAAATATCGACATTCACCATCGATTTTTGCCATTTACTCTTAGTAAATGTTGAATACAAATATTTGAAGGCCCTTTCAACTCTCTAATGCATCATATGCTATATGTCAAAATAACATAAAGCTATAGTATGAGCACATCTAAAACAATTGTTAGGTTTGGCCTCAGAGCAAATGTATTTTGGCACATATAAAAATACGAATATATTTAATGTACGAAAATATATCAATTGTATCTAGATATATATAATTTATCCATCGGTACATGTATCTTTACACCTACCTTATCAGGAGAACCACACCTCTACGCTCAAGTCGAATAACTAACATAGTTTATTAATTAACTTGAATTCATTTGGGATGCCATTTAATTATTCCAACTACTAGATTCGATTACTCTATCAATTTATGAGAATAAAATTATATTTAAATGAGATTGCTTAATATAGATTTGGTTATATTTGGTCCTATTTAATTCTTATCAAAAAATAAATCTTGTGTTTATCAATGTGAGGAATTTAGTTTATAAGCTATAATTTACGATAAGATATGTTTATATTTAGATGACGAAAAATTGTTGTGAAATAAAAATAGGTTAAATCAGATGATGGATGATTATATTAAAGTAATCTACTAATTATTAATATCTATTGCTTACAATATATCAGTGTTCTCTTTGAGACCAGCTGTCGACCGACGTAACTTCCACACCGCTCTTTCCCACACAATCTAAATCCTCCCTGATCTACTGTTTCCAAAAAAGTGGCTTTCACTATATTCTCCTACCCTTCTTTTCTTACCGTTTTATTCACCCTTCTTCTCCTACCACACCCCTGCCTGTCTTACCTTCCAACCGCGTATAAGGAGGTGGTATTTACTTTGATCTGACACAAATAAGGGGTTTTCCGTCACACCTCTTTTAACCGAGTGAGTTTGTGAAAATTCACACCTTCCCGCACGTGCTTCACCGGATATCGTCCTACCCTGTCTTCTGGGCCCTCCGGCTTTAAACTGTTTTCAACCACGTGTAAAAATAGGTGTTAATCGTTTTTCTGTCAAACCCCTTTTGATGGTTGCTAACAAAGACACTTAAAGTAAATTTACATTTTTTAATTTAATCAATTATAGATTATTTATTATGTGGTGATTTACACATTAACACTATCTTCGCGCCAAAAACGGACAATTTATTTATTTAATAAATTAATTTTTATATAATCATTAATCCTATAAAAAATTTATCTTATCATTATATTTATTTTATATTGCAAGTTATACATATAATACAATCTATTGAATCTAAAAAGGTAAATTCGAAATAAAAAAAAAAACATGTGAATAATAAAGTTAAAACTATGAGATTAATGTTGTACAACCATATTTATTATAACATTAAACTGCTATGACAGTTTGAATTTCACAGTCCCTTGTTTTTACAACTGCAACCCCCTGCTGCAACGTACCTCTACCCCAGCTCTTATCAATGCTTGTCGACATATTCCAGTGATGGCTCAATAATATCACCAAATATTCGATATTTCACTGACGTACTTTGTATGTGTCGACATCCACCAGAGAATATTGATATTCTATAAAAGGTCTTTTTTGGTAACATACATCTAGTTTCATGAAGCCAAATTTTTTCATAGCATGCGGCAGTATTAAATGGGCTATATTCACAAATTAATCTCATTTTTCATTTAATTCGACATGTACTGGAATTTCAAAAATGGTATGGATATATGCTCAACTAGAGTTTTTCTTTCCTTCTATTGATAGAATGAACATAACTTATAAAGTAAGTTTAAGTGGATGGGGTTTTTGTATGATTGCTGTATGCCGGAAAATGTAAAAATGGAGAGAAGGAAGGGGTTGCTGTCTGATTAACCCTCCGAATGCCACGATCTCCATAAAACGCCGGATATAGCTAGGGTCCTTTTAGAACCCAAGTTTTCTTCATCGGTTTTAGTTAATTCATTTTATGAATTATTAGCAAACTTTGTTTATTTATTTATTAATATTTTGCTATTATTAGTATCATAGAAGTAGAAAATTCTTGCTTTTAAATCGATATATTAAAACTATTAATAATCTCCGCCCAATCACCTTTTCAACCTTCAACAATGCACACATTGTCGACTGTCAACACAGTGTGCTAGTAAATCTCATCCCTTTAACTCCCCTCGTACTACTTTTGAAAAACATCACAAGAGCTACAAGTGCTACAATGATGTAATTATTAATTCTTGAGACAAAAAATTAATAATTCCAAGTTATTATTGGTAATTTTGAAGAAAATTTAGTTATAGTGATATAGAATAAGTCTATAGATAGTTTAATTCTAGTAGTTAAGCATTTTTTTTTTTTTTTATGTGGGATAAATTAAAGTTTTTCCGAAAGGTTAGCTAACAATTGCTTTAAAAATTAATACTTTTAGTAAACGATATTGGAATAAAAAGTGGAGTTTTGTGACTATTAAACGAGCGGTTGATTTGAATGGTACATCACACTTGGTTAGCTTTTTTTCAGTTCGCTACACATACGAATTAAAAATATAAAAAAAGAAATGAAATAAAAGTGTACTCTCCTCGTTCTTGTCTAGACATGTAGTTTCATTTCACCTCACGTTATCCTGTCATACATTCAACCATGTTGGTATGGTTTAATTAACTGCTCGGGGCGTTCAATTGCCTTGACAGATCTATCTTGCTGCAGTCATTGTAGTTGATGGCTTTTAAGGGAAGAGAAATAGAGATATGCTTCACTCACAAAATAAATGCAATAAAATATTATTGCCATAATCAGTAATAATAAACAATTTAAACTAAATCATAGCTAACATGGGTTATGGGTGATAATTGTTCTAAGATACTAAACGGTAGTTGAAAAACGAAAATGCTAGTCTATACTTGAAAAAACATTATGGGAAGCTGATTAGAAAAATAGCAGGATGTATGAGATAAAATAATAATCAGGCTAAAATTCGCGATCCTCTGCATAACTTATTATTATTATTAAATCCACATTGTTGTCACCTCCCTCGCATGCAAAACAGAAAGTGGAGTCTTAGGAAGTCCCCCACGCTCCTCTGTCAGCCACGTCGCCCAATTCGATCAGCTAATATAAGGAAGTATTTTGGTAAAAAAATATCTCCTAGTATTTTAGGGTTTCGCTGACCAATCAAAACCCTTTCTCCCGTTTGTCACATGGCATTGGTGCTCCCAAAGATCCAAGGTTCTTGACCAGACCCTGGTTGTCTGACAAAGTCGTAAACCCACTAAACGGATCCTTTTAACCGTAAACTCACCCACTTTAAATAACTCTAATTCTAATAAATCAATTTCATTTGATCATGTGAATATCTTTACAGTATATACAGTCATGGCCTGAATAGGACTTGAAGCGCTTAGTATCAAAACCAGCTAGATCCAATTTTTAAACTACCTTTTTTCATGTATTAGGACTATTCTATAACCTCATTGAGAAACTCTGATGAGTTGGCATTCTCCATTCGGTTCAATATCGACTTCAAAAGCCAAATTAGCCGAAGGTTTGGTAACTTTAGAGGTACTTTTGCATAACTGGTACCTGAGGGTTGAATGGGAGTTCACAGACAGTATATCTAGTAAAGCCAAAACGCTATTGACTGAGCCGTGCCTGTTGACAGCTTCTGGCTTCCTTTTGTCAAATGCTCACTCTTACATAGCCCCCCAAAAAGCCATTTCTCTTCCATAATTTCTTTTATTCCGTCCGCTCTCTGCTTCCTATTAATAAGGAGCTCTTTGTATTCCATATTTAATTCTACTTTTTTATGCTGAGGGAACGGGGGGGGGGGTGGAGGGTAGAGCTGAGGAATCCCTTTTCACTTTGTGAAGTAGAAAATTCCTGAATATTATTTTATTTTTTTCAACATTTTTAACAGTAGTAGATTTAAAATGTTAAAACATAAAACGTGTCGAGTGTGACCTGGGATCTGCCGTCTTGCTTTTTTTCTTGTCAATTCGGCTCTTATTCCTATATTGAAGCGTTCACATTTCAAAACGCTTTCATGAGGATTTAGCTAAAAAGAATGTTCCTGATTAAAAAGTTATTTTGACGTTGGATCCCTAGAACAAATCTAATTTTAAATATTTAATTATAAATTATATTGTACACCTGGAGCACCATTTTTTTTTTCTTTCATAGCCCCTTTAAATTTACAGATAATTATACTCGCGGAGTAAAGATCTAGGAGGATAGATCCTCAGGCGAATCTATTTACAAATTATTTTTGTATTTCCTGTAGCATCGCTACATTATATACAGGTTTTGTTTTTTGTTTTTTTTCTTAGCTCTCTAATAATCTTATATTTTTTTCTTCTTAGCACTCTAATTATAAGATTAAGGATGTGGGAAAAATAAAGGGATATTTGGGTTGAGCGGATCCTCTAATAATCTTATATAATGAAGTATAATGATATACATTATACGTGACTAACTAAACTGACTAATAAAGGTGATGGGGCTCACCTTTATGATCAACCTTAAAACTAACTTACATACTAATTCTTAACCTAATTTTTTCCCAACAGTCTGTTGCCATCGATGCGGGAGGGGTAGTGGGGTTATAGTGTTAAACACTGGGTTTGTCAGGTGCTGCAACGAGTCAAAAAACTTAATGTGTCTCCGGCGGATGAACTCACCCTCCGACAGCACACCAAGCAACGGGTGCAGGTCAGCGTCTCGAAAGATGTATGTCGGACCACTTTCCGCATGATCCCATTCTGGAAATGTTGGAGACATTTTGCTGTATTGTCAGTCAAGTGGGTAAATAGCGCGGCACCGTACAGCAGAGCTGGCCGGAGGACACCCTGGAAAAAAAAAAATACCTGGAGCACCATTTTTTTTTTTTTTTTTTTCCAATTCCCTTAAAAAAAATGACAAAACATTTATTTACTATAGATTCTTAGGAGAATCTGTGTCTACCATCGTTACACTCTATACAAGGTCTGAATAGGCATAGAAGTTATGTAATCAATACAAGTACAATGATACACAATGTACTTGGCTTCATTGACAAGACTCTACAAGGTGATGGGGCTCACCTTTTTGATCACAACAAAAGAAAACTTAAAAACTAACTTACATACTAATTCTTAACCTAAATTTCGTCACGAAATTCCTAAAAAACGCGTCGAAAAACTTGATGTGTCTCTGGCGGATAAACTCATCCACTGTCGGCCCATCAATGTTTTATTTCTGGAGCACCACAATAGTTTCATTGTATGAGTATTTCACGTTGCGTGTTAACTAAACGAGTATGAATTTATTCTGACTATAGGTCTCCTGGTCTGGTCGCCGACAGGAAGTGACTTTTTTTGTTTTTCACTACTAATTAATATATGTATATATATGTCACTTCATTATTTTAACAGAGCTGGTTTTATTTTTAGCATTATTGGTTCGGTAAAATAAATTACCACGTATCACGCTTCTGACGAAATCTTTGAGTTGTGAGCATAATGCCTGCAGAGCACTGTTATACGTACATGTTATTATGTGTTATGCAATGTTAGTACATTCAAGTTCTAATACAGACCTCTATTAGTGGTTTCTAGTTCTGATATGACACTCTTGAAGTTTTTTAGCCAAAGGCCTCTCTCTTTAGGACAGACCATTTTTGGTACACATGGGGTCAGGTAATGACACGGGTCAGTAACCATGATGCTCATCCTCTAAGGTCAGTGGTTTGATTCTGTCTATATTATAATGTATGGATGGATAAGAAAATGAGTTGGGGGTAGGCTTCAATTAGTTGTTTTCACACCACGTGGTTAAGACGTCCCTGCAGGCGTTGGTGACAAATTCATAAAAATCTACATACGCATGGTCCGTGTTTACAGTCTACAGTTATATACGCAAGAGTTGTTTTTATTTATACAGTCCACTTTTACTTTACCACACTAACCATATTTCCCATTCATTTATTCCTCTTGTTCAATTTTATACGATCCGTTATATGTTTGTAAACGTTTCATCACGTGGTAGTGATCTTCTGAGTCGATGTTTTCATTGTAATTTCTATCTTGTTTACATTTTCATTCACATACGTTAAGTTTTCGTACAAGCTGATAGAGGGTCTCTGCTTTTGTTTGTTAGTAAAAATTCTTTATTATTAAAAGCCTTATTAATAGATCATGGCACATACATACATGTTTTTAATGACTCCAGGTAATTACATATTTAAAATCCAAAATTAAAATTACAGATAGTTGAGGAGAATGTTGAAGTTTTTAATTAGATATCCCATTTAAAATTATGGACAAATATATTTTTCCTAATAATTTAACACAGTTATTCATGTTTATGAAGACGACTATATTTTTAATTTATTCCCTATCACTATGTCTCATGTCTCAATATAGAAATTTCATGTCTTTAGCTTGAACAGGGGACTACAAAGGCTATAACTGACAGTCATGCAAATAGGAAAGTGCACAGATTTGCGGGTGAAAACATAAGTATTTCATACTTTGGAAAAATCAACGAAACTTTACCAATTAAAAACAAGGATCTTTTGAAAAACACAATGGTATGGGTACTAATCTTTGGGACCTATCTAATCCTTGACCATGTGTACTCGTGGCCGGTTGAGGTAGATAATTTAATTTGTTTTCTTAAGTTAAACTCTTTAAATCCCATGAGTTTACTTAGCCTCACTATGAGAGTAAAGTTCGTTGAACGAGTCATTAATTGTGCCCCTTGGGTACATGGGGGAGACAATCCTTGCCAAAGTTTCGAGGAATTTTCCTAAGATCCCTACTGCCGGAAGAAGCACATTTCGAGGAGGGCCATTCTCCTTATTCGTGTGGTTATGTTCCATAAAGTTCTGTTGAAGAGTACTTTTGAAAGTACCGTGCATTATCTGTCCTTGGAGAGAAAGTTAGCATATGGAGTACTTATAACGATACTCCAGGCGACAGATCTGGTAAAATTAAATATTTGTGCGCTAGTCGAGGGAAAACGTAGGGATTAGGAACGCGATAATTTCAAATTCATTGATCGGATAAGTCACCTGGTATTTTCCATTATATATATTTTTTTAGCTTAAATTTTGTTTCATTCAATATAAATGTCGGGTCGTCCCTAGAAGGTGCCTGATCACCCTAGCCCTGTGACAAGTGCGGATTGTTCGAGTTTATAACCTGGACAATCGCTTCATGACGGCTTTACTATCTGACTCCATTTATGATAGGTATGTGCCCTGACAATGTACTATGTTTGAAGAGAAGCGGTACAGAGGTTTCATAAAGAATAAGTCAAGTTTTCAGAGTTCGAGTGGAAACCAAGTAAAGCATCACCGAGTAAAGGTCGCGAGAGAGTCTGCGAGGAGACTAAGAGACTGAGAGACTCACGAGAAGACTGCGAGGAGACTGGCGAGGAGTCTTATGAGACTGACTAACTAACAGGGCCAGGGGCCCTACCTTAAGTACGCTCTCTACTTCCGGCTGGAAGGCTGCGAGGGTTGTTGTTAATGTTTATGATTGCCAGCTGGTGATTCTTTCTCGTGTGACTTGGAAGGGTTGTTAATGTTTATGACTGCCAGCTGGTGACCCTTTCAAGATTATGACTGTTTATGACTACCAGCTGGTGACCCTTTCATGTTTATGACTGCCAGCTGGTGACCCTTTCTCGTTTATGACTTAGTTGGCTCCCGCCTTTTATTGCTTATCACTTTTATAATGATTTACATTTGATTATAATACATTTAATTCATGTTATTTTCCTTTTGCTTACAATATATATGCAATAGAGTATATGGTGATTTAACTTATGTAGTTAGCGGTCGCTACAATAAACTATGATTTTTTTGTTATAAATGGCTAAAATTCAAAGAAAATTAAGGAACAATTGAGAGATTGAATTGAATAAATATTTATTAAACGATTGAGAAAAAAAAACAACGACGTACTTTTGACCTAAATAGAATTTTATTTATTTATTTAGAATATTGGTTGAGTGTAATGAAAAATCCTCGAGGAGGCCATAATGGGTATTTATTAATAAAAGCGCTGTTGGTCATTAGTAGAACAAACAACAACAAAACAAAACAGTAACTTTCGGTGGACAAACCACCATTTTCATGTATCTAAAAAGGCAATACAATTGTGTTCAATATAAAATTTAGTGAACATTTTATCCAAAATTCATAAATGTACCATTATAACATCTTAAATTATTGAAAAAAACCAATTAAAAATATTACAAACAACTTTACCATGTTTAATAAACTAAAAATCTCTAAAAAAGCGAGTTAAAACTTCGCTATTTTTAACTAACCTTTTGTAGTAGGTGTGGGGGGGGGGGTATTTATACTAGTTGAGAAATAGGATTTTTAGCCATGCCTTGATTTTTTTTTACTAAAAAATTCACTGAATGATGAGTTAAGCTTTGTTTTTTCGAAGTATAAATAAATTACGAAAAAGGGCGCAGAACGTAACGAAATCATATCAAGAAACTTAATAGGATTTAATACGCGTTGCTTAAAATTTAGGAATTTTTTTTTAACTTTCCTGTTATTATTTCGACTAAGAAATAACCAGTGAAATCTCAAATATTTGGAAATGTAAAAATTCAGTTCAGCTTACATACAGTCAATTATTTAAGCGGACAAAGGAAATACGATGGCCCCGTGCCTTAATTGCACTTCAGGCTGACAATTATTATTAGTTAATATCTTAGACTTCTAAACGAATCCAATGCGTAATTTGGATTTTTATTTCTTCCTGAAGGCAAAGTTTTTAAAGGATTTATTTTATAAGAGAATTTGCCTAAGCAATATTTTATTTAGCGAATGTAATTTCATTTCTAAGTTATTATGACAAGTGGGTGACAGAAATAAAAATTAGCCCCATATCGCTGAAGTTAGAACTGGAGCAGTAGAAATGCCATTAGCTATAAGGATTGTAAAGTCCCATGTATAATAACTTTTTTTCATAACCATTCATTCATCATTCAATTTTTTTTTTTTAGCTTGAATAATAACATACATTTTCTCCCTAATTTCCTATTTAAATGCATATAACTCAAGTTAGATGACAAATATTTTCTTCAATGTGCGCCGTGTTTTAGATGTAAACACCACAGACTGCCAAACAAGGAAATAAGGGTTAGATTCCTCGCTTTCCCCCAAAAAATTGTTAATTTTTGTTGAGGTTCGTGTTTATCCAAACTGTTGAGGGAAAATGTATAGTTAATTCTATAAAAAGGCAGTAAATCCCATTTAGAAATCGATACAAGTGTCGATAGATAACAGCACTGCCTTAAGTATAAATAAGGGTCAATTTGGTTGATTTTAATTTATCAGAGGTGGCAGTTATTGCTTTTTTAACTTTATTTTCAACACATTAATTAAATCATAAACATTTACGTCTACAATATAAAAATACAAATGGCTTTGTAAGCTTTGTTCGACACGATGTAATTAATTTCAACTAAGTTTAGTCCTTAAGTGTTCAAAAACAGTTAATTTCTGTCAATTCCAAAACATGATCTTTAAATGAATGTAAGTTAAAATAAATGATGCTCTTTTAAAGTTTTTTTTTTGTACTTATGGACTTATTCTATGGAATAATAGATATGCACATTACCAATGAGTTATAATAATATGAAAAGGGTATATATGAAGGGGTCGGGGGGGGGGGGGACAGCTTAACTCCATTTTTCAGGTTTTTTTAGAATAACGAAAATAAGATTCGTTTAAAATTAATTTGAGGTAAACAAATTAGTATGCAATATATACAATATATACAAATACATATATACAATACATACATACAATATATAAAAAAAAATGGAGGTCATTTACGTTCACCGAATAAGGTGTTAAACATTCCTTCCCCTAACTCCCACAATTATATTTTATTTTCCCTAAACCGCCTTTTCTTTTCTGTTAAATACTACGCGTTCAGAATATTTTTCTCCTAAGCAGTACACACTATTCGATTCTTCTAGCTTAGAGCTATAATATTGCGTCAAAAGAAAACCTCCTGACTCAATATTTTGTCGGAATTGACATTTTTATGCCGTTTGATTATATTAATAATTTTAATGTATAACAATACTTATTAGGTAATATAAAAAAAAACAATCTATAGATTATATTTTTCATTATTTAAACACGAAAACGGAAGGGGTAAAGCAAACTTCTGTGACCCCTGTAAAATTTTCAATTTTGGAGTTCAGATGATGATGATGTTTTGTTATATTTGCATACGATATTTTATCGTTGACTGGAGATATAATAATGTGCATCATAACAAGTTATAAATGTACCATGACGATAAACTACGTAAATTTTTGTAGTTGGCAGGAATCTAGAAAACTATTTTGTATAACAGAACTCTCCTTAACTTTAAAAAATAATTATAGGTGAAATGAATTCATTAAAAAAAACTTTTGAACGTGCTCTTGAAAACAGGCAAAGAATAAAATGGAAAGTGTACATCAAGCTGACAGGCATTCGCCTTTACATCTACCAGAGCAATTAGTTAAAAAGTAACAAACAGAAATAAAAGTAACTAAACTTTATTCCAAAGACCAGTAGCTTTCTTCATTCTAAATCAACAAAAGACCCTATTTAACAAAAGTTGAAAGGTTAACTTGTATATTCTTGTTATTATAATATTGCTTTTGATCATCTTGGCCCACAAGCTATATTACGTTAAGATCCGTCATCAAACCTTTCTTCATGGGACATAACGTTTTATGCCACGTTACTATGTTCAATTGTATGTCTGCAAAATTTTTAAAATCAGCAATTTGAGGAAATGACATTCCCTCAACAAAAAAAAAACATTAACCGTTATTTTTTATTTTATTGACCGTTTAATTATGTTGAGTGCAATCGTTTAGAATATTTCACAAATAAGTATTTCTTTATAAAATTTTGTACTCGCTAAACTATACTGCCTGTTTTTTCTTTAAGATTTAATACAAAAAGAAGAATGAACTTGGAAAAAGTCGGAGTTCCTCCTTTTATTCTCATTCTTCATTAAAAGTGTTTATTTTGTTTCTATTAGTAAAGCACATTTGGGATGATAACCCAAAAATTAATTAAAGAATATTCAAACGAATTAAGTTTTGGGAGCTGAAATAGAATTCATTATTATAATTAGTGCCGCTTGTGAGTTCACTTCAAAAACAAATAGATGACAACCATTAAGTGATATTTATGTTTTTGAATTCATTAATTTAGAATCGTTTTCCGGCGTGAAAAGCATTTTTTGCGTTTATTAATTAATTTCACTTGAGAGCAGATTCTTATCTTTCCCAATGTTAAAACAAGAAACCTGTCATTATTATTAATTTGCATTATCAGAAGTTATAAAATATTATGATCTGAGGATCAGCTGACTGCTAGAACTTCTGAAAAACATATTGATGGGTTGTAAATAAACTACTCGACTTTTCTGATCAAATATGCTTGACTTCTCACTTTTAAAACCAATTTGATTTCTGAAAATCGCCAAAAAAGTACTACTAGAATAAAAAGCCTGTAAAAGCTGAAGCCTATACTCCGTCAATATTTAAGCAACTTATATCAATATTTTTATGTTTAGTAAGGGATAATAAAATAAAGTTATAAGGGAAAATTACTGACTAGTTTGTTAAGTTCCAATACAAAGTCCTCAGATAAATGTCCTATTTATGACATAATAAAATCACCCCTTCTCCATGTGTCAACTGTACTTGAACTTATTTCTCAGGGCTTTCCGAATTTCACAAAAACCTATCCGCTTGTCGAAATCCTCTTGTCAACCTGCACCTTATCCAGTAAGGTTCATCCTTTTAATACTCCTTGTCACCTAATACGGCGGTGGACTCGGGTTCTATTATAAATACATATATAAATAAGCCATGGGGACCTGGGACCAGCCATCGTCCCAAATCATCCCCTGATCGTCTGTGGCTCTTTTGACCTTTCTGAGATCTTCCCCTCGTGTTAGAACTAGGGATAAAAGTAGAATAAAAAGAGAGAGGGGTGGTTGGAGAGCTCTACTGATTTGGCCTTACCAACAGCTTGCTTAGGGCATCACCTTGTGAGTTGGGGGGGGGGGTGACTCCTGGGCAGAATGTGTATGTTTATATTGTATGAATTGAAATATACATAAAAAAATTCTTCCATCCCAATTTATAATCCTGTACAATCAAATTGTAATTTTTCAAATAAATATCTGATAATAGTATGTTAATCATTTAATGTAATGTAATTTAATTAATATTACAAATAATGTACAAAGAAATTAAATAACCTGGTCTAGATATTATTCATTCACATATACGACACAGACTAAGACATAAAAAGAGTTTTTTAGGGAAGAAGAAAGATTGGATGGAATAAAAAAAAAAAGAAGTTTTGGTGCTGGAGATTGGAGTGGTAGAGCAAGATAAAGTAAGATATAGCAGAGGATCAGTGGTATGTAGAAATTAATCTTACTATTATTAAAACCAGAAGAGAATGTTTACGGGGAAGTCACAAGTATACACATAATTGGTAGTGGTATTTATTTTTTATAATATTTATAAATTATAAAAATAAACAATATTGCGATCAACATAATCATTAATTATTCTATTGAACGAAAATGTGCTCTAACTCCTGGAGCTTGACTTGATGTTGACATTTTTATGTTTAATTAGTGAAAAATTAAAACCCACAAATAGAAGGTGAGCCTCATCACCTAGTGTTGTATAAGAACAATGAACTATTAACGACAGTAAAAATTTATTATATTTAGGCACTCCGCCAAATGCATGTAAATGCAGTAAGAGGAGAAATATGTAATCCAAATATTTTGTTATTTTTCTTTTTGTACATTGTATTGTTTTGTTGAGGTTTTGAAAAAAAAAAAAAAAAAAAAAAAAAAATTAAAACCCATAAATTCGGAATTGTAAATAGCTATGTCACCTTTATGTTACTTGGTGGTAAAATATACATTTCCTATACGTTTCATAGAAAAACAACTAACAGATGATATAAATTTTGACACTGCCATTCAAGACTTATCTAAAAAAACAAACAAAATGTATTTAAACAAGTTTACATTTCATTATCATGCTTATAATCTGTTTAAACAAAAAAAATTTTTTTGAATTTGCTTATTCAAGTTCAATAATTATTTTTCATCACTCTTAATTTTGATTGACTTGGGGACTACAATTAGGGACCCGTCCAAAGCTATCGGTACGCCCACCACAACCATGCAAGCATTAGAAAAAAGTGTAAGGACGAATAATATTAAAGATTTGTCAATCTAATTTAAATTCAAAGAATAAAAAAGAAGATCTCAGGTTTTAGGGGGGGGGGGAGACAACAGCTTGCTGAAAGTGAATTTTGTCGAAGCGCTTGTATGTAAGTGATGGGTCTACTTGAAATCGTCACCCCTAGCTAGCAAAGTGTGAACGGCAAGGAGATTGCCAATGTAATCCCACTCCCCGATTCTAGACGGGTGTAAGGGAGGAAATATATGCAAATATACTGCGGATAGCACTACTCAACGAATCCCATCCAATACTTATCAACCCACTTAAATGGATAATAACAGTTTTTCAGACTCGAAGCTGTGTACCGAAAAGGTTGGCACCATCACATGATACTGAAGGAGAATGAAATCAGCGTTCTCAGCCAGAAAAGAGTTCTAGAGAAGTCTGGGTTACGACAACCTTATTTCAATATGCAAAGCTCATGGAAACCTATTGAAAATAATTAAACATGTACTTATTTTTTGTGTTAAGTATGTATGAAAATGATTAAACATATTTAATGGAAGCAGGTTAATTTAAAGGGAGTGCTTTTTGGAAAAATCCCCTGTATAAGAAAACTTTTTTGTTGAAGCTGTTATCTTCAAGGTCACCCTTAGACCCTTGCACCATTATGCGATCCCTTCCCTCCTCAGCTGCATAGGTCTTTTCAAGTTCAGAGCTAACCACTCAGTCACATATGCAAGATGTTGTGCTCTCTCAGTACACGTTAGACATAAGTGTTTAGATTAGATCACTTTCCAGACGTCACAAACGTCTTATCCTTCTTTAATATTCACTTATTTGCTCCTCAAGCATATTTCTATCCAATGTTTACCATAGTTAGAAGAAGATCCACCACTTGTTGATTAAAGTTATGCTGATTAATTTTCCATTGTATAACTTTCTTATTGTTGCATCGTTTGATTTCGTATTGCTAAATCATTTCTTTAATTACCACAAATAGAAATGTAATGAAATAAAATAAAGCAACCCTAAGTTGTTGTTTTTCTATATACAAGTATTATATGCATATAATATTCTTTTTATTTATTTGGTCTAAATTAATATTAGATTTTATTTATTTCTTAGTATGTTCTTTATTATAATTAATTGGCAGCACACTATTGTATTCATTATAGATATTGTTCTTTGCCTACATCACATAGAAACCTTACAACGAACTTAACTGAAGACTATATTTTAGTTATCAGAAATTTATCGTTTAGTAACAATAAGACTTCTAAATATTACAAATACTGTCAAAAAAAACTTAAATATAATAAATTTCCACAGGTTTTTTTTCTTATCACTAGAATGAAGCTGACTCTAATATGGTAATATACTTACGAAAGCCATTGAAAAAAATCGAGCATAATGTTCCTAAAACAACTTTTACTGAATAATTAGTTGATCCAAGGATCAGTTTTTTTTACAAGGCCTGAAATTTATGGCATTAATTAAGAGAATTATTAAAAAACAACTTAATACAAACAATAACAACTTAACAAAGTATTTATAATCAAAAATATATCATTTTATTTGTTGGACAATATTTTTCACTGAAAATTAGCTTTCCAGCATACAAAAACATTGTCTATGCTAATAATATTGACCAAGCAAAACCCGTAGAAACCAGCCAAAAATACCCGATTTAAATGTTCGTACTACCTAACCATTATTTGTTTACTAAAATATCGCCTCCGAAGTCATTATTCACAAGAATAAATCAAAATCTCATATGAAATGGCTTCTTAACTAGGCCTTAAAAATTGTTGTTATTTTATTTTAAATATTGTAAAGTACATCTTTAAAATTTCTGATCAATTAAATCTGGTTTATAACTGCTACAACATAGACAACGCAAACGGATACGACTTCTACTTACTTCTTTGAAGGTAGGGCCTGACCATTTGGGTTTGAAAATAAAATTGCTTAGACATGCAAACGCATTGAAAATCTACCGCTGTAACTAACGTACATATCTGAAAACGTATTCGAAGGAACATCTCTTCGCGATGATAAATCACCTCGAAACATGTCATTGAGCCAACTCGTAAGGACACGTATATATGTATCTCGCGGGGAGGCATTCTAGGAAAGGATGTGACGTTAATTTGATCACGAGTATATGTCACTCACGCCTCATGTAAGGGGATGCAAGCGTGTATGCAATGAAGCAATCGTGTAATGCACACTGCCGCATATTGCTTGCTACCGCTGAGAACTATAGGTAACTAAGTATGATTGCCATTTGGAATCAACTAATTAACTAACCCTAATTATCACTCAATTAAGAAATTGGTCTTAATATGAAACTATTACAGAGCTGTTTCGTGTAACCACTTACCTTAGTGGCGTGAGGGTTACATGACTGGGTAATCATCACTTAAAGAAGTAAGTGATAGGTTTTTACTGAAGTTTATCGCTTAAATGAGAGGTCATATTAAGAAATTTCCACTAAACTAACCATTTGATCTTTTGCAATACAAGCCGTTCATCCTAATTCATAAAATTTAAAAATAACTGACACTTCACTATAATGGTATCATGGTGGATAAATGTTATTGGGATATTTATTATGCGTCAATACTACCATTTCATATATGATGACTGCGTTATGATAGATACTTATAGAATATTCATATAACAGTAAAAAAGAAAACACATGTTTTTATGTGCAACTATGAATAAACTATGTTTTATTTTTGTGTTATAGAAATAATACAAGTATAAAAATCAATATATAAAGCGGTAATTGAATCATTCTGATTATCTTCTCAAAATTATATCACTCTTTCAAAATATTCAATATTCAATATTCAAAATATATCTTTTCTTTGATACATTAATAGAAATTTTTTTATTTTCGTGTGTCGGGTCGTCACTAGAGGGTGCCTGATCACCCTAGCTCTGGTGACAAGTGCGGATTGTTCGAGTTTATAACCTGGACAATCGTTCCATGACGGCGTTACTATCTGACTCCATTTATGATAGGTATGTGCCACGACAATTCACTATATTCAAGAGAGGGGGTACAGAGGTTTCATAAAGAATTAGCCAAGTTTTCAGAGTTCGAGCGGAAACCACGCATCACGAGTAAAGGTCAGGAGAGACTCGCGAGTGACTGATTTTCAGGGCCAGGAGCCCTGGCTTAAGTACACTCTCCCCTTGCCTGCTGGGAGGATGCAAGGGTCTAAGCCGGTGGAGCGTCCAACGCACAGCTGTGGCGAGGAACGTGACCGCCGCCTTATTACCCGGCCAGGGGACAAGCCCTGGAGGTAGAGAGGGCCCAAAAGGGTTGTTATGTTTATGACCTGTTTCTGACCTGTGGTACCCTCACGCATCTGGCTCTTGGGCCCGGAAATAGCCCGTTTGAGGCTCAGCCTCAGGAAGGGCAAAAAAAAAAAAAAAAAAAAAGCTCTTGGGCCCGGCGGGTACCTGTCTGGCCTTTCTCGTGTGCCTTGGCTTCCGCCTTTTTTATTGCTTAACATATTTACAACGATTTATATTTGTTTATAATACATTTAGTTCATGTTATTTTACTTTTGCTTTCAATATATATGCAACAGAGTATAGGGTGATTTATCTTATGTAGTTAGCGGTCGCTACATCGTTATTTATTACTAAAATAAAACATGGCATGGTCGGTTAGTTTCTTGGCATTGTTAATTGCAAAATGGTTCATATTAAAGAATATAACTAACTTTGAACATCCAAACGCGATCTTTATGTCACCTTAGCTATTGTAATGGACGCTTCCCAGTTCCAGGATCATATTATGTGTCATATTGTACGTAATTACCATGACGCTATCACTAATGGAAAGAATATAGAAAAATAAATAAAATTAATCACGTCTTTATTTTTTTATTCAACACCCTTTGAGTTCTAAAAAAAAATGTTATAACATGGAACTTCTACTTAGAGTTGGGTTCGATATTCAACTTTGAGGTCTTCTTAATTACTAAGATAAGTGAAATTCCCCGACGTTGGGAACGCCTACGCTCTATGATTCAGGGACTAATCCTATTTAACAATGTCCAGTCGAGCAACCTACCTCTGACCTATCCTTACCCGACCATTACTCAGTATATATTAATTATACGCCAACCCGGGAGTAGATAAGATCCCTGGTTCGATCGCCGACCCTGTTGTGCTAATATTGATGGCAATTGTTATTGATAGTGGGTTCAACAGGTCGGTATTTTAACTTCTTTTTTTAAATAATGGATCAGGTTGGTGCCGGTGTGGGTTGAACCTTGATAGTTGATTTAAACAACTTTTTTCCTCAGAAAGTTTTTTCATTATATTTATAATAATTCAAGCACTTTCAATGGCAATCATCATCTGGTGCTTAGAAGTGATGCCACCTCACCGGCCGTTTCCATGCGACTCTAAATTAATAATAAATATAATAATAATCTGTGGGCAGGCGAAAGTTGTTTTAGTCAATAAACTAGTCGATTAGTTAAATTCTTGTTCTCATGATTTCTTATTTATTATTGATTATTTGGCGTTGAAACGATCTGTTGAGCTCCGATAGATGTGCTTATACGGTTTAACATCGGGTGAAATTTCCATTGTGGGGTTGTTTCTATTGTGTGAATATTTTATATACCTTGTGGTCGAGGTAGTTGTAAGTCTGATCTTGTTATTCCTTGGAGGACATACTCGAGTTTGTATGCTCTTGCAGAGTCGACAGGCGCAAACCATGTTTTATTTACAGTCGTTTCACTGCGTGAATTTCTTACAAACGTTGTGTTCTTTGAATTGTAAGGTTGTGTTGGTCAATATTTCGTTATGTGAGTCAGATGAAGGGAGAAGTCTTTGCTAGAGATACGTTAACATATCCACATAACGTTTTCCTATATTTTACTTGTCGCTGTTGTTTGGCTTATGTTGCATGTTTACGTATACAATCTATTCATTTTCATTCCTATTTATCAACATATTCAGATGTATCAATTGTACCGTTTATCTATTTTATTTATATCGTATGATTACATACTATGTTGTTTGTTTGAGCTAATAACATCATCGTTAAAGTGATAGTTAAGGTTTTAATGATACAATTGCCTTATTTTATTTTGTCTTACTATTAAGTTCGTCACTCGTCCCTAAATAATTGAAATTTTAATAATTGGTATTGTTAAGCTTTTATCCTCAAGCATTCATGTCATATTAGGTATACGTGTTAACGCAATCATATAATAAATTCAATAGCTGCAGTGGGCTTATTCCATAACTCAAAGTATTATTACTGAAATACCCTGACTATTTGGGCTCTTTCAGGTGTAAGATGAAATCCTTCACAATAATGAGAACGCCCATTAGCGCAGTACTCGTGACCCTCCCATCAAATTGGTCCCAAAATAGGGGGGGGGGGTTAGCATCACTTCTTAATAAGCACAAATTAGAAATCCCGAATTGTATGGCTATCTCAGAAAAATTATCAGGATTACACACGACGGTAACAGTGGTCTAGTGGTTAACATTCTGACTTCTAACTGCAGATACTCAGGATTCGATCACCGGCTCGCCCAGTGATTGGGTTCTTTTGGTTTGGTTGGGGTCAGCTCAGCCTTGTGAGGATAAATGATTAGCTACTTGAACCAAAAAAATGGTGAATCCGAGAAAACCAAATTTGAGGCTGGAAGGATTAGACGCTTAGTGCTGGTCATTAGTATGTTAACGCCGCCTACCAACTACATACTTCGGTCGTCCCTTACCTCTAACAACTGTAATTATATGATGAAAGTCTATCATATTATCTATTCACTATTCTAAATAAATTATATGGAAATCTAACATATTGTTTTCTATTCTCTACTTTAAATAAATTGTATAAAAATCTAACATTTTTTTTAGAATTCTAAGCTGATGTTGCGAAGAT
This sequence comes from Acanthosoma haemorrhoidale, assembly GCA_930367205.1. NCBI lineage: Eukaryota > Metazoa > Arthropoda > Insecta > Hemiptera > Acanthosomatidae > Acanthosoma > Acanthosoma haemorrhoidale. The sequence goes on along the minus strand of OV884015.1, from coordinate 43,629,179 downwards.
TATTTCCATTCATCATTTTTAATAAAATAATTGGTGTTTGGATCGGTTAAGTGCTCTACAGTTGCACCATTGAGTGGTGTCAAGCCAAGAAAGACAGAATCAAGTGGACAAGGGACGATCATGTGTGTCTGTCCGACTTCATTGTATTTTGTCTCCGGCTCTGTGGACTGGAATCCATTTTTTTTTTAAATGATACTCCACTCTGTTAAACCTACAGTACAAGTGGCCAGGGCCTATTCAGTTTTTCGAGTCGCTGCGACCCAATTCCACCGCGGACAATGATTAACATGTCACCACCATGAGACAAAAAAAAAAAGTGGTCCATTGCCATTGACAAACATATCTTATCATATAAACTACTGAACCCACCCTCAACGTTACGAAGTGACCTCCTGCAAGTTCGTCATGACTGGGTTCTGTCTCTCTTGGATCCTATATCGGGTAGCGGTTCCTTGACTAATTCATAGGAAAGCCTAATATTTGGGTTGTAATACGAAATGCATATCTTTTACAGAAATAATCATTTAACAGAACAATCTTCTTCAAGAAAATAAAACAATATTGCTGCAACTTGCAAAAGCTTTTTTTTTTATTTATTTTTTTTTTTTTCAGGTTCTTAATTCTTATACTTCGATTTTAAATACTGCATATTATAATATTATTTGCCACAAAAATAAGGATTATGATTAGACACATAGAAAGGAAGGTCGAAGTTTTCATTGAGTATTTATTTTATTAAGTAATCATGTTGAAAATATAGTTTATTGGGATGCTGGACTATTATTTAATATTGCCTTCACATGTGACCGTTTTAGAACCAAACAAATTTGATAATATTCTACAAAATTAACTAGCGATTGTGACTAAGTATGTGTGACAGCACTAACTTTTGAGTACGTTTGTGGAGTGACATTACTAACGCTAGACGCCCCAACAGCTTTAAGCCAAAATATTTTTATTTTAAAGTATCCCTTATGAGGTTATGTTCACACAACCTTTGGCTCCATACTTGTGAACGACAGGTTAAGTAACAGTTATGATGTGAAGAGTTCCTTAAGTAAGAATGTTAATAATTCCACGGGGTGTTTCAATCTTTCTCGTTGTCGGGCTCCCACGGGGCACGAAAGTGAGTATTGTTAATACACTTAATACTAATTAAGTAAGTTTGTCTTTACGATTCGGGCGAAATGCCAAATCGTGTGAACGGGGATCACGACTCTTCTTTTCACGAACGGCTTCAAGCGCAAAGCGTGGGAACTCGGAATAGTGGGATTTTCATTTACTTTCTTGTCATTTACAGTTCATACGTATTGAAACGAGTCAGTTTATATCTGAGTTTTGTAGTCAAAAGTGATTGAAGGATACCGAACACGAGGTCGACAATTTTTAGTGTCGTGTGTCGTGATTTAGCGATTGTATAATATCGATATTACTTTTACTAAAATTACCACTCCAATAAAAAAAAAACAGGAACACTCATGATAGCTGTGGGAGCTTTAATTAGGATTATTCTGCCCAAAACCGTTCCACTGTAGAGTAATGATGAACGTTAAACGTTGAATTAATATTACACGGACAAACACCATAAAAAAAAAATTGGTATACATCCCACTATTATTAGTTACTTATCCAGTTATTATTAGTTAGGACTCTATTCCCAAATATCTATTTATGGCTCTACCAACTGCACGCTGGAACGATCTTCCTAATTTGAATCCTTAATGGCCCATGCCTTAACATTAGCAAACTTGCTCTCGGAAAATTAATTTAGGTGTCACACCGTGTCCTTTCTGTCAGCTCCGTGCCCACCGTGTACTAGGCTTACAGACACCGTTAGAGCTTAGCCAAAGACGATTCATACAAGGATCCTGTACAGGCTAGCCCATTTGGTAAAGCCCCGACTGGATATTTCGAAGTTACAGGATCCAATATCCAATCCCACATATATATTCGTTTCATCTGTGTAATTATTAAAAGGAAATCTTTAGTAAAAGTAATAAATCTTTAGTAAAAGTAATAAATCTTTAGTAGTAAATGTGTCCTCCGGCCAGCTCTGATGTACGGTGCCCCGCTATTTACCCACTCGACTGACAATACAGCCAAATGTCTCCAACATTTCCAGAATCATGCGAAAATTGGTACGACATACCTCTCTCCAGAGGTTAAAGAACGCTGACCTGCTCTCGTTGCTTGGTGTGCCGTCGGTGGGTGAGTTTATCCGCCGGAGACACATCAAGTTTTTTGACTTGTTGCAGCACCTAACCAACCCAGTGTTTAACACTGTGGCCCCCACCACCCCTCCCACATCGATCTCAACAGACTGTCGGGGAAAAATTAAGTTAAGAATTAGTATGTAAGTTAGTTTTAAGTTTGATCAAAAAGGTGAGCCCTATAACCTTTATTAGTCAGTTTAGTCCATTCACGTATAATGTATATCATTATACTTCATTATATAATTACATACATGATGTAGCGATGCTACAGGAAATACAAAAATAATTTCTAAATAGATTCCCCTGGGGATCTATAATTGTATATAATTATCTGTAAATTTAAAGGGGATATGAAATAAAAAATAATTATTAATAGAGAAAAATATTACTATGGTTGAAATCATAAAAATAAAAGTGATCCTGGAAGATAAATAAAATGGCAAGATCTAAGTTGTTAGAGTAAAAATAAGATAGAATTGGAATACACCTTACAATAAAAAGTACGAAAATATGTATGTACGAACGGAGTTCGTAATTAAAGACATTTATTCATCCTAATTGAAAAACATTTAACCAAATAATGAAATTGATTATGTAAGAAATTAATGTTCATAATTGTGTGTTTACCTATTACTATTGATCTGGGAACTACTCTCGATCGGTAAAAAAACTTCAAACACGGTCATGTTCGTTCACTTCAAATTTAAATTCAACGATATACATAGATTGATTGTGTATGATCACAAAGTGAAAGCTTGAAGTTAAAGGTTGATAATAGTTAGTACTAGTAGTAAGAAATAGCAATAAAACAAAACTTTTTTATTTCAATCAAAAATTACATTAAAACTAGTTTATTGATTTGAAAATTAAACATAAATAAGGCATTATATTCGTGTTACAGGTTAACTTATAATTATTACTGATTAACAGGCAGAAAATATATACTTACTTCCCCAATGATTTAGACTTCCTAAGATTCGGGCCCAGCGTGTATCAACAACATTTAGAATATGTAAAGGACTAAATAAAGTGAAACTGCCTCGCTGTATAAAATCAATTGTTCTAAATCTCAACTTAAATCATTAAAAAAAATGGTTGATTCACGCGAGAGAGAAGGGAAAAACGATAAGCCACAAATGAAATTAATTATTAATAATAAGACCCCACTATGTGAGACACGTTAAGCTAAGTTAAAGAAACAGATAATAAGGTAAAACGTTTTTAGAGCGATTCAGACCTTCAAATTGTTATAAAGTTCATGTTTCGTAATAAACTGGAAAACTTAGAAATAAATAAGAAATGCTCATGTAACAGGTCGAAATAAAAGGAAAAGATCATCAAAGTTATTATTCATTAATGCCGATATAAAAGTAACCCAACATATTGTGTTATATTACAGGATGTGGAAGCAGATAATATTTTTTTAAATAATAGCGCATAACATCATTCTATATTATTTATTGATTTATCTGTTCATCATTTTGTTGTGAGGGTTAATAAGTTAATGCTGGGTTTATTATCACCATTTTGGGCAAATTTCAAATTATAGAGATCGTAAATTTTAGAAACTCTGGTTATTCTGTCAGTTATAAAAATTTTTGGGTGAAACTGGCTGTACTACTATTGTGTCCCCCGATGTAGCTGGTCCAGCCGACTTATAAATTTCGTCTCCCCAATAAAGATACTGGTCAAAGCGACTGATTCTCTGATAAGAGTTTCCTCATTAAGTCCTTAGACACTATCTAAAAGACGTTCAGAAAGAGGGACGAGCCATAAGATGCCAGTTGGGGAGAGGGGACTTCCCCAGAGTATTTCGAGAGGGCAGCAGTATTTTTGCCCGTAGTGCGGGAGTGTAACGCTTCATACAAACAATATCAACATATTCTCAATAAAACAAGTAAATACTAAAAAATATAACTGAGAAGAGATTCTTTATGACCTCGTCTTTCTAACTAGAGAGCTTAGAGGAAAAAAAAAAAAATTATGAACGCGTCATCTCCAAAACCGAAATAGAACCTACGGAGAATACTAGAGAGAATGAATACGACCACTTGAACTAAAGGAGGAGTGTTAGCTGCTGCAATGCTCATCAGCGAGGTGGTTATACTGGAGCCTCAACAAACACAGAGTAAAATAAACGTTTCTAAACCATCATCCCCCCCCCCTAAATCCAACATGTGACAAAGCCCACTTCACATCAGTAGCAATAGTGACCAACGTGTATTAGCACCTTCTGTTTGTCGCTTTTATATCATTCCCGATTCTTTCTATAACGTAAAAAAAAAACTTCTTGCTATGATTATAATCTATAATTTTAAGTGTTGTAAAACGGTCCTAGCATCTTGTTGTTTTGAAGGTTCTGGGTTTTTTTTTTTTTTTTAATCAGAAACCCTATGGTATTCACTCGTCTGTAGGTTTTTCTGTTTGTTTGTAATGGTCTTTGTAATTTTACACAAAAGGGAGAACAGATCCATAATTTTGAGTAGACTACTAAATTATATGTTAAATAGTATTTCGTTTCTTCAATCTATATACGTAAGAAGTCAATAAAAGCTTCATTAAACTCGTGTTCACAACTTCGTTGTTCCTCCTAACATGGACACTACATCCCTTAATACACATTAACGTACTGCCTGTACGTGATCGTCTGTGAAAATTTGCATAATTTCTTTCCCTTAAGAAATGTCCATAAATGATGAGCATAATAATTTGTGTATGTGAGTAAATAGCCACTTACTTTTTGGGCGATCAGCTTATGCTGGTGTTATATGAAATCCATTCAGAATCAACTTTAAGTTGATAAAAAAAAACAAAAAAACTGATGCGATGCTCATTCAGGATAAATAATAAGTAGCCTTAGTCCTTGATTATTTATCGTGCTCATCATTAGGTATTTATTTAAATTAGCAAAAGAATGAACCCATTTAACATAAATATGTTTCCCACCATGACCCCAATTTCTTCTCAGAAAGGAATTCTGCGTTGATCAATGGAAGAATATCTGTATTGGACAGCAATAATAAGATAAATAATGAAGAAATTCATTATATATTCGTGATATTACAGAAAAGTAATTGATGCTTACTGCAGCACAATTCCATAGTTGTGACAGACGTGGATTATTTTTACTGTGTCCAATACTAGAACCTCTTTCTAGGGTTTGGGACCTTTTTCCCGCCATCAAACATGTCAGAATCATGTTTTGACCTGCAACACCCGGTTAGTTAAATATTGGTATAAAAATTGAAGGATATGTGTCCAGACGGCCAGCTCCGATTTTCATCATTGCTTTCAGACAGATTCATCGCTTTGCCGCTACTTTTATTGGCTCATCGCCGTTCTTGTCTTAACAGGGTGTTATGTTTGAACCTTCACCAGATGCTAAGTCCAGTTATTGTCAACTTCCAGTTATTGTCTACTTCCAGGAAGTAACCTTTAAATTCTTCTAATTGCATTTCTTTTACAAAAGAGTGTGGAACCCTAATAGCCAACGTCACTTCATCTGAATCTCATCGTGTGCACATAGACATAATTTATAGACAATTCTCTTTACACCATTCACTGTGTATGTAATGGGACCTATGAATATTTGTTCTTTTGTCTTTTTTAATGGTTCAAGAAGAACTTTATTTGCTTGTCCTTTCTAAGATATTTAATATTTAGATTAAAATTTCAACTAATTTAATTCAACCATTGGGGACGTTCACCCATTTACCATTTCTTGCTTCGAAATGTTAATTATTTCTGCCTTTCTCAGAGCTGCTGGCTAAATCATAAGTTTAAGATCCAATTACAAGCCTTTAGGTATTTCCTAGATGGATGTTTTATGGTCTTGTGGCTATTAGGTACGAACCAAGGAATTCCTTTTTAATAGGTCTACATATACCTTCAAAAGAGGTATTAAAGGTAAATCTATGTTTGCTGTTTTGTTCATTCTTTTATTTTCTTTACTTTTGGCTGATTGACTCAATAAAATTGGAAATCATTTATTGGAACACAAAAAAAATTGTATCTTAATCAATAATATATCACACTCTTATATGCTGAGTTGTTGACAAAATAGTTATGATAATAAAACATCTTTATTCAAATGAAACAATTTAACATTCAAGCAGAACAACGAATTATTTGGTTAAAAATAAAACTTCTTGAAATTAAATATTAATTCCAAAAATATTGTATAACAACCTAAAAAAAGTATTATACTCTTTTATGTGCTGTTTGGCATAAATGAGATCTCTCCCACATCGTAATTCCAAAATGACGCTAAAATTATTTTAAACAAACAACAATTGGCATCACGGTATATTCAAAATTAAATAGATGAAAAACATCATATAATTCATAAATCAAGTAAAAATTATGAATATGGGAGATTTCTGTGAATAACTACCGATTGCCAACAAAATGTATACAATTGTTGAATTATATGGTAACAAACAAATACACTATATTTTTCACAACAACTCATTAAAAAATGTTCGGAAGATATATAAAATTTATTAAAATATGGAAGAAGCCCCTTTTTCTTGGAAGGGACTTAGTCAGAAAATTCTCTTATCGCAGTATTAAATATTATAATGCTCATAATAAAAGTCCGGGTCTTTTTAATACCACTCGATGGAAAAAAATATATATATAATTCGTTGTAGATTCACGATAAAACCTTCAATCAGACATTGGGCATAGGGGGGGGGGGGGGTAATTCTTTCTAGCTTCGCTTGCAATACGATGGATGTCTCCGTTTCCAATTGGAGCCGGTGAGGTAAAATCATTTCATAAATATCACAGGTTATTTCTTTCAGTTCCAAATGGTGAAATCCGTTTGTATAAATTAATGTGGTGACAGCCGAAAATATTAAGGTATATCACAATTTTTTGTATGAAAACACTGCGGCTCCTAGCAAACACTTATAACAATATTGTTGTTGCCAGTGTTGTATGAATGTATACCTTATGGAATAATAAAACTTCTCTCCTCAGCATAATTAATTCATACCCGAAACTTTTCGACTCCAGGGTTTAGAGTGATGAGATAATTTTCTTAAAATTAAAAAGTTTGTTTATTAATTATCAATCTCACCCAGATGGCTTAGTTCAAAATAAATACATAAACACAACGGGGGGGGGGGGTTGACTGGTTAAGACAGGTATGAACTGTAAATGGGCTGTGAAATGAGTCGCAGTCGGCTGATCTGTTATGTCTGATTGATTTACTCGCAGGGGGTAATGTTTTCTCCCGCTCTCCAAGGAAAATGTAAATGAATGCGAACATGGTATAAAGATTATATCTTTATTTTGATGAATATCAACGGAAAAAGCACTGAAAAATCGAGGTTTAGAAGAAGTGGCATGTGCCGAGAATACTGTGATCTTTCGAATGCAGTGGTGAAGGGTCTAGAAACAATTTTTTTTTCTGAGTGAGGTATACTCTAAAGAAGTCTTCAAAACACGGAAGACGTATGCATAATACAAAATACAGAGGAAAGACACAATTTAACGCATCGATAAATAATGTCAGTATCCCAGTTACAGTACATACAAAGTCAGCATACTAATGTAGAATTATCATAATCGTGTTAACTTTTCTTCGATATGTGAGTATCGGATTAGGGAACCTTCACGTTCTAATTACCTTTTTATCATCGGTCTGTTCCGAATCGATACAAAAGGGCCATTCCCCGAAATATATTAAAAGCTTGTATTGATCATTCAATTTGTACATCTTTACACACACATAAATATTGTACTTAGTTACATCAATTAGTTCATATAAGGAATGATTTACTAGTTTCAAAAAAGTAATGGATTTTTCAGGAAAATGTATTCGTAAGTGTAAATTATTACTAATAGATGACGCTACGATGATGACTAATGATGATAATTTACTACAGTTTCAACGATTATTTTTAGTGAGCTCAAAAATCATATTTGCCTAGATGTTAATAGTTGATGACGTAGAAAAGGACAGACCGGCCTTACTGGTACAATTAACAAGTCTGATGAAGGCCAATAAGAACTCAGACCATCAGGCCAAAAAAAAATGAATGATTAGGAATTTCGAAAACGGTTTTTAGAACCAAAAATATCGCTCTTTGTTTAAACCGAATATAGCATTTTAGAATTAAAGTTATTTCTATTTTTTTTTATTATGTATATCAAAGATGCTTTGGATTATGATTATTATAAAAATTACGCTCATTCTTAGATCAACTATTATACTGCAATAGTATTAATGTCTCACGTAATCTTTATGATGTGGTTTTTACCCGAAGTACGAGTTTGGGTAAGCCTTTCGGAAAATCTTTCACAGTTAAGCTGTTAAAGTGTATTCCTTTTTCAGATATATATATATATATATATATATATATATATCGTATATGTAAAAACATAACAAAGACTTGTCGACCTTTACACCCACTTTAACTCCATTTATGAGCTCACGCTTACTTGGAGTAAGTGAAAACCTGTTGTAGCGTAGCACTAAATATATGTAAATCACCCTACACTCGGGTTAGTAATGTATTATAATATAATGTAAATCTTGTAAGCTTCTTTGGAATAAGTCAGGGTCGCGGCACGTGGTAGGAAGCAGGCAGACATACGGGCACCGACAGACGGCAATAAACCAAGAGAATTAGCCACCTGACTGCCATATAACCTAGGGCAAGGACACTTACCCCTATTAGAATAGACCTTCAGTCCCTGCTAGCAACCATAAAAAACACACCCTTCTATCCCAACGGCCATATAACTAAGTGGTCACGTATCGTAAAACATACCCCTGTCAGCAACTGCACCTCTCACGAGGTAGGGGAGATGGTATAAAAAGGCCAGGAAATAAGGACTGACCCTACTCTCTCTCTGCTGTCCTATGAGTCGCCACGCTGTCTCACAGTCTCGAGACCACCTGCCGCCTCAGCCTACCAGACTGCCGTGCCCCGTTTGAACTCTGAACCGGTATTATCTTTTATGCTACCTCTCTACCTTTTTCTTTTGAACATAGTGTCTTGTCGGGACACATTCCTATCAATAAATGGAGTCAGATATTAAAATGCCGACATGGAACAATGGTCCATGTTATAAACTACATCAATCCGCACTTGTCACCAGGGCTAGAGTGATCAGACACTCCCCTAGTGACGCCCCCGACACCTGTCGATTGGAAAATATAGCTGGAAGTTGTTACTAAAATACCTGAGGGTCAAGCTCAAGCTAGCTCAAGGGAACTAATGTTCAATTCAATCCTCATTCAACGTAAATAGTGTTTATCGATATTTATCTATTCAATATGTTATTTGTGTTTAATTACTATTATTTATTGATTAGATATTCAGCAGAATGTTATGCAGGAAAAATCTTTAATTCGGTGGTAATCTTAACATGATGGTTTCAAACTTATGGAGCCTAGCTCAGTTATTTCCCTTTCGATACGCTGCTAATGTATTTATTTTTGTTTAATATAACTTCATATTTTTAAAGAAAGCTTTGTAGTGAGGCTTTGCAAATCATTTTAATAAATTTTGTGTACATGTGTTTGCTGACTCTGAAAAAAAATTAAAAAAAAAAAGGGATGTTCTTTATATTAAAAATCTCTTCTTGCGGTCATGAAGCAGGTGCCCAATTCATCTTTAATTTAAAACCATCAAGAAGTATCTTTTACTCTGCTTGAGTTTTGATCTTAGAGAGCAATAGAGTTTTTTTCTTCTCCATTAGGTTTCCTTTTCTTAATTTTTTTAATCTCTGAGTACACTTTCTTCTGATCAGTGTACTCCTCAGCAAATCTTATTCATTTTCTCTCTTGGCCCTAATCTATCCTAAAGACATAAGAAATCCTAAGACATAAGTTTCGTAAGACTTGTTAATTTCTGTGCCAGACACTTTTCCATCAGGAGAAGGGGATTGTTTATTCTTAATTTATTGCCGTTTTTGATTAAATTCCCATCTGATTAGAGTTTGTAGAACCATGAGCTTTATGAGCTTATAGAGATGGTGTCTTTTTTGTTTTTCTGTTAAAATAGCTTGCTATATTGTAGAGAAAAACCTGGGTAGGCTTTCAACAGCCTTCATTCCTTTAAAACTCAAAGATTACTATGTATGAAAAAGATGGGAAATATGTCCGACTGTTTTTAAAAAACGGAAACCGTTGGCAATCGAGATGTATGCCAGTGAAAAAATATGATTAAAATTGAGAAACGCTATCTTCAAGGTGGGTTTTTTATTCATTCATCCGGAGAAGCATCAACACCTCAACTTTTCCGGTTCATAGTCTAATTTCGTTCAAGATATTAGACTATTAAAATAATTATTAAAATTAATAATTATATTAATTAATACTTAAAATAAGCTATTAAAATATTACACACTGAAACTTAAATGATCCCGCTGTTCCGATTAAAGATATATTTAGCGACTGAATAATTTAACTGTCCAATCAATTCATTTCTTATAATTTGTGAAGAATAAGCATAATATATATATATTAATTAGAGGACAATAACACAAATCGAAATGAATAGTTGGGCTTTGGTAAAAGTTATTTCACAAAGCCTTCCTACACTGTCAAAAAACATTTTAATTCAAGAAAAAATACCAGGCTGGTATTTATAGATTTAGAAAAAGCGTCTGACACTGAATGAAACGAACGTTTAATATATAAATTAAACTGTAGCGACCGCTAACTACATAAAATAAATCACCCTATACTCTGTTGTATATGTATTGTAAATTGGTTATAATATGTAGTTATTTAAACAAATGTAAATAATATTACCAAACCATATGTCATATCAGTGTAAATATTGTAAACAATAAGTAAACAGTAAAAGATGCAGCTACAATACCAGCTCAGAGGTAGGGGTCAGGTATAAAGGGCGCTAGACCTTTGTTGAGGAGGGGCTGGGTCCTGGACTAGAACATTCGAGCTTCATCCAGGCCTGCAACGCACCCGCATGGTGCACCCGGCCGGAATAAAACCTTGCCTCATTGGCTGGACGCAATTGGCCAGAATAATACCCCAGCCCATTGGCTACTTGGGGCTATATATACCCCCTAGTTTTAGCAGACAATTCATTCTAACAACGGCTCTCTGGACTGGTACTTGCAGCTGCACTGATGTTTCTAGATTCCACCTTCTCATTTACGAAAACCTCTGCATCTCTCTTTCCTATGTTTTAGACCAGGCTTGTCAGACCCCACACTTTCCTAGTGGGATTCTCTGCCTTCGTCTCGCTAAAACTAGCACCTCCTTGGAAGAGATTTCTTCCTTGCGGATGACGGTCACCTATGCCCCAACGAACTTTACCTAGCAATGTCTCCCCTAGCGATCCAGACTGCTTCTCTCCGGTTCACACTCGCCTTTGGGATCCGGAAGGTTTTCACCTACCCTCAGATACCGAGTGTGAATTCGTAGTTATTCGAAGACCACATAAACTACATATAATACCTACCCTATACCTCTACTCCTGAACATAGTGCACTGTCGGGGCACATACCTATCAGATATGGAGTCAGATAGTAGAGTAGTAATACTCGTCATGAAGCAATTGTCCAGGTCATAGCCTAATCAACCCTCACTTCGTCACCATGGCTAGAGTAACTAGGCAACCCCTCGTGACGACCCGACATAAACCATTATAAAGTATCCAGTTACTTAATTAAACTCAGAAATTCTTGTGTGACAGAAATATCCTTCCGCGTTAACATTAATAGTGCGGGTCCTACTAAAACCCTAATTTATGTGGGGCTGTCACAGGGGTCGGTCATCTCACCAAATTTATTCAATATCTATATTAATGAATTTATCTCCATTGAATCAGTAGGCTTTTGTAAGCTCACTAACGATACGGTTTTGGTTACATCTAGTTACAGCGGTGCAAAACGGTTACTCGAAGAATCCATAACCAATGCAAATGAGTTCTTCCACCGATGGAAATTAAAACTTAAGATTGAAAAAAAAAGGGAAGCGATTTTATTCACTAAAAGTCGGTCCAAATTATCCGCTTGACATAATTTAGGAAACATTGAAGCTAAATTATCCAAGACTGTTAAACTCTGAGGTGTACTTTTCGTTAAAGCCTAACCTTTTACCTTATATAAATTCCTTTAGAGCAAAAGGCAAGGCCATCCCATTGCTATTTCCATTCCTTTGAAAAACATGTAAAAGTGCTTATAAAATTTAATGTTTAGTTTATGAAATGGTTTCCAGATCTCTATAGAGCTATACATAACCATCCTTTATTATGCCATGTACTATATGATCTTTCTTAAACTACTGAGAACACAGTTGATAATAACATAAGATAAGATGTAACGTAAAATTCTGTTAGCCTAAAAAAAAAAAAATCTACTTTGAATAGTGTTGTTAACATTCAGAAGCTAATTTGGGCAATGATATAGTTAACTCGATGGTTCACCAGTTGATGACTGACGAAGTTTGAGTGGGAACCCTTTCATTCTTACGGTTCAGCAACTTGACAGTTGATAACCAAGCTGAAGTTTGCCTGAATTAGAGAGATCAAACATACTATTTCATGTAAGGACAAAGGTTTAGCATTTCAAAGTAACTTTTCCCAATATAATTCTCTACGAGTAAGTGTCAATAGGCATTATTAGTACCGTATGTTGAACTAATAGCAGCACCGTAGTACATGTTCAGGTTTCATTTTCCTTTTAACGCCATAGTTAAGCAAATCTAATTGAAGCATAATTAATTAAAACAACGTTTGGCTGACAGTCGTTGAGGTTGCATCTCTTCTAAGCACCTAAATTTGATAAATGTTTAAGCCATCGAAAGAGATTGCACTTTTAAAAATTATAAATAATATGTGGGCAGATTAACGTTTTTTCAATTAATTATCAAGGTTAAACCCACTCCAGCAAATACTCCAATGATAATAGAAGCATCTTAGCATGAATAAAACATACTTTTGTCCAGTCATATTTCTAACATTTTGTCATAAATGCTTTCAAGAATAATATGATCATTTGGTTCAACATCACGTGAATAATTTCTTGCGTAGAATGTGCCACTGACTATATATTACATTTGCATTAGATTCATAATGTTTTGTCCAAAACATTCTCGAATGAACCGTTTTTAATCTCAGTTGAAATGGCTTGGTCCATCTTCCAAAATTCTACCTTCACACTCCTTTTTTAACCAACAACCTTCATATTTTTTTAACAGTAATGCAGTTCATGTACGCCAAACGCGCTCCCAAAAGTTCATCCTATGTCCTTACCTCCCATAGAACTACAATACTATCCCTTCGACGTATTTCAATATCCTTCTGGAATTCTCTTTACCCCTCCAACGCTCCCTGATTTCATGTTTCAAAACAAGTTCAGTTATTTATATTACATACATACTAGTGTAAATGACCTTAGCAAGCGCTAAAACCTGGTACTACTTCTCTATGACACCAAACATTCTCCAGCTCAAAGATGGTAAATCAAGGCACGGTTGTGTCAAACTTACTGAATACCTTTGAACACACAATGTACATATACGTCATAATCTAAATGTAAAAAATCTTTTTGATAAAGCAGCAAAATAACGTGAGCTGAAAATGAACTGCATTTATATGTAGGTGACTGCATATTTTTTATTGAATTTGAAATGCACTCGAAGCTAAAATATGAAAGAGTAATTGGGCTCACCCATGAGTTTATAAAACTTGATAGAATTTAATCCAACGATTTTTGCCAACGATTGTTTATTGCCAATCGATGTTGGAAAGGTGAAGGGTAGATGTTGATGTTGAAAACTGAGTTCACCAAGTGGTTCAGTAAATCAAAAAACATGACATTTCTCCGGTGTACGAAGTTATCAAGCTTATAGCTTTCTTCAGCAGGTTGTCACTAGGCTTCTAAATAGTCACATTCGAGTTAAACCAAAAAACTATCCATAACAGTTTTGTGCAGTGAACAGAAAAAGTGAAGCAAGTCACCTACCAAGTACCCTCCAGTGAGCTTACCTCTATTGTGCCACAGAGGTTTAGCATTAGACTTAAAATATTAAGATGCAATTTTATGTGCGATATAAATACTAATGGTAGTAAAACGTATGTTAGTATGTTAATGCGATGACAACAAATAATAAATAAATCGTTTCATCATAAAAATATACCTAGTTATTGTCCCAAATCTATTGATTGAAAAATAGTAAACATATTTTTTCCAACTCATATAGACGTAAGTTAACAATGGTTTCTCATCCACACTTGTTTTTTTATCGGTTGTGCTTTATTTTGTGAAGAAAAATTCCTTTTTAATGGCCCTTCAAAGAGTGAAGTTTCAAATAACTCCGTTACAAAGTTGGGGAAACTCGTTTCGAGTTATAAATTGTATAAGAGGAGCTCAATCCGTGCCGAGAACAACCACTGAAATTTCTGTAAATAACAGGTAATCTCCATGATTTGTCTTTTACGTGCACTTTTGGTTTATTATTGTAGCATATTATTTGTTTGATAATATTAGTTTATTTATACCTGCTTACGTGTTATATTACGTTCTAACATTATGGTGACGTTTTATAAAATTACAACATTTATCAGATAAACTACAGTCCAATATTAATTAATATGTTTTATTCATTTTTATTCCCTTGAAGTCATTTAAATTTAGACAATCTCGTAGCCTATTTTATAACAACATTAGGGGATCTCACATAAAACAATTAAGCGTTTCTGAAAACAAGAAAAAGTATAATCACTTATTTTTTTAATTAACTTTTATGACTACAAACGATCCATATAACATCCTATAACCCCCCTTGAATGACCTTTATCTGAAAATATTAGTCAGGTTAAAAATGCCCATTCGTACACCCATTCTATTTTATTTTGATTACTTTAAGCTATACGATTGGTCAACACTCATAGAGATGTCCTTTAATTCAGTGTTCTGAAATTGAAAATAAATTGAATAGTGCCATCGGGAATTGATCCTGTGTTTCCACATCAATGATTACTAAATTTATCCCACTTGAGCTTCTCGGTCACGTATTAATCATGTTAAAAACGTATATTTATATAGATATAAAGATATGTATATATTGAACTGCAAACGAAATTAGTATGTTGCCTATTTGCTCTTTGAAAGTTAATAACATTATATTACAATTAATTAAAATAATGATATAATTATAATACATAGCTATTCGGGAGGTCAGTTTGTGGCGTACATGCCTCAATGTAATAAATGTTAAATTATTATACATAACATTCCTGGAGATAATAATACCAGGATCGTAATAACACCAGCCACAAATGTGATGATGCGGAGTAATTTGTGGTTCTAAAAAACATTTTATTTGGAAAATAAATAATTATTTTCAATAACATACTGCAGTAATTGCTTACTGAGTTAACAGAACAAAATACTATTTACTCAAATGTTGCCAGTATTCGACGTCTTCAATATTCTTGAGTTAGGCATCTGAAAGGGTGGACGCTGTCACTGGTTGGTGGAACTCATCGAAACTAGAGACAGGGCTGATGTTTGCACACCAAGAAGTTATCCCCAGTCCGTTTCTTTATTGTCACTGGGGTCGGTCCCTTACTCCTCCCTCATCCAGGTATTAGTTTATTGTATTTGTTGCCTTTTGGCATGTCTGTGTTGGTTATAGGTGTCTCATTCCTGTAGGCTTCATCTTTCCGCTAGGTCTAGGCATTAACCAACCTGGGTCAGCTACCTTTGTTTACTTTGCCGTTTTTCCTAGGCTGACTGGGGTTTACTTCCCTGCTATTACCTGGTTAATTAACCATATATTCACATTTGGTAGACTTCCTTCGTGTGTCTTTTCGATTTATGACGTGCCAAATTTCGTCACCTTAATGATCATGACTGATATAAGGGGGCCTGTAAGAATTATCGGTCCAACAACTAGGCCATGTCCCTTTTTGTCATCCTATGCGTTGTATCTTTTTCAAGCTACTGTTCCTCATTTAACATACCTTACCTCCTACGGAAGTGAAGAATTGGGCTCCATTTAGTGGTTTCAAGCTCAAGGAAATTTTTCTCGTTTCAAGGTATAAAATCTTAGTTTGATGAATGCTTCCCATTCTACCTATAAGTGGAGATTGTGTGAGATGCCTTGCTCCAAAGTATTCGTAACTTGAAAATTTGTTTTTTCAATCTATGTAAGTGGGTGAAAATATTTTTTTGACAACCTGAGTGTTTTTAAGTTGCTCGATTTGGGTACTGAGAACTTGCTTAAATGCGGTCAATTATTTTTGTTTAACTTATCCTGACTATCCCTGAATAGAAAAAGGATAGTTTTTTATGAGTTTGGGGTTGAGCAGCTTGAGGAGCAAAAATATATTGTAAAAAACCGAGTCCCACCTCTCACGAATCATTTCTTATTTATTATTACGAATTATTTCTTCGAATCATTAAATCATTTCTATAGCAAACATTGATATTTCTTCATTATCCATGTTTTACCAAACTGAGTCAAAATTCGGTAATTTTCATTTATTTAACAACTAACAGATTTCAAAAACGATTAATTTGAATCCTGTGTGGTGTATGCAGGAGTAATATAAAATTATCTAATTTATCATCCAAAAACTTTATTAATTTACGAAGTGATTTTCTTTTGGGAGACATGGTACTTGGTAACGCTCAAAAACTGCAGGAAATATGTGAAATGTGGATTAAATAAATGTGCACGATTGACTAATCAAACCTACGCTGCTAGGGAGTGAGGGTGTCGTAGTAAGAAACGGACAATTGACTAAAAAATAGTTTATTAAATATACAGATACAAAACAAATACAGAATATATTCTAAAGTTCTTTCTAGCTCAATCCCAATATATTTCATCAAGTGACAATATTTTAAACGCTAGCTAATATTCACTTATAATTTTTTCTGTCCTTCCATTCTTCCAATATATTTTCCATTCGAGTTTAAGACTTTTCCTTTCACACTATTTCTTTCTGCGTTCATTTGAATATTGTTAAGAATCTTTCAGAGACAGGTGTCCCAGTCGGTGTTATGCAATCACAAGAAATGGACTGTTTGTAAGAAATCTAAACTATGAAATTTATTAGTTACAACTACTACAGTGATATAGAGGACTGTAAATTGTTTCTATTTTGTTTTTTAATTTTATTTCTTGTGATTGCTTCTTTTAGACCGGCTGTAGACCTACCAACATCGGCGCAGAGAAAAAAATATCTTGTAGCCCCTTGCAGTTTAGTTGTGCGAATTTCTGTTGACGCATATCCTAGAGAGCGGCTCCCAAAGTGTACCAGTCTATACTTCACAATATTCCTTTTCAACATTACAAAGCTTCCTCTACTTTCAGTGAAGGTTTAATTATCGGCATATTAGCATTATGAAAGGTCAAGGGTTTTGTGATATCTGTCCGCCTTAAATGTGGTATGTTCCTCACTATAACTCCAGATTCTGATTTGTAGCTATTGACTGAGGTGTCATGTACTACTTGAAGGAACTAAACTGTCACGTCGTTGATCCTTTTTTTTTATGCTTAATATTTGCGCTGCTCAATAAATATTTTGTTTTAAGACCTGATATTATTATTTTTAATTTCTCATACTCCCGTTCAGTTTCGGAACGATCCTGTAATACTTTCTTTTCTCGTCGGCTGTAATGTAGGACTCGAGGGTGGAATCATCGATGTGCTAACCTCGAGTCTGTTTATAAGTACTGTCCCGGCAAGCTTTTTCCAGTTTTTTGCTGTCTTTTTGAGCTCGTCTTTGTTCTCAAGACGTTATATCAGATGATTTTTTCCTTTTAGCATTTCTAAGACAATATTTAAAGATAAATAAATATACTTAGTCTAGCTTACATCTTTTGCAGAATCAAGATTGCAGCAGCGGTTCCCATATACTTCGATTTAAATGTAAAATTAAATTATAATTTGTTTTGTTTTTTTTCATAGCCCCTTTAAATTTCCAGATAATTATATATAATTATAGATCCTCAGGTGAATCTATTTACAAAGTATTTTGTATTTCCTGTTGCATCACTACATTATATACAGGTTTTGTTATTTTATAGAAATTATATAACGAATAAACAAGTATAATGATATACATTATAGGTGACTGGACTAAACTGACTAATAAAGGTGATGGGGCTCACCTTTTTGATCAACCTTAAAACTAACTTACATACTAATTCTTATCCTAATTTTTCTCCAACAGTCTGTTGCCATCGATGTTGGAGGGGTGGCTTTGGGATCTATGGGGAGGACTTGGCACATATGGGAGTAGCAACTAAACGATCATAATTGCACTGTCAAGACCGGGGGTGGTTAGTACTTGGATGGGTGACCGACCGCACATAAGCCAGTTCTGTTTCTGCTACTTCTAAAAGAAAATGGTAAAGCACCTAGGCCTATTTAAATTATAAATATTTAATAAATCCTTTTAAACTTTCTTTATCTTTTTCCTTATCTTTGTATTTTGTATATTTTCCTTGATCCATTTTCATTTCTACCACGTAACGCTTTTTCTTCTCTGTGAGGGTTAAAGCCTGATATTGGCATAAATAATGTAAAATAATATGAATCTTTGAACACTCTCAGGAATGTCACTAACATCTAACAAACGTTACAAGAAGCCAGATAACATTCGTGAGCAGTAACATTCATAAAGTATTTTTACTTTTTACTTTTAATGGGGTACTACTATTTCCTAGACCAAAATTAATAGATTTGTAGAAAGCAACGTTTACACTCGAAGCTGTTAAGCACTTAAATTTGAATTATGAATTACTTATTTATAAAAATTGATGATTTTAAAGTCAGGAATCTTCCACCCCGATGTGTCATATCTAACTGGGTAAACTAAGGGACAGGGTAAATCTAGACTCGTACGAACATCTTTTTGTCAGTCTGTCTCAACTCTCTTACTTAATTTGTGTCCTTGACAGTGAGGTATGCAATTTGGTGCTGCAGACAGAAAATATACAGCGCTACAATATTCTGAATCAGTGCAACATTTTAAATAGTTTTATTGCTCACTTTGCCATTTGATATTTTTATTGTATCCTACTAACGGTAATAACAATAAAAGGCTGTCACTATCAGCTATAGTGCAGGTTGGATAGTTTACCGCGGCAAATAGAATATTTTTCCAGACTAAAATTAATTGGATTTGGAGCGTCAGAGCGAACATGTACCAAACACATACATACAGAACAGAATACAATGATTCCTATTGCTCTTTTCCCGTTTGTATTAATGTCAGTTTTTTTGTTTTTTTTGTTATTCATATGCAATTCCACTTATCGATTCTGTCCTAACGACGTTCTGGTCTCCCTTTTTCAATTACATGCTTGTATACATGAATGAAAGTACTATTTTTGTTTTCTTCATAACCCCTTTAAATTTACAGATAATTATAGATCCTCTGGCGAATCTATTTACAAATTATTTTTGTATTTCCTGTAGCATCGCTACATTATATACAGGTTTTGTCATTTAATAAAAACTATATAATGAATAAACAAGTATAACGATACACATTATACGTGACTGGACTGAACTGACTAATAAAGGTGATGGGGCTCACCTTTTTGATCAAACTTAAAACTAACTTACATACTGATTCTTAACCTAATTTTTCCCCGATAGTCTGTTGCCATCGATGCGGGAGGGGTGGTGGGCCATAGTGTTAAACACTGGGTTGGTTAGGTGCTGCAACGAGTCAAGAAACTTGATGTGTCTCCTGCGGATGAACTCACCCACCGACGGCACATAGACACTGCGTTCTTTAACCTCTCGAGAAAGGTATGTCGGACAACTTTTCGCATGATCCCATTCTGGAAATGTTGGAGGCTGTATTGTCAGTCAAGTGGGTAAATAGTGGGGCACCGTACAGCAGAGCTGGCCGGAGGACACATTTATATATCATCAATTTGAGACGAAGCGACAGGTTGGGTGAAGTTAGCAAATATGATAGCCGGTAAGACCTGTATCGCACTTTTTCTATTTTATTACTAAAATGACTAGAGAAATGGAAATAATAATATGAAACTACTATCGTCCATACTATTTTATTTTTTTTAAAGTTAATGTTTCATGAATATTTTTTTTTTATTTCAGTTTCTTATTCAAGTTAAACCTCGACTAGTCGTGTAAGCTTTTTTGAAAACTTATTTTCACATAGTCATATAAGAATAACACCAAGAAAAAAATGGAAATGTCTAGCTGACAAAAAATCCATAACATTCAAGCTTATCGTACATGTGTATAATTACTTCTAAGACAACTGCAAAGGACCAACAGCAAGCAAATTGTAACAAAAACAAAAACTAGTACACTTAGAAAAAAATAAAGAAATAAATGAATAAATAAAGCATAGGAATCATTCGTTACAATAGGTGAAAGACCATTGAGGGTTGCTGGAATTAATGAAAAAAAAATAAACAGAATAATAATCATTAATTATGAATCGTTCGATTGGAGGGAGATAAGAAACAGACGAAGTCTACATTTAAAGATAAGAAGAGTTGATGAATGCCAAACATCGACGGAAATGGAGTTCTAAAGGTTTATGGCATGGATAAAAAAAGAACGAACACATCAAAGGAAACTGATTTGTGGAAAGGGAGATGCAAGTCGAAAGGGTGGGATCTAGTACTGTGGGATTTTGATCACTGATTTGAATTGTAAGATGTCGTGAAGGTAAGGGTTTTTTTGGCCATGATAGTAAAAAAGAAATAAAATTGACGGGTGGAAAGGTACGGTCATTCCAACTCGGAATAGTGAGGCAAAATGACAGTCCTGAAAATACTGAGTATAAAACTGAAAAAATCATCAGCCGCTTCAACCAAGCCTTGAGATCCCCAGAGAGAGAAAAGGATCAGCGGGAGATGTGGTATCCCACATAGGGAGACGTGGTCCTTCCAGGATAGAGTTTTTTCAATGACCAAACCTAGATTTTTGGCTGAAGCAGAGAATTGGATAGATCGATGTTGAAGGGGGATTATCATATAGGGGTTTTGAGGAGGGGATGGGAACCAATCATGATTTCCCTGAATTCTCCACATTCAAATGATGTTTATGAAGGTAGGCCCAGGCATTTCTGAATCCATTAGGGAGGTGGATTGGAGCTGACTAGAAGGAAATGATAAGTAAATTTGGGTGTCGTCGGCACAATGGTGGAATGAGCAGTGATGAATAGAAATTATGCATACATATATATCAAAAAATAATTTAATATAGCGAGATGATTTTTTTTTTTACAGCGTTGATATCTGTATTCTACGTAGCCACTGTTTAATTGGTCAAACGTAGCTTGAATTATTTTTTTCTAAGTAGTAGAAAATCTCAAAGACTAAATGGTTTGATAAACTTAATATAACAACTGTTTCAAAAGTAATAAATTATTTTATATAATATTTCAGTCTTAGTCTTTAAAAAAATGTTTCAATACTCTAATACGGTTCAGAGGTAGAGGAAAAGTTACTAGTACGATTTCTAAGAAGCTTCTTTATATAATGATATGCCAAAGTCGTAATAAATATAGTATTATTGTTCGATGCACCGCGGACATAAACCTCCGCTTCTCACTCATCACTACACTATCGCATCGATCACTAGAAATAACAATCACTGGTGTAAGACACGCCTTTGGCTTAATTTTGATTAACGAATGACCTGTGAGCATCAAATACCCATATCCAAAATTGGACTTCATTAAAACGAAAACCAATATTATCGTTGAAAAACAAAAACAAATTTTACTATATTGTTGTAAAATAAACGTACGGGTTGAAAGTTATGGTTTTACGTACTATTACTTTTGACAAATGTACAGTAGTATGTGGAGAATAATACTTTACAGATAGTGACATACTCATGT
This sequence comes from Acanthosoma haemorrhoidale, assembly GCA_930367205.1. NCBI lineage: Eukaryota > Metazoa > Arthropoda > Insecta > Hemiptera > Acanthosomatidae > Acanthosoma > Acanthosoma haemorrhoidale. The sequence goes on along the minus strand of OV884015.1, from coordinate 43,607,122 downwards.
AATACTTTAAGGATATAAAAAATAAAAATAAACATTAATTAAAAAAAAAAAAGAACTATTCGTACACCATAACTTTTAACTATAAACCCTTTCCAATCTTAAGCTCCTCACTCCACACTATTAAAATAACTGAAAAGAGATATGCTGGTGGTTCAGCGAAACCCACTCTCATAGATTCATGCTCTCTTTGTTGATTTAGATTATAACATTTAGGATTCTCCTGTTGAGAATTTCGTAAAATTATCAATTACATTTTATTTAGTTAGAAGTATCTTTCTGTCAAGTCTTCAATCAAAACCTATATTTCAAATGTCAATATCTATGTCATGCAGGTCAGTTATAATAATTAGGACAAAGAGGAGAAATTTCTGTTATGTAGGATATTTATCATTAGTAAAATTCTGGTTGGATTTTTCGCCTTTTTGTGTTTGAGAATGCAGAAAACAGAGCGCGTCTCCAGCGGTTTTCTTTATTTCTGGTGTGAAACATTCAGTCATTCATTTACTGTGGTCGGTGACAGAGATCATTAGGTAGGGATATCATCATTTTCACTGAGTTTATATTTGTATACACCTTGTGGTCAAAGATTTCTTTGATTCTGTGAGGTCAAGCCAAAGAGTCGTCTCGTTATCTAGTTGAATAACTAGTTTTAATACACCTCAAGGTTGAGTCATTCCTATTACGTGAATGATTTCGCTGTTTTAGGTTCGCTTTAAGAGCGAATGAATAACTGTATATACGAAGATTCGCGCTAATTGCGCGTGAATGTGCATTAGTATTCATTTTGACTGTCGATCTTTTTTTCATTATCATTAAACAAACATATGCTTACTAGTCGGGATGGAAAATACATCAGAGTTGGCAACTTTGGGGCAACTTCAACGTGTAATGTTTTCTTTCCGTTTCTTGTAAAGTAAAAGAGCTTACAACAATAATTTATATATGAGGCTATTTGTGACATTCTGATCACCACCATCCCCCCCCAAATTTGTTCACTTTTGCTCACTCGAGTTGTGAAAGCTTTTATTCATGCAATCAGACTGAATTTGATTTTACTTTTTGCTTCGATCTGGCAAATCAACTTTCCGAACCCTTCCTTCCACTTAGGATCCCTCCTTTGAGCATCTTCCTTTTCCTACAGTCCTTCGATGGATTATTCAAGGTGGAGTTAAACCACCCAGTATGCTCCTCTAATCCAAACTGAAGCTTTTCGGAATTGACAATCACGTTGGTTTTTGCCATTATTTTAAAAGTACATTTCACGTACTATCGTGGGTGACTGTCATTAGTTTGTCGTTTGGTCGATATATTTTGTAATGATATTGTAAACACGGGCGGAGATAATGTAAAAGGTATGATACGATTCAGCTATTTGTGGGCTGTCATTAGAGCAACGTTAATGTGATGTCGGCCTGGACTATGAAATTATTTATTTTAGTTATACATTATACATAACTTGGTTATGCAAATGGCTTTCCGATACTTTTAAATGTTTCTCTCGTCCAGCATCATTCTTAATACCTTTAACGTCGTAATACTTTTAACCAATTACACATCATATAACATCAATAATTACTTCGGATTGGGGGAGTGCATTTGATGAATGCGTCAATGCCTTGTCTGACTACAAACATATTACTAACCAACGGTTATTAATTAACCTTCTAGTATTGTTCCTCATGTTTTTCATTGGAATAGTCACACTTTTTAATTTAGCTTTGTAAGATTCATGAAGAAACACAATTATTTCGAGTAATCACATCCACAGAACGGAATCTATCATGAGACCCATTTCACAAGTTTCTCTAACCATGCCCTGAGCGTATGTGGGCTTTCGTACTCTTCATCACCCTCCACTGGCTCGTATCCGGTGACGGGGCTGACGCAGGAGAGTGGGGGACTTCTCCAAAACTCCACTTCCTCTTTCGCATGCAAGGGAGGTGACAACGATGTGGATTTTGGAGGTCTCTAGGCTGTTTGTAAATATTGTATGAATGAGCGAGTGAATAAAAATTGTAAAATGGTGTCGGGCTCAGATAACTGAGTATCCCCAGAGAGAGATTCAGAGGTAGTTGAATGAGAAGACCATGCTTTTGAGTAGAGCAGCAAGCGCTAGTGCAGAGAGAGAGGAGAGAGTAGTGTTCCAAGTGACGGTCCGGTTCGTTATGCTAATTATTTTTTTTATTTTTTCAAAACCTCTTTATTGATAATATATCTGTACCTCGGAGGGATACAACATTATGTCCATTTTCATAACTTTACCGGAGAGGAGTTTTAAACTTTTTTTCAACAAAAAGTGTTTGTATTGGCACAGCTATTTATTGAGATGTTGAAACAATATTTTACCAGAACATTCTATTTATTGTTATTTACATCATGCAGTTGTTATAAAATGAAAACAAACCTTTTTTACGGTTTTTTTTCACTAGGACAAAAAAATGGACATAGTGTTGTATCCCTCCGAGGTACAGATATATACAATGACAAAAATAAATAAACAAATTTGGAATTACAGCTGTCTCCTCGCGCTGTATTCGTAGATGCATATTAAGGAGTGCCTAAAATATAATACTTTCAGATTGTTGTTAATAAGTCCAATAAACATACACTCACTAGGTGATGAGGCTCACCTTCAGCTTGTGACCGTGGATGCAGAGGTAGTTGAATGAGAATACCATGCTTTTGAGTAGAGCAGCAAACGCCAGTGCAGAGAGAGAGGAGAGAGTAGTGTTCCAAGTGACGGTCCGGTTCGTTGCTTCTTCTTTTTTTTTTTTTCAAAACCTCAAACAAAATAATTCAATGTACAAAAATAATAAAATAATTGGATGCTAATTCTGTCTAATGCCGGGGCTTATATAGGTGGCCAGCCAGTAGTGGTGGGGATGGGTCCCCACCTGCGGCATTTCCCCCCACTAGTTCCTTCCCCCACTCTCACTGACGTCATAACCTTTATTAAACATATTGAAACATAGATACATATTTTCTGATATTCATTTGATGACATAGATACGAGGTCTGATACGAGAAGAGGGGAACTTATAATTATTCATAATTAAGAGGTGGCCACAACATATGGTATAAATGATAATTAACATTTATCAGAATTACTTACTGCCTAATAAGGCAGATTGTAATTTTTCCACTAAAACATCATTATAAATAAAAAAGTTTGTGAAACATCAACGATTTGATTTTATTGCTTTTTAACTAACTATAATCACTTTAAAACAATACCAATATAAGTAGTGATTGACAATAAAATGGGTAGAGAAAAAAAGTTTCATCAACTATAATTGATGATTTATGATAATATAACAATATTGCAAGCAATGTGTTCGGGACGCACTTTATACGCCTCCATTTATTATTTATTGATTATGTTATCCGTTTGGAAACCTTGTCTGCGAACGAGACGACTCACAACAGCCTGCAAATTTGAAGCACACTCCGACCAAACTCATTTTAAAACAAAGTTTCTCAACGTCATCATGGCAACTATACTGCTTGTTTAGTGTTAGTCTAGGTTGTAAGATCGGTGGACCAATTTACTTAACTTAGATCATAGAGTAAAATTATATAAAATAATAATACAGTGGGCTGCATGAGATATTTGAGCTGCCTACGGTGGATGAATTCATCGAGCGTAGACATATCAAATTTTTCGACTCATTACAATATTTAACAAACCCGGTGTTTAACACTATAACCCCCGCTCCGTTCCCCCATCGATGGCAGGACGCTGTCGCGGCTGGAACACTCTAGTCCTAGGTTCTAGGTAGAGATTTAGTTTGTTTTGTTTAGTTTGTTTTGTTTTTGTTCCTAGTGTTTAGTGTTGGTGTCGGTGTCAAATAGAAGGTGAGCCTCATCACCTAGTGTTGTATAAGAACGATGAAATTTTAACGACAATAAAAAATTATATTATTGCACTCCGCCAAATGCATGTAAATGCAGAAAGAGGAGAAATATGTAATCCAAATATTTTGTTATTTTTCTTTTTTGTACATTGTATTGTTTGTTTGAGGTTTTGAAAAAAAAAAAAAAAAAAATATATATATATATATAAAATAATTCAGCAAAGAGATATTTTTTATGTTTGCTGTTAGCTGACAAGCAACATGCTTTCGTGTTCTGGTGTTCTTAGTACCAGTAATACCTTAGCACGTTTGGGAGCATTTGGTTTTTAGGAAGCACCTGAAAGTTTTTTATGTACCTCCCGGAAATATTTCTTGCCTTACAGCAAAAACCTAATACCTCCAGTTTGAATAGTTGGGGAACTTCTATCACTAAATATTAATTAGATCTTGTCATTGATGGATCGTGGCTTTACCGGCCACTTTTTACACTTCTGAAAGTCGTTCTTTAGAGCAACTCTACTAGCCTCTCATAATACAATAATACAGCTCTGCTAATAAAATTGAACTTTATACCATGAAATCGAACAAATTGCGACAACAGGAACACCGATTAGAATGCTTGAATCTAAAAATTCTGCTCTTGAATGTGAAGATGATTATTATAATGATCATACACACAAACCTAAATAAAGAGGCATTAGTTTAATGTTAAATAAGCTAGAGGATTTCTAGTGGACCCCTGCTACTTAGTGATCCCCCACCACCTAAAGCTAAACTAAAGCCACTAAGTTGTACGGCACCATCTTATTGACTAGCATTTTTTTTTTTTTTTTTTAGTTAGAAAATGTTTTTTTATTAAAATAAAATAAAATCAATCATATTGCACAATAAATAAGTAACTGCCATCAATAATCTTATTATTATTACCTTTCTTATGAATTTGTTCGATTACTGATGTTATCTTTATTTTCTTGTATTTGGATTGTATTTGTTATTTAAATATTCATCATAGTTTATATTATTCTAGTACTTTTGTTGGCAATAACATGTTGGTATTTTGTAAAATTTAATGTCATTTTATTTTGTTTCAACCTTTACCATTTGTGCAAAGCATAGTAGTTTAGGTCCAAAATAAAAGATTTGTTTTATTTTATTAATTTGTAGCACTTGAGAATGGTGGTTGCTGTTTATAATAACGTGTAATAACGTATGCTTTCACTTTCAGTATGAAACCAGGAAATTTTTTTTCTATATACTATTACATCCTTAGACATAACAGTTAAATTGATGTTATGCATACTGTTATCTTACTATTATAGTCTTAATATATATACTCCGTACAAGCTAGGATATTTTGCAAGGTTAATAAGATATTAAAAGGAACAGAGGTATTAAAAATTAATGAAGGATTCGTCCCTATCCTCATTTTTAATAGCAGAGGCTATCATTCCCCGAACGCTAGCTAGAGTTACGAAAAAAATGGAACAAAAACTTCGGTGGAGCTACAAAACATATATCTCATCCCAGCTGGAGCATCCCCCATATTTTTTGCCTTCCTTAACAGGCAACGAGGCCATTACTTGGGTGACCCTCATAACTGCGCTATACAATTAACAAAAAAAAAACTAAGCTAATTTATAATCATAATTTCATACGAATACAAAATATATGATACTGTACAAACGGTAGATAAATTTGTGTTACGTTCTGTAATAAACTTACTACCACAATCACTGTTCAATGTCTGGTTGATTTATCAAACCTCATTGGTCACAGAATAAATTTCTGAAAAAACAAATGAATCTTATGTTACAGGCCCAGCCCAGTGATTTCCATTGTTTTTTCTTGAGTCTTAAATTTGTAGAATGCCCTCAGCTTTCTTTTCATGTTACCGACTTAAATAAAGGGGTCTCTTAATGGAAAAGAAATATTTTATTCTTAATTAGCTATTCTAATCAAAGAAAGCTTAAAGTTTTGTGAATTATTTTTCTTCATATCCCCTTGTTATTAACAATTATGGAATTCAATATACATTCTATATAAATGGGTCTGTTTTTAGAATACTGCCAGCATTCATTTCCTTCAAAGATCCAGGAGGATTCACTGTATTTTGTACTAATAGTTAATCAGTTTCAGTGGGAGCTCGCTGTTATCCCTATTGATTCCATCACGAAATCAGCTCCAACAGCGCTTGAAAACGCTCTATTATAAATGTATGACCGGACTATATCGTCGATGGCTTTACGAAAAATATGATGTCTCGAAAATGAGACATATCGATAAGATCATAACAGAGGTTAAATGCGCTCTAATTAGATGTTGGGTGATAAATTGTAGGATGTATAGAAGAAGAGAAGGGATATGTTACATTGTAACCAAGAGAAAAGTGGTTATTTGTAGCACTATACTGTCAATAGTTTGTGAGTTATATGACTAATTATCCACTAATAATAATTATAACAAATATTAATATAAAATCCATGTTACTATCCTAAATTTGCAGAATATGAGATGACTATCTTTAAATACAAACTTTCTCACCTTTTAGCAATAGCCACCCCTAGATTATTTCATTTATGTTATCATGTTTGTTAAAACAGTCTACCCTTTAAACTTGTCTCCCTATTATTAAGCCATAGATTATAATATCAAACATTCACTCACCCCCACCATAATTGTATACATATATATCTCATGAAGTAGAAGAATAGGCACTATTATTATTATTATGCCCGTTTAAGTTGTATATATCGCTGATGTACCTTTTGTTTCTTCTTCTAATTAATTGGTTTTTAAAAAGTCTAACTGCTGGGTAGAGAATTTAACTGTGTACATACGCCGTTCAATTTGTATGAGCTCATAAACTGTATGGTAGAAAAGTTGTTATTAACGATTTTTATTGTCCCCTAACAAAGGTTTTATTTCACTCAATACATGGTTCAAGAATTCATCAATTTTATCTCAAATATTTTTTTAAACTTCGCAGGAATTTGTCCGATACTCATCTTTAACGTCACATGTCTCCACGTGAGGCATGTTCAGTAAAATATTTTTAAACAAGTCGTGCGTTATTATACATTTTTTAATACATCAATTTTATAGAAAAGAGTATGTTATAAGTCTAGATTCCGGATTCTAGATGAATATAAAATCTCTATATATATATATTTTTTTTTTTTTTAAACTGAATACAATGGACAAAACCGAAAAAATGGATACATTTATTAGGATTTGCAATATTTAGGTCCTATGTGAATCGCACTTAATTCAAATTCAAGAAATTGCACTTAGTTCTACTTATACTTATTGAATCTGTGCTAAACTTTATGTAGTTAATGAGGGTGTACAGTATTGTTAATTATATTCCATTACATTTATGTAAACACCAGATTTATTGTGCTTTAAAGGTGGTTGGGATCACCCTCTCAAAATCGTGCTCTATCTGACATCACTTACCTAGTGCACTTACCTAGCAGAAGTGTTGTGATTGCACTTGTAAAGTTTAAATAAGGAAAGTGCTAGTTTGTTATCAATGGGGCTATTAGGCACAAGTGCCTTTTTGCAGCTCAGAAGTAATAAATTAAAATACATATATTTAGCCAATAAATAATAAGGCTTTAAGGAAAATCTCATTAATTGTGAAACAAAATATTTTCTATTTATAAGTTTAGTTAAATTATTTCAAGACAGTAATCTGATTGTTAGTCTCAAAATTTGAAATGAACATTTGTTTTATCAGAAATTGGCTTACATAACTTGTGGAAAAGCACAATCATTTGCACTTGTTAACATGCTTTAAGGCACTGGCAAGAAATCGCAGCACGAGAAAGGTTGCCAAAAAAAAATCATTTTTAAACAAATATTTTTTAATACTAAAATTGTAAAGTTTATTCTATATATAAATTACATATATAAAATATATATGAAAAATAAATTCTTTATTTCGTTCATATCCTACTTATTCTCCCATATCCGGAACCCCCCCATTCACATTAATCTGGATATGGGGAAGTCTACTGTAATATAAAAATAAATTTTATTATTGTTTAAAATATATATGACTAGTCCCATTCAACTCTTATGTCTTAGAATCAACCTTTTAAAATAGTAACTACTAATATTTGTGTATTTAATTGAGTTACCATTATTATTTCCTTGTCCTTTTTTTTATTTTTGTTGGTTATTATTTATTATTATTTTTTGTTGGCCAGGCTTTTATTTATTTATCCATTGTTATTATGTTGTTCCTAGAATAAAGAATTTTCTTCTGTTCTATTCTATGTTTTGGTTAAAATATGCTTAATTTTTTCAAAATGGAAAATTTTGAGATGCCATTTTTTGTCTACTTATTATCACTGTAATAAGCAGAGTAGCTGTTGAGTCCTAATGTATACACAGTTAGAATTAATGGACAGGGCTGCCCCAGAGCAGAGGAACGTCCCAGCGATAAATTCCCGTCCCTGAACCCTGTCCCTTTGGGACACTATTACTGAAGGAGATCGAGTGGCGTCTTGCGTGCTTTCATCTGAAGATAAACAACAAGCGAGCAGCATTTCATCTTTAACGGGATGACCTTAGTTCAGTCCCCACCTGAGAAAGCTAAATTTTATAGAATTAGTAGAAAAGTATGATTGTTGAACACTCCTATTTTTCCACCGTAATTAAGGTTTTGTTGGGGCCAAAATACACACAAGACATAAATATAAAATTAGATAAAAAATTTATTGTGGGAATCATTTATTTAGTATGTTTACTCAGTAGTTATGCTATATCCATTGTGAGGTTTATTATATATAAGACATTTACGTAGAATGTAATGATAACAATAATATCTATTTACCGTCACTGCTGTATACACACAAATTGTGCAGGTTTGTGCACACTGGAAAAACAAACAAAGTGGAAATAAAAATTAAAAGAGGAAAAGTTCTCCGTTTTAATTCATTAGTTTTTAGAAACAACTGGAAGTTGTATCAAGCGTTTTAATGTCCAAATTCAACAGCGGAATCCCCACCAGATAATTTTGTATAGTTATTATTGTTATTGTTTATTTTAAGTGTAAATTATTCAATAGAAATAGTACATAACCCACATCTGGTGGGAAGTTTTGCAAAGTTGCAAGATATAGCTAAAGAGATTTAATGTTTTTGCATCCCAGCATGAATATCTCAGTGATTTAAGGTCGTTCGAAGCTCTCGTTTGTTTCCATAATTGTACTGTAATCAATTTTGCTTTTCCATGGTTAAGGAATATACATAAGAACAGTAAAAATAAATTAATTTTAATTTATTTTCTAGGACATTTCACCAATTGAAAAAGATATATTAAAATAACTAAAACATTTATGTAAAAAAAAAATTTATTAGCTAGAACATATTAAATACCCACCTTTTTTAATGGGTCTCAAATAATTATTTTTTTTAATTTCTTAGCAATTATTTTTTTTATCGTTTTTAATGTGTGTACTTCATATCCTTAAACATTGGGCAGCATTTAGAACTTTAAATTGCTTATAAGCTAGAATTAAAGAGAGCTTAATTAAGTCAAGTTAGCTAAGCCGGCCGGACTTGTTTCTAGTTTATTTTTTTTCAATACTTTTCATAATTTTATGTTTAGTCAAAATTAATTAAATATATTAAGATGTTGAGAAATACAAGAATGTTATTTAGTGCTCTTTAGTACTTCCATAATTTCAATGATTAATTAACTGTTTTTATTAAACAAATTTTCTTTAATCAGCTGATTCGATTATCTTGTTTATGACCATTTTTAATAGAAATAAAAACAGCGGATTGATAGTTTTTGTCGCATAGTTGATATATTAATTTTTATAAGTTATGAGATTCATGATCCATAAAATACACATAACTTTAGCCTAAAAGATGCACGCGTGATTTTATTGGCTACTAAAATTTTTCAATCCTGTAGATAAGTATATGCTCTAACTGAATAACAATCGTAGGTAGATAATAAAACATGATTTCTTGAATGCACCATAAACTTTTATTGTTATCTCCAATATTAACGACGGGGCTCTTCAGAATAACGAGGTCACAAACCCCATCGACTCGGGTCCTTTTCATTTATTACTAAACATCATCCTTATGACTATATATAATATTGTTGTTTTCTAAAGAAATGATTAAGCATCCAATTCTATTGGATTGGATTATAATTAGTGTTATAAGTATTATTTTCTCAAAATATTAACATTATGGTAAAACATGAAAACAAAACCATGCCTAGAGATTGTTGTGATTGGGAAATAGGATAGGTGGTATATTATCCCCGATTCTTAAAAATGTTTATTGTGTTCTCAGTTGCAGGGAGAAATAGAAACTTTAAATTTTGAGAAGCATATAAGCATGAATAACACGGGTCAATTAATAGTTTACCAGTTTTTTTCTGGCTTCGTTTATTTTATTTTTTCATATTGTAGCCAATATTACATCTAAACCAAAACATAGAGTTATCGTTGGATCCTTTTTATCATCATGCAGTCGTGCTATTCAAATTTCCATGTGACATTGGCATTTTATGGTTCTGATTCTATTTCGCAAATGTAAATTGATACAGATTTTGTTGACAAACTTTATGTGTAGTAATTCATAAAAAAGATATGCATCTATTTCTACACGTTTGGAAGCCTTGATCTATTAAAAGTGTTTGGAGTCAGGAAATACTTTCACCTGATGACTACCTGCCTTTTTGTTATAGAAGTCAGCCAAGGTCGTTTTTGAGGTTGTTGTTTGTATGGTTTCAGGCGTTTCGTAAAATTATTTGAATTCTTAAAATCAGTGCGCGTATTGGAGGTTTGGCTTTGGAGGCGATTCTAACGAACTTCATACGATAGTTCTTGATGGAAAGCCGTCGATTTTTATAATAATGAGATGCTCAACAGCCCACTTAGTGAGTCAATGCTTCTCCCAGTTGTCTTCGCTGTCCTGTGTAGCCACAATCCAAATTCGTACTTGAACATGATACTGACATGACTCACCACAACATCCTTCCCCAAATGTAATATTACAAAGCTTCTTAATCGATATATTGTTGCTCTAGTTTCACAGCTTAGCAAGGCAAAACAGTTATCACAAATAGTAATATACAGTACAACGCTACTGGTACAATGTCAAAAGATCATGAACAAATTTAAAAAAAATTGCATTTGGGTATCTGCAAAGCTTCTACTACTAGGACGTAAATAGGTCACTATGAAGTGATACAATGACCCTGAGAAACTACCCTTCAGAACGGGATTAAAAATGTGCTCAGTGTACCCAAAAACCTCAGTCAGTGTAACGTTCCGAAGTTGAAACATTTCCATATTCTATACTTGTACTTTAAATTTACCTTCAGATTTCAAATTCCCAGAATAGCAGCTTAAAGCCGGTTCAAGGACTCAGCCAATTTATTTGGAGTAAGTAAACACTTGAGAATCGCTCGATGGGGAATTATTTTGTGGTCGGTATAAGCGTTCACTTCCTGAAAGAGGTCAAGTGTGCCTGGAACCACGACCCCTTCACTAAAGACCTTTGTCCCATTATCACAAAGGAAAACTGTTAATGGATATATTTCTAATTTAATAATCAACAATATCGCTGATGATTTACAATTTCTTGTTTCATTAAATTTTGAATTGAACGACTTTTAGCGAATGAATCTCACTGAAACTTATACTCTGTTTATTACATTTTATCCTAAGTGATTATTTTTTATTTTTTCTGTTTAGTGATTTATTTTAATTATATCTTTCTGACTTTAGTCCCAAAGAATCCAAACTAGAAGCTTTTTTTTCTTTTCATTTTATATTCCTTTATAGATAATATATATTAGTACTTAATAGAAGAAACCGCGTCATCAAACCATCACAGGTCGCAAAGACATTTATTACAAAATATAGAGGGAGTCCTGGCAATGGCCAGTTTCTCCAATCGTGTCCTATTATATGAATGAGCGAGTGAATGATGAACTGTAAATATGGTATGAATGAGATCATTTATCTGTATTATTATTGCCTTATAAAAGGCAGATTGTAATTATTGAACAATAAAGAACCAGAACTTTTTTTTTTCCCTTAGCTCTTAAACTTATAAAATAGGATGTGGGAAAAATAAAGGAAAATTATTTTGGGCTAATGAGTGCCTTTCACTAAGGGGAGTCCCCCATTTGAAGGATGTATGAGAAGGATATAGAATGTGGGATGCCTAAAGGAGGTGGGTGGAATCAGGAAGGTAGTGAGAGTCTAGCGAGGGTGGAGCCTAGGGGTACCTAGGCAATGGTTTGTAGGCGGCCAGGTCAAGCCTGGCCCGCCCCGGCAGGGGCCTGAAAAAGTCGGCCTCTCGGCCGGAAGGTCGACCCTGCTTAAACAGGTAGATGGGGTCTTGTAGCTTCGGAGATCGGCCTCGATCTCTCGGCTGGGTGTAGATCTTCAGTCTCCGTCAGGGGGCTAGGGTTCGATCACGTCCATCTGTCTCCGTTCTTCCGTCTTTTACTAAAGAACTAGAACAAAATATAGACTGGAATATGTACTGATCACTGACTAGACTATTCATTGAGAGGTATATGAATCAGTTTATACTACCTAGAAAACGACTGGTATCAACTTAACATCGTTACAACATTTGGATGAGTTTAGCTAGCATCTATTAATCACAAATATAATAAAATAAGTAATTGCGTATTCTCTGAAAATCATGTCTAAGATTTATGACAAGCCATACTTCAAGGGGATCTAGCGGATTTGTTATACTTAAAGTAGACCTTACGTGATCAGCGTTGATGTCATTATCTGTAATGCCATTACTGATTCTTTCATCGTTATTCCTTTTCAACCTACTGATGAAAAATAATGTCATGAATGTAATGTCACTTGTTAAGGTTTATCCAATATCATTTCTATATGTTGAAACAAATATTAATTACCAAAACATTTATTATAATTGTTTGTTGCATATATTTGTTTGATAGTATTGAGTATTTTTCATGCATAGCCGCTATTAGAAATGAGTATAACCTGATGGACAACTGTGAATAGCATTTCTCCTCACTTCGATTCAATATATCATGGGGTATAACTGATAGTGATGTACAATTGATGATTGGCCCAAATGAAGAAATCGTCATAAAACAACTTGCTCAAAAATATTTTTGAGCTCACTTCTATTTAAGGGTTTTCTTGGAATAAATATTGATAAATAAATCATGAATAGATGATAAAAGTAAAGTAAAGATATCTGTAGTTGAATAATATAAAGGAATTCAAAGAAAGCCTGGAATAATTTATAACTGGATTTCAAGCATCTCAGTTAAGATATTCAAAGAGAGGCATAGTTTAATTTTTTATTTGAGTATTCTAATTACAAATTTACTCTAAATTTTTTTTTGGAAATTCACATCACTCATATTTCGGGGACTTTCAAATGTATTTTCTTCAGTGTCACGGTAACAGAATAATAGATGATATCCTTCCTGGAAGCTACGAATCTCGTTCTTCATGGAGACAGGCACAAGTTTGTTTGACTTAATAGCTATCTAGGGTGTTCATTTGCTGCACAGCTATTTGAAACATCACTAAATCGAAAAAGAAAGTTTCTGAATGAAGCATAAAAAAAAGAAAATCACAAAAATAATCTCACCTGGCAACTATTTTACTTTTTTTTTTTAATATTATGCTTTATCCTTATATTTTATTTACATAAGAGAAATTAAGAGCATATATTGTGAATAAAACATTCGTACATAATTGGTGGAATAAAATACATTATAGAAGATTGTTTGGAGCGACGTTAAATCAGTGATTTCCAATGAATTTTTTTACCACAAATTTTCCTTTTGTGGTAGCTTTGTAATTCCCTTTTGATAGACTAGATGAATAAAGCTTGCCCCGTACCGGGTTTGGCGAATAGGACAATGCCCCTTATTATGTCAGCAACAAAACCCTTCATAACGACCTTAACATACCCTACATTCTAGAACTCATCCCTTCCAAGTTTATGAAATTCCACAGTAGCCTTTCCAACCACCCTAATCCTGTAGCACAGTCATTGCACTGCGCCACTCATCCCTATAATCCTCCTTGGAGACTAAAACGGCAGTGACCTCGTGACCTGCTATAAACGCGTGACAGTGGGAGTCCTGGCAATGGCCAGTTTCTCCAATCATGTCCTGAGCGTCTGTGGCTCTCGCGCTCTTGGTCAGCCTCCACTGGCTAGTATCCGGTGACGCGGCTGACGGAGGAGCGTGGGGGACTTCCCGAGACTCCGCTTTCTCTTCGCGGTGGATTTGGGGGGTCTCTGGGCTGTCTGTAAATATTGTATGAATGAGCGAGTGAATGATGAACTGTAAATATGGTATGAATGAGAGCATTTATCTTAATTACTTATTGCCTTATAAAAGGTAGATTGTAATTTTAGCACAATAAAGGATTATATATATATATATATATGCCCCGTACCTGTCTTAAATTAAAGCATATGGTTTTCGGATTGACTTCTAGTGAAACGCTCTTTACTGAAAAGTCAGTAATAGAAAATAGAATGAGATGTTCAACCAACTCCACTCCCATGCCTCACTTTAAAAATCTCATTTACGAAGTATTCCAAAAAATTGTTGTATTGATTTTCCTCATCAATGTCATAACGCGGACACCAGAAAAGAAACTAAAAAACAATTATAATTTTTAATTCATCAATTTGTAGTCAGACGTTTTCAAAGGAAATCATTTCAAAAATAAGTTCTCTTTCCATTCAAAATACATTCTATATCGTAACGAGCTACTTTGGTTTAAGGATTCAGGAGTCAAAAATTTACCGAATAAAACCTTTTAAATCTTAACTAAAACTTAAAAAGGCTGCCTATTAGAATATTGTGATTCAAATGAGCCTGTTGCTACTTCATGCAAAATTCATGGAGAATATTTGGGATTGGATAAAGGTATTCAATTACACTTCCATTAGTATACGCCTTATAGGAAACAAACCTTTTTTGGTCATTAAAATGTTTGGAGTGAGTATCGATGTACATAATCTTTATGTAATAGCTCCTCTATCCAACTACGGTAGATAAATCAGCCTGGTAGTAATTGTACTACATTTTAGACTACGTTGTTTCATTATTGAAAAGTAGTTGCAACATAGGATTGGACGTAGATTGCTTATTAAATAAAATATATATTTATTCATTAATAAACAACTATTGATAAGTTTTTTTATTTCCATTATTTTCAACTCGCTGGGAAATCAAATAGTACTTCCGTGCAAAATATCAAAACAAAGGCGTTGAAACACCAACGAACGCAAACATTTACTCCTAATCAAACCACTAATTTTTTAATTCACTTCCAATAATTTCTTGTGTGGGAATATCAGTATTTTTTCTGTCGTCAGAAGTAAAACACTCAGATGAGATTTTATGTATTCAATGGAGTTTTAATTGCCAGAAAATACGGAGTGATTGGCGTATGGCTAAAAACATTCGTGTTTCCGGTTTCGCACTAAAAAAATATAAACAATAAAGAAATAATGCTAATAACCGATTTAAAAACATTTAAATAATCGTGAAACGTATTCAAATGCCTAACAGAATCACAAATTACAACTTAATATTATAATTTATTTTACCACTTGTTCACTTGTTAAACCAAAAGAAATGCAAAAACATCACTTAAATTATGGATATTTAATGAAACTAGCCAAAACTGAATCATGAATGATTGTTCAATATTATTCGAAACAGGAGCAGCTTGGAATTTTATAGTAATTATTGTTATTAATAAAATAAATCCATGTTAATAATTATTAATTGTTTTATGTAAATATAGCTTATAAGAATATATGGTATAAATAACATTATAGTAACAATAATAGAACGGTAAATAGAAGACCCGGGGTTCAATCCTGGTTTTTTTCTCTTATTTCAAAATACATTGCGTCAATATTACATTTTGTTTTTATACTTATATTTTACTAACTAAATTATAAACTTGATATATTATTATTATTAAATAAAAATAGTATCTACTGAGAAGTGCTTATCGAAAAACGAATGGTTGTTGGTTGCAACAGTTATCAAGAATCATTTCGCGTCGTTTGAAGTGTAGGGTATAAACCATGTTTATTAGTTGAAATGTTCTCCTTCCGCTCTTTGTCAAACTATCAATTTTATAATATAATTACATAAGTGGTGTCGGGCTCAGATAACTGAGAATCCCCAAGGTATGGTGGCGACGCCCACCGCGAGCTAGGGTCGCTACGACCTCTTAGTAATGAGTAACGACCCCGTCCGGCGAGCGCCCAGAAAGAGATAAGGCGGGTGGACCTGTGGTATTTTACCCTGGCTGCCAACCTAGTCGGCGGGCAGCTTTAATTCGTTTGATCGGACTCCATAAGATCTTAGAAGGTGTGTGCCCCAACAAAGCACTATGTTCAGGAGGAGAGGTACAGGGTAGGTTTATAGGTAGTTTATTTGGTCTTGGAATGACCACGAATTCACACTCGGCGAAAACCAAACGGATCCCAAAGGTGAGTGCGAACCAGAGAGAAGCAGACTGGATTGCCATGGGAAACGCTACTGGCAAGTTTGTAGGGGCACGGCAACCGTCGTCCGCGAGGGAGAGGTCTCTCCCAAGGAGGTGCTAGTTTTAGCGAGACGAAGGCAGAGATTCCCACTAGGAGAGTGTTGGGTCTGACAACGTCGGACTAAAACATAGCGAGGTTAGGAGAGAGAGATGCAGAGGTAGTTGAATGAGAAGACCATGGTTTTGAGTAGAGCAGCAAACGCCAGTGCAGAGAGGACACCCCATCTCTCAATAGAAAATAAATTACTAATTTACAAAGTTATACTAATGCCAACCGGGACATGCGGAATAGAGCTATGGCGAACAGCAAAAAAAAGTCGAAAATCCAGCATATCAAATCCTTTCAATCAAATGTCCTGAGAACAATAGTTAATGTCCCTTATTACGTTATAGTTAATAGATCAACAAAACCCTTCATAACGATCTTAATATGCCCTCCGTTCTTGAATTCATCTCTTTCAAGTTCATGAAATCCCATAGTAACCTATCCAACCATCATAAACCCCTAGCACAGTCATTACGCTCATCCCTATAATTCTCCTCAGAGAACATCATATCATATTCTCAATATGATCAGCTCAGTTTCACTCATAACAACATATGCTCGTATTGCTAATTGCTTAATGGTCCCAACATCTCTCTTCCATTAGGTGGTTTTATATGAACCTGTTTACTTTCTTTTTTTCAAATTGGTGGATGGTAGAGGTGGATTTGGCCTACGTTTTGCTCCTTGGTACGATTATTTTTTCATACTTCCTTAACAGGTACTGTAGCCAACATATATAATCAAGTCGATTGTTTCTTTTGACGATCACTGTAGCATGACATTCGGTCAGGAAGAAAAACACTAAGACCTGTCTAAAAAAGTACTATGATAAGAATACAATTTTCAATTAACTGTCAGCTCTAGCTATCAAACACACTAATTATGTGTCATCAACAGACATGGGCATTTTAAGACTAATTCCTTACGATTTTTAGCCACGTATTAGTATTGCTAGGTGTAAAAAAACGAATCATTATTATTTATCTATTTACTGTTTATTCTTTCCCTATTATATAATGAAATTAAAACAATTATGGTATGTACTACTCTTGACGGAATATAAACATCTGTGAGAATTCATTACCACAAATTGGAAGTAATTTTTTTTAAAGGACTAATGAATAAATCACGAAGGAGGAACGTAAATCAAGTCTTTAGCTTTAAATATTAAACAGAGAACGTTGTCAAACCTTGCATAGAAAAGGTTGAAAAGATGGATATCGAAATCAATAATCCGAAGAAGTATTTTTCGATTTTATTCGTAATTAACGCATTATTATTAACTATTTTAAATAATATCTAAAGATTTGCTTGGAAAGGTTTTTCGGATGGAGAAAATAATTTATACATAGTGTACTCCAAACCAATTTATTATACCATGATTGGCGTCTGAGAGTGAGATGGGAACTTTTTCGCTGAAGTAACCGTTTGGTCCTGTCGATTGTCCAGTTTGACCTGTAACCATTAAATTTTATATCGAGATTCCATCTGTTGCTGACAACACGAAAATTATTTTCGACCTCATAAGATATAATTAAAGAATATTAATTACTTGCAAAAATCGTATAATGTAGAGAAGGGTATGAAATTAAAGCTATTTTTACCCTAATGATTAATAATATGTAATTATTTTTTAAATATAATGAAACGAAGTCACTAAAGCTGTTATTATAAACGCGATTTTTACTCATTCTGGTTTTTGACAAAGAGAGATATCACGTGCTCATATGAAATTATGAGTAACTGAAAATCAAAGTATCATTGATTTATTACCTGGTTAGTAAATAAAATCTATCGAGTAGGGTAATAAAAAAGGTCTTGTTACCCAAATTAATGATTTGAAATCTTGGTTTTTCTATTTTTTTATTTGAAACCATTCAAAGTAATTTATATGGTGTACGCACACAATTTTACCTCAATCTGTTTTTACAAAGAGAAATAATTTTTCATTTCGTATCTTAACTTTTTGGCCTTTCACGAGAATCAGTAGACCCTAACATCATTCATTTGTGAAAAATATAATGACTATTTTAAAACATGGTAATTTTGCTATTATAAAAAAAAGTTTTTTCCGTCTTACTTTTTATTATACAACCCACATTGAAAATATAGAATTTGTATTTGTAATTGAATATAGAAATCAGCTGTGTAATCAATTTTGAATATTGTTTTACAAACCAACATTTAATCCATTATAATTTATAACGTAACAGGGTTGTTTCCCCAAGTTAGGTTTTATGATATAAGAGGTATATTAGACCAAAGTTGAATTCGACAGATGATGAAAAAAAAAATCATATGATAGATCAAACCAAAAAACGAATGAGAAAACTTTATGGAAAAGTAATAAACCAGCAAAAAAATTATATCTTATTCATAAATGAGAAGTCTTGGTGAAGCACGGGTGTTGGCAATTGAAGCTAGCAGGGAGCGGATTCCCAAAGTTATTAATAAAAAATGACTTCCTAACCGTTTAATGAATGAAATGCTCTCCTTTGTAGGTCGTGGTTGCAAAAATGAGGGAGATGGTTAGTCTTACTTGGTTAGTACTTGTATGTGAATACATGGCATCAAAGCAGCCGGTTCCGTAAGTCCTCTAAATCTTAGGGATCCCGTCTGGTCACTTGCAGCCATTAGCGAGCGCATCAAGCTCACATTGATTTGTGGCTAGTTGGCTTTGTAGGGTCCCGCAATGGACCAGTCAACTCCTCAGCGAGTCTAGATCCAACGTCTAAACAATATACTGTTAACTGAACTGGCAGTCGAGTCCGAAGGAAGAGATTCCAAACGAATGGATATTGCTATTTATCAACGTCAAACTAAGTGGTCATAGATGCCTAGCGGCGTTTGACGTTAGTCACGTTGGTAGCCAGAGGCTGCAAATGAAATTGATGGGAAATACGTTTTCTTGAACTTGTGAACGAAGAAATATGTTGAAAAAAACGATGTAGAATATTAAATATACTTGTAGGGACCACTAACTACATAACATAAATCACCCTATACTCTATTGTATATAAATTGTAAACAAATGTAAATAACATTACCAAAATATGAATCATTGTAAATATAGTAAACAATAAAGCATGCTGCTAGGGCCAATTAGTTATATGAGCTGGGTCACCAGCTGTCAGGGCAGGTATATAGACCCAACCGCCGGGGACCTTCCCGGCTCACGTCTCTTTGTCACAGGACAAAGGAAACCGTATACTCAAAATTCATTGGGTACTACAAAAGCAATCCTTATTGGCTACTAACGGAGCCAGCTGGGTATTTAAGGCCGTCGGTTTGGGGCCTGTATATCATTCTCCTGACAACTAAACTGGCTCGTGGCTGCTCTGCTTGAAACTCTGAAACTTGAATGCTTCTTTATGAAAAACCTCTGCATCTCTTTCTCTCCTCACCTCACTACGTTTTAGTCCGGCGTTGCCAGACCCCACACCTTCCTAGTGGGAATCTCTGCCTCCGTCTCGCTAAATCTAGCACCTCCTTGGGGGAGACCTCTCCCTAGTGGACAACGGTTGTCGTGGCCCTGCAAACTTACCAAGCAGTGTTTCCCACGGTGATTCAATCTGCCTCTCTCCGGTTCACACTCGCCTTTGGGATCCGGACGGATTTCGCCTACCCTCAGATACCGAGTGTGAATTTGTGGTCATTCAAAGACTACAAAAACTACTTACACTACCTACCAACCCTATACCTCTTCTCCTGAACATAGTGCATTGTCGGGGCACATACCTATCAAAAAATGGAGTCAGATAGTAAAGCCGTCATGAAACGATTGTCCAGGTTATAAACTCAAGCAACCCTCACTTCGTCACTAGGGCTAGGGTAACTAGGCACCCCCCTCGTGACGACCCGACAATACTAAAGAATCAGTTATGTCAAAATGGTTTTTTTAAAAAATGTCTCTAACATAATTAAAGGTTGCAGTTTCATGTTCTCAACACTAAATAATGAACAATAGCAAGCCAATCAAAAGGATGCAGAGGAAGATTCAGTGAATCCAGTGATGAAAATACAGCTAATGATCAACAATTAGAAGTGACTTTGCAACTTCAAGCAGCACACACTGTATTTTTTTGGTTTTGATTAGAGGATACCACGACCTTTCTGACCACTTTATCTCTCACAATTTGTCTTCATCTTTTTTTTTTTCGTATTTTAGCTTTATCTCGAAAATTTGCATTTTGGCAATCACACCCTTTTCATTGTAAGCTACTGAATTTATTTCACTTCAAAAGCAATTTGTCTCTTGCCGTAGTATAAATTAAAAGTATCTGTGACACTTTGTGTGATATCCAGGTCTCTAGTTCAAAAATAGTGCTTGAAAAAATATAAATAAATGAGCGTGAAATTCTAAATAGAGAAAAAATTCTATTTGAAACTAATTTATTTTAATATTGAGTATTTTACAAGATCTTTATGTATATTAGTTATCACAAAGTGTGCGAAATATCCTTTTGTATCCATTTTCTTATAATTTCATTTAATAGTAGCAAAAATTAATTAATTAATCTTCCGATGTGCATGGATATTCCATACATACATTGACTATGTTTTTCTGTGATTCCGAGTAACGTCTTGAACTTGAAGCTGCTCCCTGCCGTTTACCTTCCTGGCTTCCTGTTTTCTGATGAGTCAAGGGTGTATGTCATCTTTTCCGGTGGCGACATTTTGTATCCATAAGGTACGAGTGCCCAAACTTGTACGTTTTTATTACCTTCACTTTTTTAATTAAAATAGGTAAAATTAATTAGTAATTTTAATTTCTAATAATGTGCATAATTATGTGAAATTAGAAAAGATATAGTAGCAGTAAACGTGCACTGCAGAAACATAGCCTGCAGAAACCAGTTCCCATTGTTGTAATGAAAGTAATAACTTCGTTTTTTTTAGTACCTAGCTTTGATCTTACATATCCTAGTGTCATTGAACACCTTCTTTGAGCACTTTTTGAACGTAATAATGAATAATGGAGAAAGCTATACAGAAGAAGGGATAAAATAGAATACAGAAAACAGAAAGCGATTCTGATTCTGAAACTAGCGGTAATGAAGAGAGTGACAACGATGAGGACAGTGGGGTAAGTTCTGATTTTTGTATGTCCACTCAAAAAGTGAAAGGCAAAGTACTAAAGGAGGTTCGAATAGATGGTCACGTATTTTTGCGTTGCTAAACGTTTCTGGTAAAAATACCAAAATTATATATTTCACAAACTACCATAGCAGTATGCCTAGGAAAAAATACCTTACAGCTCTCACAAAAGAACGCACAACTAAACATGTTCAAAAGATCTTTCACTTTTCAGATACCCTAGTATATATACCCTAGTATATATACCCTAATATATATACCCTATATATGAGAAAAGTGGTCCGACATCCCTCTCTCGAGAGGTTAAAGAACGCCGACCTGCACCAGTTCCATCGGTGGGTGAGTTCATCCGCCGGAGACACATCAAGTTTTTTGACTCGTAGCAGCACCTCACAAACCCAGTGTTTAACACTATGACCCCACCTCAGGCAGACTGTCGGGCAAAAGTTAGGTTAAGATTTAGCAGTAAATTAATAATAAAATAAGGGGGGCTCAATCACTTTTAGTAAATTCAGTCCATTCATGTATGACGTAATATACATCATTGTACTTTGTACATTGCAGAGCATTATTTTATATATTAGACCCTGTATATAATGTAGCAAAGCTACAGGAAACACAGTAAAGAAATTGGAAATAAATTCGCTTGAGAATTTATATTTTTTACTATATATCTGCGTAAATTTTAACAAGGTGATATGAAAAGAAAAAAAAAGTTGTAAAAAAAACAAATATTAAAAAGGAAGCTGGAGAACGTAGCAGCAGTTGGATCGGCCAGGAAAAGATCCCAAACTTGTTAACACGTCGCTTTATGTCTTACTTATGAATTGATTGTTCTTTTTTCTCATGTGTTTGTCTCGAATATATTTTATTTAGTTGCGAAGTTTGTGTTTTTAATACAGATTTTTTTTCTATTTTACCTCCTACAAAAAAATATCACACGTTATGTTATATAACTATTGTATTTTATTATTAATGATGTTTAATACTGATAAAAAATATAATTGAGTTAAGTTATTTTGGTGAGATGACCGACGTTAACGTATTTATTCCTTTTTGATTATTTGACTTGATGTAATTTAAGTACATATTGTTTTACTATAAACAAATTAAATTCAGTTTATTTAACCTAATTATTAATGTAATTAAATTTTAAAATATTTATTCGATAATTTACAGCAATTTTGTTGGTGTGTATCTAAGAGACCCTAGTACCAGGTACTGTTGGAGTCAGGGGCGCGTCGTGTGTGAGATTAATAATAAAAATTAAAAACGACCAATAAATATTTTCAATAGATAAAAAAAAAAAGTATTTTAGCTGACCGATTCCTAACAAATATATAATTTTTCTATGTACTGACAATATTTATTGATATTAATCTAATGATTTTAATTTTTATCATTAATTAGTTAATTTTAACAACAAAGCATCGATTGTTTGATGATGGACTGAATGAACGTCGCAATTATGATTTGAAATAATAATAGAAATATACAGAAGGATATTGTGCACACTTTGTGATATTTAATACTAATATATTTTAAGTAGCAAAGCAGGATAATTAGAAAACAAGAGCTTATCTTGTCAGACTAATGGTTTTCCCGTTTAACTGGACACGTTCTGCATATCAATGTCGTCTCCTGGCTCGATATATCACCAAATTCACTTTAGTTTTTCCTTTTACATTTCTAAGCGATTTTTCTCTTTGTTCACATAAAAATTATTGCGTTCCAGGCATTTTCAGGCATATATAGCTTTAAAAGTTATTTTTTTCCGAATTCCTTGCCTCCTCATTCTTCACTAAAATCACGTGAAGTTAGCATGTAGACGAGGTTAGCTTTTTTCGACACCGTAAGAGCAAAATAAATACCATAATGAACTCAGGCCATGATAAATGGACCCTGGACGGCCTTAGTAAATGAGAATCAAAACATCATACTTACCAATAGCCGTCTCGTACAATCATAACCTCCACGTTAATACACAAATGGTATCTGACAGTGTATCACATCATTATCTACTGCACAAAGTTTCATATCATTTGAAGCAAGCATTATAAAGATAATTTAAAGCCGGCACCTTTACAAACATTTATTAACTGTGATAAATTCTTGAAAGAGTCTTTTTTAAGAACAAGTACCTCTAAGCGTGTTTTCTGAATGTACCCAATAGTAATAACTAAGACAAAAGAATAAATTTCAGGGTTACTATCTCAGAGCAAAATAAAGATTTACCATTTTTACTGATGTTTGTCTATTATGAATACGTAATATTAGTACTGTACTACAGCACTGTAAATTATTTAAAATAATGCACCAGAACAAGCAAATCAACAGAATAAACTGAAAAAGCTATATACCACAAATGGGATCGAGGTAAGGAACTAAACTCTGAGTCAAATTAATTCACGGGGTGTTGATAATCGAAAACCTTTTACATAAGCAATAGCACGGTATGGAACAATTTGATACTAACTACTAACATATGATCAAACGAACATTACATTCCCATTAAATGCAGAAACCAATGAATTATAGTGGATCTACCTTCGTTTTATAAACTATATGCACTCTGTACTTAACTTAAAAAATTATACTTAATATTTTCAATGTCATAAGTACACTGTTTACAGCTATAATCCACATACTTGTTAATCCTCCACTAAAAAACCCTTACATGAAGCAGGATCCTCACCAACTCCCGAAAAACACTGTCATGAGGCAGTTTCCTCACATGCTTTCTTTTTAACTCCCATGAGCTCATTTTATACCAAAACACTCTTGTTTCATCTTCTACTGGGAGATGGTGAAGGTAGATTTGACCTGCTATGTCCTATCTGTTAAGTACAATAATTATATGTAAAACAACACAAATATTTCAAAGAAGGCTTTACCCACTCTCCAATCGTTTATTTTTATTTTGCTTCAGTTGACGTTCACAGATATCTTTAGGACTATGCATGGCATAATGTTTCATAATCATCGTTTATATTATTCTACCATTGCATCTTCTTGGCCGCAATATATATAATAGTACTTCATTTTGAAAAATATCAATGTTAAAAGACGACCCACCAAGAATACTGTAATGATAATTTGTAATAATAGATGAATATAACCGATGATTGTAAAATGATATCGTGCATACTCTTGAAGATGCCTGAATAATCAAAACGTTGTCTGATATAAAAAAAATTAACAATTGGAGGGACCTTAAAGCCTTATTTTAAAATTAGTGTTATTTTAAACATAATTGTTCCTTTTCTAGAAGGTTAGCTCGCTAGAATATTAGTAAATTAATTATTTATAATGGCCAAAAACGCTTAGTATTCCTGATCCTAACTGCCTACAGCAGTTGATCACTCAGACCAACGGTAGAGCAGCAGTATATAACAGTATATGTATTATAGCAGTAAATAATTCTATATACTCTTGGAAAATGTAAATAGATACCACAATGCCAGCTAAAAGCAAAAACTTCATTTCTGCATTACAGTTTTAATTAGCATTTTATATTTCCTTTCAGATAAATTAATGCTATCATAAAATCTCAACTATCTTCAATTTACTACCTTAACCAGTCATTCTAATTGGTGGTCTAAATAGACATCATCTAATGTGGGGTTCTGTTCATTTTAAGGCTTGAGAAAGCGGCACTAAAGAATCCAAATCTAATTCTTGAACAGTTACTTTAATAGTTATTTTGTTGACAGGAATGTTTTTACGTTGTGTATTTCTCTGCAACTTCTTTATCAATATTCGTGTGATCCTATTTGCTAAAGGCTCACTGAAGCTGACTATTATAATAGAATAGAAATAAAAGTAACTTTCTTACAAAGTGAACATTCTTTTTTATACCGGTGGTTTTTTGGAACCATACGCTGTCATTATCAAGTGCTCATTATAGATCTTAGTATTGCTAATTTGGAACTCATTACTGAGTTTATTATGAGTAACCTAATTACATGTAAAAGTTTCGGTACTGTCTAAGTAGGAAGTATTATTAGCACTTATTTATAATATAATGAGATATTTAGTTTATTTGTTATTTTATTATTTAATTTGTTTATTTGAATTAGATAACTTTTGAGTAAGTGAGTTTCCGTGAAAATCACCTATTACTGCAGTGTTGTTCGGATTGACTGGTAAGCTCTAGGTACATATCTTGTCCCTAAGATCTTAAGGTTTAGGGAGTAAAGACTCGAAGTATTTTTTGTTCGATGTCAGACCCTACCCGCCTCAGCCAGCATAGACCAAATAAAGGTCAGAACTAACTTAGCACACTCCTAAGTAACATATATGTTTTCTCAGTACAAGTTAGACTTAATGTTTGTTTTGGAGTAGTTTTCATACTTTTGGAAGTATCTCTCCTTTACTGTTTACTTTCTACTCTCTAAACATCATTCGATTCGAGAATACCGCAGGTAGGAAATTTTGCTAGATCCGCTGATGTTTGTGAATTAATTTTGCACCGTCTAACTTTTTTTTACCTTTCCATCGTTTAATTCCATATAGCAAACTTACTCCCCAAACTATCGCCAACACTTGAGGATGACAGCGTAGACTGCCAATATTATTTAGGTTATTATTATATAACATATATGTCGGCTCGTCACTAGGGGACTCAGTATACCTGAGTATCCCCAAAGTGGGGAGGAGACACCCGCCGCGGGCTAGGATCACTACAACCTCTTAGCCCCCGTCCGGTGAGCGCCCAGAAAGAGATAGAGTGGGTGGACCGGACCTATGGTCGTTCACCCTGGCTGCCGACCTAGTCGGCGGGCAGCTTTAATTCGCTTTGATCTGACTCCATAAGATCTTTAGAAGGTGTGGTGTGCTCCGACCATGCACTATGTTCAGGAGAAGAGGTACAGGGTAAGTTTATAGGTAGTTTATGTGGTCTTGGAATGACCACGAATTCACACTCGGTATCTAAGGGTAGGTGAAAACCGTCTGGATCCCAAAGGTGAGTGTGAACCGGAGAGAGGCAGACTGGATTGCCATGGGAGACACTGCTGGTAAAATTTTCAGGGCCATGGCAACCATCGTCCGTGAGGGAAAGGTCTCTCCCAAGAAGGTGCTAGTTTTAGCGAGACAAAGGCAGAGATCCCCACTAGGAAGGTGTAGGGTCTGACAATGCCGGAGACAGAAAACATAGCGAGGTTAGGAGAGAGATGCAGAGGTAGTTGAATGAGAAGTCCATGGTTTTGAGTAGAGCAGCAGGCGCCAGTGCAGTGCCGGTTTGTTTCTGTCTGTGCTCTGTCTGGGGACGCGAAGTTTATATACCCGGGGGTGGGCCCCCACCAGGCGGCTAGAGAGGAAGTGGGGATGGGCCCCCACTCTACTGACTCCTCCCCCTACTCTCACTGACGACATAATCTTTATTATTATAATGAAAAATAGATACATATTTTCTGATATTATTTGATGATATAGATACGAGAGGTCTGATACGAGAAGAGGGTGACTTATAATTATTTGTGATTAAGAGGTGGCCAGAACAATATATATAATATTAGTTAGTTTATTTTCATAAGCCCATAGCCAGTGTGCCAATAATAAAAGCGTGTCACTGGATAAAAGCAAAATAAAACTTTTCTTACCCACTTGTGACTCGACGCATCCTGAGAAGCTATTACCAATTACTTAAGGTTAAGATAATAATAAGTTCTTTTTTGGATTAAATAAAATAGAAGATTTTTCAATTCATCAGCATTCAAATAAAATCTTCTGCGCAAGCCTAACTCAACAAAAACTCAGATTACATGGAATATTTCAATTAAATTATTACTTTTTACCAACTTAAAAAACTTTTCTTGATTCTTAGTCATTCACAACGATTGGTATCCAATATTTTACATTAGGGTAAATAATGCTGCTTATCTTTACATAAAACTCATTATTTTTGAAATCATCTCCCCCCATATCTAGTCATTACTTCCGAGTAATACTTCATCGTAATGCGGTAAGATCGAAAGTTATTAAGCTGTCTAAAGCAGCGAAATTTAAGTCTATTCTGCGTAAAGAAAGAGGAGGCACCACTAGACATTTCATTTTCTCTTCTTTGCTCAGAGATTATTCATTGGCTATTCAGACTTATCTCCTTCAGTATACTTACTATTGTAAGAGTTTTATATAAAGCCATAAAAATTAAATTGGCTTCTATAAATACACTAACAAACCAAGCCCACCCTAGTCGATGCACTATAACAAAAATGATTTCTTAAACAAAAATACTATTAAACAGCAGTATATTAAAAAAATGCTACAAATCGGTGCACTTTAAATACTTAGGTCTTTCCAGAAATCAATTGGCATGCTAATTAATTTACATATATATTTTTTTGATTTATTATAAGTTGTTTTATAATAGGAACCTCTTGGGGACTTAGCAAATATTTAGAGATAAATCATTTTAAATTCAATGATTAATGACAGGGTTTTGAGCTGCGATATACGATATCTGGATAATTTTGTTTACCTACAATCGTTGATATATTCTTATATTATAACAAACCCAACAAAACTGGTATCATCAATAAATGGAGTAATTTACTATTAATATGGTATAATATACTCGTATAAGTTTAAATCAAAATACTTGCAGAGCTCTCTGTAAATTGCGCTGTCATTAGCAAACCCACAGTCCAATCATTCCCTATTAGAATTGTGCCCTTTTAAAACGATACTCAGCCAATAAGAATGTTGATGACAGTCGTCTGCTCGTGAGAGGGCCGAAATCAGCAAAGTAATCAAACCCAGCTATGGATAAAGTTGAGATGTGTTTTTTCATTAAAAGTTACAGAAGACCAGAGTAATGTCATGACCACGATTCGAACACAACTTTATCGTGCAACA
Source organism: Acanthosoma haemorrhoidale (assembly GCA_930367205.1). Taxonomy (NCBI): domain Eukaryota; kingdom Metazoa; phylum Arthropoda; class Insecta; order Hemiptera; family Acanthosomatidae; genus Acanthosoma; species Acanthosoma haemorrhoidale. The sequence continues at coordinate 43,578,693 of OV884015.1, read as the reverse complement.
TTGTGGCTTTTATCATCGCGATCGATAAAAAGTAGTTTCTTAAACTTATACTATACTTCTTAACACAATTTTCTTTTCACAATTCAATAAAAGAAGTTTTGGTCGCTTAAGAACAATTATTATTGTTACAAAAAATAAATTATTCATTACCAGTATTATCGCCTATTTTTTTTCAATCAATAGATATCAAATACCCAGACATCAAAAATAAAACAGACAAAAAAATGAAACTATTTATGAGGAATTAAAAATAAAATATTATAAATTTACAATTGCCTGTCTGTAAATAAACAAATATATACACATATGCATACATAAATATATACATGTAACGGTATATATCACTTTTAATAATATATATACATATAAGTTAAGTCCAGGCGCCGCTAGTGCCCAGCCTTAATCCCCCAACATGTGTTATCTGTATATATGTTTACATGTAATACCTATAGATAGAGGTGACTTGGAATAAAATAAAGCAGTTTTGTGACAACTTTCGATCTGTGATTTCATTCAACCTCTTTTCTTTTTCTTCAAGTTTTTCGTTGACGATCATTAACTTATATATATATATATATATATATATATATATATATATATATATATATATATATATATAAGTTAACTGGAGAGACAGCTATAAGAAGGTAAACATAAATAATCCTCTGCAGTTAATTCCCTCCCGGATTAGGGAAACTATATATACGAGTGTAAAGTAAATAAAGTCAGTTCTTTGCTAGCTATCTATATGTTTTACTTTCACCTCCTCTCTCTTTTTGCAATATTGTTCGGTCTAATTGTAACTGGTGCCGAAACCCGGGAGTCATATCTGAGATACGGTCACCGTGACCTAAGCAATTAGTGGTCTGATATCTGGCGTAAAGTAACGTATACCGACGTAGTTACCCGGAGTCGTATTTGTGTCGAAGACGTATTTTTATTTTTTGGGAAGCAAATAAGCAAGATGGAACAAATTGTGAAACTGGAAACTGACTTAGCGCAGGCCATAGAGGAAAAGGAAAGACGGAATTTTCAGGCGGCCAAAGCTGAGGAGGGGTCCCCGATGGAATTAATAAAGATTCGAACGCAGAACTCCACGTTCATTCACAGCGTAATTAGCCAGCTGGAGCCATTCACAGGAGTGCTAGAGGAGCTTGACCACTTTATCAAAGAAGGAGACCAGATAAAGGTGCTGATGATAACTCGGAAAAGTCTGGGCATGCTCACTGAATCTGATGTGACCCTGCTCGAGACATCCCTGGGCAGCCATATATCAAGGCAAGTTTTAAACGCCATACAAGGCGATGTGTCGCAAACGTGGGAGGAGCTAAAGATAAGATTTAAAAAGCTATATGGAGGGGGGACATGGACTCCGGAAGAAGACGTCTTCTATCTTCTCAAGGAGAGACGAGCGCAGGGTCAATCTGAGGGTGACTTCGCAGAGAAGCTCCTTGTGATGTACAATCGACTCGGGGAAAAGATGGTGCAAACATACGGGCAAGCAGAGGCGGTCCAGAAAATGCAATTCATGAAACAAGTAATGAAGGTGCAACTGAACCATTATTTGGATAGGCCCGGTTCACTGCCGAAAGACAGAGACGTCGTCGACTGCGCACATGAACTAATATACTCCAGGAGTGAAACGAAGTTCGGCTCCGGAAGCCCGAAACAGATTGCACGGAGTTACGAAACCAGAGAAGAAGATGACGAAGCCCACTGAGACATGTCAGAAGATCAGAAAGACGCCGCTACGTGTGCAACCGCCCCGGACACGTGGCGGCCCAATGCAATCAAACAAAATGTTTTGAGTGTGGCCGACAAAGGCACATGGCGAGGGATTGTCCACGGTGAAACAACAGGACCAACTGACGGGAATTCCAGCCGGAGCCTATGGAAGTCAACCAACAGGACTGGACTATACGGTGGACAGGTAGAATAAACGAGGGACGCTACTCCAGCGGAGAGTCGTCAGAGAGGAGAGCGGTCAGTCAGAGCGCAGTGGTCCGGCGATAGCAAGAACGAGATGAGTAGGGGGAACCCGTGGAAGGAAGGACCCTTGGGGGCCGAGGTAGTAGTGGGACGTGCTCGGAGCGATTGAGGGTACGAAAATGAGTTGGGCCACCCGGCGCGCACAGTAATAATTAAGAATACTGTGAGAGGGGAGAAGAGGTCTAGGTTGCCTTTGGTGGAAGGGGGGTATCGGGGATGAAATTTTATTGGACACAGGAAGCATTCACTCGCTGATAAGTAAAAGAGGGGCACAAGAGTTAGGGATCTAGGAGAGCCGCGAACCATGTGAGTGTATCATAACAACCGTTGGGAAGTGCAGAACGGAGGGGGTAGCGAAAATGAACTTGCGCGAAATAACGGGACGTGACGACGAGGTTAGAATCCACATAATCAGAGTGTTGACGACGGGGTATGAGCTGATCGTGGGATGTGAAATTCTACGAAAGGTAGGTCAACGATTAAAAGTCTAACGTAGGGGGTGTGACTGTAGGATGTCCAGATGTTGGATAGAAAATCCACTTTTTGGGGTATACAGTCTCAGTACGAGATGGGATACAGCTGGATCAGGAAAGAGTTAGGGCCATACGGGAGCACCACTGCCCAAGAATACCCGGGGGAACCGCCGATTCCTGGGAATGATCAACGATTATCGAAGGTTCATTCCCGGAATAGCGAAGCTGACTAACCCGTTAACGGAGATGCTAAAGAAGGAAAAGAGTTTTCGGTTGGGACCGGAGCAAGTAACATGCATCGAAAAATGTCGGGAGGTCCTGACCAATAGGCCGCTATTGGCCTTCCCCGGTTTCAAGAAACTCTTCCGTATTACGACGGACGCAAGCGCGATCGCTACCCGGGTGGTACTCTATACGTCGATAAAGACGTAGTGGCAATAGGGGAGGAGGAACCAGAGCGGGTATTCTAAAACTTCGCTACGCCGGGGAAGGCTTGCCATGTGTTCTTGCTATATATAGGGCTGGCACGATGCGCCAGGGAGTCGTTAGACCAACTAATAAGGGAAAACGGTGACTTGTTTTACCCGGAAGGCGATTTTCTCCCGACCACGGGGAGAACGATTCATCGGATCAACCTGGAGACAAACGCACCCATTTACGTGAAAGATGGGCGGTACCCGCAAGCAATGAGTGAGGTCATCCACGAACAACTCGCGGAGCTCCAGAACAAGGGGATATTCAGGCCAAGGACATCGCTATTTAATAGTCCTATGGGTGGTGGAGAAAAGATCGGGTGAGCGAGACGAGGGTCCGAAGAAATATAGGCTCGTGGTCGACTATAGGAAGTTAAACGAAGCCACGAAGGACAAGCGGTACCCACTCACGAGAATCAACGATATTCTCGATCGATTGTCGGGAGCTGTGATGTTTAGCACGTTGGATATCCAGAGTGGGTACCACCAGGTATGTGCAGATGATAGAGGAGGACATCGAGAAGACGGCCTTTTCGTGGGAGCGGGGGCACTTCAAATTCGTTCGAACTAAAAGGGGCCCCCCTAACCTTTCAACGTCTCATGGACGAGTTACAGAGCGGGTTAGGCAAGGACTTCTCGCAGGTCTACATGGATTATCCAATAGTCTTCAGCAGGTCGGAAGAGGAACATGTTCAACACCTGCAAAAGGTCCTCGCCAGGATTCGAGAGTTCGGACTAAAATTATTACCGTCTCAATTTGGGCTTCGTGAAATCAAATTCTTGGGACACGTAGTCTCGCGGGACGGGGTGTGCCCAGACCACGACCGACTGCGTGCCACCCTGGAGGCGCCGCTACCGAGAAATTTACGGGGGATCAGGCGATTCCTGGGGATGATAAATTATTACAGAAAACTCATCCCCGGGATCGCAGAGGTGACAAGTCTACTGTCAGAGGTATTGAAGAAGGAGAAACGGTTCTAGTTGAGATCTGAACAAATAGCGAGTATAGGGAAATGCCGCGAAATTTTGACCACACGACCATTGCTGGCTTTCCCCGACTTTAACCGAAAGTTCAGGGTAACAACAGACGCGAGCGAGACTGCAGTAGGAGCCGTACTATCTCAGATGTTTGAGGGGGGGGGGGGGGAGAAACCCAGTGCATTTGCGGGATGTCAATTAAGTGTGGCTGAACGACGTTAAAGCGCCATCGAACGGGTGTTGTTAGTGGTGGTGTGGGCGATGAGTGTGGTGGGTGTGAGAACTTTCGGCCATATATCTACGGGAGACGGTTTAAATTGATTACGGGCCACAAACCATTGGTCTATTTGGGCACGCTAAAGGAGTTAATTGCAAGGGGAGTGCGATGGAAGGAACGCTTCGCGGCATATACGTTGCAAGTAGTGCACCGGAAGGGGACCGAAAACGCCATTGCGGACTGTCTATCCCGAGACCTCGTATTCAACGCTATGTAGTACGACCCCCCACAGGGTGAACCATTTGCGTTGAGGTACCTGCACGACTGGGCGGAGAACGGGCCGGAGATTCCGCGGGTCCAGAGGTAAACAAAGGAACAAGGGAACAAGGGACGATGGAGTCATCGGCTGAGCCTTTTGCATTGGGTTATCTCCAGGAATGTGCGGACAGCGGACCAAAGATCCCTTTAGTCAGGAGCGATCCGGAAGTGGACGTATCGCCGAGGGATCGTCCGGATTAATTACCGGAGGTTGACGAAATTATTAACGACAAGAAATATCAAGTTGTCAAAGGTCGTGACAGGCTCCGGGTATAGAATCACAGATAACGTCATATGCGGGGCTAACCACGTTGTCGATAAAGACGTAGTGGCAATAGGGGAGGAGGAACCAGAGCGGGTATTCTAAAACTTAGACTGCTCGTTGATAAGGTGAAACGATTATGGTGGCAAGAGCGGATCAGGATGGGATACACGCTCACGCGGTGTTTGCCCCAGGTCGAAACGATCACCAACGACACGGTCAAGCGACGTTTATTCAGCGACCTCCACGCGGGAAAGACGAACCATAGAGGGATAGAGGAGACCTTCCGCGGACTCAAGAAAATGTACTTTTGTAAGGCAATGGGGAATACAGTACGAGACTGCATCGCCTGGTGTGACGGCTACATGATGGCCCGTATGTAGTCACCGCGATCCGGGAGCATAATCTGTTCACAATAAGGCGAGTTTCCCCTTTTGCACCCACATCGTCCATCGCGACGTACTACGAGTCCCACCGTTGCGGTCTTTCCACGGGCCGGACGGTGGTGCTCGGGTGGACCCACCAAACCGCTCAGACCTCTAATATACATGTGATCGTTGTGTTCTCATATTTTTCTTACATATTGTACCTTATATCCTCAGACGAAGAAGCTGAGAGCTATTATTCTTATGTCGGCATTGTGCCATTTGTACCTACCTACAAGATATCCTTTTGTTTTCTTTTGATTGTTATTTTGACAGTGTCTCTACTCCTGAGAGTTCCCTCTACGAAGGAACTGGAGGGAGGGAGTTAACTAGTATTAAAAGTATAAATAGAGTATTATTGTAAACAAAAGCTAAGAGTGGGGCTAAGCCTCACTCAGGATGTATATATAGGAGAGGAAGAGCAATAAACAGTTAGTTAAGTTCTAGTCTGGCCTTCTTATTACACCTACAATTCCCTTTTTAGTGTCAGAGTTAGCCGAAACTTAAGTTTTTTATATATATATATATATATATATATATATATATATATATAGCCGGATATTTGCAACACACTATCAACAATTATGTAATTGTTTAATATTTAGCTACTTGTTGAAAATACCTGGATATCCCAAAAAATAAACCAATTTCATTATCAATCACATATGTCACTCATTATCTGATATGCACCGACTAAAGTGTCTATATCCGTTGGTTAAATATAACTTTGTTTCGAGAAAACCGCGCTCATTATAAAAAAAAAAAACGATTTTCTACACTCTAGTTAAACTTTATTTCCACTTTCATCATTGATCATAACCGTCTAGGTACCACAGTACGAGGTAAAAATTCCTAAAAATTGAAAAATTGAATTTTCTAAAAAACATTAAACGTTATCAATTTTCAGAACAACAAATTTTGTTTTAATAATATGCTCAGCATTATGATTCCGATTTTAACTAAAATAGAAATGCAAGCATAATATGAAAATCTCAAGCCATTGCACTCTGCTTGTTCGTAAGAATGCAATTATTTTATCAAACCTCTACATTTTCCGATGATTTCTGCGAGATAACTTGTTTCACAAAGTGTGAATATACCGTTATATATGACTTGTTTTATGTAGTACATTCACTCAATCACATTCGCTGTATGGAAAAGTATTTCATGTTTGAAATGGGACCATTGGGCCACAATTTTTACCAAATAGACTAAATTACATGGATATGCTACAAGTTGACCTTCTTGTTCTTGATCTTCTAAGTCTATTAACAACATACTCCCAGAAGATCAGACACAATTTGTCAGCAGGATGGTGCCCCTGCATATTTATTTGTAGCAGTGAGAGAATGGCTAAACCAACATGGAAGGAAACAGCCTGATAGAGAACCAAACATTAATTTATTTAACAATATCATTTATTAAGTAGTGAAATCCAGCGAACTAAGCGAACACTTAGATCTGTCTCATTTATACTACATGAATAAATAGGATTATTTTTTTTGGAATGAAAAAAGTGCTTAGATGAAATGAAAAAATGTCTTTACCAATCACTGGACTGCTTGGTGAATGCAACGCGTCAATTATCTTCACTTGATGTTTAAAAGATCTGCAGTGGACAGCTTACTGTGATACTACCTTGATATTCCATCTAATTAAGTTTAAGCATCATTATACATCTGTTCTATTCCATGTACAAAATGTACTATACTTTTGTAGCAATTTATTCACATCACGGAATAGTGAAAAACACCATTCCCAGTCTATAATATTTAGAAAAATAGTGAAATGACCAACCACCAAAGAATAATCAAGAAGAAGAATGTTAAACTTATAACAGGTAATTAAACATAAAATTGAGAAATTTCGTTACCTCTAACCCTATCCAGCTCGAAGCGCTATCGTTAGAAGCAAATAGTTTCTACGCAACTTCTTACTTCCCTCAAGCCTCTGGTTGATAGTTACTCAATCTCTTCTGTCTGTTTACAGTAAGTATTCTGGGTGGCTAAGTTACAATAAATCTTTTAACTTTCGATAACGTGGAAACGGCTTTGTTGTTAGCCAAACTCTCAGTTTTATTACAAAAACTAGTTATTATTTGTTGTAAACACCAATATTACTTAGCGAGACCGACAACAGAGAACCATGTTCAAGTCTAGTCTGGGTTTAGCCGTGGCTTAGTCGTGGGGAACATAAGTATCAGGCTTAATGAAAACATGGGGGGGGGGGGGTAAAGATTGTTAGTTTATGCTTCAGTGCTTCACTAACTTAGCGTACCTGCATAAGCCAACATGGTATATTTCCTGATCGCTTACACGTAGTGCTACTAAACTTATCTTTATATTTAAAACTTTATATTAATGATTACCGTGAAAGCGATCAAGACAAAATATGGTTCATTAATGGGCAGCAGTGGGGTGAATAGACTCCTGAGTCGCCCAAATGTTTAACCGGCTCTTTCAGGCTCTAGAATTCTCCTTGTATTTACCAACACTCCACTTTTGTTTATTTCAGTTATTGCCTTGTTAACACAAGTGTGTACAGTCAAACAGAAAGGGGGGGGGCGATCGTCCTGACCCTGTATGTCAATCTAGCTGGATGTCTTTATGTACATCGCCAGTTTATTAAAAATGACCTGATTTGAGTTTTAAGATATATATTCCACAACATAGAATAATAATTGCTGATCAGGTGTTGATTGAAAATCAATAAGCCGTATTATGAAAAGGTTGGACAGGTTTAGCTAACTTTTCAGATTACTCAAGTCTCAGCTCAGGGGCTATTCCAGATCTCGAGTTACTCATCATATACGTTAACACAATAGTTTTGAATGCGTGGCTAAAACAACAAAAAACTAGTATTTAGGGCTGGTAAAGCTTCGATTAGTTTTTGTTTGACAAAAGTTTAGCATTTTACATTTGTTGTATTGTATTTGTAGAAAAGTATGTTTTTAGTAATCGTACAGATCCTGCTAGGCCAGTTCTCAGTTGTTGGGGTAACAAGGGATTTGGCGGAAGGCAAAATTGAAAATCCCCAAAGGGGTGGATGTCACACAGAGGAGATGTCAAATATAACTAAACAATTAAATGGCATAAAGAGAATAAGATAGTCACGTATACATTCACTAGAATGATCAAATGGTAAAACCTTTCTTCGGAGTAGCCTAGTTACAAGGGTTTCTGATTGAAAATCTTATCACATTATAGAACCCTTTATCCTTTCTACAAAACTAGAGCATACGATCGTTCCTTCCTCGTCCACTTCACCACTCTCTAGAACTCTCTTCCTCCTAATGTCAACCATGCTTCACCCTTACGAACCTTCAAAACCTTCTTATTCCAACATCTCCTTATCAATCCATCCGAGGCTTGCTAGCTTGGAAACGATTTATTCATAAATATATTTATTATTGAATATATGAGATATATATTTCTTAATGGATAAATCGTATATTCTTATACTTTTATTCGATGCTTATTTAATTCATTACATTGTTTACTACATATCCAAGTGCGTGGCTGATACCTTTCTTGGTTATTACTATTGCATATTTAGCTTGTTTGTTAGTCTATATGTATTTATTTGAAGGTTTTTATTTAATGTTGTATTTTACTGACTTCTTTGTATCGTTTCTTTTTTGTTGATGACGATCTTTTTATGATTTAATTAATGATATCGAGCTACAACTTGGTGAGATGAATTGACTGTATCTTCTCTTTTTGACTTCAATGGGCACTAACCAACATTGCGCTACCAAATGCATACAGAGGATTAACCGATCAAATTATGGAGGGATATTAAATTGACTGGGGATTACAACTGACAGACGATGGTCAAAGAGACCATATTAAAACGAGCATATTGAACGTTTTTAAATTTACTGTGGTTTGACAATTCAAACTGTGGCTAAGACACAAGATTAAATTCGTATCCCACAAATAAATTAATAACAATATCCTGTACCAAATGATACCTACAATTTTGCTGAGATTTACATTTTGGTACATCTGGTATGGAATTTCTTGACTCCATGTTCCACAATTAGTTTACAATGCAATTCTATAAACAATAAAATGAAAGTTTGTCAAGCTTGTATAATGTTTAATGTACTCAGTAAAATATGTTATCCATGGTGTGGGGCTTTATAGGGCATTTCATAAAGCTTAACTGTGAAAATGGTATCTTTTTCCACGCTTTAAGAGGAAAAAGAAATACTTTTCAAACACATAAAAAATTGTATTTTCCGTTAAGATTAAAGGGGTGGAAATGAGAAGCACTTTCAAGCGGCACGGTAAAGCATGCATCCTGGAGGGGGTTATAATCACTGAAAAGAACATTAATACTTTTTTGAAGGGGGAAAAAACTCTGTTGATTACTATCTCTCTACAAATAAAAAACATGTTTTTCATTTTTTTGTCAGAAGATGCTATCGCAACTGTTTTGAGATATATTCATCTAGGATGGTACTTTAATTATACAAATGACTGAAAAATTATCATAAACAATTTGAAAAAATATAAAGAAGTTCCGAGTACTACATAAAATTTTTGAAAGGATATATTCTACATTGAAAATTTAACTAACCGTCGTTTTCTTCTTAATTAGAATTAATATTAAATTAGTTAAGATTTTTTTAAATTATAGGTATTGACGTGTAATTTTTCAATAAATTGATTCTTAATAGCCGGGAAAAAAAATATCTTTAGAATTTACTTTAGAATTGTCAACGATTTTTTTGAATATTCAGTAACCATTTAGGAAAATTATTGGGATGTTATCGGCTAATCTCTTTGCTTAAACATCAGAGGGTTTATGTCCACACTAAATAATTTCTTGAAAACTTTTTTTTTTATAAACTTTTTAATATTTGAGTTATTAATTCGTAAAATTACGTTTTACTTATCCTGCTCTACATAATTAGAATAACACACCACACCTTTGTTCTGTAGTGGTTATCACTCTACTCAACAGCTTATATTGGAACATTTACTCTTTAATATAGCCTAGGTAATTAGTGCCTGGAGTGTCGCCTGGTTGGATTTTGCTCAGTCAAACTGTACAAATATACACTAGAAAACCGGTACACGCCTTGAGACATCGTTTTTTTCTTTCTTAGGTCGAAGGTTTCATTGTTCAGTGGATCTGGTCTACAGAACAACTCTCACGCCAGGATCAATGGCGTTCAGCCTTACTACTTTCAAATATAGTAGTAGCTACCGTTAATTTATTAATAGTAGCTACCGTTATCTTCATAGGTTACTATATTCTTACTAAAAAAAACCAAAGAGCAATGTCCAACATACTCCGAAATACTTAAGCAATCGCAGACAATACTTGCATAACTTTGCTTTACTATACTTTTACATAAGGTTCTTGTATCTAGATATTGACAGAAGTTAATCTGGACATACGGAATAGAGCTATGGGGGACAGCAATAAAGTCGAACATCAAGCGTATCCAATCTTTTCAATCAAAAGTCATGAGAACAATAGTAATTGCTCCTTATTACGTCAGCAACAAAACCCTTCATAACGATCTTAATATACATTCTCGAATTCATCCCTTCCAAATTCATGAAATTCCATAGTAACCTACCCCACCACTAATACCCTAGCACAGTCATTGCACTGCACCATTCATCCCTATAATCCTCCTCGGAGACTAAAACGGCAGTGGCCTCGTGACCTACTATAAATGCGTAACAGTGGGAGCCCTGACGCGGCTGACAGAGGAGCGTGGGGGAGTTCCCAAGGCTCCTTCCTCTTGCGCATGCGAGGGAGGTGACAACCATGTGGATTTGGAAGGTCTCTGGGAGAATGTAATTTTATCATAATAAAGTTGTTTTATCTAAAAAATATTGACAGAGAGTTTCTAATACTAATCGTGACCAATATATTTTATCTTTGACACGACAGTACGCAACCATGAAAACGCGCAATAAGTTATATTTTCTGATAGTATGCTAGCATTAACTTCTCTAGAGAAACCATCACGAACACAATAAGTATCTTAAGTTTTCTACATCATGCGTCAGGAGACAGCGTAATATAGTGCAGCGAACATGAGTAATATTCTGGGTGCCTGCTCGTTGTAGGATAAGAGGAATGAGAATGCAGACCTATCTCGCCCCTCCTAATCTCAATGGAAACAGCAGTCAGATAAAGGAAGCAACTAATGAAATCGGAGAGTGATTTTCCAATAAAAAAAAATACTAGTAATATGGAATTAGGCACAATGAAGACGAAAAAAGTGGTGAGGACAAGCCATAGGATATTAATAAATATGCTTCTAAAGTTCTATAGTCTCAATAACCACAGAGATAGAGACACTTATTAACACACACAATTAACTATCGAGGCATCCGATACTTTGATGAAAAGCCGTGTCATTATTGGCAGCAATGTTTCGAACCCATTTAATACACTTCCTCTACATCGGACGAGTCACAGCTTTGGCCTGATTAGCATGGCAGACACGTAAACCACTATTAAAGCCTCATTTCAAACTCCGGCAGGCTTTGCACGGTAGGTTCAACGATGATACCCTACATACAAAATACTCCTTTTAGCTTGACACAACGTCTACTACCAACAAATATTTTATTAGTTTTACTTTGAAATGGCCTAATGACATACGTGGTATTAGGCCATTCTGATTATCTGCTACCCACTGGATATTGCTATCGATCGAATTCATTGTAACTTTAACCAATTGTTATATTTAACCCTTTTCTCCTCAAAATTTATCCATCACAACTTTTCCTCTCAATCGCTAAACCCTAAGGGAGAGGCTCTACTTTCAAGCAGAATCGGAGCTATTCCCTTTCGTCTCTCTAGGTTTAAGGGACAGGTGACGTGAAATTAATTTAATCAATCTAAAACAGTAAATCAGCAGATCGGTCTCCCAGTAAACTATCTTTCTTACCTGTTTCCCTGGCCAACTGTACCTTCAGGATGGTCGATAGGAATGCCATCCTGGATTCCACTTCCGCTAGGTTCACCGTTTCTCTCATTTTTTGAGTTATCTTGTTGAACCTAGTTAAAAGTTATCCGGTGTAATACCGGTTGAAAGTTGATTTGGCTGTCTGGTCTCCCTGAACATCTGGAAGATGTCCTCTTCTGGTGTTCATCTGTCTCATCCGTATGCCTTCTTCAGTCTTTCTTTTATCGCAGCCCATGAAGTGTCTTCGTCGGTCTGAATTAGGTTTAGCACATTCCTTTTTATTCTGCACACTTTAATTGATTTTGCGTCACCAGTGTCGAGTAAACCTTCACTTTCCTTCGCCTCTACCCGTTCTATGACCCTATCACCACCTTTCATAAAGTGGTTTAATTCGCTCAGCTTTCCCAAGAATTTTTCCAGGGCCGATAATGCTCTCCTATGGTCCTGCGACGTCGCCGCTCCCACCTTCATCCAAGCCAGGGAATTCCCATGAGCTTCGGCTATCATTTCAGTAGGTAATTCGGGCACTTCTAAAGCCAACGGCCATAATTCCACCATGTTACTAGGTCAATTTTTCGGCACGAAAAAAACAACTGGAAAAAAAAATTTTTACTTGCCCGTTGTTTTCCTGAATACTCGTAGCTCCCGGGTTTCGGCACCAGTTATCGTCTCGTGGCTTTAGATGATCAAAAAAAGAATGAATAAATAGTTTACGAATAATACGCAATGCTTCGGTTTATAACTGGCTTTATTCTCCTTCTGGTACGCTTTATATACATTACGGGTTTGTTAATATTAGGCTATTTGGAATTAAGCTTAACATTGCCGTCCCACTAGCCATAATCTATATGTGTGTGTGTGTGTGTGTTATCGTCTCCCGGCTGTAGACGATCAAAAAAGAGAGAATACGGAGTAATATTACACACAGGTACGATTAGTAACTGGCTTTATTATTTTCTCATCCTCTATCAATACCCAGGCTTTGTTTACATTAGGCCCTGTGGTATTAGCTAGGTTATTAGCGAGGTAGTATTAGCAAGCTACCGCATGCCGGTAGCGGTAGGGGTGTCATGTCTCGGAATAGAGGGTTTTGGTTATGTTTCATCGAGTCAAAGAACTTGATGTGCCTTCCTTGGATGGCTTCGGTGATGGTGGGGACTTCGAACGTTTCGTGGATGTCGGGAGCCTTCATATCACGAAAAGGTGTATGCTATAGTGCCGTGCGCAGGATTTTGTTCTGGAATCTCTGGAGTTGAGTAAGCACATAGAACTAGCTTCATTTTAATATATTTAAATGAATTCAGAATTTGTATACATGTAATTAGTGCGGGAAAAGGCTCTTTTCACAATTGCGGACATTTTTATGGCAAAATAACTTTCTTACTTAAATATCCAAATGTGAAGTTTGGAGCAAAACAAGTTTCTAGAAAGCTAATATACCTATATTAATACCTATATTAAGCTAATATAAAACCTCCCTCTAACTCAACTATTATTATAAAAGCTATTATAAAAATTATTAGATAAAATTAATTCAAATCCTGTGTGTCACAATTAAGGGTACCTTGCAACTTCGAAAAAGATGAATATGAACAATCTTTCGACGACTTCTTTGAATCCTTTTTTTTACAATTAGATTCTACATTTTTTGAGAAAATACTCAATTGTGAATTAAGGAGTGAAGATATTTTTGGTTTCTACCAAATACTTGTTGTTTGTTTTAACACAGTGATTTTTTTTCGGATTCCAGAGTCTCATTCGTTAATCTTTAGAATCTGGGAAGTCTTTCTCTTTAGGTTTGCAACAAAATAACAGTAGCAAATCGTATTATAATTACAGTCCAGGCAATGAAGGCCAAAAAAATCGACGATTAGAAAAAAAAAAGTTATATAATTCTGGATATTGGTACAGTTGTTCATTTGAGTGTTCTATCAACATACCAAAAGTAACCACCGGTGGAGGGTGAGTGAGGGGTGGGGGGGGGTTCGAATGTATCTTTTTTGTTTTTTTCCCAAACATCTCGGGAACTATCGACGTTAGCAATAAAGATATTATTAAATTTTTCATAGTCTGTAGTGAGGGAGATAGAGGGGGATGAAATGTTAGTTTAAAATTGTCTTACAGATTTCTTTTTTTTTTGTTTATATTTTACTATTGTAATAAAATATTTTTTTTTACTAATGAACTTTACCTACGAAAATTGTGACATTTCCTGTTTTCTTCCCTAGTTATTTCCTTAAGTGTTGAACTTTAACCATATGAATAGTTTAATTTTCGTATTAATATTCATGTAGATCAATTTTAAAACCTCTAAAACGTGTTTAGTCAACTTTTTATATCACTGAATCCAATGAAGCCACATTCAGATATCCATCTCACATTGACACAGAACCTTTTCTAATGATAAATCCCAATATTTACAAATAATATTTCAACCTGGAAAGAGTCTCGTTACATTGCTACACCTTGGATAGATGCCTAATTTTTTTTTTTATGATGCACCTGGTCCACAGATTTAGCGGTAAGAAATACTTTTATGTCACTCCATATGCTTAGTGGAGATAACAGTTGGGTGAAGTATAGTTCTAAATTCGAAATATCATAATAAACCTCGCGCTCTTCGTCAGCTTCCACTGGCTCGTATCCGGTGACGCGGCTGACGGAGAAGCGTGGGAGACTTCCCAAGACTCCGCTTCCTCTTTAGAATGTGAGGGAGGTGAGAAGCATGTGGATTTGGGAGGCCTCTGGGCTGTTTGTAAATACTTTATGAATGAGCGAGTGAATCATAAATTGTAAATATGGTATGAATGAGAACATTTATCTCAATTACATATTCTCTTATAAGGCAGATTGTAATTTTAGCCTAATAAAGAAGTTTTAGAAAAAAAATATATATATAAATATTTTTCGAGATATTAGAGAAAACCCGAAAAAAGGGGCCTTCAAACTCCCCCCCCCCCCCCCGACTCCCGCCAACTTTTTGTATGTTGTTTAAAACACTCCAATGAATAACTATACCAAAATGCAGAACCACTCTTACGGACAAAACTAACGCACTGCCCTTATTTTTTGAATGATTTCCAATTCGAGCAAATTTTACTCCAAAAATATTTTTGGTTGAAAAAAGAAGTCATTTGAAAACGAAATTGTATTTTACACAGATAATCATAAGTGAAAAAATATTAAAGAAGTAAAAGAAAAAATATTGCAAGCAAAAATTAACTTGTAAAAAAATGTTTTAAAGAAAAGGTACTAAATAACGGGAATTTCTGCCTCTGGCACGAATCACGCATCTTAAACACCTTGGCATTGATTGGAAGAGATTTTTAATAAAGTCTTGAGCAATATTGTCCCAATCTTCAACAACAGCTCTTTTCAATTTTTCAAGGGTGCTACGACATGGATTCGACGTCGTACTCTTTGCTTCAGTTGGTCGCTGACGCGTTTAGTATGATTTAAGTCTTAACTCCATCGTGGCATTTCCCAACCTCAATCAGGTTAGGTAATCATTAACCATCTTGTTCCATTAACATCCATTAACAATAATCCTTCGCCGATGTAGCTAGCAAACGACATTACATTTTCTTTGTAGTTATGTCTCCTAAGAACCTCTGAGATGTTAGAGACCTTCCGAGCACAACCAACAATTCAGTACTAGCGTCGTAGGAAATGATACCCCAGAACACCTGAAATGGCACCCGGGGAACCATACAGCATAGCGCGTACCTCTTTCCCTTCTGTCTCCATGTAAAATTACACTATCTGAAGACTTAAGGCAAACTTTCACCTCATCTGTAAAGACTCTCTTCTCAGTTTTCCAAAGTCCAATTCACATGCTTACGTGCTAACTGAGGCCTGGCCAATTGGTGAACTAATGTTAGGAAAGGTCCACGGGCAGGATGTCGAGGTTTATTTTCATTAACCCTTATTTTTACAGTCCTGTTGGATTTGGAATTTGACTTGGCTTATGAGACTTTTGATATCATTTCTGTTGATGCTCCGGTTTCGCCGAGCCAGGTGCCTGATGTACCTATCCTCCCTTTCTCCTGTACATCTAGGCTGACCCTGACCCTTTCTTCTTGGGTGACGCTCTGTCTCCCCAAATCGCTTAAGAGCCCTGTCTATGGACGAATAATGTACACCCAGTCTCATGGTGACTTCACGCTGGCTGTATGCCTTCCTCAATCAATGTCACCTCCCTAACGCAATCGTATTCGCTTAAAAGCCTTACAGAGGCCAGTGAACAAAATTTAAGACGTTTACAAAGAGTTTGTACAGAGAAAGAAAGACTGAGAACGAATTGTATGATGTGTAGATTGGTTGGATCAAATGCTATCGTTTGTGAAAAAGGAATTTAAAAATAAACAAAGCATTGTTCGCGGTTTATATTTAGACTGATATTACCTAATAACCAATAGCCATAAAAATAAAAGTGGAAGATAATTTATTTAATTTTAACTGCAAATAATTGAGTGGTGCGTTTATTTTTTCCATTAGTGAATATGATTTATTACTTCTATTTTCCTTTGTTACCTGGACAACGTTCAGACATGAAAAACAACGTTGTGATTTTTCATAATATCTTCAATGTTTAAATTTTTGTCATGTAAAATTTAATAAAAGTGACTTGAAACATTTTAGCATCTGAGCACAGAATTATATTATCCTTACTTTATAAAATAATTCGTCTATTTCTATTAATACTGCAGTTAATATTCACAAAGTCACTATTCAAAAGACGTAAATTATTCTAACTTAAAAAAAATGAATTTATTTATTTTGATTTAAATGTTATTCGCTCGTTCAAGGTCACACTTTTACAATTTAGTTTTTTTCGGAACTATATGAATCGATTTTACTTAACATAAGTGCTGCTGCTAGGGCTCAAAATTTCGTATTCACTTTGGATAAACTTTTAATTTTACTTAATTCTATCCATTGAACATATCTTCATTTTCAGCTCATGAAAAACAAACATACATAGCACATTCGACTTACTTTAATTAAACTAAGAAATTACCAGCCATATTTATGCATGATAGGAACTGTAATACTATCGTTCCGATACGATACATTCTTCTTGGCAAACTTCTAGGTTTTCAAAAACGAATAATTTTTTTTTCACTCTCAAGCAGTAAATGATAAATCCTGGCATTTATATGTCAGTGGCCAAAGAGAGCATAACTATGAAGATAGGGTAAATTGAAATGAGGCAAATACATGAACCCAGCCAGCCAAGCTAATACCGCCAGCAGGAAAAATAGCTACCATCAACTTGAAGGATAACTGTCTTCAGTCAGTTTCGGTTGTTTGCTACTTTCATGTTTCCGTTTCCAGCTCTTAAATCTATCTTGGCTCAGTTTTACCATTTTCAATTTGATTAGGGATCACGTGCCATCATTACCTTATCAGTAAAAACAGTAAATTTCTTAGAAACGTAATTAACATAAAATACTCATTTATTCGTTCAATCATATTTCAGGCTCTAATAGCAGGTTGGGTAGGTGAGCTCCAGAGCCTCTCCAAATAATCTATTTATTGACAAAACGTCTACAATCCATTCAGAACAAGATATATAATAATTTTATGTGCTTAAAAGTAATCCAAAATATAATTCAGGAAATAGAATATAATGAAATTTGCCCAAACCTGAACAATTATTTAGTAGATTCCTGAACACAAAAAAATATCTGAATTAAAAACCAATTGTAATTAATATTTCAAATTAAATAAATATGTAGAAAGGAAATGATTAAAAGAGTTGTATTAGCTTTATAATATACAGTTATATTTCAACCGTTTACTTAATAACAAATAATAATAACCCATTGTTGCATAATAAATACCCCTGCTGCTCGTTCTCAATGCACTCCCAAATCTGCTTGTCATTCCAATGGGCCACTCCCGGTCGGCTGGGGGAGGGCTGTCACCGGAGTGGCAGGTCTTCTTGGGAACCGGTTCACTCCTCATTGAAGTCCGTAGACGAGGCCCGTCGTCTAAAGAGGATGGTTTACCTCTTTCGGGAAGAGGTCTTTTTGGGAGTATCCCAGCGCCTTAACAAGTAAGATGCAAGTTGTGATTTCCTCGAAAATGTTGTGTTACTGTGGTTCCCAGATGATTGTTTTCAAATTAACATTAAACTAGGCATCGATATGTAATTAAAGTGGTGAAAATCTGGTTTTTATGGAAAAAAAAAAAGCGATATGCTTGAAAAAAGAGATTGAGATTGGGCAGCGTTTTACTCAATTTATTATGAGGTGTTGCCAGGGCCGTCGAGAGAGGTCGTGGGCCCCGGGGCTGAGCAATCCCTGGCCCCCCATACATTCCCATTGTCGGGTCTTCACAAGGGGGGTGCCTAGTTACCCTGGTGACGAAGTGAGGGTTGACCTGGACAATTGTTTCATGACGGGTCTTACTATTTGATAGGTATGTGCCCCAACAATGCACTATGTTCAAGAGAAGAGGTATAGGGTAGGTAGTATAGGTAGTTTGTGTGGTCTTGGAATGACCACGAATTCACACTCGGTATCTGAGGGTAGGCGAAATCCGTCCGGATCTCAAAGGCGAGTGTGAACCGGAGAAAGCCAGACTGGATTGCCGTGGGAGACACTACTAGGTAAATTTTGTAGGGTCACAACAACCGTTGTCCGTGAGGGAGAGGTCTCTCCCAAGGAGCTGCTAGTTTTAGCGAGGTGAAGGCAGAGAACCCACTAGGAGAGTGTGGGGTCTGTCAAGGCCGGACTAAAACATAACGAGGTTAGGAAGAGAGGTCCAGAGGTTTTCATAAATGAGAAGGCCAAGTTTTGAAACATCAATGCAGCCGCAAGTCACCAGTTAGAAAAAAATTTACAGGCCAAACCCCGGGTTTATTTATACCTCGGCGTACCTGTTAGTACCCAATCATGTGAGGTTTTATTGTGCCCAATGACAGCCCAGCATGTCGTGGCCCTTTGTTCTTGGGTAGAGGGTGAGGGTTTCCAGCCTCTAGCTAGTTTATTTGCAGCTGCGTCTTTTATTGTTTACAACATTTACAATGACTTATGGTTTGGTAATGTTATTTACATTTGTTTAAATTAATTTACAATATATATACAATTGAGTATAGGGTGATTTATCTTATGTAGTTAGCGGTCGCTACACCCATGTTACTAAACTTTTTGTTACTTTTTATGTAGTACTTGAGATATGTATATGTAATGATATTCGTTACAGGTCGAAGATAGAATATATCAGGGGTCAGAATGAAAACCGGCCAAAAATCCGATACTCTCACGATCGTTGTTCAAACGAAGTACTTCCCCAATATCCATCCATCCCATGACCGTTCCTCGACCCCCGGGTTATTTTCCCGACCCTGGCAGGTCGTTTGTCATGCCCTATAAAGTATTTTATTCAAGACAATCAACCTTCAGGTTAAATAATTTTAATTCTTATTAATTCATATTTATTATTATTTATTCAGTTACCAATTAATGGTGTAAAATTTTAAAACGTGCAAATTTTTGTATGAAACAGAAAAGTTAAAAAAGATCTGTTTCTGTTACCGATTTCACTCAACGAAAAATATCTGTGTATTTGCTTTAATTTATTTTGTTTTTTTCTAAGTGCTGTAATATTTTATTTTTAGCCATAATTTAATTATTATCAAACATATTATTATTGTTATCGCAGGTAACATAGCCCCAGAATATAGATTTTTTCTGTTATATTCCATGTGACCATACTTGACGCCACTGTAACAACGCTACAAGTTGGCCTCCACTGAATCGCGACTCTGTGCAGTTTAATGCTACCATTACAGTAGTTAGTAGACAGCGGTCATTCGCTCGACCATTAAATGTTGCTGGATATTTAGTGGGAGGATTTAATGGGGCAGTTTACTGCCATTAACTCCCAGTATTATACACCGCCTACCAGTACCACCGTAATAATCTTCCATCACTATCAAACCCTGCCAACCATCAACCTCATGAGATTTTGTCCATGTCAAATTTAATGTACTGTTTTTGTTTATTACCTTGTTTTTATTATTGCCTTCCAACAACAACTCCATTTAAGTTCGTGATACATAGTCTTAAAGTAAATTAGAATGAATTGATGGAAGGATGAAATTTTTATAAAACATTAAACTTTTCAATAAAGTGCCACTCCTCAATGAGGTATCTCTTCGCATAGTACATTTCTCTTGGTCCCCCATGGTTCTTATTTCCTTTAGTTCTGACGGCCATGGTTTCGCGTTGCTTTTCCTGCGTCAGAAAGGGCATTCCTCATCCTCTAATACCACATGCGGCTGTAACAGTTTCTCTATACTCCTAGTATCCCAGAAACTTTCAGGATCGTAATTTGGATCTACATCCCAACTCAAGATTATATTTAGCGAATCGTTATATTGCAGTATAAACGTATAAAATAATAGTAGCGTTAAAAACATGATTATTCCCTAAAATGGAAGCGTGTATCTGAATGTGTGAAGCTTTTGGGCTAGGTACATGACGGTTGAAACCAGGTAATAGAAAGTGTTCAATGTGAAATGAGAACGGCAGATTAAAATGGCAATGGCCTGCCAAACCGGGAAAAATCTCACTGCCTACCGATTGGTGAAGACTCGATCTGCCCTTTAAGTTTGCTAAGGGCAAGTTTCCACGGAGAAGGAGCCTACATCATCTCTCGTGAGCAACGTGGTCGACCACCACAATTCCGTATCTCTAAACATCAAGCCATAAATCGAAAATATGTAGTAGAGGAATATTTTAGCCGAAGGTGAGATTTAGATGAGCGGCGAGATGAAGGTACTAACATTTTATTCCCCCCCCCCCACACACACACTGGATACATACGTAGAATATTTTGTTTTTATTTTCTTTCTTTTGTTAATTTAGCTTAATCAAATGAGGGGAAACAAAATTTTACAAACTTACTAATTCAAATTATAATTTCTCCCAACTCTCCCCAAAAATTATGTTCAGTTCAATCTTCATTCATTTTCAGTAAACCTGTTAAACATTAAATTACAGTTTTATGCTTCTAACTCATGGTTCTTTCCCCCCTCCTCATCTTGCCTTTTTATATACAGTCCGTTTTACCAGACACATATCAGATTTCTCAATCCATAGTGCAGTGCCATATCCCTTCACCCTGGCATTACAGCAAACTGCATTAAAGTCCGAAATTCCGGAACCTTTGACTCCTGTAGTAGACGGAGGATTCGAATAAAGACTGAATTTTAGTGGTTTAAGAAAACGTATTTACCAAACAAATACTGTTTACCGAAGGAAGAGAGCTGTCTTAACTCAACTTGGAGATGGAAGAAATGGGACCCCGAAGATAAATCTAACAATAAGTTGAAAATATTTGTTAGACAAACTATGCGTGGAGAGCGATAACCACTTTCACACCTGTGTAATTATACTGGATGGTAATAGAACCAAGAACATGGTTACGATTGTACTGTATTTATCATACATATATTAAATAAATAAATATACTTATCCTGTATTATTTTCTCAGGATCTCATTGGCTGTAACTAAGTAGGCATCCTCATCATGGTTTTGGTTGTGTATCCTGATGACAAAGCGCAGAGCTTGTTTATGAGTACTGTTTAGGAACCTAAACCGCTAGCCCACGTGTGTAAAGAGTGCCATCGAGCAGTGCAAACAATAGCCTTGTTTCCCAGTTGTTAATTATTGTCGACTCGACAAGAGTTCTTGCCAACCCAGAAAATGTTTCCTCTGCTCGGGAACAATATGTTTGATTTTCATCAACAAGAGCTGGATTCAGTTGTTCAGGTCTCTGAATGAAATGTTTACAGTTCTGTTTAACTGCGTTGCCTCGAAAACAAATATAGTTTATTAATGTTTACTTTAATTTAAAAAAAAAAGTCACATTCATCTGATTGTATGTATTTACTACGATAGCGGTCCAAAAAATGTTACTCTCGATCTTAGGCACATTAAACGAGTAAATTACCATGAAGCATGGAATCTAAAAATAAAATGAGCAAACACCTGGGCCAGTTCTGCTAACTTTTATTTTTATATAACGTCATAGGGACTTTTGAACAAACCATCAAATTGTTTTCCCCCTTGTCAATAAGACATGAAAGTCAGCTTATTTTGATTCGAAAACAATCAAAATAAAATTCCAAGTTATTCAAAAAAAGAAAAGATGTTTTTGGAGCCTAGAAAAGAAATCGTGCATTTAATACATTCCAAGTTGGTTTAAATTAGTGTTTACCTCAATGGTGTGGCTACCACAATTGTTTTTCTTAATTTTTTTTTTTTTTAATAACGCCCGATGTTTACAGGGTAACATTGGCACTATAATAGCTCATTAATGTTAAAGGAGAATATCTCTAAGATGCTGCACTTCAGCGGGGAAAATCGGACTGCTAGACCCAAGAGGACTGTAGGAACCCTAGTAATCGTGGATCAGTCCAATCTTCCTCCTTTATCATTGGATTTAAGGGCCGATTGGAGGGATTTAAGGAGTTTTCTGGATCGAATGGAGTAGTGGCGCTTGTTCGGGTGGCAACGGGTCCAGTGGGTACAAGAGACCAGCAACCAAGCTGTATCCTCTGCCTTCACAATAGTATCTTTTTGTATATAGTTAATTTATTTCAGTTTTTATATATTTAATTTATTTATTAGTTCTTACTTTATCTGAAATTAAAATTTCAGAGGCAGGGGAATGTTTACGTGGTAAGATTGGTGCTTTATTTATTTTAACACCCCTTTATTGATTTAAAAGTTGACAATGAACAATTTTTTTCTCTTACTACATACGCAGATGCATTGGAAGGAGGGTATTTCATATGACAATATTCTATTTGATGTTAAAATTACAGATCACTGGGTACATGACTAGGTGATAGGGCTCACCTTCGGTTTACAGTATGTGAAACTAAAAACTAGAACCTAAGACAAAAGCGTTCCTGCCTCGACAGCGTCCTGCCACCGATACGAGAACAGAGCGGGGGTTATCGTGGTAAACACACACCGGGTTTGTCAAGTACTGTAGGGAGTCGAAAAATTTGATATGTCTACGTTGGATGAATTCATTCACAGTAGGCAAATCAAAGATCTCATGAAGTTCACTGTTGCTCCGCTCCTCGAATGAAGTATGTCTGACCACTTTCATCAGTATACCGTTTTGGAATTGTTGGAGTCACCGTGTTGTCGTATACGTCAGATAACGAATAAGCGGTGCACCATACATCAGTGTAGGCCTGAGTGCACTCTTGTAAATCAATAGCTTCAGACGCAGTGATAGATTAAGGGAAGTCAATTCCTATACGAACTGTACTTTTAGGTAAACACACTGCACGGGCTGCTTATATTTGCCTTCAACCGTCTTCCACTAAAGCAACAACACGGGCTACTTGCTCGACCGTCAAAACCATTTTTAAATTAAAAATTTAAAAAGAACATTGAAAATAATCTTATTTATCTTATCTTATTCTGAGATCAGTTACACAAGAAATCAAAATAGAAATTTATAAAAAATTGTTAAAAATAAATAAATATTTATTAACTTCATATTTATAGCCCTTTATCACTGAAAACGTTTAATATTAATTTAAAAAGAATCGAAAGCCAAAATAATTGCATTGGGAAGCAAATATTATAATTTGTCTAAGTACGCCACTGTTTTTGAGGGGGAGTGTAGAAAACTTATATTTGCTGAACACATATAATTTTACGTATTAATATGCAAGTCTAATTTTAACTCAAAATAAAATGTGAAAAAGTAAAATTAAGCACAGGATGTCTAAATTAACATATAGTTAAATATCTTCAAAGCACACAAGACTTTTTAAAAATATTTATTTTGAATAACAAACATAAATGACATGGTAATATACAGATCTAATCTAGCATAGTGACGGGCTAATGAGATACAATAGACTGACCTCCTTCTCTGATTCTCACGGGGTTTAAATAAGAGTCAGCAAAGGGGTGATTCATAGTTCTTAGAATGTTAGCACGGGTGCACTATAACTCCCCGCAGCCTTAAGTTTTGAACTCTGGTCAAAACAAACATTTAATTTTTACATTTTAAAAACTTGATTTATACAATTTACTTAAAATTACTTTATGATCATCAATAGTAATAGGTGTTGTTGAAACCTTTACATTATTTGAAGGTAAATTTGAATTTTGGATCTTTTTACAATTTCTTTTATAAATAAAAATGTTAATTAGTACAATGATTAGAATAATACATAATACAAAAGAATAATGATAAATATTAGTGTTGTCTACAAAGGACAATATTTCTAATTCTGGTATAGTATAATTATTTGTTTCTAACATAGTTGTATTTAATATTACATTTTCATAAAATGGTTGTAAAATAGTGTTAAAATCATGAGTATAAATTTTATTAAATTCTGGAAAGCAATCCTCCTTACTAATATTAATTAATCCTACATTTGGTAAAAATACAGTGTTATTATGACAATCTGTTATTTTTTTAATATTTACAGTGATATATTGCTTAATATGATCTAAATATCTTATATTATTTTGATTACTTAATACTAGTTTACATTCTTTTAAATTTCCGTTATGTACAATAGATGAAACACATTTTGATTCTGTTTTATTAAGATTTATACAGTAATAATTGTCAATAAAAATACAACTTCCTTGATAGAGAGTGGCTCCTTTTTGTAAGTAAAGATCAGTTTTTAAATCAATTTCGTAAATTGTCTGGTTTATAATTCTTGGTACTGATATCACAAAATATCCTTTATAGGATTCATCATGAATTGGTAATTTGATAAAAGTATGGATTATATTGTGATGAGTTGAACAAAAGATTTTACTATTTGTCCATAGAATTTCAGTATTATCTGAGATTAGTTTTATGTTACTTGGTAGATTTTTTATTACATCAATCATTAAATTGGTGTGAACAATGCCAAGCTTACAAAATTCTAAAGATAAAGTTAAATCTTTAATTTTATTTAATAAATGCATGATGTGAATATATAAGTCATAAGCTTTTTCATTTTGTCCTAGCGATTCGAAATTTTGTCTATTAATTATGAAATTTTTATTAATTGTTTTGATTTCATTCTGGTAATCCTCAATCAGACGTTTATTAATATTGACAGAATTTTCGATGTTATGTTCAATCTTATAATTATTTTGTTCTACATTTGAAATTATTTTATCGTAGTATTCCTTGTCGTCATTATTCATATTACCTGTTATCCAACTAATAACATTACCTAGACCATTTATCAAGCCTCGTCTATGACGATTTTTAATATCTCTTTGTTGCATTAATTGAAATTGTTCAAAAACTTCGTTTGTTAAATCTTTTAGCAAATGATACATTTTATGTGATCTAAAGTTAGTAACATGATCTTCAATATTTATTATTTCTACTTCTAATAAACTTAAATTATAAAAATGATAAGTTTCATAATATTGATTAACTACTCTAATATTATTTACAGAATAATGGAGAATTCCTGGAGAGTTAGTGAGATCTACTACTTTTATCGTCAGAATCTTCTGAAGATGAAGTATCAGAATTATTGACATGTAGTGAATCTTCATCTGAAACAAAATGTTTCCTCTTTTTACGTTTGATGGGTCTCCTAACGTTATCAACATGTGTTGTTAATTGCCTAGCGCCTTGGATTAACACATTTACTTTTCTGAATTTGTCTCTACTTTTAATCTTCGATTGAGTATCTTTGATAAATTCTTGATTTATTAATTCAGGTGGATCTTCCCGATTTTTATTTAATTTTTCTGTACGCTTTATCTTTTCTTCATTAATTTTTGTGTGAGCTAATTCATGCAAAAGTTGTAAATCTTTATGATACTTTTGTACGTATAGTTCTGTTATACTAATATTTTTGTTGTTGTTATTTTCTTTTATAAATCCGAAAGTGATTTCATTGGGTGTTAATTTTAGATTGTTATTTAAGGTATTATTGTACGCAATAATTGCAAGTTTTAATTTTTGTTCAAATGAATAAGATTTTCTCTCATGCGAGATAAGTCTTAGTAATTCGCTTAGTGTTAAATGAACTCTATTTAATAATCCCAAAGAATTTGAGTGATTAGTGGATGTATAATGTAATAAAATATCATTGTGGTCACAAAATTGTTTAACTAAATTGTTTTTCATTTCTGTGCCTTGATCTAATGAGATCTGTACTGGCGTAGGATAATGAGATAAATAATTTTGTAAACAATCACAAATATTGATTGCATTGTGTGTTGGAATAACTTGTGCGAACAATCTTTTTGAGAAAGTATCAACAGCAGTAAATATTATTTTCCTTTCATACTTCAAAATGTCAATCATTAATTCTCGAAAAGGTTTTTCTGGTGTTGGGGTTTGTTGAAATTTAGTTTTGATAGGTTTTCTATCATACTTTGATTTTTTACAAATTTCACATTTATTAATGTATTCTGTAATTTTGTCTTTCATATTGGGGAAATAAACTTGTTTTTTTAATTTTTCAAAAGTTTCTAATATTCCACGATGTTTAGTTTTTCCTAAATGATAGTTTTCAATAGTTTCGCGTTGTTCATTTACATTTTCTACGTCATTGATAAAGTTAAAATAACGTTTTATTCTTACAGAAGGGAATTCGTTTTCTATTATATTTTGAATCTCTTTAAAGTATTCATCGTAAGTTTTTTCTAAAGTTTTTATGTTCGGTGAACAGAAAATTCCGTAAGTCTTGTCCGGTTCTACGATCTGGTAGAGTAGAGTTTGCAAGTCATCTTTCCTGTTAATGATGAGTTCGTATCTTCTCTTGTTTCCAAATGGCTTAGAGAACTTCATGTCTTCTTTGTTTCCTCTAATGATAATAATTTGATTTTTTTCTACATTTATCTGGTTCACATATCCAAGTTTGTTCATTGCTGGATTCTTGTGAATGAATAGTTTCTAGATCTGATTGATTTTCTGCATTTTCCGCTGTAGATGGAATATTTATTAATTCCTCCATAATTGCTTCATATTCTGTTGTTTTTTCAGCAGCTTCTTCTTGATTTTGTAATATGTCATCAATAAATACATCAATATCAATATCTACATCATCAATATCCATATCCTCTGGTTCCGTGTGGTTTACTTCATTTATATTTCTTGATAAAGCATCTGCTACATAATTTGTTTTACCATTAACATGTTTTATGTCAAATTCGAACTCCTGCAACTTCCAAATCCATTTCATGATTCGGGTGTTACCGTTCTTCATAGAAAATATCCAAGTTAGTGGTTTATGATCGGTTTGAAGTAAAAATTTAGTTCCGTATAAGTAAGGCTTAAAGTGTTGAGTCGCCCATACAACTGCTAATAATTCTTTTTCGATAGTGCTATAATTATTTTCCGCATTTTGTAGTACTCGTGAAGCGAATGCTACAGGATGTTCAATATCATCATCGTCTTTTTGGGACAATACCGCTCCAATTGCTTTATTACTAGCATCTGTAGTTAATATGAATGATTTATTCCAATCGGGGTATTTTAAAATTGGTGCATTTGCCATTAAATCTATTAATGTCTTACAAGCCCTTTTTATCTCTTCGGTTTTATAAATTTTTGTTTTAATCGAATCTGAAATAGGTTTAGTTATTTTTGCATATCCTTTAATGAATTTCCTATAGTATCCTGTCATACCTAAGAACTGTCTTGTCGACTTTTCGTCATGAGGTACTGGAAAGTTTACTATAGTTTCTATATTTTTCGGATCTGTTTTTAAACCTTCTTCAGTTACAATATAGCCGAGAAATTTTAATTCTTTTTTGAAAAATTCAGTTTTATCTAATTGAATTGATAACTGATGTTCTTTTAATGCTTTGAAAACTTTTTCCAAATCTCTTAAATGTTCGTTTTCATTTTTTGAATAAATAATAATATCGTCAACGTAAACAATTGCATTAGGAATATTTGATATCATCATTGTCATTGCTCTCTGAAAAGTCGGCGGTCCATTACTTATTCCGAATGGCATTCGAACAAATTCGTAATGACCATTTTCAGTAGAGAATGCTGTTTTTGGAATAGATTCTTCATCCATTTCTATTTGATGAAATCCCGATGTTAAATCAATAGTCGAAAATATTTTTGCACCTCTTAATCGATTCAGCAAATCTTCGATATTGGGTAACGGGAATTTATCTTTTATGGTAGCCTGATTTAATTTTCTATAATCGATTACCATGCGAACTTTTTTTATACCCGATGCGTCCATTTTTTTTGGAACAATCCACAAAGGGGAATTATACGGCGACTTACTTGGTCTAATTATTCCGTTTTTTAATAATTTTCCAACTTCTTCGTTAATTTGTTCTTTAAATTGTTCCGGATATCTATAATTTCGTGTATAAATCGGATTTTCATTCGTAGTTATTATTCTATGTTTTAATAATTTAGTCGGTTTTAATTTTTCATTTTCTGTTTTTAATATTTCGCCGTTTTCACTTAATATTTTTGTGAGTTTTTCCGTTATCTCCGAATTTATGTGTTCGTGTCTTATAACATTTTTAATTTCATTAGTATCTTCGATATGAAACATTTCGTCTCTTTCAAGTTTGTATTTTATTCCCATTATTTTTATTTCCATGTCTTCTAAATTTATATTAGTTTTTAACATTTTCATTGTTTCGTACCCAAGTAAAATATCAAACCGTGAACTAATAGGATAAACTAAGAACTTTACTTCTTGATTAATTCCTATCAGATTTTGCAGGTTGAGGTTTACACTTTGTGTTCCTTCTGCTCGTCCTGTAGGGGTTTTTATCGCGAAGTTTTCTATGTTTATTTTAGCATCTTTCGGAATTGCTTGGGGACAAATATAATTTTTTGTTGCTCCTGTGTCAATTAACCATTTATTATTTTCTTTATCCAAGAGCTGTGGTAAATTATTTAAAAAATTAACTTCGTCACTTATTTTAATTACATTCGATCCGGTGGTTCTCCTTTGTTCGGACCTTGGTCTAAAAAATTATCTTTATTAGTTTCAAGTTGTTTTACTCTTTCAGTTAATATTCTAATTTGTTCATCTCTCTCATCCTCGGCGTAATGTACGCGATTAGAAACAGTTCTCATCGAAACCGTATTTGAATCATTTTGTTGTGGTGGATCTACTTTTTGTTGATTATTTCTCCAATTTCCGGATGGAGGTTTATTAAAGAATCTATGTTGAGATTTTGGATCCCATGATTGATTATGAATAGGTTTTTGATAATTTTGTTGATTATTTGGCTAATTGTGATAATTTGGTTGTGCATTTTGATAACTTTTATAATTTTGGTTTTGTTGATGTTGATAATCTTGTTTTTGTTCATGAGGTTGTTTTTGAAATTGTTTTTCATATTTATGTTTGTAATTTGGATCGAAATTTTTGCCTTTATAATTCGATTGGTGTGGTTGGTGGTGTTTGTCTTTTCGACTACCCGGACCGTACACCCGATGCACAATGTGCGCAGCGTTATTTCTTAAGATTTCGTCAATATCTTCGATTGTCTCGAATTTAATATGATAAATAAAATCAGTAAGCGAGGGATGTAAATTATGAACGGTGTGATGTGATATCTGTTTGTCGTATCTTTCCATTTCCGACTGTTTATTCACTATTTCCGAGTCGGCATACACGCGAGCATATAAATCGCATCTTTTCTTACCTAATCTTTCTAAGTAATCATGTGGGTTTTCGTTATGGTACGATTTAGTATTGAGTATTTCTGATATTAATTGCTCTCTCGTTCGCGTATCTTGATATTTACGTTTAAGGAATGTTAAAATTTCTGTCACACTAGTGAATTCCTTATCATAGGTTGCAATTTTTGCTTTTCCTTTTAGCTTAGTTAATAAAGTTAATACTAATTTTGAATGGTTTATATCTTTATATTGGTTATTATCTTTACAATATAAGTCATACACAAATTTTGTATTTCTAATAAAATCTACTAATTGTAAAGGATCACCATCATATTCCGGAATTAATTTAAAATCATGATCTTTTATTTCCATAGCCATCTCTGAATTTGTATTTTCTAATAGTAATTGATCAATATTATCTAGATTAAAAGTTGTATATACTTGTCTTAATTGGTTTAATCTATCCTGTAAATTTGACATACAATAAACTTATAATTACTTATAATTACCATCAAGTATGTTGTCTTCAGTGGAAAAATCTTCTTCCTTGGTGCTGCGAAGTCTCAACAAATAGTTTTGAAACTCGGGTGATAAGATTTGAAAATCTTCAGAAAGTTGAAAGATACCTCTGTAGTCGTGGAGAATGCTTGCTATACTTGTATACGCAGTGGCAATCTTCCTCAAGACGGAGAGAAGTAGTTATGCTGCTTGATTTCGGTATTACACACGATTCTAAGCTCCGCAAAGTTACTTTAAATACCTTCAAAATTCCTCCCAAGCCCCACGTTCGGGCGCCAGTTAAATATCTTCAAAGCACACAAGACTTTTTAAAAAGATTTATTTTGAATAACAAACATAAATGACATGGTAATATACAGATCTAATCTAGCATAGTGACGGGCTAATGAGATACAATAGACTGACCTCCTTCTCTGATTCTCACGGGGTTTAAATAAGAGTCAGCAAAGGGGTGATTCATAGTTCTTAGAATGTTAGCACGGGTGCACTATAACTATATAGTAAAACAAAAATAATCTAATACTATGGACATGCATAACAATAAACTGTATAATATACAACTAAAATTCTGAGGTGTATTAATTGAATTAAAGAATGAAACAAAAATTTACTCGAAGATCAGTTACCACTTTTAACAATACATTATCTCCAACACATTGTCGCATTAGAGCGCATTTCCTGCTAAGGACCTCAGGGGCCCATTTCCCGCAACCTAATGGGGGACCTCATTTATTGGACCAATCGCCTGTAAGAATCGCTTCTTAGGCTCGATACGAGCTTGGGGACCACTGGACAGTCTTGATATTTGTCGCGGACTGGCTAACATTGTCGTTCTGAAGACACTCATTAGGGTGGAAAAAGAAACGACACAGAGTAGCATACAACTTTAGAGGCATTTAGAAAAATATTTCACTCAATTTCCGGTTTTATCCGAATATATTAAGAACTCACAAACGATAAGTGAAAAGTTCCTCTCGATCTCGGATGGCTTATTGCCGAGTCAAACTCTTGACAGATTTTTTTTTATTTTTTCACGAAGTTATTTCGCTGTGGTTCCAACAAGCTCTTTGAACTTTTACTCACTCTACTACATTATTTTTTCCTTCTAGGGCAACGTAATTGTGGTACTGCTGAGAAATACATTTTGTTTTCATATATTCAGAAACGAACGTATTCAATCAAATCAGAATAAAGTATACGAAAAAGTGGAACGATGAAATTAATTTTGTTCATGCCAAGAATCCAAACAAGCTTTGAAAATCCCCGAAACAACAGGTACCTTTAAGCTTACTAATAGTTGTCCTCATGTTGTCAGCATCACACTTTGAAACGCAAAAAATGTCTTTGTTTTCAAGACATAATAAACTGTGGTCAGATCAAAGTCTATTTGTACGTCAATGTTCTACTTACTCTAAAACTGGCAATCACACCAAAGAAAAGCTTTATTTATTTTATTAGGTAATTAAATGAATGGTCTCTACATGATGTTACCTTCTCCCTCCGTTCAAGGCTGCTAAGCAGGTTTTTTATGCTACTAAAAAATAGTTGTCTTTTTCTTGTAGCATGCGCCCTAATGCGATGTTGTTGGAGATAATGTATTGTTAAAAGTGGTAACTGATCTTCGAGTAAATTTTTGTTTCATTCTTTATTTCAATTAATACACCTCAGAATTTTAGTTGTATATTATACAGTTTATTGTTATGCATGTCCATAGTCTTAGATTATTTTTGTTTTACTATATGTAAATTTAGACATCGTGTGCTTAATTTTCCTTTTTCACATTTTATTTTGAGTTAAAATGAGACTTGCATATTAATACGTAAAATTATATGTGTTCAACAAATATAAATTTTCTACACTCCCCCTCAAAAACAGTGGCGTACTTAGACAAATTATAATATTTGCTTCCCAATGCAATTATTTTGGCTTTTGATTCTTTTTAAATTAATATTAAACGTTTTTAGTGATAAAGGGCTATAAATATGAAGTTAATAAATATTTATTTATTTTTAACAATTTTTTATAAATTTCTATTTTGATTTCTTGTGTAACTGATCTCAGAATAAGATAAGATAAATAAGATTATTTTCAATGTTCTTTTTAAATTTTTAATTTAAAAATGCTTTTGACGGTCGGGCATGTAGCTCGTGTTGTTGCTTTAGTGGAAGACGGTTGAAGGCAAATATATGCAGCCCGTGCCAGTGTGTTTACCTAAAAGTACAGTTCGTATAGGAATTGACTTCCCTTAATCTATCACTGCGTCTGAAGCTATTGATTTACAAGAGTGCACTCAGGCCTACACTGATGTATGGTGCACCGCTTATTGCACGTTACACTAAGACAGACTTCACACGTAACCGCATGCCCGAATCAGGATGGTCGTGAGTGACAGAGCCGAAAAATAACTGGTTTGTACTACACAGGCTTCGGATTCCGTTTTCAACTGCAATGGAGACTGCTTAACTTCTTCGTACAACTTGAGGAGTAGCAATATGTGCAGAAGCTGTATAATTTGTTTTAAGTAAATTTGTTGAATATTTATTGGTGTTTAAGATCTTAGATTGGTTCGTACTTTTCAATTGAAAAATTCAACATAAATTTGATTATTAAAGCTACATAAATAACCCAATAACAATTGCAACGACTGTAGGCTCATTGAGCTGCTCTGCGGCTTGCATGACTTCGATTATATTATATCCTCGAACTTGTAGTTACCTTGACTGACTCTCCTAACGTCCACTTATTAACTTATGGTATTCATTTCTAATTATGAATGGACAACGGACTTATTTTCCACACCACACCAACTGAATCTTCCTATCGCCGAAACCCAACTAATACGAATAAGGTCAGCACCCACTCCAGCTTCCACATATTTCGTTTCTAACCTCTTAGCCAAAGCGATCTAGATCTTTCCGATTTATTTATATTACAATGAATTTAATTTAATTAACAATCTATTAAAGTATTTCTTAATCATTATTACGACACATAATATCACGACAATAATACAATATTTTTATCTGTATATTTACACGTACATATTTTATCTTTATTTTTCAAGCAGTTTATTTATTGTTTTTTGATATGTTCAGTATTATCCATTATATTAAATAGTTCATATTGTTAAAGAATAACCCATTTTATAATATAAAGGTTTGTTCCTGAAGGGTAAAGACCTAGGGTAATAAAGAAATTATATTTCATTGATATTAATATCATTGATTTATTAATGCAGATCACAATAGATGTAACCAGGGTAAGTTTTACACCTTAAAGGTCAGTTAAAGAAGTTTTACACAGATAGACTTTTTACAAGAAGAGTTTATTCACAAGTTTTTTTGTTTTTGTTTTTTTTCTTCATAGCCCCTTTAAATTTACAGATAATTACATACAATTATAGATCCTCAGGTGAATCTATTCACAAATTATTTTGTATTTCCTGTAGCATCACTACATTATATACAGGTTTTGTTATTTTATAGAAATTATATAATGAATAAACAAGTATAATGATATACATTATACGTGACTTGACTAAACTGACTAATAAGGTGATGGGGCTCACCTTTTTGATCAACCTTAAAACTAACTTACATACTAATTCTTATCCTAATTTTTCCCCGACAGTCTGTTGCCATCGATGCGGGAGGGGTGGCGGGGTCATAGTGTTAAACACTGGATTTGTCAGGTGCTGCAACGAGTCAAAAAACTTAATGTGTCTCCGGCGGATGAACTCACCCACCGACGGCACACCAAGCAACGGGTGCAGGTCAGCGTTCTTCAACCTCTCGAAAGACGTATGTCGGACCACTTTTCGCATGATTCCATTCTGGAAGTGTTGGAGACATTTGGCTGTATTGTCAGTCAAGTGGGTAAATAGCGGGGCACCGTACAGCAGAGCTGGCCGGAGGACACATTTATGTATCATCAATTTAAGACGAAGCGACAGGTTAGGTGAAGTTAGCAAGTGCGATAGCCGGTAAGACCTTTGTCGTACTTTTTCTATTTTATTACTAAAATGAGTAGAGAAATGGAGATGCCTATCCATTTTTATACCCAAATAGTGCATTGAGAAAGCTGGTGAGCTCTCTTGCCCTCCCACGCTATACGATTTTGGCAAGGATTTTTTCCCCTTTTGGAGGGAGAAGATTACGCAGTCGGTCTTCCCGGCGTTTACGCTGATGTTTAACATGCCCAGTCTGTCACTAATAACGTTACAAACTGACTCGGCGTGTGTAAGAGCTCTTTGTGCACTCATGCTGCTGCTGTAAACCGCAATGTCGTCGGCGAAAGCGATTACAGTAGCTTTCTGATAGTTTGTCCCAACAATTTCAGATGTGTACATACTGAAAAGAACCGGAGACAGAACCGCTCCTTGAGGAACTCCACAAGTCAGAGGGAATGGGTTAGAGAGGCAATCACCCACCCGTACCCTCACCGATCTGTTCTTCAAGAACGAAACCAACATGGTATATAGCTGCTCTGGGCATTCCCAGTCACAAAGCTGTCGGCACAGCATCCCGTGGGACACTGAGTCGAAAGCCTGCGTGCAGTCCAACGAGATCATAGCAGTTGCTGTATTCTTGTTGATACCAAGGGTGGCTTCCGTTTGTACCTTCACAAGCGGATGTTCTGTACTCAGATGAGCCTGAAAACCTGTCTGCTCATACGGAATGATAGCATTTTCCGAACAGAACCCCTTCAGGTAGTTCAGTATTATCTTTTCGAGAATCTTCCCCATGTGAGGGAGAAGACTGATCGGGCGATAGTGGGCTGGGTGGTCGCCTCTCTTTGTGGGCTTGCGCAGCGGGAACAAGATAGCTTGTTTTCACGCTGTCGGGAAGTATCGCAACCTGATACATGAATTGTACAGGTTAACAAGTTGGGCAATCCCTCTCCTCGGCAGCTGTTTCAGCAATACCGTTTGTATCCCGTCGCCCCCTGGTGCTCGGTTTCCCTGACACCGGCGAAGAATCGCCTTAAGCTGCTTCGGGAAGACAAACATATAGTTCTGACCTGTCCTCAGCTGCTGAGGTTCGTGGTAGTTACCTGTCCTAGCGGCGTTGTCTGCGGTATAGTGGTCGGCCAATATTTTAGCCTGTTCTTCCGGTGTGTACAGGGTGTCTCCGTCATGAAGACGGACACCTGAGTCCTTCTTGGTAGCAGTCTTTAGGAGCTTCCAAAACTTACGGAAATCGCCATGTAAGCCATGAAGCCGTTCGTGCCACGTTGCCGTCTTCCAATTCCTCATCAAGCCACGAATTTGTGTTGTAAGAGAGTTTACAACTTTCTTGGCCTGACGATTCCTTGTTCTATACCAGTTATTTTTCCAATTATAGTCGAAGAATATGGTCTGGTGGTTTTTGTAGCATGGGTGGCTTCGGGCTAAACTTTGGTACAGCTGTGTTAGCTGCATCGACGATAACCTCGGTCAGGAAAACTACCTGTCGATCCACTTCCTCTGTACTGCAGAGAACAGGAACCGTATGCAATTGGTGGTAAAGTTGTGATCGATATAGGTCCCAGTCAGCCCGACGATAGTCGTACTTCGTGGGACGCGGGATCACAACTCTACTGTCAATGGAATACAATACTGGTAGGTGGTTTGTCGTTACTAGGTCCAGGGTCTCACAATTGTTTATCCTGTGTGGCTGTTTTGTGAGTAAAAGATCTAGGGTGGAGGTTTGTGCGCTGTTACCTCTATGGCGAAAGGTGTAGTTCTGAGGGTGAACGACAGTAAAGGGTGCCTTTACCAAGGCTCTCCCCGCTGGGTTGGCGGTGGCATTATTCCACAAGGTATGCCGCGCATTTAAGTCTCCGACAACCCAGTGGTTATTTCTCTTGGCACACTCTTTAATAAGAGCTGAGAACTCTTGGAGAGACGCCCTTGGTCTCTTATACATGGCGGTGAGATAAATGGGTGTCCCTAAATTTATTTTCACCGTCAAGTGGTGGAGCCTGACATCAAATGTATTCAGTGGCGGATCCACTTTCATCCATGTGATGCGGTGCCGTATAGCCACCAGAACTCCACCGTAGCCATCGGTCCGTTCGATGACAACAGAGTAGCCCTGTAGCACTGGTTCACAATTCTCGTATCCGTTAGCACGACGATATCCGGTAAGGAGATCGCTATTAGCGCCTCCACTTCTTCGAGTACAGTCATCAGACCGTCAACGTTGAAGTTAAGTATCTTGTACTTACCCATGGCGTGCCAATTGAGCAAATACGGTCTGTAGTCCGGACATAAATTCCCTGATCATGGTCTCGAGAATCGAGAACCAGGGCGGAAGGCCAGGGGTGTCACGTCTTGATGACGTTGCAGAGGCGACTTCTGCGTACGTCGCTCCTGCTGTGAAGTTCGGTGTGGTGGTGGGCGGCTGTTGGTTACTACTCCTAGTAGGCTGCTGGCGTTGGTGGACTGGCGGCGCTTTCCCCGTCTGCTTCTGCTTCTTCTTCTGGTTCGCGGCGTCTTGTAGCTTTACACGGTAGGGGCACGCTCTGTACGAGGCTACGTGAGGTCCCCCACAGTTGGAGCACTTTGCTTCTTGTGCCTTGTCACATTGAGCTGATGCGTGTTCTTGCGAGCAACGTACACAGACGACTTTTTGGCCACAGTGGTTTTTAGTGTGACCAAGCTCCTGGCACCTGTGGCATTGTGGCATGCCCTATTCACAAGTACAACGAGGTAACGGTTTTACTAACTACTGTCTTACGTCTAGTCGGGAAGAGAGAGTGTTACTGCGTGAGGTGAGTCGGACTGAGTGAGACGGAGTAGAATTTTGGGAAGGTATATATAGAGGAGAAATGGATCAGTGCCACCTGGGAAATATCAGTGGATGTTGCTTCATCCGATGGGTTGTCATCGGGGCCATTCATCAGCAGAAGCCCACTTATTATTTAGAAAACCAGGCTTGCTAAATGAGGATTGCCTCATCTGGCTAGGTGAAATCCAGGACGCCTGCAGTGCTAGCAAGCTGACCTTGGTATTTCATAATTGGTCTTTATGCCAGAGAATCAAAAAAATATTAATCTAAATAGCAGTCTAAAAAAATATGTAAGCGGAAAGTGGACCGACTCGCTAGGGTGAAATGTTCAAAACCGGAATAACAAAGTAGTTTGTAGTTGTAGTGTGTAGTGTTGACTTCTTACAATAGTGTGATATAAACCTTTATCATTTTAAATACATTGAATCATTTTTACTCCCACAATTGTGGAACATGCGCGCAGATCGACGGACGCCTGACGACTACCCCAATCCGTTTGAACGTGAAGCCTCTCTCGGACTCAGCAATCACCTATAGTTGCATCCTGCACATTTTATAAGTGCAGTAAATAAAGCCATTAACAGTGATGAGTTGTCAGATTGAATCTCATCAGCTGCTCAAACTAAGTTATGACGAGATACCGGATGAAGTGTTACGTTAACGCGATATGAAGCTATGTAATTATAATTAGTCATAAAACTAGTTAGTGTATTCAGTCTACAATATGCATCCTTTTGAAGTGTTTAGTAAGCTCATGGCACAGTTTATCAAAATTATTTTATATGCACCACGTCGATTATCCAATGAAAGGACTATATGACCCTCCAATGCTGCGTTAATCGATCTACTTCAGAACTTGAAGACATTACATCGTGTATTACAGCGTTGCATTGTTCATTCCATTAACCCTTTAATTTAACATTTAGTACACTATTAGACTATTAATTAATATTTCTTCTAATTAAACTGGCCACATGAACCATTAACTGCTGGTGCAGTAATTTGACAATCTGTCACGTTTAAATTGTTAAAATCGAACTAAATGGGCCACCTTATATGGAACCTTACCAAATGATTCCATGTGTACAAAATTATTCATTTTTATTTGTCAACAATACAAACTTTCTAATTAAACTTACAAGTAGCACGGGAGTCACGTTTTTTTTAGGAAATATTTTTCCGAATGTAATTCAGACTATTATGATGTTATTTTATCATAAAAACTATAATTTATATCATTATAATTAGATAGTTCAGTATCAAGATATTTACAAAATTTCATCCATCAAGTAGTTTAATAATTCTCATTTCTTCAATGATATTCTTTATTTAATGCTAGCACACTTGGCAGCCTACGCCAGTCTTCCTCAGACTTTAGAAAATATTGAAATAACGCTCATTTTTGTTAAAATAAAACGTTTAAGGAAAGAAAACAATTAATAATAAAATATAATAAAAAACAAAATGGAAGGTTCCTCAAAATATTAGGAAATGGAAGTTAAAACAATTGAAAATAAGTATGTTCTAGTTTCTATTGTATACGTCTGGTCCAGTTTGTGCTAAATATATTGTATGTTTAGTAACTTTACTGAGTTAGTGTAGATATTTAATGATCTATTCCTTCTTTTTTACAATTTTTTCCCTAGAAAAAAAGTCTCACACTTGAAACATTAAACCATCCCTAAAAACTCCGAGTAACTGACTTAATTAACATGAAAAATAGTACAAAAGTAGAAGGGGTAGAAATCAACTAAAAAAATGAATTCGCGACTATTTTATTAGAATGATATATATGTACGCCAGAAAACCTATGTGTTGATTTTTCTAAATGCAATATATAAAAAAACAATGTGGTTTCAATAACTTTATAAGAGTTTACACGGAAAACGTTTAAAAGTCCAGACACGATTGATATTCCCCGTACACTAATAAAATGGCACTGGCATGTAAACCATACTACGATAACGATAACGATATCTTCTC
Organism: Acanthosoma haemorrhoidale; assembly: GCA_930367205.1. Classification (NCBI taxonomy): domain Eukaryota; kingdom Metazoa; phylum Arthropoda; class Insecta; order Hemiptera; family Acanthosomatidae; genus Acanthosoma; species Acanthosoma haemorrhoidale. The sequence goes on along the minus strand of OV884015.1, from coordinate 43,539,705 downwards.
TTTGCTACGACACTTCCACCCCTTTCCGGCCCAATCGCCATGATAACATGTTCTCTTCCCCGGATGTATGTCAGATCGCCAGCTGCAAGGTAGCAGATGCTAGATCCATCACATGGCTAGGCCTTGGTAGTCACTATCTGCATAAATCGATGTGAATCGGTGTACATACTGCTACACCACTGTGCAAACATGGAAGCGATTGTCTCCACTCGACTTCCACTCTCGCCAACTCACCCTCTTGGAAGTTTTGTTACTGGTTTTGTTACTGCCCTGAAGATCATGCAATAAATATCAAAGAATACCTCAAGAAAGAAAAAAAAAAATATGCTACAAGTTGGTAATTTCTGCGTATTCTCCCTATTCCGTGATCTGTGGGTGAATTGGCCTGCCTGACACAATACACCTACAATTATCCATTTTGAGACCTATTAAGGGTATTTGATAGAGGGGGTAGGATTCAGTCTACACATTTAACCATTTTAATCCAGTTTAAAGAGAAATAACCTTCATTTGAAATTTTAACACAAATGATCAATATTTTAGTAGGAAAATACAAATATTCCTATATGTAAACAAAATTATGGAAATATTATGATAAAAATAATTTTTTAATCGAGTTTCTGGGTACACCGTGGCTATTCCCCACGCTCCTCCGGCAGCCGCGTCACTGGATACGAGCCAGTGGAGGCTGACCATAGCGCGAGAGCCACAGGCGCTCAGGGCTTGATTGGAGAAACTGGCCATTGCCAGGACTCCTACTGCCACGTATTATAACAGGTCACGAGGCAACTGCCGCTTAAATTTCCGAGGAGGATTATTGGGATAAATTGCGCAGTGTAATAACTGTGCAAGGGGATTAACGGGGTTGGATAGGTTACTGTGGAATTTCATAAGCTTGAAGAGATGAGTTCAAGAATGTAGGGTATATTAAGATCGTTATTAAGGGTTTTTCTGCTCACTTAATATGGGGTAATTAATTAAATATAAAGAATATAAGCCGAACAAATTTTAGACTCACAGTTGTAATTTAAGTATGAAAACTTGAGATTGTCTTCAGCTTAGCATTAATCTTCAGTAAGTGTTTCATTCACTGGTCGGTCATCTTCACTATGTTTCACGCGTTGTTTCCTTCAACTTCTTCTATGATGTCCATTTCTTCACGCAATACGCCCTTCTGCTTGCAATGCCTTATTTCGCTGATAATACTTTTTCAGTTCAGAAAAACTTTCATTTCACATTAACATGCCAAGCAGCATTAAACATAAAAATTAACAAACTTTTTATTAATTAAAATTTTCCAAAATCAACATCTATTTGACCATCTTACGACAACTATCGTGGAACGCTCGCTCGTGTATACAGTCAATTTCCCATAATGTGTACACAAAGTTAGGAAAATTTCATATAAAACTTCCAAATTAAAATTTAAATCAAAATATTTGGGAGTTTTGGATTCCGAGTTGTCTTTTAAAAAGAAAAATACCCCTACCTAAATCTCCAAAAACAATCCCGATTTTGTCGTTTTTATGTATATATAAGAAATAGAAATTAGTTATTTGAAATAAAATCAGTTCCATTGTAGCACGTTGTTCTAAAGTTTCGAAAAGCTCACTTTTTATTATTATTACTTTGCATTAACGAGCTGCGAGGTTCCTTTGTACCTGAAAACTAAAACACGGTAAAGGAACCTTTTTTTTTTTTGATTTTTCTCCTTTGTGAAGACAGCTGTTTACCGGATTCATTGTTATGTAAGCCTCATCACCGTTAATGAACCTTCATTACTCCCGTTATGGTTATAATTACTCGTGTCTTGATGAAGCGGAATTTAAAGGTAGCCGAACCACCGATCATTCTCAACACATTATCAGTAAACAACATAGCGACGCATTACCCTTTATCAGAAAAACAAAACGAGTAGTTTATACATGAAGAATATTTTATTGTACTTATTTTCTCAAATAAATAATATTTATTTATTATATTATATTATTTATTAACATTAGAGAATGTTTATTCAAAGCACTAATGTATTCGACAAACTGATATATACTGAAATATGTTCATCTTCAGATCATAAAATGGACTAAATTACAACAATCACACAAAAAGTGCTGGTTTTCCAATACACTCATTACCAGTTTCTGTTATATTTTTTTTCACATGGTATAATTGGAAAAGCTTTTTTTTTTTCATTTGAAACTACCTAATAACTAATAAGTGTTGTCAGATAACAGTTGAAATGTTTTAACCAAAATGAGAGACAAACATATTATAGATGTCAAGTAAAAAGTTATATATATTTCATATAATTTAAAAGTATTTAATGTTAAAACTTTTTATTGTGATAAAATTACAATCTGCCTCATTAGGCAATAAGTAATTGTGATAAATGTTCTCATTCATACCATATTTACAATTGTCATTCACTCGCTCAATCATACAGTATTTACAAACTGCCCAGAGACCTTCCAAATCTACAAAATGTATTTAATGATTAATTTTCTTCCTGCAGTAGCACTACAGAGAAGTACTTCATCATGCTACGTGCACCATACACTGTGGTATATAGCACTTATTTCACTTAATTAATTTTATTTTACACAGAGTTTGTAACCATAAAAACTATATAACAAACATAATGATACAACATTAGGAAGTGACAATTCATTATTAAAAATAGATTAATTATATATTATTATAAGCATTAAAGAACTGGAAATCGAGATTTAAAGATTGGGAAAGTTGAAGAATGACGAAAAATGATGAGAATAGAGTTACATTATATTTTACAACAATACTATTAAATGTATATTTATTAAAATATTTACATGCAATAAATATATAAAGTATTTTAAGCAGTGTTCAGAATGTCTTGTTTTTTGTTGGAAAAACGCCCCTTATCCTCAATTACAGTGCCAATACTAAAATTATTATTACTATTGTTAAAAGTAAGTTGCTTTTTCACGAAATTGCTTGAGTAATAATTTTTTTCTTCAAAAACAGGTAATTTTCCTTCATAGGCTCCTATCTTCCTTTGTAGTGAGTCTTGTGGTTTCCCAGTGCGGTGGTGCATTGTTAGTTAGGGGTCATATCCATGTCTATGTTTGTCTGTACATTCCATTACTCTAAAAAGGCTATCTATTCTGTCTGGTTGTTTGTTTTTTCGTGTCCAAGTGTCTATTTTATTATTTCACTTAGTATATAATGTTTGAACATTACTAATTCACTTCCAACTATGCTTTGGTAAGTAATATTGTATCGTATAGCCGGTTTTTTTATTTATAAATTTTGAACAGGTATAAGCGCTGAATCAATGGTCATAGGGAAATACCAGGTAGGTTGAAAGATTCTGAAAAACAGGGTAACTGTTTATCATGAAGTAGAATCATAACGTTTATAATGATTTTTTTTTTCGACTTAATCTACTAATACTCCGTAGAAAATAAAAATGTGGCGGTTCGATATTAGGTAAGATAATGCTAGGATATTAGATAAGCTTCAAAATTATTATGAAAATAGTAATCAATTGGGCAAATTACAATTTAATTTACTGAAAGCCATTGTCTAATTTATGGGAAAAGCTTTTGAAATGCTTCCTTGTAAAATTTGGTTTTTATGACAACTCAATATAAACTCGAGACCATGGTTATTCACTTCAGAGTTTTACAACAGGACGACGCCTAGGAAAGCACGGAGATCTTTCCGCACGCCCGAACAGTCATGCTAGTTGTGTATATTCTCGGAGCCGGGCATCCTTATCAGACGTAGGACGGTATCATATACTGCAAGGTATTTACTTTACGTATATATAGTACGCGGGGCTTACTTCAGTTGGTGTTGTAAAGTATTAACTAACAAGATTATAAGACTAAGATAATTATTTTCAAAAATGACTGAAAGTATCACTGCTGCAATAACCGCCGAACAATATCTAGATATATACATTCATAGATAATATGTCAAAAATAGCTTATTTTACAAAAATATAAAGTATTTTATGCTACTTATTTTTCCAAATTACACGTCAATACGATTTCAATAGCATACACCACCATGGGTAGATCTAATAGAACGTTTCACGCTGAATTCAGATCTTCGATTAAGTCAAGGTGTGTCGTTCCGTTTGTCAGATCGTATAGCTGTCATTGTGGTAGTTTACTGTTTACACTGTAGTTTTATCACTAGTAAATGGTTAACATTACATTCAAGTTCTAAACAAATAGGTAAACTGATCTTGATGCTGCAGCTCTTCTCTATGCTCACCAGCTTCCAGACTTTCAGCACTGCTATATACTTACATTTCGTTTTTTACTCCAAGCTGGAATTGTGTAGCTTCTACGTTGCTTAGCCTCTGGTTGAAGTGGGTCCTCTAGCTGGCACCTAGGCAAACCAATGGCACGGAATCTTCTGGAGCCTAGATCATTGAAGATTTACTTACTGCCAGTGACAGTTCTGTGAATATGTCAAATAACGTCAATGAGTGTTGGCTCAAGTTTCGTCGCTTGTACCGATTGTAATTGATGTGTAAGTGCGGGAATGGCTTACTAATTTTTCGGTCAGCCTTAAGTAGACTAGAGGTTACCTGATGATCTCTTGATTCAATCATTGGTTGAAAAATTAACTTACCGCACTGTAGCTAAATTCATGTTATCCTGAGGAGTAGCAGCACAGATGTTTACCCCGTTAATTCTATGGAATCAACGCGTTCCAAAGACCTTCGATAGTACTTATTGAGGTAATTCTCTTTGAGGATAGTGTGACTGTTGGCAACATTGGATATCTGTGATACCTTGCTTGGGGTTAGCAAATAGAATTGTACTTGTGCTAAATCTACTGTTGTAGTTTCTTATTTCTGTTTTCATAGGTTTTCTTAGCCCTATTTCCCTAAATATTCGTTGGTCTGGGCCTATGACTCTCAGCAGCTTTTCTGTAGCAAGTTATGGCCCGCTCTGTTTATACTATCCTGTCCACGTGTTCACTAATTATTTTGAAGCTGTACCCGATATCAATTAGTTAATTAGTATGAAAAATAAGACCAGATAAGATAAATTAATTATTTATTTTTTGGAACCGGGCTAATATGAAAATAAAAAACGGACTATCATTTAGTTAAAACAGTAGTCTTTTATAAAATATTAAAATATTAAGATGATAAGTGCGCCTGAATAGCCGGGCACAGTGAACTTACGAGACTAACAAAGCTGGAGTCACAAGGCCTGAGGGTGACTCCATTCAGATCTCAACCCTCCAACTTGATCCATTATCTCTTTGTCTTGGGGAAAACTTAAATATTCTGGAAATTCCGTCTGGAGGAGCTCGAGGCTCATTTTTGTATCTTGTGAATTAGTCAACCATATCTTTCGGGTTGTTTATTTACGGGTACTGTTCTCATCTATTCCAGCTTTGAGGAGAAATAGTGTAACTATGAATATAAATATGGGTTCGAATTCAATTACGTACATCGTGTAGGAAAATATGCAGCAGTGAACTGAAATGAGAAAAAAAAATCTTTATCCTAAGGCATTGTCCTCTAAGAAAAACAAACCAAACAAAAAAAAAAAAAGGTTGGCAAAAAAATATATAACATTACAATAATGGATTTACCTCATTATTAATCTAGACCTTATGTACATTTGATCCAAGAACATAACATTGAAACAAAAAACATAAATTAATAGTGAGCAAATGGAACTGAGAAAAAAATATAAATTATTACAAGGACGAAAAGTGCGTGAAAGATTGCTTGTATTCATGAAAATAGGGAATAATTAGAATTAATAAAAAATAAATAAAAAGAATAATAAAGGTGAGTTATAAAGTGTTATATTTGGAGGAGATGAGGAACTGTTAAAGTCCAGATTTAAAGATTGGGAAAGTTGAGGAATGACGAAAACTGATGGGAACATAGTTCCAATGATTTGTGACCCAGATATGAAAATAACGTTCATTAGGGGGCTCAGTTTATACCTGAGTATCCCCAAAGTGGTGATTAGACGCCCGATGCGGGCTAGGGTCACTACAACCTCTAGCCGCTGTCCGGCGAGCGCCTAGAAAGAGATAAGGCGGGCGGACCTGTGGTCTTTCACCTTGGCTGCCGGCCTAGTCGGTGGGCAGCCTAATTCGTTTTGATCTGACTCCATAAAATCTTAGAAGGTGTGCATAAACCCCATAATTTAAGATTGTCCGGTCATCTTAACAAATCTCTATCCAGCGACTCTTAAGTCATCGTAAAGCACTGTGAGATAAGTCAAGTGTGGAAAGCATCGATGTGTTTGGATGGGCAGATAGTTTTTCATGATAGCGTCTGTATATTTTCTTCATGTCAGTCTGTACTACAGAACTTGTCTTTGGACAATGTGTGGTTGCTTGGTGGTGAAGTTTTGATGCAAGAGTTATTAGTCTAAATACTTTGGATTAGATTACCTCTATTGTCAAGTAGTGCCATTGTTTTCCACATACGTAAATACATGCAAAACAACAACAATTAAATGCATGATTTTGACATACTCTATCTGCCTACATGGGTTTGAGTAAGTAAGTACATGTCTTTAATCTTTCTGTTACGGGTGGGTTTGCGCTTTGAAGTAAATGGTACAGTAATGTAAAGTGGTGATTAAGTGTTTTTCATTTAATTCTTGTGTGAGGGTTCCATGCCCATCGCTTGTCAAGAGTAAGCTCAAGATATTTTACTGTGTCAGTCTGAGTCATAGGTTGATTGTCGACTGATACCGGAGGACAGAGTCCACGGTGAAGACCGAAGTCACTTTACTATGTTAATTTGTGTGTTCTATTGGATGGAGTGTTATACGTTCTTATAGAATTATTGATTCATGTATTGGGTCATTGTGGTTGGATAGAATACACAGGTGGTCTGAAAAGTTTCCGACCTCAACATAAAGATGATAATAAAATAAATAAAAACTAGTGAAATAAAAGCTTTGTTAGGTCGGAAACTTATAAGGTATCGTCTGCCTAAGTGGGATTGAGTATTTGTGCAGGTGTAGGAATACTATAGGTATATAAAACTTAAAGATGTGGAGCAAGGTTGAACTCTGGTAAATGCCAGTAGGCCTTTGAACAGGTAACAGGTGTTGATTGATGAACCTTCATAAAGACTGAAGAAGTGGTCATCAAGATATATGAGTTTAGGCTTAAATAGTTCGTTTGTCTAAGGCTTCTTGAATGTCAAGAACACAACGCACTGAACCTTATAACAATGCATTCAAAAGTACAACTTATTAGTCTTGCACCGAGATTACATTGTCAACTTTTAGTTTACAAAAACTCAATTGTTTTAATCACATTCATTTGATATACAAGCAGAAAATTATGTGTCAGAATACTATAAGTAGGCTCCATAATGTAATAGCTTCTAAAGTAGATCTGAGTAAATATATTCCAAACATACTTGGTTCAATTAAGAAAGGTAACCCTTTAAAATTTCTTTTTTAAATAAGCTAGCAATAATATTTTCTCTGGTAAAGAGATATGTGTAAATATGTATTTGAGCGAATTAACTCGGTCAAAAATAAAGTTAACACTGTAAGGCACCTTACAGGTTATTGCAGTTCCAATGGGAAACCATCTCCCTTTGCATGTAAATAAATGGAAATGTCATGACAAAGAATATAAGAATAAATATATGCACACAAGAAGAAATATATAACCTGATTTCTGAGCAACGATGAAATGATGGTTATGGTGTTGCAAGTTCAACAGGAATAGAAATAGAAATTATCCAACGGCAAGTGGTTACCTCACAAAACAACTACCTCTTCAACACTGTCTCACTTCCTCTAATCATCCATTTTCATCATGGCCTCATGTACCCACTTTCCAGAAGCCAACAATTCAATGTTATATATAACGATAATGAAAGAGAAAAAAAATGTTAACATGTTCGGGATTCTGTTCAGCCATTCTTCCATCTTAGCTATCCAATCGTATATGCCACAATCTTTTTCTTTTATCGTTCCTCATTAACCAAGAAACAATACCAATTTGAGATATGTTTTTCCAATTTCAACACAATGCGATCATTATATAATTTTGAAATTCCTAATTTACTTTTAATAATAATGTTACAATCAATAATAAAATTAGAAAACTTAAATATATTTTATTTATTAGTTTATTTTGGTATATTGTAAAAAAAATTATATTTATGATTACAGATGGTCAAAATGATGGTCATGGTTGTTCTTGTGTTCACCATATGCTGGCTCCCCTTCAACATTCTTGTGGTAAGTGCAACAAAAATAGCAATAGACATTATCCAATCAACATTACCTCACAAAATACCTATCGCTGTCTTATTGTTTCTAATCATCCATTGTCATTGTGGCCTTATAAAGCATGAATTTTTCATATGCTGACATGCTCACCCCATATCAGCTTCATTTCTGATCAAAGGTGCGAGAAAGCATTTCCAGGGTTGCGAGACAAGTTTCTAAATTTTCAAGGGAACTACTCTCTGACATCCTTTGAGAAACTTTAGACATTTTGGAATTCCACTCCTACTTTCTTTACCTGTGTGAAGTGGGATTAATTTTGAACACAAAAACAAAGCCAGAAATCACTAACGATGACTTATGGATGGCTCTTTATAAAATAAATATATAATAAAATATTCTTATGATTAAACAACAACAATGTAACCATTAAAAATTGAGACATTGTTTTGTATATTAAGTAAATTAATTTTGTAAATTGTTATACACTATCTTCCAAAAAATGCAATTTCCTAAATCAAGATATAGTAACAATTTTTTCAAGGGGGTCGATAAAATTACTTTTTAATTCAACATGGTTTTGATTACTAAATTGGGTGAAATCCCTCCTGCTCTAAGGTTTAAAATATATATTTCATTATAAGCTATTTGCTCTAACTGTTAAAAACATGAAACTAATCTCTGAACAAAGGTCAAAAAAATTGTTATGCCCTCGTTTTCACTTCCATTATTTCTATATTAAATTATCATTATTGTAAAATATAATTATTTACAATGAATTAAAATACAACTAATTGACAAATATTGAAAAGTTGATTGGAGCACAAAGACTAAAAAAGATTTCCATCATTACAGCAAGCTCCCGAACTTTTAATAAAATTTTGGTTATTTTAATCCAAATGAACCCATGATCTACCGTGTTATAGGCCAACAACTGCAGTATTGGTTCATATAAGGGTAAAGGCTTGTAAGGGGTAATATACTGCATCAAGATTGAGGCTTAGGATTTAATTGCAATTGGCAACTAGGGTAGGTCATCACTACCAAAATAAAGTACTTCTGGATCCGGTGATACCTTAATGAAAAACCAAAATGAAAATCATTTATAATTAAAGTAGGTATCAATAACATCCCAGATGAATGTTCGGTAGACGAGTACAGATTTATTTCACTGAATAAAATTTAGCAAACTATATTTTAATCACAACCAATATAATAGGGATTTGTTTTTAGAATTATGTTCATAAATTACTAAAAAAAAAATCAATTGAATGTTATAACCGAGCATATTACTTTTATTCTGAACAAAATCACATATCTTATTTTTTTTCCAGTTAATTTGGGAGGCCAAACCTGAACTGTCGAACTGGTCATTTCTGCCTTACATGTACTTCGCTCTCCATTGGCTGGCCATGTCCCACTCCTGCTACAACCCGCTCATCTACTGCTGGCTGAACGCTCGCTTCAGGTCGGCCTTTTGTGTCGCCCTCAACAGACTATACTGCAAAAAAAAGAGGCCTCCTGACCAGCTATTGCACCGTATCAATACTACATGTACCACTTACGTTACCCTCAGTAGACACAGGAGCAGATTTTCATATCTTGAACAACAAATCTAAACATATCAAGACTAGGGACTAGTCCTTTTTCCACAAACAAAACAATACAACTGTAAAAATTGTATCCTAGTTTTATGATATTTTTTAAAAGTAAAAATGTTTAATTACTTCATTAATTCATCTTCGTTGCCTTTTCACAATTATTTTATGATGTTTAATACCGCTCTGTGTAACCAGTTGTGTCAGGATTCCAAATCATTATTGGGTCAAACAATATTGAATTTACTATTATAAATTGATTTTAAATATGTGTTGGGTCGATCAGTGGACCTAAATTTGTCCATTAACATTTGTAAATATTTTCTCATTGGAGTTTTCTAAAATTATTATATATAAAAACAAATAAATACTTTATTTTGTAAATAATCCATGATACATAAAAATTCACATTTCATTTACTATTAATTTATTGTTCTCTTGATTGAAGGGTTTATTTTACAGAAAAAAATATTATTATAGGCATGCTGATTCCTAAAAGCTATCATTGTATTATTATGTTCTTCATCAACATAAGTTAAAACTAAAGAGCTTAAATTTTGAACTTTTAATTTTAGCTGTAAATACTAGGTAAATACTACACCATACATGTATACATTTGTTCATATGTATTTAGAATTTCATATCTGCTACAAAAAGAAATTTCGATTTCAATATTTTCAGTGTGACCTTGTTAACTACATTACTGTTATCTATGGATAACGGTAATTTATTCCCGTATTTCCTAACTAATATTTCTGAAATAGTGCTATCCAGGTCCTTGAGGCTTACTTAGGATAGTGAGGAAATATGAGTTGTTATTGGAACTAAGAAAAAACAGGCCATTAGTATTACATAACGCCGTCAGTGAATTCATTCTTCAGATGGTAGTACTGGAATGGTATGAAGAGCTCTTAAGAAAGGAAAAGAATGCCATATATATTATGTAAAAGGTTTTATAGGTTGCTACAGTTCCAGAAAATGTGTGGAAATACTTGATGATAAGAATCCTGGCAACCTGTGTTCAGGAGGAAGGTTGTAGGTTGATGTGTTTGTTACCCAACCCACATGTTGTGTATGTGCTGCCTCTTGTGTATCATGTGTGTAGTCACATTATGTGGCATTATGTGTAATTATACAGTGTTTTACTTAATTACATACCAACAGGTGAAGGGCCTAGCTAGTCTAAAGGAACTGTGTCATGATAGACGTGATTTTTTAGTCTGTACTTCGAACTAACACTTGTATCAAACAATGTCATTTTAACCCTATGGAAAAGCTCAGGCCTTGAAAACTACGACAATTGGAAGTTCGCCGCTCAAGTGCATTTTGAAGGACAGGATTCATAGAAATACATCAAAGGTTCCAAAAAAACGAGAAATTGTAGAAAACCTGTCATGCAAAATTATTGTAATGATAGAACCTGCTTCATGATGAATTACTATCATGTTTTGACTACTAAAACAAGTACAATTTGAGGTTTATGTGTTAAACAGAAGTGCTTAAAAGGGGGTGCTTGCAACTTTTTATATGTACTCGGGGTAAATTGTACGTATCTGACAATGACAAGAGCAGTTCTGATGAATTGAGATGGTCTAGTTCAGCTGAGAAAAACATCAAAGATGAAAACAGTAAAAGTGTTAAAAGAAGAAGACAGGGAAGGAGATGAAGCAGATCCACTAAACTCGAAAAGAGTAAAAACACTCAAAAGGAGGTTTGCACAAGCTAGTTCCCATAGTAAATCATCAAGTGAAGTTGAGCCTTTGAAATCAGGGGACCATCAACTAGAGAGGAAGTTGAAATATTTGATGATAAGAATCTTAGCAACACTGTGTTCAGGAGGAAAGTTGTAGGTTGCTGTGTTTGTTGCCCATCCCTGTGCATCTCTTGTGTATAATGTGTGTAGTCAACGTGCAATAAAGGTGTTATGTATAATTATACAGTGTTTTAATTAATTAAAATCAAACAAAATGTTCACATGGGGTGTAATAAAGTGGAACTGGATGGATCAAGAAAAACCAATTATAAATTCCTAACCTGATCAATGAAGATATTACAGTGGTAGTTTACCATATGTAATAGGGTGATAGGAAAAATAGAAAGGCAAGAGCAGGCATAAAGTAACATACATTGATAGCAGTTCTTCTCATTCTTCTCTATGGATGAAAAAGCTGCAGCTTGATAAAGAGAAAACAAGGACATGTCTTAACTGATATGATGAAATACTTCAGATGCATATCAGGAATAACCAATTGTACCAGAAATAAAAGAATTGAGTTTTATATATCCTCTCCAGATGTGATCAATTAATCAATTAAGGAGACTATTCAGACAAGTGGTTTTGGCAAGTATGTAGGATTGAGTGGGACAATAATCTGAGAAAAACCATGGAGTTTAGAAGGGTAGGACAAAATCCCAGTGCATGTGGAAGGATATGTCTAATGTTCAATTCTTGGAAAGGTTTGGATTAGATAGAGATAAGATAGTAATAATATATGTTGATTTTAGTAGTTTGAAACTAATAAACAAACACATTAAGAACTGGACTATCGACCATCAACCACAACACAGCTTAAAGCAAACGGCTTAACTTTTAAAAATAAAATTCAAATAATGACTATAAAATAAAATATATACAAATTATTAATATAGAAAAGCTTTGTAAGTATACCATTAAATTAAGGGACTAGTTTAAGCTATTATATATTTGTTTTATAACTAATATTCTGAGTGTATATTTAAATAAATCTTTAAAAGAAACATAAATAGCATGAAAAGAACAAGTGCACTTTTTTAAAACAAATAATTGAGATCACTATGCCTAAAATAGTGCATGTATGAATAATATATGGAGATAATACTATAAATAGATAAGAAACATTGCCATGGATAGAGGAATTTAGATTAAATGGACAATAAGCACTCTCACATCAAAAGGCATAAGGGTGGAAGCAAAGACCGAAAGAATAAACATACTTGGAACTAACATGGATTCATTTACACACTTAATAGTCAGTTCTATGTAATATCAATTACAATAGTGGCAAACTAGGTAAGCCTTATCCCTTCACGACTTCCATTGATTTTATTTAAAGGCTGCTATAAAAAGATAATGAAATCAGATAGCAATTTATACGAACTTCCTATTTTTCTGTGACTAATTAATTAAAATTTATGATGATCTCATTTTTAAATAAATATTTCATCAAGGCCCTTTGATAAAATCCTTGTGTTTGATCCATTAAATGCCAAAAATTAGTAGTTCTGGAGCAGAAGAACATAAACCATTTTATGGTGTTCAATTCAGCTATAACATTGTGTTTTTTAATTAGGTAGTGTTAGGCAAGAGCAATGGACATGATTTCTAACTTAAGTTGTTGTTGTTTTTTTTTTCAAAGGTATCACATCCTTGGCTTTTATGCCCATTATTTACCATTTCTTTTCCTAATTCTTTTATTATTAAATATTCGAACAAATGTTTTCTTTTTGGTTTGGCATCCACCCCCTTGATGTCCCTATCCATAAAATCTTTGACTGAATTTCTTTCTCCCTGTCATCTTTAGCATTATATCCTGGGTCCTATTATTTCATTGCCTAGTTCTTTCTGTCTCCTAATCTATCACTCATCCAGTGTTAATGTATATATGTACATACCTATTTTTAAAATAAGCCTAAATTAAGTAATCATTAAAAATTTCTGACATTTTTTATACAATTCATTTTTAAGCTTTTTCCTTCATTACTAATATCACTGTTTGTTTTGCAACCATTTATCCTACTGCCTAATATACATGGGAAAAAAAATCAGTTCAGGCATTAATTAATTTTTCAATAAGAAATAATATATTTAAAGAAAGATGTTTTAATTAAAAATTATTGTGTAATATAAATTTTGCAAAGGAACCAGAGTGAAGACATATTTAGTAACTAGGGTGGGTATTCCCTTCTTATGTTTTGCTCAGCAGCAATACAAAACATAAAAGAAATATTATTCATGATATTTTTATGAACATTTAATTGGCTGGAATCGATTCAATTTCTCAATATAACAAATGAAAATTGGAGACAAAGTATTTTGTATGAATGCCCAACAGTAGAGATGTTCAAAAAATTGAGGAATATCCCAATCAATCAATGGATTAAAGAAGCACATTTTTTGCATTACATATTTGTGAGAGCTGTAGTCCCTGAAAGTGTAACTAATATTTAAACATAATAACAGAAAATAAGCAGACTTGTCTACTTTTGTTAAATCACGGCAGGTTTTATCAGGTTTGCTGACTAAGCAAGTTATTTTATAATGAAATAAAAAGAAAGGCAAAATAGTGGTTACAAAGTGACAGCCCATTATCGATTATATTAGTTCTTCCGTGCCATTTACTAATTTTGTAGGTTCGGTCAACCATTCCTCTTTTGAGGTTTGCCCCACCAAATTTGTATTAATTAACAAGCTAAATAATATCAAATATAAATTATGTGTAATTAATTAGATAACTAATTAGTTATTTCACAAGGGGTTCCATGAAAGATGAAATCAATTTCAGGAATTTTAACTTTAAATCTAATTGTTAACAAATATAATCCTAATTGTAGCTTTTCATGATCAATTGATAAATAATTAAGTTATATCTACCAGTTCATCTTATAACAGTATAATTTTAAGAAATTGTATTGATTTATAATGTTGATGAAATTTTAATCATCTGTATATGTCTTGGTGGTATGGTGAAATTGTTAAATAGGAAAAAATTGTGATTTTTTTAAATAAATAAAATTACATCAGAAACCAATACAGTACAAACACTATTTTATATTGCAATGAATTATTCATCATTGATGGCTGTGATTTATTATTATAATAATTTAAATTGGTATACTAATTTTTAGTGTTTTTAATTCCAATAATTGTAAGGCTACCTTCTTCGAATCCATTAATATAAATTAGCATGCAAGTAAGATTTGTCTTTATTATGAATTGTGTGTAAATAAGCTACCAGTATGTTCCTCTTTAATAATTGTAAATTCTACTATATATGTTTGTACTATAAATATATATCATTGAATGTTGAAAGCACTCAAGCATATATTGTTGTTATGTCTCATATTAATGTGTAGAATTCAAAATAATTACATGCTTAAACTATTCAAAATGTTGTTTAAGACACCCTATTATTACTAGTATGTCTCTTTAATTCACTTAAGTTAATGGCAATCATTTTTTTCCTTATTTCACCTCTGTTGGTTGCGAGCTGGCTATCTTTTAGATTAATTAGAAGAATTTCAATGTATTACTTAAGAGTGAGATCCAATATACAAAGCTTAGAAGAAAAAAAGACTCCAGTTTTATTATTCAATTATGGAGTCAATTTTTTTATAGCAGTTTCTGCCTAATCGATTGCTTTTACTGCTAAGGTTGTAAATGCATCACTATGTCTGCACACACGTTTCTGTTATTTTCTTTAACACTTAATCATCTAACAAACTTAAAAGTGCATTTTGTTTATTTTATTAAATAATCTTTTATTAATACTAAGCTGGTATGAATAACATTCCAAACAAAATTCAAAAAAATATTACCTCATAATTGAGACTACATTTAAGTACTGTTGGTAACATTTTGAACAAAAAAAGTTCCTGGACCTCAGTTAAGGGTGATGGTTTAAAGAAAAGGTGGTAGAACATTCCAAAATAACTATAGGAATATTAGAGCTAATTTTGCATTACATACAAAAATCTTATTGAATAGGATCTATGTCTGGTTGGATGCAGCCGATATTATTTCTGAGAGTTTGTCGGTTGTTCATTCGTATAGGAGCTGCATAGATCCTTCAACGCTAAAAATACAATAATATTCTAAATTCATATACATGTTCAATGAATTAGAGATTATTTTATATGTGATAAACAGTCATTCAGGAATGAGCCAAAGTTCACATTCAGTGCTGAAAAGTTCTTTTCACTCTTCATCGTTCTTCCTGTCCTAAGTCTAAAGTCTTAAGTGTTCCTATTCAACCAATTCATTCCTACTTGATCCCAGTCCGCCTACCAAGAACTTATATTAGATGACCAACTCACATGAGGCTCCTCTTGACATCCAAACAACAAGAATCTAATGGAAAATACTAACTACTTCTCTACCTCTTGGTCAAGCGCTCCAAGCTAACTGAAAGAAAAAAAAAAATAGTGGTCTACACAGCCTCTTGGAGACTGGAAATCCTTTAATATTCAGCAATTTGCAATCACTCATCAGGGGGCAATGTGACGATCTTAAATGCACTGTCAAGGCCGGGCGTGGTTAGTACTTGGATGGGTGACCGAGACCACATTGAAAAAAAAAAAGGGGGCAATGTTCCATTCTTTCTCAATCATCGTACCCTTCATGCTGACCTCAACATCCCTTTCATCTTGTTATATGACATTATTGCGTGGATTTAATAACTGTTAAAGTTATTAAAGTAAGGACTGGAAGAAGACCTATATGAAAGAGATTAACCCCTTGCATAATAAGGGTTAATGACAGTTCTAAATGTAGGAATAAACTGGAGGTCTGGGGCAAGGGAAATCTTGTGTGGAAATTCTTAACTTAATTCTCAAATATATAAATCTAAATTAATCCTCTTTTTGAAGGGGTGCATACTTTATTTATTGCTAAAAATTTTCATTTAGAAATGATATTAGATCCAGGGAGACAGAAAACTTTTGTACATGAAATATATAAATATATACCGACCATCTGCGTTAACAGGGGAAATTATTATGTTACCATTCGTCCATCACTTTAGAGGTTTTGACGCCCGAAGCTTCGCGAATTAGTAAAATTAGTTGTTAAATTTAGTTGCACGGAAAGTATTGAATTTTCGATCATTTCAAATTGTATTTATGTAAATTAAATTATTGCTTTGAGATCAGATATTAATACATTTGTAGATAACAAACACGGCAGTCATCCTCTTAGCCTGAGAACTCTCATTGAACCATTCGATTGTTGAATGGATGACGTTGATGGAACAGTGGATCTGATAAACTGGCGATTAGAGAAGGTGAGGAGATAGGAGCCCTGACCGACTAATCTACATCCTGAAGAGATGGAGGGCATTGAACTATCCTCTTCTCTCGGTACAATAATGGCCAGCCGATGCTCCCGAAGACAATGGCCATTCCGGAGGTATAGTGGGGCCTCAACATTATATAGGCCAACATTATACCGCAATTGTACCATTAGTTGTCACTGTTCTGCCGTACAAGCAGGTAGGCATTCCATAGTCATTCATCTAACAAAGTTTTAGGGTTCTATTTATTGCCTGTTTTGAACTCTTCAAGATCTTTAGGTAAGTAGCGTAACGCAATAAAGTATGATACTCTCACATCTCCACGGTTATATGAAACAATTGCATGACCTACAGTGGCAGGTACGGTGGAAACGTCTTTAAACTGTCAGTGTATCTGCGTATTTTTCGTTCTGCGACGGAAGTCGTAAAATGATCTAATTTATCTGAAAATTTTAAATTGTATAGCCCACATTACACTGAAGAATAGTAAATTGAAAAAAATGGCACAAAATATGGAGAAAAAAAATAAAGTAGTTCGCATTTCTCTAACTTTTAGACTTCTCGAGTCAGAAGCTGTTAAAAATCATAAATACTATTTTCTTCTGAGAATAACTAAACAAATAAATTCAAAGCTATTTTTATAATAATATAATTCCTAGTCAGTTTCTTAACTGTTTTTTTTTTTGTTTAAGACCAACGTGGTTGAAAAATTCAAGTAGTGTAATGCTGGGCAAATATATTAAATGGTTTCATGGAAGTGTCCAGCTAGAAACATGTTTTAAAAAATTATCATTTATATTTAATGCAATTTGAAGTGAAAGTTTAATATAATTTTTAATGCGATTTACGTAGTAGAATAAAGGCTAGCCTGATGTAATAAGATAAACACATATTGGCACGAATGCCCTAGAAAAATTAATTCAAGAAAGCCAGAGGCTACGCTTTATTTATTTAATATATATATATATATATATAGAGAGAGAGAGAGAGAGAGAGAGAGAGAGAGAGAGAGAGAGAGAGAGAGTGTGAGTGAGAGAGAGAGAACAATAGCTATATCTACATTTATGCGTTGTTATAATAAAACAGGCAACTCAAAATTTGTTCCATTTACTTCTCCCCGACTTTTAAGTCGTTTCTCTGATGGTATTTTATCCTAATATTTAATGATCAATCCAAAAAATATTTAATCTATCAATAAAGTAGATATTTTTTCTATTTATATTTTTTATTCAATAGTGAATATCATGAGCGAAATGGTTTTCTAAATACAATTTGGTACATTTGATTTAACATATCAAGTATTAAAGAGATACTTACTCTCTAAATATTTGTTTTTCTCCACTTTGTACGTGGTATATTACGTTTATATCTATTTTTAGAATAAATACAATTCAATTCTTAATTAAAAAAAAAAAAATGTAAAAGATACGATGGGGCTACAAAAACGTTTTTCAAGTGTCCAGAAGTATCCTTCCGAGAATGCTTTATGATTAATATTTTGTGATAGTTTTCGGCACATCGAAATAGTAAATACAGGAAATGATCCATACATGACTAGATAACGAAGGTTTTTCAAACGGCGGATAAGCTCAAGTTGCTACGGAAGGGATATAGTTTAAATGATGGGATTACTAACACCAAATGTAGGAAATTGGTTTATCTATTTTTGAGAAATGGAATTAGTAGGACAAAATGCAACCTACACGAGGTCGCAATTGCAGTAATACTTAATTAATAGCAAACTTTGAGTTTCTCAGAAAGTTGGAAACATTGTGCGCACCTGCAAGATGTAATCAGCGTTTCCTCTCAGCCTACAAAAGAAAATAAATAATCCACTATTGTTGCCCTGAAATGAAGTGCTTTAAGTTTTTTTTTTTTTGTCAGATGAAGAAGTTGGTAAACTGCTAACAGGCCGAGAATAGGATGAAGGTTATGTCGGCTTGTCAATACTGAACGTTAATTAGAACTGGAGAGTATATATCGAGGTCTTTGGTCAAGAGGTTGGCGTGGAGGTCGTATAGTTCGAATAAAGGTTTTACCAAGATCGAGAGTGGAGATTGATTTATCTATTTTAGAGAAATGGAATACGTCACAATGGCTAGAGCAACCCACGGGAGATTGTTTATTTATTTGTTCTACGCCCTTTAATTAGGAGTTTACATCTAAAAATAAATTATATTTGCCCTGAAATAATATTTAAATAAAGGCAATTATTCGAAAAATTGTAATTTGCTTGAACAGCATTATATTTATTGGGGTGTAAGAATTGATTCATAGTCATGTACAATTCACACTCACGCTAACATTTATGCAATATTTAAAAACACATTCTGCCCAGGAGTCCCTCCTGCCAAGTCAATTCCCCATGCGATCTGGTGGAACGCCCTCCGCCACCTTCGTTTGGCCATGAAGACCAGAGAGAGAGGAAAAAAGCTATAGACACTCAAAACATGAGTGGGGATGGTGGTCAGTGCCTCTAACTGTGAAATACTTTTCTATTTATAATATATCACGTCACCGGTGTTTCAGGCGATTTGGATGATGATAGATTCTCGTGGAATTTGGAAAATCTTGAGGGAATAAGGTCAAGTAAAGTTGGCACATGGCTGTCAAGGGGTGAGTTTGTAACGTAGAAAGAAAGGAGGGTTGAGTTTGTACTCTGTATTGTTACTGAATTATTTCTTTGGTGGGAATTTGATGGTAATGTTTGGATAGTTGGCTGCTGGAAGGTTTGGCTGTCCAGAACAAAAGTCAAAAAGGGTTTTAGTAGCTGTTTGTATTTTGCAGTTTATTTTCTGTTGTGATGGATTTTCTGATCAGTAATCTGTATTTTCGTAGTATATTTTATTCTTGTCTCCTTAAATTCTATTAAAAATAATGATTGAAAAAAAAAATGTTTGGGTAAGTAATATTTGGACCTACTAATGATTCGATACATTGAAAAAATTGTTATATTTTGATAGTTGGATGATCAGATGGCTGTGTGGGTCCACTTCGTGATTCTGCCATTGCTGTATCTAGTTGATGGTAAGCCCAAACTGCCAACTGCAGCCAACAGAAAGAACGCCACAGACATAGCAGAGAACAACCTGAACGATACAGGAGTAATCTACCACTTCGACTATAACCTCTTCAAGAACAAGTCTAGCTTGCAAAAGCCAAGCAGACTGTCAAGGAAGATCGTCCGGGACAATATAGTCTTGGACCAGATCGAAGTTCGGTTCGACTGGAATAGCACCCTAGCCGGGACTAAGCATGTTGGAGCTCTGTTCATCCTGCAGGACCAAGGGAAAATAGTTGAGAACGCACTGCTTTACCCTCCCAATGACGTGAGACTGACTGTCCGTGGGCTGAAAGAAGGGCAGTCTTACCGGGGCGAAGTCAGGGTCATCACTGACCCCACGCAGCTGGACCGGATCAACGTCACCACGGAGGAAGGGAAGTTCAGGTTCGTCTTCGAGTCACCAAGCGTCATACCAGGTAAGTTGTGACGAGCCTCTTGGATTATTTTAATTTCTTTAAGTCGTAGCCGGGGAGCTCGTTCTCAAGACCCATGATTGTATTTATCACATACCAATAGATGACAAGAATATTTTGTTTTCCCTCATTTGGAACTAAGTCTTGTAGAACTGTCAGTATCCTGAAGGCCCGATTACTACTAGGTTTTAAATGACTAGATTAAATAAAATAATTTACGATTATTTCCTAAATCAGTCATTTTGTTAGCCATAACCACCAGCATTATGAGTTAATTGTTTTCATGAAGTTGTTGTTAAACTGTTTGTTACCTACTTCCATTTGTATGCATGTGTAATGATTCAATAAAATTACATATCTTCTTTACTACTACTTATACCTAAAATTTCTAGAGGGCATAGATTTTCAAAACTATGTTTTAACTGTTGCAGAAAGTGATGTAAAGGCACTCATAGAAGCTGTTAAACTACTACCGGAAACTAAAGTTAAGTTGGACACTACTTCAATTAACTTTAAGCTACCAACACTACACGAGCCAACAGTTTTGAAAATCAAGTAAGAATTTTAGTAAATTGTTTATAACTTCAACATTCTAACTTCTAAACATATTTTCTTAAAAAAAGTAGACTCTCCAAAAATAGTTTTTTTATTTTTGCATAAAAAGTCAACGTTTCACCTATTCAGGTATCTTTATGGCCTAAAATCAAATACATGACATTTAAAACCACATCTATCTATTTTTTATGTATAAAATAATTAATAATAAAATTGGTGACAATCGAAAGAAAAAAAAACAGACCAATGTATGATATAATTTGTTTAAATCATTGTTCCAACTATTACATACCGCATTGTATGTTCTCCAATGAAAATTTAAAATGGTAACTTATATTACATTGAAGTGAATGTTTAATTAAAGGGGTTCAGAAAAAAAAAAAAAAAAACATTGAAGTGTAACTTAGTTGAATTAAATAATCATTTTCAAACCCACGATGTATAAAAACTTGCAATAAAAATTCATTTCTATTCTCCATCCAACAAGAAAACAACTAATAGTAACTTGGGAGAGGTTGGGTAGTGATACTAACCCTTTTCCCTTTGTACTTATTCATTTTACGAATTCACAATTACTAGAACAGATGGAATAATAGCATAATTGTAGGGATTTTCGGGTTTGAAATAAACGAAGCCATAAAAATATAATTAATTATATTTAGAAATTGTAAAACAAACACGTTTGTGATTCAGTTGCATAGTTTGCAGAGATTAGTCTTACTTTATTTCTTTGATGTTGCGTAGAGACATGGCAGTTGAGAACGATACTGACCAAGTGAGCGTGAACATGGCACCCAAGACTTTATCGCTAGTGATCAACGACCTGCCCAGTGCCACAGTGCTCCGAGTGACACTGAGCTCTAACGGGACCGCGGTACACACTGCCTACGTCTTCACTGGGTCTATCAGTAGCCATTCTCAGCCCATCACCAGGTCTTCCGATCCAGGCTAGTAACATTCATTTAACAACTTAAAACATATTTTATTTTAATAATATGTAACAGCTTGTTGTAACAAAATGTTTAAAAGAAGAGGTTGAGGGGGGGGGGGGAGAGCTACTTAAGGAGTATGTTATAAGCTGGCCTAGTTCAGGGGATGAAACCACAACTGTTCAAGTCATTAACCTGCCTTTGTGTTATCATATATAAGCTAATTCAACATTAGCCCATTAAGTAGGTTATATATCATATATATCAGATCCCTGTATTATTAACAAGTTTACGCTCAACAAATCAGTTCAATTGATTCTGACAAAAATGCTTTTGTATCCTTGAATTTGCTCCTGCTACCTATCTCCAATGAACCCTCAATGGTATATGCTTAATTAGTGGGCCAAATGCAAAATCATGGGCGAGGTCTTTCGCTCGCTAGCTGGCCAGGAGTACCACAGTTCTGGGGTGTGTACTCTCGTAGGCTCGGCTAAATGTGGACCAGGGTTGACATTGATAACTTACCTACTGGAAGAGTCTCGATTTGAAGATTGGGAGAGTTGATGAACTCAAGCTACGAATGGAGTCCCTGATGTTTGTGGTACGGATAATAAAAGAACGGTCAAAGAAAGCAGATGATGGAGAGATGTATGGAGTGCGATGATCTAGACAAAGAAAAGTATTGGCGAAATAGATGAACTCTGAGCTACAACGTAAGACAATGAAAAGAGTTGGGATGGAGGTTGTTCAGGGTAGTACCGTGGAGCGATTAGACATAAATGATGGCTCTGTAAGAAAAGGACTTAGATACAAGTTTCGGTAGAAGGATAGAGTGATCAAGAGTGTTGAATGCCTTGGTTAAGTCTAAGAGGTTAAGGATAGGTATGTGTTGTTGCTCAACGGTGATTTTGGTGAGACCTCTTTTAGAAGAAAAATCCCGGTCTGAAGCCGGATTGTAAGGGGTTTAAGCGTGTTTCTAGAAATGAGAAAATTCAAGATTCTTTCGAGGGGTTTGGAATGGCTAGAAATAAGTGATATAGACGACAGATAGTCTTTGGAGGAGGTGGGATTAGGAACTTTATTTACTGGAAGAGCATTTGCTCTTTTCCAGGAAGAGGGAAATGTGGCATTTTGAAGAGAAAAATTATAAATTTGAAGCAATGGAGAAAGAATTGTAGGGACAGAGCTTATGAAATTAAATCCATCTGGACCTAACGAATCAATTCTTGATTTAATAATTGATAAAATGACGTCGAAAGGAGAAAACTAAGAGTAAAAGAAGTCACCTGAGTGTATATTACAAATGGTGTGGATTAGTCTGGAAGGGTGGGTTCGCAATGAAAGTGAGAATTAAATTCATTGACAGAAATAAGGCAAGCAGGAGAGGTGTTTGGTTCAATAAGAGAAAATTTAGGTAAATGTAGGTCCCATTTGGAGCGAGAGCTCATTCCAAAAAAATATCGGCTCGTGAAAGAATTTTGATTAGATAAGGCGGATTTTATTCTGGGTATAAAGGTTGCGGAGGGTCTTAATGAGGAATTCATCTTCAGGGTGCTTGGTGTGGATAATCCTCCTCCTTGCTGCATCCCAACACCACATTAAATCTTTCATTTCCTAAGCTAACCAAGGAGCTGAGGAACGGTGGACTAAGGAAGTCTTAAGCGTCTCATGCTTGTTAAGGATGGTGAGGAGATTGGTGGAAAGGAAATGTACCATAGGATCAATAGAGGTGAAAGAACATAAAAGGTCGTGTTGAGTTTACTCCTGATATCATTGGATAGTCTTGAATCATAATTCAGGACAATTTTGGTAATTCTAGGGGAAAGAAGAGTGGCATTCAGATTGTAAGATAGAGAAATAAGATTGTTAGCCAAAAGGAAAGGTACTGGGAGCTAAAAGGAGAACATTATGGGGATGGCGGGAAGTCTATAATAAAAAAATTCAAACCTAAGATATTCTTATGATCGGTAGCAGAACACAGGGCTACAAATGGATTCAAGGAAGTTGTAAGGTTCACAAGGAAGCGTTATATGGTGTAGTGGTTAGTGTGACAGCTTCATGGTATTGGGGTTCTTGGTTCAAATGCACAGATTTTCATCTAAGCAGTGTCGATCTTCACTTAAAAGTTTTCTTCTAAAAGTCTTGGTTGAAGTCCAAAAACTCAAGTCGGAACAAAATACCGTCTAGACGTTCAAAATCACTAAAGTGGATACTCAAGGATATGAGGATTCCAAATAGTATGATTAATGTTAGAAGCTAAACAACAATGAGGGTTGAAGGCTCCATTAAAAACATAAGAAAAATAAGAGAGTTAATATTTGCTTGCCTTGCTTTGTGAATTTAACTAGCATTGCTTGAACATTTCAATTTCAGATTTGTAGTATTAGTGACGTTAGTTCAATTCTAAAATGTCAGAACTTTATTATTTGTTATAAAACTAGAATTGTCGTTGTGGTTTCAAAAGGGTGAGCTCTTGACCACTGAAATCGAATTCTTCTTATCCAAACTTTGTTTGCTGAGCAATAGAAGCCAGCTCATCAAATCATCGAGACTTAAAAAATAGTTAAGGGAGATAAAATTCTTGCGGGAAATGCATAAATAAATAGGGGAAATAAATAGTTATTTTTTCTTCTTCATTTTAGGTAGAAATGAAGGGAGATTGACAGTGAAATGTTTTGTCAAAGACAAACCTCCATTTCAAGGATTCCCTTGCAAAGGATCAAATATTTGCGTACCCCTTCACTGGGAATGTGATGGGGAAGAAGACTGTGTTGGTAAGGAATATTCTATTTATGTACATGTATACTATGGTTTGATTTATAGTTAATTTTTGTTTCATAAAGGTGGCTTTGATGAAAGTAGCTGTGAAAATAGCAAGAAGCCACTAGGGTCGACACAAAGCCCACCTCCTCATAAATGCAAGAAGAACGAGTTTCCTTGTGTTTCTAAAACTGTTCCAGTCTGCCTCCCTAGCAGTTGGTTGTGTGATGGTAGGATGGACTGCTCAGATGGGTAACCAATATTAATAAACTAGAATAATTTTTAGAAAATGTATTATGTTTTTAATGATTAATTTATGTCAAATTGACTTTCCTGCAAAGAAATTCTATTCAATATACTTTTTACTTGTAAATATTTGAATTTGTAATGAGACATTCTACTCAATTTTTCAGATTTTCATCCTCCATTAGTAATCAACTAATTATACTGAATCAATTAATAATTATTCAAAAGAATAATATACCTAAATGTTAATGTACTGTCCTAAATAGAAATTTCCTCATTTTTCTAAAGTTATAAAACACTTATGATGATATTATCTCGAGACTATCTTAAAAGATATGTTTTTTTATTTCAAAATATTTGTTTTTTTCTTTTTTCCAGTTGGGATGAAAGTAAAGAGAATTGTGAAGACCCTGAAAAAGTTCAAGTAACAAACTTCAGCTATTGTGACAAACATCACTTCAAGTAAATTAATATATAAATATTAGATATATTAATATGTAGCAATAATTATTAATTGTTTATAGTTATTTTATTTTTCCAATAGATAATTGACATTCTCAAAACTATTTTATCAACTATTAAAGAAAGGCATCCCACCCCACTCACTACATCTTTCTTGTTAAAGACAAATTCACTACAATATTCTAATTCAATGGTTCTCAACAAGGTTGAAAATTTACTTATTTAAAACTTACCATGTTATAAAATTTAGCTTTTGTCACAGGGTTCATATATTTTTTTGTTGCATTACTGAGTTACTCCTGAAAATAATAATGTATCGGTAACAAGTATTACAAATTAGATAGAATACCTGAAATTGAGATATTGACCAAAACATTTTGAGACCTCAACTACTTGCCAAACCAAAAGTTAATCCCTATACATTGAAAAGAGATCATACGTTATGCACATCATTCTTGCACATTATTATTTTGCACAAGCTGTTTTTCATTAAACTGAACAATGTATTATGGCATTCAGGTGAAAACAGAGCTTAACCAACTCAAAAAAGAAATTATTGTTGAATTTTTCAAAGTTATATGTCATGTATTTTCTAAAGTTAATATATCTATGGATAAAGTATTAGAATAGCTTATAACTTTCTAACTCCTGACAACCATTATATTTTGATTTCAGGTGTCACAGGGGTGGATGCATAGCAAAGCGTAAAGAGTGTGATGGATTCAACGATTGTTCAGATGGTTCTGATGAACATGATTGTGTTGTTGATGATGAAGATGACGATGATGAGGAAGACTTTTTCTGTGATCCAAATTATGAATTTAAGGTAAATCAAGTTTTTATCTCCTTGAAATTATTAAACCTATTTAACGCTTGGTTGGATATGAGCACTTTTATAAAATTGGTATGTATGAGAAATGTAAAAGCATAATATTTATAATATTTATTTTTCAAGTTAGTGTACTGTAGATAATATCTGTAGATATAACTACAGTTCTAAAAAGAAATTATACCAGTATAAAAATGCTTAATCCTTGAAATGAAAAGTACCTATCTTTTATAATTTTAGGTGCTCTGAGTTAGGAAAATTGTTTAAAAAACACTTTCTCACGCTTCCACTTTTTCAGGACAAATTCAATGCACTGGTGCAAAAATTGAAATTTTAGGGACATGTTTAAACTTGTCTGTTCATAATTGTGTAGCACGACTGCACGATTCCTCTCAGATGATCGGCAACTAAAAGTTGAAAGACCTGTTTTCACCAAACAGAGGATTAGCATATTTATGCATAACATTTAAGGAACCCTTTCTTATTGGCTATGTGACCAGAAATTTAAAATAATCTAAATAGGTTTTTTTCATAAACTCAGGTATAGGATCTTCTTTCTTATAAAAAATGATTTTGTCGAAACCCTAAAAAAACTGACAGGGATGCACAATATCCACTGTATCTTCAATACAAATATTTATTTAACTGAACGCTAAATTTAAAACTTATCTTGTCAATTGATGCTATTCAATTATAACTTTATGACTCAAATATAATTTAAAACTAATTGCAAATTAATCATTGTTTGTATATTCCTTTTTTGTCGCCAATTATTATGTTGATAGAAGTGTGTTGAGAGAGACAACTTAAATTAAATTTAATAATAAATTGTTAAATATCATATTTAATTAATGTTCAATGAATGATTTTATGATGAAGACAATTTTATGAATGTGTCTTGCTGGCAAAAAAAAATTGTTGTCAGTTATAATCCGTGAACAGGAGAAAACACACACAGTAAATTGAAATGACAAACAATTAGAGAAAATTAATAAACCTGTGTTCATGATTCAAATATGTGATACCATTACAGACATTTATTCAGTTGTTCAACTGGTTTTCCTACTTTTCAAATTTCATCATATAGTGATTAATTATTTCCTATGAAATATTTCATTTTTATCTATAATTTTCTTATAAAACTAAAAATTAATTACAGTGTGACAAGAGATCCACCAAGACCAAATGCATCCCGAGGCCTTGGGTGTGCGATGATCAAGATGATTGTCCCTTTGGTGAAGATGAAACTGATTACATCTGTCGATCCCATTACCACAACTACTTTGACAAAAAACGTCAAGTGACATGAAGGAAAATTAATTGGTTTAGAATATAAAGACACTTATTGTGGTAATTTAAAAATAGGCTTGATGTACAAATAATATCTACGGTAGCCTTGAAAAACATTTTTTTGTTTTATCAAACTTGAAGTGGAAGTGCGATGCACCCCTGTTTCTTGATCTATAGAGTGTAAACCTGAGAAAAAAATGTATCAACCTGCTTTATATAAAACTAAACAAAAAACATTAAAATAAAGAAAATCTTTTGTTCTTCTTTGTGGTCTTTATTTACTAAAGTATTCAAATTATCATTTAAGAAGTAAAGCACAATCAACTTTTAAAAAAATTAAGTTAAATTTGATTTTATTATTTGCGCCCTTATGTACTCTCATTTAGGGCTGAATGTCTAACCATAATATCGAAAGCAACCAACTCCTATTGGAATTGAAAATGAAAACAGTTCACTTTCCATTTAAGAATGTGAATCCAGAACCTCCAGAAAGCCCAGGAAGATATAGTTATATATTTATTTTTCCAGCTGGCAATAACTCTGCCAATAGGGTGTATATTGACATGCAAATATATAAAATATTATAAAGTAGTATCAATTAGCTATTCACAAATAAACAAATGTAGTTTGCAAATTATCTCTCAATGCTTTTACAATTTCCTGATCGTGGGACATGATGATAACAGCTGTGAATCTTTCAAGCATATGTATTAAAAATTATAAATAGGATAATTCATGAATAACACAACCAACATACAAAAAAAGACTTTAATTATAACTGCAGAAACTACCATTTCTAGTAGCTATTAATCTAAACACTGAGCTAGAAATGTATGGTAACTAAATCATTGACAAGCTAAAAAAATAGTTCTCACAGAAGAACTTAAGGAAACACACCACTAAGAACCACCACTGAACACTAAGAAGCTATCTTATAAAACAGTAAGCCACTACATAATCCATAGTCCCTTACTCATCAATATACATAACTTCATATCATACTTAAGAAAATATAAAAAAATGGACATAGAAGGTTATTTTAACATTATAATGCAAAATAAAATAAATAAGACATCTCAGTGATATGGCTGAGGTCTGTTGTTTGAAGTGAGAAACTAGCACATTTTAATGAAAATATTAAAACATACACATTTATATACCTAAATTAAAATATATTTTGACAAATGATAAATAAAATGCTAACTAAAATGTTACACCGGAATATATCCCATTAATTTCAACAAATTTTACCCATTTTTTTAACAGTAGTTCAATCAAGAAATGTGAATCGGCTGTATAAGGGTCGGTAAATGTGAGGATTTTGCAGGTGCCTAGCAAAAAAGGGGCTTGACAGACGACCAATAATCCTTTGTTTGCGAGAAACATAAGTAAGCAGAATAAGTAAGCAGGTCAGTCGGTGCTCGTAAAAAAGAAGAATGTGAAATGCCACTCACTCGCTTAGTCAATGGTGATAAGAAAAAATACCCTTTTCAAACAAAAAAGTGAAAATAGATCAAGAGACTTACCTTTTTGAGCGAGGACAAAGATTTGAGTGGTGAACTCGGAGGAGAGGGGATAAAGTGGAAACACCCTATAAAAAAGCAGAGATAGGGGGAATTTCTTGCTCTTTTTGAGACAAACAAGGCAGAGGAAGGAAGACTTGAGTTTTGGGATGCAGGTTGAGTTCACCCTGCCCCGAACTCCTCTGAAATGAAGACATTGATGTTCTTGTAAGCATAGACTTCAATAGTTAGTTTATAAGTCCTGCAATCATCCATCATTTGAATTCATGCTATTCTTTATTTCATTTAAATATTTCAATCACATGAATAAAAAACATATCTTATTGTAAATTTTATTAACTAAGTTTCTTCCATTGATCATGAAGATAATTTACTAGATAATATATCTTGGATTAGAGTTAATTAGAACCAGATTAAATTGAATCAGTATTAAGTAATATTATTTTCATTATAACTTTACGCCAATGATGTACATTCAGAGTTTGATAGAGTAGTCAAATCTAGTTTTTGATAAAGTAGTTTGGGTAATTAAATGGCATCCCATAAAATAAAATATTTTAATTATTGGACTAGAACTTAGAGACTTGGTTCTCCAGGTAAGGTAGGTGGAAAATATATATGTATCGATTGATAGGTACATTTGATATATATAATATATTTTCATATATCATATATATATATATATATTGGTAATTTTCTTATAAGTATCAAAATATATTATTAGACCTCTGAATGTACCAGAACAATGACAGCTATTATACAGATTTTATCGAATCACAATCCTTCACTTGCCGAAATTTTTACACCTTGTAAAAAACGTTTTTATAAGATACCTAACTACATTTTAGTTTCATAGACTAAAATAAATTTATTGAAATAACAAACTGTGGCCTTAAGGTGTAAAAATATAAAAATATTGTAATAGACATGCGTTATATTTTTACTTGTTTTATAATAATTGTAAGTACAATTCTAGTGATATTATAAATACAGCTCACTGCATAATTGAATTCTACTATTGTTTTGGTGTAGCGCAATAGATATATATATTGGCATTAAAAAAAAAGTAGATGATATCTATACAATGTACATTTCATAGAAAATTCCCTCCCCTACCTGATAGATATGATACAATTATTTTATGACCATCTTAATCATTGTTTCTATAATAATGATTTTTCAATAAAGCTTATATTTGCAATGCAAGCATATGTACAATACAGTTGAGTATTCAGTTCACCTCAATTCCATTCAATTAAATATTTCATTTTATTTTTATAACTAGTGAGAAAGGTCTCTGTCAAGGCTGTTTCTTTGATCCAACCTCTCATCGCCATTATTGGCAAAAAGTTTTATTCCTGTTAAATGGCAACTTCAGATAAATCAAACTTAAGAAACACTCATGAAAAGTAATCAAGAGGAAATGTCAGTTTTTACTCTTCTTTCATTAATTTAAACATGTGAAATAAATATTTTAATATTTTTTTTTGTTTTAAAACCCTTCATTCAATATACACAGAGTGAGTCGCAGATATGGCGATAAGAATAATATTAAATAAATACATAATATTGGAAAATTTAAATGCCGAGCAGGAAACAAATTTATGATGGCTAATTTAGTAATTTACTAATTTGTATTCATTATTTTTATACTAACAGTTAAATAAATCTCTATTTGTTAAATATAAATAAAATTCATGTCTTCCACAGGTCGGTAGCTTAAAGTATCAGGATTCACTCCTAACTAGGTTAATGTTATAATAAAATTATATTGTTTTTAAGACACAAAAATGAGTCAAATATAGCATACATGTTTAGATACCAAGGAAATAAGTGAATAATGGAAATGAATGAGATAGTAATGATGATAATTTATTTAAATAACAAAGGAACTTAATAACCAATAATGCTTTAAAAGTTTATGTTTATAATAGGATGTCTTTTAATCTTGAATGTAAAGAAATATAGGCAAATTTAAATTTTACTGAAATTTTTACTTATTGTAAGCTGTGGTAATTCTTGATGAATTTATACATTGTCTATTTGTAGGTATTAATAGATTTTTTGGTTCCTGACAGACCTGAGGGAATTGAAAACTGCTCTTATTATTTTATTTTGGAATATTTGAATCCTTTAAGTTTTGAGCTGCTGCTAGAGCCACCCTACTACATCAAGAGGAGCAATGTTCTCGTGAGAGCGAAAAATATCCAGAAAATATGCATATGTTACTTTATATTAAAGATAGTACTGAAAGATATTAATTTTTGGAGAGGAAGTCAGTTTCGAGAATGAAGGAAGTGGCCAGCACCAAATTGTCGTTTTGGAAGTTTTTTTTTTTAGAAAATTTTAATCATAGGGTTTATAGCATCAATATTTATTAGGAATATTTCCATTTTATGGTTTGAAATGGATATTATCTATGTCTCTGTAGAATATAATTGTCTTCATCAAACTGTTTTTCTTTTAGCAGGATTTTATAGAAGTGACAGAAAAAGTATAAATAAATATTTATGGGCAGAAAAATTGCCCACTTTCTAAATATAATTATAAAATCTCAATCAATCATTAATTCCAATCTAATGCGGAAAGATATCTATGTTCTGCTAAGGGCTGCATATTAAATGTTCATTTGGATAGAACCATGGCTGCTGTATACGTAAACTGGAAAATCTGAAACAAAAATAAAAATCAATCATGATTACAATGAAACAATCGGCGTGATTACATCATACTTTGTTCCAAAATGTGTTATTTGAAATACCTAACCGCTACTATATTGAAGCTAATTAACCTCAATACAAATTATTTTACCATAATTTGAGACAAATGAAATCTACTTAAACACAATTTTTCATCCAAAATATATTTTTTTATCCTAGGGATCATAAGATTAAGATTTATTTACTCCAACCTCAATGAGGCATCTAAAGTTTCACATTCTAATTTGATTAATTTATTGTCCTGTCCTAAGACCACTGACAATCTAATTATAATTCAATGCTAATCACAATATATTATGACACCGAACAATTTCACTTTTACAAATACAAACTAATATTTTTAAAAACCTGTTAGAATTTACAGAAATTAAAATTAAATCTATATCCAAGAAAAGTGGAAGCAAGAACTTCCCAGCTCTGGAAGTTTGAAGGGTAGGAAATTCAGTTTTAAAACCGGATTTAATCCCCCATTCGTTGCTGATTGATGCATGCTCATCAATACATTTCAGCGACCAGGTTGTCCAACAAACCAAAGCTGACTTATACCTTAGGCTCTACTTCAATAGAGATCTAACCTGGGCAATACACATAAAAATAATGAATTAGAAATAAAAGACTGTTTGTTCTTCTATCACCATCATTGGGCAACAAACTGACAATTGTAAAACAGACATGGACCTAAAGATCCTCATCCTAGGGGTTAGCTTCCAAATAAAGCACCCAAACTTTACATACTACTTAATCAATAATTCTGGGTGACTTGTTTTACCCATGTATGTTTGCCTAGAAATCTAAATACCCATTG
The DNA here is from genome assembly GCA_930367205.1 of Acanthosoma haemorrhoidale. Classification (NCBI taxonomy): domain Eukaryota; kingdom Metazoa; phylum Arthropoda; class Insecta; order Hemiptera; family Acanthosomatidae; genus Acanthosoma; species Acanthosoma haemorrhoidale. Next base: position 43,507,234 of record OV884015.1, on the reverse strand, counting down.
TATCCATGAAGCTATCATAATTCAACAGACGATTTCACAGCAACACACAAGGGCAACCAAAATCTCTTAAACACTCTCTTCCCCTATACTACCATTGCCACAACTAAGGCACATCTAGGCAAGAGACCTACTAAGAAGATAACAGCATCATAGGACACATAAGACCAAAGTAGAGTGATTTATTTAATAACAATTATTATCACTATTGTGAATAGATACTATATGCTACTGTAATGTATTGTTGAATACATAAATAAATATATTTTCAGTAATATGCCGATAGCTATTCTCTATTTCTTTAAGTACCTCATGTCTATAGTGAATAAATTGTTTCCGTTTAATTTAAGCAGTAAATTAACAATTTTTACACTTATCTATTTGGATTGAAAGCCCATACCAAGTCTATGGACACTGCAAATGCCTCCACCAGTTGGTCCTGTCTCTTTCTGGATATCAATTCTCCAGCCTTGGATGCAGTATCTTCTAGTCTGCAGTCCAGCCACTTCACCCTCAACCATTTTACTCTTTTTCTTCCCTATATTTAGCCCCTTTGGTGTTATTTTCTTAGGGGTCTCCTTTTCACTCATCCTCGCCTTATATGCGCCGTCGTCTACTGGAGCCTTCTCATCCTTATAAATTTCAGCATGTCCATGTCATAGGTGTCTTACAGCTCTTTCTTCTTCTCTGGTGGTGCCATATATACGTTCCAGAATGGATCTCTTGAAAATAAGGAGTTTATTATTATCAACCTCGGAGAAGGCCTATGTCTCAGATCCATTTGCAAGCGCTGGGATAGGAGTCCTTCCTTTTCTCTGCGAGATTATCTTTTTTCAAATCTATTTTATACTTCAGGTGTTGTAAGCTCTACATATTTTTTAATTAGTATTGCACAACCTATATTATCTATTCCTGTGATCTTCTCCTATAAACTCGGAAATATTTGTTTTTCTTCATTATTGGTTTTATTATTGTCAGAATTTCAGCTTTATTCTGATAAATGAACACTTCTCTTAAACCTTGCTCAGATCTCGTTGCAAGATCTGTGTTGTCAGTGTACTCAAAAAGTGGGGGGAGTCCATTAATCAGAGTTGCACTGGCCTGATTACCGGACCCCTGACTGATTTTGTTTTTATTTTGCAGCAAACCAAAGACACCATGCCTAACATCATTATCCACAACTAGCACTTAAAAGAGATTAATAAAAACGCACACCATACATTCAGATCATGATTTCTTCACCAGGCCAATAAGCTTTTAAGGAATCTTCTTCTACATCAAATCTTCGTAAATTTTTTAATTATACACTAAACTGAAGTCAAGAAATTGGTAGTTGGTTTTTTACTCTGGACTTTTCTGGAGGATCATTGCTATAGAAAATATGTGGTCAGTTATGTATCCAGCTCACCAAAATCCTGGCTAATTTCAGTCCAGCTCTTTATCACCATGTGTCTCCTCATTAATAATATTCAAAAGTCTTTGTAGGAACATAATAGGAATGTTACGCACGCATACAAACTTTGAATATTTTATCTGATATCCCTTCTTGTGTCATGGGCAGACAAAGGCTTTTTTAGTTCACTTTTATGGCATCCGTTCTTTTTCCTTGGATGTGAGAATAAAAATATAAACCCGCTCCATATTCCCCCCAGCATTTTTGAGTTCTTTATAACCCAAGCACTTTATAATTATCTAGTTAGTGAAGATTTCATCTCATCCATCCTGCTAGCTGTCTAGCAGTTCTGCATTGATTTTCCAGAAAGCTTTTGTGTATACAGATATGTTTCCAAGCCCAGATGGAGAGGCTAAACCCTCAATCAGACCAAAATAGAATATTGGTCCGGGAATAAAAAAGTAGATCCCACAAAAAACTGTAAATAAGCCGATATTTTTTTTTATAATGCAATAACTTACATTAATCTTAATATGTTTTTAATAATTTCCATGGAAAATACATTAATACTGTAAAAAAAATCGAGTATGTTCACTAACTTTTGAGTTCCAAGTCGCAGCTCAGAAGCTGTTTAAGATTTATTGTTCTGATTTTTTTCCTATAGAAATAGACTCATTAATGATGGCGTAAGATATTACAAAAATAAAGTTATGAGAACCAACAATATAAATCGCCTATTTAATGTGTTTGAAACCAATATAAATAGTTTTTTTTTTAATTTTTCAAATATTTTACTTATTTTTGTATTTGTATTTTATATAAAATATATTTTTTATATTATATATTGTTTGGAGAGAATTCATTCGAACTTATGTAAAATTTCCATTCAAACCAACATTCAAAAAATATATTCATGAATTGTTTGTTTCATGCCCAGGAGTCTCTCCCACATCAGGACATAAGTGGGAATGGTAGCAAGTGGTAGTATCCCATCACATATTTATCTTTTTACAACAGGATATACATTGGCAACGTCGTTTTAGGTGACAAGGAGGATTTAAGGATGAGTGTTGCTGGATTAGGAGTTGACAAAGGATTCGGATGATGGGACAGGTTTTGAGGAAAATTTTGAGGGTATGGAGAAGGGATCAAGGACATGGAGTTCACTTAGGAAGGATGATTTTGTAACGTAAAAAGGAGCGTTGACTACAATTCTAAGAACTTTGGATTGGATTGTTTGGAGTCTTTTGATAAAGGTGAATGATCGCCAACTTGCCTGCATAGTTCTAGTCTGTAAGTCCAAATTAATTTTATCATCTGTTTGCATAGGTGAAGTTTGTTTTCTAGCATGAGGTTAGACAGTCTGTAGAACTTGATGCTTTTGCAATTGGCTAACAATTTTTTTAGTTATAGATTGTTCAACAAATAAAGTGAAGTATTTTCAGACCTAAATGCCTAGCAGTGTTTGTCTCAGACATTTAAGTTTTTTTAAGAAACTGGTTATAGCCAGAACTGGGACATCTTTTGTTTATGTTGCTTTACTAACTATGCTTCCATTAATTCTCATTATATATATTACCAAAACTACACTTTAGACTCTTATTAATGTAAAAATATTGTAGTTCCTATAAATAAATTACAATACTAAATGTATCCACTGATCACTTAAGAAATAAAGTTAAGGGGCACAAGAATGATTGAATTGTGTTGTTTGGAAAACTCACCCCAACGAGAATATCCACACTAACTGGGTACATCTTGATAGCCGTGAGTGTTGAAGGTTTCAATGCTCTGACCATCATCATTTGGGCGGATTTTGCGTACTTCCTATCAGCCAGGTACCAGTCACTGCTGTAAAGGGCAAAACGGATGTCTCCACTCTTCAACAATAAATTATTTAGTTTCACATTATTATTTTATAATTTTGTTAAAGCAGATTTTCATTTTAAATTTAATCAACTAACAATATAAAATCAAAATTAATATCAATAATCAATCTCCGTTATTTTCATAATTGTGGAATATAAGCCTACCCTAGCTTTATGTATTATAATTTTCTTTGTTCCTGGAAAAATAATTTAATTTTTATTCGTTTTGAATCCAAACTTACTCATTTTATTTTTGGAAATATTGTAAATCAGTACTGTATTTTTTAAATCAACAGGCTATATAAAGTGTAGTTTATTATACACATTTTGGAATACATGAATTTGTCATCGACCTATTTATATTTTTTTTACCTTTGCAATATGCAATTTGTTCTATATAGAATATAATGATTGATGGAGCTCTCAATTCATCATACAACATACAATAATGATTTTTTTTTTGGTATTTTTCCTGTTGTTTGTTCCAGTCTTTAAAATAAAGTCTTAAAATAATTCAATGATAAATCTTCCATCTTTCTACAGCATGGCATTAATTTATACCTGGTTAGTTATACCATGGTATTTATACCCTCCAATAATGTTTTTGATTGCAATAATGTTCATATACAATTGATAATTTATTATGGGTAAAAGCTTATAGCATTTAAAATAATTTATATTAATTAAGATCTTAAAATAGTTTTACTACCTCTTCAGACTTCACTATGCAACTTCAGTAAAGTATTAAAATAGTTTAGTAGAATGAAAGTAGAATTGAAAACACACTTTTGATGACAGTACTAATTACTTTCGTAATTATAGTCCATTTCACTGTAACCGGTGCATATATTACTTATTATTAATGTGTATGCTGAAACCTTCAACTTCATACCCTACTCAATATTTGACTACTAATTGATAATGACCCTTCATTATTTTACATGGGGCTCATTTTAGTTTTAGCATTATCATCAACAGGAGAATTTTGGCAAGTTGAAAATACAGTGTTAAATGAAAGTTTTTGTTGACTTTTGTAATTATAGTTTAAAGAACAAATCTATTAAACACAAACTACAAGAAATAAATGCTGATAATAAAGGCATAGAGATATTAATCTTGATACCCTAATCAAGTATGTTGATTAATTTGTAATAATAAATTAAAAACTGATTAACTAATGACAACTGTGGTTTATGGAGATGGCTATATTTTTTTAAGCGGCAATATCAAATTCAACCTCGTGTAGAATATAATGTCAATTGCTTAAACAGAGAACTGGGCAAAGAGACAGCCGGATACACAGCTGAAGACATAAGGTTTATATTTTTTCCAATCTTATTATTTATTAAATTAAATATTTTTGTATGTAATTGTTCTTCTAAATATGTAAATTTATGTTTCTTGCTCTAATTGTAGACCTAAGGAGGCCTCCGAATAGGTGAATAGTTCGACTGCAGATGGTCAATCAAAGTAGACATTTTTGGGAAAGCTTTTTTTTCTAACATAATATCATTTTTTTTTTTTATTTATTTCAAGGACCTTACTTATAGGAAACAAATAAATATATAAGATGTTAATGTAGAAGACGATAATCAAAAAAGTTATGGGTTTATTTTAAACACCACTGTACACTAAGTGTGAAAAGTTATTTATGTAGTTATTAATATTAGTTTAAGTTAATTAATGTTAAATAGACCTATATTAAATATTTATGGGATTTTTCCAATCATTCATTAATTTCATTTTAATTTATTAAAATTATTGTGTAGCAAAACAATGATGATAAATATGTTTAATTCTATTGAACATAACGTATTTGGAACCCTACAAGATGAATTCTTATATTTTATAAAATAAACTTTAGGAATATATCATTCAAAACATAAAAACCTTGCTTAACAAACTTTATATAAATAAATTTCTTAACAAAAAATGCATTCTGCGGTGTTTAGGATGGTGTCGATACTTAGACAGTTAGTTGTTAAATTTTTAGTACTTGCAGAATTTTCACAAAACATTTTTACATAACTGGGAAATATTTCTAAAAATTAGATCTGCCAAAATTAACTGAATTTGATCTCAGAATCACCTTTCATACACATTTTCTACAACATTAAGATACAAATAAAACATAGCATATAAAACTATAGATGATAGTAGTTATAATAATATTACTTACTACAGTTTCAAGTGTGGTAGAGCAGACACAGATCAAAAATACTTCAGTGGCTTCATAGGATAAATAAGTCACAAAATGAAATACGAACATAAAGTCCTTTGCATCCTGTTAAGAATAGATGTCGGCTATAATTTTTTTTTATGTATAGGGTTTAAATGTAATTTATTTAAATAACAACATACAAACATAAACTGCAAGATGCCAACAATTAAGACAACAATCCCAGTACCTAGGATCACTGTCACAAGCAAATTAAGTATGTCTTGAATTACTGCTGTACACCTGCGGTGTCATAAGGCTTAGAAAACATTCGAAGATTAAATTTTGTGTGAAGGAAATGAGGAATTTAATTACCTAAGAAGCTCTTTGTAATCAACCATGATGACCTCAAGCTCACCATTGAGGTACTCAATGCCATCCTGAGGTACCTTGCTGTGGAGGGCGTCACTTACCCTGAGGGTGGATATGTGGTAGCCGAGGGCTTTGTAGTGGGCACACAAAGACTGCAATGGGAGGATCATTACACATTCAAAGAAGGAGATGAGGAGACCATGGCTGGCCATGAGGACGGTCTCGTAGCACAAGACGACTAGGTACCAGGGGTACTGAGAGAAAGGGAATGGGTACCAGCCACCCAGCACCTTGGTGGATCTGGCACCTGTCATGTCGATCGCGTCGATCCCGGGCACTACTATCCAGCTGGTCACGCACATGATCATCCCTGCGAAGGCCAGGGCACAGTAGAAGTTGCATAGCCTGGCAGTCTTCTTGTAGATATGTCCGATGCTGTTCATCTTGTGATGGGGGATGGACTTGAGGAAGTCCTGCCTCAGCAGTCTATAAATGTCACACTGGGCGTCGAGGCGGTGCCAGAAGACCCCGACCTTTACGAAGACCTGGATGCAGGGGATACAGTTAAGACAGAGGAAGGTGAGTTTCTCTAGATCGAGCCTGATGAAGCAGACACTGAGCAGCTGGAATGACACGTAGGGCAGTGCGTAGAAGATGGACCAGGCTGTGAGGAGCTTGAGGCCCCAGGTCCGCTGCCCGCTGGACAGGTAGGTGTTTATGGCTTGCCAGAGACCGATCGCTTTGAGAGGGGCCACGCTCAGCCCTTCCAGCATCTCTGACTCTTCGATAGGTCGGCTCATACTTGAGTGAGCTGCTAATAAAGTGATCAATAATCAGAACTCCCCCCCAGTCATCATTTATGATCCAATTGCCTCCGTAATTGTTCAGAGTAATAATTTATTTCAATTTGTGGCACTGGTTCGTTATTCATTATACTAGGTCATGAAATAGAAGCGATAATAATTCCATCGAATATACCCAGAGTTAATTGAATAACGGGAACAAAATCCACTTGGTTTAGCGCGCGAAATTTTTAAACAATTATAATAAAAACTTACGTTTGGGTGGATTTGAAGGCTTGCGGTAATTTGTTATATTTATGCATAATCAGGATTTTTGTTCTTTTATCTTTCAATGACAGTATAGGATTGGGATGATTGGATCCATTTCGGCTTATAAACCAAAGCTAATCAAAGACGTAGTTTGTATATTTAAACTCATTTATCAGCCCAATCAGATGTGAGCCCAAGACAGTACAAGGACGAGAGCAGAACCCCAGAACCTCGGGCCTAGGAAGGGAAACTGGAGTGTCCTACATGGTGGCTATAGGTAATGTTTTCTAGGACACGAGGTCATTCAATAACCGGCCTCTACTACAGTTTTGTAAATGCATGGATAATTGAACAGGAAACTGAGGTAAATATTCTCATTACTGTTAAATTTTAGTATACTTAATGTCTTACGAGGTAATATATGTTTGGCTAACAAAAAGGAGAGAAAGGATTAACCCAGTTGAGGGTGAAACTAGGGATAATCATCCGCCGGATAGGTTTTTTTGGATACTTTTTCATTTATTTATTAAACACACATATACACAATAGTACATAATAGTTACAATGGTCTCCTTGTACTGCATCAGAGATGCACTTTAATGTCTCACAAGCTAACAAATATTGGATTACGGTAAAAAACTGTAGAATGCAAAGGGAACCAGGCTCATCTAAGGATTTGCAACAGCATAATTAGTGTTAAATTGACGCTCAATGCAATATTGTACAAATTTTATCATGTCCAAAAATCATAATGTCTGACTTGCATGCAGCTTTGTTTTATTTTTTTCATGGAACTTGGTTGGCAGAAAGTATATCGTAGAGTCTAGGGTAATTCGGGTTTCTTCAAATTTCCGGACTTAAGGTTCAACAATTATCTATTTAATAATGTTGATGGACGTGGCCTTGAGCCCTTATTTTATTGATTGGACGAAATGTTGACATACAACTTACTGATTCCAGCTAACACCTAAATAAGAAGGTTGTCGCTAAAAATTGATTATGCATGCAATTTTTAACATAGATAATTCGTACCGTCCTCTGGAACCTTATTTATATTACAGGGAATAATAAAAAAAACATACGATCGTGCAAAATACAGAAATAATTAATCTTTTTTCATCTCTAGTCTTCCTGACTGTATTCCCCCAAATTTAAGCATCTCTCAGTAAAAAATAAGCTAGAGTAATTATAATGGACTATTTCTGGAAATACTTGGAAAAATGGGCTGATCCCCACTTTTAGAAGAAAAAAATCATAACAGAAAATTTTTAAATACCAGTTGCATTTGTCATAAATTGAAATTAGTTAAGAAGAGATAGTCACCGACTTTGTTAGATGACACTGAAGAGCCTGACAGAGGTTAAAGGCTATCGATACTGTTAAAAATAATTCAAAAACTGGCGTAACTGAAACCTGTCACAAATGGTTTACTAACTTTCCCATGGTACTTACCATCAGTATACCCCCTCTTACAGCCAACCATAAGCACGGTAAATGCATCCCCTACTTTTTCAACGGTTTCAATCTCTTTGGAGAAATTTTAAAATTGAGGGAAAATTCAATACATTTCGCTCATTCCAAATCACAATGGTTGCATTCTCTGACTTCCGCAAAAAAAATGTATTGGACCATTTTTATAGAGATTTTAAAGTTCTTTAATTCTGTTCATAATATCGCTTTGAGTGTTCTTTTCTATATCCTCCCTCCTCAACTCTAGCTCCTCCCGTGCAGGATGTAATAAGCAATGATTAGGCGTATTCCTAACTTTACTTTAACATATTACCTCCTTTTGATTAACATTTTGGATTTCTATTTTCTTAACCGGATGCTTTACTTCAAATGGGTCCGGATCATTTTAATAACAGATAATGCACAAAAAAGATGGAGATGTGTTTTGAGAACACAATTGTAAATGTGTGTAAGAAAAGGTCTTCCTTCTTTTAGAAGGTAGCGAATTATAATAGCACTGGTAAGATCGTAGTCCGGTGATTTCGTTAAATGTTTTGGATTAGAAAGGATGAAAATGATTTTAGGGGAGGTGAAAGTTTCAAAGGAGCAATAACACCATTCAGGAGTTTCTGAAAATGAAGATTTTAATCAATGTCTGTTTGAGAATTGAATGTGACGACAAATGTTAGTATGCGAGGAGATAAAGAATGTGAATTTATAATTTGTTTTCGTTTTGTAGAAGATGTATGTGCAAAAATTGTTTATTGTATTATAGTTGGGAAGTTGCCTACTGCATTATGTATAAGTATGATTAAAATAATTAAAATGATTAAAAATTCATTAACCTTTTTAAACAAAATAAAATAATTTATTTTATTTTGATGCTCAGTAATAAAAGGTCTGTAGGTGGCAATAGCTATAGGTATGCCACAGTTCATACACATGTTATAAGTTGTATGGACTTGAAATTCGTTCGTCAAACTTTAAGCAAACTAATAAACCAACGCATGTTACTGAATTCCACACACACATGATATGTACGTGAATCCGGAAGAAAACAATCATATCTCAGAAATTCTAAACAAAATTTTTTCATGAAACACTATGTCAAAAAGTATGGAGATTTTATTGTTATGTTTGTGTTAATGATTTCCACCTGTGCGCTAGTAGCTGCTAGTTACAATCCCCCCTTCTTGTTTATTTTCTGTACATCAGCATCACTTCTTAGGTCAAACAGATTATCATCATTAAGGTACCTACCCTTTGCTATGTTTAGTATCACATCATTTAAATGTTACTTGATCAAAACTTAAATATTTTTCCTAAAAAAGACTATCACATTTTGATATAATTGAAAACGACTTAAAATGGCGAATAAAACCGCTCAGAACACTCTTTTCAAAGAAAACTTTATTTTGTAACAGAGATGGGTACTAACTTACAGACAGCTATTAGCACACTGTTTGGAGTGGGGACTTAGTTCGACTTATTACGACGAACTTATTTCAAACCTTACATAACTATATACAATTATATTGCACACTTGCATGCAAGATTTTTACGCAATAATTCCATTTCACAAAGTGTAATGTTTTTTAAGCATAAAAACCAGGAAAATGTCAAGTTCGGATGCTATTGACAAAAAGTTATAAAGATGATATGGTCTTTACCAAAAAATTATTTGTAAAAAAAATAAGTTAATTTTGACACTGTGAAGGTTCACACACACTTTTAACACGTTGGAACTTCATATTTTTAAAAACACTATATTTATTATCATGGAATGATAATATTCAACGCTGCTAATTTTTCATTTCCAACGAAGCAATTTTCCAACACACTTGGGTGTGTGCAAGCCTTGATGTTGACTGTTTTTTAATGATTCCATAGTTTATTTTTTGTATTCTATTATTGGAAAACTGTATTCTTATCTAGGGCTTCATCTCACGTTCATCGCACGGTTCATCTCGCGTTGGGAAAATCAGATGGTCAAAACAACGTGGTTAATGAAGGCAACGTTGCAGGAAAAAGCAACATTTGGGTGCTATGGGATATAAAATCAATACTTTTTAACTGATACATAGTGAACGTAACGGAAACTCAAGTTTGTTTTCATTCAGCTCGTTCTTATTTTGTTCAACTTTGACTTCTTTTTTTTCCTGTACTATCGAGCTTTATTAGTTCGATAGATAGAAGAAAACGCATATCTGATTTATTCAACGAGTCATTGTTGGTTCTTACGAAAATGAAATTCAGAAAAAAACAACAAAATATAGTAAGTAAAATATAGAAGTAAAGATCCGAGAAAATTTCGGACTAAGGAAGAGGAAACCATAAAAAGGTCACCGAAGATTGAGAACTTGGATCAAAGTCATACTTCTTCGACTGAGATTGAAAAATGTTTGCAGGTTTGCTCTACAAGCTCAAAAGATATTTACCACAGACCCTTTTCCTAATCCTACAGTCCTACCTTTCAAACCGCTTCTTCCAAGTCCGCTGTGGTGTAAAATGTAAAGTGCGATAAAAACAAATATATAAAGCATCCTTGTACCAATGATCTCCTTGAAGATATCCCAAATGAAAAACTCCAAGATTGTCGTATCCAATTACTTTGGAGTCCACGATACAACAGCCATAGCCATGAGTTGAACGTAAGATCCGAATGATAAAATAAAGACAATGATTAGCGAGGAGCCTCATCATCTTGAAAGACATTATTTTGCCAAACATCCAACTATGTAAGTAAACTCAAGCAGCTTGTGAAACGATAAAATGTAAATACGATGCAACATTATGAGTTTTTGGTAGTGCATGAGGAAAAAAAAAGTTAAATTACTTTTTACTATGGCCTACAACCTGAACCTACAGCACGCACCTATAGGAAACCCTTAAAATATAAATACTAATTATTTCCTTAATTCAAGTACAAAAGATTAGGCGTTAACTAATTTTATGCCTACTTTCGATAAAAAATCTCAAATTATTAAGAATGTGAAAAATTGTCATAATAGAGGTAGACGGATGTTTAAAACCTGATCACCACATTTAAATTTTTAACAATCTGCAAGAACATATGCAAAATCATTTACTGAGAAAGGAGTCATTGTTTTCGTTCACAGACAAAAAAAAAATAATGAATTGGAGGAAAGATGTTAATTTATAAGAAAGTGTAAACAAACGTCATCATCGTTAATTATGAGATGTGAAGTAAAATATTGAACAAAAAATCAACCTTTTCCTTATTTATACAGACAAAAAACAACTTTTTTTTTTTTTTTTCCTTAGCTCTCAAACTTATAAAAATAGGATGTGGGAAAAATAAAGAAAAATTATTTTGGGCTAATGAGTGCCTTTCACTAAGGGGAGTCCCCCATTTGAAGGATGTATGAGAAGGATATAGGGTGTGGAATGCTTTAAAAGGCGGATGGAATCAGGAAGGTACTGAGAGTCTGAACTGCAGCTCATTAAGAATTTATCTCCAAGACCAATATTCTTCAATATGCGAGTAGAAGGTCGTAAAACAAGAAGATTTTGAACCTTTCTTGGGTTTTCAAACAGTGACTAAGTATTGCAAGCGTTGCACAATCCATGACCCCAAGTTACAACTTGTGACTTTTAGTCACAACAACTCTGGAAAGTTGACATTGACATTTGCAAATATCAAGAAGAATAGTTAAGTGTGAGACACCTGGAGGACCTGCTGCTGATGACATTTATGATTGATAACATTTATATGTTTTTATAAGTTGTTATAACTTGATAATATCTGTGTAGCGCAGTCGATAGCGTTTGGGTTCTAATCAAATACACTTGTCTGGGAGTCTGAGTGTTCAATTAATTAAAAACAAGTTACTTTCCTGCTTGGAAAATGTTTTAATTAAACACTTTTTTAAGTATTATTACACTTAGTTTACAAGAGCCCCAAAGTGGTTTGGCAATGAGCTGATAAATAATTTTGAGAGTTCTAACGTCGTTTTTTACCTGCAGTTATATCAGTGTTGCAGATATAGATAATTTGTAAATGGAAAAAAAAGCAGACATATTTGCTATGTGGTAGGTCGAATATGAGTGTTGAGTATCCACACATCCATATCGCTAAGTGGTCGTACTATCTAAATTTTCATGAAATGATTTTGACCAAAATATAAAGCATGTACTTTTCTCATGTGTGATTTTCTGAAGTGTGCTTTCTGAAAGTTTCTTTTTCAATTTTGACTGCAGGATTTTTTTAAGATCGGAATTATACAAAAGTGAGTACATTCTTGTATTATTAGTTGTTCCTTTTTTGTAATCATATTATTATTATCATCATTAGATATATTTTCTTTTAATTTCGTAAGGAGATAGAGTTGACTAAATTCCACAAAACGTTTGGTTATATACATATATCTCATTACGTTACGTATATATATATATATATATGTATTCCTCACATCTACAATAGATGCTTCTTATTTTTTCAAAGTGAAATTCATAGGAATGAAAAAGATCAATCAGGCTAGCAATATATAATTTGAATTGAACCATGGCTCTCAAATTTAATGCAAATGTGTTTCTAGAACTAAATTTATTTGCCACCTTCCGGTAAAGCAAATCCAGAATGCTGACCTCCAATAGGCCATGCTTTTAAATTTTTCTTTCTGAATGTAGGTATTTAAGCGCTATTTTGAGACATTGGGTTTAAAAATTATCGAGTCTATCTAAAATTGAAAAGTATATTATACATAGAAAATTCCATGTAATCATAATTTATGAAATTTCCTATACTATCAATAAATTGATATAATACAAGAGTATTTTATACATTATCTTGATTATATTCGTGGCAGTCGTGAAAAAAACCAGATAAGTCGAAACCATTGACATTTCAGGAAAGCATTTTTAAGTTTTTTAGCAATTCTAAAATACTGGAATGACATTAATAATTATATTTGGGCCCAGAATGTTTAGCGTTATACTAATTTTTATCCTGGAAGAATATAAAACAGACTTTATAAATAAGTTATTATTTTTTAATTCTTTTTTAATTTAACATAATTAGCTAACCAGATTTGTGGTCATGACTTATTTAATTTGCACATGTATTTTTTTTATTTCTATTGTTTTTTTTCTTCTTATGCTCCCAAGTAATAATCATCTTTACCAAATCTTAGACACATCTTAAAAAAAAGTTCATACGGAGATTCAAGCCTGTCCTAGGGCCTCTTTTCTGTAAACATTAACAGGAAGAAGAGGACAAATCGAGTTACTAAAATTTAACGAACAAAATCTTATTACCTCAAACTTCTCATTGGAAATTCTTCCACATGCAACGGACTTTACCGATTTTACAAGACATAGGCCACAAAACTAGATACCTGTAGGTGTGGTTAACTCAATTTTCAGATTGCTTCACTTTTTCACGACCACCACAGATATGTGCTCTAAAAACCTTGTCTTTTGTTTAAAACATTGAAATTTTAAATCCCTTTGCCTCTTCTAAAGACGTTAATACTTCGGAAGCAGTAATTCATCCCACAACAGGAAATGCTGTGGCACCAGCTTTGGGGAAATAAGTGTTGTTTTAGAGTTTAAGGCCAACTAACACAATTAGCCATGTGATCACACTGGAAGACTGTTTTGTTTCTGCTTTATTGCTCCTGACCCCTTGTTGTGCCACCTTCTTTACCACGCATAAATAGAAGTTACCCTCTTTACAAATCAGAAAACCCCAACCTACGTTTCCCAATTTTATTAATAAATCTTCGGCGTCAGTTTAGAGGGGAGGGATTAGTTCACGATCCCGACTCGGCCGGAGCTCACCAGGTGCGCGGGAATAACCAGTCCTCTGACCTACCTATATAAAGCAGGCTTTTTTCAATCAGTCGGAACTAGACACTTGAAGTGAACACTGCTTTCTCTCTCTGGTATCCGATCCAATAGAGTTGTGTATCATAATAAAAAAAAACTGTAGTGTACAAAATAAACATGCAAACAACGGTATTGTAAAAAAGACTAAATGTTAGATTTAGGTTATTCGTTTCCATTTTCCCTACTCGTAAATAAGTAATTATTGTAAATTTTAGTTTTCGATGATCATTTGTTTATAGTTTTAATTAATAAGAAGGCACTCTGGTGTTGGGAAACAATACAGATTAAATTCATGTAACATAAAATAAGTAAAGTCGAAAAACAAGCGTCTTTAATTTAATTGCTGTTTGTACCTATAATATATAACATGTACCTATGTTAAGTTAATAACGTCCTATTTTTGTCTTCCTTCAATTATTTATTTCTTGTTCATTAGGGCTTTCAGAAGTATGCACTGAGAATTTCAAGTGCTCATAATGGCTTCTGAAAGTGGTTGTGAATAAGAAATAAAAAAACAAAAATAGGACATTATTTACAAAAAATCAAACATGTAAGTTATTAATTGTGCGTATGAGCAATCTTGTGAAGATTGGAAGAAGTAGATCAAAAAAAAATAAATAATAAAGGTTTCTGGAAGGGTACCTATATTCATTCTACTGATGTGAAATATCTGGTCTTTATTTATATGATGGATACATTTTCAATAATTTTCCTGTAATAATATTGATTCTAATGTGCTTGACGTAAGCCACGTGATTAATGCAATATCATGTACACGAAGATGAAGGTGGTGTTTTTCTAGAGACCTCTCATTGTTTAAGTGCCACTGGCGACGCTTAAAAATGGATTACGAATGTTTGAATGTTTATTTCAACGCGGATTCTTGACACAATTATTGTCAATGATGAAACCAAAGATGATTCTTCATTTTCAAGATGTCATCATACCCTTGAGATTTATACGTCTCACTTACATTCAAGAAATTTCCCTCTTTGAAATCATATGCAGTCTGGTGGCAACAATGGAGTGAGTGATCTATACTTGGATCTCGCTTAACAGTATTTTTTACCTATTTCTTCAACGTGCAATAGTTTAGACTTTTGAGTGCTTTAAGTCCGATGTGGTTTAGAATATTCTAACTACTATCCCATAAATGCAGGAGTTCCACAGGGCAGTGTCCTGGGCCCCATCCTCTATAACCTATACACCGCTGATGTCCCCTCTACTCCCAATACCTTCTATGCCACATTTGCAGATGACACTGCAGTCTTGTCACCTAACCCAGACCCCGACATAGCATCCCATAACCTTAAAAAACACCTTGACGAGATCGAGTATTGGTGCAACCAATGGCGGATCAAAGTTAATGAAGCCAAATGTTCCCTCATTGCCTTCACCCTTTGTCGCAAGTCTTGTCCACTAGTTTATTTTAATTCTATTCCTCTCCCTGTATCCGAGATAGTACGGTACTTAGGTTTCCATCTCGACAAACGCACATACCTGGAACCCACATACGAGACTAAAAAGACAAGAACTAAACAGACGCTTTGGACAGTTGTACAGACTACTTCAAAGGACATCTCATCTTTCAATAGAAAATAAACTACTAATCTACAAAGTTATACTTAAACCAATCTGGACATACGGAATAGAGCTATGGGGGACAGCAAAAAAGTCGAACATCAAGCGTATCCACTCCTTTCAATCAAAAGTCCTGAGAACAATAGTAAATGCCCCTTATTATGTCAGCAACAAAACCCTTCATAACGACATTAATATACCCTACATTCTAGAACTCATCCCTTCCAAGTTTATGAAATTCCACAGTAGCCTTTCCAACAACCCTAATCCTGTCATTTCACTGCGTCACTCACGGAGACTGAAACGGCAGTGGCCTCGTGACCTGCTATAAACGCGTGACAGTGGGAGTCCTGGCAATGGCTAGTTTCTCCAATCATGTCCTTATTGTGCTTTATATTATAGTATAATGTCACTCTAGAATCGAAGAATGAATCCTGTGGAATTGAAAATGTAGAGACATTTCTTTATTTATGTAAAATTCCATCCCGTATTTCATCAAGATGTTTCTCTCAGAACTCAAGAAGCAATAGACAAAGTCAGACTCTTAGTGTCACAGAATAATCTGGCAGTTGATGGTGATTATTATTGGCTCCAAACACCTTACTAAAGCCCTTCCAATAAATTACATTCACAATTAATGTTGTCCTATCTAATACTCTCAACTAAGTGCTGACTGGGATCACACATCCGTCCATTAGCTCGTCCCAGATCTCCGTTCAACGAAGGAATTGGAACAAAAGGTACCTTTCTTAACTGAGGTCATTGTTGAAGCCACTTTCTGTCCCGAAGTTTAACCAAATGATGCTCGTGCTTCCAAAGCCTACTTAAGCTTATTGCTCTAAGCAAAAAGTAATCACGAAGCCAAGAAAGACGTTAGCTCTCCCGCAACACAAATTTGAGGCTTGATGAGAAGAGGGACGATAGCTCGAACGACTTCACACATGCACTGCGATTCCTTGTTCAGGAAGCAAAAGACAAAACATTGGCCAATCACTACAACCCATACTACTAAGGGAAGATAGTTTACTGCTACTTATGTCTCTCCGAAGTTTGAAACAGTTCCAAACTATATGTTTGTCTCCAAAAGGAGCACAAACTGGTACATAATAACTAGGTTGTTAAAACAGCTGCCAAGGAGAGGGATCGCCCTACTCGTTAGCCTTTACAACATCATTTATAATATACTGCCGGCCAACGTGAACGAGTTTTGATGATTATCTTAGTACAGGACATCTGCTTGTTAAGTTGCAGATAGATATGGATATTGTTGTTGGACCCAACAATAGTATGATCTCGTTGGACTGCACGCAGGCTTTCGACTTTTTGTACCGTGGGTCTGGAATGAACCTGGTATGCCCCTGAGCACTTACACGTCATATTGGTTTTCTATACTGGTAAGTGATAGACTCTCTTTCAGTGGGGTATTACAAGGAGCCGCTTGTATTTGGGGATCTTCAACATGTACACTTTCAATGTGACCAATTACAGAAAAAGGTGATTGCTTTCACTGACGACATAAAACGGTCTACAGCACTGGTGCCTATTGAAATATGGCTTTTAATAGACTGGCTAAGTAGAATATCACTGTGAATGATAGAAAGGCCAAAAAGAGAAGCTATTGGCCAAATCTTGCACAGGTGCGTAGCAGAAATCCTTATTTTCACATCAGACTATTTGGAAAACAAAATTCACTCAGGTTTCTTGGGTCACGTTCTTCAATTCCCTGTATGTAGCAGCTGACAAATTCGGTGTTTAACTCAGCGAATCATACCAGCATTCACGCCAACAGGCTGTACCGTAAAAATAGAATGTTTTTATTTTTAGTTTCTATCATCATACGCCACACCACCTTGAAAGTTTAGTTCATAAATTCATCAGTGAATAGTGCCGTTATTTATTTTTTTTTATTCCTTCGGTTTTTGCTTTATTTTATATCATTTATATTCTTTTATGTTATTCTCAGGGCTCCATAGTTCTAGTCTAATGTTTTTTTGTCATTTCATTCCTATTTTACTGTGGATGAATGAACCAAGGATTTGGATAATAATTTTATGAGTGATATCTCCAGGATCCAGTGATCTTTTATGAGGTTTTCTTTAAAACTATTTTAGAATTCAGAATAGATTCAATATTTGTTTCCTCTTTCAGGATGAGTGTTACTAAAAATGGGTCTGATGAAAGACCTTCCAAGTTCGCAAGACTTCACGAAAAACAATCTGACAATGAACTTCTTGAAGTGAAAATAGAAGTTCCCGATGTTGATTCGGTAAATTTTAGTTTTTGAATTGAGCTGGAATACATAAGGGCCTAAAACTATAACAAACAAATGATCGCTATTAATTCCGGTCATGTAGTAGTACACAATTAGAATTAAAAACGTTTAGTGAGATAATGTATTATTTTTCTAGACTGCTTTCAGTTGGAGAAAACTGTGGGCATTCACGGGACCTGGGTTCCTTATGAGTATAGCCTTTCTAGACCCAGGTACGATCGAAGCAGATCTTCAATCTGGAGCAGTGGCCAAGTATAAGGTATTATATTATATATTATAATTATAAACGTGGACAGTAAAAACAACTGGTTAAAACCTGAGCAGCCGTTCGATATGCGCCATTCTCACCAGAGATTTATTGCATATCGATCGACTCACTTATTATCTAGCCATAGGCAATGACTTTAAGCCCTCACTAAGCTGCTACAAGACGTTTCCTAAATTGAAAGAGCTAGTAAGTGTATCAAAAACCATCCCACGTTTGAGGTATCATGTCAGAAGTGATGCCATGGGATTCACAAGATATACTGACAGAAAAAAAATACACAATTCCGAAGACAATCTGAACACTTGAAAAAGTCATACAAAACTTACTCCACTACATAACTGGAACAAATTAATTGTATATTTGATATAATATGAATATTAGCCACTAATGAATTATTGGTATAATCAATAAATATATGAGGTATTATGTTTAGATAGAATGTGTGATTGTTGGCAGCTGTTCTGGGTGCTGTTGTGGTCTACGGTGATGGGCCTCGTCGTGCAACGGCTGTCTGCGAGGATAGGGACGGTGACTGGCCAGCACATGGCCGAAATCTGCTATAGCGAGTACAGGCCAGTGCCCAGGGTCTTCGTCTGGCTCATGCTTGAGGTGGCCATCATCGGCTCAGACATGCAGGAGGTTATAGGCACTGCAATCGCGCTCTTCCTACTCTCCGACCAGAAGTTTGTACAATTAGATATTATAAAGCGTTAATAATATTATAAAACAGCTTTATTGTCTTTCCACAAGTTATAACTTCTTGTGAAATGTAATAGAGCTTTCGACAGCTCTAAGCTGTCATTTTCAGTTATCTCTGCAATAAAATAGTCTAGATATTCGAAATTCCCATATCTTAGAAATATATCCGACAAATTAGAGATTATTTTGAAAAAAAAACAGGCATTGGTGTAGCCTGCAAAAGTAAAGTTACTTTACGCAACCTAATTTCCCACACTAAACACCAGATTCAATAAAAAAAATTGATTCCACCTACACCCACAGGAAGAAGGGCACCAGGAGACAGTGGCGTAACTACAAGGTGGCAGGGCTAGCCAAATGCCACGGGCCCCCGACCCAAGAGGGCCCCAGCCCAAGAGGCCACGAGCTCAGAAATATTGTTTTAATATTGTACCTATTTATAAAAATATTAAAATATATATACCATATATTCAATATATTCAATTGAAAATTGTTATTGGTTGTGGGTAACTAAACTACTTGTAAGTATAATAAAGCTTAATCATAGGGCCCCCATTAAAGGAATTTGCCACGGGCCCCAGATGATATAGTTACGCCACTGCCAGGAGACACCACATAAAGCATTGTTACACCGTTCAAACGATAAAAGATTAATTAATAGCCTGGAAAATATTAAAATAAAATTAGATTACCTAAGGTCGGATACTATCAATAAAAATGAAGAAATAGCCAACACGCGTATACTATGAAACCCGCCTCCTCCATAACTCCTGGACAAAGCTAGTAAAGTGAGGAGTAGCAACCTTAATTAAATAGATAAGAAAAATATAGCAAGTGTTTTAAGGAGGTATTCCACGTAACCAATTGGGTGAGTAGCTATAGGTTTGATATATAGTTGTGTTTTAAGTAGATTTTTTTGGTTTTAATGGTTACTTGATAGTTTTAGGATATTAATTATTTACTACATTCGTGTTGTATGTTTGAATTTTAAGAATTCTTTTTTGTAGTAGAACAGAAGGGCAATTTAAAAATAAGTAAAATTGTTATGTATAATGATAGTAATTAGTTTGTCTCCATATGAGCAGGTAAAAGTTTTTATCATTTTTAAATTATCATTGTTAAGTAAACGTCTTCATTATATGCAATACTTCTTTCAATTCAGTGCGTAATTATCGGTTTCTGAGCGTCAACGAACTTTTGATTGACATGGTTAGTTGAGTAACTTTTAGTGAGATCAGGTACCTCTTTTTGATAGATCTATTAATTTGAAAACCATAACTAACTAAAACTATCCTGACAGTGTCTTTTTTATGTATATTGCTCAAAATGGAGCTTTATCTATAAAAATCCTGATCAGGTTCGTTTACAGTTTTACATATAATCATTTACTTTTTAATGGCTTATTTTTGAGACCATCTCAGGGCAGGTAATTTGTTACAGGATCCCTCTATGGGGTGGCGTTTTAGTCACTGTTGTCGACACCATCACTTTTATCTTTCTTGATAAATATGGACTCAGGAAGCTGGAGTTATTTTTCGCAATTCTTGTCGGTATCATGGCCGTCACTTTTGGTTACGAGGTACGCTTTACATGTGTCATTATGTAAAAGTAGGTGTATTTAACAATTATATTAGCTTTTAACATATTTTACTTTACGTGAAGAAAAGTTTCAAAATGTCTTCTTAGTCTAAATCTGAAAATGCATCCTTTTTTTTTTGTTTCCTGATTGCATGCCATCCACACGCGTAATAAATAACTGACATGAAATATTTAAGTCTATAGTCACTGTTGTGTAAGCTTCCGCCAAAAATATAGAATAATTTGGCATCATTCATTTCTGTCACACAAATAGATACTTACTCTGCCCTCGGGCTTGGCCCATTAATGGATCATTTCGCCCCTTCTTTTTGATTATTACATAAGAGATCTCCCTCGATCTGTTCACCATTGTTCCCATCACTTCTACGCTGACTACTCCAAAATATATCTGCCCTGTCCCCCATCCCATTTATTTGTTGAGTTTGTCAAGATTCAGCGGGACTTAAATTGAATAAATACCTTGGCAATCCTGAATAATTTAAGGTTAAACTCAGCGAAAACTCAGAGGGCGCAGCGAAAAGACTCCAATTATTCCTTGATGCTCCATCGTTAGAAACATAGGGATAATTATTGACTAAACCCTCTCCTGGGACCAACTCCTGTCAGTCAACAGCTACCTTTTGACTATTCCATCGCTCTTACCATCTGCTACTCCAGTCGACACCTCAACTCCTTGTACCCTCCCTCATTTTCCCCACTTTTACTATGACTATATAGTGTATAAGGCGCTTCATTAGATTTGTCATTGGGACTCCGCGACTCTTTCATGTCTCCCATCTCTACACCGAGTAAGTCTCTTTTTGTGCACAGTATTTCCTCGGTTCATTTCTGTCCTAAATCATAAATTTCTTTTTATATATAATATTCTACAGTTCAAATACTCAGTCTACTCCGGGAGCACAAGATCCCACATCTCTCAGCTTGATATTCATGCAAACGACAGCATACCATCGTTTCTTCCTCACCCGATCCACGGCCCTCTGGAATTTTATCTAGGATCTTCATCCCTATGAACCTGCCAAACCCACATATTCCAACACCTCACTATCTAGACAGACGCTTGCTATTTTGGAAACTATTTCTTATTATATTTTCACACTATTATTTTTACATTCCTATTATTATATAATTGCCAACCGAATAAATGTACATATGTTTTGCTGGAACCTTCGTTGTTTTTTCACAATTGTTAATTTATCTTGTATGTTACTTTTTCTTTTCATTTAATTTCTAATCGTACTTTGATATGGTGAAATATGTGTCCCCATATGTTATGAAAAATGGTTTTTCATATATTATGTTATTTATTTCTCAAACACGTCTATTCATATTAATGGTTTATCATGTCAGTAGCCAATAAGAGGAAGAAATAATAAATAGTATATAAATTATTAATTGAAGATGTTTAGTAAATACTAGATTCTTCCACGACGACTTTTCTCGTCCGAAACAAAGTTTCCCTTTTTTCCACGCTCAAAAGTCCTGATGCAATATCCTTTTCTGTTCTCAACGAAGCCTTCCAGATGTATCCTTTTCCTCTATCTTAAAGGGACTATATTTAATGAAAAACACCCTCAAATAACGCACACACATGCACGATATTGTGTTGCAGTTCGTGATGCAAGAGCCGTCGTTTCTCTCCATTGCCTACGGTAGTCTCGTGCCAGGCTGTGGGGACTGCAACACTGAAAAGTTACTGCAGGCGGTTGGCATAGTCGGTTCCTGCGTCATGCCGCACAACCTTTACCTCCACTCTGGGCTGGTCAAGGTTTGTAGAATATTTTAAAATTGGTATTATTTATTTTATATTTAATGATCATATTCTTTTTTAAATGAACTCATAAATTGACAGGGTGCAGCACGTAATTAAGTGCTTGATCGAAATATATTGATCCAAAGATAAGCTGCCTCCTCTTTCATGTTTTTTATTATTGAAAATTCATTTTTTCCTTTATTTAATATTATATTAATAATTAAATAAGTTATTAAATTGTAACTGTTTTCATGTTCCAGTCTAGAAGCATAGACAGAAGCAAAAAACACAAAGTATCTGAAGCCAATTTTTACTTCTTAGTGGAATCTGCTGCATGCTTGGCGATCTCATTTTTTATCAATGTCTTCGTAATGTCCGTATTCGCAGAAGGACTTTACCAAAAATCTAATAAAGATATTGTATGTAGTAATTATTTTGTATTAATTCATTTGCTTCATTTATCTATATTTACACAGATGGTCTGAAAAGTTTTCGACCTCAACATAAAATCTTTGTTAGGTCGGAAACTTTTCAAACCACCCTCGTATGTATACAATCGCTTTCTTAATATTGTAAAAGTAACGAGATCCTTTTCTTTTGTTATCATAGAGGCAGTTATGTTTCAATGCTTCGAATTCAAACTGGGACCAATTTAAAGTGAGTCAAGACATCCGATACTGACAGATTTTGTGACCTCTCCCTCCAATATTTTTTTTTTCTTATTTTGTTTATTACTTATTTGAATAATTGTAATGCTGTTTATTATAGGATAACGACGATCCTATCGATATCCACATATATGAAAGTGGACTATTCCTGGGCTGCAGGTTCGGGATGGCTGCATTGTACATCTGGGCGATAGGTATCCTAGCTGCCGGGCAGAGCAGCACCATGACTGGATGTTACGCTGGACAGTTCGTCATGGAGGTATGAAGGTCTATTAATCAAATATTCCATATTCTTCCTCAAAAGTGCTATATCTAATTTTGAGTTAAAGCCTCCTCCAGTTAAGACCATCAAACAAAAGTAAGTATATACCAGTTTGCCTCATTATTTTAAAACAAATATTTGCCCAGAAGGTAAATAAAATGATATTTTATCAATTACAAAAATAAAGTTTTATTTTGTTTTTCTTAAATTTCTGTTAGAGGGTTTATCTTAGGTGAATTGTATCAAAATATGTTTAACGTAACTACCCTGTATCTAAGAGTAATACATTTTCATTATAAATACAACAAAAGTTCTGCCTTTTTTTGAATTTTAGGTTTAAATTCAGAACTAAGTCATAAAAATGGATTTAGCTGTAACTTTATTTTATTCTTAATAGTGATTTCCCATCTGCGTATTGCAATATTTCAGGATATTTTTGCAAACTTTTTTTTTTACTGTTGACATCAGCAAGGCTCCAAACTGATCCGATTAATAACTAATGGATTGTCCCAAATTTAAATTTTTGATCGAATCCTTACTCTAATTAGTTGACGAAAAGCATTTTTAGAAAACACTATTATTTCACCAAAGTTGCCACGGCCATGTAGAAGCTTCCCTCATCACGGATCTTTTTTTTTTATATCGATAAATCTTCTTCTCCTTTTTTCTATATATATAAACTCGGTTCAGTGTAAAGGGATACAGACATGAGTTTTCCACAGAGCCTTGACAGAGCCAGACCGGATTGGTCAAGTTAACAGGTTACCTGAATGATCAGAACAAACTGGCCTCTCAAAGATCGTGAGAAAAAAGCAAACTACTTTTATAAAGCGGCAAATCAGAAATTTGTTGCATTAATGGCACATGCATGCAGTAGCAGCTGAGACTTCGGAGAAGCAACATGTCCTTAAGAACACCAACTAAAAGAAGAATAAGAAAAAGAAGGAGAAGAAGCTACAGGAGAATGGGACCATTACCGAAGTACCAAATACTCCACAAAGCACCCAGCACCTTGGTGTTGACCAACACCAGCACTGGAGGGGGGGAAGGGCAGACAGAAAGATAGCTTTCAAGCTCCAACAAAACAAGGCCAAGAAGGAGGCCAAACCGGCACCTACTCGGGAGCTCCCAAAAACAGGCCGTACAGATAAAAACACCACCAGTAGTGGTCTCAGGAGGGACCACAACAGCAATCTCTGAGAAGTAGGCATCTTCAACTTCACTTTAGGGAAAACAAGAAGTGCGTAACAGTCTACACTGAACTTGAGATAGCCGTTATCACAGACACGAGAGTGTCAACATAATTTGTCCACCTAAAGGGCTCCTCTACTGCCATCGAGAGGGTCACTAGCTACGTTGGAGTTCTAGAAACTCTACGACATGGCTTTAATTGGATGGAAGTGGCTCCGCCATTAACTAAAAGCTATTTCGAGCTGCATCACTTGACGGTTAAGGTAAATTTAGGTGAACAAACTTACCTTACCGCTTGGTATAGGAGGCGTACGGTAGAAAGTGTACTCAGTCCTACTAGGATTGTGTACTAAGGACAAACTACAGGGTGGTAGGAGAACGTAATACGCTGTGGCATAACACATTAACCAACTATGATGGGGGTCTCTTGGTGTTAACGCCATTCACGGTAATAAATCCGTAGACAATCACATTTTCCTACAGAGGCCCTCCATTACCATTCCCTTGTCCACTCACCAACAGCTTCGTATACTTGAGCATAAAAACGTCACCTCCGACTTTGTGACTGTCGGGAAATGTCACTAGTGGTGCCTGATCTCCTAGCACTGGTTGGATTGTTCGAGCTAATAACATATCTGACTCCATTTACGATAGGTAGGTGCCCCGACAATGCACTATGTTCAAAAGGTACAGAGGATTCATAAAGAATAAGTCAAAGTTTCAGAGTTCGAACAGAAGCAAGTATCACTGAGTAACGGTCGCGAAAGACTGGTCGTCCGGGGCTAGCCTCCTCCGTTAAATATGTCCCACGCCTCCTCGGAGAGGCTGAAACAAAAAGGTTGCTTATTGCCTGCGAGATCCTAACATGTGTTGAGGACCGTGCCGGTTCTCAGTAATCGGTCAGGCAGCTGACAGGACCACTTAGCCTGTGGTCTACATGTGTTAAGGGTCCCCGCAGGCCTGGGCTGTAAGGGTCTCTCTAATTTATGACTGACAGACGTAGTCCCGTCTCGTGCTACTTGCTTCTGCGTTTTCTTTATTGCTAAAAGATTTATATTAATTTACTTTTGTTCATGTTATTTACCTTTTTGTCTATAATATATCTGCAATAGCGTATAGGGTGATTTCCTTATATACTAAGAATCGCCACAGTGACCTTTTTACGAAAAAAACTAAAACAAGTATGCAATGAAGTCTTACCTGTTTACGCACTTGCTGATATCCTCCAATCTATCACTGCACCTTAAGCTGATGGTTTACAAAAGCATACTCAGGCCGGCTGTACAGTATGGTGCACTGCTTTTAAATTATTTGACGGAATATAGATAGCTGCCTACGATGAGTTCATTTGCCATAGGCATATCAAAACCTTCGATTCTCTGCAATACTTTACCTACCCCAAGTTCAATAAGATATCGCGGCAGCTGGCAGTCGAGGCGGGAACACTACAGCCGTAAGATAGTTTTAGGCCCCTATCTCTGAAATCCGAAGGTGACCTCTATCACATGTTCCTGTTTCCATTGTTAGTTTTAATCGTAATCCGATTGTTAGTTTGTAAGAACTGCTCAAAATGCATTGTTGAATTAGAGGAGCCTACTTCAGTTGATAATATAAAAATAAAAAATAGGCGTAGAGAATAAACATTAGCATTAGCAATTGGGTGCCTGGATTCAACACTGCTCCCTCTCCCTCTCTCATATCTACACCGGTACTTGATGCTTAACTCGAATTATGAGTTCTTATCTAATTAACTCTACTTATCTCCACTGCCTTACCCGCTATTTGACATCTCAGTGCTGAATGCCTTCACCCAGTAAAAAAAAATGGATTTTACCTGTTAGACTAGCAACTCCTTGGAAGGGTCCCCTTCTTTGTGGACCTTGGCTTCTGGAGCCATAAAAACGTACCTGGAAGAAATCCCCCAGTTGTCCAGTCTGCCTCTTTCCTCTTTATCCTTACTGTGAACTCATGGGTAATTTCAAGAACACGTAAACTACCAGACTTAGCCTATACCTCTTTTCTTGAACATCACTGTATAGGCACGCCTTCTAAGATCTCATGCGTTAGAACAAAACCAATACAAATATGCTGGCCACCGAATACACTGCAATAAAAGGGTTAAATACAGGTTTATCTCTTCCTCTCGCTTACCGGACGTGGCTAGGTTGACGAGACCTCTGTGGCTGTGCTTAACAACGATCTTAGATGATTAAATTGTCTGTTGTAGGGCTGTCTTAATTTGACTTGGGTCAAATGGAAAAGAGTCCTGTTCACCAGATCTATAGCAGTCGTGCCTTCCCTGCTGGTGGCAGTCTTCGCTAATATGGGAGAGTTCTCAGACATGAACGACACACTCAACATCCTCATGTCGGTGCAGCTACCGTTTGCCGTCCTACCGGCAATTGCATTCTCAAGCAACACCAGGATTATGGGAGAGTTCGCTAATGGAGTGTAAGTGTCTTCTTGCTGTTGTGTGTGAGAGAGGAAGAGGGAGGGAGGGAGAGAGAGAGAGAGAGAGAGAGAGAGAGAGAGAGAGAGAGAGAGAGAGATTGAGAGTGAAGGAGAGAGAGAGAGAGAGAGAGAGAGAGAGAGAGAAATTGAGAGTGAGAGTGAGAGTGAGAGAGAGAGAGAGAGAGAGAGAGAGATTGAGAGTGAAGGAGAGAGAGAGAGAGAGAGAGAGAGAGAGAGAGAGAGAGAGAGAGAGAGAGAGAGAGAGAGAGAGAGAGAGAGAGAGAGAGAGAGAGAGAGAGAGAGAGAGAGAGAGAGAGAGAGAGAGAGAGAGAGAGAGAGAGAGAGAGAGAGAGAGAGAGAGAGAGAGAGAGAGAGAGAGAGAGAGAGAGAGAGAGAGAGAGAGAGAGAGAGAGAGAGCGAGAGAGAGAGAGAGAGAGAAAGAGAGATGAGATAAATTTAGAGACAGAGCAAACATCAAACCTCTATCATAATAAAAATATACATTAAAATTTTTTTATAAGCTTTATCTTCTCTAATAGCGCAATCTATAGGTATAGGTTGGGTTGCAATAAATAGTAAAGCAAAGGCAAGATTTATATTTACAAAAATATACCTTTTCTCTTTTTGGGATCATATCGTTTTCATTTATATTTTTTAAAGCTCCTATTTTATTTATTAGAGGATTTTCTGAGTGTGAACATTTTCGAAAAAATAAAAATCATAACTGATTAATCTGATAGTCGGATTTAATCCCAATTATTTATTGTTGTGTGTGATATAATGGTCAAGATACGATGTTATCCAACGTAATCCACATATTAGTAAATAGTAAATAAATAGTAGGTTCAGTTATTCTTTTTTTAACTTATTTACTATCATCATTTTTTTGGAGAAATACCTTCAAAATTTTAGATCGATTTGATCACTGGTCAAAACAGCGTTAACAAGAATTCATTTAGAATGATAGGCGTACAAAAGGCCATTTAAGAGCAGAGTGTTCCATGTCGGTTTTATCATAAATACAATAATTTAAATCATTTCTTATGTTTTAGGTGTAACAAGATATTGGCAGTGGCCATCTACATTTTTATCTTCGCCGTGAACGGTGTGACTGTAGTGAATTCTTTATGGTCGATCGAGCAGCCTTGGGCATTGGGGCTGATGGGTGCTTACTTCGTCTTTTACAGTATCTTCTTGGTGTACCTGACCCTTCACTGCATTGCGGCGCTTACCAGCCCTTACAGTTGCCTTAACAGGTCCCAGGTACTACCCAGTTTAATTAGGCTATACCATTAAGAACAGTAAGAAATAAAATTATCAGACAAACGGAACGTAACTAATAGTGCAATGGAAGGAACAAAACTTGTTGAATAGCAGCTAATATTTAAGAACATATCGTCCTTTAAATGGATGTCGGCTTGTTCACGTCCTAACACCTATCAGTGGGATTAGCTACGCCCTACTTGAGTAAGGTAATTAGTGATGCCAACGGTTCATTCCTGCTCAATCCCGTGTTCCACAGCAACAGGCGGTCAATGTGTGGACACAGTGGGTTCAAGTTTGTAGTTTGTAAGTTAATTTTAGGTTAGCATCATCGTCAAGCAAAAATGAAGCAAGTACAGATTCATTTTACCCTAACCTGGTCTTCTTAGCTTGCAAGACCTCCTTAAAATGCTGAATGCTGCTCAGTATGAATGGCATTGTAACCCTTCTGTACTCTTTTATATATTTTTATTCAATAAATAAATGAACATGCCTTCTGTCCTAAGTACCAGGCCTTTTTATTATTTTAATGTAAATAGACGTCATACAATGCGAGAGAACCATATCGAAAGAGACAGTAATGAATGCTTATGAGATCCCTCAATAAATATTGTGAAATAAATACTCCGTATTTTTTTTTTTTTGGTTTGGTATAGTGGATTAAAAATTGTAAATAGCTAAATCCTGACAGACGAAATCGGGCGGATTTTAATACCTAATTTTTTTTGTGCATTTCATTTCTTTTTTAGAATAACTTTAAATAAAATTTTGGTTTTTAACCTTGAGGCCATTCGTCAAGTGCCACACTCCACCCAGTTTTTTTTTAAATGGGTTTTACTTTTTGGCCTCTGACGGGGGAGTTTTTTTGTGAATAAACTCAACAGGCCCGATAGCAAATCATTAATCTTTCATTATCTCGTATTAGTATTTACGATGGACACTAACTTTTTATTTTAAGTAATCAGGCAATATTATAGATTATCTATTTCTATTTTTCATTACAGTGGATGAGAAGATGGATCTTAGGACAATCAATAACCCAACTTTATGAACAAAAGAATAATAAAATTCCAGAAACAAGGTAAGATACAAATTATTGAATCACGATTAGATTAAAATTCGTTTTCTTTTGGGTGTTCCTCAACCATTGTCTTTCGAACACTACCTGTGGAAAGGCCGTCATTATCAACGGTTTGAACTCATGGTAACTACATAACCTGCCATCAAGCAACGTTAAGGCTAATTGAGGATGATGGCCTAGTCCGTTGAACACGATAACATATAAAACCATAAATCTGTGGTGAGACAGCTTTATTTGTTAATTATTCTTACACACTCCACCCCGGCACCACTCCATCATTGGCATATTTAGTTAGTTTTTTTGTTGTTTTTTTACAATCTACTTCAAGCGTTCAAATGAAGGATGTGAAGGCTTTTCCAAATGATACTTCAGTACATTTTTACTTAGAGATTGCTGATTGTTTTTACTAAGAGGATGTTTTTCAGTCAAAGGAAATTCGGCGATTCCTCGAACTCAAAAAATTAGTACTGATAAATTTTACTTTTGAGTAAGTAAAAATTTAAATGAAGTAACGCACCAATGAAATGTAATATGTAAACTAAGAATTGTTGCTATAATGCATTCTAACGATGAAATATTGATTCTGTGTCTAGCTCTGAAGTGATTTGAGTTTTCTTTTTAAAATACAATAATAATTTACCATATTTAAAAAAAATCCTTTAGTAAAGATTGCGTATTAGCTGCAATTGTAAGATAAGTTCCATAAAAATAACCAGTTCCTAAGAATCCACGTGACTGCTTGATGGTTTCAGGTGGTTTGTAATTATGACTAGCGTTGACTTTTTCCCGTTTGTATCAGGTTCTAAAGAACTAGGTGTAATACGATCTTCAAAATCGAAATGTTATGAACTCAAAGAGAGAATTAGATACTATTTTTAAACCAAACTTATTCAGTCTTTCAAAAAATGTTTTAATGTGCAACATGGGTGTTTTTAATACGATCTTTTTATCGTATAATGTATAATAATATAATATTATCTAAATAGCAAAGATGAAGTCCAAACCCTTGGCTACTTTATTAGCAAGCCACTGGCAAGGCCGACACTCTCTAAAAGTCGTCAGGGTTTGATTATAGCAGTCATATGCTTATCTTCTTCGACCGTTGGAATTTCATGATATGCCTCAAGGAGGTCCAACTCAGTAAATATTGATTTTCCTTCAAGGATAGCAGTAACGAAATTATGAAGTCGTTTAGTCTTCTATAATCATCTCTTGCAAGCCAAGTTTCATTTTCTTAGCTACTTCCGATCATTTCTGAAGAAAATGATCTGTAATAGCTTAGGAGCCATCCCACGCATCTCCGGCTTCACAAGCGGTCGTTAGTCGAGACGCCTTGAGAAGTATCCGTGGTCTTGGTTCTAGTTTCAAGGAGAGACACGTTCTTCGATGTTACACCTTCGTCGGATTCGAAAATGGAAAAAGCTTTTCGGCTTACAAAGATGCTTCTCTAAAATGCTCTAAATGCTCTCTGAGGTGGTCCACAGTTAGCATTCAGTTTTATTCTTGGATATTGTCATTCTTTTTGTCATCCCATTTATCTTTTTTCTGTTAAATCCTATAATCAAGTCTAATTGGCCCTGATTGAACATATGTCATACATTAAAAGCATTTTATATATACATATATTGACATATATATATTTTTTAATTTATTTTCATGCAGTGATAAGTTCAAAGAATATAAGCTATATTTTATTCTTATGCAGCTGACCTAATAGATTCTAGTTACAAATGTTATTCAATTTATTGAGTATTACACATTAGATGTAACATTTAATGGCAAGATGATTGTCACTAATCAATGTAAAATTATTAGATTATAAAACAAAAGCTATATGATATTATTGAATTTTCAGAAACGCTGATACCATACCAACTATAAGTAGAAATTCTGGAATATCTTAAAAATAAAGGACTGCATGGGACAAAGGAGCAATTAAGTCTGAATTATTTCTCTATGATGTTTTATATTGAATTATGTATTTAACATCAAAATTGAAAATATTGTTATATAAATGTTAATATTTTTGTACAACATACTCGTATATATATTCCTTGTCTATAAAATAAAGCTTGTTTAAATAGATGTTTCTAGAAATGTTAATGAAAATTTAAATATGGATTTCAGTCAGGCCATCAACTACTAAGGACAGTTATCAATTATACGTCCGATTGTTAATTATTTATTAAGTGTAACAAATGAAGCTAGTGTAACTGCATAACTTAGCTGATGGTCAGACCTATAGCCTTTACACCTACAGTGGTGTTTCAAGCATTAAATATTATAATACGCACAGCCAACTCAGCACACAAAAAAAATATGCAATAAAACAATTAACCATTGAAGCTAATATGTTCTAATAAGAGATGGGTATTGCATAAAAGAAGCTATTATCCACCAAAATGACAAGTGCAGTCATTTTATAATTAATAACCCTTCTGGTAGCTTCCAGTGATATTCATCAACTTAATAAAACAATAGAAGAATTAATAAAATAATAGGTATAAACGTAATTAATAAAATTATTCTCTCAGATAGTATACTACAAATCATGCACTAAAACTGTGTATATAATTTATAATATATATATTTTTACGAAATTCCATTACGCTCTAGCAAATCATACTCTAATAATGAATGGATAATAAATAGAAGGAATATGTCATACCATAAAGAGTATATAAATTAAGAGTCTAAAGGAAAGTGGATGATCTAATGTATACAAACAAGATTTTTGGTTTCTTACAACGTTAAAAACAAATTAATAAAACTATGTAATTACCAACCTTAATTGAAGGGTTTGCTGCAAAAAGGAGGTAGCTCCAATTTTTCCATTTGTTGGGAAACCAAACAAAACGTTTAAAAAATTCAAATTTTAAGTTATGTAAAAATATTGTTGTTGCTTACTTTCAATTATGGTGTTTACATATTACGATTGGAGCTGCATCCTTTTTGTGCCAAATAAAAGAGGTTTTTTTTTGACACAAGAAAGTGTTTCTAACTCCCAACACAGCTATGGGATGGAGCTACCTCCTTTTTGCAGCAAACCCTTCAATTATTAATATATATATATATATACACGTATAAGTTAAGGTTCGGACATCGTAGGTAGCCTAATCCCCAAGTCATCGGGATGTAAACAAAATAGAGAGGCTTTAAAAGGCTCAATAAACAGTCTTGTGACAACCTTCGATCTGTGATTTCATTCAACCTCTTTTCTTTTTCTTCACGTCTTTCATTGACGATCATTAACTGGTGCCGCAACCCAGGAGCGGAGTGGGTTCGAGTCATTGACCTGCGAGTTGGCTTTTATTTATTTTTTCCTTCTCATTCGCTTTCGTGTTATTAAAAGTAGGTAAGCGAAATGGTGGAGTTGCGGCCGGCAGCGTTTGAAGTTCGGCAGTTACCTCACGAAACCATGGCTGAAGCCCATGCGAACTCGCTGGTATGGGTGAAGGTGCGGGCAGTGACGTCGCAGGACATGGGGAAAATGATCTCAGACCTCGAAAAATTTTCTGGGGAATCATTTTCTCAAAGGTGGTGATAGAATTATGGAGAGGAGCCAAGATAGACGAAGGCCTACTAGATCCAGGCAGACCTGGTAGGCAGGGTAAAAAGAGAAAGTGCTGAACCTGATACAGGTGGACGAGGAAGCCCCATGGGAGATAGTTTAGACAAGACTGAAAAAAGCATATGGGGTGGGGGGGCGATGGACCCCAGAAGAGGATATCTTCCAAATGTTTCAAGAAATAGAATCTCCAAGGCAGAATAGTAGACAGTATGCTGCAGTCCTGGTAGTCCGCTACAATAAAATAAATGAGAAAATGAGGGAGACAACTAGCACCGAGGAAGTGGAAGGCAGAATGGGGTTCCTGTCTACAATCTTAAAGGTAAAATTAGCGAAGGAGACGGGAAGGAAGGAGGGGTTCCCTAATGAGCGATCGTTCCTCGAATGTGCCCAGGCGATGATTGATGCTAGTAGCGCCAGAGAGAGGAAGAAGTGAAAATGCACGAAGATAACAACGTTTGGAGCCGGATCTCATATAGGAGAAACAGGACCCCGAAAGCGGTGTGGAAGAGGCAGGAAACGCCGTTTGCTGGTAGAGACAGGGGAGCGACGGGAGATAGAAGATTGGGAGCGACGAGGCCAAGTTACACACCTCGGAATGAAGACAGGAAATGTCATGGCTGTGGAAAGACGGGCCATCTGGTAGCTCGGTACCCTCGCACTAAGTGCTTTGAGTGGGGGGAAGAAGGATACATAGTAAGACAATGTCCATACGTGTTTCGTCGAAAGGAATTTCACAAAGCAGAACCAATGGAGGCGAATAACCAGGAAATCCGGGAGAGGTGGAGCGCGAAACCTAAAGAAAATAGATCATCGACGAGTCATCAGGGACGTCGGGAACAACGGGGAGGAGTCGAAGCTCAGCGGGAGCAGAAGACGAGAGTGGCAGAAAAATCCATCGCGCAGATGGTAGCGGCATACGGAGGCCTGAGGAGAGTGGCAGCAGAGAGGTGACCGCATCCTAAGGTGTAATACAGTGCGGGAAAGGATATGCGAGTTGCCAGTTGTTGAGTTCGGGAAGGGGGAGAGGTTCCTGATTGATACTGGCAGCACCAATACAATAATATCTCGTGGTCCGTTAGAGAGGTTCCGTGGAGGGGAAAAGGCACACAAGATCAAGGTAAGTAAGGGTAAATTACTTAATCTGGGAGGACCCTGCGAAGTAATGGGAGAAGCGGTCGTGGGTTTGGACGAATGGGCGAAGGTGATAGGTGACGTAAAGGTACACGTCGTGGAAGACTTGCCACGGGAATACCAGATAATTGTGGGATATGATTTACTGGGAAAAGTAAGCGCCTACATAGAAAACGAGGGTGAGAACTGGAGGATCAAATTAGGGAAGCGACTCTATCAAAGCCTGGGGGGGGGGGGGTGAAATCGTGGCAAATAGGAGCGGTTAAGAGAGTGGAGGATTGGAGGGAGAGTCTCCGGAACGAGTTTAGGGATATTTTTTTCGCTGAAGGAGACACGCTAGGAGCAACGGGGGAAACGCTACATGAGATCCCGTTAAAAGTAGTGCGGGTGACATATGTGAAGGAGAGGCGGTATCCGCAAGCGCTGAGACAACACATTAGGAAGGAGATCGAGGATCTCAAGCGCCAAGGGATTATCAGAGATAGCACGTCTCCGTATAATAGCCCTTTGTGGGGAGTGAAAAAGAAAAGTTGACCGGGAGAAAGTGAGGAAAAGTATCGAAACGTGGTGGATTTTCGGAAACTTAATACCATGGACCATTACCATACCATAAGTTGACCATGCAGTGCACAAAATTCCAATAAATATTTACTTAAAATGCTGCAGTTTAAAATTCGACTATATCGCTATATAGCCTATATATGATAAACTGTCATCGATTCTCGCACCGGTCGAAATCATGGCCGCAAATCCCCCCCCCCCCTAGGTGACCCTGAGCAAGAAGGATGACCTCACCTCCGCGAATTCGGGGAGCCTAAAGAGGATGAAGGAGCTGGCGGATCGGTATTTCGGTATTAGTAAGGGGAAATGAGGCCCATATATCAATGGTGACCAAATTGAGGTCAAGACTGACCCGAGATAAACAGGGACTCCTCGGAAGATCACTGGAGATCAAGGGGGAGTTCCGGTAAAACCTAGGGAGTCACCTGCGGTAGTTTTTACCGGGATTAGGGCTATCCAGTCTCGGCGTAACGCTCGGTGTTGGTGAGCTGGACACGGTCTAGAGGAGGAGGCAACAGGGAGACGACTCACGCCCATCGGCGATTGTAGCGAGGTTCCTGCACCACCCACCCGGCGTCTACTATGGGACGACGTCACGCTGATCTACAAGGCTACAATACTGGGAACAATAATTAAATTTATTTTTACCCACAAATCCTCTGTTGTATCTCACTTTATGTTACCCACCCTCATTCCTCTACCACGCCTACGTCCATCCTCAAAGTTTCTTTTTTTTATACTCCTACTAATCTTTTTTCTTCACTAAAACTCTTTAAATCTCTTTTCATTGATTATGACATTATTTGTATTCTTATTTTTCATATATTTCATTAGTTTTACTTATTTCCAGAACGACGTTGTTGCTGTAGCATCTTCCCACTAGTCACAGAATCTTCTAATACCCCTCCTTAGCAGGACGTCTATCTGTGTTAACTACCTATCTCATAATTTCCAATCCCTACCTGCTAATTACAAGAATTCCTTTTGTATTTTACCAAAACCTTTTTCCACATTATCACTGTATCTTAAACATGGCTTAAACCCTAAACTCCTTCCCCAGCTGTATCCCCTCCCTACAATACCTTTCTCAGCTATGACCGGGCATTTGGTGGTGTACATGTCACATCTTCAAGACCCAAATCCTGGGGAGAGTGTGCCCCCTCCCCCATCCGACCACCCACACAGCTTCTTAGCGTTGAAATAACACTGCCAATATCCTTAATGCCCATGCACCCCTATAAACCTCTGCCTTTCGTCGCCAGCCTGCTCCGTGGATGTGCCAGGAAATTAGGGACTTCTAACAATGCCAGAATAAAATGTTCTTGGTTTACCACATGATGAATCAAGAAAACAGCTGTTGGCAAACAAACTGTATCTCTGACCTAATTGCAAATTTAATTTTGGTAGTTTGATATCCTAAACATGGTTAGTAAATTGATTAATTTTGTTGTAATCATATCGTTGAACGTCACTTTCAGACTATTCATGCCAATTTAAATACGAACTTAATTCTGAAAGAAGAAAATAAAACTGTCAGCTCAACACTCGGTTATGGTTATTATTAACTAGGTTTGTGTTTTCTAAACATGCCGCGCTTGCTTCTTTCAAAATTTTCACATGCTCGCAAAGAAGAAAAAGCCTTTCCAGGATGAGTGAACGGCTTCACCAGGAGGCATTGATGACTGGTGTCGATTGCTTTAATTAATGGAACGTTTGATTATTTCAGCAATACAAGATTTTCAATTATTAGTGACTCCTTGACAAAAAAATTATATACAACTTCAAAATATTACACATTAACGTTCAATCAAGATATAAATCACTTGATCGGTTCTATATGTAATGGGATTTTTGATAGAAAAAGTTGGCAAGTTCTGTTTTACTATTATAATTGTGTACCATTGTAGTATTTAATGTTTGGTCCATTTTTTTTTTGTATACTAAAGAACAGAGAACTGGATATTGAAGATATGATGTTCATTATGCACACATATTTGCTTTAGGGAAATTTTGGAATTCCAGGTTACGTTTGCCTAGGAATTTCACACTATAATAAACGATGTAATAAATAACTGAAACAAAATATTGACCGTGCTAATGCACCTCTACTAAACACTGTTCAGATACCAGCTAAGCTGAACATCGCTGAGACTTGCCCTGACTGCAGGGTCCATGGACTGAGTGGCCAGGTGATATGCCGTCTTGCCCTCCGTGTTCTCGACGAAGGGGTTGGCCCTGTGCTGAAGCAGGCTGACAGTGGCGTTGGCGTGCCCACGCAACACAGCAACATGGAGCGGGGTGTTACCTTCTGCATCCCTGGAATTAACGTCAGCTCCACAGCGCACTAACGTTCGCACCATTAGGGCCACGTTGTAAGCGGATAGCATAGCCACGTGGAGCGGGCTGTAACCGTTCCGTTCCACGTCTACAGCCCTTGCGTCCGCTCCATCCATGCACAGCTCGGCAACGCTCCCGTAGTAGCCATTTTCGGCCACCCTGAACAATTTCCTCTCCTTCTGCTTCAGTGGTTCTACATTAAGGTACCAAAGTAAGCGGTCATATTGAAAGACATACTTCTTCCACTTGTCCTTGGACTCTCTCGCCATCTGCAGAGCTGTTTTTCCATCACTGTTGTAAACGTTAGGATCAGCATTGTTGTATAACAGTGAACTAGCGATGTTGTACCGATTTTCTATTAATGATAGATGCAATGGAGTGTTACCGTTTCTATCTGCTGAATTAATGTTCCCCCCACATTGCAAAATTGTCATTATTGTCGGAACATCCGCTTCACGAACAGCCATATGTAGGGGAGTGCTGTTGTTGACATCAGCAAAATTTACATCGAAGCCCTGAGCGCACAAAGCTGCTATTGATGTAAAGTTTCCATCCGCAATATACTTATACATCAGCTTTCGTTCTTGTGACAGAACTTGGACTTCAGTAACACTGAAAAAATAGCAATAATATAACTTCACTACTACTAAATAGTATTTAAAACATACTCCTTCCTAAAGTGTAATCACTTAAAAAAAAAAATGAACAGACCTACAATATTACTGAGCTCCTTAAACTGTGATTTTAGAATATTGTTAGGCAGGAAATGTTACATTTCATTTAATACTGAAAATGAAAGAGAAAAAACTACAATACTACTGAACCCTCTAAAGGGTGATTTAAAAATATTCCCATGTATATGATACATCATTTTTAACATTTAACTTCAATCACACTGGAAAAAACACCGCACTACTAATAAATTAGTGTTGAAATGGTTATTAAAACATATTACTATGCAGAATATGTTACTAATCTATATTATGCAGTCTTATATCTTTTGTGGTTATCACTGCTTTTGGCAAATTAGTTTCAGGACATTGTCCTGTTGTTTAGTACAACGGTCTGTCAATCATCACTTAACACATTCTGTTTTCCAAAAACCAAATATCTCCTGGATCTTAAGTACAAAAAAAATGACTAAAATCGTCTCATTGCCGAGATTTATCTTTACATGTACATGTTCTGGATTAACGCCAAATTAATCATTTAGCGAGGAATAGTTCCGACTGGAATGAAATACCTCTTTATCTTCGTATGGCACGATATCAAACCATACAACTCACAAAAAATTGCATTTGTACAGTTATGCATAAATAGATATAACGAAAAAAAATGTATATCAATTATTTTACCTGTTTCGTTCGTTCTTCTTTGTTGGAAATTTTCTATCCGTTGTGCCAGTGTATTTGAGCGCATAACATAACTCTCTAAAAATGTTTCAATAACGGTTGGGAACATTCAGAATAAACTAATTTAATCCAGGAAGAAGATGGAAAGAAAACTTACGCCTGGCCGACGAAGCTATCTGTGCTGCACAGAGCTGTGAAGTTGAACTTCCCTTCTGTTAACCATTTTTCTGCCGGACAGCCTAGAACATAAATGTACTATATAGTCATTTCAATACTGGCTGCCATGGTTAATTCAGCTCACTGTTCAAATAACATCGATATCATCCAATCCATACCCTACCGCTCAACTGGTTATGAGAGAAACCGCCTAATGAGAATCTGACCCTAGTTTGTTTATTTTTATGGTGTCTCACCTCCACCTTAAGTTTAATATTTAAAAGATATGTATGAACATGAAGACTATAGAGAAAAAGCTTCTCAAGTCCATGCTTTTCGATAAACTAACTCGGGATGACTGCCAGTAACAATCGTGTTTTAGCGTTTAAAGTAGATTTGTAGAAATTAATACTGTCAAACTGGTTGAGCCTCAGCTATGAAAACTCTGCCCAATTTTGCCTCCGGGCAAAATTCAAAAATATACATGAATATGGCTGTGGACTAAACAAGCTCAATCATCAAGGTATTAATCAGGCAACTATAACTCCTTGAAACCAAAATATGTATAATACGATAAAATACCATAAATGAGTAATCTGACCCTGGTTGCAGGTGGGACCGTGGTAGCCTGTCTTACAGGTGCACATGTCTGGGGAGGTACAGGATCCGTGGATGCAGCCTTCCTCACAAACTGGGATACACTTGTTCTCTGATGGAGCGTACCCTTTGCAGCACACCTCAACACGCCTCGTCTTCTCCACCACCTAGTGAAATCATGAAATCAGAACAAATCAACCCTTATCTGTTTGGAAGTAAGGCCTCTCCTCAAATAGGCTGATACTAGGAAACAAAAAAGTTTGGTAATAGACCTTCTCTCAATGTACGTGCCATACGCGCACGTGAATAAATAAAGAGGAATCCTCTGGCGAAAAAAAAAAGGTTCATAAGCCTACGTAGATTAAATATTAAAAATATTAAGACTCCGATAATGTAGAATATGTTTTCTAGCCCAAACAGACCCTCTGATAGTATACGTACGGGCACTTAAATTAAAATAGGCAATATATACTACTATTAACCAACTAACTAACAAATCACAAACACAAGACAAATTAAAACTATAAATTGGACATATCTGGTGAGCCCAGGTGAAGTAGGCTGCATAAATAAAGCGAATATTGCCTTTATAACTGCAGGCAGTTTTAGACTCTTAATGTGAAAAGACTTCCTGTATCCAGGGCAGTACGGCATTTAGGCTTCCATCTCGACAGAAGGCTGACATGGAACCCACACACGAGGCTAAACAGGCGCTTTGGACAAGTGTACAGCCTACTACGGAGGACATCCCATTTCTCAATAGAAAATAAGTAACTAATTTACAAAGTTATACTAAAGCCAATCTGGATATACGGAATAGAGCTGTGGGGATCAGCAAAAAGGTCGAATATCAAGCATATCCAATCCTATCAATCAAATTTCCTGAGAACAATAGTAAATGCCCCTTATTACGTCAGGAACAAAACCCTTCATTTACCTTACATACTCAAAATAATTCCTTCATTATTTCTTAAAATTCCATCGAATTCTCTCCAACCACCCTGCTACTGATAAAAAAGCTAGGTTGCATCCGATGACGCGGCGTGGGAGACTTCCCAACACTCCGCTTCCTCTTTCCCATGCGAGCGAGGTGACAACCTTGTGTATTTGGGAGGTGAATAAAGAACTATAAATATGGTATGAACGAGAGGATTGATCACAGTTACTTATTGCCCAATAAAAGGCAGATTGTAATTGTATCACAATAAAGACTGTTGAATTTGAAAATAAAAAATGTGAATGGACAAAAAGGAATGAATAAGAAAGGCAAACATATTATGGGGATTTTGACTTACAAGGATTTTGTTACTTTATGTTTCTGGTATATGTGAATCTTCGTAATAATGAGTTCTTTATTCGTATTACATACGTAACAGAAAAACTGAAATCGTTAGAACATATTTTGAATTTCTCGACTAATCAAGGTCCAACCGGTGACTCATACAAACGCGGGAAAATCCTCTTTGGTCTGACCATGTGCTCATAAGACGCCTTGACCATAAGTACAAACAACAAGGCTGTGTATCGAAAGGACTAGGTCCTTAATACTGAAAGCTCTGCACACCGAAGAAAATTTTATTAATAATTAATCCCCAAAACAATTAAAAATATTAAACATTCAATAATTACTTCATCATTGTAAACTGTTTCCAATTTCGTTTCGTATTTTGAGCATTTGGGCGGTATTTTCAAACAAAACACGTACGATTTTATTGTTCTTGGCTTCTGGGATGCAACTCTGATAGTTTCGTTATATCTGCAAAGTAAAAAACTGATTAAAACCGTACAGGTAATAATTTAAATATAGTGTCTTTTCAATGGGTCCTAGTGACTATTGAGGCACGTTCTAATAAACAAAGTAATCGTGTCTACCAATTATATTACATTTTTTTTTAATTGCACTGGCATTCTAATGCTGTGCATCACTAAGTAAACGAATATCATATTCAACCAACGTTAATGTTAAAAGTCACTTCAAGAGATTACTCATCAAAGTTAAATCAAATCTTCTCTTTAACTTTCAATGATTACCATAATATAATTTTTCAATATTGTTAAATGTGATGTTTCGTGCATTACCTATTAGTACATTTGTCTGGTCGTTTGTTAGTGGTGTTAAGATATTTCTTCTGATGGTAGTTGAGATAAGGCCTGAGGGGAGTTTTTTTGTTGTACCGCAGACGGGATTTTGTTCACGTCGGGATCAGTTTGACACCAGGTGCGAATTTCCCGTAGAGATTTTTCCTTTGTGGTGGAGGGTTCGCTGTAGTTTTTGGTTATGAAGTCTCGTGTATAAAAAGGAGATACCCTGGCTTTTATATTTATAATATTATCTGTTTACACACCTTGTGATCGAGGAATCCCCTGTAATTGTGTATGTGACTCTTCTCCATTTATCCAATACCTAAATAAACCAGCTACTTTTATTATAACAATATACACTATTGCTGTTTGAAGTCATAAAAGTTAAGAGTCGCCTTGTTTTATTAATACAGTCCACTTTAACATCACCAGTTCTCACCAGATATTTCCATTTATATATTTAATTTGTTTCTAAGTGATAATTTGTTGTATGTTAATAGGTTCATTGTCATTTTTATTTTGCTTATATTTTGTTTCACGTGCATTTAGTTCACATACACATTAATGAAGGGTCTCTAGTGTTTGAATGAATATTCGGCTTTTCCGGAAGTCTAAATAATCCCTTGAATTCCCAGTACGCGTATGGTGCGTACATTTTCTTTCTTTTAAACTCTTGCACGAATGGCGCGTACAATAATCATTTAAAATACCATAAAGAATATTTTGATGCAGTGTTAATAGTCTACGACGTGATGCAATGATTGATGCTTAGATATCGACTTGTTGTCGTTACTAAATTAATGTGAAGTATACACATTTATTATTTTATGTTTTTGACACACATGGCAGCGAGAGCCGTATAAGCTGTTTAGTACCAGCTTAAAAATTACTTTTTTTTATTATTTGAAACATTTTATTTTTATTATTACTGAATTTTTCGACTGTAAACTGTAATTGTAAAATCTCTCATTTTAATCATAAATCATCATAAACTATTGTAATATAAATTTAATAAAGAACTCCGCGTAATTGTACTTAAACTTTAAAAAATAAAATCAATGGCCAGTTTCTTCATCATCCTGAGCGTATGTGGCTCTCGCGCTTTTCGTCATCCTCCACTTGCTCGTATCCGGTGACGAGACTGACGGAGGAGCGTGGGGGACTTCCCAAGATTCCGCTTCCTCTTGCGCATGCGAGGAGGTGACAACCATGTGGATTTGGGAGGTCTCTGGGCTGTTTGTAAGCACTGTATGAATGTGCGAGTGAATGAAAATTGTAAATATGGTATGAATGAGAACATTTATCACAAGTACTTATTGCCTAATAAGGCAGAGCGTAAGTTTAGTAAAAAAAAATATATATTTTTTCAAAACAAATTCTGACAATGCATTATTTCGTTACTCCCGGCTTAAATCCTTTAAATATATGTTTGGTATCATTCTTTTCTAAAGTTCCCCAAATTTAGTGTAGCGCAGTGAAAAGTTCCAATTTTCATTGCGTCTTAAAATTATAAACTAAAAAAGCACAGAAGAGTTGTTACTTGTTTTATTTATTTCTCTCCTCTCAGAGGCTCTACCTCAAAAGTTTTTAGCAGTACACCCCACAAGAATCATAAGAAGAAATAATGTCAATTTCATTCGGCTCACAAGTAAGCTAATGTATACATAAAATTTGAAACAGACTGTTAAGCAATAAACGACTTGTTAACAACATCACAGCTCATTACCTGAGTCACAGATAGTAATTCTTGAATCGTGACTAAAGTTCTCAGAACTGTTTAATATTTTTAAATCACCGACAAATTAGTCATAATTCATAATTTCAATGCGTTCTTAAAATAGCTTTTTTTATTTTTTTCCCATAGCTCTCAAACTTATGAAAATAGGATGTGGGAAATATAAAAGGAAAATTTTTTTGGATTGATGGGTGCCTATCACTAAGGGTAGTCCTATTTGAAGGATGTATGAGAAAAATATGGGGTGTGGGATGCTTAAAGGAGGCTGGTGGGTTCGGGAAGGTAGTGAGAGTCTAACTATGGTGGAGCCTAGGGGACTAGGCATTGGTTTGTAGTCGGCCAGGTCATACCTGCACTAAGTCGGCCTATCGGCCGGGAGATCGACCTACCCTTAGTAGGTAGAAGGGGTCATGTGGCTTCGGTTGAGTCGGCCGGGAGATCGATCTCAACTCTCGGCTGGGTGTGGATCGTTCAGTCCCCGTCAGGGCTAAATCTTTTAAGTGGTAACATATATATACTCGTAAAGTAAAATGTTAATTATTGAAAAAACAACTTACACTTCTTCATGATCACAAACATTCGGCCCAGGTAAAATTTTATCTTGACCCCATACAACACAGATTAAAATTGACAGTATGACGAAACATAACGTCATAATATTAAGGATGTAGGTGAGTAAATATCTGAAAAATCGCCATAAACTTAATTTAAAAAAATATCAAACAAGTAATATTCTAAGGAATTATCATTACAAGCAAACCCCCTTTATCAAATTTTACGTGGAAAATTGTAGCTTTTCTTTATAACCCTATATAGTTAAAACCATTTGAAAAATAACGAGATGACAGGTAGTAGGTAGACATCTACTTTAAGTTCTATTGACTGTCAGTTCCACACTAAATTTGGCATGATTACTGCCCGTGTTCATCAGTCATCAAGATTGATGTCTTGTTAGACAGATGGTTTAGTTTAGATCGATAGTAGATACGAATTTGATACAATAGATACATGATAATGTGAATATGATACAAGAATGTTTTACCTTTTAGATTACATTGCTGATTTATTTTCATATGATATAGAACAGTATATTTAACCAAAAATAATCATAAACGCTTTTAATATATAATTAGCA
Organism: Acanthosoma haemorrhoidale; assembly: GCA_930367205.1. Taxonomy (NCBI): domain Eukaryota; kingdom Metazoa; phylum Arthropoda; class Insecta; order Hemiptera; family Acanthosomatidae; genus Acanthosoma; species Acanthosoma haemorrhoidale. The sequence continues at coordinate 43,463,350 of OV884015.1, read as the reverse complement.
ATAATAAGAAATACAATATTCCATTTCTACGTGCAGATAAGAATAAATTAAGGTCAGTTATACTTTCCATGCTAACGCAGATGAAGGCCAAAATGTGGTCATACCTTAAGATATGGTTAATCAGTGTCGCGTAATCCGTGTATGATAATTCCTGAAAAAATAAAATGAATGAGTTTTGGTTCCTTAGAATAGAAAATAAAAACATGTTCTTTTTGTTCCTTTGTTGCCTTGTAATTCGACATAACACGAGGTCATAATTTTCGTTGGCACTCTTTATTCTCAAGATCCATGGTCTTATCAGATTACTATTTTTTTGATTGTCAATGACATGTTATGTTACAAAAGCTACTCCTGATTTGATAGCCTGATTTGTCCGAGATCGGTTCCATAAGTAGTGAGTGACTCATTAATTGTTTCATTTGATATTCAACAGTTTTTCTTGTAATTTCATTAATCTTCATTGTTATTATGCAATTGTATATAAATGATATCTTTGATAGATAGAATAGATAGTTGGAAAGTAATTTTTATTCCGGACAAAGTCACCAATGAACAACAATAAAATAAAGTCTTAGATGGGCCGATATAGAAAAACGAAATGAAGGAGTCAGTAAAAATTCAATACAGGATACAATGAAATGAAAACATAAATGCAAAGAATAAAACTAATAATGATAATAATAATGAAAATAAAATATAATGAGTATATAGCTTGGAATATCATGATTAGTTTTTGAAATGATGAATAAGAACGGGAAGTACGGGAAAAAAATAATTATAAAAGATTACGGTCCAATTTCACTAACTTTTTACGATTCTTTAAGTCTTCACAAAGTTGATAAACTTTATTTTTTATTAATCTTTATTTAACGATCAGTAACAATGACTATTAGTGACGTCACTATTTACTTAATTTGTTCCTATGATATCTAATATAGATAAATCATTCATTCAGGAATTCATTGTGTTTTTCTCTTGCTTTATTCCTTCAAATCCCCATGACAGACCGGTTCTTTGTCAAGCAATTTGGCGTTTACAGCACTCAACACTAAGCGATGAACGGTTGTTAATGGTGCATCCTTGCACTCCTCAAAGGCTGGTCTGTAGAAGTTGAGAGGAGGGTACATATGGATCATTTAGTAATTCCTATGGTTTATATGAATATGGTACGGGTAATCATTTTTGATTGATTTGGTGCCATTACATTCAGGGTTACCTAAGTTATGTTTTCGATCTTCATGGCTATCAAATAATTGTTTCTTTTTAGGCGTCTCATTCAATTGTTTCGACACTGCATTATTTTCTTCTGTCAGTATGTTGGTTTTGGTACGGCTATTCAATTGTATAGTTTGCGAGTAAGAGCAGTTTTCTCAATAACAGTTTAAAAGCAAATAGTTTTGCTTACAAAGTAATACCCTTGATGAGTTTCAATCTGGCTCATGTACTATACATTCTACACACAAGCCTCTACTAATACCAATTCATGATATTAGTATAATGGACGAGAACAAAGTAGCCATACCTATTCTTTATGACTTCAGCCAAGCATTCAACACGGTAGATCATAACTTCTTCGTAACTAAACTCCATATGTACCGACAAAATTCCACTCTCTTCTCCTCTCTGATAGCTCCTTAAAATGGCTTAAGTCTTTTCTACCTATCCGTGCCTAATTCATATCAATTCTTAGGATCTCACAATCTTGAGGTAGCAACTATCAATTTCGTAGTTATCCTGAAGACTGTTCCTCAAGTTTCACCTTTATCACTGCAACTGCCCTCCCCCTTCTTTCAGATCTTCGAAACCATCACAGCAATGCCATTGACTTCCAAACTCACTATTCCTCTACTATTCAAACTTTGATACAAACCATAAACATATCATTAAATATATATATATTATATATAAAATATATTGTAACATTCATGATATTTGAGAATATCATGACCAGGAACCCTCCCATCTGGTAAGCATCTTCCTTTATGCTCTTAGGAGTGGGGATGAGATAAACAGGCAGTCTTAGCCTAACCGTCTAGAAGAGCGAATGAGAGCAAGCTCCCGAATTGGCGTATACGATGGGATACTTGTAAAATTGTAGAAAAAGCTAAAACGTACTTAGTAGTCAATACACGTACTAGATCCACTATATAGATGTATTAGCACTTGATTGCTTAACAGAACTCCTAATACATAGTTAAATGGCTAACTCCATGTCATCACCCCAAACACTTCTTTTATTGGTAGCTTCATTTAATAACTTTTCCTTACGCAACAATTTATACACCCATTTTCCATATTTAAACCCAATGATATGTTAATTTATACCAAACCCGCTCTCAACAATCCTTAATTTTCACAATAGAACTTCAATGATGCACAGTGGACATGGGAGGTTTCTGGGCTATTTGTAAATATTGTATGAATGAAGGAGTGAATGAAAATTGTAAATATGGTATGAATGAGAAAATTTATCACAATTACTTAGTGCCTAATAAACCAGATTGTAATTTAAGCGCAATACAGAAGTTTCAATATAAAAAAAAAAATTATGCACAATTCTTTCGTTATAATTCCAGTTTTTTTTTATTTCTCCCACCTTTACTCATCACGTTTCTTTATTGAACATTTTTAAAACCAGAATCTTTAATTATTTGCAATTACAGAAACTAATTAATATCGGTGGTTACAATATTACAAACGACGTGAATAGATTTGCTTTAATTTTTATTTTAACTGTCTTCAGTTATTTTTATTTCTTAAATAATAGGAAGTGCTATCTAACAATATTAGGTTGATTTTTATCTCAATTAATACACTTAAGAATTTTTTTTTTTTTTTAGATTACGATTATGTATATGTATATAACTACATAGATTATATTAATTTTATAGAAAATATGTAAACATATATATTTTTCCAATTCTTTATTTATATCTATCCATAAGCTTCTTTCTTCATTTATTTTTTTTGTATTTTATTTACATTGATCATAACTGGAGATTGATTTTCATTGAGATTGCAGTCATTAAAATGTCACATAGTAATATTTAATTCTGAATGCGTAATAATATTTCTGTATCTATTCTACCAGTAAAATATGACAGTACTTGGACTGTCTGAAAGCAGTATGTTTTTATGCATAAAACTGACTATAATTCATCCTTGGAGACCTTGGAAAAACTACTATAAAAATTGCTTCGTCGTGCTCGGAGCAAAATAATGAATTGCAGCGAGGATCATCGCTGGTAAAAATGATAGAGCTCTTGACTGAGATTCTTTAATGGGAACTACAGAAAAAATATTAAACAAGAAAACATTCGGCTCTCCTTCTCTAAGCTATGAACTTAATTTATTTCAAATTATAAGCTATCTTTTTCCAAAAGGCTAAGTATAAACAACACAAATTCAGGGTTCACCCAGAAAAAAAGTATACTGGTAGAATTGATTAGGTTTTTTTTTTTTGAGGTAGCCTCGCGATCTCCCCCAAAGCACTTTGTACACAATGGATTTTGTGTGCAGTGATCTCTTTATGACTAAGTGAATAGTTAAATGGTTTAGGCTAATGAGCCTTTTTATCCAAAAAAAAGTAACTATCTTAAGCTCTAGAGTTAAAATCTGAAGTGCTAAGCACTGCTTCCAAATACTGTATTGATTACATGTACAGATATGACTGTATGTAATCGCATGTAAACATTTCAATAATAATATATATTATAATAATATAATATAAACATATCAATAATAATAAATGCACGTACTTATAATATCTAATAAAACTATTTTATTATTCATAAGCAATTTTTTCAGTAAATGGGTTATTCATGACGATACCCTTGGTTGATTTTGTAACTTTATAAAGGCTTCTTATAACTGAGGTAAAAAATGTTATTTTTTGTTTATTTAGTTATTGCCCATAATCGTAAAAAAGTGCTTTTCAAGGCTCTTGGCAAGATTTTTATATGACTGGATTTTTTAGAAAAACATATAATCTTCTTGAAATTCAACGACTTGTAAATAGATTTATATCCAAGCCATAATAAGGTTTCTATACGACGTCTAACTATTAGACTTACCTTCAGGCAGTTGCTGACAGACACTTTCTAGGTAAGGTACTACAGCGCACTGAGGAAGTTCGTGCTAATGCGATCTAGTGGCAAGTCCTATTACTCTATAATAGTAGGATAGCCAGCTGTAACGTTTTCTCTTATACCTATTTTAGTTGTTTTTTTTTCATTACGGATTAACGTGAAGGTAAAACAAAAAACAAATACCGCGTTAAACGGACAGAGGCCATCTCACCTAGTGAATCGATCTGTCTCGCCAAAATTTTTATATACGTTTTCTGCCGTTTTTATTACAGGAAGTGAGACTGTATGCTGCACAGCTTAAATCGTAAGCTAGAGGTCCTTGGCGACCAAAACTCCTTCTTCGTACTAATTTGTATGCATTTACTTTGACAATGTTCAATCGTGTTACGTATTTGCTACTCACACAAAAATAAAATATTCCCTCTATGTTTAGAAGTGATTTCTTTGTACTAAAATAATGATGATTAATAATTAACCTTCTTGGCAACATTTGCAGATGACACGCACAGTCCTGTCAACCCATTCAGACCCTGATACAGCGTCCCAAAACCTTCAAAAACACCTTGATGAGATCCAGTATTGGTGCAACCAATGGCGAATCAAAGTCAATGAAGCAAAGTGTTCCCACATAACCTTTACCCTCTGCCGCAAGTCCTGTCCGCTAGTCTTTTTAAATTCGATTCCTTTCCCTGTGTCTGAGACATTACGGTATTTAGGCTTCCATCTCGACAAAAGACCCACACATGAAGCTAAAAAGACAAGAACTAAACAGACGCTTTGGACAATTGTACAGACTACTTCGAAATGCCCTCCCATCTCTCGATAGAAAATAAACTATTTATTTACAAAGTTATACTTAAGCCAATCTGGACATACGGAATAGAGCTGTGGGGGACAGCAAAAAAGTCGAATATCAAGCGCAACCAATCCTTTCAATCAAAAGTCTTGAGAACAATAGTAAATGCCCCTTATTACGTCAGCAACAAACCCTTCACAATGATCTGAATATACCCTAAATTCTTGAACTCATCCCTTCCAAGTTCATAAAATTCCATAGTAACCTGTCAAACCACCCTAATTCCCTAGCACAGTCATTGCACTGCACCACTCAACCCTATAATCCTCTTCGGAGACTAAAACGGCAGTGGCCTCGTGAACTGCTATAAATAAGTGACGGTGGGAGTCCTGGCAATGGCCAGTCTCTCTAATCATGCCCTGAGCGTCTGTAGCTCTCGCGCTCTTTTTCAGCCTCCGCTGGCTCTTATCCAGCGACGCGGCTGACGTAGGAGCATGGGGGACTTCCCAAGACTCCGCTTCCTCCTTCGCACGGGAGGGAGGTGACAACCATGTGGACTTGGGGGGCCTCTGGGCTGTTTGTATATATAGTATGAATGAGCGAGAGAATGAAAATTGTAAATTGGTATGAATGAGATCATTTATCACAATTACTTACAGCCCAATCAGGCAAATTGTAATTTTATCACTATAAAGTTGTTGTTGAAAAATTAACATCCAAAGAAAAAAATATACTCGCAGGTTCGGGAATTCATATTCATATTGGAAAGATCGTCCACTCGTGCAGGGTAGCTACTATCAACTGAGCCACCGATACGGGGGACGCCAAAGGTTCGCTTCTGCCAATATATTTCTGCTTTGGCTAAATTAGTAATTATTCATGCTTATTGGTGATAGAGGGATCTATACTACAACAAAGATTGCCAATATGAAAAACGATATATTAAGCTATATCTTATCTTTCATATTAAGCCTTAACATTGACAACTAACTCTTGGGTTTTCCCTCCCTAAACCCTTATGTTTAAATATTTAAAAAAATTCAATTTATACAATACAAATTGAGCTGCAGATGGCAAGCTGTACTACATGATATGCATTTTAAGCAGTTTCTGAAACAAACATTAGAGGAGGAAATCGTGTTTTTGTTTTATATTGCGGCGAATCAAAGAATTTGATATGTCTACGTCGAATGAACTCATCCACCGTAGGCACCTCAAAATCTTCATGGAACTCACTGTTCCTCGGAAAATTAGTTCGGGGATCACTGAGAGATTTTAACCAAAGGCAAATAATATTGAGAAGATTGTCCATTCTTTAATTATTAATAATTAATAGTAATAGTAGGGTCTATACCAAGCGAAAATTGCTAATATAAAATGACGATTTTTTATCAGTTTTTTAAATTGAAATTAATGAAATAGGACCTCGTTATTTACTTTATAGGTTCCTGGCAGATATTTTGGGTTTGGTTCATCGCTATCAGTGAATCAGATGGGGAGGAAGAGTTAAGTAAATAATATAAAAGTCATTTATAGTGGTTTAATTATATAAACATAATTAACGAATTTATAGTCTATAGTAATTGTATTTACCTAATCTGTTAGCTGGACCATACATATATGTAACACAATAATGCAACAAAGACTGTAACATATTGTAAACAAAACCTTTAGATTTTGAAAACAAAAACTTATGTTTCTAACTTTATTCCTTTATATATCATACAAGTGTAAAGTTAGTACCAAGCATTAAATTGGTAACATTGTTCTGAGATATTTACTCCACCCCAAAAATCAGCCCTTCAGAGTGATTGTACTAGTAATTGACTTGGCTGCTTCTCGGTCTCGGGGGTACCTAAATAAAACAACAAAACTATGTAAATTTGTAAATAACACCTCTAACAACATTTTTTTTTTTTTTTTTGATGAAATTACAATCTGCCTACTTAATAGGCAATAAATAATTGAGATAAGTGTTTTCATTCATACCATATTTACAATTCATCATTCGTTCGCACATTCATACAATATTTACAATCAGTCCAGGGGCCCCCCAAGTCCACACGGTTGTTGCCTCCCTCGCAAGCGAAAGAGGAAGCGGAGTCTCGGGAAGTCCTCCACGCTCCCCACCAGCCACGTCACCGGATACGAGCCAGCGGAGGCTGACGAAGAGCGCGAGAGCCACATACGCTCAGGACATGATTGGAGAAACTGGCCATTGCCAGGACTCCCACTGGGCGCATTTATAGTAGGTCACGAGGCCACTGCCGTTTCAGTCTCCGGGGAGGGTTATAGGGATGAGTGGAGCATCTAAGAACATTAAAGGCTCAAACGAATGTGTTTCTTACTTACTATCCAATTTGATCTAGGTAAAGGATTAAGATAAGATGCAATGTTTCCCCAGTATGTGAAAAGGATGTAGTTTCTTATAGGAGTTATTGATGAATAATATACACCAATGATACAAATTCTATGCATTCTATCGGAAGTAAATAAAATGCAATTTTATCTTTCCACAAGTTTGTATTTATAATTTGGTGGTAGCACCACTAATATTAGAAACATTCTGAGCACTTGATAATGACGTTATAGGCGGCTGAAAGCCCTTGTAAAATAGAAGTACATACTTGTGAGAAAATTGGACTTTGCTTAATTCAAACCCACAACCATCAATTAAACCATAACAAAATTTTATGGGAAATCATCAGACATCCAAACCCCTAAGCAAATTAAATTTCTTGCATCACCCATGTGGAAGTGTCGAAGAGATCTTTATAAACATTGCATATCTTTATAAACATTGCAACGAGTTCTGACACTGGTCAGTATTCTCCCCTCGAGGCCAGAGTCTCAGCTAAAAACACAGTGATGTGGTTTGAAGGAGTATATGGGCAATCTACCCGATGTCAGCTAGCCCCATCATCTCCATGTATTGTACAGGTGTCAATTCAGCAAGCGAATTTTGTCGGCTATTTATATATTGTATATTACATGAATTATTAAACATACATTCGAGTACAATTGCTAGGGTTAGAAAAGTTATCTTTAATTTTTTCCTTTTTCAAAGCTTTCCTTAGGCGTTAAAATCCATGTTGATGTGATTGCTCACTTAGTTTCTAATATCTAAAGATTGTACGATTAACTTTTGAGTCCATGAAAAGGGTAAAGGAGTTGCGCTGAGCAGCAAATGATACTTACTTTATTTACTTACTAATTAAAAAATATTTTTTCCATCATAATCAGTAGAATTAAAGATCTCTGCGTCCTAATAAATAACACGTTATATGTGGTAGGGGCATAAGTGAGATATAACCTCAAATTGTCTTCACGTTTAGTTGATACTATGATCGTTTTAATTGCTATAACAAAACCAATACTTTTGTGAGGTATTATTCTTTATTTTAGGACAATTGACTGTTCACAATTAACTGCTCACTGATGTCTTGCTAAAATATTAATTTCTACTTCCAGAAAACGTACTATTAATAAGTAATTATAGTCTATAATGCATTATAATTTGGGCATTTTAAATGATCATTGATATGAACTGAAACTTACCCCATCTCCACTGGCAGATAAGCCGGACTATTTTGTGGAATACAAATGCTATGACTATGTTTAAAACGCAGAACAAAAAAACTTTGAGGTTTGTACTTTTATCGAGAAATTGATACGTGTACCGCCCATACCTCACACGTGTATCGAGCAATCTGAAACAACGAAAAAAAACGTTTTGTTTCTTCAAATAGCTTTTAATTTCTAGAAATATTGTGTATTATAAAATAAAACTATTTGGTCTAGTTGGTAAACGACATAAACAATAATGTAAGAAAGGTAAAATATAAAAAAAATATAATAGTGATGTAAATATGACAATATATGAAAGAAAAAAATAAGCATAACACACTTATTTTTCTATTAATAATCCTACGTGAAAATCGCAATGAATGGGATTTATAAGGTGACAAATAATAATAGTAAAAAAAATCATATTTTCGGTCTTTTTAGCATGTACACTTCTGACATGGTTGGGAACAACTACAAGAAAGCTACAGTGATTGCCTTTGCTGACGACATTGCGGTTTACAGCAGTAGCACGAGTGCACAAAGAGCTCTTACGTAGACCGAGTAGGATTACAACGTAATCAGTGACAGACTGAGTAAGTTAAAAATCGGTGCGAACGCCGAGAAGACTGACTGCGTAAACTTCTTCCAAAAGAGGCAAAAAAAGCCTTTCCAAAATCCTATACTATAGGGGAGTAATAGAATTCATCGACTTTCTCAATGTACTATCTGGGTATAAAAATGAATAGGCATCTCCATTTCTCTACCCATTTTAGTAACAAGTAGAAAAAGTACGACACAGGTCTTACCGGCTTTCGCACTTGGTAACTTGTCGCTTCGTCTCAAACTGATGATACATATTCACAGTACGTGTGCTCTCGGTGAATAAGTTCATCAAGTCTCCGGAAACACATCATGATTTTTGACTCGTTACAGCACCTTACAAACCCAGTGTTTAACACTATGACCCCACCACTGTTCCCGTATCGATGGCAATAGACTGTCGGGGAAAAATAGGTTAAGATTTTGTCTGTTAGATGTAAGTTAGTTTTATGTTATATAATTGAGGTGAGCCCCATCACTTTTTAAACATGAATAGACAATGAATGCATAATGTACATTATATCTTTGTAACAATCGCAAATCACAGTGTAAAATTGTATAAAATGTAGCCAAGCTACAGGACATGTAATATTGACCTATTTTAAATAGAATCATTATTGAAATATATATATATATTTCAATATAATATATATGTTTTTAATAACAAGGGGATATGAAGGAAAAAAATATATAAATTGTACCGAGCATTTTCCAAGAAGCATATTACATGTAATCTCAATGGGTGCCCAAAAATGAACACATATGTTACTATATTTTTTATGACGTTTCTGCTAATGTGCTGTGTACTGACCCTAACTACATAAGTGTTAAATCACCCTATACTCTGGTGCATATATAATTACATACAGGACAATGTAAGCTCCAGAATAAACCAGTATGTAGATTGTAGCCACAATCCAAGAAGGGGATTGGTGCTCGGTGAGGAGTAAGTCAAGGATAGGCAGTGCACAGTTGAAGGTGTGCAAAGCATGGTTCAACCACCATGGGATCACTTCATCCATCCAACTAGGGAATACCGCTTCTCTGTCTATGTTGTATATCAGCCAAAAACATGATGAAATTGCCTGAAACAACATGTAAGGGTGATTAGTGTTAAAATCAGAGAAACGAACAATTTGGCTGACTGGAAATAAAATAAAATAATTTTATAATAAGATAACATAAATTTATTAATGTGTTCTAGATTTTTGATTTTTCAAAATTTACCACATGTTATTTTAATTTTGTTTAATAATAATTCCAAACACGCGATCTCTCCTTTGGCCAATGAGAGTGAGCCTGGTGGCGTTGAAGAGAGAAAGGTTAGTTCACCTCTGTCCTCGGGTAGAGGACTTACTCCAGTTCAAATTGAGCGGTTATTTTGAAATTATTGAGGAATAAAGACCGTTTCAAGAAAAAACAACCACTTTGAAGAATCATTGGGCATACCGACGACCAAAGAAAAAAGTAGGAAACGAGGCATGTTGGAATATATAAATTATTTCAACTAATATAATACTATTCAAAAACTAATTTGAAATAAAATATTGACACAGTTCTTGGAGTTTTGAAGAAGCTAGCTTATGATAATTTCCGTATTCCGTCTTCAACGTCCGGCAGATAATGAAGGTCCAACCTCTTCAGGCATCTTTAAGCTCCTTGGGTTCTGCCCCCGTGATGGCACCAGTGGCGTAACTACAGGGTGGCAGGGCTGGCAAAATGCCACGGGCCCCCGACCCAAGAGGGCCCCGGCCCAAGTGGCCGCGAGCTCAGAAATATTGTTTTAATATTGTACCTATTTATAAAAATATTAAAATATATATACCATAATACAAATTATTGGTTGTGGGTAACTAAACTACTCGTAAGTATAATAAACCTTAATGATAGGGCCCCCATTAAAGGAATTTGCCTAGGGCCCCAGATGATATAGTTACGCCACTGGATGGCGCCACAATTTTCAAGGTATACCGCCTTACAATACATACCCAAGACGGCGACCTCACAAGATGGGCATACGACCATTATAAAGTAGGCTGTGAAGAGAGTGGGAGCGTCAACTTGACTGGGTGAAATGAATATTTATTTTGAGCAAATGGGATTACCACTGAGTTTCGCGTAATCCTATTACTTAATACAAATTGAAGTTTAAAAGCAATTTACCTTTAAAGCGAAATTTCACAATCACAGACAGAGTAAAAAATAAGCCTCAGAGGTGCGATGAAGAAAACAAAAAAAAAATGAAATAAAACTAATGAATAGAGAAAATTAAAGAGATGAATTAACGATGTGGGTTGTGTGACAGCTGAATGCTAGGAAAATCAGTCTAGGACCATACGGTATAGATTTGTTTCCACTTCCCTTAATATTTGTATCTTTATTCTCATGCATTGTTTAATGACATTTATAAATATGCTCCATAAAATGTGGATCTTGTCGATAAACTTACCAGCCCAAAGGGTAGTACAATAGTTGTAAAGATGGTGTCTGCAAATCTTCGAATTCGTTGGCTAATTTTGAGCATATCCGGTGCAAGGCTGAGGAAATGGGATATAACGATGCACGTGTAGTAAAATAACTGAACAGCCTGAAAATATGAATTGAATAAGTGCCAAATCATAGAACAATACGAGAATATTAATTATTTTGAGAAAAAAAAAGACTTACGAATCCCCAGTAGGTATAATATCTATAACTATTCTCATTGACAAATTTCACTTCAGGATTCACTGATTTAACTAAATCGTCTTGTTTACGATAAAAAACAGCGAAGACAAACAGGTAGAATCCTAAAAAGGTTGTGTGAACAAATATTTCAGACAGTGGCATCTTTCACCTAGAAAAACAGATGACATTTACATGCTATGTAAGTAATTATATGCCAGTTCAAATCAATACATCACGATTATGCAAAACCCTTGTTATGTCTGGTCTGACATAACCACACACATCTACATACAACCAACCCTGTTGTTCCCATTGGTGTGTATATATTCACGTATTAATAAATAATATAATTACGTTAGTGTGTAACTAAACTTTTGGTTTCTACTAATAATTTTACTAATATTCTTCAATATTTTTGTATATTTCCCAATTACTTTGCTACCATTGCTTCATTGGTAGACACATCTCACTTAACAAAAGAAATCTGTAGTAGTAGGATCTGCCTTACTTTTGTAAACGTTTAAATCAAGTAAAACATCACATGGGCACTGTTAAAAATGAAACACATATATAAATATATTTACATGTAGTGGATGGATATATTTGATGATACGGTGATGAACTAAATCAAAAGTTATAAGTTATTATGGAACAACAGTTAGCAGCCTCCACAAAAAATAATCGTTATTAATAATCTTTGAATATTTTTTGTGAAGAGTGGTAACTTTTATTCTACTTAAAACCTATAAAAGCCCTCTACTCCAATTTACCTGAAATCAAAACAGCTTTAGGCGTTCTACAGACCTCAAAAGATCCTCTTTCATAACTGGTCAATTATTACAAAAATCCAAGATACATTTAAAATAATAACTTGATGTATCGAGAAATCCTCATCATTTTTACTTACAAAGTGATATATATATAATATATATACAACAAAGTCATCCCCATAACCTATAGTTTAGAAAACGGATTGATAAGTAAAGGCCAACCAAGCGCAACCACGGCGACAACCCTGTACCAGCCTTACCTCTGCATAGGGTGTTGAACCTTCAGTTTTTTTATTATTTTATTAATATTTATTTAGTATTATAACAGTTATTTATTTTTCAAATAATTCCACAGAATCAAAATAGCTAGTAAAAGTGATAAACACTTGTCTTTATTACAATAACTGCCCCTGCTTAAGTATTAAGTTGCTTCATCCATAGCATACTTATTGTTTCTCTTGGCCAAATTGAATAAGTTTAGAATCAGAGAAAATATTGGCACGGGACTCTCATCCAAAGCTTAAAAAATAACAGTTGCACTTATTACTCAACGGCTACCGTAACTTCAAAAAAAAACTGCACATATACAAACACTTGTTAAAAACAATTACGGAATAGAACTGTGGGGGACAGCTAAACCTTCAAACATTACTTGAATCTAACCATTCCAGTCTAAAGTCCTCAGAACTGTAGTCAACGCTCTCTTCTTCATTACAAAATGCACGATGTTTTATATGTGCTAATTTTCCTTGACTCGTAAACCCTCAAGATTTTCCTAATTCCCCAAAAAGCTATCATCCCATCCGAATTTTCTTGTCAACTCCACTAATCCATAACACTTTTCCTTACAATCCTAATCCGTTCGTGGCTTGGGGGTTTTTGAGTTCTTAGAGAGATAATCAATAGCTAAGTTAAAGTGAGACAGTGAGAGAAGACCACTGTGAAGAACTTCACACTCAAAGTTTGGATCTTAATTAAAGTCCATAATTACTTAATTGTAATAAGGTTTAAAAGAGCCTTGGATACCATCCCCCAAGTTCGGGGTTCTTCGGTTGCTACTAGTATTTTAATAATATGCTCATGCCCAGAATTAGTGGACAAATATAATATATACATATTACAAATGGGAATTTTGTTTTAAAAATGAATAATACAGTACTTTCCTTTGTAATGCTTTTTGATTGTGACCTTGCCCTAAATTAACTCTGTTGTATGGGAATTTAGCTTTTAAGGTTAATTTTATTACGATCGAAAGGGCATTGAACCAGCCAGTTTATTGGTACGCCATAAACATGTTTTGTTACGTAACCAGTCTAATTTAAAATCACCCAGGTAAAAATAAAACAACTTGCAAAATACGAGTATGGAGAATAAAATGAAACGGATAATATCTGTGCTCGTCTCAAGGGCATTGAAACACCAAAATATTTCCTCGTAATCATTGCCTTCCATGTAAAATCTTGTGCAATTTTATTCAATAACAGTAAACAATTTTTGTAAGTAGACAAGCAATAAAGTAAACATTTTTCTACGACTACAATACGATAAGAAAAACTAATGCTGAATTTTATTTTACTCATATCGAGCTTTCCGGTAACTTCTTCCTTCTTATTGAATGATTCACCTTATTTCAATTTCATCAGCATTCTTCTTTTTTTATTTATTTAGAAGTTTTTTTTGGCTAAAGAGGTGGAAATTAAAACGTTATAGGAAAAACAGTCATTATTCTGGTTAAAACTACAGCACTGCTCGGAAAGTATCGTTGTATGTATCTAGAGTATCGAGAAGGCGTGAGAGTCAAGATCCCCTTCAACAGGTTCCTGCGCCTTCAAGCACTCCTGATGAGCCAGTCAACAGCTTAGGGCCTCAAAACTTTGTTACCGAAGTATGGAAAGATTCACATTTTTTCTATTCCTAATTCGTATTAGTTTATATTTTGATAGATTACTCCGTTTAATTACAAAAAATAAACACTAGAAGCAAAAAAAATAATTAATAGTTGACATGTACGTAAAAGGAAACATCATGAAATGAATCTAGACTAAAACATCACCTTCGTACATTTTTGTTGAATTTTTCAAAATCATAAACTTTATGTTGAACTGCCTCTGTTTACTTTCACAACGGCCTTACTTAATAAAAGACAAGGCATGATTTGAATAAGAATTCGGATGTGATGTTGGGAGAATTGTTGCCGTTCTTCGAGTAACGCTTTTTCTAATCCCTAGTGTTATAAGCGGTTTATCGCAGTGCTTCAATGCCATCAATCTCTATATCCTATTAACTGTCCTGGTTGAATGAGCGCGGACTCCAGCCAGCATTACAATAAAATCCTGCGCTCTAGCTGTCAAGGGAATAACGTATGACATTAGATATAAACAGTGAAAACACAAAAGTTTAGGAACGGAACTGTTATAGTTTTTTTTTTTCATTTTACTCATGAATTCATTTGCAGAAACAGATAAGGATAATATGTACCAATTGGTAGCTATCATATTAATCAGAGCATATTATAGCTCATACTCAAACAATGTACTCAAACTCCATTAAAACTATCCTTAAACAAATCATACCAAGAATAAAAGAAATAAAAACAGCAACAATATATGTATTGAAAACCGTTCACCTTCAAGTAGAGCAACCACCTCTGTCACGTATGGACGGCCACTGCCTTTGATATTATTTCACTTACTCGTAAAGGAGGGGGTATTATAATATTAAAATATAAATTATACAAATATAATACTGTATATAAATTTTAAGGGCATGTCAACCACAAGCGTTATTGGCAACCGCATATGATCATTTTATTGATTTGTTTTGCTAATTACATTACCTTTAATTATTAATTTGTGAACATTTCGGGGTTTTAGTGCAGTATATAACTACCCGCAGGTAGGGTGGGTTTCATTAGCCATTAGTTAACCATGGGTCAGTCTGGTGTGGTAATCCTTAGAAGAGCCAACATGACTTCCTGTCTTCTGTTGGGTCTGTAGGATCTATCCCAGATTCCAACCCGACTCCCTGTTGACAAGAATGTAAACTTTGCTATACTACAATGTCCCGGTAGCCAGTAGAATATTACATTGAATCCCAATTTTGTAAGAAGCTTTCTGGTTTTAAGAATTAAAGAAACTATTTGATCACATAAATTCATTTATTTAATTTCCTGGAGTCCCGAGAAAGAATCGGTAATATTTATATTGCAATTTTCTAATAACCTTGCAAAACTAAGGTCATTGCTTATGGTAAACAACTACATCGTGTAACTGCTAGTGACCTTGGGTAAATAGTACATGTTTATCTTACATCTTAATATATACAGCTGCACCAACCCCTGTAGCCGATTTCGAGACTTTATACTTATAATAACCAGGGTTCGGTAGGAAATAAAGTGGTAAAGTTTAAAGTTTAAAGTTTAAAGCCAAAAAGCACCAGTCGCTATTCAAAAATCTCCATTGCCGACGAGAGAGAGGCTCTAAACACGTCTCTAGGATAGCTTTACTAGCAGAGTTATACGCTACACAACCTTATTACGCTCCTATAAAGCATGAGTAGGCTTGATCTATCTGCACTCTAAGTATTAGACCCACCCTTTAAAAGTGAAAGAGCAGATGTGCATTTAGCTTTGCG
Organism: Acanthosoma haemorrhoidale; assembly: GCA_930367205.1. Lineage (NCBI taxonomy): Eukaryota > Metazoa > Arthropoda > Insecta > Hemiptera > Acanthosomatidae > Acanthosoma > Acanthosoma haemorrhoidale. The sequence continues at coordinate 43,447,229 of OV884015.1, read as the reverse complement.
TATTTTGACGTGCAATGCCCAAAGGAGAGACCGGTACGAATAAACTGTACAAACGTACATATAGAACCAATACCACATCATTAAATGCAAGTAGAGTCGCATAGAAATTTGCAATTGTATTTTTGTAAAATTATGAAAAATGTTGTACAACTTTAAAAAGATGTCTCGCACTTAATAATGGGTTCAAGAAAAAATGTTTCACAGAAATGTACCAAATTTCTTGCAGAGCGAGTTAGTTCCAAAATTAATATTCTCCATACTACTACTGATATCTGCAATATGAATAAAAACCTTCTCAATCAAACGACCATTTTAGCCCACGTGGTTGGACTTCTTACCAAGAACGCTATAGCTGTAACCAATAGCTGTAACCAAGCTGTAACCAGCTCTTGCTACGATATTTACAGTACTACAAACTCAGGTGGTTAATGTGGCCTATCGGTGATAACCAAATCTAGAGAAAAAAGAACAAAAGGTGTTGAAGAAGGCCTATTTTATAAGGTTCATAAATGTTGTTCAACTCTATCGTTGCGAAGATGACAGTCAGTGTTGGATGGAGCTCCATGACCTCCAAAATAAACCCATTGTCTTCGAGTAAAGTCAGTCATAATAACAATTATACTGTAACCAAGCTACTTTTTTAAATAAGTTCATGTTATTTTAAATTTTAGATCATTATTAGTTGTTTAAGGCCCAGTTTATACAGTAAAATGATATTTTTTAGGATCAAACTAAATTTATTTATTAAAAGTAGGTTAATTTTAAGGGAGCGAGTTTTCGGTTTAAATCCTCTTCATTAAGTACTTAAGGCAGGTGCAGGTACCCCCTCCCCAAAAGCTCGCTTGATTTCACATTTCAAAATTACTCCTCAACTAGCGCTTACACAGTATATAACTTAATATGGCAGCATAGAACTATCAAAAACATTTTCTTTAGAAAAGAACCTTGCAGACAGAGAAGTTTTTATTTAAATTCCGCCCATCCACAACCGGCATCATCATTGTTGATTTTTTTTCGTATCACTTTATTATTGTAAGTGATTCTTCTAAACAAAAAAAAAATGTTGAATATATAACAATATTTTCTGCTCCATTGTCTTTTTTAAATCGACTGTTTAATATATGGAATACGGGAATCAAAAAGATGATCGATAATCATGCATTATTATGTGGGTAAAATGAAGACTTTTGAATCCAAAAATCTTTAAAAAAGTTAAATGAAGAAAACAAGTTTTTTGTTTTTTATAATATTGCTGTTATGCCTGTAGACTGGGAAAGGATGCCACTATAATATGCAAAGCCTTAGACTGGTTAGTACACATTTTGTAGTCGAGGAACACTTGAATCATAACGGTTTAAAAAATCTACGAACCCCTAAAAATTTTCATACTGGTTTAATATATTTAGAGGTTTATTCCACATAGTATGGTGTATATGTAGTTTTTTTAAATTGAATCTAGCCCGAAGCGTGAGGCTTTTCTTTTAATCCGTCCTCCGTCTGTATGTGTGGTCTACGATAGTGGTCCTTAAATATGATAATTGAAACTTTCTTAAATTTTTTATTTTTGAACAAATTCTGGAAATATGCTGATTATTTTTTGGTTAAAATACGGTATTGGTAAGAGTGAAAAACATTATAGATGAAACAAAATTAGGTCTGTTTCATTCAGTGACAGTTTTAGATTTGATGTTTTAGCCATGGGGAATGGAAGCTTAAAGATATTTTTAAAAATAAAGTGTTTAGACCCAACGTTACAAAATGATTATTTAATATTGTCTAGAGTCGGTATCATAGGTCCTTTTTATTTTTTGTTTGCTTGGAAAATAAGATTTTAAAGGGAAAGATAACAAGTAAAACGAAGATTTTTGGGTCAAAAATAGAACTTTTCCCAAATATTTATATATAATTTATTTGGAGACTCCGGCTCGAACTCGGACTCGTCTAAATATTATTCCTTCTTTGTACCTCCTTAATATCGTTTATTTTTGGTCTATTTGGGAAAAATTGGATGTTTAGGGTAACTGCTTCTTGATTTCTTTCGTCAGTAAATAATTAAATCCATTGTGATCACTACAAACATGACGGGACTAATTACGTGGACGTGAGAAATGTATGGCTAGGCTATAGGGGTTCGGGATGTACATAACATAAAAAAAACGAACAATGAACTGAATTTTACGTTAACGTTTATTGATAGATGTAAACATAAAATAATTTGTCATATAAATTATATATTACAATAAAAAGAGTATGTACATTGGAAATGGGCTCCACACTAAAGGTGAGAAAAGACAATCTTTCTCTTTCTTCAAATTCTGATGGGTATAGTCTTTGATCAGGAATAAAGCAGGTAAAGGCCACTGCTTGATCCTGCAACAATAACACCAACAATTATGTGAATGACATACCTACCATAACCATTAAACATCCTGTCAATGCTTGAATAGAGGTTGGGAGTTCCCCAATGTATTCCTAACTTTTAAAGTTTTTTAGGGAAGGAAATGCACTAATGACTTCTTCCCTCTCAATTCACCTGAAAGAGATATTCCTATGGTTTCCTAAGGACGGACAATTTAGGGGGTGCTAAGGAATATTGGCTTCGATTAGGAATTTTCACTTTCTTTGGCACCCAACATCAAGATTATCTGTGCCTTTGTATTGCCTACTACAAAGGCCTTACACAATCGCATATTAAGCAAATTGATGGCAACAGCCTAGTTCTTAGTTCTCCTGTTTGGATGGAAGATTCAGGTTTTTTATACAAAGATCCAGACTCTTTGCCTACTAAAAAGTAGTTGTTATATTCATTTGAGTCTTATCAAACTATGTTTAAATTAAACACTTATACACAATAGTTGAAAACTGACTGTTGCAGCAAGAAGCTTTCAGGCGAAACTGGGGTTTTAGGATTGGAGGGGTAAGGGAAGCATCTTATGTTGAATCATCTGTTCTATGAATCAAAGTAATAACCAAAAAGTTAAGCAATGAGTTGAGTCACCATTTCTTCATCTGCATCCTTAGGCAGGTCTGTTACTCCGGCCTTTCCTATTTCCTCTACTGTATATCCTCCAATGGAATTTCCTTTCGAAAATTAGCAAGACACCATCTATGAAATTTCTTTTCTTGCTAGTTGTGTGAATTTTTATTTATCTTCAGCATTCATCATTCTCCTTGATTCCTCGAGTAGATCAGGTCTGATAACTGTATACAAGTACAATAAGATGGAAGATGGCTTGATAACTACTGTTGTAAAATGAACAGTTATACTTAGTTAGCAACTTGTTTCTAAAGAAATGTTACTGTTATGTATGACTTGAGTCAAGTAAACTTAGTACTAAAAGTTAGATAAACTTAGCCACCGGTTTAAAATAATAGGTACCACTTGTGAAACATATGTGTCCTGTTGTTGTTCTTGATCAGAGACCATACACTTTCTGTTATCTTCGTTTATTACTGGGCTCAGTCATCTTGCAATTGACTTGAGAGTGAGAAATATTTCTAAGACTGCTTCAAAGGAGCAGCCCACATCAGCAATACATACAATCAATGGATATTTCAATTAAATACTGTGCCTAACAGCTAGATTCCATCTCTCAATGACCCTGATGGTCATCAGCGCACTGTATTCAAAAGACAAGGCAGGCAGGAACATCATGCCTCACCTTCATACTCCTCCAATTAGCTTTCAACCCCTGACATCATGTCTTTTCACATTTACTATTTGTCGGGAAAGCTTCTTGTGTACGTCGAGGGGCACCAGATGTCGGGAAAGGTTGAACAATTGTCGGAGGTCAACATTTGTCGGATTGTTGTAGTTAATAACATGGACCACGTTCCATGTAGGCGTTAATATCTGACTCCATTTATTGATAGGAATGTGTCCCGACAAGACACTGTGTTCAGGATGAGGTTCAGAGGTTCATAAAGAATAAGACCAGTTTTCAGAGTTCGGGCGAGAGATCGGCAGCGTAATAAGTACAAGTCGTCAGAGGTCTGCTAGAGGCTGTGTGGCAAGTGCCGTCTTAGAGGTGTGGCATAGCGAGAGTAGATTAGCGGAAGGCTGAGTGGGCTTACTCCCAGGGGCCCGGGAGTAAGTCAAGTCGTGCGGCTATGGAGACTAGGAAACAGAGTGTCTTTTCAGGGCGAAATTTACTGATATAAATATGGTAACCCCCCTCCCTCGTGGAAGGCGGAGTCTGTCTGCCAGGGGTATGTTTTACGATACACAGGTGGCCATCTCCTTTTAGTTTTATGACCGTTGGGGTAAAAGGGTGTGTTTTTTATGGCTGCTAGGGTCTCACCCACTTGGGTTATTTGACCGCCTATAGGTGCCCCTATGTCTACCTGGCTAGTCAGGTACCGTTTTATGACGGTGCCCCTCTGAGTTACTTGTCTACGACTTCCGACCTCTCTATGATTTATTACAAGAAGTTTACACAGATTTGCATTTCTATTATAATACATTATGAACCAGAGTGTAGGGTAATTTACATATATAGTTAGCGGTCGCTACACTATTCAATTTAAGTTACTCTTTTATACAAGTTTATACAGTTGCTCTCAATCAATACTATTATATGCAGACTTAAAATCAAGAAAATGGTAATGATTCATGGCTCAAAATTATGCGTGACAACATCATTTGCTAGATTTTGATAGGTTGCTGGCTTAAACAAAGCTTCTGGTTTTCATCCAGAATCAATAAAAGATGTGCCTCATCTCTGTGTGGTTAATTAAAAGTAAAAACTTGGCCGTTGTGTCATGAAAATTGCCTAGAAAATGCCACTTAGAACATGAAACCACTTCTCTATCTAGTGCAGGGTCTCCGGTCTAGAAAGTAGTTATTGCCTAAATCTTGCACTCTAGTAGATCTTTACTAGAATGAAATGGGAGTGCTGAGTTCGAGTCATATCCTGAAAACTTTTTAACTATGAATCTAATCTTCCATAAATTAAAGCGTTAGAAAAGGAATTGAAAAAGAAGAAAAGCATAAACAGAAAAATCCCGAGAAACATGCCTTGCCTAAAGTAAAAAGCATGTTATACATATAATAATAATAAAGGAGAATATTTGTACACATTACAACTAGTTTAAATCAGGAACCCCTTAACATGAAGTAAATATAAAATATTAATTAAAGAAATTAAATAATCAATTCCAGGTGATCAGTTCCTGCCATTAATTTTTATGAAAATTAAGTTTTTCAAGATATCTAAAAAATTCCTCGAGGATTCGGTTAGAAGCAGATTTCAACAATGGTTAAAATTAAATACTGGCATGTGTGCCCTTAGCACTTAAATCACCAGTTGCCAACAAAGTACCATTAACATCTATTGGTGAGTAATAGTTAGTTTACAAACGGCCTTAGCTAAGATTTTCTTAAAACATTACCTTAAAAAAATAAATTCATTATTAATGTATGTTCATCAATGAAGCACTGATATTTTTTTTTATTAATGAGATTGAATTTTGTTTTTGTTCCATTAATAGCTTAGTGTTTCTTTTATGCGGTGCGAAATACAAGAAAAAACTAATTAATTAGCCTTCTGTAACAATCAAACGGTTAGTTAAAACATCACTCTACTACTTGCAAAGAAGTACTTGACCAAACTGATTAACAACAAAAAATGCTAAAAAAAATAATAAAATTAAATTTAAGCAAATCCTAGAGGGAAATTAGATTACCGAGCATTAATTTCAAATTTATTAAATTAAAATGTTACCTAAAACTAACAGAGGAAATTGGTTCTATCAGCTTATTTCAAGTGATTCTGAAAGTTAATATATTTTGTTTTTATACTTGTTTATTTCCAGATGTAAATCCAATAGAACCTTTCAAAATACTAAAACCATTGATTGAATAAATAAATCCCTATCATTCCGTATATATTGAGGAATTGGTAGCCCTTTTCAATATACGTAAAGGGAAATAAACCAAGAATGGAGATAAAACCAATCTTTATATTGTATGATCAAGTGACAACAGAACAGAACTCAACATATTTCTCCTTAAAAAAGTAATATAAATTGTAAATAAGAAAAACTTGTATATTTTTGACATGGGGACTATATTCTGTACAATACTGTGAGACTGTAGTGAATATTTATAAATTTAAAAACTGTAATGAAAGGATAGTGTCAATTTACCTCATCAGCCTCCCCCTACTTGTCCTAATATTGAAATAGCTGTAATGCCGCTTATAGTAAAGAAAAAAAAATAGATCAAGTAAATTTAAGTGATATTTAAATACTTTTTAAAATTAAATTTTGAAAGTTTATTTCATCTTATTCTTTTTTGATATGTTTATCTAGTTTTATTCTACTTCTAAGTGTATGTCTTATTTTACTTTTATAAATCCTCCATTGCATTTGTCCTCTCTTTCATTACACCCTAGCCTTACCAGAACTATAAATTCTTAATGCATATATTTAACTCAAAAGTATGTTACATTGAATTAAACACATTCCACAATCTGTTCTAGTTGAAAAATTAAGTATGATGACACCATTATGCATCACTTAACTTATTAGTGGGATTCCTATAAGGATTGTCCCCTGAATGATTGATAACTTTGGTGTATATTTGCCTCTCCTTGTTACCTTAATTCTATTTAGGAAAGAAATTCTTTTGTTACTGGATTTACACCATGAACTTTACACTTGTAGTTTATTTCAGGTTAAAGCTTTGTATTTATGGTTTCGGTGGATTAAGTAGGTAAGTCTAAAAACATATTTTAAGGTTTGATAATGATAATGAGAAGCATATTTTAATGTTGTTACATTCTATTCCAGTTGTAACATTCCTACAAATTGTGTTTCATAAAAACTAACTCTTTTTGCCACAACAAGGACCAAATGTGTACAAAATTAATTTCCTCAAGGGGTGAATAATAAAATTTTACCAAACCATGTATGTACTCTTATCTTGTTAGGTAGCTAATGTTTGGTAAACTTATCCACTTATTCTCCAGAACCACGGATATTTTAGAAAGGTAAAAGTATGGAAATAAATAGGCAGTACATCATTCACACCAGTAGGAATAATAGCAGTTAGGTTAGGATGTTTGGCCAATGTTCTTCTGTATGATTTGCCATTTATTAACAATATGCTACTTAACACCTTTCAGTCTATCACACAGAGTTCTATTAGGTCTAAGATTTAACAATACTCTTCTTCTTGGCATAATTCGGAGCAGACTAGGGCATTAAACCCTAACAAACACATCACATAACTTTCATATATAAAACCAGTTATGGAACTAACTTTCCAGTAAGTATAAATAAACAAGCTTATAAAACTCTTCCATTTGCTTATAACATTATGTTAAATAATTTTAGTTAAGTAAATGTTCATACTTAATTAACACAATAAATACTATAATAATAGATAACTTTCACAATAATTTCATTGTCAGACTTTTATATAGAGCACACAAGGCATTCTTAAGTCCCTTGACCCTGATACTGGCCCATAAAAATTAAATTTATTTCCATGATCATTGAATCTGAATTTTTAATATAATATTTCTTGATCTGCAGATTGTAGAATTTAGTATTATTCGTGCCTCATCGGAGATTAATATTGCTTTATGATGTTCCTTTTGTTTTAATAGCTCTCCACTTCAGGGAAAGTACATCCATTGTTGCAAAAAAAGATACCAAGACAATGACCATCCAGAAAATGAAAATTGCATATTTATTAATTTAATAATTAATTTCAATTGCATTCCCTTTTACTTCTCAACTCAATTTAAGGCCAGCCTTTAATGAATCAATTAGTAAAACAAATCCAAGTTTAAGTACATTTTTCAGGAAAATCATAGAGTAATCCAGGATATCCTGGAAAAAAAATGTTGTGATCACTTTTGGTCTGCTTTATTTCATGCCATATGAGTTTCAACAAACTCTGTGATTATCTGGTATGTACTGTGGTGAAGGGGAATAATATGTTCTTAAAATAGGAACATTGTGTTGAGCTCCGACAATAAATGCTTCACTAGTCCCAATAAAAACATTCCAGATTTATTTCACAGAGCTGCTACCCCCCACTATTTGCAATTGCTGATTCCTCGTGTGCCTCTTAAATATATGGCATTTAAGGTGGTCAAAGCGAGAGGCTCTATATTGACAATGCGGGCATTGATGAGGTCTCTCCTTGGTGTGTTTAGCGGCAATGTGTGCTTTGAGGGTGTGTGGGAGGGTGGCACTGTATTTGCACTGAGGGCACTGATGAGGCCTGATTTTTGTATGCTTGCTCATAACATGGCAATTCATCGTCCCCATTTCTGTTGCTTGATAGCTGCAATATGGGCAGCGGTGGGGCTTCTCCTTTGTATGTTTGTATTTGATGTGAGTCTTCAAGTTTCCAGATTCAGTGGTCCTATGGTCGCAATATGGGCATTTGTGAGGTTTTTCCTGAGTGTGCTTGTACATGATATGTATCTTGAGGTTGGCGTACTGCGCTGCAGTGTAATCACACTGAGGGCACTGGTGAGGTTTATCTTCACTGTGCTTATTCATTATATGAACCTTGACAGTGCCCGGTAGAGTAGCTGTATATTCACAGTAAGGGCACTTGTGCGGCTTCTCTTGAACGTGTTTGTACAAAATATGGGATTTAAGGGCTGCTCGCAAGTTGGCACGATATTCACAATAAGGACATTGGTGAGGCTTCTCCTGAGTGTGTTTACATTTAATGTGGGTCCTCAGAGTACCCGAAAGTACGGCTCTATATTCACAGTATGGGCACTGATATAGCTTCTCATGTGTGTGTCTTGCCCTTATGTGAGATCTAATGCTACTGCAATGATAAGAGCGGAAGTCACATAGTGGGCATATGTACAGCTTTCTGTTTTCATCATCTAGTATGTATTCTCTTGATCGATATTGACCCCTTTTAGTCGGTTTAGCAATAGAGACCCTATAATTTAACTTAGCCGGTATTCCTTTCTCCAACTGAGGAACGTGAACAGATTTAATGTGCATTTTTAGCTGCATTATATCTCTTCTTGTCTCTGCACAATGGTAGCATTTGTACTGGTGTTCACGTATTTTAACTGCAAAAAAAAAAAAATTTAATATTTAAAATCAAAAACAATGAACACCTTGCAGCCTACATTTTCCTTATCAATTTTAAAATGTTTACTTCTACTATAAAAATACTAGGACTTTCCAGCCATAATTTTACAACAGAGTGTACTGAAATAACACAAAGAATGCTGTTTGTATTGATCCAAGATCAACAAAAGATTTACAAACAAAACTAAATTATAAAATTATGAATTGGATTATAAGGTGTGAATGTTCAGAAATTTCTCATGAGGATAATTTTATAAGACAGAAGCAAAGGGGTTAAGTGAACTTTGAACTGAAATTTGTTTCAGATAACAAGCACAAATGGAGATTACGAAAATTATAGGTTTTAATAATGTTCATCTTTGACTACATCTCTAAACATCATCTGTGAAATAGAAGATGTTTAGGGAATATTCAGGAGGTGAAGAGGATTAAACTGTAGTATTTTTCACTTACACATCATTGTTACCAAGATATTCTTAAACTAAATACCTAGTATCCTTTGTTAAATTCATAGTATCCCTAGTAGAACTGAATACTAGTACTTATAGTAGAATTCTTACTTGTACTGCTAGAATAGTATGTCTGGGAAGGGAAAGAGTAACCATTAATATTCCTAACCATCACACATACCACACTATTGCTGCTGTACAAAGACCCAATAAGTAGTAATGTAAATTCATCAGACACTAAATATGTTAAAGTTCTTCGATGGGCTCTTGCATGCTGGTTGTAGATGGCGAGGAATTACTGATAATGTTGAAAAGACCGGGATACAGAAGGTGGTTTAGTTGCAAGAAGCTTCAAAAGGTCAGTGTACTTAACAGTTATGATGGACACACCTACTTGATGCAGGAGGTTGAACAAAACAGATGAGGGAGAATTGCCCATCAAGGATTTTACAAAGTAAACTGTGATTGTGGCACGAGTTCATTTAGAGTGTTTTTGTAACACAATATATGTGGTGTCTCTTTTTTTATTAGTAGCCACTACATTGCATGGATTCGATACCCTTTTTTAATATTATTTATCTTATCAATAGAGCAAAAATAAGTATTCATTCTGAAAACAGTTAACTTCCTGCTTGTATTTGGTAAATGTTTCAGCAAATTATTCCTTCTAATGAGCTCCAATCTGCCTCCCTATTGATTCAGGAAGATCTGGACCGAATTGGTGTCTGTGCCTTTCTCCATAATCTTCAACTGAACGGAGAGATCCGAATTATCATTGTCTCATGTCCTCTCCTCAAAACTTTAAATGATGTTGCCAACTTGACCATCAATACTCTACCTATCCAATCCTTTACAAAACCAGTCGAACTCTCGTTTCATTGACCAGTATCCTGTCCTGAAAAGATTACTTTTCCCAAATCGCTTACTTATCTATTGCCACCTTCTAACTGCTTAATCTGTCCTGACGTCTCCCATTTTATACACACCAACTTCCAGTTTTCTCTATTGTCCCCTATTTTGACTACAGTAATGTCCTCTATGGATTCTGGACAGTAATGTCCAGAGACCCGCATTTCGCAGCACTACTTCAAGTTGGGATGGTAGTACCTTCTGCCTGACACCAATACTTCCTAGGATCTCTCCTCTTCAGTACTATCAAGATTGAAAAGCCTCTTTACCTTTATAACCCTCTCCAATTCTAATCCCACCCTTCTTACCTGCATTTCCCTTTGTACAAATCTGTTTCCTTTAACCTGTGGCAGGGTTGAGCGGGATAAAGCCCATGTGCTAAGGCCCTCTCAAGGTCACCCACCCCTCTGTGAGAAAAGGATTCCTGGTATGACTTATTGTCACACTGCAATACTTTTCTGCATTATTTGTGTACTTCTTTTGAATTCTGTGGTGTTTTATATCTATATGTATTAGCTATAAATTGAAGCTACTTCAATTAAATTTTTTTATATAATAACCTCATCAAATTTGTCATTAATGAAAAAAATTTATTACATTTTTAATTTATTGTTTAATTTAAAAAAAAAATTTACCTTGGCCTTTTTTGTACCCAGGTTTTTGTTTGATTGAATCCATTTACGATTGAATTATATCTTTTTTTTATAACTTTATTAGATAATATTACAATAGGGACAATAAGTAATTGCAATTTGAGAATACTATCACGCCATATGTAAAATATTACATTCATTCGCCTGTTCATATATTTGAAAAAAAAAATTTTCTGAGCATGAAATGTCTCACATGAAAACATGGATCTAAAGAAAGCCTGAAATAACACACCTTACAAAAACACACAGTTCTTTTCTGCTGATCTCTCTTCTACCTAATGATTTATGGTGTCTACTGCTTTTAACATGGGAAATGTCGATCGGTGAGGCTTGCTTCTTTGTGTTCTGAACTGGTTCAGGCAACTGCACCTTCATCCTTATGTTTGGCTACTAAATCTTCAATTGGTTCCGAATGAAATTTTGTAATTGTGTTTTTTTCTTGGTTCTCTTTATAAAGAATGTGACTATTATAGACTCACAAATCAATCAAATGCAAAAAAAATTTCCAGTGCCACTTCTTAAGTCAGTTTTGTCAACGATGTCCATATTGCTATTTTAATCATTGGCCAGGGATAGTTTCATGATTTTTTGTTCTGTCTGGTAATCTACCGTTTTCGTTTCCTTCATTTCCACTGTGTGTATCATAGACCGCATCGATATTTCTCTCTTGTCCTGCCACTTGAGAGTAGTTTTTTCCCTAAGGCAGGAATAAAAATTATAGTGGGTGATACATCTTCTGACTCCACTCTACAACTAAACCCTGCACTTTCTTCATAAAATGAAAACAAGGTGGGCAGAAGATTATTCCTAGTCCTCTGAAGAGATTCATGCCTCTTCTTTGTTGGGGGAGCTTCAATGTCTTTATAGCTTGATAAAGAATCTCCTAGGCCACTCACTACAACTGCAACGGCTTCTTCAACAATTTCTTCAGTCTCACCTACCTGTTCAGTTTAAATTCCTGAAGGTCCAGGGCAGTCTAAAACTGCTTCCTCATTTGAGCTAGAGATATCTTTAAAATCACTGTTCATAAGCATCTCCCTTAACTCATCAACCGTGAATTGCTTTCCACTCATTATAAACTAAAATACAAAATGTTTAAATGTTTTACAAAAATAAGCTCATCTGTTCTCCATGACAGCCAAACTAAACTATGCTGATCATATGCTCTTTGATGTGCAAGGGACCAGAACAGATACTGACATCGGTCAAAAACATTGACAGGGGTTCATAGCACACTTCCCTCCAAACAGAGATGAAAATGCAGATCTTACTACAGAAGCCATCAAGGGGGTCCAGAGACATAATTCCTGTTTCCTTTTATCATTCATGATACCTACCATAGTAGTTATGACACTTTTATCAATATGACTACCACCGTACCACCCAAACAAGAGTATGGCAGTGGCCCAAGTGTGAACATTGGAGATCATTTTACTGGAAAGGTTGCCCTACATGTCGGTGGTCAAACCTCAGGCCATACAGAGATGCCCTAGAGGCACGCCATGCTTGGTCCACTTAGGGGTGGGTTGCTTCACGCAACCAAACATATGGATAGGGCAATTTAACCTTACACAATCCACTACTACACTCTAGTTTTTTAAATCTATTTAATTTAACAAAAATTATGGATTATTAAAATATAGGTATAAATAAAGTCGACTCTAGATAATTTAAAACCCAAGAAACCACAGAAAAATTTCAAAATATTGAGAGGTTGAGTTATGAGGAAGTTTAACACCATTACCAAGATAAAAAGTACATTGAAGGGGTCCCTTTCAGGAGTGCTAGTCTAATGAGCAGAACACGGTAATATCCACAGGGAGAGGTGTGCAGGCGATCAGCATCAAGATTAGATTTAGTGGGTAAGGAAAAAGAGAAAGGTGAAAAGGTAATTACACAAAAAGGCAACAGTTCTAGTATAGCAGCGAGCGCCAATGCAGCAAGAGCAGTGTACAATTCAAGAGTCTGAGTGTATATCAAAGGGTCTCTTAGCCCGTCTTTTATAGGCAGGTTCTGACTTGCACAAGCCCATTAGGTTCGTCCTTTTAAGCCCGAGTTAGCACTGCCAGAGGTTATCTTTTTATAACTAGCAGTGTCTCTTATTACAATGGCGCACGTTAATTTGTTTATTTGTTATAATTATTTACAAAGGAAGCACTTCGCTTACATGTTAAACATAATTCAGGTTTTTATCAAATCTGAGGAGAGGGTAGCTTCTCCTGGTATTGGCAGTGATGATGTCATCTCAGTCAGGACTTTGTCACTATGAGGTGACATCGGTCAGAAAAGGCTTCACCCCAAAATTCTCTATTGCAACAGAGTTCAAAGATTTCCACCCCATGCCTACTTGTCTTATCACTGATGTATTTTTGCAATATTAACAGACCATGAAAAGGCACCAATAATTCATTAATGTTAATCCCCGGGATTGAACACATCTTCCACTTTATACTAGATTTCAACAAGAGGTTTTCTTTTATACAAATGGTCGTGCTTAATAGTTTGAAAGTTCACATCTGCAAAATGAGCTCAACTTTGTTTTGCAGCATCACTGTTACAAACATTGTTTTGGTAGAAACAGTGAGTACTCAACTATTAATCAATTGACAGTTTATGGTCCACTTCTATGAAGCCAAGAATACCTAGAAAGTTTTTCATTTCTATCCATAAGTTTTAACTACTATTAGAGTCCAATTTATCTTCCACGATTACATTGACAATATACTGATCAGCAAAAATATAGATTTGTAGAACCATTTCATCAATAATTTCCATTGTAAAATATAACGGATTTTCTCAACCCCTGGTTAAAATTTATAGAAATACAAAATTAGAATAAAAATGGATCTTTGTCTCTATGGCCAATACTGCGTCATTGAAAGCTTCATTATAGCTGGAAAAACCAAGAGGCAATTATACACTAATCTTATGGTCAGTTCTTCATTGACTATTGGCGGAGGTTCAAAATTATATTATTTAGAATAGTTAAGAATAGGTGCATCTCATCCTCTTCTTGCTGGATAAGACTTGTTCTAGTCTGAGGAGACAAAACTTCCAGGTAAGAAATTTTTGCAAGGATCACATGTCATTTTTAAAATTACACTTAAGTTGGCAATGTATGTTTATGTATCTTCATTGAGTTCACTATTATCACTATTGGCAGAGTATAAGTAGAGAGAATCCCAATCATCTGAGAAATTGCCACATCCTTTTGTGAACCATTGTCAGATAAGCTGCCTGCAATGAAAAATTAAATTACCCATACATACTTAAAAAATCTATCACTAAAGAAGCAACTTATTTTTCATAAGTAATTTTTTAAATTACTGAACAATATTCAGGTTAAATCTATTCAAGCAGTATTTGTGCTAAATTAGGGGCAAGGTTCACAATGGACTGAAATTGAGGGGAATATTGGAGTCAAAACTGGGAAAGAAGGGGTCCAATATGGACCCCTCCCGACCTATGTTTTGACCGAGGTTTTAACTGCCCCATTTGATAGAAATATGTCTCTCTACTGGTTCAGATGCCTTGAGGCATCCACAAAGATACTCCTATACTTTGTATATAACACTATGTTCATTCAAGTCATTTTAGATTCCAGATGAAAGAGTGTTATTTATTGAAAGAAATGGATATAATTGGACTTGAAATCAACAAATTACTATTAATAATTTAAAATAGGAAAATAATATATATTAGAAAAAAATTGGTCTAAGAAGGGAGGTTAGTTCAAGTCCTAACAGAGAAGCTTTTATAAAAGTATTTAATTTGATAGGTTTCCAGTCAATATTTTATTTTATAAGACTTAAGATTGTTATGAGTGGTAAATATGATATAACTTGAAGCTGTACAGTAGATTTTCTTCTATTTCATAAATTATTGAATAGAATTTAACAATCATGTATGATTTAAATTAATAAACTGGGAGTTCATTGTTAGCAATGAATACATCTATTCAATAATAAAATTCATCTAATCAAATATAAGTTCATTGAGTATGATTTATTTCAGGACCTTATGAATTTTAAAATATTGTACCAATAACCTATGTGAACATATAGATATGCTATACTGTTACTATAAAAATATATTTTAAAAACAGTACTTACCGGAACCAGTGTCCTGGAAATGCTGAAATGTCAAGTCTACTAACTGTTTGGTACATGCAGATACGTTGGAAAACATCTTTGGCAAAAGTAAAAAAAAAATCCACAAATAAACACATCACAATCAATAATTCTCACGCCAAAGAGGCATCAAAGAACAAGGTTCAAGTCTGGGGGGGGAGGGGTGCTCTTGCATTTATAAAAAGGAAAGGTACCGATTATTATATTATTCCCTTACAACACCAGGGCAGACTCCCTCTTTGTTCATTTTAAATTTTTGGTAAAAAAAAAACCTTTATCACTAAAAAGTCAAAATTGCCTAATGTCAGAAATTCTGAAGGCAGTCCGAAGGGCTATTATATTTATACAACCTCTTTAAATTATAATAATTTACCATATCACGCGAACACGACACCTTGCCAATCTGACCTATTTATTATATATGTATTTCCTATGGAAACGGCTATGTTCAGGGCAGAATGTTACACATTATTAAACCTCTCTAGGAAAGATGAGGAACTACCTACGATCTATACTTTTCAGCTCTCTCCAAAACTCTAGAAAACAGATACTCGATGAAGGATTGCTTGATGAGGAGTAAGTAAAAAAACTAAAATAGAGAAGAGAAGAGCCACCAGGGAAGAACTTTTGGATGCTCATGAACATGAGTGAGTAAACAACTTTGGCCGAGCAGAGAGAGAGAGTGAAGCAATGGGTTGGCCAACCACTTCATTAATCAGTCACCAGGTAAAAGGTATGCTTTTCAACATTATTAAACTTGATCTGTCAATTTTTAAGAATTTATCAATCCCCTTCAATATATTAGTATTCAGCCATCAATTGCACAACTGCCCATCCTTCATTATTTATATTTATATTCAGTTTATCTTATAAAATTCTTTCAGAACTGACAGGTAAAATTGACTTAAAAACAAACAAGATTGTAACCAAATTCAGTTCATAAATGCCATTTTTTTTTTTCACAATAAACATGTATCATTGATTATATATGTCATTTTCTCACCTGCAATATTATTTTAGCATTCCTTTTATAACGTTTATTAATAAACAGTCCACTACCTCATACTATCTCATTCACCAGCGCAGCCCATTAACATTTATGGTGGTAATATCTGCACCTACGCCTTACATTAGGTGATAACAACGTAGTATACCCCATAACAAAACAGTCTCTTTTAACATTTCATTACTAGTTCATTTCCAATGTCACAAACCTCTGGAAATCCATTCCCATCAGTATCCGGCACTTCTTCACTCATAATTGTAAAGTCTAGTTTCTTATATCCTCTTAATGAGGGCAATACATAGTATTACTCATAGTACCACTTATTTAGCCTTTATTTTTAATAATTCCCATCGTCAAACTGTAAATACACAAATATAGCATTCTAAGGTAAAGAGTATTGTACTGGTCACATAAAGATATGTTATCTTCGTTTGAGTAAAATAATAAAATATAACATAATATTATGCTTCTCGATTAAACATAATATTCCTTCTAGACACAGAAGACAATGTCATAGAATAAAGTTATATTTCCATTTATTCAAACAGTATTTGTGTTGAGTTAAATGAGAATATTTTTTCAAAAAGACTGGTTTAAAATCTTTTAAAGGATTCAAACACTTTTCTGATTTACATACTATGTTAATTTTCAAAAATTATGGCATTATAAGAGTTCTCCTCTACTACATTATTATTAGCATTCTGATTTTGTTGTGTACAAATAACCTCTACCTCATTAACCAAAATTCCATAATCCTCTCCCTTTTATATATTTCTTTGTTTAAAGACTTATTATTACATTGTTTTGCATTTTATTCTGAGTTATACGTTGTTTGTAAGTTGAAAAAAGTTAAGTTTTCAACACATTATCATTTCAATCACCGGTAATTTTTTCTTGATTTACTCATTAAGCAGCACTTCGAAAAAATGACTGGAGGTAAAGAAGGTGGTTTTATGATTTTTTTTTCTTCCTGATACATTCATTAAAATGAAGAATAATTCAAGACATTTAATTCATTGAAACTATTTTATTAATGTGAATTTTAGAATAATTAGTCAAGAATAATAATATGCCTCGCGACTGTGCAATTTCTCTGTATATTATTATACAGTTTAAAACTTAGATCACTTATTATCAAGGCTCTTTATGAGAAATCAATCTTGGGTCCGTTGTCTGAATTCTTCATTGTTGTTAATGTGTAAAATGAATAAAAATATAAGTTATGGCACAGAACAGCATTTAGAATCATTGAAGATGATAATAAAAAATAAAGTTGTTAAACATTTTACCATTATTTGGATGTTCAAGGTTTAGGAGACCCATACTTTCATTCCATTCAGTCGATTGATATTCATTTCCTGTAAATAAATAAAGCAAATGAACTAAACATAAAAGTAATTTTTTGACATCTTCACTAAGATTTACAAATAAACTAATATTTAATTAAATTAATTAAAAACTTAATAATACAATAAACAATCGATTTATCCAATTATTTATTACCTTCATTGTCAGGAGGTTCTACATCAACTATAATATGTTCTGGGTCCCCTTTTAACAACAGGCTGCCTTCTATTTCTGCAAATAAAATTGGAATACTATTTAAATTGTAAAATACTATTGTAATTAACTGATGGAGAAAAAGGCTGTCCTTTAATATTTAATTATTATTTATGGACAATTTACCATATTTATTTATATCATGTTTTTAACCTTTTATAAAGTAAATAACTCCTTAAATGTCATCGTATACAGAAATATACCAACCATAGGCAGATATAAAATGTTTACTGTCAATTATATAAGAATAAACAGGCCACATAATATACTAAATTTACACACAATGACAAATAAAAAAGGCCAAAAGTAACACGAGAGAGAAATGTTAGAGAGCTCTATTAATGAATGAATTAATAACTAGACTAAGATGTTCTAGTTCTGGTTCAAATTCAGTTGTGGTAAAAATATGTTTTGTAAATGTACCTGTCGGATCATCAGATGTAAGGATCCCTAAGGTGGGGAGAGGACACCCGCTGCAGGCTAGGATCGCTACAACCTCTAGCCACTGTCTGGCAAGCGCCAAGAAAGAGATAAAACAGGTGGACCTGTGGTCTTTCACCCTTGCTGGCGGCCTAGTCAGCGGGAGTTCGTTTTGATCTGACTCCGTAAGATCTTAGAAAGTTTACCCCAACAGTGCACTATGTACAGGAGAAGAGGAACAGTGTAGATTTACAGGTTATGAATTAACACTTGGTATCTAAGGGTAGGCGAAAACCATCCGGATCCCAAAGGCGAGTGTGAACCAGAGAGAGGCAAACTGGATTGCCGTGGGAGACGCTACTAGGTAAAGTTTGTAGGGCCACGGCAACCGTTGTCCGCGAGGGAAAGGTCTCTCCCAAGGAGGTGCTAGTCTTAGCGAGATGAAGGCAGAGAATCCCACTAGGAAGGTGTGGGGTCTGACAACGCCGGACTAAAACATAGCGAGGTTAGAAAAGAGAGAGATGCAGAAGTAGTTGAATAAGAAGTCCAGGGTTTGAGTACAGCAGCAAGCGCCAGTGCAGAGAGAGAGAGAGGAAAGAGAGAGAGAGGAAAGAGAGAGAGGGAGAGAGAGAGAGAGGGAGAGAGAGAGAGAGGGAGAGAGAGAGAGAGAGAGAGAGTTGTTCCAAGTGCCGGTTCTGTAAGTTCTCCCCGACTACCGCCAGTCTTGCTCCTTATATAGGCAGGGGGAGTTCCCCCACCAGCAGCTTTCCCCCTTCTTACTGACACCTTAAGTTTATCATTACAATATGGAATATAAGTAGATATTTATTGGACCGAGGAGAGGGGAAGTTCTAATTATTCCTAATTAAGAGGTTGACACAACAGTATCTAAATGTCATTTCTGAGCTCTAGAAACCGTCTTGGGGCTCACTCATCCCATAAGTGGGCTCATCCATTCAGCAGAGGGAAAAACCTAAGGGTTAAACTATGGTACTGATTAAATGACCAACATAATATGCCTCTACCTCAAAAGAAAGATTAGTTAATACAAAAGAGCACCTACCCAAAATGCCCGTGTAAAAGGAAAACATCAGAGAAAAGGAAGATGATCCAAGTGTAAAAAAACATGGGGAGGATCAAACAAACAGGTGATATTGAACGAGACTTTCCCCGTTAGAATATGTATTTAAAAAATACTCCATTAGTCCGATTGAAATTGGGCCCTAAATACTGGATAAACCGTTACTGGCTAACCTGCAATATCCTTTTTCTGAATATGTATGAAATTATTATGTAAAAAATGTTGGGTACAAAAATATAGTAGTTACATTTTGACTACAGTAGGAGTCTTTATCATTAAACTAAATTTCTCAAAAATGATTAAGTTATAAATAAATAAACATTACCTTCATCACAAAGAGATTCAGCATCCACTGACATATCATTACGGTCACATTTGGGCTCGACTGTTCCATCTCCTGCAAAAACCATTTCTTTCAGTAATACTAATCAATTAATAAATTCAGTAGGAAATAGATCCAATGATTGGTTTAAAGATTAAATTAATGTTTTTCAATACTTTCCCATAATATTGCTATGAACTTAGGTAATCTGTTCTTAGGTAATCTACTAATAGGTTAGATTGGTTGTTACTTAGGAAAGTATCTATTTTACAACAATTATTGCCGAAAGACAAAAGTAATGATACAACCAGGATTCAAATCAAGGACTTCTGTTCAAATGAATGAATTAGTTACTAGACTAAGATGTTCTAGTTCTGGTTCAAATTAAGTTGTGGTAGAAATATGTATGTAGCCGAATGTCATTTCTGAGCTCTAGAAACCTTCTTAGGGCTCACTCATCCCAAAAGTGGATATGTTTCATGCATTCAGCAGAGAGAAAAAACCTTAGGGTTAAACTATGGTACTGATTAAATTGACTATGTATGAAAAATAAAATGATTCTGACTGATCCAAAATCAGATGTCAGGTCACCATATTCCTCTTTTATCAATTATTATTAAAATTTACACCTCACAACAAAAAATTACATCCTACAAGAAATACTAATTACTATCCAGTAGCCTCATCATAATTTGATTTCATCGTTTTGAAGTATTTTTTTACCTAGTAGTGGATTACATTGTACTTATGTTTATAGAAATGAAACAAAGAATGTATAAAGTGGAAGAAACTACACTAATTTAGTCTGTGTTCAGGCCAAGTTAGGTTCTTCAATACTTAATGAATAGTAGTACTACTCAGTATTTGTAAACAAAAGTTCATTTTACTTGTAGAACCATCTTGGTCACTAAAAATAACATTTTAAACAGATTAAAAATTTATAAACAGCAAAACTTATGGCAAAAATAACCTACTTAAATTAAACCAGCAAGAATGCAATTAAATACATGATTTCTATTGATGGCTTCAAGTGTTCTAAGACAATATTTTATGGGATATACTTAAATTTCATTCATTGTTACCATCTTTATTACCCATGTGGATTTCATGTCTTAATTAGCTTCAGAGCAGCCAATTAAGAAAGCTTAAAAGTCCCAGAAAAGTGTTAATAGATACTGGCCCACTTTATTCACCTTCAATTCTTTTTCAAGTATTTTCTCTTGTTATATATCTTAACCAAAACACGTACAGTATACCCCGGAGTGCAGTATAATATCCTTTTATACCCATAACTGCTTGAAACAAGGGTCTCCATTTAGGCTCAGCAATTATTATTCCCAGTTTTCATTAACTAGAATTCTTAAATATTATTTATGAACTAAATCATGATATTTTTAAAACATTCATAAACATGCTAGCAAAAAGAAGAGACCGAGTTAAAGGTTCTAGAATATGTGTAAAACAAAATTAAATTATAGTATTCTTCGCTAAAGTTATCGTTTCATATAATGCACAAGTACTGGCAATTTGCAGCTATTTGGGTTGACAGTCTAAATCTTCAACAACTACAGTTGCAATAATCGTAAGCCAAGCTATTAAAAATACTCCAACATAAAGTACTGAAAATATCAACAGTTATGCAATTTTACTATACTTAATTAATGAGCAAAAGTAGAAAAAATCCTACCACTGGATGGGTCCTCGTTTTCTTGTTTTGCCAGGAAATGTTTAGTGGCATGATCATCTGAAATCAAAGCATCTTGAGATAAGAAGAAGTCAGTCAAGTGTCGTATAATACAATATAAGTGCTTTGATGATCTTACTAATTATTTTTATTAATATACACATTTAAAAGCAGCTTCTCGAACACTGATTAATACTGTAAATGGGAATTGGTCACACAGTCATAGCGGTTTTACATAAAAATATATTTATATGTATATACATAAAATATATCTTTATTAAAATGATTTCATGTAATCTATACAAAGTATTGTAAGCCATGTTTAGAACTTCAGTTTGGCCTGTTACTTTTTTTAATGAAAAATGTAAATTGGCCAACACCATTAACTTAACACTGGTCAACATGATTTATGTCTCACGAGTACCAGTAGTTGATGCAGTTTTTTTATACTGTTTTCAAATATTTATTTGGAATTCATCCATCTCCCACAGTTTTTTGTTATTTTAATTTTTTTAAATATTTTAAAACGTTTTTTTCGTCCATTTGTCTATTGTCAAGTAAAAGCTCCTAGAACATTGTAAATATGATGGAACCTAATTTGTTAATTCAGAGGGTACCAATCCTACTGTTGTCCAAGAACAGACGTTTATAGACACACATTCATCAGAACAATGCCAGTTGTGAGACAGTAGTGAATCAGTAAACACATCATTGCGAGTACTTTGGGTGCTCAATCATTGTGTATTACATATTTAGGACTTTATTTCTTTTAATTAGTGGTTAGTTACAAAATACCTAGACTGACTCAAGAAAATTGTAACAATCTCATATGAGGTTTAATTAAAGTTACCCAAAAAACACAGAAATGATGTTTCCCAGCTAAAAGGATGGAATCTTCTTCAAAAGAATACAAAGAGATGTACTTATCGTAATCATCATTATATAAGCTATTTTTCTGAAGAAAATGGCTTAGTGTTTTGTGATGACAATTCTTCTCTTATGGAGACACTTTGTAATGAATTGTCTGCAGCTTGGTTACACTAACTACAGTTGTTTTTTATGTGAATAGGATAGTAGGGACAGAAAAAATCAATTTCATTAGAAAAGAATGGCCTAAAAACAGAAAAATGTGCAACATAGCCCACTGTGTAATCCCAAAAATGCCTATCAACCTCCCTTACATATCAAACTAGGATTAATGAAGATTTTTTTCAAGACCACAGACAATACTCCTGGGTTTTACGTACTTAAAACAGAAGTTTCCTAAAATTAGTTAGTGATGCAAAAATTTAAATAGACTAGAGCAATATCCATTCTTCTCAAATAGAATCTACTGAGCTATAGATTTCTTTAATGGATAGTGGATTTTGCATGGAAATATCCAAACTGTAGGGGAGTTTGAGAGGGTTGAGGAAAACTTTTAAGTGTTTGAGAGGTTTTTTAAGGGTTTTTCCCATGATTGGTTGGAGAAAAATGTGAGAATCTTTTTGCTTGAGGAGTGATTACCAGGGGAGAGAAAAATAAATGGTCCTGAGGACCAAGTTGAAGGTGAAGGTCAGAAATAAAATCGATATCTTTGAAAAATGGTAAGTGGGGATAATTCAATTGATGCGATTGAAACCAGGAACTTTTCAGGCAGAAATTTTGTGAATGACTGTGGGTACTAGATCAACTAAGTAATTAATTATACATTATAAATAGGATTACCTAGTAGTTAATTAATAACCCCCATTAATAATGTTTCATAGAGTTGAGAGCATCTTTCAAGTTGTTAGGTAATCAAATGGAATCTCAATATCAAATTTCATTTTTATAGGCCAAGCAGGGGATTGACAATCATTAGGGCTGACAGATAGGAATAAAGGTTTGTTGTCCATTGCACTGGAATACGCGCACCACAGGCTATGTAACCCCACGATCCCGCTTCACGGGCTTGTGGGGCAAGCTCGTTTGAGGCTCTGCCTCAGGAAGGACAAAAAAAAAAAAAAAAAAAAAAAGTTACATTAGAAATAAATTACTCACTTTTGATATCTGTCAAGTCCTTAGACTCATTGTTGGGTTCTTCTTTAATCCAAACCTCACATGATGAAGATGCTATATAGAAACAAAGTAAACTTTTTATGTAATTAAGTTGTTTGATTTGGAGAACTGATATTTTAAATTTAAATGACACCAGTCAAATTCGTATTCAAAACAAGCGCTTGTGTCAGCCCATGCCAGTCATCTTCAGGGATTGGCTGTCAAAAGTACTCATTTTGAATACAAATATAGATACAGCTTGAACGATTGGTCTTATTAAAATCTAAAGCAAACTTTGCTGACTAAAGATATCACATCAAGAAATCATGTTTGCTGACCCAAAACATTTAGTCAACAGAAAATGAAAACTGAGGTATAAATTAATCTGAAACTGGCCTGTGCTGTTTTTAATACTTTTTAGTACTGCAAATTTTAGTAAATCTGGTATTTCAGTAAATAGTAAAGTCAGAACTTTTTTTTTGTTGAACATTGTTTATGGCTGAGCTTTTTACATTTTAGTCATGGCTGGTTGGAAAGATTTTGCAAGTGTCGCAAGAATCTATTTACTAATACAGGCTAGTTCTTACTAGCACTGCCCTTATATTCTCGTAGTGATGTTAAAATGAGCAGCCCCCATTAGTATCTTCTATTAAAGGGCAAAGAGGAGAAATTCCCTGTAATTATTATGCCCTCTTTATCCAGCAACACAGTCAGGTCAGATTCCGAAATAACCTAGAGTCCTGTTTTTCACATGAGTTTGTCTATGGCCCGTTCCAGGGCAGAACATGTTCCACAGCGAGGACAGTATGGGCTATCTGGTCTCCTGAACTATTCCACAGAATTGCCTACAAGTACCTGTGTACTGCAGTAACCTAGAGAGATCCATGCAGTCCTCATTCTATGCTTGATTGTAGGGAAAAACCTGGACAAGATCATCCACATTGATGCCGAAATGCATTGAGAGCTCCAATACTCCTCAATCCCAATGCCATGGTAAGCTTCATGTTATTTTACAATGCTGCGAGGAAGCTCTCTTAAGTAGTCTAGGTCTATTGGAGTAGCTATAGTTAATACTTTGGCCATCTTTTTTTTGACACAATCCTGTAGGCTCTTTTGACCCTTAGCAGAGCTATCCTCTGCATTTTTGCCAACCACCTTGCATGACCTTTTCAGACCATACTCTGGCGTACCTCATGATTCCAAGGATTTCTCCGACCTAGAACAGTTTCGATAGCAGGTACCACAGAGCCCCATGTCATACCACTGATTCTTGCCTAACTGATTCGGCCACTGGGGGAGGCCGAGAAGATGTTAATGGTCATGGTTAACGGAAATCCTTCACATTCTAAGAAATGTGCTATACTGCACCAGGTGCTATACTTCTTTCTTTGCATGATCCCAATTTCCTTGGGTAGCATCCATTACAGATCCCTAGATGTCTTTGACGTTGGGGTACCCATACATCGCTATTGATGCATCCAGTTTGTCAGGCCGAGGGGCCACTCGTTCTCTTTTAGTGTATGTCCCAGATATCCCATGGAAGGATGAAATCATCGCCTAGGGAGTGCTTCAGCATTTCATCTAATATCAGGTCATGAACTTAATCAGAAAATATATTGTAATCACCTTAATATTATTTGTGACTAAGTTGGTGAGGATATGATAGAAAATATCGATTCCCCCTAAACTTACATATCACCCAAAACAAAGTTCCTTATGCTGTGTTAACTTATTCATGGGGTATGGTTCTGGATTCAAACCATAGGCGGAAAGTAATTTTCCTCCACTACCATAAATAGAAGTGGGGTCACTTCCAATAGAATAGCCCATTTTTTCAATACTGAATGGGGGGTTCGTTTGACCCTGATTAAAACAGTAATATCGGAATAAATGTAAAACTTACTAGCTAGATCTTTTTCTTCATTATTATCAACAAGAGTTTTTTTAAGATCCATTACTTCACAACCTTACTTTTCTAGCAATAATGATTAAAACAATTATTTAAAAACACGAAACTATAATAATAGCCTATCTATATTTCAAGAAAGCTTATACAATCGTCAGGTACTTTCAAATTTGCAAATAATACCCTAAGTGACTAGAAAAAATACTATAACATTTAAATATCTAATGCGCAATCTCTAAATTATAAATTTCACACAGGCAAAAAATATTTATTAGTGAATTTGATAAGAAATCCATCAAATTTTGTTGTCAAACAAATTAAAAAGAAGAAATTAATTCGATTAGCAGTGAACATAAAATGATTTGACACAAAAATCGTAACTTATCTTAGCAGGGGGAAAAAGTAATCATCGGAGTTCAACTTGACTCCGCTAGGGGCAACTCGACTACATCTCACGGCATTTGACTAAAAACACTCATAGCAAGATCAAAAGTTTATATTCTTGGCTATTAAAAAAGTAATTGATTACTGTCATGATTTACATAGGTAGTATTACAGCTTAATGTGATTCTATAACGAATAGTTAACTACTGTACTCTTAAAACACTGGTCTTGAAGACGACCAGAAATTTATTTTTCTCACGTGTTTATTTGGTCACTATTTGTTGAAAATTTAGACATGCGCATTAAAAAACTCATTATAAACTGGTAGATATGTACCAAATTATAAAGTGGCTAATGAAAACTACAATCCTGATTATAAGTATATACATACGTCAGCGTGTGTCCTGATACAATCTTACTCAATATTCTTTTTGTTTTTAATTAGCCCTTTGTCCCACGACGAAAACACAAATGATGTTCTAATTTTCTACTACTTCTAATTTTTACTGTCGAGCTGTGAATCAAAATTACTTGTCCAAGTGGTATGTCCATGCCAGACATGTCACAGAAAAGGGAAACAAATTGCTGTTCTTTATAAGAAAGCCGTTCAATGAACTAAAACCCTAAATCTTCCTACATGTGGCCCCAATTTCCATTCACGGATGAGGTAGTGTAAGGAGGGACATCATGTTATTTGAGAAAGCGCAGAGAAGATTCGACAAATTATTCCCCCAGCTTCTTCGCCAGAAGCATCCTCAGAGGATGGCTGCTTTATAGCTTACCCGCTTGAAGGAGAGGAGATGAATAGATCTTGTTGAGACCTACCATATTCTGACTAGGGACTAAAACAATGAGCTAGTGGATATATATGTAGCATCTTCCAAAAGAATTTTAAAATGGTGTAAACCTTGAATTTTTTCGCTGTTCTTTCAGGACATCAATGTAGCCCAGGTAAACAAACTTGTGAGGTTAGTTCTCATCACGCGGGTTGAAACCATTTCTCGTGATAAGGATTTCTTCGGTGGTATAGACTTATAGTTTATAGATAGCTTGGAAGAATTCACATACGAAATTGACATCATAGAAAATTCAACGCTCAAGATTTTTTCACCAAGAAAAATAAGATCAGAGGAGGTGTGTTGGGGGGGGGACTAGATAAAATGGTTGCAAACAAAATAATTGTTCCTATGACCAAACTTGACCCGCTTATTTCACTAATGATAGTGGTATGGGTAATGGTATGTAAAACCTAGAATATTTATTGACCACACACACACCTGAATAAAAATGCGAATCGTCGTCACTATCCCCTCCATACGCTTGTAAAAGAAGTAGCTGCAAAGTTCCATGGAGCTAGGTGATTTACGACGTTGGACTGTGCGCGTGTGGTTGCTGGCAGTTTCTAGACACAGAGAGAACCTCTAAATAATTTACCTCTGATACTCAAATAAGTCGTTTGGAGTCTGGTATGCCCCGGAAGTGTTTTTGGAATGGATGTGTTCACTTTTAGGAGATATAAAAGTAGCAATGGACGGTGTATTGTTACAGGCACTGAATAAAATTACTTGAAGGACGTGCCAAGGAAGTTCTAAGGCAAATGAAATCAGCAGAATTGAAGCTTAATCTCAACAAGCGACCAAGTAAAGTTGACACAGTCAAACGACTAAAGCCTCCTCAAAACGTCAAAGAACTGCAAATATTCGTGGGTATGATAACCCACATTTCAATATTTATAGTAAATTTTTCAGAAATTTATAGTAAAGAAAACTACCGTATAAGGACGTGGAATGGTATTGGAGACTGAAAGAATGGGTGGCTTTGCTTTATATTTTAATGCAATGAAATGTGATTTGTAAAGCGTGTATTTGTTATTTCTTCTAGATATACTAAATACCCAGCATGCTCGCAGTAGATGCTTCCTAGCATGTATTAGGAACAGTTTTGTTACTAAAGAACCTGCTAGTTGCTTTCAACTCGAATGCTTTTAGACCAAACCAGTGTAATTTCAATCAAAGTCAAATAGAAAAAGAGGCACTTTCGATTTTGGCCGCGTGAAAGAAATTTCAAGAGTATGCTTGGGGAAATATAAATGTGTCCATCGAAACAGACCATAAGCCACAGTAATAAAGCCTCTCCATTGCGCCGGATAATGTTCAAGATCATGCCTTACAATCCAAAGATTGTTTATAAAAAAGGTAAAGACTTGGCGTTCGCAGACATAGCCAGCCACGACTGTTAGCCAACAGAATATCTACACAATCAGGAAGAAGTAACGGCATCTCTTCTAATTCAGCTTGCCAAAACTCAACAAAAGGAACTGATTGAATTAAGTTCTGAAGGTCTAAACATGGTATAACTGAAAAAATACATAAACGCAGGCTGGCCGGATTCGATGATAGATTTGTCCAATTCTTCAGAGGTATTATAGCTTCACTGAAGAGCTTGAAATATACAATTAAATAATAGTAAAATACAGCTAAGTTGTTGTTACTCCTAAAATAAAACCCAGAGTACTTGAAGGGATTCACGGAGCACACAAAGGAATACTTAGTTGCAACAAGTTAGCCAATGAAAACGTTTTCGGCCTAGCATGAACTACTAAATTACCAGGTTTGTTGTGTTGTGGTACGTACCAAGGCTCAGATGGAAAAAAAATAACAAGTTGAACAATTAACGTTAATTACAATACCTACTCGACCATGACAAGTGGTCACAGCTGATCTGTTTTCACTAGACCAGAAAAAATATTTGGTTATTGCGGACCAATACTCCGGCTTCTTTGATCTCATTCACTTCAATGCGCAAGGCTCCCTGAGACTGAACGACAACTACAATTGCGGGGCAGTACCCAAACTCAAACCCTTACATAGCACAGATTGCTGATGGAGCTCTCTACTGAAGAAACCCCTGGTTTCTGAGATCTTGACAGCAGCGAGACCAGCCGAGAGAAGATAGTCAATCCTCTTCACCTGACATTCTTCAGCCTGCACCTCAACCAGATCAACGTGAGGCTGAAATTCCAGTCCCAACCTCTTTTCAATCCTCATTGCTAAGGAACATACCATCAGCTACTTAGAAGAAGCAATCAACGACAATCTCTAAATTGTCATCTCGTTCTCAACATGTTTCAATCTCTGGACAGGGCTCCAGTAAAAAGAAAAAAACTTTCCTTCTTTCCTCTTTCATATGGCCAGTGAATGTTGAGTGAATATAGCCTAATTCACCATCATGCCCGCTCCAAACACAACCTGAACTCTTAAGTGTCGGGGTTTGGCTATCACGCCAAAGAACACACCCTGCTTTAGCCCAGACAGACATAACAAACTCTAACATAAGCTTATGCTCTTTGTTAGTTCATAGAACTAACTTTTTGCTGTCATTTAGGAAGGTTCGTTTTCAAGTGGGATATTGGATTGAAGTATCAAGATTAAAATATTTTAAAAGCACAAGTTGGTGATTTAAATTCTTAACAGATATTGGAAATAAATGAGAAAATGGTGATCATTATTTCATAGTATTGTTTTCATTTGGAATTTGTACCAAGTTCCATTAGTTTTTGTTATTTTATATATAAATACAAATTTTTTCACATGGTCATAGTTATGTTTAAATAATTAAGAAATGTATCGTGCTTCATGTCCGTCAATTTAATTTGATTTATGTGTTCAATGCAGTGTTAATTTAAATTAAGAGCAAAAACGAAAACTTTTCTTTGCACTCTTATGACATTTACTACTAAATTCCATGTATAAATATTATAGTTTTAAGATTAAAACTGTAGCTATTATTTCCAAATAACGTTATTCACTTTAAAAATAAAAAAATCTGGTGGTGTCCTGGTTGTTGGCTCTGTGTCATGAATACATTGAAATGATTTGTGTATGTGCTAACTGTAGTTATTTATTTTCATTACTTAACCTGAATACTTTTAACAAGATTGTATAATTGTCTACCAGGTGCATGGTACTCCTGGATGGAGACTGGAGCTGCGATGAAGGGGTGATAAGACTGGGTGGATTACCGTTTTTGTTCTGGGTTCTTTAAATCTGTAGAATTTATTTCTATGCCTAGTTTTATTTGTTTTTTTCTATTATATTAACTTTTCTCAGGTTTGTTTCATTTTGCAGTAGATATTCTGTGTGTGGGGCTTTCTGTATGTATGTGGTGATAAAACAGTCTGTTTTTCTAGGATGGATCCAGGTTCATAATTTCAGAGGTCAGAGTCTTGAATCAGACACTATCAGTTTAAAAATAGGCCTATGGGATGAAGGATAGAGGTCAGATGTATTTGATCCATGACCACTGGAGAGAATAGAGGATTCAAATCGAAGGAGATTAAATAAATATAGTATTCTTTTTGTTGCGTATGATGAGGTAAAGGAATGATCCAATAAAATACTGATGTCATTTAGATGCTAGTAACCAATAAAATTAGGCATAGAAGTGGGACTCTTGGTATTGAGATAACAAATCATAAAAAGTTAAGATCATTTTAGTTAGCTCTCAACTTTTGTTTGATAAAAATGAACTGTTTTTGTCCCATAAAGGACAAATTTCAAAATCACTAATACACATTTCCTCGTGTACACATTTATTTTATAATGTCAGTGTAAATTATATCATATTTGAAAAATAAATATAAAGATTATAATTTCAGGAATGGATCCTAAAATACTATGTGAAATTGTTTTCAATGAAGAGGAAGCTGAGTCACCTTTTGGTTAGTTTTATCTACTGTTGTTGTATGTATATATAAACCATGTATAATATAAAACTGAGGAATATAGTTTATTCAATACTAATCCCTCAAGCCCACATATGTCAATTAGGAAGGTCTAAGCCCTCCCCAGCTATAGTTTCATTCAAGGGAAGTTTTTTTTATCCCCTTAAGCTATGAAATGTTTGGTAATAATAACACTAATTGTATAAAAAAAAAGAGGTCTCTAGGTGTGTGCTAGTCGACTTAGCATTTTGACTAAAATCTATGTCATTCGTAGACATAATTTACCAAACTTTTATGTGAAATTATAATGAAATAAAATTGTAGCCTTCATATGTCATTTCAACCAAAGTTATAAAGAATGTTATCATCTAATGCTAGTTCTAGTTTGTAACTTGACCTTCTATGTTCAGTATGATTAAAAGTAACTAATAATTAATTTTAGCCATTATGTTTGAATAATGTTTTAAAAATACTTCAGCTTATTTCCTTTTTTTTTTTCCAGGCTCATTTGTGTGCTTCCATTGTGAAGGAAGGTGGAACACTAAAAAAGAGATTAGGTCACATATAAAAGAAACGCATAAAAAGAATTTAGATGACCCTACTTGTAAGGAAGAAGATGGCTATAGAGAGCATATTATTCATGAGTTTGACAGTTTTTGCGATAATCGCTTTGAAAATGACATAAACGTGATGCATAATATCATATTAAAGTTGAATAAACAAAAACCTCATCATTGCTCTAACTGTGAGCATAATCTGTGTGATACAATCTTGAAAAGGTATAACTGTCCATATTGCGAACACCAAGATGCCCAGATTGGCCTCTTGCAGTACCACATTAGAACTGAGCACAAAGGTCGTAAGCTGGAAGTGCCTTGCCCTCATTGCAGTTATAAAACTGTACATACAGGTTTCATGAAGCGCCACTTGCTCACTAAGCATGGTGTTGACGAAGAGTTCAATTGAATTCATTGGTAATTGTTATTTATGTCTAAATAATTTATGATTAGCTTTAAACATTTTATGAATAGTGGTATTTCATAAAATTTGACATTATAAATACTGTGTGTTTCTTTATTTAAATTAAGTTCTTGACCCAGTAATAGAAGATGGGTATTTTGATACTGCCCTGATCTTTGTTGCTTCTTTTTTAGATAGGGAACATAACACGCCTGGAGACTACATTTTTAAGAAATTAATTTTGAGTTAGCTGACCCCGATAATTGAAGAGATAGAAGTCTGTAATTTATTTAAGGAGTTTATGTATGTTATAATGTATTTTGTTGGCAAACAATTCCTTTTCCTTATGCTAAAAAAAAAATAAGGCAAGGTGGATATTGTTTTCAAATTATTCATTGAGGTAATTGGTGAATACTCTATGTACTAAATATTGATCAATGAAAAGATGCTCCTTGAGATATACTTAGATAATTGGATGCTCTTACAAAGATTACACATTCTATTCAGCATTGATGTTTTCACATTATGTCATGGTTTCTGGTACTAAAGTTCCACTGGATGTAATGTCATTAATACCAGCTATAAATGTCAAAATGTTTCTAAATTGGAATGTTCTGACATCACCTTGTATGCCTGAATACCATGAGAGAGGTCCTCCTGGCCAAGTCAGCTTGCAGATCAATAGGTTTTGGATAACTTAATTTTTCAGTCAATTGAACAATCTACTTAATGATAAGCTTTTCAAATAGCAAGAAGGTGGTGTAAAACAAATAGAATTCTTTGAGGTTTAGCATCATTTATTCGGGTATTTTTCGCCCCCTTTCGAGTGAAAACTGAAAATTTTTCGAAAAGTGGCCTGGCCCAATGATTTCATTGAGATGTTGACATTAGATGATTTCATCTCCTGGAGACATGTTGAGATTTGCCCTGCTATTCAAGAGTTGCAACAGAACCTAACCAATTGGTTAAACCTTTAGTTAACCTACATACAGTTAAAGTAGTTATGAGTTTTATTGGAATCTTGAGTGTGAGCACCATCTCCACGAATCCAATTTAATTCAATAAAATTTAATCCAGCTCTAGTAAATAGGTTATAGGTTATATTGTGTTGATTATAATGGTTGCATTATACGTGCTTTACACCAATAAAATGGTTACTTGAGAGTTAAAAAAAATGGAAATTTTAGGTTGGCATCATATATTTAGTCCTATCACCCAATTATTTCCCTCTTTAATAAATAAATATATATTTATTTATTTAGTCCTTTGAGTATACTTGGTTTCTTGTAAAAAATTATGCTCTAGCCATAGAAATTTATAAAAAAAAATTTTAATATTTTTATTTTAAATATCCAGATTTTTTTTTGTTATATGTATGTTAGCCATTATTTTTTTAAATACATTGATTTTATAATCCAAAAATTTATTATTGTTACCATTAACCCAATCAACAAATTTATTCTCAATCGATAATTTACTACCAAAATTCAATCTTAAGTTTATAGGGAAATAGATCGAGCTCATTACAACTGAGGCAGCCACAATCCAACTGTAGTTATGTTGGATTGTAGGGAGTAGCTTTACAGAATCATATGTATCAAAAAAGGTCAAGATATAAATTGGGAAATCTACAATACTTAAGATTTTCCCAAAAGGGAAATTTGGCTATATTGTGTTGCATCTTAATTGTGATTTCCATCTTCCATCTGGATTCTGAATAATATGAATCCTATCTTCCATCATACAATCCTCCTCCTTGCATCTTTAACACTGGTGTCTTAAAAACACATTTCGCTATTTCTAAATTTACTTTAAGGTTCATATTACAATTATAAATTTGAAATACTTTAGCACTCTTAGCTAAGCTAGAGAGGTGAATTAAAAATGCCTCTAAGGCTGTAGAAAAAGCTTTAGACAGGAGACCCTTTTAAGGGTCCCTTTATGGCTGTTCACTAAAATTCCCTTAAGTTTTGCCGAATAAGTTAATAACCAGGAAAATTTACCATTAAAAATTAAAATTAGTAGTTATCAAATCCTAGGAGGAGAGGGCGGTTATACTAGACTATTAACCATTTCTTTTTATGGATGTCCCTTAATTGAGAAATCTCAATATTAGGAATTTTGGCCAATGGAAAATTGAAAAGGATTAAATTATTTTTTGTAATATTTTATCAAAAGTAAATCTGGTGGGATAAACATAATCACTCAAAGCTAGATTATAATATTATGCTGGTTATTAATGGTCATGATGAATTCTTACTTAGCTAAACAAAGCATCTTTTGTTTATCTTGAATCAGCTTATTGTTTGTGATTAAGCCTCACTAATTTTGGAAATATTTCAAGCTGAATAATTAAGGGATGAGTAAACTCCTATTTTTTAGGGATAAATCCTGGTTAAATAGGTTTAAAAATCCGAAGCAAATCGAAAATGCCATGAGTCTTAATCTCCTAATCCTGGAGGCACAGGAATGCGATATCTGTGGTGGAATAACCCAACACTTGGTTTCCAAAAAGAACCTATTAAGCATACAGGGGGTATTGTAGGGTCTTATTTTGTTTTCATATGAGTATAATACTTGCCATGAGTGCTCAAGATACGTTCTTTTGAAAAAAGAATAATCTATTTCTTGAGAAGGTCGCATATACTAACAGGACAAAACATAACAAGACTACCTTATCGCGCTCTCTAATAGCTCAAGTCACTCCTCAGATATTTATGTAACGTAGGAATCCAATCTACCGCCACTTGTAGTCAAAGAGGATTATTTTTGGGATTTCTCCTCTTTGTCAAGGAGTGCAAAGAACTGCCCGCTACGCACTTCAACAGATCAAAATGGGTTTCAGTGAATATTCAAGGAGTTAGGCACGAATGACATGCTAGACAAGTAGAGCTAATTCACTGTCCTTGAAAGTCTGCAAAGCTTGTTCCATTATCCTTTTAACAACAGTGCCTGATTCATCGTTTAGTCAGGTATTACGAAAAATGGTTTTAGTGAACCTGAAATAGCATAGATCGCCAGCCAATGGTGTCTTAAAATTATTCTAACGTGTGCATGGATGTTTTAGCCGTCAGCCTTTATGGCAAGCATATATTAGTTCTCGATACTCAAATTGGCAATCTAAGATTGTAAACTCATAGGGAACGTCCAATTGAAAAGTATATTGATTTTTGAAATCTTACTAAAGTATGTTACAAGTGCTTGGATTTATTATTTACTCTTGGCGAGTTCTATTAACTTCGTTAACTCTGAATATTGCCAATGATGTTTCTTCAGAGTAATATTAATATATTTTTTCTGTGGCTCGTCTGTTTCTATCAACATTATCGGACACAAAAATTTATGTTATACATTGTTTGTGCTCTTAATTGCATAAAGTAAGCTCTCTACTTTCTTAATTCAATGGGCAACGTGCCTCAATTCACAAAATTACTCCAGATAAAATCACACGATTTCGTTATAAGACGCCTAACAATAAATTATATAAAAAACCTTTTTTTTATTTAGAACTATGACAACCGTATATTTCGTGGACTAATGTTACATTATTATATTTTTATGATTCTAAGACCCCTTATTAGGTAGAGGAACTCCAATAAATAAGTAAGAAAAATATTGCTCAAGTTGCACCCACCTACTTACCTAAACAGGATATCCTCAGGTACAATTAAGTCTTATTAGTCTCTCCACGGTAAAGTTCATTAAACAATTACTCTAAGCCGTCGAAAACGTGATCGTTTCACAAACTTCATTGTGGAGACGGAAGGGTCTTTGTTTGAATATAATCATCCACAACCATAAAGTCGGTACAACTAGTTTTGAGATGCTAACGAAGTCATTGTTCTTGTCGGCCAATTACTTACCAGTCGATACAGTTACCTACCTCACACTATCTGTTTACACCAGCAGTAACTTTCCTTTTGAGTTCAGTTACAAGGTAGCGTGGTAAACCTTTTGTCCAAAGTAACTTTCGCTTAATTATCAATTTGGAATATACAGGTGATTTATGCATTGGCACATTCTGTTTTGATGTTTATTTCCAAATCAAAATCTTTGGGGACCGCCTCTTGGCCCACCCTGCCGGAATTTGGGTAAGATTTGTCCAAAAATTTAGTTATTCCCGATGGAGCAACACTAAAAGTGTATGCTTGCTTTAACAAGGTTAACCGATTTCTTACCCTCCACATTGCAATCCAATGCGCTTTCGGATGGTAGTGAAGGGAAGTGTTAAAATCGCTGAATTCCAAAAGTTAAGTGATTGATTTATATGTTTAGAACAGATTTTAACAACGAAAAATATTCATCATGAGCACTTAGGCTTTTGGGCCACTGATTGCCGCAATGTGCTGGATCGTAGTATTGTTTGTTGATAGAAGGGTTAGCCTTATCGTTAGCAATTATCTACAAGTAGAAGGGGTAATATATTTAAATTGCATCAGTTTTATTTGTAATCATATTTCTTTTATCGGTGAGAACAGCATTCCATTCGTAAGACGATGGTTCACCGGCAGGAAGCAGCGGGTTCCAAAGGCAGCACATGTGAGTACATCTAAATAGCCAAGACTATTTAATTGTAATCCGTTAACAGCAGTTCCAGACAAATACTTGGTTGAATGCGATATAAAACACACATGAATAAAAAAACAGAATAATCTAAGGATTATGGAGCGGAGTTTCATTAAGGAGATTTTCTTAATAATTGTTTTGAAATAATATTATAGAATTGATATGAATTTATATTATTAAAATATAATATATGTTATATTATATAATATCCAGGGCCGTATATAAGATAAAAGTGACTGACATCTTATCTCTAGCCGGACCTATGCCCCTGGTGATAATGAGATTACTTCAAGTATTTGCAGTAACTCATTATCGGGTATTAATAATTAAAGTAACAAAATTAAAGCCCCCCTTCCCTTATGTACGCCACTGATAATAGCGTATGTTAAAACATCATTTATTAATAAAGTGGATGAATATTTATGCTCTTCGCCTTTCATTAATTTTTACTGATTCTAACAAACACAAATATATATATTTAATTTAACTATATGCCCGTTATATATTTCCAATTTGGATTAGTAATGTGAGCTTCCTACTTACATGTACATGTACAGGACACCATAGGTAGACTCTCACTACCTTCCCGAACCCACCCGCCTCCTTTAGGCATCCCACACCCTATATCCTTCTCATACATCCTTCAAATGGGACTCCCCTTAGTGAAAGGCACCTATCAATCCAAAATAATTTTCCTTTTATTTTTCCCACATCCTATTTTTTATAAGTTTGAGAGCTATGGGGGAAAAAAAAAAACATGTACAGGAATGAAATAAAACCACTACTTCTGGATATTCGTAATTATAGTTTACATCTTTATTGCAATGGTTGAAATATGAAATGGTACATTGAAATCAATACGACGAATTTTAACGCCGACAGTTGTTTCTTTGGGGGGGGGGGGGGCTGAATAGCCAATAGGCTATTTAACCAAAACCATTTAACACAAAACTTATCACAAAATCACACAGAGTTCACAATGAACAAAATGCTAGTTGGTTTGAAAGAGGTCACGAGACTACATCGGCCGGGCGCCCATCGAAGTGACACGCGGTCACGGGTTGATGCAGAGCCAGGTGGAACCGTTTAAACATATTTAAATAAATAATGAGGCCAACCCTTGCTTGTATAACCTCACAAGGGGGGATTAGCATCCAAGCCATGTACATGTTGGGCAGAAATTCCTAAACTGGCTGGATCCCATGGTAAGTGAAAAGTTAAATTTAAATTGATTTATTGTATTATTGAAAATTTTAATATGAGTAAAGCTAATAATTTTGCTTTTGTTTTAAAATGAAACAAAATTTAGAATAGATGTTCTGTAAAGTCTGTTGCCTGGTAAAAAAATGACGGGCGGTCAGCTGCGAAAATTTGAAGTGGAAATGTTGAATCTTGCAGGACGAATTTTGGGTGAAACACCACCTGCATCCAACTTATATGTAGCATCTACCACTTTTTTTCGTTCTTGATACTTGAAATGCCGTAAAGTTGTTCATCTGCAGGAAATGGACTCGTGTTCCCCTCTTCAATTTAATTTGAAACTATCAATTCACCACAGAGGACTCAACAATAAAGGAGTGTACACATTACAGTGTCCACATTTCCAACAGAAATGAATTTCAGTGATAAGATGTATGTCAATTCTACTCCATTTGTATCCATATATTTTGCACACACTATCTTCTATATTTTACTCTAAAATAAAACGCTTTTTAAATTACAGTATTATTATTACTTACCACAAAGCTATAAGCAGTCGTTCGTGTCCTTCTTTTGGAGTTGAAGACGTAGTGTTTCAAGTAATTTGTAATAAGTAACCTTCTTCTTTCTATAAAATAATTTGAACTTGTCAAGACGGAAACCGCTATATACATTGTAAATACAGCACTTTTCGGGTTTTTTGCCACAGTAAATGAAACCAATGCATTCTTTGCCTGCATTACTAATGTAATGTTAATGTTCTACATTGTTAACATTAATCCTTTGAAGATGTGGAAGAGCCTCTTTACCATCCGACGAAGATGACATTTTGAAGAAAAAAAAAATGATTTCTGTCAAATGGTAACCTGGCGTGGCATTACCTCCTTATATATTCAATATTCTACTGTTCAAATCCTCAGTCTACACCCGAATACTCGACCCTCCTTCCTCTCTGACCTTACTACTCGTAGTATGATTGATACTCCTGCCCACAAAACGGCTGGATAAGATCGTTCCTTCCTCTCTGACCTTACTACTCGTAGTATGATTGATACTCCTGCCCACAAAACGGCTGGATAAGATCGTTCCTTCCTCGCTCGCTCCACTACTCTCTGGAAATCTCTGTTTCCTAATATCCGCCATGCTTCATCCTTACGAACCATCAAAACCCTCTTATTCCTCCATCATCCACATCTCCTCACCATCCAGACAGACGCTTGCTAGTTTGAGATGCTTTTATTCATTATATAATTACTTTATTGACTGATTACAGACAAACAATCTCTTATTTTTTTTTATAATTATTTTTTGTGTTATAGAGGTTTTGACTTTATTTTATTTAGTCTTTTTTTTTTTTGTGTAATCTTATAGTTATTTTTGTTTGTTAGAAGTGAATTTGTTATTTGTACTTCTTTGTTATTTGTAGGTGACTTTATCCCGGTATAGTTAATAAAACCATTTATCTAAATTACCGCTATTCCTCACCCTCGGTAGACTCTCACTCACTACCTTCCCGATTCCACCCGCCTCCTTTAGGCATTCCACACCTATATCCTTCTCATACATCCTTCAAATGGGGGACTCCCCTTAGTGAAAGGCACTCATTAGCCCAAAATAATTTTCCTTTATTTTTCCCACATCCTATTTTTATAAGTTTGAGAGCTAAGGGAAAAAAAAAAACCAAAAAAAAAAAAAAAAAGCCTCGGTAGACTTTCACTACCTTACCGATTCCACCCGCCTCCTTTAGGCATTCCACACCCTATATCCTTCTCATACATCCTTCAAATGGGGGACTCCCCTTAGTGAAAGGCACTCATTAGCCCAAAATAATTTTCCTTTATTTTTCCCACATCCTATTTTTATAAGTTTGAGAGCTAAGGGGAAAAAAAACACCATGCTTAAAATTAAATTTTAATGATCAGTATGGTACTCTAAAAACTGGCACTGGATTGACCTATTCTTTGCTCACCATCGTCTTTCTCTTATGTTACAGCTCATTTAAAGTCCCAACGGCAATTTCGGAATTCTTCCTAATGCTATTACGAAACACGCCAGTCTTTGTCATCGTAAAAAGAAAGCTGGTGACTAATATATGAAAAAAACTTAGATTATATTCATGCCTGTTTGTATATAGATACCATGTTCACGATTTAGGCAGGACGTAAAAACACGTGCATCACCAGTAAATATCATGCCAAAGATCTAGATAAGCATGAAACACGAAATCTATTCACATGACAGAAACAGAATTTGTTTAGAATAAAAAAAAACACGGATAATCTTGAAAGGAATAATCCTGTCAAATCTAGATTGGAAAACACAAAGATAATATTTCTACAATGGCTTGATCATTTCATTGCAGTATCATTAAAACATTTGTGTGACCATTAATATATTATTTACGTTCAAACATTCTGTACAAATATTCTATGTATGAACTATTATTTAGTAATGTAAGCCGTTTAATATAATTATATATTTTCTTAGAAGTCGAAAAATATAACAAATCAGCGTGTGATGTCCAAGTCATTATTTCGAGGGCGTGCTGAATACATTTGCTAAAAATTTACTCTTAATTTAATATCTTAAATTATAAAG
This sequence comes from Acanthosoma haemorrhoidale, assembly GCA_930367205.1. Taxonomy (NCBI): domain Eukaryota; kingdom Metazoa; phylum Arthropoda; class Insecta; order Hemiptera; family Acanthosomatidae; genus Acanthosoma; species Acanthosoma haemorrhoidale. The sequence continues at coordinate 43,407,581 of OV884015.1, read as the reverse complement.
CCCCCGACGATCGTTGTATTCAACTATTCAAAATGTTTTGCTCAAACTGGGGTAGTGTGCAATTAACGTTTGATAATGGGAGAATATTCACTTGAAATTTATCTTAAGCATAAAAGTAACAAACCAATAACAATCTAAGCAGCATAAGCTTTTTGTGAGAATATAGAACTTTCTTAAATCAAGATTTTTTTTAAACAACTTTAGTGGATGAGATTCACTATTAAATTTAGGCTATCCTTCAGTTATTCATCACTAATAAAAATTTAATAACTTTTATTGTAATTTGTAATAAATTAGAGAGTTATTTTTTATTTTTGTTTTAGGTTCCATTTCATCAAATGCTACTGTAGACTTAGAGACGGCAATAGCAAAAACAGGTATGGATTTGAAAATAAATATATATTTACATCCAATGAGAGAGCACTTCTTTTTTTTATATTATTACGTATAAGTTCATTATTAGTTGTATAATGACGTCGGACATTTGAGCTTCTCTTAAATAACCAATAAATTAAAAAAAACAACAAATAAGTAGTGTAGATAGGGAATTTTATTGAAAGGGAGGGATTGTATTATCAGATTTTTTTCATGTATGAGGGATTGTAAAATAATTAAATGAATTATAGTTAAACTTTGACTTAGTTAACATAACATAACATTCATAATACAATACAAGATAAATCATTACTGTTGATATTAAGCTTAGAGTTTTATTATCATCTCCTATTGGAGACAATTATTAATGTTTGTGTTTGTATATTCCATTTGAATATTATTAGGACTTGAGATGTGTCATGAACCTAAAATTTTTTAAAAGTTCGGAAAACTGGCTTCTTTTAAATATTTCTAAACCTTGACACTGCGCAATTTTAACTTAATAAGTCTCTCTCCCTCTGTTCTTTTTGACGATTTCGTTAGGGCAGTGAGTTGTTTAAATCTTTAGTTAAAATGTTGCTACTTTTTTTAATAAAATATCTCTAAAGTAAAATTGTACATATCCCACTACGTATAGTTTATATACCTGATTACAAACGTTTGTTGGGAGATCGACTTAGGTTGATAAAAGAAAGTCGCTAGGTTTATTAATTTATTAATGGACAACGTTTCGACATAATATGTCTGCATCAGGTCTTTGTGTGAGATGCAAGGCGTAGAAGGAGGCATTGACCGGAAGACCGCAGCGTTCTCTAAAATGTCTTAAACATACGACAGACACGATACCACTTTCCATCTCGCATAGGGACCTGTTGCACTCTTACGTATTATGTCACAACATTGTCCATTAATAAATTTGCTGTAAATCTAACGACTCTCTTTCACAACCTAAGCCGATCTCCCAACAAACTCTTCTGCTCATTTGTATACTCGCGGCTAACAAAGTACTCACTGTGTAATAATTATCAATTATATATCCTATGTTGTTCATATATCCCTTAATTTTACAGATAATTTTATGGACGAGTGTAGCTCTGTTGGGTTTTAGGATGCGGAAGGTTTAATTGGATGGTTATCCTGTTGGCATTTCCTGTTGCTTCAACTTCAGTGTTCGTCACTGGGACCATGTCCTACGTTATATCCACCTCAGCGCCTGACCTCGGGTTGACTCCCTTCGGCAAGGCCATGCTACAGTCTGCACCATATGCTGGTATGCTATACTATAATAAATGTAAGAATGCTTCAAAGAAAACGTCTTTTTTTTTTATTCATAATTGTAATATCTATGCTACTGATATTTTTGTATAAAAACGTTAAAAGAATCCAGTCGGAAAGCACAATGGTTTATCAAACTGTTATTACCGCCTTCTTCTTCTAATTAAAATCCTTATAATTTCGCGTTTTAAATTCGCGTACATTGTTTCATTATTAGAAACAAAACTGGGCATCAAACTTAACACAATCCTAGAAATTCCTGCTGTACGGTGCCCCGCTATTTACCTACGTGACTGACAATACAGCCAAATGTCTCCAACATTTCCAGAATGGGATCATGCGAAAAGTGGTCCGACATACCTCTCTCGAGAGGTTAAAGAACGCTGACCAGCACCCGTTGCTTGGTGTGCCGTCGGTAGGCGAGTTCATCCGCCGGAGAATGATGAACTGATGAGAATGATAGAATATGCTACACGTCAAGTTTTTTAACTCGTGGCACCACCTAACCAACCCAGTGTTTAACACTATGACCCCACCACCCCTCCCACATCGATGGCAACAGACTGTTGGGGTAAAATTAGGTTAAGAATTAGTATGTAAGTTAGTTTTAAGTTTGACAAAAAAGGTGAGCCCCATTACCTTCATTAGTCACTTTAGTCCAGTCACGTATTATGTGTATCATTTCACTTGTTTAATCATTATATAATTTTTATAAAATAACAAAACCTGCATATATAATGTAGTGATGCTACAGGAAATACAAAAATAATCTGTAAATAGATTCGCCTGAGGATCTACAATTGTATGTAATTATCTGTAAATTTAAAGGGGCTATGAAAAAAAAAAATGTGGTGAAAGTAGCCATTTTTTCGAAGCACTGGTCAAATGAATTGATTATCAGGACTTTATCACCAACCAATTGTTTTCCGTTATTCTTACCTCAATTAAACTAATGTATAAATAATAGCTAGCAAGTGTTGTCACACAGGATTGGATAATAAGAGCTCTTCCATGGCATTTTCAATCAACAGCCCTAGAGCCGATCGAAAATGTATGGGGTTGGTTGGGGAGAAGCGTTTTAAGGCGGGCCTCTGTGAATCCACGAAAAACCGACTTTTTCATTCCAATTGTTTTAATGTGACCGCAAAAAGAATATTGGAGGTGTGCTAGTTTTAAGCAGTAGTGTACTGTGGGGGGGGGGGGGCACTACGCTAGTGGAAATGGGGGTTGGTCGCCCTCGGGTGGCACATACTTTTGTGTGACATTTTATTTATATTTTTGTCTAAATTATATAAACATAAATTGTAACTAATTAATAATTATCTTCATTTCAGTGATTTCAGATTGGGAAATCTAGTGACACTTTCCCAAAAAAAAAAAACAGCTAACAGATGAGATTAATTTTCTCAATGCCATTCTAAACATTTTTGACAAAAAAAATAAATACGTCTAACTTTTATCAATAAGTGTACAATCTTTCTAAACGTAACGAATACATTTATTTAATTCAGAAATTATTAATTATTACTCTTGATTTTGATTGACTTAAAAAGGGCGCCAAATTGGAAACCACTCCAAATAGAAAAAGCTCGAAGTACGCCACTGGTTTTATCTTGCGTTATCCGGTCATTATTGTATCATTATTCAAATTTTAAAATACTGATTTAATAATTATAATCATTGGACTAAAAAACAATTAAAATGTGAACTGAGAAGCATCATAAACCCCTATCAGCCCGGAGGTCGACCGTGGTCGAACCTCTCATGATTCATAAGGTGTTGCAGTCAGGACACGAATACTGATTGGAGGATGAGTGCAAAAACCAGTTTACATAACAATTTTGGATAATGGCGATCGATTATTAGTTTTATTGTTGTTATTTAGGTATTATTTATTTGTTGTAACAATATTACGATTGTTTCATTATAAGTTTATTACGAACGTCCAAAGAAATATTTTATAAATCAGTCAAAAATATTTGTTATTCTTCAATGAATTGTACATTTATTGTAAAAATGATTATTATATTAATTTGTGTATCAATTTAGCTTATATTTTATTATGTTGCTTGCCTAACTCCCCTTGTAAAAGAAATTTCCTGTAAACGAATTGCAATAACGAAATAAATACATACTTTGTATTTTATATTGGGCAGGAATGATAGTTTCCGGATACTTTTGGGGTTTCCTGTCTGACGCCTTCGGTAGGAAGAAGTTGATGGTGATCGGGTTTTTGGTGGACTGCTTCTTAAATGTCGGTGCTGGACTCTTCATGTCTCTGCCAATCATCCTCGTCTTCAAGTTCCTGTCCGGCCTCATGCAAGTTTACTTTTGATTTTTCATAGGTTAGGAATTATGTCAATATTTCCTTAGATTTGGTATCTTTTAAATAAGAAACTTTTTTTTCCTATCCCTGCCAAGAGCTGGTTGCCAAAACGGTGAGTACAACCTCATACACAATATGTACACGAGGCTCTCAACAATCTGTCCTCCAGCACAATCTAGTTTTTACTGCGCTCGTCGCCTTCCTCTGTCTCATGGGATGTCTCTCAGTGTCATCCATTCTTGGACATAGAAGAGAAATGCACTGCAATTATCTTTATTGTCCACTAACACAGGCAGGTCAGATTCCGAAATGCTCCAGAGTCCTGTTTTACGAATGAGGTTCTGTTCCAGAGCAGAACGTGTGAGCACAACGTGTCCCTTAGTGTGTGTTCCTCTCCACAAGTTTTCCACAGGATCCCCTATTGACTGTCAGCATCTTTGCACTCCAATATCTATCCCCAATCATTGGGAAAAACTTGCGCAAGTTTCTTTCCTCTGGTGACGACGTTCATCGGATATTATAAGGGTTGTAATATTTCTGTCTGTTAATAATGATTTTTTTAATCAGTTATCACTTGCATTAAATACTCTAACTTAGCACAGGAAGGGCATATTTGCATATTGCCATCCATCAATAGCCTTGTTATGAATAGTGATCTCATGGGGCTTCATAAATAAGCCATCCCCCTGTCGATAATTATTTCCGTTTGGCATTCATGAATAATTTGCTTTACATTTAATGGATCATGGTAGCAATGGTACATAGGAAAATGATCACTAGCCATTATATCTTTATAAATATGTCTTGTCACATCATTGTGGTGTTTATGAAATACTTCAACATACTTTAATATAATATGTAATATAATAATAATATGTGAAAAAAGTCTAATAATAATTGATTGTTTTGCTTTTTTTTTTTGCAGGGTGTGTGGCCCTTATGCCATTTTCTTGGTTTACATGACTGAAGTCTTCGCTCACCAGCACAGGGATATGGCATCACAATTTATGGGAGTGTTTACTGCTGTTGGCAGTATTATTCAGACTGGTAAGTCTGAATTTGACTATTTATTGATTTACTTATCATTACAAAAATCCTACATTATAAAATTGCCTAAAATTAATAACAAGTTGACAACAGTTTTGTTTAAATACAGCAGTGTAGCAATCCACTGTAGTCTTTAATTTGTCTATAATATTTTTTTCTGTATAATATTCCAATAATATTTATCACTCTCAACTCTAAGGTAAGATTTTTTTTAGTGTTTCATTGTTTTTTTTTAATTTGTTGATTTCAGCCACATGTTTTCATTCATGTTTGACTGTCTTTGTTAGTCCTCTGTTGAAGCTAAGTACATGAAATTTTACATAAATGTCCTATTTATTACTAGAAAGACATGAGATATGAAGTCACTGTAAATTAATTAGTTGGAAATGGCAATAATATAATTTCCTATGATTTAATTGGGCATCAAATTAATAATCTCGATGTCCAGGTTAACAATTTGTATTATATGTTTCAATAAATAATTACAAAATGAAATTGTAGGCAATATAGTAAAAAAAATCTTAGACCAATGACAAACTCACCCTATCATATTTCGAATAAGACAATATACACATAGAAATTGGCAGAATGACACCACACTTTCTGCCTGCAAAGCCTCAGCGAGGCTGACGAGGAGATGAAAGCTAGACTAGCTTAGTCACTACACCACAAAAGCACCTGAAAGTTGAAAACAATCAATTAATATTTTGGCCACTCTCCTGACTAATGATCTAAAATTTAAAACTAGATATACTTTTTCAAAAAATAAGATGGCTATATTTACATATTGTGAAGAAATTTAACAAACTTTACCTAAATAACAACCTTTGTTACTAGATAAAATACTTTGGGACTTCTTAGAACTATAATCTCAAAAACTGTAATTTTTTAAGGCTATAACAAAAACCTTAATTGAGTGATGCATCACACTTGTCTTGAATTTATTGTATTCAAACTCCTCTTTGGTTGAGCTAACCAGATAATTAAGTTTTACATGTTTGATGTATTATTATAATGAATATGCTATTTATCTTCATTAAATCGTCCAATCAAATACTTCAAATAAACCGTTTCATAATCAATAAAAACAAATTATATAATTAATTTTGCTACTTATATGGCCAATATATGGAAAAGACAAAAACGTTATATTTAATTTATGTTGATGAGTTTATTAAATGGCAACATCGCATATTAATGCTTCCGGGCCACCGCCACAAACGAAACCCTCCAATCGGAGTGGTTTCCAATCCGCCAGCTGGCCCCGTTCTCCCTATCTTGTCTTACACCCACTTCTTGTCTACCCATTTCCTGTCTTTCCCCAACCTCTCTCTTAATCACCTTTCTCGCCTCTCATCCGCCATCATAAAAACATTGTAATACTAACCTAAACAAAATTACTTATACCTAAACTTAAATCTAAGAAAATATCATAATTTTACAAACTATGTTAAAAAGAAATTTCTAATAGCAAAATTTATGAAGGAGCAAGAGAACAAATTGTTTGAGGCAATTAGGCACGACAATAAACAACAATATTAATAATAATAAACAGAGATAACAAAGTAAGAATTGAACTGGAAAAATTTTGTCATATCACATACATAATGATATGTCCTCAGCCGCTTTTCTCCAACTTCCAGATGATCGTTTCCACACCTTCCATCCAGCGTAGCCTGGGTCTGACTATTCTTCTTATTCTACCAGGGTGTCCCTTCCCTACAACAATTGTATTTTAATAAATAACTCAATTATTAATGTTTGGTTAGGAATCGCGCTATGGTTGATCCCGCTAGAACTACCGCCTTGGATTCCCTTCAAGACGTGGCAGCTGTTTGTCATCTTTGGAGGACTACCCTCGCTCATCTGTGGCGTCAGCTGCATCTTCTTCTTTGAGTCTCCCAAATTTCTAGTCGATAAAGGACAGGCCCAGCGTGCTCTGAATGTTTGCAGGGGCATCTTTACCATCAATACCGGACAGCCACAGCTATCATTTCCAGTAAGTATTAACTATTATTTTGAATTATTGTGTTAATATACATGAATATTGTTAATGTAGAATAAACTCATTGGTTTGATTTGCTCTCCCTATACACTCAATACAAATACGTGACAGCGTGTAACAACCTTCCTTGCTTGTTGATACTTCAGATATTAACTTAATATATCAACTGGTAGATTTGTGGCCTAAAATAGAACTTCCATTACGCTTGTTAAACTATTAGGTCGAGTCATAAGTAACTTCCGTTCTTTTATCAGACATTTATTTTGCTCTCATTAAATAACGAAATTATATTAATTTTTACGAGTGCAGGACGCCTTTCATGGAGTTTCTCTTGCACTCTTTGTAACTGCTGAACGTATCTATCCGCAGTAATCGTTAAATTTGACTTCAACAACACGTGGTGAATTATTCCTTGACCATACCACCATACACAGATTACAATTTTTTTGCCATGGATGGTTGCTTTCGGATATGGTAGGGGTGGTTGATCCTTATCAAGCCACTGTCTTTTGCGGACTATATTGCCATAGGTAATCCATTTTTCATCGCCTGTTACAATCCTGTTTAAAAAAGGCTGAATTTTTACCCGTGAGAGCAGACTTGTGGCGATATACATTGTCGAGGGGGCGTCACTAGGGGAGTGCCTAATCACTCTAGCTCTGGTGACGGATTGTTGTAGTTAATAACATGGACCATGTTCCATGTAGGCGTTAATATCTGACTCCATTTATTGATAGGGATGTGTCCCGACAATACACTGTGTTCAGGAGAGAGGTTCAGAGGTTTCATAAAGAATAAGACCAGTTTTCAGAGTTCGGGCGGGAGATCGGCAGCGTAATATTACAAGTCATCAGAAGGTTGGCTAGAGGCTGTGAGACAGGATGACTGCCCAGAGGTGTGGCAGAGAGAGTGTAGACTAGTAGAAGATTCCAGGACCCCGGGGCCCTGGAGTATCGCGACTGTCTAGATGCAGAGACTGGAGAAGAGTGTGGTTTTCCAGGGCGAAACCCCTTGGTTTTAAACATTACTTCCCCTTCCTCAAACATTATTTCCCCTTCCTACCTTCCTAGCTTGAACGGGGTATGTTTATGATGTCACACCTGCGCCAAATACGTGCTGCTCGTCCCCTAAAGAACTGTTTATTAGCATGGTTTTAGATTTTATGACTGCCGGAAAGTGACTGAAGGTCTGCCCAGGTCTATTTTATTAGGGGCAGGTGGCTTACCCTCTCAGGTTTTATTGCTGTCCTTCGACCCTCTGTTACTTTTTTCACGACCACCAACCTCTCTATGATTTATTACAAGAAGTTTACAAAGATTTGCATTTATATTATAATACATTAGTTGCACCAGAGTATAGGGTAATTTACATATATGGTTAGCGCTCGCTACAGACATGTTATCTTCTTTATTCCGTTCACTGAGATTGTGAGGTACCCACACTCCTAACTTGCTGACTTTCCCTAATTTCTGCAGGTGGTGGTTAACAGTTGATTGTGATGCATTTAACATTTCTGCTATACCTCTTGTTGATTGACGTGGAGCTTGCTCCAATATGGCCTTTAAAAGGTTGTCGTCAAAGTCGGAATCACGTCCCACCCTCGGTTCGTCTTTTAAGGTCGTATCTCCAGAAAGGAATTTTATAAACCTATTTCTAACTGCCCGATTAGTTATTAGTCCTTCACCATACACACTGCATATTTTTTCAGCTGTCGCCCTAGCACTATTGCCTTGTTTAAATTCCCAAAGCATCACATGACAAATATGTACTTTTTGACTCTCCATTTCAAAGGTTAAAAAAACAAAACAGTTTAACGTAACGTGTATCACACTAAACAGTTGATAAAATACTAACTGAACTCAATAAATAGTGAAAACAAAAACTTGTGGTAATGGTAACTCATAGCAGGTAGATACGAACAATAGATTCTACTTAGCTGCATCGGAAGTTACTTATGACTCGACCTGATATATAAACCCACTCTACACTGTCTAAAGATAATTTAGTTCAAAAGGAATTATGGCCCACTAAATAGTTGTATCATTTTCAGGTGAACAAAATCCAAGTGAAGGATACAACTACGAAGAAGCCTGTCTGCTCTCGAATACTACAAGAAATTTCCGAACTGTTCAGACCACCATTTCTAATCAAAACTATCATTGCAAATATAACCTTCATAGTTATGTTCGCTTCGTAAGTAAAATATCAGTTGGGAAATAGTGTCTTATAAACTGTACTAATACGTCCTGATTAGAGACAGCCATTAAAACTAATGAAAATGAGTAGTAGTAAATAAACGAGGAATCGTTTCCTTTGGTATAAGCTCTACCATTATTTAAAGTTATTGTTAAGTAAGTTAAGTTCTGAAAAAAAGGATGTTTGAACTATTTTTGCTTTAACACATTTTTCAGATACTCCTCAACAAGATAATCAAATTCTCACTTCTCCCAGCGATGCTCCCATCTCTGTAACCCGTCCAAATAGTACTCGGCGTTTTTCTCTGCGTAAAAATAATCGCTCACGAAGGTAATTGCCGCTTCATTTGACGAAAATCTCTGTCCTCCGAGTGCAATTTTTAAATGAGGGAACAAAAAGAATTCGCTTGGGGCTAGATCTGGTGAGTAAGGTGGATGGTCAAGCAGTTCAAACCGTAATTCATGGATTTTCGCCATGGCAACCGCTGAGGTGCGTTGTCTTGGTGAAACAGGATTTTTATTTTTCTGCAAATGTGGCCGTTTTTCCGCAAGTTCAGCCTTCAGCTTGTCAAGTAAAGATGCGTAGTATGATCCTGTAAGGGTTTTTCCTTTTTGAAGATAATCGATTAAAATAACCATGACTATCCCAAAAAACAGTCGCAAATCACTTTCCCAGCCGAAAAACAGTTTTTGCTTTTTTTGGAGCCGGTTCCCCCTTTTCAATCCACTGTTTGGACTGTATTTTTGTTTCGGGCGTATAATGGTGTATCCAAGTTTCATCCACAGTAATTAATCGGCACCAAAACTTGGATTTATTGCGCCTAAACTGCGCCAACAGAGCGTTGGAAATGTTCATTCGAACACGTTTTTGGCCTAGCGTGAGAAAACGCGGCACCCAACGCGCGGACAGCTTTATCATCTCTAAATGTTGATTTAATATGTGACAAACACGTTCTTTTGGCATATTCATAACCTTTGTTATCTCTCTCACTTTAATTCGGCGGTCGTCTAGCACCATTTAGTGAACTTTGGCGATGTTTTCGTCGGTAATTGCAGTTTTTGGATGTCCCGAACGTTCATCGTCTCCCAAGCACTTACGACCACGTTTAAATTCAGCTGCCCAAAATTTCACTGTGGTAAATGATGGTGCAGAGTCCCCATACACAGAATCCAACTCGTAGGCGTATTGCCTTTCAAAAACAAATATTTAATGACAGCTCGATACTCGATTTTGTCCATTTTCATAAAAACACTCACATCGACTCACTCAAACGACTGTTACACAACAACTGCGCGTCCAAAATGGCTGAAACTTTGGTGAGTAACTGTCAACAGATGAACAACGAAATTCACTAGCTTTTATTTATGACTGCTGCTATCTTCATGTTGAGGTCGGAAACTTTTCACCCCAACCTCGTATATTTAATAAGAAAACGACAAATTTTGCCACTCATTTCCTTTATTTCAAATGAGATTATAAAAAAAACTCTTTATCCTTGGGCACTTTCAACATCAAGGTGAAAGGATATATCAACAAAGAAAATGAATAATAATAATACTGATGAATTATGAATTGTTAGAATAAAGGATGATAAATAACTGTTAAATTCTGGGCTGAGAGAGGTGGGGAGTGACAAATATTGTGTTCCAATAGTTAGCAGCAAGGATTAGAGAATAAAAGAATCTGCACAAGGAGACAGATCTGCAAGAAGTGAGATAAAGGAGGAAAGGATCTAGTAATACGAAATTTAATATCTGATTCAAATCAGCGGGGTGATTTTTTGACATGATAGTACTGGAAAAGGAGGAATCTAAGGGATTACTAAGGAATTAAAAAAAAAAACAGTTTCTGTCTCTCTACAGCTTTTATTGATTTTCTACTCAAACGTTTCAAAGGAGTGTGCCGTCTTAGTAACTGTAGACGGCCTAACGTGCAATAGTTACCATCAGCTTGAACCCTGGAGAATGGTGTCTTAGTCCGCTAAAAACATTCGGGTGAAAAATTAATAAATGTTGAGCAGGGATAGAAAGTGTTGTAATATACATACTCTATCGACAATAAGGACGAATTGGTTATCCACGGGTAGAAGTGTACACGTCTCTGGAGATCCCGAGCAAAATTTTTTTTAAACTTCTGTACTGTGCTAAAATTACAATCTGGCTTATTAGGCCATAAGTAATTGTGATAAATGTTCTCATTCATACCATATTTACAATCTGCATTCACTTGTTCATTCATACAGTATTTACAAACAGCCCAGAGGCCTCCCAATTCTACATGGTTGTCACCTCCCTCGCATGCTAAAGAGGAAGTGGAGTCTTGGGAAGTACCCCACGCAGAGAAGACAATGACGTTTCAGTCTTTGATGAGGATTATAGGGATGAGTGGTGCAGTGTAATAACTGTGCTACGGGATTAGGGTGGTTGGATAGGTTACTATGGAATTTCATGAACTTGGAAGGGATGAGTTTGAGAATGTAAGGTATATTAAGATCGTTATGAACGGTTTTATTGCTGACGTAATAAGGGGCATTTACTATTGTTCTCAGGACTTTTGATTGAGAGGATTGGATATGCTTGATGTTCAACTTTTTACTGTACCCTATAGCTCTATTCTTTAGATCCAGATTGGCTTCAGTATAAGTTTGCAGATTAGTAATTCTTTTTCTATTGAGAGATGGGATGTCCTTTGAAGTAGTCTGTACAGTTGTCCAAAGCGTCTGTTTAGTTCATGTCTTTTAAGCCTCAGGTCCCAGTCCCCGTTCAAGGGGTCCCAGGTCAGCCGTTTGTCGAGATGGAACCCTAAGTACCGTACTATATCGGATACAGGGAGAGGAATGAAATTTAAAAAAAACTAGTGGACAAGACTTGTGGCAGAGGGTGAAGGCAGAGGGGTTAATGTGGGAACATTTTGTTTCATTAACTTTGATCCACCATTGGTTACACCAATGCTCGATCTCATCAAGGTGTTTTTGAAGGTTATGGGGTGCTATATCGGGGTTTGAGTGGCATGACAAGACTGCGGTGTCATCTAAAAATTTTGCCAAGAAGGTATTGGGGTAGAGGGGACATCAGCGGTGTATAGGTTACAGAGGATGCGACCCAGGACACTGCCCTGTGGAACTCCTGCTGAGCAGAAATCTATAGAAAAATTTCATAAGGTGCTTTAACCATGGTTCAAGATCCTCTGCCTCAAGAAGATAGGCTACCATACACCACACTGTATTTAAAAGGGGGGAAGGCAAGAGAGAAGACTAACAGTTGGCGCGTTTGTGATGGGAAGAAAGGTTGGGAACGATTCAGCAGTTAAATCAGTACCTACCTAGAGATTTGTACCAAGAAACTTCAGAGGTTGTATGAGCATTACAAAGTGTGTGAACACCTTCTGTAAGATTCACTTTATTTGTATTGAAAAATATTATTAGATACTACTCCATTATAATTTTTTTAGGCAGAACACATTGCGGCTTTGGATGCCGGAAATATTTACCCGACTGGAGAATTCAACCGTCACAGACTTGATCGGCCTCTGCCCACTCATCGCCTCTGGGAATGAAAAGGCCGGATCAAAGATCGTAAATTACATCCAGACACTTTTCTCAATGAATGATTAATTTTATTTTCTTCTTATTACGGATTGTGTGGTATCTGTTTCAGGTAGTTCCTAACGACAGTGTCTACATCAACATGGCAGTGGTCCATTGTTGCTGTCTTATTGGCCATCTGACATTTCTTTTTATTATAAAATGTCTCAACAAAAAGCTGCTTCTGAGTGAGTATTTAAAGTAGCTGCTGATATTTGTATTAGTGTAAAAAGATTAGGAAAACTCTTTGACATTCTTGTACACAGTGTGTAAAACTGTACCTATCGTTTTTCTATTAGAGCAACATTCAAGGTGGTTAATCAATTTTTATTTCCACTGGGCGCACAATCCACTATTAGTTTATCCGTGTTACACTTCTCAATTCGCTAATATCCTTTAAGGAGTCTCCTTTGAGAATTTAGTCCAGGTCTCAGAGGGAGGGGGTCCGAAAAACATGATTGCAATCATTGCAATCCACATGAGTGCAATGATTGGCGTACCTCTAAAGTCTAAAAAAAATATAGAACCAGGAATCCAAGGAAGCGGGATTTTTTGATACAAAGTTTTGAGGGTGTTTTTTTTTACATTTTTACATTAGTAAAAAACATGATTTCTTTAATATAATCATTAAAAGCATTTGTGCAAGCTTAAATTCTTGGCGTTATTGAAGATGTAACTTACTAGTGTAAACACTGTTACCCTCAATGACCTCGTGCTAGGAGAAGGCGTCATTTAACTGACTTAATTAGGTGGGCATGTTGTTAGTCGTGGTCAATAGTCCAGGCAACTATCCAAAAATATTGTTACAACTTTGTAAGCTTTACTAGAATTTATTAAAAATATTTTCCTTTTTTTCAATATTATTTTATTCCATGAGTAAACTGGTTGACAAAAATTGTGAAGATTTCTGTTTTCTAACGGTCGCTATATCCTAAAATATAGACTTGACGAAAGAAATGAAGATATCGTTTTATAACCAATTGCATGTTCTTTAATTTTATATATCAAAAACTTTTTTTTGCTAAAATTACTAGTTTGAGAAAAATAAAATTACCTTTAAACCACTCCTCCCCCCTCACGTTCACACTCCTCACTCTCGGGGACTTTTACTATATTGTAGAAGACAACAAATGACCAAATTTAATAACTGCATCTTTTGTTTCTAATCGTCACATTTTACCCTTCGTTGCCTTGACTACAAGTCTTGTTTTAAAATAACATGAATGAAGGTACCAATGATTGATCAGAAATACCTAGCAAGAACTCTTGAATTTCCCAAGTAGTTCCCTGGCAATAATTGTTTGTTTCATTATTATAGTAATTTATTTGTTATCAATGAAGTATTTTGTGTACGTAATTTAAAGAAAATGGCTAAAAAAACAAGGGCATCACATCATTAAATCCTTATTAACCTATAGGAACAACATACAATAAATCAAATAATGTTGTTTCGTTATGGGATATTCTGTGTTCTTATCACCTAATATAGTTAATGGTTGCTGATATTACCACCATAAATGTTATATGGGCTGCGCTGGTAAGTAATGGTGTACTAATATGATATTGCGGATGAACAAATGACATATAAATTCATTGGTAACATGCATATGCTAAAAAAAAGGGGGTTTATGTGTCGAGTCTGAGTTCAATCTTGTACGTGCGTAAGTAAATGTTTCCTGTTGGTTCTGAAAGAATTATAAGGTGAACTGAATATAAATATAAATAATGAAGGATGAGCAGTAGTGCAATTGAAGGCTGAATGCAGTTGTCTTGATGGTTATTGATAAATACTTTGTTGATAGATCCAGTTTAATAATGTTGAAAAGCATTGACCGATTAAGGAATGAATTGTTAAGGAATGTTTGGCCAACCCATTCCTTCGTTCTCTTCCTCTCATTCATGTTCATGAGTATCCAAATTTTCTTATTCTGAGCTCTGATATTCTTTGTCTCAGTTCCTTACTTACTCATTATTTGTCCAAAGGGTAAGTCTATGTTTTCAAGAGCATAGGAGAGAGATCTGAGAAGCATCTCTCAACTGTTTGAGTCTTCTATCTCTCATATATCGTAAAATGGTATCAGGGTATTAGACTTCTAAAGGATACGTTACTTAATAATTGATGATCTTCCTTCTTTCGTCATCTAACTGGGTGATACAACATTGGTCAGCCAGGCATGAGATCTAAAACAATACCTCAACTACATGGTTATAAATATTCATAACGTGGAAGCGACCTTGAATTAAATAACTGGTGTATCTACCATGAGAAATTTCTCTCTCACTAAACAAACCATCCGTCTCTGCCACCAATCCTCGATGTGGCCTCTAGAGAGTTTCCACGAAAACTTCTCAACATTGGATAAGTGGGGATAATCTGCGGACAAGCATACAATCAAAATCTACTTTAACACACCCTTAGAAATACTGATAAGTAAAATATTGAGGCAAAATATCGTGTTCCAGCAAAGTTTGGCAGTTGCTTAATTTATTTCACACCACGACCTTGAGAGGCACCATGCCTCTTTTGTCGATATTATAAATACAGTATATTAAAATGATGGTCAATAATATTTTACAATGTGTTTTCTCACTAATATGTTCACATTATTTATATGTGCATAATATATTATATATAATTTATATTATATTATATATATTTATTACGTTCGGCCCAAAAATAGCTTAATTTACCATCTTTGTGCTAGAGAGCCCTTGGTGACTTCGAGAGGTATAGCTAAACCAGGTTATAGCTAACTACCAACAGCGAATGCTCGGTTGATATTGACCTTTACATGTTATTATTATATTTTTCTATAGATATAAGAATATGCAATTTTCAGTGTTCAGCTCGGCTGTTGCTGGAGGATGTATTTTCATCGTACCCTGGCTGCACGCTGACATTGTCCTATTTCCTACCTCTATCTTTCTTGCTCTGGACGAAGTCACCATCTATGCCTTCTTGGGAGCAATAGTCCAGATATTTCCAACTCACCTTAGGTAAGTTTTTTATTGTTTCACAAGTTAAATTTACCTATATTGTTGATTCACCACAACATAGTGATAATGTTTGTATGTGTGTTGAATGAAGAAGAAAAAAATATAATTTGGTGTTCAAATATCGGGAAATTAATATTTTAAGTACGGTTTTACATGCATTAAAATGTTTTAATGCGTTTAAATAAAATCTTCATTTTTATAATTCTCTTCGTAATTAACGAGTACTTTATCTCGGTTAATGCAGATTATTTTGATTATGAATTCATAACATGCTTATATATTTTTTTGTCACGTAATTTATAGATATTAGACCGCTTGCTTTAATTTCAGAGCGAAGAGCGTCAGCCTGGCAATGGTTCTGGGCCGTGTTGCAATATTCTTTGGTAACTTCCTTCTCTCCAAAGTCATGTACTCTGACTGTGAGCTCATGTTCTACACACTTGCCGGTGGCTCACTCAGTAAGTAAATTAAAAGAAAACATACATCTTAATACTATCAAGTTATGAGCTGACGTGAAAAAGACATTTGTTTCTTTAAGGTGGACCTTAGAGAAATGCCTTCTTTATCACGGAGTTACTTTAATCCACATAACATCGCCCTATAATGAAAATATCTTTTCCGATTTTCGCAAAGTATAGGCTTTATGAAATTTGATATGAGCTACTCCAATTTCTCCAATACATTTTTCATAATTTTTAAAGGTAGGGATGTGATTGAATAATCAAACAGGCCATTTAATTACCATTGATTTAAGTATGTCTGTCTCGTGACCACTTATTAGATTACAAAGATACCTGAAGAATCTATTCTTATACATTAAATATATGTATAATATAATTATATTATTATAGAAATTTAATATATGTCCTTCATGGGTAACGCCTTAATGTTGAAGTTCCTAGAATCTGAAAGCTTTATACTTTTGGACAAACAGATAAAATTCTGCCATTCTCCTCTTCGTTCGCTAGCGCCGAATTCTGGTTTCCGCATACTAATGGCCTTTTGTGGGTGGGAGTTGTGTGGTTAACTGCTCCAGGGCTTAATAATTAAGGACGACTTTTTTCACAGTTTTCTTGTCCACAAAGTGTGGGTAGTTCGATTCTGTGATTTCCTCCACTATATTAAGTATGATTTATAAAAAACTGAAAAAACCTCAGCCCCAAAAAAACCTAACCCTGCCTCACCTATCTAACCTGACTATCGCCCAATCTCCATTCCATCTAACCTTTCCGAACCTTTTGAAAGACTAGTTCAATAATCACATCTTCGATTTCCGTGAACAGTCCCAACTTCACGATCCTTTCCAATGTGGTTTCCGTCCCAGTCACTCCACACAGTCTACACTAGGTAACATCATGCCACTGTTAATTGACAAATACTAACAGTCATAATTCTCCTAGATAACTCCAAACCGTTTGATACCATAGACCACTCAGTCATTTCCAATTTAAAATAATTAACCTTCTCCAATGGCTTTGTGACCGATAGACTTTTATAGCCAATGTAAATTAGCGATTGTTTACGCCTGTAATTCGTTTATTTTAGTTATTGAAGGAAAAAATTATCAGTCATTGTTTAAGCCGAATAAGGGGTCTTGCGCTGACAAGTAATTATCTAACAAAGTACCCTCGTAAAATTTATGATAAAAAAAAAAAAAAAAAAGTGTAAATTAGAGATAAATATTTTTTTTGTATTTGGTTAGTTTTATATAAAGAATTAATAATTATTGATAATATTATAAATGTTCTAAGAATATCTTTGTGTTTCAAATGTGAGTGTATTGATTTTGTTTTATGGGAAATATGCTAGAAAGTAAACAAAACAAATAACGGTGCGGGACGCCTCCGAGGCCCCGTAAGACCCTACATCCTTTATAGAGGATTAAAAGGACGGAGCACCGGGATCAGTCGCTTGCAGTCAGTGAGTGTATCCAGAGCTGGGTTGGCCAACACCCGCCGGAGCGCCCCCCCCCCCCTCATCTCACCACCTTATCGGCCTATGGTTTATGGGGAGCACCTCTGGTTGGAGATTTGACTTGGAACTAGTATGGATATGAGCATATCGATCATCGACTCACCGATTCCCTCCACCTGGAACCTCACAGCTGATTGACTAATCCACTATCTAGCTACGACAGGTAACCTCGTTGGACGTAGCTTCCACGTACCGAGGGTTTATGTTGTTTGTTTACGTCGTTCATCAGTTTACACCAAATAACACCAAACTATGCATACGTATAGATAAACGCGGACAGTGATGTATTTATTTTGTTCTCATTCTTCGATCAGCAAACTTTAAGTTAATAAAACTCTGGTTTACAAGTTTCAAGTTTAGTAAAGTTTAAGTATTTTTCTGTCCAATAGTTTAAGTAATTTTTCTCTCAAATAGTTTACTATTTTTTTTATCAAATAGTTTAATTATTTTTTTTATCAAATAGTTTAAGTATTTTTTTTTTTATCAAATAGCTTAAGGATTTTTTTTTTGTTTTTTTATCAAATGTTATTTGTTTATTATCATTTAATAAATGTCGGTCATCTAAATGTCTTCCCCTAGATATGTCAATTCCCTGTAATATTTCAGGTTCCCCTGTCCTTGGGTAATGCCCTCTCCTGGCATTAATATTTTCCCCCAGATTCCTGTAAACATTTAGGGGGAGGAGGAAGAGAGAGAAAGTCGGGGTTTACAAGTGGTGTCAGGTGTGGGGTGGATTGCAAGAAAATCCACTAATCCGGGATAAACTTTTATTTCGAAAAAAAAAAAAAATTTTTTTTTGATAAATCCCTTTTAAAATGTCGGTTGAAAGTAACCTCCGACAGAGGATAGAAGAATTACAGAAGGCTAACCTGGCTTTGGCCCAGTCGGAAGAAAAGTTGAAAAATGAACTCGAAGCTAGCCGGACAGAGATAAAGGAAGGAGGGACACCTAAGCCACCAAGGAAGGATTTGTCCTTGCAGGGTCTGATCAAGACGTGGGGAGGGGAGGCGAGTGCCAGGCCGGTTGACGAATTCCTAGAGTATGTGGAGGAAGTAGCAGCTTGTGGAGCTTGGGAGGACGTTGACCGAGTTCGGATTTGTAGGCTCAAGTTGCAGGGCCCGGCAGCCGCCTTTGTCAGAGGAAATGAGGAATTAAAGGGTATTGTCAGCTTTAAGAAGTTTGCAGACGCACTGCGAGAAAGGTTTGGAGATCCACATACTTTTGAATATTATGGAAGAATTTTGCAGGAGACGAGTCAACAGCCAAAAGAGAGGATCCAAGAATTTTCGGACAGATGCATTTCCTTGGGGGGGAAAATGACCAGGTCCGATCTATCTGGGAATGAAGCAAAGTGGTGGGCGCGGGAAGTAGAGAGAAAAGTGCTAGAAGCGTTCATGAGGGGACTCTCGGGTGAGGTGGGAAAACAGGTGTTGTTTGGACGCCCAGATACACTGAAGAATGCAGTGAGATTGGCGTTAGATGTAGAACAAGCCTTGCAAGAGCATCAACGGGGAAAGAACGTATATGTGTTGGAAGAGGCAGGGGGCAGGTCCGGCCCCTGCCATGAGCAGCAACGAGAGAGTGAGAGAAATAGGTATAGAAGCTCAGTGGATCCTATCGCCAGAAACGAGGACCAGGCCTCGGCACAGGGAGCGGGAGCGGTGTTTAGCTTAAGGGAACAGATCGAAGACGCTTGTATCAGCGCGATTCAAAAGGCGCTTCCCTCGAGACTAGGGAAATCCGATTCTCAGCGTTGCTATCGGTGTGGAGAGTTAGGACATTACGCAAGGGGATGCAGAATGCCACCACCGGCTAAAGGAGTAAGCAATAACCCGGGCCCCAGAGAAAGGGTAACTTGCTACAGGTGTGGACGGCAAGGGCATATAGCGAACCAGTGCAGATCCCAGCAGCTGCCCGCCGAAAAGAAATTGAACCCCGTGCAGGGGCCCCCCAAATGCTTAAGGCCCGACGGTCACCCCCCGTCTGGGCCGGAGAAACCCAAGCCTGTGGATGAGAAATGGCTTACAGGGGTGGGAGCCGGAGTAGGTAAATTGATAAAACTGGACATGCTAATTGGGGGATATCTCCACCACATGATAGTAGACACGGGGGCCGAAGTGACGCTAATTCGCACGGCGCTTCCGGGAGTTCAATTAAGGCCCGCCAGTGTCCGAGCTAGAGGAGTAACAGGACAGGCTCTGCGTATTTTGGGGGTACAAGAGTTGATGTGCCAAGTAGACGGCCTGGAAGTGAAACATCAGGTGATGATAATCAGCGTGAACTTGCCCGGAGACGGAATCATAGGTTTGGATTTGCTAGAAAAGCTAGGAGCCAAACTGGATATTCGTAACCGGGAGGTGATAGTGACGCCGCCTGACGCTGGCCTGAGTTTTGAGAAGCAACCAGTCAACGTACATCCCCTTCACCAGTTGGGAGTGGCAATAAATTCCTTAGAAGCGAAAGGGAGAAGTACAAGGGAAACGACGCAGGAGGAGCCAATTCCAAAGGATGGATCCTCGTCCGACCTAATCCATGCCCAAGAAAGAAAGCACCAACAGAAGAGGGAAAAGAGGGCCAAACGCGGAAACCAGCAGGCCGCGAACAAAGCAGTAGAGACCCCGGGATCCCACGAACAACCCGACAAGCACGATGAGACCAAGGGGCTAGAAATTACCAGCCCTGCTCGAATCGCAATCCCTTCGTGTAGTGAGAAACTCATTAGAGCAACGATCCACCAGAGAGAGAAGGCAGTGGTGGTTGTCGAGCCGGTACCATTGAAACAAGGTAGCTTAAGAGTAGGGCGAAGTATTGGGCTCGTAGAACACGGGGAGGTTTGGATCCAACTTATGAACTCGGGGCCGGTGGATACCTACCTCGATAAAGGGCAATTATTGGGAATAGGCGCGGAATGGCATACGGAGGAAAGAAATGAAAGGGACGTTCGGATACACCGAGTAGAGGGTAGCGAGAATGCTCTGGAAAAGGGGGCTCAACTATGGAATGTAGACCACCTCGGTGAGTCGGATAAGGGTGTAGTCGAGTCGCTGCTAGAAGAGTTTAAAGATCTATTCGAAGAACCGGGAAAGGAAGGCTGCTCTACTGGGGTGAAGCATAGAATACCAACAGGGGAAGCTCCCCCGGTGATCAAGCGCCCGTATCGAGTGCCCTTCAACCAACGAGCGGTAGTAGAGGAACACTTAGAAGAAATGTTACGCAAGGGAGTGATAGCTCCTTCCGACAGTGCTTGGGCTGCACCTGTCGTGTTGGTACCCAAACGAAGGGAGGACCCAGTATAGATTCTGCACTGATTTCCGGGGGCTAAATGCAGTAACGCAGGTGGATGCTTACCCTCTACCATTGATTCAGGAAACATTAGAGATGTTGGGACAGAGTAGGCTTTTCACAACATTAGACCTTGCTAGCGGCTACCACCAAATACCGGTGGCCGAGGAAGATCGACCGAAAACTGCCTTCACCACCCTAGGGGGGCACTACGAGTACCATAAAATGCCGTTCGGGCTTGCTGGGGCCCCAGCCACATTCCAGCGAACTATGGACCAGGTACTGATGGGAGTTAAGGGGACTGACTGCTATGTTTATTTAGATGACATTATCATCTTCAGTGGTGATATGGATGAGCACTGCACTCGATTAAGAAGGGTGCTGGAGCGACTGCGGGGTGCTAATCTGAAGTTGAAAGGACCAAAATGTAAGTTTGTGGTCAGGCAGGTAAAATACCTTGGCCACTTGGTAACCAGTGAAGGGGTGAAACCTGACCCAGAAAAGATCACGGCGGTGACAGAATTTCCAAAACCCGGTTCGGCTCGGGAAGTGAGAGGCTTCCTGGGTCTCGCTGGATATTACCGGAGGTTCGTACCTCAGTTCGCCGAAATTGCCAAGCCCCTCACCCAGTTGACGGGGAAGGGAATGTCATTTCACTGGGGGAAAGAACAAGACGAGGCGTTTACCGCTCTACAGGAGATATTGTGTTCTGACCGAGTGCTGATTTATCCTGATTTCCGGGACCCTTTCATTCTGGCGACCGATGCCTCTGGAATGGCAGTAGGGGCCGTCCTCTCACAACTCCGAAACGGACAAGAAAGGCCTATCGCCTTTGCCAGTCGACAGCTACACCCAGCGGAACAAAATTATTCGGCTACCGAAAGAGAGCTACTTTCGGTAGTCTGGGCAACCAAGCATTTTAGGTGCTATCTGTTGGGTCGAAAGTTTACACTTGTCACTGACCACGCTGCACTTAAATGGATGCTGTCCCTAAGAGACCCGTCCTCACGCTTGATGAGGTGGGCTCTCAGACTCGGAGAATTCGAGTATCAGGTCGTCCACAAACCAGGGAAGAAGCATACCAACGCGGACTCCCTGAGTAGGGCCGTAGCGGGTATAAGGACGTTCGACGAAGGAGCCCAACGGGTTCTTTGGAAAAGAGGGCAGGAACAGGACGAAGAATGCCAGAGATGGGTCAAAAATAACCCACGAGGGTTACGGACGGGGGCGGATGGGATAATACACTACGGAATAAGTGATGACCCAAATCAATGGAAAATTTTGGTTCCACTAGATCGCCGGCAACAGATCATGGAGGAACACCATAGTCGGCCATGGGCGGGACATCCGGGAAGAGAACGTACCCAGGAATTGATAAAGAATAAGTACTATTGGCCCTCGATGGGGAAAGATATAGAAGAGTTCGTTAAGGGGTGCCACTCGTGTGCTCAGAGAAAGACCCCCCCTGGGTTAACAGCTCCTCTAGAGGCCCCCTTCTTTCCCAAGGAGCCATTCGAAATGGTTTCCCTGGATATCGTGGGGCCGTTCCCAAAGAGTAGCCGCGGGAATAAATACTTGTTAACTTTTATAGACCACTTCAGCCGATACACTGAAGCTGAACCTATAAGAGAACAGACGGCGGACGAGACCGCTCGGGTTTTTGTCGAGCGTATAATCACCAGACATGGGACTCCAAAGAAACTACTGACTGATCAAGGCAGGAATTTCGTGTCGGCGTTGTTCAAATCCGTATGCAAGGGCTTAGGCATACAAAAACTCCAAACCACCCCCTACCATCCCCAGAGTAATGGAATGCTAGAACGCTTTCATCGTACACTGGGAGATTCCATGGCTCACTTTGCCAGAAAAGATGGGCGAGATTGGGACCGGTGGGTCCCCTATTCACTAATGGCTTATCGCTCCATACCACATTCTGCCACGGGATTTTCACCGAACTTCCTGTTATATGGCAGAGAGCTCCGCACTCCGGAAGGGGAATGGATAGAGCCTGTGGAAGCGTTGGAAAACGCCTTAACACAAGATGAAGCTGCAAGGATTAGGGTTCGTGTAGAACAGGCCTACGAAGAAGCCCGTGAAAGAATTAAGAAAACTTGGGCTCGCAGAACCGCGGCGGTTAACCAAGATAGGAGATCCCGTACTTTCACCGAGGGCGACGCGGTATACCTACATGTACCCGCGGTAAAACCAGGAAATTTAAAAAAATTTCATTGCCCTTGGACGGGACCATGGATAATAGTCAAGAAATGCAGTGCGGTAACCTATGCAATCAGAAATGAAACCGGCGGGACCCAGGTAGTTCACGTGAACCGCTTGAAACCGGCTTTTAACAGTGGTCTCGAAACGGAGTATCCAAAGGAGCAACAGTCTGAATCGGAAGATGACGATGACGAAGTAAGGGATAAGGAAAGAGACCAGGAGGACTTCTGGCCGATCCCCCTAACCGACTCTGACGAGGAGGGAGAGCCCCATCCTAGAGAAAGGGCCATTGGGAACGATTCCCTATTGGCCACTAGCTCGCCAAGGAGGGATGTAGTGGCTCCAAGCTGGTGGCCTGAGGGCGAAGCGGAGGGGCGACCGAGTATTATCCGTACGGAGGAAGATGTTTCATCGAGCGAAAAGGAGCCCACCCGCCCGGTTACCCCGTTGGTGAACACATCGGGGGTCTCGGGAGAGACCTCGGTGGAAGATGACAGTACCAACTATCGAGACCCGACTTGGGAGGCGGATAGTACAGAGGCACCGATGTTGCCGCGCAGTCCCTACTTATTGAGAAATAATCGCCGGTCTAGCCGGGGAGGGAGAAACAAAGAGTGAGGGTGTCAGTGCGTGTCACGAGAAAGAAAAGTGTTGACCTAGGGTCAACACTTTTGGAAAACGGGGAGTGTTGTGACCGATAGACTTTTATAGCCAATGTAAATTAGCGATTGTTTACGCCTGTAATTCGTTTATTTTAGTTATTGAAGGAAAAAATTATCAGTCATTGTTTAAGCCGAATAAGGGGTCTTGCGCTGACAAGTAATTATCTAACAAAGTACCCTCGTAAAATTTATGATAAAAAAAAAAAAAAAAAAAAGTGTAAATTAGAGATAAATATTTTTTTTGTATTTGGTTAGTTTTATATAAAGAATTAATAATTATTGATAATATTATAAATGTTCTAAGAATATCTTTGTGTTTCAAATGTGAGTGTATTGATTTTGTTTTATGGGAAATATGCTAGAAAGTAAACAAAACAAATAACGGTGCGGGACGCCTCCGAGGCCCCGTAAGACCCTACATCCTTTATAGAGGATTAAAAGGACGGAGCACCGGGATCAGTCGCTTGCAGTCAGTGAGTGTATCCAGAGCTGGGTTGGCCAACACCCGCCGGAGCGCCCCCCCCCCTCATCTCACCACCTTATCGGCCTATGGTTTATGGGGAGCACCTCTGGTTGGAGATTTGACTTGGAACTAGTATGGATATGAGCATATCGATCATCGACTCACCGATTCCCTCCACCTGGAACCTCACAGCTGATTGACTAATCCACTATCTAGCTACGACAGGTAACCTCGTTGGACGTAGCTTCCACGTACCGAGGGTTTATGTTGTTTGTTTACGTCGTTCATCAGTTTACACCAAATAACACCAAACTATGCATACGTATAGATAAACACGGACAGTGATGTATTTATTTTGTTCTCATTCTTCGATCAGCAAACTTTAAGTTAATAAAACTCTGGTTTACAAGTTTCAAGTTTAGTAAAGTTTAAGTATTTTTCTGTCCAATAGTTTAAGTAATTTTTCTCTCAAATAGTTTACTATTTTTTTTATCAAATAGTTTAATTATTTTTTTTATCAAATAGTTTAAGTATTTTTTTTTTTTATCAAATAGCTTAAGGATTTTTTTTTTGTTTTTTTATCAAATGCTATTTGTTTATTATCATTTAATAAATGTCGGTCATCTAGATATGTCAATTCCCTGTAATATTTCAGGTTCCCCTGTCCTTGGGTAATGCCCTCTCCTGGCATTAATATTTTCCCCCAGATTCCTGTAAACATTTAGGGGGAGGAGGAAGAGAGAGAAAGTCGGGGTTTACAGCTTTATCCGATGATTTCGATCATTTCTCTTCACTGTTCACTCGCTGCTCACAAATAGTTACTAGACCTAATCAACCGCTTTCTGCTCCCTCCTTACTCTTTAGCCCAGGCCGACTATTTCTCTCCTCCTTTTTAGTTATTACATATGGTCTCTCTGAATCTATTCACCATTGTTCCCATCACATTTTCGTTTACGACTCCCCATACGAATTATTTGCTGCGTTTGGCAAGATTCAGAGCGACCTAGATCAGATCAGAGCCTGGGGATACCTAAATAAATTACAATTATACGCGGCTAAAATTCAGACTATCGCTTTCTGTTTCTTCCTCAGATCCTTTGCCGGGTTCATTTTTAACTTTCAATGAACATTCAATTAAATTGTATTCCACTATTAAATACCTAGGGATGACCATTGATCAAAGTCTTAAACTATTCCATCGCTAAAATAAATAAATAACTAATTATGTGTTGCTACTTCTTCATACTAAAGCTGGAAAACGTAAATCACTAATCGAACTTTAAGTTTGTAATATCTTAACAAATCCAAGTCAACAGTAGGTCGACGAGACCTACCCCGACGGCCGTGTTGACAGCATTTGTAAAATTCTACCCTCAATAGCTACATGAAGAATTATTAGTGATTCTAAAAAAAAATAAAGCTCTGGTCTATGTCGGAATATGTGGATCCCAAATATCATAACTTTTATCTTAATCTCTGCAAATAATTTTCTATATTAATTTTATGAATCTCTTTCATTTGATCATATTTTTTTAAATACTTTTATATAATTTATTTGTATTTTGCCAAATAAAATATATGTTTGGCAGTGCAAAACTGTTTTTTTAGACCCTTGTAATATGAACATTTTATGAATTATTACCTTTTTATGTCAGCGCCTCCATTAATGTCTTTTCATTATTTTTAATAAATTTAAATTTATTCATCTTGTACAACTTTCATGCGAAATGTAATCCTTGAAAATGAAAATAGGGTTGCAAAATTTTAATGCAGCTTTTGTAACTGTAGTCCATTAAAGCCCCATTACAAAATATGTATCATTAATCAGGACGTCATGATCTTAAATTATTCAATCAAATGACAGAAGATATTAAACCTTTTTTATTTTTTAAACGGTTTTTGGTTTTTAAAGCATTATTGGGGCAACATTATACTAGATCAAGATGATAACAAATATAGCATCACGTACTACTATAATTCCAGTTTTAGCTGCAGTCATCAACGTTAAATAGTAATTTGCTGTATGATTAAATACTTGAAATACCAGGCCATCCTATCACCAGATTTCAGCCCTACTTCAACAAGCCAGCTGCCAACTTCTCCACCTATTGAAACACAGCATTACCATTGATATGATAAGATATGTCTGCTTTCGTGATGTTAGCCACTTAATCTTGAACAAAACGTGGTACTCACCAAAATATCAGACTGAAAGAGAAGAGCGTATGGGAATTTTACAAACTGCTGCTGCCATTATAAAAGACGATGACCGTTCCCAAGCATATGAAACAGATATGTACTCACCAACTGACCACTTTCTAGACCAAGTTGAGGACGTGGTTCCAGAAACCCTCAAGGTGTTCTTGGATTCGTTGGTTTCTACAAAAATAAGGGAATAGAGAGAGAAGTGAAGAAACAACTAGTGTCTATCACCCATGCTGTAATTAATGTAATTAGACAATGTGGTATGCCATGGTAAGCAGTTTGCACCAACTGCCGTGTCCCCTGCACAATCGGCGCACCGACTCAAGAAGACCTCGACGAAGAAGAGGTAGAAGACGCTGAAGAATTCGATTTCTAACAACCAGTTCTTTCCAGCGAACCAGTAGCACATCTTGTCCTGATGCGTGTCTCATATCAATTTGATATTCCTTTTTTATTTTGTTTTATATTTTACTACTGCATTAAACTATTTTTTTTCTACTATTATTATTTAATGATTTTTCTAAGAAAATTGTGAGAGTTTTTGTTTTCTTCCCTAGTTAACCCCTTTAAGTGTTGAACTTAAACAAAATGAAATATTTCATTTTCATAGTATTATTTTAGCAGCTCAATTTAAATACCTCCAAAACATGTTTTATACCTTTTTGATTGACTTAATCGTATGAAACTAATTCAGATATCTATCTCACATCGAAGAACATTTTCTATTAAAATATCCCAATATTTGCAAATAATATTTCAACCTGGATAGATTTGTTATGTTTTTACAATTTAGGTGCATCTGCTCTACTGATGCATAGATAAGAAATACTTTTATGTCACTTCATATGCTTAGTGGAGATAAAAGTTGGATGAAGAACAGTACAAATTTTAAAATATCATAATTAATAAGTTTAACAAGTGAAGCACGCTCACTTTGGAAAATACTTTCTGAAATCCACCCCCTAACTCCTAAATTACTGGGACTATGAAAAAAATGAATAGATTTTTTTAGAGGAAATTTATATAAATATGTAGAGCACTTAAAGCTGCAAGAAACAGATTTAACGTACAACTATTTTGATAATGATTTATAAATATATATCTCTATAAATGACATTCAAGAAATCCTCGATTTTCGTTAAAATATATAATCTATAACATTGCCGTTATTTTGCAGGTGTTGTTGTGTTTTTGGCTCTTCTGTCATTCGAACCTTATGATGATTCAAACCAGTACCGATGACGATGTGTGTAATTTATGAATACATGGAAATGACAAATACATAATCTGTTTGTATGTCAACATTAATGCAAATTAAATCGGCCGAATACAACAGATATACAAGAAGATATATTGTGCATTTACAAATATATATTTATGATAAACAATTTTTTTTATTTAACCCTTTACATTGGCATTCCACATCTTTCTCTTTCATGGTGACCATCTCAACATAGATCTTCAGATTCCTCTGTTGTACGTAGTTATAATCTAGAAAACTAATTGCGTTCCAATGACAAAATTTAATGAGGCATTGGGAATTTCTGTTGCCTTGTATACCTACACAGGTGGTCTGAAAAGTTCCCGACCTCAACATGAAGATAATAATAAAATAAATAAAAGCTTTGTTAGGTCGGAAACTTTTAAGAACACCCTCGTACTCCGTGAAGGATTGTTATTTACATTTCTAATATTAAAAAACAATTTTCCCGTGATTTAATTAAAAATTACGCAACATATACAGTAATTTTGTCAAATCAATTGTTTCGTAAAAAAGGAAATTTTCAACTGCCCAACTGATGGGAATTGTTAACAATGTATTGAATAATTCATGGATTGTAAAAGTGTCACATACTGGTATAAATAATCGCCCTCTCCCAATTATATGGACAGTTCATAGTTATTGAACGCAGGTGTGACAAGATGGTGAACTCTGCGACAACATGCGGGTATGTAAGCAAATATAAAACTTATTGAATAGACTAGCGGAGGGATCCAACAAGTAGTGAAACAAAAGGGCAATCCTTAGTCTTGAACGGCTCTTAGTTAAAAACACTAACTATAAATATTTTACTTAATGTTTTACAATTAAGACCCAATGTAACGCTTTATTTAAAAGTTTATATTATCAACATTTCGATCATATAAAACAAATAGCTGGTCTATATTTTAGTTTGATAGAAATAGGAGTCTAATCACAAAGAACAAGCCACAAGTACTGTAAATCATTATAAAACCGAATGACTAAAAACAGCGTGCTGTGGTCATCGATTATATTAGGTTGGTGCGAATGAAATGTCAGATTCTTAAGTGAATATATTAAACTGCATATCTTTTTCCAAAAGCTGTTTATTTAATCAAAATATGCTCCATTTACTTCAATACACTTTTCCCAACGAGATTTATATGCAGAGATGCCTGTCTTCTGACAGAAAGAGAAATTCTGATCTTTACAATCAATGAACTCTGATATGGAATTTTTCAGACTGTCTTCATTTTCGTACTGTTTAGCCCGTAAAAACAGTTCTAAATGTTTAAATAAATGAAAGTCGGTTGGCGAAAGATCCGGTGAATAAGGTGGGTGCTGCAAAATTTCATATTTTAATTCATTTAATTTCGCAATTGTTTTGTACGATGCATGCGGCCGAGCGTTGTCGTGGAGAAGTATTGGGCCATGCCGATTAACAAGTGATGGGCGTAAAATTTTCAATTTTTCATGCATTTCTTCATGTACTGGCAATACTTTTCGGCTGTAATGGTCATTCCAGTTCGAAGGAATGAGTAGTGTATTACTCCAGTCACATTCCACCAAACCGTGATTAAAGTTTTCCGTGGATCCAAGCCTCATCTCTATCGAGCCACCGAGCACTCCTTTTCCTATTGTCGTAAAGAACCCATTTTTCATCACAAGTAATGATCCGATCGAAAAATGGATCTCGATTAAATCGGGTTAGCAGTAATGAGCATTCCGTTCAAGCGATCCAGCTTATTTCGCTCGGTTAGTTCGTGCGGTATCCACTTATCCATTTTTTTCACCTTGCCAATTTCAGAAAGATGTCGCAATATTGTTGTATGGTCAACTTCCATTCTCGCAGCAAGTTCCATAGAAGAAACGGTTGGATTCGTTTCCACCAATGCTTTCAGAGCATCATTTTTCACAGACGTTTCGGGTCTTCCACGCGGTTAATTTTGCAGGGAAAAATCACCAGACCTAAATTTTTTAAACCAACGCTGCACTTTTCGATCGTTCACAGAATTCTCCCCAAACGACTGGTATATATTGCGTGCAGCTTTTGCAGCATTATTACCAAGTTTATACTCATATAAGAAAATTACACGAATATCGGTTAAATTCATATCGGTGCCAAATTCAAAGCAAATAACAAAAGGGAACACTTTTGAGAAAATCTTCTTTGCTGAAATGTGACTCTGGCAATAGACAGTACGACTATAAACCAGGTTATGTCAATAACAAAAACAGGGAGACAAACGTTCACATTTAAAGAAAATCCGACATTTCATACGCACCAACCTAATATTTCCCAAAAGGTCTGTTTTAAAAGATTGTCATACTGTCCAGAAAACGTATAGCATGGGCAATAGACACTAGTCGTCTCTTCATTTTATTATCCTCCCTTCTTTTTGTAGAAACCATCGAATCCAAGAACGCCTTGAGGGTTTCTGGAACCACACCCTCAATTTGGTCTAGAAAATGTCAGTTGGTTAGTACATATCTGTTTCATATGCTTGGAACGGTCATCGTCTTTTGTGTTGTGGCAGTTTGTACAATTCCCAGACGCTCTTCTCTTTCACTATGACATTTTGATGAGTACCACGTTCAGAGACACCCTACAACACTCCACCTTGTACCATGCTACCAACTACTTTACCTATTGAATTATCCTAGGCTACTAGCTTTGCTTAGTAAAAAAAAATCTTTAAAATATGTTGCTATAAGTTACGGTTTGAGTTGTTCCCGGAAACATTATCATTTTCTGTTGTTGTAAATTTGTATCGAAGTGCGTACACAACTTACTTACCGTCCATCACCACCATTTAGTGACCACTGGACTTGTGTATACAAGGCATATAGCCTCAGCACAATTGTGCCCATTCCCAGACCTAAAAATATGATGCAAACTGCTTAGCATGGCATCCCACATCGTCAAATTCCAGTAGCCCACCCTCTTCGCTATGGTATTCAAAAGACTAACTATGTTTCTCCAATGCTGTCGAGCATCGTGGGGTTGAACTCCAATAGATCAACATAAAATTCAAATGTAACTTTACGTGATTATAAATTAGTGATAAACTTTAATTTACAGTGATGCTATACAGAAGAAAGGCTTAGCCTATTACCACAACCCCGGCACTGAGCCTTACAATATCCATACCATTGGACAACTCATTGATGCAGCGGCTTTGAAATGGCCTAACGATCGGTTTATTATTTCGCATCATGAAAAAATAACTTTGACTTTCTCCCAGGCAAAGGAGCAGGTAAGTCTGCATGAAATCGAGAACAGATTGTGGTTTGAGGATATTTATTAATGGTGATTCTGTGTTTCAACAGGCGGAGAAGTTGGCAGCTGGCTTGTTGAAGCTAGGGCTGAAATCTGGAGATAGGATGGGCTTGCTAGGAGTCAATACAGCAAACTACTTTTTAGCACTGATGGCTGGAGCTAAAACTGGAATTATAGTAGTAAGTAACGCTATATTTTATATCATTATTGGGATTAGAATTTTTTTTTTTTTTTTTTTCCCTTAGCTCTCAACTGGAAATATAAGTAAGTAATGTAAGTAACGCTATATTTTATATCATCTTGATCTAGTATAGTATTGCCCTAATAATGCTTAACAATGAAACAACCGTTTATTTATCAGAAATATAAAAAAATATAACTTCTATCTTTTTTAAATTGAAGATCATGACGTCTTGATTATTGATAAGTGTTGTGACAAGGGCTGAATAATGAGACACATTTTTATATGTAATTGAATAACGCGACACAATTTATTTACACAATGAGACATAGATATTACAAACAGAATGTATACACTCAAACAAACTGAAACCTTCTGAACACATGCCAGGTTTCGTAACACACTGTTATTTATATCAGCTAACCAAACTTATAGTTATTTATAACTGCTTCACTATAATCTCCCCCACTTATTTAATGACAGGTCCACAACACAAGTTGGAGATATAGTCCTCGAGATACTTCGGCTTTTTCCGGCTCCTGGTAGGGCTAGGCGATGGAGGGCCAGACGGACCAGGCTGAACAGGTGGCCTTGGATGGCATGGATTAGGCAAGTCGCGCTGTGTACCTGAACTACTCACATGTGGTGAAGGAGGTGTTGGTGGCGATTGGTGGTCTAGTGGCAAGCTTGTAGTTTCAGTTTTGGATGGCACCCCCATTCTGTGCTGTGGAACCAAAGGAGTTAAGGAGACTTCTTTCTTCGGAACCAAGGTGACGACCAGTTGATTAATATGGCGTTTCAGGGTGCGACCTGTATCCAACTCGACAATATAATGGTACTGGCCGAGTTTTCTCCTGATGGTGCCAAACTGCCAAACGTCTTGGTTTTCTAAGCGAATCTTCACCTGCACTCTCTCCCCCACTTGAAGATTACGAACCCGCAATGCAGTAGGCACAGTTGGAGCCAGAGGTTTGCTGTTTGGTATCAGAGCATCGAGACGAGTACGGATCCTTCTCTTTAGGTACAGTTCCGAAGGAGATAGACCTGAGGCTAAGGGTGTTGCCCTGTAGTGGAACATTATGTTCCGCAGCTTAGAACACAGCGGAGCAGGATCATCAGCAGCAGCCTTGAGCCTTCTTTTCAATGTCTGGATGCTGCGTTCTGCTAGACCATTCGTGGCTGGATGATTTGACGCGCTAAACTTTTGAAATATCCCCCGCTCTTTGCAATACAGCTGGAACTCTTCACTTTTGAAGATGGCGGCGTTGTCTGAAACCATCACCGAGGGGTAACCATGTACCGAAAATATGCCTTCAAGCAGAGTTGTTGTTGAAAACGAGGATGGAGCATCGCGGATCATGCGAACTTCTGCCCACTTCGACTTTGCGTCCACACACATCAAAAAGAAATGGCCATCGCAAGGCCCCGCATAGTCAATGTGCACTCTCTCCCAATTCTCATTAGGCTGATCCCAGTGATGAATTGGCGCTTTCTGCGGACTGTGACGGACTTTGGCACAGGATTCACAGCTCTTTACAAGACGTTCTATGTCCTTGTCCAATCCTTCCCAGTAAACGTATCTCCTGGCGAGTTGCTTCATCTTAGTTATTCCCAAATGTGATGCATGAAGCTCTTGGAGAATTGGCACTTGGAGAGACTTTGGGATTACTGCTCGATCGGAACGGAATGACATGTTCCCAGAGACAGTGTACGAGCTATCCTTGCGGCTGTTCTTGAGCTCCTGCAGTAATGCTTGCAACTTTGGGTCTTTTCCGGTTTCCTTGGCTACTGTGTCTGCAGTGATAGCCATACTGGAGATCTGGAGCAGTGTTTCAGCATACAGAACGTTGACTTCCTGATCAATCGACATTGCTTGTGACTCACTAGCTGTAGAGACTGGTGCCCGGGACAGACAATCGACATTCTCGTTCTCTTTCCCTTTCTTGCATCGAACGGTGTAGTCGAGTCCACTGAGAAAAGAGGCATACCTCAGTAAACGCGAAGAGGTCATCTGCGGCAGTGTCCGGTCTGGATGAAAAATCCTCGAAAGCGGCTCATTGCCTGTGACAAGAACGAAACGTTTGCCGAGTAGGTAGTTAAAGAAGTGTGTTGCGGCATATACGATAGCCAGGGCTTCTCTGTCGAGCTGGCTGTAGTTTGACTCAGCCTGCGTCAGAGCTCGTGAGGCGTAGGCGATTGGACGCTCGTGACCATCAATTTCATGACTAAGTACTGCGGCTATCCCGGTTGGCGAGGCATCAGTTGTGAGAATAACCTGTTTTGAAGGCTCAAACGGAATGAGCACTTTGTCTGAGCACAACTCTGTCTTGAGATTCTGGAAGGAGGCCTCAGCAGCTGCAGACCAAAAGAATCGTTCACCCTTCCTGAGTAAGGAGCGTAGTGGGTAGGACTTCGAAGAGAAATCTGGAATGAATTTGGAATAATAAGTGATTAAACCAAGGAATCTCCTCAATTCATCCACATTCTTTGGTTGCAGCATCCGAGAAACTGCTTGAACCTTAGCTGGGCACTTCTGAATTTGATTGTGTGACACTACATGACCGAGGTAATTTATGCTTTCCTTGAAGAATGAGCATTTAGCACGATTGAGATGGAGATCATATTCTTTGAGTGTTTCCAAACATGCGATGAGAGTTCTGGAGCATTCTTCGAGATCTGAGCCATGACAGATGATGTCATCAAAGTATGCCTCAACCTTTGGTAGGCCGTTCAGCAATTGACCTAGGATCCGGTTGAATTCTGCTGGAGCGGTCTTAATTCCGAAACTGAGGCGATTCATTTTGAACGTACCCTTATGCGTTGAAATCGTTTGTATCTTGCTCCCTTCTTCATCGACCCGCAAATGCAAATATGCCTTGTGTAAGTCCAATTTACAAAAATACTTAGAATCTCTGAGACTATGTAGAACCTCATCTATTCTGCGGATAGGGTGATTTGAGGCAACGAGTCTGGAGTTTACCCCACACTTATAATCCACACATAGCCTTACACCACCATCAGGCTTAGCTATAACAACGAGTGGCGATCCCCAATCGCTTGATGCAACGGGACTAATGACTCCTTGAGACTCTAGCGTGGCTAACTCTCTCTCAACTCGCTCTCGCATTGCAAACGGAACATCCCGTTCACGGACAAAAACTGGTTTCACCCCTTCTCTGAGTTGAAGCTTAACTTCAACGTTTGGAACACACCCGATCCTTTCTTCGAAAATGTCTTCGTATTTCCTGAAAGATGTCTTCGATCGGAGTGACTGCGTTGACATCAACTGGACGGAGAGCTGAGTTTTTGTGGCTATCAATCTCATTGAGGCTGATCCCGAGACTACGAATCCACATGCGTCCAAGTAAAGCGTCATGTCCTGCTGGGACTATGAATAAATCGGCTTCCATCGAATTCCCTTTGTATGCGACTGAGACGGTAACTTTACCCTTAGGCTTGATGAGGTGATCTGAGTAAGAGCGGAAAGTGACTGGAGTCGGTTGCAGCGGTACGTTGAGTTCAAGTTTCTTGAAAGCAGTTTCTGAGATCAAGGAGAAACGTGCACCTGAATCCACTTCAAACGATTGCGGTTTGTTGTTGAGAGTGACTGTGACGATGTATTTATCGGTGTCTGGTCCAACCTCATACAGATCCTCGACGGTTTCAATCCGAACGATGCCATATTCGTTGTTGGGGTGATGATCCTCTTCCTCTTGAAGGTATTCAGTTGACAGCTTCTTGGTCTTCGATTTCCGGAGCAGGGTGGTGATACAAACTTTCGTGACATGCCCGATTTTTCCACAAGAGTGGCACTTCATGGATTTACGCTCTGTTCTGCAATCACGCGATTTATGGTTTGAGCGACCACAGTTGAGACAAAGGCCATCGAGACCTAATGCTCGATAATCCACACGGCTTCTGGTGCTGCGGGACTGAGAACGATGACGCGGATGAGAGCTGGACTGATGACGATTGTCTTGAGACCCAGAACGCTGGCGGCTGGGACGATTTCTTTCTTGACGACGATCAATCTTGTTTGCGTCTGTAACTTGATCCGGCGGCTTCTCAGGTAGCTTATTTAATTGACCCGGCTCAAATCGAGATGCTTCCAGTGCTGTGGCCTTCGTTACGAATCCATCGAAATCCTTGAGGGTTGTGTCTTGAAGGATCTGTTCGCGTATCCAATTGTCCTTCAGGCCTCTGATGAACTGAGCACGGAGGAATATTTGAGCTATTGAGAACCTCTTTTTACAGGTTGCACTGGGACAAGTTGTGTAAAAATCACAGTCCTTCAACTTTCCCTTCAGAGATGCAACGAAATCCGAAATCGATTGATGTGGCTGCTGAGTGATGCTGAGGAAGTAGTGCTGTGAGACAACGGTTGAGACTGATGGAGCCAGCATTTTTTCGAAATGGCACTTCAAGGTTATGAAGTCGATTTCCTTGATGGGATCATCTGGTCCCAGAAAAGCGGCTAAGTTGTTGTAATGTTCTTTCCCAATTGATGAACGCAAAAGTTGAACCTTTTTTGTATCATCAGTGACGTTTTTGAGATCACAATAATTGTCAAAACGCTCCATGTATGACGAAAACTGTTCAGTTTTGGGGTCATAGTTTTCAAATGGTGTCAGTGGTAATGCTGGTGTGGTTTTTTTGACTTCCCAGAGCAGATGACAAGACTAACATCAACTTCTCGAATTGTTCTGAATTCATTGTGACTTGATTTGCTTGTTTAAATCAGGTATATAACAGTTAGTAAAAAAATAAATAAAATACCTTTTAGCGGTTATAGTATTGTTAGCGGCACTCAATTTTCCCAATGTTTTGTACTTTTATCCTCGTCGCCAACTTGTTGTGACAAGGGCTGAATAATGAGACACATTTTTATATGTAATTGAATAACGCGACACAATTTATTTACACAATGAGACATAGATATTACAAACAGAATGTATACACTCAAACAAACTGAAACCTTCTGAACACATGCCAGGTTTCGTAACACACTGTTATTTATATCAGCTAACCAAACTTATAGTTATTTATAACTGCTTCACTATAATAAGTATTTTGTAATGGGGCTTTAATGGACTACAGTTACAAAAGCTACATTAAAATTTGGCAACCCTATTTTCATTTCCAGGGATTATATTAATTTAAATTTATTAAAAATAATGAAAAGAGATTAATGGAGGTGCTGACATGGAAAAGATAATAATTCTTAAAATGCTCATATTACAAGGAACTAAACAAACAGTTGTTGGGTGGACTGAGTATGCTCATGCATAATATCAGATTAAGGCATAGTGACAGATTGGGGGAAGTCAGGGAGTGTGTGGGCTGGCAAGACTTTAAATGTACTTTTGCAAACAAATGTTCTTGTGTTTTTTCTGTAAAATGGCTACATAAACGGCGGCGACGGTCCGTTTTTATCCCGAAGAATATAATGCTTGAGGAGATGTTTTCTGCGTTCCTAAAATGTAGGAAGTAGAACGTGGTTTCTTTCCTTTCTGGAATGAGCCAACTCAATCAGTCATTCCGACGTCTATTGTAATGTTGACCTTCCCCAATTTATCCGCGATCTCCTTGCAACCAGATTAAGTGGAAGGGCTCTCTTCGCAATCATGCTGCTACTATGTATACTACTATGTCGTCTACGAAAGCAGCAGTATTCCTATACCGGGCTCCAACTATTTCAGATATATTCACGTTGAAAAGCACCGGGGGCAGCACGGCAGTAAATCGCCTAGCCGCAGCGTCAGGATTTAGAGCTGTACCGCCCCCCCCCCTGGCAAGCCCAAGCAGTTCCCGTGGGTTACTGAAAGAAGGCTTGCGTGCAGTCAAATAAAATCATAGACGTAGCTATTTTTCTGTTGAGGTTCTGGCTAGCTTCTGACTGCAGTTTCACGGGGGATGCACTGTGCTAAAGTGCGCTTGAAATTTTGTCTGCTCTGGCGGAAGGATGTTTTTGTCCGTACTGTCATCTTAGAGATAATTCAAAAGAATTTTCTCTAGAATCGTCTCCGTATGTGGTAAAAGCCGATGGGAGGTATTGGGTACGGTGTTCTACACTTCTGGCTGGCTTGAGTAGTGGAAGCAAGATAGCTTGTTTGAACTTGCCAAGAAAGTACAAAATCCTGTTACAAGCATTGCGAGTTGCACTATCTCTCGCCTTGGCATCTGTCTCAGCAGAACCATTTGTATCCCATCTTGGAATGGCTTTGAGATGCTACGTAGATGCGAATATATGGATCTGTTCCGTTCGTATCAAGCTTCAAATTTGTGTTTTGGGAAAATTCACCAGTGCTTTGGCTTGATGGGCTCTCGTTCTGTACCACTTATTCTTCCAATTATTGGGCATGGTAATAATTGGGTGGTATATGCATACGGTAGTTGTAGAGTGAGCGGCATTTATTAGCATATGGTCCGACATAACGAAGGCCAGGTAGGTGCAAATCGCGAAGCGAAGGGGCTGTCTGCTCACAAGGAGATTGACGGTGGAGATGGCCTGCAGTATGCCTCTACGTATTGTGAACGGTGAAGGTATAGGGTCTACGACCGTGAATGACGTTTTTACTAAGAGTCTCCGAGCTTGATTGTGTTTTGTCACGCATTAGGATCTTCCACCACCGGGTTCTTTTCGCCCATACGATTAGCAGCGCTGAGTATTATTGGATAGTCCCGTACGGCCCCATATACAAGGTGGTAAGGTAAATGGGATTTCCCAAATTTAACCTTGTCCGTCAAGTGGTGGATTTTTTTTTTTTTTTTTTTTTTTCAAAACCTCTTTTTTGTTTCACAATGAACAAAAAGTTTTGATTTACAATTTTCTCCTCTTTCTGCGATGCGCTGATGCATTCGAAGGAGGGCATAAATATAATACAATTTAAGATTGATAGATTTTTTTAGAAAAAACTAAAAACTACATATATCTAGAACCTAAGACTAAAGTGTTCCTGCCACGACGGCGGCCTCCCATCGATAGGGGAACGGAGCGGGGGTTATCGTGTTAAACATCGGATTTGTCAAGTAATGTAGGGAGTTGAAAAATTTGATATGTCTACGTTGGATGAATTCATCCACATTGGCAGATCAAAGATCTCGTGAAGTTCACTATTGCCCCGCTGCTCCAATGAATTATTTCTGACCACTTTCATCAGTATACCGTTTTGAAATTGTTTGAGTCGACGAGCTGTCGTGTACGTCAGATGACGAAAAAGCGGTGCACCATACAGCAGTGTGGGCCTGAGTATACTCTTGTAGATCTCTTGTAGAATAGCTTCAGACGCAGTGATAGATTGGGGGAAGTCAATAAATGCGTAAACTGGTAAGACTTGGTAAGGTTGTTGGCTGGTGAGTTTTGCTGCGTTCCTACTGTGCCAGTAGTAGGCCGCGGACGTTTTCCCTTTTGGAAAGAGAAAATTACGCAGTCAGTCTTGCCCGCATTTACAGAGATATTGAGTCTCCCCAATCTCTCACTGATCTGGTTACAGGCTACTTCAGCCTGTCTAAGAGCTACCTTGGCGCTCATGCTGCTACTGTACACCGCTATGTCATCAGCAAAAGCAGTACCAGTTGTGTTTTTAAATCGGGGATAGGACGGCTCCTTGGGGTACTCCACAGGTCAGTGGCACAGCTTCGGAGAAGCTATCACCCACCCGCACCCGCATCGATCTGTTGTTCAGGAAGCTAGCCAGAATTGAATAGAGTTGCTCCGGGCATTCCCGGTCGCAGAGCATTTGACACAATGTCCCGTGAGACACCGAGTCGAATGCTTGAGTGCAGTCAATCGAAATCATAGACATGGCTATGTTTCTATTCAAGTTATGGCTAGCTTTTGACTTTAGCTTCATAAGGGAATGCTCTGCACTCATACTGGATTAAAATCCAGTTTGCTTGAACAGCACTGTTTGTATCCCGTCCTGCCCTGGTGCTGACGGGGCTGACGGTGCTGACTGATGATTCTGAGTCGCTCATGCCACTTCGCTGTTTTCCAGAGTTTCATCAAGCCTCAGATTTGCGTTATGAGAGAATTCACAACTACCTTAGCTTGCTGATCTCTTGTTCTGTACCATCTATTCTTCCAATTATTGCGCAAGGCAATAATTTTAAGAATATGTACTGGAGATGGTCGCAGGGAGGCTAGCTTGGGAGTGAGCTTCGGGATCACAGTATCTGCGGCGTCTACGATCACATCAGTTATGAAAGTTAGTTGAAGATCTACTTCTTCTTTTGTGCCCAGGATTGGTACCGTATGCAGGTTATGGTAAATTTGCGACCGATACAGCTCCCAGTCGGCTCAACGGTAGTCGTATCTCGTAGGGCGAGGGGTCGGCACTTTACCATCCATACTGCATACAGTACTGGCCTGTGGTCAGACGTGATAAAGTCAAGGGTGGTGCAACTAGTGATACGGTGGGGTTGTCTTGTTAGTAGTAAGTCAATTGTCGAGGTAGCCTGCGGGTTACCTCTTTGTGGAAAAGTAAAAGTCTGGGGGTGAACGACCGTAAACGGCGTTCTCACCAGAAGTCCCCCAGCCCTGTTTGTCGTGGTATTGTAACACAGCGTGTTCATCGCATTGAGATCTCCCTCCATCCAGTGGTTAGACCTCTGCGCACATGCGTGTAGCAGGGCTGAGTACTCCCGGAGAGACGCGTGCGGTCTTCTGTAAAGAGCGGTAAGGTAAATGGGTTTCCCCAAATTTACATTAACTGTCAGATGGTGAAGCCTGGGATCACTTGTAGTCAGTGGTGAAGCCACTACCTTCCAAGTGATACCAAGACCGTAAGGCCGTAGAATAACCTTTGATGTGGATCGATTGTGTAGATACCCTCGTGTCTGTTAAAACTACAATATCTAGCCGGTAGAGAGCTATTAACACTTCTACCTCATCTATTTTGGTCAGGAGACCATCACAGTTGAAATTAATTATATGGTGATCTACCATTTTTGTCGATTACTAGATATTATAGCCATAAACATTCGGCTGCATATATGGACGAGGAACTTATATCGACCTTCCAGCACTTCGCGAACCCAGACAGCACCTCCACGCCCAACCTACTCCTGACACAACAGCCCCACCGAGTCACCGGATGCTCCGCCTTGGACTTCACCACCTCCAACCATTGGCCTGTGATCTACGAACTAGAAGGCGACATGCCAGAGCCGCCTGCTTCTAGATACAGGTACGATGAGGCCAAGTGGGATCTCTACAAGAATCTCATCAAGACCGAGTTGCCCACAACCACGCCCCTGAGACACACCTGGGATATTGATTACACTATCTATCAGCTTCAAGACGTCATCGACCGAGCCACCAATGGATTGATCCCGAAATTTTCTCCAAAGCCGCCTTCTCTGAGAAAAACCCGGATCACATTCTACAACTGATTAGACACCGTAACAATATCAAGAACAGGTGGTTTATGGCCAAAAACAGGGACTTAAAACCGGTTTTGAATGCTCTCAAAAACCAAGTTAAGTCCCTGATGGCCCAGTGGAAAAACTTGGTTTGGGAAGACGGCCTCACAAGTCTCCACGGCGACCACAAGCAATTGTGGAAACTCGTGGAGACTTGGAGGTCCAAAAAGGACGGTGTAAGGTTGGCCGTGAACGGGCAGTTCATCCCCACCACTGAGCAAGCGGACATCCTGGCGGGTCATTTTAAAGAAGTGAGCCGTGGCCAAGGACAGCCAATAGGAGATGCAGATGACATAGGTGTTTACAGCACCAGCATCAATCCCATCAGAGCCCTGAAATTCGCTGAGAGCGCCAGTCAATACATTGCCGAGAAACTCGATGCCGTCAACATCAAAGTCAACCCGGTCAAGACGCAAGGAATTATATTCATTTATAAATCCGGAAAAATGAAACTACCCAAATCCTTCGTCTTAGACGGCAAGGAGTGCCCTGTGAGCAACAAGCTATGCTACCTTGGGATTACCCTCGGTAGACACTTGTCGTTCACAACACATCTCGGTAAGAAGTTAAAGAGTGTTAGGAAGAAATTCTACAGCCTTGGACACCTACTTCACAGCCCGGCTTTATCGGTACGACTCAAGCTGCTGATATACCAGAGCGTCCTGAGACCTGCTTTGATGTATGGGACCCCACTCTTCAAGTATATAACTCCTAACACTCTAAAAACGCTCCAGCAATTTCAGAACAGAGTTCTCCGCACCTCCCTCAAACATACCCCGTTCGAACGAATGAAGGCAGACGAGATCCACGAAAAATTTGAAGTGCTCACCATTCAAGATTTCATCAAGAGAAGGCACATCAAATTTTTCGATTTACTCCGACACAGCCACAACCCACTATTCTCCGACCTTCAACCACCACCAATGCCCGTCAGATAAAAGCACTGCTGGACCGCCGAAGCCTGGAGACAGATGGACGTGATCGAACCCGAGCCCCCTGACGGGGACTGAACGATCTACACCCAGCCGAGAGATTGAGGCCGATCTCCCGGCCGACTCAACCGAAGCCACATGACCCCTTCTACCTGCTTATGCTGGGTCAATCTTCCGGCCGAGAGGCCGACTTATTTCAGGCGGGCCAGGTTTGACCTGGCCGACTGCAAACCAATGCCTAGGTGCCCCTAGGCGCTCCACCATCGGTAGACCCTTACTACCTTCCTAAATCTACTAGCCTTCTTTAGGCATTCCACACCCTATATCCTTCTCATACATCCTTCAAATGGGACTACCCTTAGTGAAAGGCACCCATAGTCCAAAAAAAAATTTTCCTTTTATCCCACATCCTATTTTTATAAGTTTGAGAGCTATGAAAAAAAAAAAAATAAGGTGGGGACAGTGGTGTTGGCGGCAGTTGTGGTTTCTGTACTCTGGTGGCCACGGTAGAGCGGATTCTGCCAGGCGTTTGTAGATGGCGGTGGAGCAGGTCTCGTCCTGTCGTCGCTTCTTCTGCTGGGGCTGCAGTCTGTCGAGGGCTGGTTTAAAGGAGCTGTCTTATCCCCTGTACTATTCAACGTATACACGTCTGAGATTGTCAGAGCCCGTTACAAAAATACCACAGTTACTTCTTTCGCAGATGACATAGCGGTGTACAGTAGCAGCATGAGTGCCAAGGTAGCTCTAAGGCAGGCTGAAGTAGCCTGTAACCAGATCAGTGAGAGATTGGGGAGACTCAATATATCTTTAAACGCGGGTGGAAAGACTTGACTGCGTAATGCTCTCTTTCTAAAAAGGAAAAAGTCCACTACCTACTACTTGCATAGTAGGAACGGAGGAAAATTCACCAGCCAACAACCTAGTATATCTGGGAATTAAAATGGACAGACACCTCCATTTTACAAAGAAGTTGAAGCAAGTAAGTCTAACCGGCTTACGCACTTACTGACTTCCCCCAATCTATCACTGCGCCTTAAGCTACTGATCTACACGAGTATACTCAGGCCTACTCTATTGTATGGTACACCGCTTTTTCGTTATCTGACGTACACGACAGCTCGGCGACTCCAACAATTCCATAACGGTATACTAATGAAAGTGGTCAGAGCTACTTCGTTCGAGCAGCGGAGCAACAGTGAGCTTCACGAGATCTTTGAGCTGCGTACGGTACATGAATTCATCCAGCGTAGACATATCAAATTTTTCGACTCCCTGCAATACTTGACAAACCCGGTGTTTAACACGATAACCCCCGCTCCGTTCCCCCATCGATGGCAGGACGCTGTCGTGGCTGGAACGCTTTAGTCTTAGGTTCTAGGTTTAGGTTTTAGTGTTAGTGTTTTCCACGGTTGCAAGCTGAAGGTGAGCCTCATCACCTAGTGAGTGTATGTGTATTGGACTTATTAACAACAATCTGAAAGTATTATATTTTATGAACTCCTTCGAATGCATCTGCGAATGCAGCACGAGGAGACAGCTGTAATTCCAAATGTATTTATTT
The DNA here is from genome assembly GCA_930367205.1 of Acanthosoma haemorrhoidale. Taxonomy (NCBI): domain Eukaryota; kingdom Metazoa; phylum Arthropoda; class Insecta; order Hemiptera; family Acanthosomatidae; genus Acanthosoma; species Acanthosoma haemorrhoidale. The sequence continues at coordinate 43,364,354 of OV884015.1, read as the reverse complement.
ATTTTTGTCATTGTATATATATTATCAATAAAGAGGTTTTGAAAGGGGGAAGAAAAAAAAAAAAAAAAAAAAAAAAAAATGGCGAGAATCATTGTTGAGAATTGCTTCACGCAGCCTCTGTAAGAGTTGTCTTCCTGCCACAGTGGTACCTAGTGTGGCCGAACCCCTGGCAGCGGTGTTATTGAAGAGCGCCTCTCTGCTCCTTGAAGGTCACGATTCGGACTATTTTTGATTGATCGGACACGTGGTTGATTGCATGAATCATCTTCATGGAATTTAAGGTGACGCTTGCATTTGCAGTTACCAGGACTGGTGAAATCTCTTCTTTTCGTCCTGAAGGATATCTTTTCCTGAGTCGTCGTACATCGAACGACTCCTGGTACAGCATCTACCAATCCAGTTTTGATTTCTTCGATTTCCTCCTTGGTATCTAGACCGAGAATAAGAAATTTCTTATTTTTAGGTCCTCCTCTCGGTGTGAAAGTGTTTCTTTACCACTTGTCTGGAGAAATTTCACTATTTTCTCCCTTGACTTCTCTATTACTTGATAGATAGTCACTCCCTCCTTCTGTTCCTCTGGGCAAAATTTGTTATACTTGCTCCTCTAAGCATCTGTGTTATATTTGTCGTTGTCTCTCCAGAGACAATGACTGGTGGTGGTTTTTTAGGTGCTTGAGCCACGGGGTTTGGACTTTCCGGTGTCTCGCTCGCGAAAGCCTGAAATTTATTTCCGATCTTCGTCGGGTTTTTCGTCTTAGTCGGTCGCTGAACCTTAACAGTAATTTTTGGGTAATTGAAACCCTTTTCATCACTGTCCGTGTTGGGTGTCGGGGAAGCCGATCGCTTCCTAGAGTTCTCTACTTCCATCGCCATCGCAAAAGTTCACAATACGGTAGAATTCTTTTTAATGGGGAACCGTCCCTATTAATTGATGCACTAATTTCACTGCACTAATAATGTTTTTAAAATATTTACCTTAACAGGCGTCATCTAAGACGCACAGGCATAGCGTGGTGAAAGCGTTGAAGAAAGATGGCGGCTGGATCAAATCAGGAGATGAGCGACAACTAAACAGCAACTTATGTGGTAGATTTTGGCAATGCTTGTAGTCAATAGCAGACCCACTTCCTCCCAAGTGATGTAATGTCGTACAGCTACCAGAACTCCACCGTAGTGGGTCATCCTCTCGTTGACACCAGAGTAGCGAAAAAGTAATGGAGGGTTGGGGAACTTCATATCTATGATAACCATTATGCTCGGCTGTATAGTGCTAGGAGCGCTTCTACCTCCTCTAATTTGGGTATAAGGTAATCGGGATTAAAATTTGGAAGTTTAAATGACTGTCAACTAGGGTGGTAAACCATTGGCTATACAGAGCCATATACCATACCAGAGTGGTAGCTCATTTCAGGCTCTGTTCGAGGTCATCTTGCTGTTCAGGAGTGAGGTAGAGAATCTTCTACGGTCTGGGGTCTTCGATCGGGAGGTTTAGTTGTTGGTGAATATCGGCTTCGCTCAGGCACTGGTTGTTTTGGCCGGATCAGGTTGTGTAGGTGGTTCCTACTTAATCTCTTAGAACTTTTGCCATTTGGTCTTTGCATGATTTGTTTTCCATGGGGCACTGGGTCTTGGGTATTTTTTTCTTTTCTGGCATCCCCAGAACGAGGCTGGGTTGGCGTTCCTGAAGTTAATGGTCTCTCCTGAGACTGAGATGTGGTGGTTTTTTCTTTGCAGATTCCTGTTCTTGGGAACTCCCAGGTATGTGGTTTTAGCGAGTACCTCGAATTGGGTGCCTACGGGCACATACACAGGTTTAGCCAGCTTCTCGGTTTTTGATGTGTTTCGGAGGATCTCAAAACCTTCTTCCAAACTGGTCCCCACCTCCAGTTCTACCAATCATTTTTCGTCGTTCGGATCGTGAACTAGTCCCATCCATCTATACTGACACCGTAATTTTAGTGATATATAAAAATATAAAGGCGAGTGTTAGGTCTGTGTAGATGGTAATTTCTACTTCTCTGTGTCGAAGCTCGCACGAGGAATAATACCTTTGACGGATTTACCCTTTTTCAAAAGGTTGTGGGTTCAGTTCCACAGGCTCCCTTCAAATTTCCACTTGTAATGTTTTGTTTTCAATCTACAAATCGATGAAATTCTAAAATCACAGCTAATTATCATGATATTATAATTATATGATGAAACCTATAGTTAATAATTCTAATTTTATAATTTCTTTATTCCTTATTAAAAATTTTAAATAATGGATGTTGGTGTGTGTGATTAGGCGTTGCTGAACCCAGCCTACCGCAGCCAGGAGCTGGACTATGCCTTGAAGAAGGTAGGAGCAAAAGGCATCCTCATGGACCACCGTTTTAAAACACAAGACTACCCGGCCATGTTGGCACAGCTAGCACCTTCAATGTCTTCAGCTCCTCACGGTCAACCGCTGTCGTCTTCTGAACTACCAGACTTATCTTTTGTCATTGTAGCCAGTGAAGAAAAACTGCCGTAAGAATATTCTCTTTATAACTATTTTATTCCTCATCTCCCATAAAAATACTCTATACGGTACAGCTAGTTCAATGGCCATTAATCTGGGTGCTGACTTGTAATGATCCTGGTAAAATTTGTAAATGGAATATGGAAGCATTTCCATCGACAATTCAGCACGATTCACCGGAGGTTAGATTCCGGCTAAACGTCTGTGATTTCCTTGTAAGAGTAAGGAGAAATGCCTTATTACGTATATAAGAATCGTTACCAGTGGGTTATGAATTTTAATTTTAATTTATTGCCATATTTTCCAGTGGATGTTACAGACTTCAAGACGTTATGTCTTTGACTGATAAAAGAGAAATGCTTGAAGCAACAGAAAACAAATTAGATTCAGACGATCCATTTATTATCATTTACTCCTCGGTAATGTATACATTATTTTTTAATTTATAAGATGTTACAAATAAATGAATGAATCGTACCATAATATATTTTAGTGGCTTTAGTAACTTGTTCTGGATGTTTGTAAATTGCAATGTGTAATTATTTTCATTATGTTGACTTATTGTCTAATTTAAGCAACTTGATTATTTAAGGGAACTACTGGATTCCCCAAAGCTGCACTGCTTTCACATTTCAGACTTGTTAATGATATCAAAGGGATTGCAAAGAGATGTAAAAACTTTCACCAGGTAATCTATGCCTCAAAATTAAAATATTTTTAATATCAAAATGAATATTATTAATTAATAGCTAATATATAGTTAAATATCTTCAAAGCACACAAGACTTTTTAAAAAGATTTATTTTGAATAACAAACATAAATGACATGGTAATATACAGATCTAATCTAGCATAGTGACGGGCTAATGAGATACAATAGACTGACCTCCTTCTCTGATTCTCACGGGGTTTAAATAAGAGTCAGCAAAGGGGTGATTCATAGTTCTTAGAATGTTAGCACGGGTGCACTATAACTCCCCGCAGCCTTAAGTTTTGAACTCTGGTCAAAACAAACATTTAATTTTTACATTTTAAAAACTTGATTTATACAATTTACTTAAAATTACTTTATGATCATCAATAGTAATAGGTGTTGTTGAAACCTTTACATTATTTAAAGGTAAATTTGAATTTTGGATCTTTTTACAATTTCTTTTATAAATAAAAATGTTAATTAGTACAATGATTAGAATAATACATAATACAAAAGAATAATGATAAATATTAGCGTTGTCTACAAAGGACAATATTTCTAATTCTGGTATAGTATAATTATTTGTTTCTAACATAGTTGTATTTAATATTACATTTTCATAAAATGGTTGTAAAATAGTGTTAAAATCATGAGTATAAATTTTATTAAATTCTGGAAAGCAATCCTCCTTACTAATATTAATTAATCCTACATTTGGTAAAAATACAGTGTTATTATGACAATCTGTTATTTTTTTAATATTTACAGTGATATATTGCTTAATATGATCTAAATATCTTATATTATTTTGATTACTTAATACTAGTTTACATTCTTTTAAATTTCCGTTATGTACAATAGATGAAACACATTTTGATTCTGTTTTATTAAGATTTATACAGTAATAATTGTCAATAAAAATACAACTTCCTTGATAGAGAGTGGCTCCTTTTTGTAAGTAAAGATCAGTTTTTAAATCAATTTCGTAAATTGTCTGGTTTATAATTCTTGGTACTGATATCACAAAATATCCTTTATAGGATTCATCATGAATTGGTAATTTGATAAAAGTATGGATTATATTGTGATGAGTTGAACAAAAGATTTTACTATTTGTCCATAGAATTTCAGTATTATCTGAGATTAGTTTTATGTTACTTGGTAGATTTTTTATTACATCAATCATTAAATTGGTGTGAACAATGCCAAGCTTACAAAATTCTAAAGATAAAGTTAAATCTTTAATTTTATTTAATAAATGCATGATGTGAATATATAAGTCATAAGCTTTTTCATTTTGTCCTAGCGATTCGAAATTTTGTCTATTAATTATGAAATTTTTATTAATTGTTTTGATTTCATTCTGGTAATCCTCAATCAGACGTTTATTAATATTGACAGAATTTTCGATGTTATGTTCAATCTTATAATTATTTTGTTCTACATTTGAAATTATTTTATCGTAGTATTCCTTGTCGTCATTATTCATATTACCTGTTATCCAACTAATAACATTACCTAGACCATTTATCAAGCCTCGTCTGTGACGATTTTTAATATCTCTTTGTTGCATTAATTGAAATTGTTCAAAAACTTCGTTTGTTAAATCTTTTAGCAAATGATACATTTTATGTGATCTAAAGTTAGTAACATGATCTTCAATATTTATTATTTCTACTTCAAATAAACTTAAATTATAAAAATGATAAGTTTCATAATATTGATTAACTACTCTAATATTATTTACAGAATAATGGAGAATTCCTGGAGAGTTAGTGAGATCTACTACTTTTATCGTCAGAATCTTCTGAAGATGAAGTATCAGAATTATTGACATGTAGTGAATCTTCATCTGAAACAAAATGTTTCCTCTTTTTACGTTTGTTGGGTCTCCTAACGTTATCAACATGTGTTGTTAATTGCCTAGCGCCTTGGATTAACACATTTACTTTTCTGAATTTGTCTCTACTTTTAATCTTCGATTGAGTATCTTTGATAAATTCTTGATTTATTAATTCAGGTGGATCTTCCCGATTTTTATTTAATTTTTCTGTACGCTTTATCTTTTCTTCATTAATTTTTGTGTGAGCTAATTCATGCAAAAGTTGTAAATCTTTATGATACTTTTGTACGTATAGTTCTGTTATACTAATATTTTTGTTGTTGTTATTTTCTTTTATAAATCCGAAAGTGATTTCATTGGGTGTTAATTTTAGATTGTTATTTAAGGTATTATTGTACGCAATAATTGCAAGTTTTAATTTTTGTTCAAATGAATAAGATTTTCTCTCATGCGAGATAAGTCTTAGTAATTCGCTTAGTGTTAAATGAACTCTATTTAATAATCCCAAAGAATTTGAGTGATTAGTGGATGTATAATGTAATAAAATATCATTGTGGTCACAAAATTGTTTAACTAAATTGTTTTTCATTTCTGTGCCTTGATCTAATGAGATCTGTACTGGCGTAGGATAATGAGATAAATAATTTTGTAAACAATCACAAATATTGATTGCATTGTGTGTTGGAATAACTTGTGCGAACAATCTTTTTGAGAAAGTATCAACAGCAGTAAATATTATTTTCCTTTCATACTTCAAAATGTCAATCATTAATTCTCGAAAAGGTTTTTCTGGTGTTGGGGTTTGTTGAAATTTAGTTTTGATAGGTTTTCTATCATACTTTGATTTTTTACAAATTTCACATTTATTAATGTATTCTGTAATTTTGTCTTTCATATTGGGGAAATAAACTTGTTTTTTTAATTTTTCAAAAGTTTCTAATATTCCACGATGTTTAGTTTTTCCTAAATGATAGTTTTCAATAGTTTCGCGTTGTTCATTTACATTTTCTACGTCATTGATAAAGTTAAAATAACGTTTTATTCTTACAGAAGGGAATTCGTTTTCTATTATATTTTGAATCTCTTTAAAGTATTCATCGTAAGTTTTTTCTAAAGTTTTTATGTTCGGTGAACAGAAAATTCCGTAAGTCTTGTCCGGTTCTACGATCTGGTAGAGTAGAGTTTGCAAGTCATCTTTCCTGTTAATGATGAGTTCGTATCTTCTCTTGTTTCCAAATGGCTTAGAGAACTTCATGTCTTCTTTGTTTCCTCTAATGATAATAATTTGATTTTTTTCTACATTTATACATTTATCTGGTTCACATATCCAAGTTTGTTCATTGCTGGATTCTTGTGAATGAATAGTTTCTAGATCTGATTGATTTTCTGCATTTTCCGCTGTAGATGGAATATTTATTAATTCCTCCATAATTGCTTCATATTCTGTTGTTTTTTCAGCAGCTTCTTCTTGATTTTGTAATATGTCATCAATAAATACATCAATATCAATATTTACATCATCAATATCCATATCCTCTGGTTCCGTGTGGTTTACTTCATTTATATTTCTTGATAAAGCATCTGCTACATAATTTGTTTTACCATTAACATGTTTTATGTCAAATTCGAACTCCTGCAACTTCCAATCCATTTCATGATTCGGGTGTTACCGTTCTTCATAGAAAATATCCAAGTTAGTGGTTTATGATCGGTTTGAAGTAAAAATTTAGTTCCGTATAAGTAAGGCTTAAAGTGTTGAGTCGCCCATACAACTGCTAATAATTCTTTTTCGATAGTGCTATAATTATTTTCCGCATTTTGTAGTACTCGTGAAGCGAATGCTACAGGATGTTCAATATCATCATCGTCTTTTTTGGGACAATACTGCTCCAATTGCTTTATTACTAGCATCTGTAGTTAATATGAATGATTTATTCCAATCGGGGTATTTTAAAATTGGTGCATTTGCCATTAAATCTATTAATGTCTTACAAGCCCTTTTTATCTCTTCGGTTTTATAAATTTTTGTTTTAATCGAATCTGAAATAGGTTTAGTTATTTTTGCATATCCTTTAATGAATTTCCTATAGTATCCTGTCATACCTAAGAACTGTCTTGTCGACTTTTCGTCATGAGGTACTGGAAAGTTTACTATAGTTTCTATCTTTTTCGGATCTGTTTTTAAACCTTCTTCAGTTACAATATAGCCGAGAAATTTTAATTCTTTTTTGAAAAATTCAGTTTTATCTAATTGAATTGATAACTGATGTTCTTTTAATGCTTTGAAAACTTTTTCCAAATCTCTTAAATGTTCGTTTTCATTTTTTGAATAAATAATAATATCGTCAACGTAAACCATTGCATTAGGAATATTTGATATCATCATTGTCATTGCTCTCTGAAAAGTCGGCGGTCCATTACTTATTCCGAATGGCATTCGAACAAATTCGTAATGACCATTTTCAGTAGAGAATGCTGTTTTTGGAATAGATTCTTCATCCATTTCTATTTGATGAAATCCCGATGTTAAATCAATAGTCGAAAATATTTTTGCACCTCTTAATCGATTCAGCAAATCTTCGATATTGGGTAACGGGAATTTATCTTTTATGGTAGCCTGATTTAATTTTCTATAATCGATTACCATGCGAACTTTTTTTATACCCGATGCGTCCATTTTTTTTGGAACAATCCACAAAGGGGAATTATACGGCGACTTACTTGGTCTAATTATTCCGTTTTTTAATAATTTTCCAACTTCTTCGTTAATTTGTTCTTTAAATTGTTCCGGATATCTATAATTTCGTGTATAAATCGGATTTTCATTCGTAGTTATTATTCTATGTTTTAATAATTTAGTCGGTTTTAATTTTTCATTTTCTGTTTTTAATATTTCACCGTTTTCACTTAATATTTTTGTGAGTTTTTCCGTTATCTCCGAATTTATGTGTTCGTGTCTTATAACATTTTTGATTTCATTAGTATCTTCGATATGAAACATTTCGTCTCTTTCAAGTTTGTATTTTATTCCCATTATTTTTATTTCCATGTCTTCTAAATTTATATTAGTTTTTAACATTTTCATTGTTTCGTACCCAAGTAAAATATCAAACCGTGAACTAATAGGATAAACTAAGAACTTTACTTCTTGATTAATTCCTATCAGATTTTGCAGGTTGAGGTTTACACTTTGTGTTCCTTCTGCTCGTCCTGTAGGGGTTTTTATCGCGAAGTTTTCTATGTTTATTTTAGCATCTTTCGGAATTGCTTGGGGACAAATATAATTTTTTGTTGCTCCTGTGTCAATTAACCATTTATTATTTTCTTTATCCAAGAGCTGTGGTAAATTATTTAAAAAATTAACTTCGTCACTTATTTTAATTACATTCGATCCGGTGGTTCTCCTTTGTTCGGACCTTGGTCTAAAAAATTATCTTTATTAGTTTCAAGTTGTTTTACTCTTTCAGTTAATATTCTAATTTGTTCATCTCTCTCATCCTCGGCGTAATGTACGCGATTAGAAACAGTTCTCATCGAAACCGTATTTGAATCATTTTGTTGTGGTGGATCTACTTTTTGTTGATTATTTCTCCAATTTCCGGATGGAGGTTTATTAAAGAATCTATGTTGAGATTTTGGATCCCATGATTGATTATGAATAGGTTTTTGATAATTTTGTTGATTATTTGGGTAATTGTGATAATTTGGTTGTGCATTTTGATAACTTTTATAATTTTGGTTTTGTTGATGTTGATAATCTTGTTTTTGTTCATGAGGTTGTTTTTGAAATTGTTTTTCATATTTATGTTTGTAATTTGGATCGAAATTTTTGCCTTTATAATTCGATTGGTGTGGTTGGTGGTGTTTGTCTTTTCGACTACCCGGACCGTACACCCGATGCACAATATGCGCAGCGTTATTTCTTAAGATTTCGTCAATATCTTCGATTGTCTCGAATTTAATATGATAAATAAAATCAGTAAGCGAGGGATGTAAATTATGAACGGTGTGATGTGATATCTGTTTGTCGTATCTTTCCATTTCCGACTGTTTATTCACTATTTCCGAGTCGGCATACACGCGAGCATATAAATCGCATCTTTTCTTACCTAATCTTTCTAAGTAATCATGTGGGTTTTCGTTATGGTACGATTTAGTATTGAGTATTTCTGATATTAATTGCTCTCTCGTTCGCGTATCTTGATATTTACGTTTAAGGAATGTTAAAATTTCTGTCACACTAGTGAATTCCTTATCATAGGTTGCAATTTTTGCTTTTCCTTTTAGCTTAGTTAATAAAGTTAATACTAATTTTGAATGGTTTATATCTTCATATTGGTTATTATCTTTACAATATAAGTCATACACAAATTTTGTATTTCTAATAAAATCTACTAATTGTAAAGGATCACCATCATATTCCGGAATTAATTTAAAATCATGATCTTTTATTTCCATAGCCATCTCTGAATTTGTATTTTCTAATAGTAATTGATCAATATTATCTAGATTAAAAGTTGTATATACTTGTCTTAATTGGTTTAATCTATCCTGTAAATTTGACATACAATAAACTTATAATTACTTATAATTACCATCAAGTATGTTGTCTTTAGTGGAAAAATCTTCTTCCTTGGTGCTGCGAAGTCTCAACAAATAGTTTTGAAACTCGGGTGATAAGATTTGAAAATCTTCAGAAAGTTGAAAGATACCTCTGTAGTCGTGGAGAATGCTTGCTATACTTGTATATGCAGTGGCAATCTTCCTCAAGACGGAGAGAAGTAGTTATGCTGCTTGATTTCGGTATTACACACGATTCTAAGCTCCGCAAAGTTACTTTAAATACCTTCAAAATTCCTCCCAAGTCCCACGTTCGGGCGCCAGTTAAATATCTTCAAAGCACACAAGACTTTTTAAAAAGATTTATTTTGAATAACAAACATAAATGACATGGTAATATACAGATCTAATCTAGCATAGTGACGGGCTAATGAGATACAATAGACTGACCTCCTTCTCTGATTCTCACGGGGTTTAAATAAGAGTCAGCAAAGGGGTGATTCATAGTTCTTAGAATGTTAGCACGGGTGCACTATAACTATATATTTATTTGTTTTCTGTGGTTGTATAAAATTGGCCTTCATTTGTTATTAATAATCCTAATAATAATTTTGGGTAATAAACAAAAAGATTTGAAGTTATCGATGAAGTTAGAAAACATCAAACGTGTTTTATTAATTCCTAACAAGGCGGGATTGTAAGTCTTAAAGGTATGGCTTTGTATGAGTTTGTTTAAACTTCCTCGCAAAATGGCCACTAAAACGGAGGTGTCGTTTAATTTAAATTCCCAAATGTACAGCGCTATTTGCTGGAGAGTATTGCTGCGTTCTTACATTGTATGTAGAAGATTTTTTCCCTTTTGAAATGAAAAAATGATGCAATCAGTCTTACCCGCGTTTACAGTGATGTTGAGTTTCACCACCTTATCCCTGAACTGGTTACAAGCTGATTCCGCCTGTCTATGAGCTGTATTGGAGCTCCAATACAAATTGGCTGCTACTGTACACTGTGATGTCAGCGAAAGCAGCAAATGTTTTTGTACCAGGCTCCTACAATTTCAATTTCAGACGTATTTAATGTATGATATATACAGCACAGTTTTTATCCCGCCCTGGTTGTATGTTATTATATGTGTATGGATGAATCAAAACAAAAATCTTGTCTAACTTTGTGTTCGTCAAAGAACATATTTAAATAGAGTTTCTTTTTTTCTAGGAATCTACGCAATGCAGTCAGTTACCCCTTTTTCACGTATTTGGAATAGCAATTGGATTCGTTTTACCACTCACTTTTGGACAATCTGTGATTTTGCCTAGCCCAATTTATTCAAAAGAGATGACCATGGATGTACTCATAAATTACAGGTTATTTTTATAGATTATAGCGATTAGTTATATACAACCACATTAAAGCTGGAAATATTGTACTTAGAAATTTTATATGTATATATATATATATATATATGTGTGTTAGACAATTATTGAAGGTGGGGTGAATAAACTTATACATTATAACAATTCATATTGATTTACACAATCTTAGCTTTAAACAAAGAAACGACAATTACAGTTTATAACTACCACTTCTCTATCGTCTCTACTAAGTTATCGTCTTCCGGCTGTAGACGATCAAAGAAAAAAAGAGAATATGGATGATAATAATGCACACAGGTTCGATTGTTAACTGGCTTTATTATGTTCTCATCCTCTATCAATACCCAGGCTTTGGGCTTTACATTAGGCCCTGTGGTATTAGGCTTAACAATGTCTTGCCACTAGCCATAAAATATGTGTGTATATATATATATATATGTGTGTTAGACAATTATTGAAGGTGGGGTGAATAAACTTATACATTATAACAATTCATATTGATTTACACAATCTTAGCTTTAAACAAAGAAACGACAATTACAGTTTATAACTACCACTTCTCTATCGTCTCTACTAAGTTATCGTCTTCCGGCTGTAGACGATCAAAGAAAAAATGGATGATAATAATGCACACAGGTTCGATTGTTAACTGGCTTTATTCTGTTCTTATCCTCTATCTATACATAGGCTTTGGGCTTTACATTAGGCCCTGTGGTATTAGGCTTAAAAATGTCTTGCCACTAGCCATAAAATATGTGTATATATATATATATATATATATATATACATAAAATGGTGATTATCTCGATATATATATATATATATATGAGTGAAAGTGAAGACACAATATCGAGATAATCACCATTATAAGAATTTGAATAAACCATTTGAATTTTTTTTTAAATAAATCCTTTATGTTATGTAAATAAATTAATTTTAAATAATTGATATTGCAGCTCAAGGGTTTTTGTATATTATACTCTCTGTATTATATAAAACTTTCTTGCAAAATAACATCTCTCTACATAGAATCGGTTTGGGGAAAAAATGCCAATACACTTTATGTGCCAGTATTTATGACTTTAAGTAATTATAGTTGAATTTATTCCCAACACGTACTAAATATTGTTAATAAAGCCGTTAAGTTGTTTAATTTACCAAAGTCAAAATTATAAAAAAAATGTTTTATTACAGACTGACTAATAATGACTCTCACGTTTTATGGAGATGCTACAATTTTCAGTTCTTCCCAATGTTAAATTTGACCTTTATATAAAATTTTAAAATCTTGAGCTTAAAAAAGAGACCCACAAATACTAGAACAAACAAGGGTACGAGTCAAAAATTAATGTTTCTTATTTTTAGGAAAATCAACAAAACCTTAAGAATGAATAACTATATATTTTAAAATTCCACTGCCTTATGACCATCCTTTCCTTTGAGGTTTACGTAATGTTTATCATTAACCTTAAAAAAGTATTAACTCAGAGAGGGGTATAATATATAAAAATATATTAAATTTAATAGCCTACAGAGAATTGGGTCGTCAGTCATCCTCGCAATAATAATGTTAATTCTTAAAATTCCTAGCGGTTACTGTTCCTTCACTTTCTAGGTCAAAAAAACATTAATCCTTGAATCACCAAAGGCAGAGCTTCTTCTTTTAACCAATTTGCTTATTATTAAATAATGATTACTATTTTTTCAGGATAACTTTCTTGCCTGGAACGCCAACGATGCAATTTGACATATGTCAAGAACTGAAGAAGTTACTTCCAAAATCTTTAAAATGTCAGGAAGTATGCAAGAATATGCAATCGATAGCATGTTCAGGCTCTTACCTCACACAAGAAATCATAGATACAGTTGCAGAAATATTTCCGCAAGCTCGCATACTAGTAAGTACATACTTACTGCATGATAAGGTACATTGCATCCACTTACATTTGCCAACGTACTAACTCTTCTTCCAAGCCATGCATAATACTCTTGGTGTTCGGGCCCTTAGGCAGTAAATAAGTTTTTATTAAACTTAATTTTTTGTTTGAAAGGATTTTTTATTTTTATGATCGTAATTATTTTTAAATTATAAATTTATTTTCTTTCCTTTTCTGATTGATTCGGCTGGAGACAATTAGTATGTAAATATTGTATACATGGCTACTCAATACCGGCCTGTTCCCCTGCGAACACGAAGTCGCTGGTCCTACAACTTTGAATTTCTCGGCCTATCTGCCTGTTTATCTCTCCGAGCAAATCGCCACCCTGCGGTTGACTATCCGAACATCACCACCCTGCCCTGCTGTTGGCTATCCGAACATCACCGCCCTGCGGCTGACCATCCGAACTTAGCACAAATATTTGGCCTTAACAGCCTGATTAGAACCGTTAAATATGTGATAGCCAACCTCATCGAATTTGGGTTTGAACGTTATGTTTAATTTATATATTCTAATGTGGAAAATACGCTGTGAAAGAAATATATGTGCGGATAGTTTGTTTTTTTTAGTGGGGGAACTCAGGTCAGCGTAACACGTTGCAAGATACTCATTTTTGAATTTGTCTGCTGCGTCTTTGATCACATCAGTTATGAAAGCTAGTTGAAGATCTACTTCTTCTTTCGTGCGGAGAACTGGCACCGTGTGCAGGTTATGGTAAATTTGCGAACGATACAGATCCCAGTCGGCACGACGGTAGTCGTATCTCGTGGGGCGAGGGGTTGGCACTTTACCATCCATACTGCATACAGTACTGGCCTGTGGTCAGACGTAATAAAGTCAAGGGCGGTACAACTAGTGATACGGTGGGGTTGTTTTGTCAGTAGTAAGTCAATCGTCAAGGTAGCCTGCGGGTTACCTCTATGTCGAAAAGTATAAGTCTGGGTGTGAACGACCGTAAACGGCGTTCTCAACAGGAGTCCATATGGAATATCCAGTTTTCTTCCGGTGGGGTCACTCTTTCTTAGTCGTCGCACATCGGCGACTTCCGGTATGGTATCAATGATAATAGCTGAAATTTCTTTGATGTCCTCCTGGACATCTAGGCTGAAGATTAAATATTTCTTATTCTTTTTGCCGGCTCTCGGGGCCTTTGCCTTTCCGCCTGTCTGGAGTAATTCGATTTCTTCACTCGTTCATCTTCTTGTTCGGGTTAAATTGTGACGCCTCCTTAGTTTTCCTGAGGGCGAAATTATTTATATTTGCTCTTTTGAGCAAATGTGTTGTTGTCTCTCCGGAGCCACATGATTAGGGCTTTCAGTCTTTCCGAGGCTTGAGCCACAGGATTAGGGCTTTCGGGTAATTCTGTGGCCAAAGCCTGGAATTTATTTCCGACCTTTGTCGGATTTTTCGCCTTTGTGGGCTTTTGAACTTTAACAATTATCTTCCGATACCTGTGTCGGGGAAGGCGACCGCTTCCGAGAACTATCCGTCTCTATCTCCATCTCCATTCTTCCGAAAAACGAGTCCAAAATACGGTAAAATATTTTAATGGGGTACCGTCCCCATGCACAACACACCTACACAAAACAATACGAAAGACGAAAGTTACCTGGTGCCACCTCTCAGTAGCAAGATGGCGGCAGCACAGATGGTGGCAGCACAGATGGTGGCAGAAAACAATGGCAGCAGACGATGTGAACACTCGACTCAACTTATTTACTAATCGACTATGTAAATCCGGTCTACTGCCACTGCTTATTTAGCCGGTCTGCCTTGGTGGGGATGTGCCATTACCAGGCGGCCAGAAGAAGTAGGGATGGCCCCCACCCCACTAGCTCCTCCCCCTACTCTCACTGACATCATAGACAGGTATAATATGATTCGAGACGAGGGGAACTTTTAATTATTCATAATTAAGAGGTGGCCACAACAACACTGAAGGCTGAATAATGAATACTATTACTTGGCTAAGCTTTAAAATTAATTGAAATAAAAGTCAAGGGTTTGAAATCCAATTTATATTTACAGAAAAAAGGAAAGACTTTAAACATCCAGCTCATCAGCCAGCTACATCCCGTTTGTTTCACCATCTTGCTGCAACATTTTCTCTACTCACTAATTATGGAAGAGTGAGAAAATCAGCAAAACATGTGAAAAGTAATTGACTAAACGAACAAATCTTTATTTAAAAAAATTACAGTATACCCTAATAAAATAATACGTAATACGATTGATACTATGTGTACAATAAGGCATCCGTTTTATAGTCAAATATTCAAGGCCTAGGAATCCACCAAAGAAGAAGAAAGGAGGAATGTCGCTCCTGCACCTACATGCTACATTACTGCAAGAAATTAACAGTAAACGCTGCAAGAAGAACTTAAGCTGCAGACGGTGTTTCAAGAGATGGAGACCTATTAAAATTTCCTTGCAGATCTTGAACGAGATTGATAGACTTAAGGTTGAATTAAGGTTATTTCCGGTAGGCATGACATAAAGAATTAACCACAACAGACAACATCTAAAGAAGGATACACCAATACATATAATTGAATATAAATACCCAGTTTATTGTATGTATATCACAAATTCGTGACACGGTTTTACTTGTCTTTTTATAGCACTAACATAACGTATATCATGCCATTCATTCAAATAAGCTTTAACCTAAATGTGATAATAAGTTTAATGCAAATAAATCTATTAGTTTTTATGTACGTTTGTTTCAGAATGGTTATGGGATGACAGAAATTCAAACCGCATTTCTGACATTCCCCGATGACACACCTGAGAAAAAAAAAACTACTGTTGGTTATATACAGGAATATATGGAAGTGAGCAAGTTAATATACTTAAAGTTAGACATAGTTTTTCGAAA
The DNA here is from genome assembly GCA_930367205.1 of Acanthosoma haemorrhoidale. Lineage (NCBI taxonomy): Eukaryota > Metazoa > Arthropoda > Insecta > Hemiptera > Acanthosomatidae > Acanthosoma > Acanthosoma haemorrhoidale. The sequence goes on along the minus strand of OV884015.1, from coordinate 43,348,566 downwards.
CGTTGATCATTAATAATCTATTAATGAACATCTATTAACATCATTGTTGTACACCTAATAATAATCTTTTATCATCAAACTGTGAATCTCAACAAATAATACAATCGTTTTGAAATGGTCCCTTTTTAATTTTATTTCAAATTCAATTGTTTTTGTCGTTTATTCATTGTATTTTATCTATCATTATTATACTATTTTACTATGTATATTGTCTAAATACATGGAACATGTTTATAACAATATTTGTTTTATTACGGTGCGTGATATAAAGTCCTGATGTTTTCATATGTAAAGAGTTTCTAACCGGTAGGTGAAAATTGTTGATAAAGAAGGAAAGATGGTCCCGTTTGGATGCCCTGGTGAAGCATGGTTTAGGAGCAGACTTAACTTGCTGAAATATTGGGGGGATGAAGAAATGACCAAACAAACGATAAGTGCAACTGGTTGGGTAAAGAGTGGGTAGGTATATTTTATTTTCTTATAACATATTATAAATAATTAAAATATAATGATTTGATACTGCAGAATATAACATAAGCATTAATGGAAAAGTTAAAGTAGCAACAAGTAGTAGTAAAAAAATAAAATTTACATTGTTAAGATTTATCACATAAGTAATAGCAGTTAACACCTCATACTGAGTACATAATTAAATCATAAATGATAAAGTGTGTTTATTATTTATTATTAATTTTTAATATATTTTAAAGGGACCTTTTTATTCTTTACGAAGATGGCTATGCTTCTATAGTGGGACGACTAAAGGATGTGATTATTCGGGGTGGAGAAAACATTTTTCCTGCTGAAGTAGAAAACTGTCTTAATCAACATAAAGATATTCTCAGGGCTGAGGTAAGAACTACCATGCTAACAAAATCTGTAAATAATGAAATATACTTATGTAGCGACCGCTAACTACATAAGATAAATCAAACGACATAAAATAACATGAGCTAAATGTATTATAAACACATGTAAATCATTGTAAAAATGTTAAGCCATAAAAGGCGGGAGCCAACTAATTCACACGAGAAAGGGTCACCAGCTGGCAGTCATAAACATGAAAGGGTCACCAGCTGGCAGTCATAAACTTAACAACCCTTTAGGGGGCCTCTCTACCTCCAGGGCTTGTCCCCGGGTCGGGAAGGAGGCGGCGGTCACGTGTCACACTACCGGTCACGTTCCTCGCCCCAGGTGTGCGTGTGAACCACCCCCGGATCAGACCCTTTCCGCCTCCCAGCAGGAAGTAGAGATGGTACTTAAGGCAGGGCTACTGGCCCTGTTAGTTAGTCTCTCTCGTGACTCTCCCGTGGCCTTTACTCGTGACGCTTGAAATTATATAAATGCTGAATGACTTTGACCAAAAACCTAGCTCAAGTCAAGTTCGTTAGTCCAACACCTTTGGACTCAATTTTGGCGCGGTGCTGCCACTTTTTTTTCTGAGCACATTGATTTTTTTTATAACTTTTTTTTTTTTTTCAAAACCTCTTTATTGATAATATATATACAATGACAAAAATAAATAAATACATTTGAAATTACAGCTGTCTCCTCGTGCTGCATTCGCAGATGCATATTAAGGAGTGCATAAAATATAATACTTTCAGATTGTTGTTAATAAGTCCAATAAAAATACACTCACTAGGTGCCAATTCTCTGAGAGGCCCGGGCTGATATAGGAGGCCAGCCAGTAGGGTGGGGGTAAGTCCCATTCTACGGCTGTCTCCCCCACTAATTCAGTTCCTTCCCCCTACTCTCACTGAAGTCATAACCTTTATTCAAATATATACATATTTTCTGATATTCATTTGATGACATAGATACAAGGTCTGATACGAGAAGAGGGGAACTTATATTTATTCATAATTAAGAGGTGGCCACAACAACATATAATGCCTGAATGCCAATTTTCCCACGCTTTTTGATTACTGTGACTACATTCGGGTTTGTTTATTCTATAATTGATTTTTGATAAATGATCAGATGACCGGAAATTATATGTTATTTAAATAAAGTATCTCATTTAGGTTTCACAAACAGACAAATATGTTTCGTATTCTGAACAAACAGTTACACATCAAATTTGCATACATCGAACAAAAAACTGTTGAATTGTAAAACTATTCAAATACAAGTTATTCAATTCATTTAAGTTATTACTTTAACTTAAATAATTCTCATGATTAGTTAAATAATCATGATGTCGCAGTTCTATTAACCAAAACAATTTAGGAAATTTGTCTTGAATCTTCGTGGGACTACTTGGTCTATTTCTCTACCTTGGTCAAGTCATTTCTGGTGTTTTTTCATAAATTGTGAGTGTCTTCTCTAATCGTTTTACTTGATTTTTCTTTGGCAGCCATACTCCATAGTTCGTAAGCAGCAATTATTGCTACCACTGTAAGAGCACATTTTTATTAAAAACTAACTGCGATTGGAATGCTCCCGGAAAAGTGAAACCTATGTTAATATATAATAAATAATCATCTTGAATTTTAAGTTTCAGTTTTTCTACCCTGTAATTGTCATTAGGAAAAATAGTTTCCTTTAAATGACTTCTGTTATCTTCTTCAAAATGTGTGCATTTTAATACAGCACAGTTTCTGATGACGCGCTTCAATAGCACCTCGGGGGCTTTTTCAAAGGCTATTGCAGAATGATGAAATTTTAGTGCAATTTGAAAGTCATTGGTTTTTGACTGTCAGTTACTGTTTTACTGCAAATATTCTGTTCGGCATGACCTGTGCTATTGGGCTTCAGAAATGAACAAGTCGTACCTCTTCCTAATTCTTTTTATTAGCAGTTTATCACATATTTCTTCGGCGAGGGCTTGAGTATTCCCAACACCCCCAATTCAAATTTAGAAAGACCCTAAGTACACGATGTACATTTTCTTTAAAGATTTAAAGATTTCGTCATTCTTTTTAACATGTTTTCTTCTTTAGTGAAAAATATGCATTCAGGTGAGAATATTATTTTTTCTTTACCCAGTAGTGTTTTAGATGACTGGGCAAAATTATCGTCAGTTAAATAATCTTTGTAGAGGAGAGTCTTTTAAAAGAAAAGAAATAAAAGGTTTATTATGAAGTACAAGCAAAACACTGGTATATACAAATATTAAGAGTTACGTTACTACATTCTAGTTGTGATGTATAGGGAGTGTCTGGGAACAAGTGTGGTCTTGGGCTAAAGCTGAGGGTAGTTCTGGGAATAGAGAGGGAGGTCTTGGAGGGATGCGGGCGCTTACTTAAAAACATAACAAGAACCATCAGTGACCAGGTATCACGAGACAGGTATACACTAGAAGGGGCTTGCTTCTACTTTTAGCATTATATATAATAGTAGCATTATAATATTCTTAGCATTATATAACTGTCGATGTTTGGTTTCGGTAGACGATTAGCTAGTTCTGTTGTTTCGAAACCCTTTATTTAATTTATACAGAGTGAGTTACAGATTCCATACTGTATGGAATCTTTACATAACTGCAAATCGTGCTAATTATATTTACTTTAGCGTAGCTACATTCTATATAGTGGAAGAATTTAGAGTTTCTGTGTACGGTGGTAGAAAAATGGAGATGCCTATCCATTTTTACACTCAGATAGTACATTGAGAAAGCCCGTGAGTAATCTTGCTCTCCTATAGTATTAGATTTTAGCAAGCCTTTTTTCCCTTTTTGAAAGGACAAGATTACGCAGTCGATCATTCCGGCATTCATGGATGTTTAACCTACCCAGTTCGTCACTGATTACTTTAATAACTGGCTTGGCCTGTGTAAGAGCTCTTTGTGCAACTCATGACACTGCTGTAAATCGCAATGTCGTTTGCGAAAGCGATTATAGTAGCTTTCTTTTAGCATGTCCCAACAATGTTAAACGTGTACATGTTAAAAAGAACCCGGGAAAAAACCGCTCCTTGAGGAACCACACAAGTTAGAGGGAAGGGGTTCGTGAGGCAGTCACCCAAGGTACCCTCACTGTTCTGCCCTTCAGGAAAGAATCCAACAGTGTGTATAGCTGCTCTGGCCATTCCAAGTCACAGAGCTATCGGTACAGTATCCCGTAGGACACTAAAAGGAAAGCCTGCGCGAGGTTCACTGATATTATAGCTGAAGTTGTGTTTCTGTTAATTCCGTGAATGGCTTCCGTCTGTACCTTCACAAGTGTGTACTCAGATGATCCTAAAAGCCTGTTTGTTCGTATGGCATGATGGAATTTTCTGAACAGAACTCTTTCAAGTAATTTCAGTATAATATTTTCCAGAATCTTCCCCATGTTGGCTGAGTGATTTTCCTTTGTGAGCTTCCACAGCGGGAACAAGATAGCTTGTTTCCACTTTGTCTGGATGTATCGCAACCTGATTCATGCTTTGCACAGGTTTATCATTCGATCCCTCTCCGCAGCTGTTTCAACGAAATAGTTGTACCCTGTCGTGCTCTGGTGGTCGGTTTACCTGACACCAGCGAAGGAACCCCTTGACCAGATTCGGGGAGACGAACTTGTAGGTTTGTCCTGTTTCAAGCTGCTGACGTTTGTGTTAGCTGCCTGCCGTAGCGGCGTTGGTCTGTGGTGTAGTGGTCGGCTAGTATTTTTGCCTGTTCTTCCCTTGTGTAATGAGTGTCACCGTTATGAAGGCGTACACCTGTTTCTTTCTTGGTAGTGGTCTTTAGGAGCATCCGAAACTTACGGTGATCACCGTGTAAGCCACGTAGCCACTCGTACTCCTCATTAAGCCACGAATTGGTGGTGAGAGAGAATTAACGATTTTTTGTTCGGACCAGTTATTCTTCCAATTATTGCTTAGTGCAATAAGTCGAAGAATATGGTATGGTTATTTTGCCAACATTGTCGGCTTTGGGATGGCAGTTTCAGCTCCATCTACTATATTCTTTGTTAGTAACGGTACCTGTCGTTCTACTTCCTCTGTAGTGCGGAGTGATGGTATAGTTGTCACCAATATAGTCGGCCCGATTATAGTTGTACTTCGTGGGGTTAGGTATCACAAGTCTGCCGTCAACTGAATACAGGACTGGCCGTTACAAGGTCTACCCTCACAGCTATTTTGTGAGTATAAGGTCTAGTTAGGATGGAGGTCATTCGACTGTCTTTTTTACAGTGAAAAGTAACGTTCTTGGGTTGGGCGACAGTAAAGAGTGCCTTTGTCAATTGATTCCCAGCTGGGTTGACGGTAGCATTGTTCCACAGCGGATGCCACGCATTTAAGTCTCCGACAACATTGTGGTTTTTTTTTCTCAGCACATTTTTTAAGATGGGGTGAGATCTCTTGGCGAGACGCCCTCGGTCTCTTATACAAAGCGGGGAGATAAAATGGTTCTCCAGTGGAGTGGTGAAGTCACTTTTATCAATGTGATGCCGTGCCGTATGTAACAGAGTTTGAGTAACGTAGCAATCGGCCGGTTTGATAACCACAGAGTAGCCCTTTATCTTTACATTCCATTCTCAACCCCATTCTCAAATCCGTGATCTCAACGATGTCTAAGGTAGAGATCGTTGTTAGCGCCTCCACTTCCTCTATGTAGTCTCCATCGACGTTTGACTTGTGGTCTTGAGAATCAGGAGCCAGGGTGGAAGGCTAGAGGTTTCGGGTGTACAAGGAGAAGACACAGCCAATTCTGCATAGGATAATCCTGCTGCGTGGTACGGTGTTGCCATGTTCGGCTGTGGACTCCTTCGGTTGGTGGTGCTGGAGTGGAAGGGGTTTTTCTGTCTGCTTCTCCTTGAGGTCCACGGTGACCGGGAGCATTACGAGGTAGGGACACGAATTGTAGAAGGCAACACGGGGACCACCACATTTGGAGCACATTCCTTCTTGTGCCCAGTCATATACATTTGATGTGTGTTCTTGCGAGCAACAAATAATCACAGATGACTTTTTGGCCACATTGGTTATTAGTTTGTCTAAATTCCTGGCATTAGGGTATGCCCGTTTGATGTATGTAGGGGACCATCCTAAAAAGAACATGGTTAATACTTCAAATTTTCAGGAGGCTACATTTTGGTAGTCAGTTCCACGTCACTGAGATGGTTAGATCTCGGTTATCGCGAAAGTCCATCTTCCTAAGGCACCAAACAACCAATGCCACCGGGGTAGTTTTGATAATATCCTCGGTTATGGTGAAATCCTTATTCACATCCATGATTTCTTTTCAACAGTTTGTATCTATTTCTCTCCCATAATTCCGGACTAGGTTTCGGCGACACCTCCCCAACACGGTTTTTCTTCAGCAAAGGCATGACTCCGGGGATTCGGGACTCGACTGGCGTCGGGGAAGCCTGGAGGGTACGTCTGGGGACCACTGCATATACCTTCATGTTCGGAGGAGTAGTGTGCATATACCAATAGATAAGATTGACCCTTCGGAAAGGTTTTCAGAGCAACCGTTGTCCGTGAGGGAGAGGTCTCTTCCAAGGAGGTGCTAGTTTTAGCGAGACGAAGGCAGAGAATCCCACTAGGAGAGTGTGGGGTCTGACAAGCCAGGACTGAAACATAGCGAGGTTAGGAAGAGAGGTTCAGAGATTTTCATAAATAAGAAGGCAAAGGCTTGAAACATCAGTGCAGCTGCATGTCCGCCAGTTAGAGAGCCGTTTTCAGAATGATTTACAGGCCGAAACCCAGGTATATTTATACTCGGCTGTGCCTCGTTAGTAGCCAACCATGTAAGGCGTTATTGGGGCCAATAATATCCCAGTTTGTGGTGGTGCTTTGTTCTCGGCAGTGACCCAGGTCAAGGTCTGGGTCACCCGCTACCTGCTCTATCCTTTCCAGCCTCTAACTAGTTTTTTTTGCAGCTGCGTCCTTTATTGTTTACAACATTTACAATGACTTATGATTTGGTAATGTTATTTACATTTGTTAAATTTAATTTACAACATATTATAACCAATTTACAGTATATATACAATAGAGTATAGGGTGATTTATCTTATGTAGTTAGCGGTCGCTACAGGAGATTGTTAGCCTTTACCTGGTCCGTGCTGTTCAGCCGGAGTTAGGAGTTTCTCAAATATGCCGATTGTGCTAAAAATATGCGATATATCACTGATGTGATACATTCAGAGCGCTTTCCTCACTTCCCCTAATTAGGTTATTTTTCTAATGAACCACTTTAAATATTTTCAAAAGTATCTGTTGAGTTCTAAAGGTAAATAATTGCTCTATGTGTTTTACTTGAAGCATTGTTTGTTATATTAGTTATTTATGTTTGTTGAATTACAAGTCCCCATGCAATTTCAACTTTCATGTTAACGACTTCAAAAAAAAAAATGCGTGACTGGTATTTTAAGTAATTAAACTAGTTATTTAATTATTTCATAATTCTCTGATTATAACCTGAATTTCGATAAAATTCCAATTATGGTGAGATCAAACTAAATTATTCATCAAACTAATAAATATGAATGACAATGGCCAAAAAACTCAAGCCATATTCGTTAATCCATTAATATTTGATTTTTGCATGGTGAGGCCTTTTTTCCTTGAAATTGTTTTTTTTTTAATTACTCTTTGCAAGGAAGACAACGATGTGAATTTTATATGATTGTGGGGTGGGAAGAGGGGGGGGGGTTCTTGCCCACCTACTCAGGGGCTAAATGGTGTTACATAGTGATTTCTTACATATTTATAATTTGAAATAGTTACGTACGAGAGGATTCACCCCTGTAAGATAGACGTAGCCTTGAATCCGGTTCTGGTTCATCTAAAGTAATTATAGCATCAATATTGATCTTTTGCTATGCCTCTCAAAAGGTCTCAGTCAAGTCATTCAAAATACTCAAATTACCTTAACCCAAGGATGCCAATTGCCATATTAAAATATTAGCGCTTAGAGATACAAGTGTTACATTTATATTAATAGCTGTTATAATAATATTGATTAGGAAACAATAGTTTGTTTGAGTGTTTTCGTGCTATGAACAAAATTACTAGAAAAAGGAAGTAATTGTAAGTGAGGCCTGGTGAGTTGATGTTTCGGTTGTTTTTTGTCTTAAAAACATCAAGACAGGTGGTCAAATGAGGTATGAGGAACCTCGTTTTTCATTGGCGGAGAACATATAAAAAGAATAATAATAAATTTAAACTATGTTTTAGGTGTATGGCGTCAGTGACATTAGGCTGGGAGAAGAAGTTGCTGCGAGCATAACGCTTGTACCATCATCTAATCTTACAGAATCCAGTATAAGAGAATACTGCAAAGGAAAAGTAAGTATCCACAAATCTTTTTATTTATTATTACTTAACATATGGAAATTTAATTTACTTATGTCGGGTCGGCACGAGGAGGGTGCCTAGTTACCCTACCCCAAGTGACGAATTGTGGGTTGATTAGGCTATGACCTGGACAGTTGTTTCATGACGGGTCTTACTATCTGACTCCATATTTGATAGGTACGTGCCCCGACAATGCACTATGTTCAGGAGAAGAGGTATAGGGTAGGTATTGTAGGTAGTTTATGTGGTCTTGGAATTACCACGAATTCACACTCGGTATCTGAGGGTAGGCGAAAACCGTCCGGATCCCAAAGGCGAGTGTGACCCGTAGAGAGGCAGGCTGGATTGCCGTGGGAGACACTACTAGGTAAAGTTTGTAGGGCCACGGCAACCGTTGTCCGCGAGGGAGAGGTCTCTCCCAAGGAGGTGCTAGTTTTAGCGAGACGAAGACAGAGAATCCCACTAGAAGAGTGTGGGGTCTGACAAGCCCGGACTAAAACATAGCGAGGTTAGGAAGAGAGGTTCAGAGGTTTTCATAAATGACAAGGCCAAGTTTTGAAACATCAGTGCAGCTGCAAGTCCACCAGTTAGAGAGCCGTTGTTAGAATGATTTACAGCCCAAAACCCGGGTATATTTATACTCGGCTGTGACTCGTTAGTAGCCAGCCATGTAAGGCGTTATTGTGGCCAATAATATCCCAGTTTGCGGTGGTGCTTTGTTCTCGGCAGTGACCCAGGTTTAGGTCTGGGTCACCCGCTACCTGCTCTATCCTTTCCAGCCTCTAACTAGTTTTTTTTTGCAGCTGCGTATTTTATTGTTTACAACATTTACAATGAATTATGGTTTGGTAATGTTATTTAAATTTGTTTAAATTAATTTACAACATATTATAACCAATTTACAATATATATACAATAGAGTATACTCTATAGATTTTTCTTATGTAGTTAGCGGTTGCTACAACTTATATGAAACTTATATATGATATATCTTTTGTATTCTCTGAAAATAATATTTTAATTTTTATTTGTGATAAGCTTCGTACTTTTACCTCCAAGAAAACAGACAAAACTTGGTTTTAATGTTGAATTTTAAATATTATTATTTTATATAGCATTAATATTTTTTTTTTGTTTTATTAGTAGGTTTTTGTTACGTTTTTCCAACTACCGGATTACTATTATATATTACCTTAATAGTAAAAACACATGGAGTGTACATATGTATACAGACTATGTGACTAAAGCATGTAACCTGTTAATTTATGTAATCTAAATTGTGCGGTATTTATAACAATAAATTTTCTAAAATAAAATTAGACTTTTGTATTTGAAATCTCAGCTATCACTGTCTTCATTAAAATTTTCAAATTATCACCATCGATGGGATCAAGAAATGTGTCACTTATCAGTTGTTTATACGGTAATAAATTCTTTTTTTTATGTTTTTCGTTAATGATACATGATTATGGGAGTTACTCTGCTGGTAGCATGTTCACTGTTAAGAAGCTAAGCTTGTTTTCTGTGTTTGTTTTTATCAAGCCAAATAAATGAACCTCTGCTATTAAGAAAAAAAACCTCTTCTGCTGTATATTAGCAGTTTACTACTATACAATAAAAATGAGTTATCATAATTAATTGTAATTTATTTTTATTTTCAGATTGCTCATTTCAAAATACCAAGGCATGTGAGGTTTGCAGACGAGTTTCCGTTAACTTCAACTAGAAAAGTAAAAAAGTATGTGTTGAAAGAAATTCATGAAAAAGAGTTAAAAAAACAACGTATTTTGCACTAGTTTCAGATTTCTATTTATTCCAATTAATAGTCTAATAAAACAGATACTGAAAAAGAAATTGTTTGCTTTAAGTACCTCAATGCTCTATTGATTCACACATAAATATGATATGATGTACGCAGTTGGAGAGACGCTCTTGACTTGTTGCATGGTTATAATTATAGATTGAACAAATTAGGGTGTTAAAGCATAGAAGTTGAACGTCCTCTGCAAAAATAATCCTAAACAAACGAAATTTCTTTGGAAGAATTACTATTAAGAAATTATAAGATTATTTTTTTATATATTATATGTTTATTATTACTAGGATTCGGTCGGAATATTTCATAGTTCCTAATGCTATAATATGGTATACTAATAATAGTCTACGTTACTTGTTCATTTCCAAAGATGTCATTGTAAACAGTTTTGTGATCAACTGGTGCCGTCGTAAAATAGCTCATAGAGAAGCGAGTTACACGACCACAATGGGATACAGAAAGTTCACCACATCTTTCGAAATATTGTGATTCTATTGATTTACGATGAAAATTACGAGCGCGGTAATAATTCCAATACGTCGATGTCGGACAGTTTCCGATAGTCAAAGATCCTTGAAGGATAATCTACCCATCGATTATTGAGGCAAGAGGATTACTGTTACATGATTATAGATCATTCCAGTAACACATGTAACTTAGTTGATAACTCTCCAATGTTCTTGGCTACCACTCAGTCTCTTAGGCTCCTTCCAATCATTTCAACTTGCTTTGCTTCGTTTATCAGCGTTCTCTTGGCCGAACCTCTTTTTGTCTTGCACCTTGTGGGTTCTTTATTCAAACTTTCTTTCTGATGACCCATCTGACTTCCTCAGGTTATGCCCAATAAACCATTGACTTTTTTGATGTACCAATACTCATGTTTAACTCATTCCTACGTCCATAATATGAATCCAATTGTCACCTAAAACAAGGTAATATCGAAGTAGCAGGTCATTAAAAGATACACACACAAAGGCACAAAACACGTTTGTATTATATTGTATAATAAACAGAAAATTATTATTATTAATTTTATTTGATTTGTGTGCTTCTTGTGGGTTAAGTTTTTATTCACCAATAGGTGTGTCAAAGCACAAATTAGTATATTTAACTATACACCACAACAGCACTGCAATTGTTAAGCACTACACAAAAAGACACGATGGCATCAGCGTACATAAAACTGGAGTAATGATTATATATTTCTTTTAAAATATAAACGATTAATACATTTTTAACATTTCACTGGTTTCTTCTACCATCATAAGTTCTACCTTATATTGGACCGCCTAGGTGATTACGATTGGTGATTACAGTGGTAAATGGAATTAGGACGTAAGGACAGCCACGTCTTATATGTTCCTGACATCTTGTTTCAAAAACCTTGAATTTTCTCTCTACATATTGTTTGAGCCAATTTAAAAACAGAAAACTTTATGTTTGAAAAAGAAGAAAATTATTTCATTGGCTATCGCTGCTACTGCTACCTATGGGATACAGCAGGAACGGCCTCACGCGTTGGACACCTTTTTGGGGGTTTGTCGAGACCAGTCACTATGGATTCTAACTTCGTTGTAGTAGCATCCGAATTTGTCGAGTATGAGAGAGAACGAATCAACTACCTCCTCGAAAGAACAATTTGACTAAACCTGAAGATCATGTAAAATTCCACGAAATTGACAGGTTTTCAATTGAATTATTGCAAGAAAATATCTTCGGTCAACTCACACATTCGCTATTAGTTTCACTTTAAGGTTTTTTTTTGGCATGAAAAGGGCTTTTTTAAACAAAGTTCAAAGCATTTATGTGCCCTCCTCTTGCTGATCTTCATCAGAGACCATACAGTTCCTGTTATCTTCGTTTATTAGAAGTCTCATTCATCTTGCAACTGACTCGAGGGTGAAAAATATTTCAAAGACTGCTCCGAAGGCCTGGATGCCCACATTTGGAATACATACAAACAATTAACATTTCTTTGAGTTAAATACAGATCGATTCGTTCTTTCAATAACTGGTTATCAGAGCGCTATATTAAAAAAAAGCCAGACAGGTCCAACATCCTGCCTTACACATCACCTTCATGGGAATCCTTCCTACCCCGCCAATTAGCTTCAACCCCTGACATCAGGTGTATTTTCAAATTTACTAATATTGAGACATATTCCCAATTTAAGGCATGCTTTATTCAGGTGCTCTCAATCAATACTATCATCCAGAATGAAAGGGGGACAACTAAAATTTCTTGAGTTAGTCGTATTTTAGGATTCGCGGGAATCAGTTTTGACATTGCAGCTTACAGGAGCTTTTTTAGCGTTAGCTGTTGCCTAATAAAAAACCTTCCAAAACAGCCCCAATATGATGTTTAAGAAACTTGAAAGTGGGTTTCTAAGAACTTTTTGAGTAGTGCCCCTTTCAATATGGGTGTGCTGTATGTTGACTTACCGTTAATAAAATGGTAATGATTTTTGGCTCTAAATTATGTACGTCAAGAATAATTAGCAGGCTGAATACTTGTAGCTTTACCTCCCATAAACACACTTTGCTACTTCCAAATCGCTCACGTAATAGTAGTTGGCAAAACAGAATATTGCTTAGGGTAAGTGCATGGGATGAATGATATCCCACCACAACAGTTGAGAAACTTTGACTAACTCAATTGTATTTGGAAAAGATAGTCAATTTCCTGCTTCAGATGTCCGTATTGTAATTTTGTCAGATAATTATCATTTATCCACCTTCACGCTTGAATGGCTCAGCAGCCAGCTCGTCAGTTATTGAAGCTTTAACATTTTTTCAGTCTATCAATAACAACAGCTTCTTACACTAGATTCTGTAACACCATCGTTTGTCAGATTTTGGTAGATGTTAAAAAACAAAGCTTATACATATAATAATAATAATAAAGCAGACTATTTGTACAGATTACACTCAGCAAGCTCTTAGCATGAGGTATGTGGTGTTTTGTTGCCTCAGCCTAACTTTAGATGTCTTTATTTCTTCCTCTATGTCCCCATATTTTCCCACCACTGTTCTGATGTGCTCATTGTTCTAAAAATAGAGTTTCTTTTCTTTTCATCATCACTCTTTATCCCCTAAAACATTACCAACATAAAGTGATTACGAAGCTAAAAAGTACAAAATTTAGCCACGTGGACGATGGTCTTGCATAATTATCCTTGAATTAATGAGGATTAACATGGGAAAATCTTTTGGTTTTTAGGTTGATGTCTCGGAAGGAAATAAATAAACAGGTGATGATGAGCTATAGCTACCATAACCTTCAATTCGTTTTTGTTAACTATCTGGTATGATAATTTCTGAAGTATTGTTATTACATATCCAATATTAAGATTTTTTTTCCATAATTTCAATTCAAAATTAGGCAAAACGCAGGAATTTCGAACCAATATTTTTACACAAATTTTTAGATTGTTGTAACTGAAATTAGATTGTCTAATTGAAAAATTAGACCATTTTTCCTAATGTGGAAGGTAAACAATGTGTTGAATAATTCATTGATGGAAGAGTGTCACTTACTGGTATAAATGGTCCTATACCAATTATTTTGGCATTCCATAGTTATTAAACGTGCATGTGACAAGATGGTGAACTCTGTGACAATTTGCGGGTATGTTACCAAACATCAAAATTACTGAGGCCACGTGTTACCTACTGGACGGATCCAACAAGTAGTGAAACAAAAGGGCAATCCTTAGTCTCGAACGGCTTTTAGTTAAACGCACTAACTTTGAATATTTTATTAATTTGTTTTAATGTCATTACGTTTTACTGTCAACACTTTCTACATAAAAGTTTATATTATCAACGCGCCATCATATAAAACAAATATCTGGTCTAAAATTTAGAGTTTGGTAGGAGTAGGAGTTTCTAGTCACAACAAACAAGCAGCAAGTATTCCAAATCGTTATAAAACCGAATGACCAACACCAACGTACGCACTAGTGCAGTAGTCACCGTTTATTTTTCCCGTAAGACCGTTTCATTTTCATACAGTCCAGAAATCACAAGCCACTCCACCTCAACACGCCTTTACCTATTAAATTATCCTAGGCTACCAGGTTTGGTTAGTAAACAGTTTCTTCAAAATCAGTTGCTATAATACTGTACTTGTAATTCCCGGAAACATTATTGTTTCTGTTGTTTAAAATTGTGTCGAGGTGCGTACAAAACTGGTCTGGGATCCGTCACCCACCATTTGGTGACCACTGCATTCCGTATATAAGACATACCTTCAGCACCATTGTCATAAACTAACCCCTTTCCCCCCTTTTCCACTCATTCCCCTTATCCAGTACTTAATATATATATACCACCATAAATTTACCACATGTATATATATATATACATATAAGTTAAGCTCCGGGCAGCATTGAATACTGATGCTGCCCGGAGCTTAACTACGACCTTAATCCCCGAACGTCGGGATGTAAACATCCCGAATGTAAATATACAGGATTATAGACTAGAAATTAACAGTCTAGTTCCAACTTTCATGCGTGTTGTTCCTCTGTACCTTTTTTCCTTTTTTTTTTAATTCTAAAGCCGATAAACATTAACTGGTGCCGAAACTCGGGATTCGTGGAGTGGGAAGAAAACTAAGTGACAGGTGTTCAATTTATTTTTTCTTCTCCTTTTTGCCTTGTTCAATGAAAGAGTGGGTAGAGAATAAAGAAGAAAGAATGGTGGAAGGAAGCGTGCTACAACCACCTGTTCTAAATGTAGTGGATGGTGCGGAACATGTAGCAACGAGAAGGGTGGGCATTTAGCCAGAAGCTCATGCTACCACTCTTGCGTTGGTGAGAGTGAAAGGGTACAATAAGGTATTATAACAATAACAATAAGGTATTATACAATAAGGTATTCCTATAGTACCTATAATGCTATAAATTATATAATGTATTGATCTATTGTTAATGTTAGTAGTTGGATTTAACATAATTTGAGTTATATTAGGATTTATTAACTCGGAATTATTATACATTGTTATTTTATAAGGTTCTTGGTACACTGTTTTATATTCAAAGTCCACAATATGCATGGGTATCTAAGGAAGCTGTGAAAAACATTTGTTGTTAGACATATTTACAACGGATATAAGAGGTAAGTAATTAGTATTATGTTTGTTGCAATCGATTTAATATATGACTTTATATCGTCAACATAATTAGTATTGGATAGTTTTTGTTGAGTGTAATTACATTGTAGGACCTAATATAATATTTTTTTTTTTACATTCATTAAGCAGTAAAGTAGGGTTAGTACAATAATATTTATTCCTAAGATAGTTACAAATAATGTTATAAAGATTATCACTTTTTTCTTAGTACTAGTGTTTTTTGTATATAAATAGAATAATAAAGATAAAAAGACGCAAAACAAAAACGTTCTTCCATTGTACACAGAAGAATTATAATACGAACACGAAGAGTATAAACAAAACAAAAAACGACACTACTGTCAAAATTAACATATAATTACAACACTCGACTCGAGTGCGTGATACGCCGACTCGGTGTTTTTTGACCCTTCACTCCCAAGCTCAGCCAGGAATTAGGTTGCACCACCATGACACTCCGATTCCGCCGCTAGAAATATCAGCTGCTCCAAATGACCGTCCTTCGTTTTATCGGGGGTGTGATGTTCGCGGAAGGCGATCTCCCGGAAAGGCCCCTCGTATCGTGCTAGTTCTTTCCCGGTGTTCTTTCGGTGATATACAACTGCGCCGAGTTTGAGTTTCCCCGTAATATCACGGACCTGGAGGTTGTCTCGCGCAACCCGCCGGCGTTTCTTCTTTTCAAGTTTGCTCCGTAAGGTCGCCCACTGCTTCCCCAGAGCGATACGATTGTTGATGACGTACGCTACCATGTCGTCATCTATGAATATGCTCCTGTCATCTCTCAGAAATCCTCTTAATCCGAACAGCGTCTCGACCAGGGATAACCCCGTGGTGGAATGTACTGATTGGTTGTATGCCATGATGGCCTTCTCCATCACCACTCCCAGTTCTAACCCTTTTTAACCGTGGTAGATACGCAGGTGGTCACTGAGCGTACTATGTAGCCTTTCTATCTAAAGTCTTCCTGACTTTTCGAGTGTCCTGGGGTGTTGAGATGCCAACGTATCTCTAAGGCCACCGATTCGGCCTTCATCTTTGCATTATCAAACTCCCGTCCTCCGTCGGAAGCAATTGTTTCTGGAACGGCATAGAATTGGCACCATATGCGTAATGCCTGCACAACCGTTTTCGCCGATAGGTCTGCTATGGCTTGGGCTATTGACATTTTGCAAAAACTGTCTATGAGGGTAGCCCACTTGTACCCCCTCCAGGTGAATGTATCCACTTGTAGATGTTGCAGTGATCTGTCTGCTGTCGGGGTCACGTCTTGCATTACTCTAGGTGGGTGTCGGTCATATTTTGTGGCAAGGCATGTGTCACAGGCACCAATAACGTTCGCGATTGTGTTCTTCAAACACCACCAAAAATATCTGCAAGGGCCTGCAGGGTTGCTTCGATCCCGCGGTGGTTCGTTTTACCCTGGTGAAAGGCAAGGGTAACCTCCCGTTGACGCTCGTCACCCGGTGAAGGAGGGGGTGACCACTCCTAAACGAATAGCGTGATATCTTGCAATGGTCCGCCGGCTCTTGTTCGATGGCATTGACGACGATTGCACGTGACAGCCAATCCGCTACCACATTCTCTCGCCCTGGCTTGTATACGATATCCACCGTATACTCGCTAAGGAATTCCTTCCATCGGGTTATGCACGCCGACGACTCCTTCAGCTTCTCTACCCACTGTAGGGATCAATGGTCCGTTTGGACCCTAAATCGCCTTCCGAAGACGTAGGGAAGTGCTCTATCACCTGTACGATATACCTGCTCTCGGGGTCCGTTAGGCGCTTGCTAGCATATCCTATAGGTCTCTCTCCTCCGTCGAGATCTTGTAGAGTAGCGCCCCCAACGCGCAATGACTGGCGTCCGTAGTAAAAATGAACGGGAGTGCGAAATTCGGGAAGGTGAGGATAGGCCCCCCTGTAACCGTAATGTTGTTTTCCATCTCTGAGGTGATTATTGATCAGGACGAGGCATTCCACCATTTCCGGTACGAACCTTCGGTAATAGTTCAGCGATCCGAGAAGGCGCCGGATTCCTTTGACATCCTTCGGAATGGTCATCCTCTGGATCGCCTCGACTTTGCACCGATCGGGCTGCACTCCCTCTTTTTAGATAATATGGTCCAAAAATAATTTCAGCCCGAATTTCCTGATCCTTTGGAACACCTGTCTCAAGTGCTTTTGATGTTCTGCCTTGCTTCGGCTGAAAACTAGGAGATCGTTCATATATATCTGGCAGTAAGATTCCTCAATGCCTCTCAAGATTTCGTCCATTAATCTTTGGAAAGTTATCGGCGCATTCTTTAGCCCAAAAGGCATTCTGGTGAACTCGTAGTGCCCGCGTTCAAATGTGAATGTCGTCTTGTGCTGATTTGTCTGATGTATCTGTATTTGATGATATACCACCTTCAGATCGAGTGTGCTGAATATAGTTGCTCCACTTAGTCGGTCGAGAATGTCCTCGAATCGAGGAATGGGGTATTTATTGTCGACGGTATTCTCATTTAGTTTCCTGCAGTCGATGACTACTCGGAACTTTTCTTCTACAACTACTCCTTTCTTTTTTACGGCCCGCAGAGGGCTATTGTATGGAGATGTGCTGTCAACTGCGATTACCTGCCTCTTCAACTCCTCTATCTCCCCCCTGATATGCTGTCTCAGCGCTTGCGGGTATCTCCTTTCCATGACATACGTCACACGGTCCTGTTTGAGCAGTATCAAGTGTACCGTCTCCCCCGTTATGCCAAGTTTAGTCCCCCTCTTTGAAGAAAATGTCGGCATAGTCTTGCCGAATCTCCTTTTCCCAGTTACGTCTCGTTATATAAGTTATCGTCTCCCGGCTGTAGACGATCGAAAAAAAAGAGAGAATAAAAATGGTAATATTACACACAGGTGCGATTGTTAACTGCCTTTATTATGTTCTCATCCTCTTTCAATACACAGGCTTTGTTTACGTTAGGCCCTGTGGTATTAGGCTAAACAATGTCTTGCCACTAGCCAAAAGGCGAGTTTCCGTGGACATATAGAGGATGAAAATGTCGTCAGAATAATTTGATATTTAGTGTCACTATGTTTTCAAGGGTAAGATCACGAATATGAAGTCAGAATGGGGAAATTTCCACAAAAAAAGTAGAGAAAAGCCATTATTCTTAAACCTGGACTTTTGGAAATTAGACAATAAAATTAACTTCTAATATGATAAGACCGCCTTCTAATTCCTAGAAACGCATAGTTATAATACTGTTTACATTTCTACACATAAACTTATCATATGTACCTACTATTTTTAAGTGGGTAAAATTTATCTTATTGAGAATTTTTGTTTTTCTTTATTTAAAAAATAAAATTGATTTTTAATTTTGGCTGAGAGTCTGCCAGTAGGTGGAAAAGCTAGAAAATATCCAATTTAATCACTGCAATGCACAATGAAATGTTAACATTGCCACGAAAAACGGAAAAATAGTAGGCCACGGAATATAATTATAAGAAAGAAGAATGTAATAAATCACACACATTACACAACTAAAAAATTCCTGTAATCAGTTCGGTACCTACAACTGAAATCACAAAAAAAAGTGTGCATAAATAGAGACGTCCTGGATTTCGGGTTTTCAACAATTCAAGTAAATTTATATATATTAGTTTTAGTAATCTTAGCTAATTATCTTTATTTTTTTATAATATAGTTCAAATCTTTCAGAAAGTTCATTTAAATAGTCGAGATAAGATATAAGGCCTGGCAATCAATGGCAGGATACCATTTTCCATTCAGCGGACTGGATATTCTCAGAAGATGCTGGTTGGAGAGACGCGGACGCCCTGGCTGTTTCACCAATGCCACGCATCTTCCTCGCGCGTACAGACGCTTCAGATGACAGCCACGGCCAATCAAATCCAGGAATGGACATTTGACATTTTTTTGGCCAATAGAATGGGGATAACAAGAGCATAGCTCTGAAGACATCAGGAAGAGTAGGAGATAGCTTTTGTCCACGATTATCCCCAAGTGAAGGAGACTGGCTTCCGTATCTAGGTTGAACGGTTATTTAATTTTATAAATATAAAGAAGTCATAAGTTAAACCGAGTGGTATTAAGAAGTCAGTGTGTTCGTAGAAGAAGTATATTAAAGGCATAACAAGGATTCAGTCAGGAAAATCAACAAAGGAAAAGGATTTGTATGAAAATACGAAAGGAAACATTAAACGATCCCACTACTCAAGGATCTCCCAATCAAGAATAATTAAGGTACCGAAAAATAACAGTATAGGTATAGTAGACGTTTATAGAAAAAGATAAACTGGTCAGTACAATTTCAATGTTGAATGAATTCCTTCAGAATTCGATAGACAGTAAAGATTAAGGCTAAAGACCTCATTTTAATTCTGTTGTATAACATTATTTTAGGAAATTATTATTAGTAGATATCAAGTTCATTTTTATATCAAAGAATTTTATTTTCAATAAGTTATGTGTAGAAACTTTTATAGTGAATTAAGTTTTGATTATGTTAACCATTTCATATTGCTTTTGGTATTTAATCATTAAAGGAATAAATCTGCATAAGCTTCAGGAAACGAGGTACGTTACAATATACATATGTGTGTGTGTATTAATTAATATTCATTATGTTAATATCCTTACATCTTTCTCTTCAATACGTTGTTAAAATTCTTAAAATCGATAGAGGTTGAAAGCGATGTCCTATGTACCTACAAGTTTGAACACCCGTACGGACAAAAATACGTACTAGCCTGGGGTTGGAAACTAACCCTGGAATTATATTTCTTGCCCAATAACTAAGGAAAAAGTTGTGTACGTCCTTTTTGAAGAATCAGGAACTTTTTTTTAAATTGCCATCTTTGTAAAAATTACACTTAAAAGCATGAATTTTTATATACAAAAAAGCAAAAAAAAGCGATAAGCAAGTTTTAGAAACTAATTATTTTTTTTCTCGAGTGGCGCAGGATGATAATCATAAGTTAGAAAAATTTTAAGAAAAATGTACAGGCTACTGTCTAATGATAAAGGAGAATATTTGTACAGCTTACAATAAGTTAAATAAGCATGAGGTGTATTGCAAATTTTACATGTCTCGATTTCTTCCTCTACCTTCTCCTATTTTCCCACAACTTTTGTGATGTGTTAATTGTTCTAAGGATAGTTGTTAATAACAATAATGGTTTGTATATTACAATAAGGGTCTCGTTTGTTTTCTTCGTCACACTTTATCACTTAGAACTACGCTGTTTGTATCTAATTTTAAAAATAATAAAACTTCTATTATTTCTATCGATTACACAACGGTTTCTAACGGTTATAGTCTCCAAGCGAAAATTTTAGCTTACACAGTTGAGAAGTTAAGATGAAATGAAAAATGTAGTACCATGCAGGCAAAGTTCGTCATTACCAATCTTCATTCAACATTACCAACATCAAGTGATTAAGGATCTTTAAAGTACATAATTTAGCCACGTAGAAATGGTCTTGCATCATTATCCCTGTATCCATGAGGATTAAGATGGGAAACTCTTTTTATTTTTAGGTTGATGTCTAGGAAGGAAATAAATAAACAGGTAATGATAACCTTCAAATCGTTTTTTGTCAACTATCAGGTATGTTAATTTCTGAAGGATTGTTATTTAAATATCCATTATTAAAATTTCTTTTCCGTAATTTCAATTTAAAATTGTGCAAAAGTGCAGGGATTTTAAATTAATTTTTTTACACAAAAGATCATTTCTAACTGATGTGAAAAGTAAACAATGTGTTGAATAATTCATTGACTGTAATAGTGTCACATACTAGTATAAATAATCGTCCTCTCCCACTTATATGGACAGTTCATAGTTATTGAACGCAAGTGTGACAAGATGGTGAACTCTACGACAATATGCGGGTATGTTAGCAAATATCAGACTTATTGAGGGGCCAGGTGTAACTAGCGGAGGTATTCAACAAGTAGTGAAACAAAAGGGCAATTCTATGTCTCGAACGGCTTTTAGTTAAAACGCAATAACAATGAATATTTTGCTAATTTCTTTTAATGTCATTAAGTTTTGCAGTTAACACTCAATCCATCTTTTTCCATAAAAATCAACATTTCGATCACGGCATCACCTAAAACAAATATCTGGTCTAAATTTTAGATTTATGAGAGTGCGAGTTTCTAATCACAACAAACAAGTAACAAGTACTGCAAATCGTTATAATACCGGATAACAATAACAGTATACGCACTATTGCAGTAGTCACCGCTTATTTTTCCCGTAGGTCCGTTTCAAAACATTGTTATACTGTCAAGAAAACTTATAGTCCAGGCAACAAAGGGAACATAGAAAAAAATAATCATAGTTCTGAATTTTTGTACAGTTGTTCATTGGAGTGCCCTGAACAAAACACAAAGCGTCCCCACCAATAGAGTGAGCGGGGGGGGGGTAGTTTGATGGTACCTTCATTCGGTTTTTCGCAAATATCTCGGGAAATATCAATTTTAGCCAAAGGTACTTTATGTATGAACTATAAATGTACACAAAATTCCTTTAGCAATATGCAGTGGTCACCGATTATTCTTCCCGTAGGTCCGTTTTAAAACCCACGGTCCAGAAAACTTAACCCTCTCCATTCAAACTCCTTACACCAGCCCCCCCCCCTTTCTAACACATTACTAACTACTCTACCTACTAAATTATGCTAGGCTACCTGCTTTACTTTATAAAAATCGTCTTGAAAATCAGTTGCTATGTTACACTACGAGTAATTTCCGGAAATATTATCATTTTCTGTTGTTCAAAATTGTATCGATGTGCGTCCAAATCTTGTCTGCAATCCGTCACCCGCCGTTTGGTAACCACTGCTCTTGTGTATACAAGGCACAGCCTCAGCAACGTTGTCATAAACTAACCATATGCATTTCCCTTATCCATATACTGATTAGTAACACCATAGACAAGGAGAATTGAGAGATAAAAGTAGATTACAATTTGTTACCTCTAACCCACCGTCAACACTCAATAATAACAGTAATAATAATAGAGCAATAGCTCGAAAACAAAGAGGTGCTCATTACCAGACATAAAAAATGTGATAGTTAAGTTAACTCTAAAAGTTTATAATATCAAAATTTCGTTCGCGGCATCATACAAAACAAATAGCTCGTCTAAATTTTAGTACAGAAGAGTTTGTAATCGCTTCAAACCGTTATAAAATCGGAAGGCTGACCAGCCTTTCATTAGTGCATACAAAACATAGCCCTCAAACCCTTGGTTGTGGTGCCGTGTGTTACAAGAGACAACTATAACGAACTATTTTTCTACGATAACGTCGTGCATCGTAGGGTTGAACTCAAATCACTCAATATAAAATTCAAATGTACATTTACGTGATTATAAATTAGTGATAAACTTTAATTTACAGTGATGCTATACAGAAGAATAAAGGCTTAGCCTATTACCACAACCCTGGCACTGAACCTTACAATATCCATACCATTGGACAACTCATTGACGCAGCGGCTTTGAAATGGCCTAACGATCGGTTTATTATTTCACATCATGAAAAAATAACTTTGACTTTCTCTCAGGCAAAGGAGCAGGTAGGTTTGCATGAAATTGAGAACAGATTGTGGTTTGAGGATATTTATTAATGGTGATTCTGTGTTTCAACAGGCGGAGAAGTTGGCAGCTGGCTTGTTGAAGCTAGGGCTGAAATCTGGAGATAGGATGGGCTTGCTAGGAGTCAATACAGCAAACTACTATTTAGCATTGATGGCTGGAGCTAAAACTGGAATTATAGTAGTAAGTAACGCTATATTTTATATCATTTACGAAATTTTGAACTAACGACAAGGTAACGAATTAAAGCTCTAGACGTGCTATTATTCATTGCATATTTTTCCACTAAGATTAAAACATTTAATTTCAGTTGTCTTTAACATCGTTTTCGCATCTTGACCTAGTATATTGTTTTTTTAGAAGTATTTTATTTTGAATAATAATGCTTAAAAAAGAAACAACCCTATGAAAAATAAAGAAGGGTTTAATGAATTAATCACGAATATAATAGTAAATATTTTCTAATATATTTAAATTGAAGATCTAGATGTCCTGGTTAATGATACGTACTATGTAGTAGGAATTTAATGGTCTACAGTTCCAAATTTCTTTAAAATTTCTTGATCCTATTATTATATAATATTTTGCATGAATGTTGTATTTGGTTAATATATTTAACTTTATTAAAAATAAAGAAAAGACTTCAATTGAGATGCTGACTTTATAAGTGTTCGCGCTAGGGCTCATAAGAATCAAGAATTCCCTAAACACCAGAAAATTGCACCGGTTACGTCGTGAGAAGCTAGCTGTATGTTGGTTTGAGTCGGTTAGCGTTACAAAATTGCCAACAGTAAGGCATGCACATTAATCAAAGTACCAAAAATAATATATAAATAACCATTCATTTTATTCAAAACAAAAAAAAATAACTCATCAGCAATTTAACAGTTAATTTAACCAGGCCTGATTGTTAGTAACTATAAATAATGTATAATAAATAATGAAAACAGTTTATAATCACGATACGATGTTTCGGAGAAGAGTGCGTGTAGTCAACTGCAGGGTGGCGAAGTACTCTCCGTGCGGAGTTCTGTAGACGAGATAGGCCAAGAAGTCCAAACTTATAGTAAACGACGCCTACTTGTTCGCAGGGGAACAAGCCCATATTCTGTTATCTTCAACACTGACTAAGCCAAGCTCAAGCCTAAAGCCTTGTCCTCTAATACGCAAAGTCCTATTTATTTACTTCCTCGAGCTTTATAGTCCTTCAAACTATCTTCTTCCGATGTAAACTATCTGTATGTTGATGTAACAATATGAAAACTGCTGTTAAAGAGAAAAAACAAAACACACTTTGTCGGGTTGTCACTAGGAGGTGCCTGATCACCTAGCCCTGGTGACAAGTGCGGATTATTCGATTTAATAACATATCTGACTCCATTTTATGATAGGTATGTGCCCCGACAATGCACTATGTTCAAGAGAAGAGGTACAGAGGTTTCATAAAGAATAAGGCATGTTTTCAGAGTTCGAGTGGAAGTGAAAAAAGCATAGTTACAGGTCGCCAGAGAGTCTGCAAGGAGACTGATTTACAAGGCCAGAACCCTGGTTTAAATACCGTTTCGGCCGGGAGGCTGCGAGGGTCTAATCCGGCAGCGGTTCCCGCGTACACCTGTCACAAGGTACGTGACCGGAAGAGAGGCCTAAAAGGGTCGCTTAGTTTATGGCTGTCAGGTAGGACCCCTTTGCTCTTAGGCCAGTGTGTACCTGGCTGTTTATGACTTGTTTCCCTTCCGTGTTTTATTGCTTAACACTTTTAAAATGATTTACATTAATTACAATATGTTATATATGCACCAGAGTATAGGGTGATTTAACAGTTATGTAGTTAGGGTCGCTACACACTTCATAACCTACACTTTCTTCTGTTTTTTAATCTTAAACATATGTTCGTGTATACAATATTTACACACGCTTTTCCTAATTTTCTCTAGCCGAAACAATCAGAAGATGAAGAAAAAAAAGAAATTTACAATTTTAAAATCTCATTACCATAAAAAAAAATAATAATAATAAAATATTTCTGAAATCCCCTCAAACAAAATTAGGTTTGAACAAAACACTGAAGTCTCTTACTTTGAATTACCCTTCTAATCAAAACTTATTTACTGTCTATGGAGCCCGAACAACAAGGAACTAAAAAACAGTTTCTCACTGCCAAAAATGTTGTTTTTCAAAAGACAAGCATAACGAAAGAAATTTTAATTATTAATTTATAATTTAAAAATTAATGTAAAAAAATTATTTACAGTGGTTAAGTATCCTTGTTTGAAATCGCTGGAGTCGCTTTGCTATCACTTCCGTCAGATAAACTAAAATCGGCATGCCATGCAGCTGAGCCGGTCTGAGTACGCGCTTGTGTATCATCAGCTTAAGGCACAGTGATAATAGTTTGGGGGAAGTCAGCAAGTATGTGAGCCGGACTTCAAGCTTATTTGTTTCAAGGTTAAGTTTTTGTAAAATGGTCTAAAAAACAGAGGTGACAGAGGTCTATTTTTATGCCTAAGAATGCGATGATGTTGGTGGAAGATTTTTTCTTCGTTCCTACAGTGTAGGAAGTTGCGAGCGGTTTCTCCCCTGTGAAATGTGGACTATTACGCAGTCAGTCTTTCTGGCGTTCAGTGTAATGTTGAGCTTCCTCAATCTATCACTGATCTCGTCATCATGTGGTTCTACTCCGTTTCCAGCAGAAGAGGTGGGTGGTGCCGTCCTAATCATGATGTCTCCAGCGTAGTGGTTGGCCAGTTTCTTCACTTGCTCTCCGCAGTAAGGATGGTGTTCCATTCGAGACGGCGACTTTTAGAAGTCTTACTCTTAGTGGTCATCTGCAGGTTGTAGAACATTCTGTATTCACCTTGTGTGCTGTGAAGTCGATCGTGCCACTAGGCCTTCTTACAGATACGCATCAAGCTTCAAATTTTCGTTGTTAAAGAATCTACTACTACCTTGGACTGACGATCTCTGATCCTATACCGCTTTTTCTTCTAATTATTGTGCAGGGCATAAGATGCAGCTGTTTGGTTACAGGGAAATCGATGGTCAAGTTGGCTTGGGGTAAATATGGGGGTATGTGACATTGAAGGGCGTTTTTACCCTGAGTCTACCAGCCAGGGCGCATGTCGTGGTTTAAGGGTCTCCTACTACCCAGTGGTTGGTTCTCAACGCGCATTGTAGCGACTGCTAACTACATAAGATAAATCACCCTATACTCTATTGCATATATATTGTAAGCAAAAGTAAATAACATGAACTAAATGTATTATAGACAAATGTAAATGAACAAATATAAATCATAGTAAATGTGTTAAGCAATAAAAGGCGGGGACCAAGCAAGTCACATGAGACGGATCACCAGCTGTCAGTCAAAAACATAAACAACCCTTTTGGGGCCTCTCTACCTCCAGGGTACAGGCCCGCCGGGTAATTAGGCGTCGGTCGCGGTTCCTCACCACATGTGTGAAAACCAATCGCCGGCCTAGGCCCTCCCAGCAGGCAAGGGGAGAGTTTACTTAAGTCGGGCTCCTAGTCCTGTTAATTAGTCTCTCCTGACCTTTACTCGGTGAAGCTTGGTTTCCACTTGAACTCTGAAAACTTGACTAATTCTTTATGAAAAACCTCTGTACCTCTTCTCTTGAACATAGTGCATTGTCGGGGCACATACCTATCAAAAATGGATTCAGATAGTAACGCCGTCATGAAACGATTGTCCAGGTTATAAACTCGAACAATCCGCACTTTTCACCAGGGCTTATGGTCAAGTTGGCCTGGGGGTAGCCTCCGTGACGAAACGTGAAGGTAAATATGGGGCTATACGACAGTGAAGGGCGGTTTTACCCTGAGTCTACCAGCCAGAGCGCATGTCGGGGTTTAAGGGTCTCCTACTACCCAGTGGTTGGTTCTCAACGCGCATAAACGCAGGAGTGGTGAATACTCTTTAAAAGACACTGCATACTTCTATACAAGAGGGTAAGGTAAATGGGTATTCCCCAATTTACGTTGTCCATTAAATGATAATGCTTCGCTTCGCTTCTCGTCAATGACGAATCCAGTTACTTCCAAGTGATGCCATGTTGTACAGCCACCATAACTCTACCATAACCGGTGAACCTCACAATTAGCACTTAACGTTCACGAATTGGTTTGACACCCGCAAGTCTGTGGTAACCACTACGCTCGGCTGTAGAGTGCTAGGATCTTTTCTACCTCCTCTAGTGTGGTCATAAGGCCTTCGGGAATCAAATTTTTAAACTTTGAAACTTCCTGTTACAAGTACAACCGGCAACTAGAGTTGCGAACATAAATCGGCTACACAGAGCCACGAGGGTGGTAATTCAGTTTGGTCCCTGTTGAAGGTCAGCGTGCTGTTAAGGAGTCAGGTATGGAATTCTTGGGTCGGCCCTAAGGTATTGGATGGTATCGATCTGGATTTTGTTGGTGGTGCACAATGGTTTCGCGAGGGCATTGGTTGCTGGTGCCGGAGCAGGTCGTGTTCTATTTTTCTCCGAAGGGTTTTGTTATCCTCAGGGCACTGGGTCGTGTGTATTCTATTCTCTTCAGGCATTCCTTGAACGAGGGTGGATGGGCGTCACTTCAGTTGGTGAATTTTAATGGCATAACTGCATCTCTAGGGCGCTACATCACAGTTTCCACAGCGGTTGTGGTTGAGGCCAAATTCTTTATATACAATTATATTTGGTTTATGTGTGTCACGTCCTTGCGAGTCTTTATTCTCACTGATGCCGTCAATTGAGCTTTAACAGGGACAGGGGAGATTTTCCTCTTACGTATGGAGGGGTTAGTTAGTGAAGCCGTTGAACGTCATTCTTGACGGAACAGCATTCTTGAAGGAGCTGACTATTAGGTTGATGTCCTTCTGGACATCTAACCTAGAGCCAGGAACTTCTTATTTCTCTGGCAGCCCCTAGGAGGATAGAGGTGGTGCAGCTTGCCTCCCTTTCACAGGAGGTCCAGGATTTAACAGGACTTAACAGAACTCACCAATCAGGATCGTCTACACCAACGCCCTTATTGAGTTATCGTCGTGTTGGGATCGTTTAATAGTCCCATCTTTTCAAACTTTTGCTAATATCTCCAAAATACAAAGCTCAAAATTAGGCAGAGAATAAAACTTGTTCCAGTGTGTGAGTGTGGGAGTAAATATCACTTGCTCCATGTCCGTACTGATTGTGCCTGAAAAGAGGGTTTTGCATGATTAAGCATGCATCAAGAAAAAGGGATTGAGGGTATGCATGAGGAAGCTTTAGTATTGTTTAAAAGATTTTACGTAATCTCCTTTGTATTATGTACTATGTTCACCAAATCGAACAAAAATTATCTTGAATGTTTTATTTTGGTTCCAAAAATCTGAAACCTGCCCAGTCGTCGACTGTTTCGCTATATGGTGAAGACAAAAACAGGCCAAAGAGCCACAGACGGATAAAATAATAGGATTCTTTTAGGTTTACGATATATTTTAATCTAAAAATAAGATTTATAATCAGAACTAAATATCTTTGATCTTTGATATGATACCTATAATTAGTAATTCTAATTTTATAATTTCTTCATACCTTATTAAAAATTTACAATATTGGATGTTGGTGTGTGTGATTAGGCGTTGCTGAACCCAGCCTACCGCAGCCAGGAGCTGGACTATGCCTTAAAGAAGGTAGGAGCAAAAGGCATCCTCATGGACCACCGTTTCAAAACACAAGACTACCCGGCCATGTTGGCACAGCTAGCACCTTCAATGTCTTCAGCTCCTCACGGTCAACCGCTGTCGTCTTCTGAACTACCAGACTTATCTTTTGTCATTGTAGCCAGTGAAGAAAAACTGCCGTAAGAATATTCTCTTTATAACTATTTTATTCCTCATCTCCCATAAAAATACTCTATACGGTACAGCTAGTTCAATGGCCATTAATCTGGGTGCTGACTTGTAATGATCCTGGTAAAATTTGTAAATGGAATATGGAAGCATTTCCATCGACAATTCAGCACGATTTACCCGAGGTTATATTCCGGCTGAACGTCTGTGATTCCCTTGTATGAGTAAGGAGAAATGCCCTATTACGTTAATAAGAATCATTACAAGTCGGTATTCAACTTTAGAAAAATTTTAATTTTAATTTGTTGGTATATTTTCCAGTGGATGTTACAGACTTCAAGACGTTATGTCTTTGACTGATAAAAGAGAAATGCTTGAAGCAACAGAAAACAAAATAGATTCAGATGATCCATTTGTTATCATTTACTCCTCGGTAACGTGCATATTATTTTTTAATTTATAAGATGTTACAAATAAACAAACGAATCTTAATATCTTATTATGACTTTAGTTACTTGTTCTGGATGTTTGTAAATTTCAATGTGTAATTATTATCATTATGTTGACATCTTGTCTAATTTAAGTAATTTGATTATTTCAGGGAACTACTGGATTCCCCAAAGCTGCAGTTCTCTCACATTTCGGACTTGTTAATAGTTCCATCGCGGGATCAAAAAGGTGTCAATCAATTCACGAGGTAATCTATGCCACAAAAGTTAAATATATTTATTATCAATATGAAGATTAGCAATTATTAATTAATAGCTATTATGTATTTATTTGTTTTCTTTGGTAATATAAAATTTCTCTTCATTTATTATTCTTTGTATAACTAATTGGGTGCCCTATTGAAGTACTTTTTTTAAGATATAACTATATTATTTAGGAGTACATCTAGAAAAAATTGAAATTATCGAAGGATTTAGAAAAGTGTTTTCTAGATTCCAAACTATCCAGGATCGTAAATGTATTGAGTTTACTTTTATTAAAATGTATTTTGTAAATTGGAGGGCATCGTTGAAAACAAATAACTATAATTGTCTTTAATATGCTATTAAAGTACTCAAAAAATCGTTTTGTTTAATGGTTAAAAGATTTGTTATCTGTTTATGTAATGATTTGTTTTTGTCTTAGCATAAAAGTATACTTTAAATGAAATACAGCAGTCGATATGAGCGATAAAAAGTCATACATTGGGCGATATGGTGCGTTTTATTTAAAAAAAATTCATTTGAATTGTATTGGTTTAAACCAGTTTATGTCCTACATTTGGCTAGTGGTCACCACTTATTTTTCCCGTATGTTCCAAAACATTGTCAAACCTTTGCATTCCTAAATATGTAATCCACCTAACCTCCCCGACTCCCTTCCTCCATTCCTTCCCTACTCTCCTAACCTAGGCTACCAACCTGTACCTACTCTACTAACCTTGGCTACCAACTGCTTTACCTACTCTAGTTACCTAGGCTACCAACTGCTGTACCTACTCTACTAACCAGGGGCTACCAACTGCTTTCTTACTCTACTAACCTAGGCTACCAACTGCTTTACTTACTCTAGTTACCTAGGCTACCAGCCTGTACCTACTCTACTAACCTTGGCTGCCAACTTCTGTAACTACTCTACTAACCAGGGGCTACCAACTGCTTTCTTACTCTACTAACCTAGGCTACCAACTGCAATACTTACTGTACTAACCTAGGCTACCAACTGCTTTACTTACTCTAGTTACCTAGGCTACCAACTGCTGTACCTACTCTACTAACCAGGGGCTACCAACTGCTTTCTTACTCTACTAACCTAGGCTACCAACTGCTTTACTTACTCTAGTAACCTAGGCTACCAGCCTGTACCTACTCTACTAACCTTGGCTGCCAACTTCTGTAACTACTCTACTAACCAGGGGCTACCAACTGCTTTCTTACTCTACTAACCTAGGCTACCAACTGCAATACTTACTGTACTAACCTAGGCTACCAACTGCTTTACTTACTCTAGTTACCTAGGCTACCAACCTGTACCTAGTCTACTAACCTAGGCTGCCAACTTCTGTAACTACTCTACTAACCTAGGCTACCAACTGATTTACTTACTCTACTAACCTAGGCTACCAACTGCTTTACTTACTCTAGTTACCTGGGCTACCAACCTGTACCTACTCTACTAACCTTTGCTACCAACTGCTTTACCTACTCTAGTTACCTAGGCTACCAACTGCTGTACCTACTCTACTAACCAGGGGCTACCAACTGCTTTCTTACTCTACTAACCTAGGCTACCAACTGCATTACTTACTGTACTAACCTAGGCTACCAACTGCTTTACTAACTCTAGTTACCTAGGCTACCAGCCTGTACCTACTCTACTAACCTAGGCTGCCAACTTCTGTAACTACTCTACTAACCAAGACTACCAACTGCTTTACCTACTCTAGTTACCTAGGCTACCAACTGCTGTACCTACTCTACTAACCAGGGGCTACCAACTGCTTTCTTACTCTACTAACCTAGGCTACCAACTGCATTACTTACTGTACTAACCTAGGCTACCAACTGCTTTACTAACTCTAGTTACCTAGGCTACCAGCCTGTACCTACTCTACTAACCTTGGCTGCCAACTTCTGTAACTACTCTACTAACCAGGGGCTACCAACTGCTTTCTTACTCTACTAACCTAGGCTACCAACTGCAATACTTACTGTACTAACCTAGGCTACCAACTGCTTTACTTACTCTAGTTACCTAGGCTACCAACCTGTACCTACTCTACTAACCTTGGCTGCCAACTGCTGTACCTACTCTACTAACCAGGGGCTACCAACTGCTTTCTTACTCTACTAACCTAGGCTACCAACTGCATTACTTACTGTACTAACCTAGGCTACCAACTGCTTTACTAACTCTAGTTACCTAGGCTACCAGTCTGTACCTACTCTACTAAGCTAGGCTGCCAACTTCTGTAACTACTCTACTAACCTAGACTACCAACTGCTTTACTTACTCTACTAACCTAGGCTACCAACTGCTTTACTTACTCTAGTTACCTTGGCTACCAACCTGTACCTACTCTACTAACCTTGGCTACCAACTGCTTTACCTACTCTAGTTACCTAGGCTACCAACTGCTGTACCTACTCTACTAACCAGGGGCTACCAACTGCTTTCTTACTCTACTAACCTAGGCTACCAACTGCATTACTTACTGTACTAACCTAGGCTACCAACTGCTTTACTAACTCTAGTTACCTAGGCTACCAGTCTGTACCTACTCTACTAAGCTAGGCTGCCAACTTCTGTAACTACTCTACTAACCTAGACTACCAACTGCTTTACTTACTCTACTAACCTAGGCTACCAACTGCTTTACTTACTCTAGTTACCTTGGCTACCAACCTGTACCTACTCTACTAACCTTGGCTACCAACTGCTTTACCTACTCTAGTTACCTAGGCTACCAACTGCTGTACCTACTCTACTAACCAGGGGCTACCAACTGCTTTCTTACTCTACTAACCTAGGCTACCAACTGCATTACTTACTGTACTAACCTAGGCTACCAACTGCTTTACTTACTCTAGTTACCTAGGCTACCAACCTGTACCTACTCTACTAACCTTGGCTGCCAACTGCTGTACCTACTCTACTAACCAGGGGCTACCAACTGCTTTCTTACTCTACTAACCTAGGCTACCAACTGCATTACTTACTCTACTAACCTAGGCTACCAACTGCATTACTTACTGTACTAACCTAGGCTACCAACTGCTTTACTTACTCTACTAACCTAGGCTACCATTTGCTTTACTTACTGTGCTAACCTAGGCTACCTGCTTTGTTTGGTAAAACGTTTCTTTGAAATCAGTTGTTATATTACAGGCAAACCACCATATCAGTGAAATGAAGTGCATGAATAATCAAATCAATAGTTTTTTATCATGATTGGTAGGTTACAAGAAACTCAATAGAAATTACATACAAATCTGAAAAGACTATTTACTATAGTCACATCTGATTAATGTTCAATAGGGAAAAATGCATGTTTTGTTTTAAACGTCCTGCCTGAAATCTGAGGTAAAGTTGGAGCTTCATTCACACTGTTGAGCTCTTGCTTGCCTTTGCCGGTATCAAATTAATTATTTGAATTATATTCTGAAGACTGGGATTTAGACGGGCATTTAGGTCTCAAAATTTTAACTTTATGTGCTCCAAGTGACTTCAGTAACACCTAACCTATGGGGGCACCAGTGTGTACTTCTCGGATTTCAGAAGTACTTTATCTAAAAGGGGTCTACAACTTTGTCCAAATTGTGCGTCACGTTTATACCACTGGATACTATTTCCGAAATCAAATAAGATTTTAACATTGTTCCAAGAAACATGATTCAAAAATCAGTTCATTTTTGGTCAAAAGATATTTTTTTGTTTTTTTCAGCGATTAAAAGTTGTTTACATCAATAAAAACTAAATTGCATTTTTTGAAATACCAGATAATTTGTAAATATTTTAACTACATTTCTATTTAATGTGTAAATATTTTAATTAAATTTGAAAAAAAGTATTTTGGGATGTTTTTTATTGTATTGAGTAGGTTTTTATTTATTTTGCTTACTATTTTAAAATTTAGCAAAGATATAAAATGACATGCAAAGAATTACCATGTTATAAAAATGCAATAAGTAATTCACTATGTATTGTAATTTAAAGAGTAAATATGGTTTTCTCGCCTAAAAAATCGTGTAAAAAATTTTTGGGGCAGCTATCGTAGAACGTACAAACAGACAGGACGAAAGTCGATCGTACCTGAGTGAAAGATGTGCCTCTCCCTCCGAGCTCAAAAATCATTAGAGAAAGTGAAAAATTGCACAAAACCTGATCATGCTTCTAAAAGCAAACGATGGTTTCTATAAAAAGCCAAACTGTAGTAAGGTCTAAAAAAATCTCAATTTCCGAATTGTTAGGAGTTAAAGAGACCAGCTAACGGAAATATAGGGACATTGCCGAGAGGTGAGGGAGAGAACAGTTAAGAGAACGCCTTAGCAGATGTCAGTAGATCGGGGGTTCAAATCCTGGCCGTGTCATCATGTACTTTTTCCCCAGTAATGAATAATATGTTATTATTTGTGTATGAGCAAAACAGAACTAAAATCTTGTCTAACTTACTGTTCGTCAATAAAGATATTTAAATACAATTCCATTTACAATTTACAATTTTTTTTTTCTAGGGTCATACGTACTGCATGCACTTACCCCTTTTTCACATATATGCTACAATATCTGGATTCACCTCACCACTCATCTTTGGTCAGTCTGTGGTTTTGCCTGGCCCAACCTATTCTAAAGATAAGACCATAGATGTGCTCTTAAACCACAGGTAGTTTTTATAGATTATAGCGATTAGTTATATATAATATCATGAACGATGGAAAAACTTTTCTGTGTACTTAGAAATAAACACACGCACACACACAAAGCAGAGGTGCGCGACTCCGGTGGGCAATCAACACCCTGGATGATTGGGTGGTGGATGATGATGGAGCCCCTACCTCCATTTCATGCACCACACCTATTGGCTGAGGAGCTGCAGCTGCCAGACTGCAAAACAAGGCGCTTCTTATTAGTAGCAGAAAAAATAGGGAAGAAATCACCTTTGAGATCTGGTTAGGCACGAAATCTGGCCAAAGCCTTCCTAGACATATCTCGGGATGAGAATTGATGAAAGGCTTAGGTTTATATGACATATCCAGTGGGTGTGCGATAAGGCGCCTAGAGTGGATACGGTGTTGTCTCGACCGATGCCCAACGTAGGACCCAAGTACAGCCGCAGATTGTTGATATCGAGCGTGGTTCCATCATTTCTTCTCCACACAACCGTGATACGGAAACGGGGCCTTGATACATTGGCATATAGAAGACCGGTTGTGTACGTATATCACCAGGGCGCTTCAAGGGACCGACTGTCATAAAGTACAGACAGTCTGTTAAACCAATGAGTGGTACAAAATGTACAACCGCTTCAAACTCTGTTAAAAAGGGGACATGAATACCAAAATTGATGAGTCTCCCTAATGCTGAAATATCTGGTCAACTAGGAAATGTACAATTGGAAGTACACCAAAAGATGGATGGTGGTTTACATAAGGTGTATCTACCTATAACCTGCCTCCCCACGAGGAAGAGCTGTCTCATTCACAGCCACATGACATTGTTCGGATGTGTACAAAGTGGGTTAGCTATCCATTCCCTGAGTGGAAAGGACAAATATTTCCTTTGAAGGTTCGAATATACGTAGCAAAGCAAACCTCCCTCAATGATCACAGGTACTATTCCTTTATAAAATCAATGTTCTAAGTAAAGCCTCGTATTCTCCATCTGAATATTTCTCCACTGCTTCTAACTGAAAGAGCGGTCAGGCGACAGCACGTTTATCGTGTGCACCACCAGGTGCAGTTGTGACTGGGGAATGAATTACCTGAACAAAGGGGTTGGGAATTCAAACAGATCCATTTAAAACCCATTCAGACCAAGGTGCACGTAGCCCCTAAGAACGTTTTGCATATGCAATTCAGGATGTGGAAGCAAGTGTGATGCAGTCTTCTTTCTGTCACAATTGCCATCGTGACTGCACCAACGAGACCCCTCTTAATGGTGAAGCATAGAAGGGACTGCTCCTCCCCTCAATTATACATTAACCACCGATAGAGGAGGATGAGTGATAAGGGAGCCTCCAAATCAAAAGACAATATCAATCAGTCTATATCTAAACGATAACACTTTTGTTCGTCATTAATTTGTATTATTATTGTGTCCTTTTGCTCCTAAAAAATTATTATTATTATTTGTTAAATATGTTGTTTGTATTATTGCACCTAGTTTTCCCGATATATATATTAAGAGCATTGGCATACAGATTTAAATTGGTATTACCATAACTTCTTCCCTTATCCAACTTGCTTATTACTAAATAATGATCACTATTTTTTTCAGGATAAATTACTTACCTGGAACGCCAACAATGCACTTCGACGTATGTCACGAGCTGAGGAAGTTACTACCAAAATCTTTAAAATGTCAGGAAGCATGCAAGAATGTTCATATTGTAGGATGTGCTGGGGCTTACCTAGGACAAGAAATCATTGACACAATCTCAGAAATATTTCCGCAAGCTGGTATTGTAGTAAGTACATACTTACTGCATGATAAAGTCCATTGTATCTATTTACATTTACCAATATACTAATTTTTCTTCCAAGCCATGCATAATGCTCTTGGCCTTAACAGCCTGATTAAAATCTTTAAATAAATGCTAACCTCATTGAATTTAAGTTTGCACATTGTGTTAAAATTATATATTCTAATGTGGATGTTGGGTCGTCACGAGGGGGGTGCCTAGTTACCCTAGTCCTAGTGACGAAATGAGGGTTGATTCGGCTATGACCTGGACAATTGATTCATGGTGGGTCTTACTACCGTACTATCTGACTCCATATTTGATAGGTATGTGCCCCAACAATGCACTATGTTCAGGAGAAGAGGTAGGTATTGTAGGTAGTTAATGTGGTCTTGGAATTACCACTAATTCACACTCGGTATCTGAGGGTAGGCGAAAACCGTCTGGATTCCAAAGGCGAGTGTGAACCGGAGAAAGACTGACTGGATTGTCGTGGGAGACACTACTAGGTAAAGTTTGTAGGGCCTCGGCGACCGTTGTCCGCGAGGGAGAGGTCTCTCCCAAGGAGATGCTAGTTTTAGCGAGACGAAAGCAGATAATTCCAGTAGGAGAGTGTGGGTCTGACAAGGCCGGACTAAAGCATAGCGGGTTAGGAAGAGAGATCCAGAGGTTTTCATAAATGAGAAGGCCAAATCTTGAAACATTAGTGCAGCTGCAGGGTACCAGTCAGAGAGAGATCCATAGTTAGAATGATTTACAGGTTTTTTTTTTGTTTTTTTTTATTTCAAAACCTCAATAAAATAATACAATGTACAGAAAATAAATAATAAAATAATTGGATTACATATTTCTCCTCTTTCTGCATTTACATGCATTTGGCGGAGTGCATAATATAATAAGATTTTTATTGTTGTTAAAAGTTCATCGTTCTTATACAACACTAGGTGATGAGGCTCACCTTCTTTTTGTCACCAACACCAACACTAAACACTAGGAACAAAACAAAACAACTAAACAAAACACAACAAACTAAATCTCTACCTAGAACCTAGGACTAGAGTGTTCCAGCCGCGACAGCGTCCTGCCATCGTTGGGGGAACGGAGCGGGGGTTATAGTGTTAAACACCGGGTTTGTCAAATATTGTAATGAGTCGAAAAATTTGATATGTCTACGCTGGATGAATTCATCCACCGTAGGCAGCTCAAATATCTCATGCAGCTCACTGTTCCGTCGCTGCTCGAATGAAGTACCTCTGACCACTTTCATCAGTATACCGTTTTGGAATTGTTGGAGTTTCTTAGCTGTCGTATAAGTCAGATAACGAAATAGCGGTGCACCATACAGCAGAGTAGGCCTGAGTATGCTCTTGTAAATCAGTAGCTTGAGACGCAGTGATAGATTGGGAGAAGTCAATAAGTGCGTAAGCCGGTAAGACTTCATGCGTGTATGCTTCAACTTCTTCGCAAAATGGTTACTAAAATGGAGGTAACATGATTTACAGGCCAAAACGAGGCTCTATTTATAGCACCCAGTAACCAATGATCTGACCAACCACAGTGCAGGGTTGCTGTGACGCTTGCTTGTTCTAGGGTGGGACCCCACCCATGCCTGGGTCGCTACATGACTCTCCCTTCAAGGGTTCTGACTAGTTTTTTCGCCGCTGCGTCTTTTAATGTTTACAATATTTACACTGGTATGTATGACTTATGGTTTGGTAATGTTATTTACATTTCTACATCTTCTAAGGAAGTAAACACAAATATATATATATATATTAAAATAAATACCGATTTTATTGTATGTATATATATTATTACGTTTTTTATCTTTATTGTTTACTTTTAAATTTAATCTGAGGTTTTATAAAGGTTCTGTTAATATAAAAAAGAATTCTGGCAAAAGGAAAATTGTTTAATTACAAATTGATTCATTTGGTTAATATAAATATACGCACGTACGTGGTAATATTACACTGTTAAAAACTAAACTTAAAATGTACCTTACTATTTTTACTAAGACTGGCCAGCTTTACTAAGTTGCGTCCTTCGGCGAATTCTTCTGGTTTCTTTGTTCTTCCTTTCTTCTTGGTAGCCGAGCGTAGTCCCCTGATGCTCGTGTCTCCTCCGACGATGGTAACGGACAAGACTCACTTTGTCTCGGGGCGGGTCAAAAAGAACAAGAGCTTTTTACCGCGGGCTCGTCCTTCTTATCCCTTTCCGCTATATATATGTATATCACAAAATCATGACACGGTTTTATTTGTCTTTTTATAGCACGAACATAAGATATATCATTTCATTCATATATAAGCTCTAGCCTCAATGTGATAATAAGTCCCATGCATAAAATTTATTAGTTTTTATGTATGCTTGTTTCAGAATACTTTTGGAATGACTGAAGTTTTAACTGCAACTTCGACATTCCTCGATGACACGGATGAGAAAAAAAAAACTACTATTGGTTATGTTATGGATTATGTGGAAGTGAGCAAGTTAATATACTTAAAGTTATGGGATATTAACACACACACACATATATATATATATATATATATAAGTTAAAGCTAGAGGCCAGCCTATGTCGAATACTAATACGATCGTGTAATGTAAACAACCCATGATCCTATGTATGTCTGATTATCTTCAATAATAAAGCAGTCTTTTACTGGAGTCAGAGTGTGTCGGTGCATTTTCCTCATTCGTTTTTATCTTTTTATCAATCTTAACCGCCGGCGATTAACTTATATATATATATGGATCGCTGTACTTTTAAACATATAAATTTTATAAATGAACATTGCATCATCCCCAGTCTTGTTCTTGGTGACTGTTGTGCTTAGTATATGTTGGTGAACATTTAATAACAATCTTTTATCATCAAACTGCGAATCTCAACAAATAATCCAATCGTTTTGAAATGGTCCCTTTTTAATTTTATTTCAAATCCAATTGTTTTTTCGTTTATTTATTGAATTTGATCTATCATTATTATACTATTTTACTATGTATATTGTCTAAATACATTTGTATTATGCATGGAACATGTTTATAACAATATTTGTTTTATTACGGTGTGTGATATAAAGTCCTGATATGTTAGTAAGTTTTCATATGTAAAGAGTTTCTAACCGATAGGTGAAAATTGTTGATAAAGAAGGAAAGATGGTCCAGTTTGGATGCCCTGGTGAAGCATGGTTTAGGAGCAGACTTAACTTGCTGAAATATTGGGGGGATGAAGAAATTACCAAACAAACAATAAGTTCAACTGGTTGGGTAAAGAGTGGGTAGGTCTGTTTTATTTTCTTATAACATATTATAAATAATTAAAATATAATGATTTGATGCTGCAGAATATAATATAAGCATTAATGGAAAAGTTAAAGTAGCAACAAGTAGTAGTAAAAAAATAAAATTTACATTGTTAAGATTTATCACATAAGTAATAGCAGTTAACACTTCATACTGAGTACATAATTAAATTATAAATGATAAAGTGTGTTTATTATTTATTATTAATTTTTAATATATTTTAAAGGGACCTTTTTATTCTTCACGAAGATGGCTATGCTTCTATAGTGGGACGATTAAAGGATGTGATTATCCGGGGTGGTGAAAACATTTTTCCTGCTGAAATAGAAAACTGTCTTAATCAACATCCAGATATTCTTATGGCTGAGGTAAGAGCTGCTTACTTACAAAATCTATAAAAAATTAAATATAAGAGTTTATAATGTTTACAAAAAAAGAACTGTTGGCTCTGATTCTTTGAAAAAGTTTAAATTGTAACCAAAAGTTTGGGATTTGTATAGATAGCCCACAAATTAATAATAATAATGAAATCAATGAAGTAACACGTCTGGAAGTAATAAAGCTGATCCATTAGCCAGGGGGTTACCTAGGGCTGAGAGTTGTTACATAGTGATCTCTCACATATTTATAATTTGAAATAGATTGAAGTAATGTATGAGGGAATTCACCCCTGTAAGATAGAAGTGGCCTTGAGACCAATTTTTTGTTTATTTAAACTAATTAGAGCATCAGTTTTGACCTTTTGATATGTCTTTCTAAAGATCTCAGTCAAGTCATTCAAAATAATCAAATAATCTTGATCCAAGAATATCATTTGGAATGTTAAATATGTTTTAAAATATTAGCTCTTAGAAACACAAATGGTTCATTTAAAGTAATATTTGTTTTAACATTGATTAAGAGATAATGGTTTACTTGAGTTTTTCTGTGCTTTGAACAAAATTTGGTACCAGGTCAGTTAGTGTTTTGCCTACAAACGAATACATTGGTCAGGTACTCAAATGAGGTGTAGGGAATCTTGCTTTCCATTGGGAGAGAATATATTAAAAGAATAATAATATATTAAACTATGTTTTAGGTTTATGGCGTCAGTGACACAAGACTGGGAGAAGAAGTTGCTGTGAGCATAGTGCTTGTACCGTCATCTAATCTTACAGAATCTGGTATAAGAGAATACTGCAAAGGAAAAGTAAATATCCACAAAGCTATTTATTTATTATTACCAAACATTTTGCTGTGAATTTAATTTACTGATACGAAACAATATTTAATTTTATCTGAAAATAATACTCTAAATTTTAATTTCTATTTATGAAATGCTTTGCACTTTTAATTTCTCACTCCAAGAAAAGAAACCTAACTTGTTTTCAAACTTAGTTTTAATGTTGGATTTTAAGCGAAATCAGTAAACTTTGTACATTTGTGTACGCCCCACCACACTCCAAAGTCTTAACATCGTTACGCGGAAATCTACATAGGATCATTCAGAATAGATGCAATAACATATAGATTACATGCACAAACCTACTTCAATAAATAGAAAATCAAACAACCCACTTAAAACAGAGGCAATAGTATTAACCAAATGTAGGCCAATATTAACCAATCATTTATCCATGACAATTTCCAACTATCCTTGTCTCATTCCATTCACTGCCTAGGAGTAAAGATCAGACTGTTCCCTCACTTTCACAAATCACGTAAACAATAAATACTACAAAACTAAAAACCTCATCAGTAAAATGTCACCCTACTTCCAAAAAAAATAAAAACTGTCTTCTAAAACAAATTAATACTACACAAAGCAGTAATCCATCCCATAGTGGGATTTGCTGCTCCTGTTTGGAGTTATACTTGAGCTTCAACTTACAGGAAATCGGAAGTGGTCCAAAAAAACTGTATGTGCATAATTAACAATTAAGCTCAATACACTAAGGTATGCAAGGTGGTTATCATGCTAACAGGCCTGCAATTACCCACAATCTAGCAGTATGCACACACCCAGACACAACGAATATTATGTTATTATTAGTCTCAGTGACTAAAGCATGCAATATTTTAATTTCTGTTATTTGTAAATCATAATGTGTGCTATTGAGAAGAGCTTTTGGTGTATATCAACATTTTACTAATGTACTATGCAATGAAAACGAGTTATCATAATTAGTTTAATTTATTCTTCTTTTCAGATTGCTCATTTCAAAATACCGAAGCATGTGAGGTTTGCAGACGAGCTTCCGCTAACTTCAACTAGAAAAGTAAAAAAATATGTCTTGAAAGAAATTCATGAAAACGAGTTAAAAAAGAAAAATATTTCACATTAGTTTCAGATTTCTATTGATTCCAATCAACAGCAGTCTTAATAAAACAGATACTGAAAAAGAAATTGTTTGCTTAAATTACCCCAATGCTCTATTGATTCACACATAAATATGATATATTGTACGAAGTTGAAGAGACGCTCTTGAGTTGTTGCATGGTTATAATTATGGATTGAACAAATTAGGGTGTTAAAGCATAGAAGTTGATCGTTCTCTGCAAAAATAATCCTGAACAAACAAGACGTGCCTGCCCTAAGATACATGTTTAGGGCTATTATTACTAAGGAATTATAGGATTATTTTATTGAAATATTACATGATTATTATTACGAGTATTAGGTCGGAATGTTTCAAGTGAGGCCTTCTTTACCTGCTCTTGCAAAGATGTCATCTTAAACAGTTTTTGGGTCAACAAGTCAGGTGTTGTCGTAAAGTTAATCTCTTAGTGACTAAAGTGGTGCAATTACAATGGGATGTGAAAAGTTCACCACATTTTAGCAATATTCTGATTCTTTTTATTTCCGATAATAACTATCGTAATAGTAGACATCATACATTTTTATTAGATGACGCACTCGAAGCGTTGAAGAGCACTAGGATTTCGGTAGGGGTTCATCTACAGGATGACAGGGGGTCGATGTACAGGATGATGAGGGATGTAGAAGGGTTCATAATAAGGGCAATCAGATGATTTATCTATCAGTCCCATATGACTAGTAGTCAAATAATGCCCTTGAAGGAAAGGTTCCAGGCGAAGAAATTGCCGATTGGCCACACTGACGGGCACACTTTGTCAGGGGTCAGAGGCAGGACCACAATCTAACACCCAGTTGGAATGCAAGCGAAGCTGGAAGTATAGACCATTTCACTCTTCATACTGGCTAGAGTAAGGGGAATACCATCGAAGACACTATCTAGATCCCAAAACCGACGGACAATGCATTAATCAGGGTGATGAGCCTTAGCTGGAAGATAATCAGCCAGATTATTCAGATGAACAAGTTATGAATGAGCAATAAATAAAAGTAATTCCTCTGGTGATACAAAAGAGTTGGATGCTAAATGGTTAGGAGATGATTGGGAGGCTGCAGCCGAATCGGAAGCTGGATGATGATCAGATTGAGCACTATTATAAGCATAGATTTCAGCAGCACAGGAAGCTAGCTGGCAAACAGATATTGGCGCGTATTGGGTCGATGATCGCGGAGCGCAAGATCTGCTAGTTGAATGAGCAAAAAAATCGATGGAGGAGTAAGATAAGCCGTGGCGAGATTGATTTGCTCGCTATGAGTGCTTCCCACGAGTACTGCCATTGATATTACCAGATGGGAAAGTTACCTCCTTCGCACATCCCCA
Source organism: Acanthosoma haemorrhoidale (assembly GCA_930367205.1). Taxonomy (NCBI): domain Eukaryota; kingdom Metazoa; phylum Arthropoda; class Insecta; order Hemiptera; family Acanthosomatidae; genus Acanthosoma; species Acanthosoma haemorrhoidale. The sequence goes on along the minus strand of OV884015.1, from coordinate 43,305,791 downwards.
CAGCATTTTCCCCATATACGGACCCAGCCCAAGGTGTTGGATATATCACCTGGGAGTTCAGATCATCAGATGAAGCACGTCGGAGCCCAACAGCTACTCCACGGGTGGTGGGATGCTGTTTGAGGGATTGGCTAAGTCGAGCTTGGTTACTTAGGCCAATGTTGGGGAATTCCGAAGCTGACTTACGATCAAGGAGGTTCTTATTGGCATAATCCTTGACTCGAAGAAAGGCACTGTTTTGATAAAAACATGACAGCCTTCCTACTGCTCTTCCGGAATTGTTCCATTTTCGCAAAAATGAATGGTGTCTGGTTAAATGTACCATTTCAGCATTGAGGAACGTTTTTGAAGAAATCAGGGTATGCTGACTGCCTGAATCAAGAAGGGCACGCGTGGAGTGGCTTATCCGACCTCTATCTAGGCGAACAAGCGCAGTTGTCTTCAGATGCTCGGGATCACGCTTGAGAGATAAACTGGAGCAATTGATGGTGGTAGACGATCGGACGACGGTGATCAGTGAGGAGGGTATCGTTGTGCTCTATGTGCATCAGAGGTAGCAGAGGATGATAGTGAACCTGCACGGGAACGATAGGCAGAAGAAGCAGCTGTGAAGAAACGTGAAGTAGCAGCAGAGGAAGGGGATGATATTCTGGATGGAAATGATGGAGGAGAAGAACGACCTAATGTTCGCCTAGCTAGCTTAGCATCAGGTCAAAGATCCAAGATTGTATGATAGGATAGATCCACAATCGTCTTTATGGACGAATGTGGTCATAAAATCTCTCTCTCACTCACTCTCTCTCTCTCTCTCTCTCTCTCTCTCTCTCTCTCTCTCTCTCTCTCTCTCTCTCTCTCTCTCTCTCTCTCTCTCTCTCTCTCTCTCTCTCTCTCTCTCCATTCCTTTTTTCGACTGGGTGGGTTAAGTTTTTATCCGCCAATAGCTGTGTGAAAACACAAATTTATGAATTAACTATACACTAGTGCATCCAACATAACTTCAATTTTCAAGCACTACAAAAATAAACACACCGGCATCAGTGAACATAGTGTACATAAAACTATTACCCCAGTTTTATATTTATATTTCTTTTAAGATATATACGATTAATACATTTTTTTAACATGTCACTGGTTTCTTCTACCATGAAAAGTTTTACCTTGTAGGGGGCCCTTCGATGATTGGTGAGTGCAGTAGTAAATAAAATTGGTTATCCGTATGTCTCATATCTTCCTGACATCTTGTGTCAAATTCCCTGAATGTTTTCCCTACATATTCGTTATCATATATCCCTTAAATAAACAAAAAAGAAAAGCAACGAATATACTGAATGTTTCAACATAAAATATTCCAGTAAGAAGCCATTATGATTTTCACTATTAACAATGACCTTATTAAATGTATTAAACATTGTCAGGTCATCAGGGGGGTGCCTAGTTACCCTAGCCTTAGTGACGAAGTGAGGGTTGATTAGGCTATGACCTGGACAATTGATTCATGACGGGTCCTTACTACCGTACTATCTAACTCCATATTTTATAGGTATGTACTCCGACAATGCACTATGTTCAGGAGAAGACGTGTAGGGTAGGTATTGTAGGTAGTTTATGAGGTCTTGGAATGACCACGAATGCATACTCGGTATCGGAGGGTAGGCGAAAACCGTCCGGATCCCAAAGGCGAGTGTGAACCGGAGAGAGGCAGACTGGATTGCCGTGGGGGACACTACTAGGTAAAGTTTGTAGGGCCAAGGCTACCGTTGTCCGCGAGTGAGAGGTCTCTCCCAAGGAGGTGTTAGTTTTAGCGAGACGAAGGCAGAGAATCCCACTAGGAAGATGTGGGGTCTGACGAGGCCGGACTAAAACATAGCGTGGTTAGGAAAAGAGATCCAGAGGTTTTCATAAATGAGAAGGCCAAATCTTGAAACATCAGTGCAGCTGCAGGGTACCAGTCAGAGAGGGATCCATAGTTAGAATGATTTACAGGCCAAAACGAGGCTCTATTTATAGCACCCAGTAACCAATGATCTGGGATGTTTTTCTGACCAACCAAACCGCAGGGTTGTGGTGTTGCTTGCTTGTTCTAGGCTGGGACCCACCCAGGCCTGGGTCGTTACCTGACTCTCCCTTTAAGGGCCTCTGACTACTTTTTTGCAGCTGCGTCTTTTATTGTTATTTTATTGTATATTACAGCTACACTGACCGTTAGATCATCCAAAGAATAATCACAGAGAACATATTAAAAATATTTGATTCCAAACTTCTTATGTCCCTTTTTCTTCTCATAAAGTTCTCATGTTAGTAATATAGAACCATTTAAGAGAATTCTTTAAACATTTATGATTTCAAGTCTTTTATAGGTGTCTGGCTGTGGATACTGACGAAATTTACGACTCCCACAAATTTACATTTTAGAGCAACAATATGTACACTTATACAATATAAATGATTAAGGTAACTTGTTAGGTAGTTCGGTACGACATATATTTAGGAAATAAAAATGAAACCACATGGTTTTACCCCAAACCATGAACTATATGAATTTATTTGACTAAGAAGAAGATAAGAATATAAGAAAATTAAAAGAAATTATCATAAGAAGAAACATCAGCAAACTCTACTGAAGAAGTCAATTTATCAGTTTGGAGTCTCACTGAATTTATTCACAGTGCCGCTTAAACGTTTAATACATAAATCTAAAGGTTAAAATATTGCAATTAAAATTACTATAAATAATGGTTAAAAATTCTTTTAAATCCTTTATTTCTTGGCGGAAAATATAAATTTAAACCACATGGCCACGTGATAAAGGAATTATTAAATATCTCAGAAATTATATAAACTAAATGAATTCATAAAATACTCAACTTCAATACATAACAAAAACAACCTTTGAGAAACAAATGATACTGTGAGAATGTCAAAACATTGTTTTTTGTTAGGAAAATAAAACTGAACAATTCAATATAAGGCAAGGAGAAATGACAAGTTTGTATTGTCAGTCTTTTGAATTTATTGTAGTACTGACGAGCTATCGTAGCAGAGGACAGCCAAGATGACTTTGTACACTGGAGTACCACATCGCTATGCAATCTGATTTTGATTGTAATGAAATTGGAGTTTTTAACTAAACTCAACATTATTCAATCAAAAACAACTGTTCAATTAATACTGAACTGAGAATTAAATCTGATCTTCACTTCTTCATTTTAATTGAAAAATTCTCAATTGATCAGTTGAAATTGAAATTCATTCAGTTATATAGTTATAAGACTATTTAATGCTTATCAATCACTAATAAACAAGTATAAATCTTTAGTCTTGGCTAAAATTCATCTGTTTGATCAATCAAATCAGACTTAAAATACAATTGAATTTTTCATCATTGGTCGATAATGCTCCATCTCTAATTGGAACATTTAACCATAATCTAGAGATAATTCAAATATTTATTTAAAAAACCTGAAATCCCCCAATTAATGCAATGAGGGAAAATATTTTGAGATAAATATTACTAGCTTTCTTCTGATAAGTATGTCCAATTGAGATGCTGTAAATAAGTGAATAGGTAAAAGAATTCTTTAAACAATTATGATTTCAAGGCTTTTATAGGTGTCTGGCTGTGCATACTGACGAAATTTATGACTCCCACAAATTTGCATTTTAGAGCGAAAATATGTTTGGATAATGCCACGAAATATTTATATTTTATGAGTAATAACTGTAATTTTTCTATCCACTAATAAAATTGATTTGAATGAATTAATCAAATAAGCTATATTGTCAAGAGGGCATAAATTATTTAAATAAAATTAAAAACTCATTAGTAACGATCAAGTAATTTTGCTGAGAACCAATTTCGTAGGTCATATATTTTGACTGTCATCAAAATTATTCAGTTCGTTGCGTGATGAACAGCAAAGAAAAACTGGCCAGTCGCGATAGTGATAAGGTACAATTTTAGCTTTAGTTTTAATAATGTTATTTTATTACGTCCGTAGTTTAAATGTATATTCAATCTATAAATCAATTTGTAAATAAACAATTTTTCCTTTTGCCAGAATTATCCTATTTATATTAACAGAACCTAAAGATAAAGATTAAAGTTAAATATAAATAAAAACGTAATAATACATATGGGTACAATATGTAAATTAGTGTACCTGTCAATGGTGATTCAAAAAAATTTGTGATATTTCAACCTTGAAGACAAAGACTGCCGTAGAACATATTCTTCTGTGATGACGGCCATCAGTGGGTGTTGGTTGAAGAAGAGCCAAGAACAACTATTCAAGAACTTACGCGGGAGCTTTTTTCGTTAAAAATACTACTACAAAATGGATAAGATTGAACGTAAACTTCCAAAGGAAAACACATTTTAAATCTATTATTGTGATAGCTTATTTTTTGTATGTTCCAAGTTAACCAGACAGATTAATATTGTATAATCTGTTATAATATAGAAAATTTATTTTTTAGTTAGTTTGAAACATATTTCATTCGATTTTTTTTTTTAATGGTGTCACTGATAAAAGGCTTGAAGAAGAAGTCGCAGCAAGCGTTATTCTACAACCAAAGTCTACTCTAACAGAATCAAGCTTAAAAGAATACTGCAAAGGAAAAGTAAATGATCTATAGTATAATTATTAACATATAAATATATTTAAGGTTTTTTTGGAAATTCAGGTAGTATTCCCAACATCTACAAACAAAAACCTTGTGAACCTACCAGTATTTATCTTTTAAAGCTCTCTTCAATCTTCCATGTTCAACCTCTTCTTTCTTATCCATCCTTTTCTTGAGCCATAATTTTCCTATAATTCTTATAAGGGGTCCATAAATTTCAATTTATACTTTACACGTAATGGTTTTATGGGCACAATCTCTAAGGTTCTGATAATTGTGTGAATTCAGGATTCGCTGACTCCTTGATTACCCACAACTTTAACACCAAATATTTATAGCAAAATATTGTAATGATTGCCCCCAGAGAATTGTATTAAACATAAAATTATGTCCCAATAGCAGGAATTTGATTGCCATAAGCGGGAGACAGATTTGCTAAAGACGATAAGAGGTGCATGGAGAGAGAGTGGAAAGTTGAGAGAAGATTTTGAGGTGGTGAGGCACGAGGGTACCCGGAAGAGTTGAAGATGATATTACATAATTAACACATCCAACATGTTGGGACAACTGATTGATGGAGCAAACGAGAAGTTAACAATATGCCTCCAGTCTGCCTCACGAACAGATGGGACTCAAAATCCTGGATTCACTGTTATGACGGTCACCAATTTATTATAATTATACCATCTCAAATAAATTGTTTATGTTACTTTGAGTTTGAATTGCTGGACTTATTGTCTTAATAATGTTAGATATGATGGCAAAAAGTCAGTCTGCATGACAATATATGATTATTTTATGGAGACTATTTGGCCATAATTTTTTTTCCATCTGCCCATCTAATTTTAGAAGATAATTAAATACAATTTATCATATCTCATTATATGCAGTAGTAGGGACTCCCTGCCCCTAGTACGGGAAAAGTTCAACTTCCTAGACTTTTTGGCGGCTGCCAACCCAGTTGTTTCCCAGGCAGTAAGAAATATTTATATTATTATTTAAATTTACTCCATTCCCGTGGTACCGTTGTAAGATAAAATTGTTATTATAATCAACAATTATAAATACTATTTGGTCCAAGGATTACTTACCTAGTTCTTTATTTTTTGATTATTTAAATTTTTTTTTTCGTTAATTCTAAACTGAACTAATTTTGTTTATACATCTTTTTCAGATGGCTCATTTTAAAGTAACAAGGTTCATGAAATTTGTAAATGAGTTCCCAATTAGTCCAGCAAAAAAAGTTAAAAAACGTCCTCAAGGAAATGCATGAAAAATAATTAAAAATGGCGTCTTGATTGGTTAGTGTGCCACTCATCAAAATTGTCTTAATGAAACAAATTTTATGCCTGTTGTTTCTTTATTTATGTATAGATATTTTGTTTTGATATATTTGTTTTGCCTCTTACCCTACCCATTCTTGGAGTGAGTGCTTTATGCATACAAAAAGAAACAATTTTGGCCGTTATTTGTAAAAATTTAAATAAAAGCAACTAAACCTTATGGAAATATATGTATGCCTTAATAAACCTTCCCATGATCATAGTCAATAACTATTTGGAATGACTCATTGGGTCATTGACATTGCGCATCGACCATGTTATTATAAATAAATTTTTTGTATCTTTTTATTCCATTATATACCTTAACTTAAGAAAGAATGAATGAATTGGTTTATCAATGGTTCGCTTCATTTGAAATATAAGACATTTTTTGCCAAAAGTACACTTGCTTCTTATGCGATTTTTTGTTTGTGTTTATTTTTTTATTTGGACACTTAAATAACAGAAAGTTATTGTTGAATATCGATCCAATTACTGTTGACGATAATTGAAAGATTTGATAATTTCAAATGTAATGACTAGATTTTTACCATATACAAGGAAATTAATGTTATTTTCAAAGTTGCTATTTCATTTATTTTATCTAGCAGCTTTATAAATAAAAAGTAAAGGAATTTAAAATATTTGTTCCACTTTTTGAGCCTGTGCTACTTAATATAGGCCCTTCTGCTTGCACATTAGTTTGACGTGTCAACTATTAACTGGTGTTGATAGTTAGGGTTGAACCCACTGAAGATCTTGTTGAATTAACAAGATATGCTTAGTAAAAAAAAAATAATAAGTACAGTCACAGGATAGACAGATGCAGGGATGGAAAACAAAAGGATTCTGGTTTAGAAAAAAGATATGAAACCATATTTAATAAATCAAACATTTAATTACATGATGTAAAGGAAATAAAAAAGTAACCACAAGTTCCTTGGCAATTTTTTTGCAACCCTTGCCTCAAGCTCGGATGAGAATATTTTCCATGGCAGTTTTAATTGATGCCCCACGATACTAAAAATAAAAACAACTAAAACAAAAAATAATGAAGGGTCAATTATCAATCAATTTCTTTTAATTGACCGTCCCTGTGGTGTAGTGGTTGCCATGCTAACTATTTACTGGATCACCCACCGACTTTGTCTTTGGGGGATGGCTCTGGCTAGGATTAACTTAGCTCATGAGGGTAAATGAGTGGCTTCATGAATAGAAAAAGCAGCAAATCCCATTAGGAAAACTGAATTGAGAAGTAACAAGCCTGACCACACTAGTACCTCAGTACTACCAACCAACTATTTCGGTTGGGTCTACTTCTTCATCAGGTATAAGAAAATTTCTCAAATTCAAGTCTTTATTGTGATAAAATTACAATCTGCCTTATTAGTCAATAAGTAATTGTGTTCAGTGTTCTCATCCATACCATATTTACAATTCTTCATTCACTCGCCCATTAATATAGTATTTACAAACAGCCCAGTGACCTCCCAAATCCAAATGGTTGTCACCCCCCTCGAAAGAGGAAGCGGAGTCTTGGGAAGTCCTCCCGCGCTCCTCCATCAAGCGCGTCACTAGATGTGAGCCAGTGGAGGCTGACAAGAACGCGAGAGCCACAGATGCTCCGGACCTGATTGAATAAACTGGCCATTACCGGGACTCTCCCTATCATATAATAATTCATGTAACTCATATAATAAGAAAATTAATCATTTTAGTATCGTATAAAGCAGATAATAACGACAAAATTAATATAATGTGTGGAGTTCATAATCATAATGAAGCTCTCAATTGTTGGATGCAACACGCTTAGCTTGATTTTTTTTTTTTTTTTACCGCTGATGATTTAGTTTGAGACCGATTAAATCTTGTAAGTAGCTACGGAGTATCTTATAAAACTGAAAACACGAATGGTAGACAAACATGAATTAATTATCAGGAGCACAGGAGACACAGCCACTTTTTGATATAATAGCGAGTCTAATATGAGCCGACCTAATACAGTATCGATCCGGCTTAACGAATGCCTTGGCGAGATAAGTGGATGTCTGAGCTGAAAAGAGGGAATAGCTGTTCAAACAGTTTTGACATTGGAAGCTAAAATTATAATAATTTGGCAATAATTAGAGGTTTGACGTCCTGCAGGTTAAATACCATCTCAAACACAGGAGACTCCTAAATCGGCTCAACAAGCTCAAGGCAGATGGTAAGTCGTCCAAAACTGAGATGCTCTCATTTTAACTTTTTGGGAATACAAATTAGATTCTATAGATATTTGTACTTTCTTTTACTGAATTTTTCGTTTGACGTTTCCTAACATATGAGATAACCACTATAGATAGTTTGTCAAACTCGGTAACCTCAAGTTATTATTGAAAAAACTTTCTTCGGCTGGAACATGTGCAGCTATGTGAAATTTCACTCCTTTCCCTCTCGAAAAAGAAATACTGATTTTTTTTTTTTTAATTGAATTGAAGAACGAAATGCCTTTTTTTTACGGAAGGGGTTATTTAACACAGTAGATTTAAGTTAATATAGAGATTAAACTTTATTCTGAGATATTGTTTTCTTAGAATAACAAAAATAATAAAGGTTTCAGCATTTTGAAAAAAAAATCAACGTAACCCTTAAAAACGAAGATATAATTAAAGTAGTTAAGGTTTCAATCACTTCTTTTAAGACAACTATGCGTCAATAGTTGTTTTGAATGCAATTTTTTTGCGTGTTTTTTCGCACTTTTTTTTTATTATACCTACAACCTTCTTTTCAAAAACACAAGAAACTTGATGCCTATTCATATAAAGAATATTCTCTGGCACTGGTATTTTTGCTGGTTTTGCGGAGTCCGTACAATTGATAGAAAACAATGAATTTGCCATTTATTAAATTAATAAAGAATAAAGCATTTTATAAAATACTGACCATCTAGAGGCAATTTATCTGTTGCCATGTTTTAACAGGAATTTTCAGTCTATCATTTAATTAAGGAGTAAGATTTTCAAGCACTAGCTTTTTATCTTAGAAAAATCTTTTCAAAAATAGTTTACCAGTGGCGTTGGCGTTGATTTTAGAGGGAACTGAACACAGCGTGGAAGCCAGGTTATCAAAACTTCAAACATGACAGTGATTTGAAGTGCTATTTTCCGTTCAGCTCCTTCTAAAATATTAGTACCTTATTTTGAATACAAAATTCTGTACGAAGGTAAACATTTTTGCACTGCTAGGTTCTTTCTGCATTAGATATGCTCCGTGCCCGGTAAGCAGTTTGTTTTTTTATTAACTGTTCAATTGAACTCATAAAGATGTCATACCTCGAATAAGTTCACTTGCAGATTTATGACCAGGTTTAGATCGTAGGGTGGACTTCACCAAGGAAATAGGCACTTGGTTCATAATGATTGATCAGCTGCTGTAATTTTTGGCCCATAATTGACCAGCTCTCGAAAATCTCTTAATAGGGCTAAACTTATTTTATCTTACGATTTTTCTAAGAGTGAAATATTTGATAAATTCCTGATATTTTTGTTATAAACTGGATTATTTGTTTACAGGAAAGCTAAGTTAATTTCAGATTATTTACTCTTGCTCGTGTTGAATCAAGCTTGATTACTTTTGTCAGAAAGAAATTTACATTATAAATAATCTGATTTACATTTATTCTCGGTTGTGGGTGTACGCACCAAAAAAAGAGGAAACTTCGGTGATGCTGTACGTACGCTAAGCGCGCGTAAGTTAATTAACGATAATGGGACTCTGGTGGAAATGTACGCGCTATGAGCTCTGCAACCAACCACAGTTGGCATATAAAAATATATACACAACGATCACGACAGTGTAATGAACTTGTCTCAACTCTGAGACAAGCCTATGATCTGCATACGGTTGACAGCAGACTAACGCCACCCGCCAGAAATAGGAGAAAGCGTCCGAGGCGCGCTCTTGCGACACTCTTATAATCCACGTATAGGTGGTCTGATGTTAATTAAAAAAAAAATACTCTCTAGAACGCTTAAATATCTAACAGTAAGTGAGTTATTTATAAACGATGACTGCCCCGTTTTTTTGTTTTTTTTTTGGAAGTTATTTAGTCCTCGAATCCATTAGTATTTCCCTCAATTCCGTACTGTTGAGATTTTTGACACCAGTGATTTTCCTGAGTCGGTCTGATGTCTACTGCTGTTGAAGGCAGAGCTCATTTGGTAGCGCTAAAATTTGAGAGCCGATCTCTTACGATTAGTTGTCGTCGCTGTGTGGATATTTGTATGCCCCTTGTGGTCAAGGTGTACCTATAATCTGGGTTCATACCAAAGAGAGCCGGCCATTGATTTTCGTTTAGGATGAACTAAGTTACCTCACTTTTTAATGAGTGACCTGTTTTTTATACACCTAGAGGTCGAGGCACCACTAATACGGTGTGCCCAATTTCAGTATTTTGGTTTGTAGCGCAATTGAAGAACTCTTCTTTTTGACAAATTGTTTATGAGAGGAAACGCTTAGTAGCCAAATCCCCCATAACCATGTTTCCTTTCTAGTTACATGTGGCGTTTACTGTCTGATGTTTAAAAGTAAGGGTCACTTTATTCATTCAGTTTATTTTAGCTTCACCAATGATCACTAGATATTTCACATTTATATATTTAATTTTTTTTATTTTTATGATTTCTTGTATGTTATTTGACTATGATGGATGTATGGTGACAATGGGCTGTTGTCGTTTTTATTTTGTCTGTTTATTTTAAGTTGGTTGTCCGAACGTACTCTACTAGAAGGTTTCTATTTGTGTTCGAATAAATATTTGTCAGTTATATTAGTCTTAATGTCTTTAAATAACGTACCGCTTATCATGAGTAAAATGACAGTTTTATTATTGAAAAAGTTTATGTAGAAATAAAAGTATATTCTGTAGCCATCACATTTATTCATTTGTAAATAATCTGTATTTTTTTATAGTTACTTTTCTTTAGCTTATTGTAAACTAAAAATCGCTGACAACAAGCTGTGGTGATAGGGCATACACAGCCGTAAATTATCAAAACGTAGATTTAATGGAAGTCTTGCTAATATGATTGATTGTTTTATGTTGGGGCTGAAGTTTTCATTGGACTACGAAAGGGACCCCTTGAAGCTGCAGACGAACCGGAGGTTTCTGATGCTCTCAGGAGGTCTGTACGACGGGAATCGGAAGTCAACTTTCATGTCGATCTTCCGAATCTTCTTTCTCGTCACTGGCATCACTCAGTATCTACTCAAGGTAAAAAACTGTCTTCATATATCTTATCGCTGCTGAACTCACAACTCCGATCAGTACCTATTTTAGTCTAAATAATGCTGTTTTATTTTTATTTAATCATGGTCAAAGTCATACAGTAATTCTCCATCTAATATTTACCAGACTATTATTGAATTCTTCAGCTAATAGATAATCTAAAGATCTAGCCACCTGCAGCTACCAGAACTTCCGTTCCCTAACTAAGAACTACCTCCCTAATCGGTATGCTAATGCTCTGTACTCCCATCTCATCCCCGGCAATTCAGTGCACACCCTGGCGAGGTGGATGTGGCTTCGTGACCTCCAAACCAACTAACATTTGATGTAAAGTGAGCTTCATAGTGGTGATTATTAAAGTGACAATGATTCATTGTTCTCCCAAAAAGTAACAAGGCCTTAAAAACTGTAGTCCTATTAGGATTGTCGGTTGATTGGATTTAATCATTTCAATAAAGATAAAATCCACCTCGCTATGTTTGTTTCAGATCACTCGGAGTGATGAGGAGAACTCTGAACTGGTAATTGTCGAAGCAATCCACTGGGCCATTGTCTTCACCTCTGTTGTAATATTCACAATTTTTATCCAGTGGCTATTTGAAAAACTTTTTCAATACAGTTATGATATTTTACGACTCGACTCGTAGGTAACAATGCTGATTAGCTGTTTATGGAACAGCTCTCTTTTCCTTCAGATGGAGGCCACCGTCAAATCCGGATTCTACCAATATGATGGAAAGATGTCAGAAGATCAAATCAAAGTAAGTCATTAATTAGCAATAATATAAGAAAATATAAAAATATTTTCAGATCTTAAAAATGAGAAGTCCTCGAGTAGTAGAAGAGTACGTTTAGGACGTCGATACAGTTATTTGCATTTATGGCAATATGTCACGATGTATAGTAAATATCTAGTATCTGTTCTTCTTTCTGCTCATTCAGTTTTTTGTCGCTTATTCTGTCAGCTGGTAAAGTCAGGGAAAGCAATTGGAGTTGTCATGTTGTCAAGAACCTCAAATTGCTCCTGAAGTATCACAATTGCTAAATAATCTGTGCGATGTTCTCCAAACTGCATGTTTTGTTGTGTTGACCAAGTGTTTCCTCATCTAATAGTGCTATTATAAGTCTGGAACGCCCAATTTTTTACAAAACGCTATTATATAGTAATCGTTAAAACATTTGTTCAGCTTGATAGTCCTAAGTCATTCTCAGACAGTCCAGTTCTTTCCAAATTACTATTCGACGGTTCATGTATATATTGTTATGTTTTTATCTAATTTGATTATTTTTAATTTATCTAAGGTTTATAGGTTCTTGTCAATATAAAAAGAAAACCCTGGCAAAAGGAAAATCAGATTTTACAAAATTCATCCTCATTTTATTTAAATACACAATCACGTCTATGATACAAAACTACAAATTATCAACAAATTTATAATTTACCTAAACATTATTAACTCTCGAATGGCCAGATATACTAATTTGTATATATTATTCTTGTTGTTTCTTCACTTTAACTTGGTTTGCCATGTTGTCAGTAATATCCAATTCTATCTCTTCAATCCTTCTTCTCTGCATAAAATTATTCTTCCTACTAATGCTCTTCCACATTCTAAATCACTATTAAATAAAAATTGTTCATTTTTCACCAATTTTCACTATCTTTGCCTCATGCTCTCACCAATAGAAGAACGCTAACCTTCATCCTTTTATCAGAACAGAACAACAACTAAACTCATTTTACATCATCTCACAGTGTTACCAGCTGAACGTTTTACATACAACTCTTACGTTGTAAAGAGAATCTAAAAAAAAGGGAATAAATTTTATAATACAAATTTAATTAATAGATAAAAAATGTAGTAAGGTACTTGATCGGCTATCGCTGCATTGTTGTTTCGGGACTTCCTGACTTCCCGAGGTAATAACATAAACATTCACGATTCAAAACGGCACTGAACTCCGTAAACTTAACGATACATAACTCACAGTTTAAATAAAGAACGGACCTGTAATACACTTACTAATAATACGTAATAATTATACAAATTTAATTAATAGATAAAAAAATGTAGTAAAGTACTTGATAGCTGTTTTTCATAACCTCCTCTTTTGTTATCTACCCTTTTATTCCCGCTAATTTTTCAAATTCAAAGTCTCGATAAATTAAATTGACAACATCAAACGACAAGGGTCGGTGCTGGGACCCCTACTCTTCAACATCTACACCGCGCACATAGTAGGAGCATCATACTCCAATTGTGAGGTAGCGGCATATGCGGACGATATAGGGGTCTACAGCACCAGCCTCAACCCAGCAAAAGCTCTAAAGGCTGCAGAGGGCGCCAGTCAGTTAATCACCGACAGGCTACGAGCTGTCCACATTCAGGTGAACCCGCCCAAAACTGAAGGGGGGTCGTCTTCTCCTTCCAGCATGGAAAACGAAAGCGTCCATCAGCCTAAGGCATCAACCTAGGCAGACACATGACGTTCTACACACACCTGCAGAAGAAGCTGAAAAGAGTACGTAGGACTCACTACTCTCTCCTGCATCTCATTACACTCCGGCTATATCCCTTCGGCTGAAACTGTTAATATATAAGAGCGTCCTGAGGCTCTATTGTTTGAGACACCACTCTTCCGATTCCTACACACCAGCACAATAACTCGACTACAGAGCTTCCAGAACAAAATCCTGCGCACGGCACTATGGCATACCCCTTTTTGTGATATGAAGGCTCCCGACTTCCACGAAAAGTTCGAGGTCCCCACCATCACCGAAGCCATCCAAAGAAGACTACATCAAGTTCTTTGACTCGATGAAACATAGCCAAAACCCTCGGTTCCGAGACATGACACCCCCCCACCGCTACCGGCAAGATGGCAACTCTCAAGATCTTGTAAAGCAGGCCAAATGGTGGACATCACGGCGCTCAGCCCACCAACAAGCCTCCAACGGGCACCCATCACTGCTATCCAACTAAATAAGACTGCACTACATGCCTAGAGGGACTCTAGGCCCAGCCACCAGTGGACTCTCACCACTGTACCGCCACAATCAACCTCCACCGAGGCTTCCCACACTCCTTAATCCTCTCACACCACCTTCAAGCAGGCACTCCTAGTGCAAGGATCCGCTCAACCCAAATATTCCTTTATTTTTCCCTCATCCTTAATCTTACAATTAGAGAGCTAAGAAAAAAAAAATCAAATAACAACATTAATGGCAACATAATCTTAAAAATTTGAGAGCTAAGAAAAAAAATATATATATATATATATATTGCTGTGATATTTGACTTGTAAAATTTGAATTTGAATTTGAAAAATTAGCGGGCATAAAAGAGCAGCAAATGAGCAGTGGAAAGAGTGGGTGAGATGAGAAAAAGGAGTTGTCCTGTTCTGATAGAAGAATGATGGTTAGTGTAATTCATTTAGTGAAAGCATGAGGCAAAGTATTGAAATTTGAAGAAAAATGAACAATTTTTATTTAATAGTGATTTAGAATGTGGAAGAGCATTAGTAGGAAGAATAATTTTATCCAGAGAAGAAGGATTGAATAGATAGAAGTGGATATTACTGACAGCATGGCAAACCAAATTAAATTGAACCAACAAGAAGAATAATGTATACAAACTAGTAGATCTGGCCATTCAAGAGTTAAATGTTAAGGTAAATTATAAAATTTGTTGAAAATTAAAGTTATTGTAGTGTATTTAAATAAAATGAGGGTGAATTTTGTAAAATCTGATTTTCCTTTAGCCAGAGTTTTCTTTTTATATTAACAAGAACCTTTAAAACCTTAGATAACAGAATCAATTTTAAATCAAATTAAATAAAAACATAATAATATATACATATACACCTTATATTATATTATATATTCTGTTAGTTTGTTATTTTTGCCAAGTATCTTATTGTAAGTATTTTGTTTATTTCTGGATGGTATTTGTAGACTCGTCTTATTGTTGTTGAGTTTTTTTGTAAGGCATATAAGCTATTGGCAAGGCAGTGATTTTTCTATGACTAAGACTTTATCATACTGTTCAGTATCACAATCAGCCGTATAATACTTCAACAACATTATTGGGAAATGCAATGGACTACAAAGAGTTTGAACTTTAATTATATATATAGAAATTGCAACTTCGCCTATACGTACCCTAAACTGACACAGGAAAGACAGAACATGGGCTGACCAAAAGTTACCTAGACTGATTCTTGACAATCCACTTTGTATTTGTATGGGACAAACTTACGAGCAACTTCTGGAGTAGTTACTACAATCATACAAACAAAGGGACAATACAAATACCTAAAATAAACCTGAAATCTTTTACAAATATGGAACTGGCATTAACAAGTTCATAAACTTTAATACCAAAAACAGTCGAGGGTCATTAGGCAAGTATTTAGTGATTAAAAACTAAATTTTTGTCTATCATTCTGAGTAAGATCAAAAAAGATCTTGACATTCTGATCAGTGGCGTAACTATATCATCTGGGGCCCGTGGCAAATTCCTTTAATGGGGGCCCTATCATTAAGCTTTATTATACTTACGAGTAGTTTAGTTACACACAACCAATAATTTGTATTGTGGTATATATATTTTAATATTTTTATAAATAGGTACAATATTAAAACAATATTTCTGAGCTCGCGGCCACTTGGGCCGGGGCCCTCTTGGGTCGGGGGCCCGTGGCATTTTGCCAGCCCTGCCACCCTGTAGTTACGCCTCTGATTCTGATTAATAATACTTAATCATTTAAGTAATAATAATATTTAATGTATTTTAGGAATTGGGAGGGCTAAAATGATGATAATTTTTTATAAATTCGATGCTAATTATAATATGTGTGTGTGGCATTTCACATATGACTTTATTTTTTAATAATAAAATAATAGTGATTTTACTGATTTTTGGGCCCAACAGTACTATTAAAATAAGTATTACAAGGTACAACAGTAGACATAAAAAGCTCGAGTGTGTCCATGTTGTAGGCTAGGGCGGTGGCAAACAGGGACATCCAGCTGTCAACGAGAGTGTTCTCTGCTTGCTGCACCGCAGCTCTCATCGGTTCCTACTTCAAGGCACCGCTCTTCATGGAGGAGTACCAGCTACCTTACCCTCTTTGGCTCCCCTTTAGGATCACAGGTTGGATTAGGTAATGGTAAATAAAGTGGTCATTCTCTTTTTTCCTAATTATATATCAAAGATAACATCTACTTGGAGATTGCGATTGACAAGCACATCTTTTTTATTCAACCACATGAGGATAAAACTAAAGCAAGGGCCCACAAAGACTTACTGGCTTTCACATCTCCTAAATCCATCCAATTCACCTTTGCATCTTAAGCTGCTACCTGAGCACCATCTGGCCATCTTTGTTGTACAGCGCCCCAGTATTCAGACGTGAATGACAGCTAGAAACCTCCAAAGATCCCAGAACAAGATCGATAAAAAGCAGCTTGACATACATGATTTTAGAAGTGGAAGAGTAATCAGCTACATTAAGTACTTCAGCTGCTTGCAGTGGACAATTTCATATGCCAAAGGGGTTGATATGAATATATCAAGTTTTTTTTTTCATTTGGTGACCAACCTGACAAAGTTGGTTTTAAGTATCATGTCTTCTCTACCCTTCCCCCATCAAAGGCATAAATTCCAAGAAGCATGTGGTTTTATATTTACATTATGTTAACATTCAGCTCTGTCTAGATAAACTTTTCTCTGGTGGGCTCCCCAATTAGGTTGTTGAGAGCACCTAAGATATTTTCTTCATTATATGTTCATTCATTATAAATGAATATTTCTTAGCTTATATTCTTACAAGATTTATTCACCATCTCCACCTAATATAATAACACCAAATGTTTGTTTTTCTTGTCTTTCACTGTGGCCAGCACTTTCAGCAGTTCACGTCTGTCGTTCTCCCTCAGATGCCACACAGGAATCAGTCCAGACCCCTGGACCCTACGGAGAACTATATATGAGTTATGGAGGTATAGAGCTCTCCAAAAGTTGTAGAGGTACATTACAGAGCTTGGCTGCAGTAGAAGATGTATTTATTTATTTATTTATATATGTATTGTGGATAAACTTTGTTGCTAATTGAAAAAAACAATTTGGTATTAGAAAAATTTTGTTCTTTTGAAGCGTATACTATTCCTTACATTTAAATAAAACACTAAACTAAATAAATATCAAAAAATAAACAAATAAAATTATTCTACAAACTACTTATATGCCAAAAGTTGGTGTGAATAAGAAATTATCAGGGATTACTGGCAAAATTCATTCCCTCCATGTTTATCCATATTAACTGCTTAATTATATTAAATATTATATATTGTTCAACAAATAGATAAGTGTTCTGTAGCCATCGACTTGACGTATTTCTGCAGTAACACTTGTTTTGTATTTTTATAAAAATTAAATTCAGTTACATTTTTTCATGTAGTTACTCAGCCGGTATGATGTGGACTTGGTTCATAGCAGAAGCTATGGTGTTCTGTGCTTGTACCAATTGGGTGGTCTATGTCACTATGGCGGGCCACCTTGTCGGTCAGTTCAGAATACTGATCATGGCTATCGAGGACATCAATGATCTATCAGAGCAAGATGGGTCATCTGAAGAGAAAAAGTTGAGGGTATTAGTGAGGATAAAGGAATGTGTACAGCACCATCTACTATTAATAAAGTAACTACCCATCAATCTAATTCTGCAATTAAAATTAAGTTTATTCTCCCTTTGATTTGCTCTCTCAAATGAAAACCTTATGCTATTGTATAGGATTTATCAACTTCAATTTCATTGAAGAAAACAGAAACTATTTAATTTTGAAACTAGGGGCGATGGTTACCTGCTTTGTTTGCTTGCTTGGCTACCTATTAAAAACATTTTATTTTCATTTCAGTAAACTGTTCTGTATAAATATTTTTTTAATTTTGCAAGATATGTTAAGTATTAATTTTTTAAGATATGTCAAGTACTTTTAGACATATTTATAATATATATTTGAACATATTATGGTGTGAAATATTATTAATTCTTTTGATTTCAGGTTTTTCACTGACCTACAGACCTACTTTAATATTTCTCTTTTAGTGGCTGCTTTTAGTACAGGTCTCATTCTATGCACATTGGGCTACCTTATAATTGTAAGAAACTAATTAATTTATTGCAAAATTGTTTAGTAGTTACAAACTGCTCTCTAGATTTAAATTTATTTATTTACTTAGTCCCCAGAAACATCAATGACAACTATAGGATCTCTATTATTGGTCCTCATACCTGAGTTGTTGGTAGCTGGCTTCTACTGTGTGCTAGGACAAAGAATCGCTGATGTTGTGAGATGGAATTTTTATTATCTATGTTTATTTATTGTTTATAAACATAATTAATCTTGTCTATGTTTCCTTTCTTAACTTAAACTCCTGCTTTAGCAGTTGAAAATATTACGTATTACTCTCACATTATAAGTACAGCTTTCAGGCTAAAATAAAACTAATTAACCAAAGAAATAGTAAATTATTTAGGTAAACAAGAAAACAATTAACATAATATAAAAAATGTGTTCAATTAATAAAAAGGGTTGAAAGGAGCGCTTATAGGTGTCTACAAGTAGTCTATTTAAGGAATATGTGTTTTTGGCAGTTTGCACTGTCATTATCAAGTGCCTAGAAGACTAGTTATTATTGCAGCGTCAGACCTGCAACTGCAACTGTATCGACTACATAGTACATAACTATATAAAAACTTATACACAAAACAATTACACTTGATAATAAAGAGCTTGTGTGTTATTTTTTTTTTCTTTCATAGCCCCTTTAAATTTACAGATAATTATATACAATTATAGATCCTCAGGCGAATCTATTTACAAATTATTATTGTATTTCCTATAGCATCACTACATTATATACAGGTTTTGTTATTTTATAAAAATTGTATAATGAATTAACAAGTATAATGATACACATTATACGTGACTGGACTAAACTGACTAATAAAGGTGATGGGGCTATATGTGTTAAATTTATGGGAAGACAGATATAAGTAACTTTTCCTTTAAACACTTTGAAGAATAGCCTGTAACCAGTATCGCATTCTAAAATACATAAAAATTTGTTTTCATTCCTTCTCAACCAAAACTAAAATTAGGAACTGTCCGTAACAAGGTACATTTTCAACAACTTGATTTTTAGTCATTTAAAAATGTTTGTGAACTATGGAGGAATCAAATCGGTAATACCACATCTTTGGTATTGGAAGCTTCAGTTCATTATGCTTATATAGACCATCGATCAGTAGAAATGCACTTTTCTCAATTTTCCTGGACTACCTAGGCAATACACTTGTTCAGTGGAGGGTAAATTGTTCACTCCTTATTTGAACTAGACCCAAGCAGTTTTATATTAAAGTTCTACTCCTTCTATTTGATTTTTTTTTTTTTCAAATCCCATAAATAAATAGTTTAGAAAAAATTACTTATTAACTGTTTGAAATCCTTACCTGCAGCTTATTTATTTATTAAGCTTCATTGTCAATCAACATGCAAAAGTTCTTTTGTAGGCGGTAAAGACATAGAAATAATACTAACATTAATCGCAACTTTTTTGTAGAAACAGAATAAAATTGAATTACAGAAACTCAAAATAAGAAAAATATAATATAATTTTGAATGAATGAAAAGTTTAGGACTATAAAAATTACAGAATGGGGCATGAATATTTAACTAAGGAAACTAAATACAATTTAACTAATTTATGAAACTAGACCTTAATTTAATATAATATTGTGAATTTATCATTAAAATAAGATTTGGAAATATTCAATTTTTGATAAATGCAATCCCTAAGACAGAAGATGTCCACAATTCCTTGTACAACTTAGAATGGCATACCAAGCCTCTGTCTGTTCAACGAGACTTGTTAATGATGATGGTAGGAAGCATGAAGACAATGCAACTAACAGGCTTAGGGCTGCACGAATTCTCCATAAAAGGGTTGTCTGAGGTAAAGTACCTTCTGTTATCAAACTTTTTTTGTCATAATAAAACATATAGATAAAATTAATTTGTGTAAATTGGACTCCAGAATTATTATGAGCTAGTTTTTTAAAATAATAAAAATGAATTAAGGATACAATATTAATCATAATAAATTCATTATTTATCATTATCTAATGTATAGTATGAAATTTATTCTTAGAACATGAATATTGAATAAGAAGAATATCTTGTTTTATCGTTATCACTAAGTTTTTCTGTTGTTTACTTTTAATTAATGATTTTGAAATGTATTTCAACAATAATTTATTCAGGCTACAAATATACAATCTGTATATAAATTACATTTATTAGATAAGAAAGAGATTTACATTATTTGTAAACCCAAATTTCCATTATTATTATATTTTATATGATTTTTTTAGTTCCAATAGTTTGATTTTTACATTGTGTATTTCAAACATTTTAATTTTAAATTATAAAACAAAATTTATGAATATTATCAATTAACACACTTTTCCAATTTTCAGATATTACAGGCGTCATTCACCTACTTCAATATGTTAATGGCTTTGAGTGGTGGAAAATAGATTTTTATTTGATCCGAACATGAACATCTCCTAACTTTATTGTAATATATGTGCTTGCTTAACCACATTGCAATGTTTAATAAAGCTTAAAAGTTATTGATAAATTACCAATTGAATTTAAGATTGTCTTTTGTCAATTTGGCAATTCCTGAGATTTCATAATTAGTTTTGTTTTCTTAGTTTGTAAGAAAACTGGTGTTTTGTAGTAGTCTGATTGGAGCTTGATTTAAAACTTTGTTACTCTGATTTTGTAGATAGAAAGTTAACCCTCTGCTAATCTCTTTGTAGCATCACTCAACAGTCATTTTATCAATTTTGTATTGATGGCTTCACAATTAGTACAGATGATGCGACCAAGTGGACTGATGATGCCCTGTTTACATGACCCCCGCCAAAAAAAGTGCTGCTTGACCCCGAAAGAATGGTTGGACTGGTTTTCTACGGTTATAAAAGGTGTATTGTAGATTCAAGGCATGAAAACAATTGATATCTTATTTTAAATGAAAATGTGACTAGTGCCCTTTATATGTGAAACCATTCTACTGTCACCACTAGGCGACAGAAAAGAGATACTGGATCCAAAGTTAGGTATGCGGCCAGCACATTTTTACTGGTATTAGTATTGTACTACTTTATTATTGTATTGGTACTAGTTGATCCAAGGTTGAATTGTTTAATTTCTACTGGATGAAATGTTACTACATAAATTGTTAGTTAAATTATATTTCTATTAATATATATGTGAACAAAATAAAGAAGGACAATTGAAACAGTATTGTAACATGGTTCAGGAGCAGG
The DNA here is from genome assembly GCA_930367205.1 of Acanthosoma haemorrhoidale. Lineage (NCBI taxonomy): Eukaryota > Metazoa > Arthropoda > Insecta > Hemiptera > Acanthosomatidae > Acanthosoma > Acanthosoma haemorrhoidale. The sequence goes on along the minus strand of OV884015.1, from coordinate 43,284,179 downwards.
CCGGGGACACCACTTGAGTTTCTTAATTATCAACTTTATATTATATCTGTGATGGTCATGAAAATCCAGATAAGTCAAAATTATTGGCTTAAAAAATGGACAAATCAGGTTTCTGAAACTGAACGAACAAAATTAAGCTATCTTAATTAAACTTCACTATGGAAATTCTTCCTCATGCATTAGAACAAAAATAAACCGATTTTGCACGACATAAATCATAACAAAAGAAACTTGTGCGTGCATTTGGATTACTGTAGGTACAGTTAATTAATTTGTCAGATACTCAAATACAAGGTGTAAGACCATGATCATGTTTTGGGTGTGGTCATGGATCTAGAATAATTCCAAGGTCACACATTTAGTATCACCCATACCAAATAGCAGCAAATAGACACAAAGTGGAAATTTTTTTAATAAAAATTGATTCATCATTAAGGGTGAAGCACAGAGGGAATAGGACCTCTCAAGTTTGATTTAAAGAAAAAATGCTTTGCACAGAGTCTTAAAGAGACAACCAAACAAGTTTTTTAGAAACAAAAAATGGGTTTTTAGAGTCACAGATCATGGCAGGGACTTGAAACCATTAAAGAGGAATAGACTCGATCACACTAGACAGTAGGTTAGAAATTAAAACTACAAAACATTTTGTGTTTATACTTAGCTACTCTGACATGAATGAGCTTGTATTCTGTTAGTATAGACAAAGGAAAAAATTATATATTTTTTTTAAATAAACCCACATTGCTATTATAATTGCACTATTTATTTTGCAAGATATGTAAGTCACTATATGTTGATTTTTGAGTTGTTATTATAAAGGATGAAAAAATTATTTGTTTACAAGATTAGTCTTTTGCCAGAAAAATATCAGATGTACAGTCACCGCCAGGGTATCTGAAATCAGAAACAGTCCCATAAATAAAGACTTTTTATCATCATATATGTTATTGTTATAGGAGATAATAACTGATTGGGCATGAATGTCCCTGTATTTACATATTGAAAATTATACACTATGCTATAACAATATACCATGTTGCTATAACAATATGCCCATTCAGTTATACTATAACCAACCTCAAAAACTGAGATGGTCCAAGTTCTCATTCTTATCATTAATTAACTGCATTTTAGATATGGTGGAAATTTAGTACAAAAATCCTTGAATTGAAATGAAGAAAAACAATTCAGAAAATTATGCGATTGCATTCTACCTAGGTGTATATTTTGTGTAGATATTATTTTATTATGCCTCAGTCTTAATATAATATTATCATATACAAAAAATATCAGTAAGAAAAATAAAATAAACAACATTCAAACTTAAAAATACAAAATGCAGTATACACAAAATATCAAACAATGAACACATTTAAATGTTTACAAATTTTCACGAAAAAATTTAAACAATATAAAAAGATTTTTTTTCATTGTAGTTTTGACAACTTTAGCTTTAAGAATGGACCATTGTGATTAGCTACATATTTTAATTTATAAAACTGTAAAGTAAACAAAAATTGAATGATTTCCTGCTTATTAAAATCTCTTATGATTTGGACCCCAGGACCGTGATTTATCTTAGCTATTTGATACACCCAAACGTGAACAAAAATTTTATAGTTTATCTGTCGGCAAATATAGATCTTATATTTTTTTTTTTTTAAATAAGGTTAGAGCTGCAATCCCCTCAAAAAATATCAAAATAGAAAAATATCAAGACAAAATGATATAAAACAAAATCAATTTACTTGAATTACCTGCATTCATGAGCTAAAACAGGTCCATCAGGTTCCAAGCCAAAGTTAGTTAAAAAGTTTTTATTTAATTTCATGCCACCATTGATGGGGTCTACATCCACTTGAAGCAGTAATGATCCCTTCCTGCAGTAAATCAAAATCAACTATGTCAGTTTTTTTTAATCAGCCACCATTATGGGATTTTCATTTTGGTGGAACATATTACCAAAACAAATCAAAAATACCAATTTAAAAATAAACTAGACGTATTTTACTAATGCTTCTGTTCACACAAATATGTAGTATGATGAAATTGTATAATCTGCTAAATAAGGGGAAGTGGTGTTCGGCTAGTAGCCCTAATGTAAAAAAAAAGGGGTCTCATACAAGAAAACGGGAGACTTAAATTTCAATTTAATAACTCAAGCTCAGTCAGTGCAGTTCATCTAGCTGATAGTGGTGAAACTAATCTACATGTATCAATTTGCTAGGGCCACTCTCTCTTCCTTCACAACTGCTCTTTAGAATAATGATGGGTTATGACTAATGACCTTGATTAACTGGTCCTACATAGAGATGTGGAGTGCATTGGCCCTCACCCCCAATATTAATATTTAACTGATCATAATCATATTTCATTATAACATGAAAATTTATTTTTCCTTACTTGCACAACTCTGGGTATATTTGCTTGTCCCAGTCAGAGAATAAAGAGTTTGTCACATATAATCGGCGACCATCTAAGCTAAGCTGTATCATTTGAGGACCAGCTTCCATTTTTATACCCTGGATGATGAGAGGCTCCTAAAAAGATTCATGTTAATTTTAATTATTAATAATGATTTAGTTCAAATTTGAACTAAGAACTACCACAGAAATATTTAGGTACTGAAATATTGTTCAACAATAAAATATTTTTTTTCTTGGGTTACTATTAACAAGCTTCTAAGCCATTAATAATATTTCCACCAAATTAGGCACCATTAATGCACAGTATCATATGAAAAATATTGTGGATGAGGTGGAGTCAAAATTTGATATGAATCGTCAGACTGATACTAAGTTAACAAAAATGTTTCACATTAACAAAATAAATTATAACCATCGCACAATACCTCACAAAGAAATTAAGTCTAGCCTACCAATGGAAGGTTGGGGGCATAAATAGGAGATGGCGCTGAGATAATTAGTAGAGTCAACTTCGCAACCTTGTTTTGGTTTTTATAACATATTCACTCCTTATTCATTACTATTGTTAGGAAATGATGCAGAATAGTGTTATTAACATTTTGCCTCCTTATAACTAGCAACCTTCTTTAAACCTGCCCATGCTGCCATACTCACAAATAGTTTTATTAAAATAAATAACAATGACAATACTTATTAAAGAAAAGTTGTTCTTAAGAGAAACAAATTGAATTAATACAACTGTAGTGTCACAACATTATAGTATTATTTTTATGCATGTAAATTGTTGTTGTATGTAAATTGGTTATTGAAGACTGTAGTATTATCATAGGTTTAGTAGTGTAGTATAGTAATATCATAGGTTTTGATGAGTGTATATCTTCGGAAGTAAAAGCTTAACCTTGCGGTTCTGTTATAATTACAAATCAGAGTGATAATTTACCTTTGCATCAGAGGGATTTATGAGTTCTTTCTGAGTAAGAAGCCCACCAAGGTAGATGTTTGACACGAACTTTGGTTTTTCTGGATTTGATATGTCATATTGTCTGATATCACCTTGAAGCCAGTTTGAAATATATAGCCATCGGTCATCCATTGATATTAATATGTCTGTTATCAGCCCTGGATGATAAATTTTTACAGAACATAAATAAAGTGAAATTGAATACATATAAATTGTACTGTCATGGCAGTAAGTATTACCTGGAATTTCTGGAAGTTCCCACCCTTTTGCTTTCACAGTCGGAATTGTTATTACCTTTTCAGCAGCCCATGTTTTGTCAGGTTTTTTGAAAATTCTGTGATCAAACAAATAAAATAATAAAAATTCAATTCAATTATCCGATAGGTAGATACAGTGATGTCCCTATTTTGTGACAACAGGCAGTCTGTGATAGAGGTCATGTGGTCAAATTAAACAGTTATATTACTTAATAAAAAAAAAATCCATTATTCTGAAGAGGCAATGCTTACATCAGAAATGTTAAATGCAATTTAATATGATATTTATAAAATTTTCAAACAAAACTGTACTGATAAATATTTTGTTTTTTGTGCTATTTCTGGACATGAAGTTTTATTAATTAGTATTGATATCCATCCAAAAATCTCCAAACACTGTGGAAAATGTATTTACATTATAATGTTGTTGTGTTTTATATTTTCATAAATAAAACTATTTTATTAATCTATTTTATAAAATTACCTAAACACTGTTGAGGAGAAAGCACAACCTACAAATCCTTGAGGAGACTTGGGATCATGTAAAAATCTGATCTATGAAAATAAAACAAGTATAACTATAATAACTTGAAGCAGTGACTCATTTATAGAGAATATAATTAAGTTACAATACATTATTTCTTATGAAATAAATAATCTAAATTTTATCAGAAATTTAATTGAATTGTATTAATTAATAAAGATCAATAATAAAATACAAATAATTTACAATAATTTATTATTACCTCAAGAGGTGTAACTCCCTCATCGCCTAAATCAATTTTTTGAACTAAGTTTCTCTCTTTCCATGAATAAACATTCAGTGTTCTTCCACTTAAAGCTAAAATACAAAAATGAAGACATTTAAATCAAGGAAATTGCCATTGTTTATGTTTAACATTTTCTACATAATGTATTATTCTAATTATTCTGATTTTCTTTGATTAATATAGATTCTGCATTTATAAATAGTCATACTATTACTATAACATTTACAGATATTTAACATATAAAGAGACTGCATAATAAATGTGATGATCTAAGCCTGAAACTATGTCTGCTTGGTGAAATCTATTTTACTCTTGGTTGAAGACTTATATGATGCTTACCACTATCCTTAATTACTTCAAAAGTCTGACCGTTGAACCAATTGTACGGTGATATAAATTCAGTAGCAATTAGAACATCCCAGTATGGCTGATACCAGAAGTCGTACCCAAAATTAGCTTTTTCTTCTCCGACTGTCCATTGACCTACAAAGGAGACCATGATATTTAATTAGTAATGATTATTTGACAGTAATTATTATGATTAAGAGTAATTAAGAAAATATTGTTCACCAAATTGAATCTTTAATTCACACTGAACAATACAAATCATAGATTAAATCCTTGCGTGTTAATACTTAGTTTAATATGCTACTTTAATACTTAGTTTAAAGACAGTTTAAAACAATACGGCAAGAAAATCTATGACAATTAATAAAGCCAATACACATAAAATAATATGATAGAAGTTTTTAAATAAAAATTTAGGTGAGAGATGTTTTATAAGTAGAATATGTAATTAGGTAAGGATCACACAGATTTTATATAGAATAGGTGAATAAAACCAAAAATAGTCATTAAAAAATTCAAAAGCGATTACTTTTCAATATTTTTTTCCAACCTTCAAATGATTTTGTACCTATAAATGCATCAAATAATGTTAGAAATCTCAATAGATGTGACTGGATAAGGATTGTCATTCTCTAATAAAATTGTACCACATTCCAGTGTTTAAACTTATGAAAAAGTAGGAAATTTCTATATGATTAAATCTCTAACTATCTGCTGCATCCAAAATTTTATTTAGCCTATCAATTTTGGTTTAATCATGAGAAAAAGTGAGGTTCGTTATGTCAATTTAGTTATGTTTGCAGTAACATTGGGCATTATTGTAGTACACATGTCCTGCATTTTACTAATACAATTTGAAAAAAAAATCCTACCTTTAACTTTCCAGGATTCACCATCCAAAACAATAAGGTTTCCTAAATTATTGCCTTTTGCATCACCGACAGTGGAAAGTAGGACAGTGTTATTTGGGAGGCAGTGGGCTGTGTGAGGCGAACTGACTCCTATCGATGCAAGTTCTGTTCCTTCAACAACCTATGACATAACTGTTGTATTTCAAGTTGTTCATATCTTTATTATAATTATGTATATGTGGTAGGTTTAATGATAATCACTAGCTTCTTATTGTGATTTACAAACTGTTTGTAACGTAACAAAAGTCGAATGAATAAACCAATTGTCTATCTTATTACTAATGATATCATAATATAAACCATTATATCATTGAGGTTTTATGGAATTAGTACCATAACTGACAAAATAATCTATTGACTGTTGTAAACAACTTCCTCCTTTTAAATACATAATGTACATACATAAGTAACATTATTTTGTTATTGATATTGTGTACTTCCAATAATTTCCATATTCTTGTGATTTCCCTAATATTATTATTTAGTACAATTTACAATTTTTCTTGAGACACTAAGCACCAACCCTGCCAAGTTTGATGAGAATCTGACTCTTAAAAAGAACTGAGGGAAGTGAGTGGACTGATAAAATTTTGGGTTGAAACAAGGTCACATCCACCATAGTATTTTTCATGAGGTCCTGACCAGTAATCATACCAAATAGTCCCTCATCTCTTACCCCACAAAGTTGCATAATGCATGCATGTGAGACTAAAAAAATAGTACTTAGACCTTTAAAAAGTAATAAATGCTTGTCACTCACTATTTTAAAAATAAAAGTCAATGTAGGTTTCTATAACAAATTACATATTCACTTAATTCAGAGGCATGAGGTTCTCTGGTTTCCGTTATCTGGTCTTAGCTTTTATTATACTCTAGAAGTATCATGTTATCTTCCTATATTTCGTCCTCCATTACGGAGTGCTTTTTACTATCAGGGGAAAGAAACTCCAAGAAAATGAAAACCACAAGAAATTACAGGAAAGCCATATAAGAAATACAAACCATGCCATGCTAGTGGGGGCTAAAATTAAAAAAAGTACTTATTTAATATCAGTGAATATGTATTAGTATTTTCATAAATATTTAAGTTGAACAGAACTTTGAACCTTATGAAGTTTTGGCGCTCTCTCGTTTGAAGTATCAATCACATATATCCTACTTGAAGCTATGCAAGGAAGAATTATCTTATTCCTGGATTTGGTCACATCACCATGACAGCTTGAACAAGAGTTCCAACCCATGTGGTGAATTTCATCTCCAGTATTAGGCATGTTTAATCTATGGATCACCTAGGATAATTTGTGGTTTCACATGAACATCAAATCAAGATTCTAGGCTACTAAAATGTCTGTATGTATGTTTAGTAAGTAAAACCTTTGAATATGTAGCACTGTTAGGATCAACATCAATAGTTGCCAGATAATCTGGTTTAGTTCGATCGGGCTGGATGCAAGTTGTATACAGTAACTTCTCTCTTTTCCCATACTTGACAGCATCAGCTGGTCTCTCCCAACCAGGACCTGGAAGAAATATTTTATCAACCCAAGCCGATCTCCCAACAAATGCTTCAAATCATTTATATGCTCATGGCTAAATCTGAACTCACATTATTTTTTTACTATATCATTTAGTGGCTTTATTAAAATTATCTTCATAAATCTGATAATAAAACATAACTATCACAGAATATTAATAACTATATTAAATATCACTGAAAATTAATTTTTTCTGACTAAAATTAAGAGTCAAATTTGATTATATTAGATTGGAAATCATTTTCTTATGAGTTATATACCATTAAATCATTGTTGATTAAGTAAAAGTGGATGGATATATTAGCTTAAATGTGATGCAATGAAATACAAATATAATTATTAATTTACACTGAAGATAAAATGATAAATGTTTTTACTGCAATGAATTTACCATAATAAATGTATATACCGTAACAAAATGAGAACTAGTTATGAACAGTTTTTACTAAAAAAAATTATGAAGGTATACAGAATTAAATTTAAACACATCGAGTGTGCACATTTATATGGATAGGTGAATGTCATGGGGAGGAGCTCAGCATTTTAGTTTTTAAGAGACCTTCAAGTTGGTTTGGTTCTTTACTGTTTAGTGTTATTTATATCTATCCCAGATTTTTTTTTTTCGTGTCTTATTCTGAACTTTAACTCAACCCATGTTTTACAAATGTTTTTCATGTTAGTTTTTTTTAATCCTCAGATGGTGTTAAAATTAAAACCAGCACCATGGTAATTAATTAATTAGACTGAATAATTATTTTTAAAAAAAAATCCTGCCATATTGAGTAGGTATAAAATTTATTTTGCCTGGTAGTTTCTTTTGATGGCCTTATCAAAAATAAGTGATCCTATACAAAATAATGAGTGTCATTAATCAGTTTATTACTGTAATGAAAAAAATATTTTTTTTTAGAATATTACATTCTATTCAACTGAAACCATTAGTTATATATTTCTATTTAAAGTAAAAACATAAGTAGAACATTGGTTTGGAAATTTGGAATAATTTAATTTCTTTATTAAATGCTTAGTCAATTTCACAGTCTTGGAAAGCATTTAAATTCACATTGGACTTGGTGACGATTTGTGATTATCCCCTTTTCAATGTTTTTGACAAAAAGTTCCGTATTTTAGGATTCCATTGGTTTCTCATAAAATCAGATACCCTGAAGTTTTCCTCATATGTAGGTCTGTAGGTTCTGGTCGGCATAAGTCTTCTGTTTTACATATAGCCATTACATTTTAAAAGTAAATTTCATTTTACTGCTCAATAGCCATGAAAATGCCATGAAACAAATCAATTATTTTAATATAGCTAATTAAAAATAAATATTTTCCAAATCTTTGAGGTTTTAAAACTATCGATTAATAAATATTATATATTTTTTTACTGAACTATAATTAGATAAAGTCGTCTTGATCACAATTTAAATGCTTTCCAAGGTTTTTAATGCGAGTGAGTATTTAATTGCAAGAAATTAAAATTTTGTCTTTGTGAATGTGCGATCTACGCTAACGGCCGTAAGTGATTCAATAGATCTGAGACTTTAAAGAATAGTGCACAACAATTAGAATTACGCTGATTAGAGTTTTGTTAAAATACAATAACAATAAAACGGGGGAAAATAAATTAAACGTGAAAAAAGTCGGGCCCGTTTCGCTCATGCTTACTTCATGAAAGGTTTTCAGTTATGAATGTTCCCATCGTTAATGACTCATGAACGACGGTAAAGAAAATAATTTCGAAGTATTCAAAAAAATAATGTTTTGAGAGCCAACAATGGAAATTGGGGATTTCATTTTCTGAGTTCAATAGATCTTTTCACATTAAAGTAATAGCTAATCACATTTCCTTTATTTATTGAAAGATGTGATTTTTAGTGATCATGATGGTTTCAAAATGGAATGGGGAGTACTTTTGGCCAAAAATACGCAGTAGTTTTATCATAAACAATTAATAGTTTTAAGAGTCCGACGATTATCGTGATGTTTTTTCATTTGCTATCCCTTTTATTTCGTTTATATGAAATTAAAAAAATGCAATTTAGTTCATGTTATATATAGAAATATGAAGTCCGTCCTCATTGGATCTGCAGGTTCCCGAATTTGTACTCTTTCCTGGCGGCCAATTCCTAGTGTTCAAATTCAATTCTTGTGATGTGAAATGTGTTTAATTTCTGCCCAATATCTTATAACGTGCTTTAGTGACACATGTAGTGCCATGCTTTAAATACAGTAGAAATCAATATCGAATTAAAGTCACCCGTGGCACAACTTGCTGCAGAATGAAAAGCCGAATGTCCACGGAATAGAATGAGCATACGTTATGTGAGCTATTTAAAAATAAGTCACTTCTAATTAAGAAAACAATGTATTTTCATGCTTTCCTTGGTTTTTTTTAAATGTTTTCACTGGTGTGTCTATTTTTTCAACTTTGTAAACCCCCTGATCCAGCTAGAAATATGACATTTTTCATGTTTGTTATTAGAAAAAAAAGAAAAAACGTAGCCATCTCCACGGACATAATTGTCATTAATTAATAAATTAATTAGACTTCTTAAAATATACTTACGTCTTTTACTATACTTATGTATTACTTTTTGAGTAGGCTATAAAATTAATTAATGCAATATGAATCTATAATTACATCAAAAATGTCACAACACCGTGTTCGCAACTTTAACTCAACAATTGACTTTTTTTGATGATGTTTTACATTGTTGTGCCAACTATTTCACCACGAATAAATAGAAGTTCCCCTCTTTTCGGACCAGAAAACACCCGCCGACCTTTCTATATGTTATAAATAAAACTTCGGCATTCTTATAGAGAGAGGGGACTAGTTCATGACACGACCGGAGCTCACTAGGTGCGCGGGATTTATAAGATATATAATAGGTATATATAAGGTAGAAATTCTGAGCTTTTTCAGATTACCTCCGGTGGACTCTAACCACTGTCCCTAAATCACCTGCACCTCACCCGAGGTCTCCCACACTCCTCATTTACACCCGTCCATTTAAACCGTAATTAAAATTATGTCCTCTACTTTTACTCAATCCTTGTTTTGCACAGTCAAAATGTTTTGTTTGGTAATGCACAACCGGAAAACCAGATATATCTGTCCGTTTCCCATTTATCAATATAAATTCTAATCTTAATACTAAAACTAAACTACTCATTTTCTATTCGCTAATAAAGCCCATATTAACTTGCATCTAGTAGAAGCTTAGTCATTCATACCGATGATCAGTAAACTTCAAAGAATCCAAATAAGTTTCTAAGTATAATGCTCACTAACCAAGGTTCACTACAATACTTAAGTTACACGAAGTACCCAATGCTGATTATATTCTAGAATTATTTATTTATTTTTTCCATATCCCCTTGTAACAAAATTATTATAAAATTCAACATAGATTCTACAAATAAATCTATTTGCAATTTATTCATTATATTTCCTGTAGCTTGGCTAAATTTTATACAATTTCTGATCTGAAAAGGACAGACAGATATGGGTGAGGTACTGTAAAAAATGAACGCCAGTATTTTCCTTATCTCTTAAAATAATAAAATAGGATGTAGGAAAAATAAAAAGGAAAATTTATTTGGATTGATGGGTGCCTTTCACTAGGGGGAGTCCCATTTGAAGGATGTTTCAGAACGCCAGTTGACTGGTCTGCAGATTTTATAAAGGGTCTGTCTCTTGGCCCTACCTGAAGCGTCAAAGGGGTTTTGGCATAGCCGGCCCATATATAGGATATTCAGGACCTGATACCTGAATACCTGCATGCAGTGCCAGTGATCCACGCAAAAGAAGAAGTGGATCGTCAACTGTCTTTCATTACTGAAGTGATCGTCGACGCCACGGATACTGCTATTCCAAAGTACAGCCCCATGCCACTGACTCTTCGACCTCCTCCACACCATATTCTAAAACTTATTGCCTTGCAATAATGGGAAGAAAAAATGGTACAGGACCAGAGAACATCAAGCGAAGGTAGTTGTGAATTCTCTCACAACGCAAATCCAAAGCTTGGTGAAACTCTGGAAGACAGCAAAGTGGCAAGAGCGACTCCGTAGCACTCATGGTGATCACAGAAAGCTCTAGATGCTGTTGAAGACTACAAAAGGCAAAACTTCTGCTGACCGCCTTGTAGTCACACTCTTTTGACTACAGAGCAACAAGCAAACAAATTGGCCGAACATTACGATAGGGATATCACGGCTAGGACTGGTGACTACCAAACACCTCTTTCGCTAGAAACAGAGTAAAACCATATGTTTGTATATCTCCAAAGCAGCTCAAGGCCATTCTTCACCGGTGCCAGGGAAACCGAGCACTAGGGCATGACGGGGTACAGACGGGTTTTGTTGAAACAAACGCCGAAGAGAGGAATAGTGCAACTCACAAACTTGTACAATTCGTGCGTATTGCGGTACCTTCCTGGCAAATGGAAAGAAGCCATCTTGTTTCCAATACCCAAACCAGCCACACCGGAGATCGCCCAGCCAACTACCACCTGATCTAGTTTATTACCTCAAATGGGGAAAATTCTATTGAATTATCTCAAAGATTACTGTGCAGAAAATGATATCATTCCGCCAAAATAAACTGGATTTCAATCCAGTTTGCGCACAGAATATCCCCTTGTGAAATTACAGACAGAAACTAGTCAAAATGAAAAATAATTACTCAAAGTGGTTGAGGAAAAAAAGAAAAAAAAAACCTGAATACATTACTTGAAGACCTTTTAGGTCCTGTTAGGTTTGGAGTTTTTTCGAACACTCCAGATAGGTCACCTATGGTTAACCCAGGGTACACCGAACCCGAAGGTGAGCCCCATCACCTAGCCCTGTTTCAGTTTTATATAATTTTTAACAGTAAAAGATCTGTTATTTTTTATGTTATACACTTCTTAAAATGTAGATGTTATGCAGTAGAAGGAGCAGCCCACAGCTAAATTATATTACTGTTTATAATTTGTAATTTTTAAAAAACATATATAAAGGGGTTAAGGGAAAAAAACAGGGTACACCAATTGCCAAAGCACAAGACAGTCAGGTGAGGTATACGGTATTGTTGGTGACAATTGATAAATGTTACTTTTTATTGTGAAAGCTTTATCGCACTTTTGTTGGACTGCAGAGCCTTTGTACTATAACTATGAGAAAGATGTTTTGTTATGTGTACTTTCTAACATAAAGAACACTTAAGGTGATTAAACTGTTCAATATTACGAAACAGGTCAAATAGGTTTATCATTATGAAATATGGAGCATAGTTTAAAAAAATGAATGAAAATCTTTATTAAAAAAAGAGGAATTTTGATGTGTTCTCTTCCTTATACAACTGTCGTTTACAAAAATTTCCGCAGGCAATGTTCTTGCAATAACTCATTATCGTAACAAGCTTACGATCTTATAAAACAACTAAAGCTAAAACTGAATACAGTTATACGAAAAGTATTTCATAATATCACTTCGAAATAAAAGAAACGATAAGTTACTTGACAAACAAGAGACACTCATGCTCACCAAACGAAGTCAAACTAACATATTTGAGACCTTGTGCTGATCGCATTTAATGAACTCATTAAAATGATAGTGAGTGGTTAATCAGAAGATAGGCAAAGTATCTGGGAATCCCAAACATACCACAAAAAGGTTTATGAATGAAGAATTGTCAATGTCACAGCAATTGCCTACTGAGAAGCTTAAATTAGAAGCAAACGATTCCAAGTAGAACCATCCTTCCTGTCCATCAAGATGATATATTAATTCATAGAAAGGAAATTTTTTCTTCTTAGGTCAATTAAAAACAATTAGTTCTAATAAGCCGAATAAACGACATACATCTTATTGATTTCTGGTCCGAAACGGACTGACTTTCCGTCGTTCCGTCGGAAAGTCGTTGGTGTTTCGATTTTTTTCCAATTCGATTTAGGGACCCTGGTTTTCCTGTACACTATCCGGCTCCATTCTCCCTCATCCTCCTGTATACTCAATTCCTCCTCCCTGGTGCTGGTGTCAATCATGACTTGGGCACATTCGAGGAATGAGCGCTCATTAGGGAATACCTTTTTTCTCCCTGTTTCCTTCGCCAACTGTACCTTCAGTATAGTAGACAGAAATCCCATTCTGTCTTCGATGCTCATAATCTACGTTATTTGATTATAACGGGTTAGAAGACCTGCGGCATATTGGCCGCTACTCTGCCTTGATGATTTTGGCTCCCGGAACATATGAAAAATATCTTCTTCGTGGGTCCATCGCCCTCCTCCATATGCTTTCTTTAGCCGCATCTTCGCCGTTTCCCACGACGTCTCCTCATCCGCTTGGATCTGGTTGAGAATCCTTCTCTTGACCCGACATATCAGGGCCGCTCTTAGTGACTCTGCATCCCTGGGGTCCAGAAGATTTTCCTCTGATTTTGCTAGGATTAACGTAGTGAGGCGATCTCCTCCCTTCAGAAAGTGGTTAAGTTCTCCTAGTTCGCCAGTGATCCATTCCAGCTCTGAAATTGCCTTTCTCAGATCTTGAGTATTCATCGCTTTCACTCTCATCAACGCAAGAGTGGTAGCATGAGCTTCACGTCCACCCTTCTCGTTGCTACATGTTCCGCGCCATCCGCTACATTCAGAACAGGTGGTCGTAGCACGCCTCCTTCTGCCATTCTTTCTTCTCTATCCACTCTTTGATTGAACACGGCAAAAAGGAGAAGAAAAAAAAAATCGAACAGACGTCGCTTAGGTTTCTTCCCACTCCACGAATCCCAGGTTTCGGCTCCAGTTAATGCTTATCAGCTTTCGAATTCAAAAACAAAGGAAAAAAAAGGTACAGAGAAACAACAGGCATGAAAGTTAGAACTAGACTGTTTATTTTGAGTCTATAACCCTGTATGTACATTCGGGATGTTTACATCCCGACGTTCGGGGATTAAGGTTGAGTACTGATGCTGCCCGGAGCTTAACTTATATATATATACACATATAATTTAAGCATTATTGAATTTTACTCAAAAGAAGCACGAACAAAAAATGTACTAGGCGGAAACTTCTTCAATGAATTTTTAGAGGTGTTTCCGGCTTTTTCAGAAATTTTAGCTTAATGTGGCAGTACAAAATGGAGAGAAGCAATGGGAAAAGAGCTGAGGGAAAAACCGGGGCTACAAACACTTATAAGAAAAGTTTTTTAGACTAGAAGCGATACATATTGTCATAAGATTATTTTGATTAAGTAAGTATTAGTAATAGATTGATTTGATATGAAACATATGCAATATATTTACTCTAATAAAAATTATGAGTTGGAAAAGAAATATTAGATAAAATATTCCCTAAACTACATATCAAATTACTTTCTGTCCTAGTCTTTATGGGTGTCCTAGTCTTTGTGGTTGGCATTTTACAGTGGATGTTGACAGTAATGGCTGTTGACAGTGGAAAGAAATGAAAAACTGCTATAAAACATAATTAAGCGTTATTAATAAATTTATTAGTTGCCTTTATCAAAAGAAAATAATTTTGTGTAGGATATCAAATTAATGATCTCAACCTCCTGATTAACAATATGTAAGTTTTGTTTTGTTTTTCAAAATATAAGTAATTTTACTTGTAGTTAAAAGTAAATATTTGGATATCAGACAAAGAACAAGATCAAATTGTAGATCTCAACGCCGTGATTAATAATTTGTAAAATGTGTTGGAGCTTTAGGGATTATTAGAAAAACTCATTGTGTTAATAAACTCTAAATTGTTTAATGCATTCTGCTCGGCATGATTTTTTTTTTTTTTGGAATAATTTATTTTTATAAATACAATGTTTTTATATACGTACATAAACATATATAGTACGGTGTGAATAACACGTTGCAAAACTTCTTACAAATTGATTTGGTCATACGAGCAGGGGAAAAACATACGTGAAGTGGGTGGGGCCCATTTACTTAACAAACATTTACATTAAATAATATTATTGTGATATTGTTGTTTATTCGATATCTTTTCGTGATTACAGTATTTTTTACGACCTTAATCAGATACTACTGGGGAAAACCCGATAAAATTATGTAAGTAATGATGAAAGCAATATTTAATAACTCTCACACACGCTATAGAAAGAACTAGCTATCTGATAAAACTACATGTTTCATATTTCGAATAGTGCATAATCACACTCTAAATCCCACAAAAAAGCGTCTTATTGTTATCACTGTTGTTATCTGATAACTACATCGCTTATAAACCTCCATATGCACTACTATCTCATAAAGGATTGCCAAGCCCAAAGGAAGAGTACCAGCAGGCTGAGAAGAATGAAAATGCTTTTGACGAAATTTTACGGGTGGGTATATTCATCATCAGCTACGCTGTCATGTTTTAATATAGTAACGGAAATGGCTGAAGGTAATGTTTTAGATGAGCTAGTCCTACGAGAAAAGTTACCCAAAACAAAGTTTTGGGATACAATAATACAAATTGTATTTTTTTTTTTTTTTTTTAAACGGCAGTTCACTGACTAAAATAGTTTCACAAATAAAATTAAGTATTTAATGCGTTCTTTGTCAGTCATTAAATAAGTATTTAAAATTTTTAGTTCCATAGTAACCTAACCAACCACCCTAATTCCCTAGCACAGTCATTGCACTGCACCATTCACCCCTATAATCCTCTTCGGAGATTAAAACGGCAGTGGCCTCGTGACCTGCTATAACTAAGTGATAGTGGGAGTTCTGGCAATGGCCAGTTTCTCTAATCATGTCCTGTGCGTCTGTGGCTCTCGCGCTCTTGGTCAGCCTCCGCTGGCTCTTATCCAGTGACGCGGCAGACGTAGGAGCGTGAGGGACTCCCCAAGACTCCGCTTCCTCCTTCGCATGCGAGGGAGGTGACAACCTTGTGGACTTGGGGGGTCTCTGGGCTGTTTGTAAATATTGTATGAATGAGCGAGTGAATGATGAATTGTAAATATGGTATGAATGATAACATTTATCTCAATTACTCATTGCCTAATAAAAGGCAGATTGTAATTTTATCTTAATAAAATTGATTGAAACCGGAAAAAAAAAAAAAAATTTTTAGTCTCGCCATCCCTTAATCACATTTTACGTCATTTAATATGCATGTGAACATTTCGAGTTTTCAAAAAAAATAAGTTATTTCATGATTTATCTAATAGAAGAATGAAATGAAATGAAGAAATGAAAACAATTGGAATATTGATCCTTGGATCAAGTTGTGTAGATATTTTATTAAAAATTAAATTTTTGATTCAATCATGTTAATGATAATTTACAGAGAGGTAGCTTTAATTTACGCTTCTGACCGCTCGGTCCCTTTTGTATAGGTTCTTGGGTAGATGCATGCATAATCTTTACAATATGCTAAATTTTTAAAACTTAAGTTATTCAGAACATGTCTTTTGCATTTATAATTATGAAAATGATTGGAGTCTGACAAAAAATGTTATAGACTGCTAAGAGGTTATAAAATAAAGGAAACGGTTGTTAACAGCGGAATTCTAAGATATTGGTCTCAATGTAAACGACTAGATCATAACATAAACAAAATCACTCAGATAATAATATTGATTTAACATTATTATCAAATCAAATGATTGGCCACTTTAAGATATTTCGCATTAGTGATTAGTTAGTTGTCATTATTCAGATGACAAGTAAAATTGAGTTACTTGATAAATCGTCTAAAAATTGGCAATCACAGCTATTTCATCACACGGTTCTGGTGGTTAAATTTCGAATTTATTTAGCTTATTTTCTGTCATTTATATTAGAGTCTAGTATCGAGAACAACTGGATCCGTTTCATTATTCGTTTTTTTTTTGTTTTTTTTTTACCAAGATCTCTAGTTAGAAATTCAGGATGAGGGAAAAATAAGGAATATTTGGGTTTAGCGGATCCTTATACTAGGAGTGCCTGCTTTAAGGTGGTGTGAGAGGATTAAGGAGTGTGGGAAGCCTCGGTGGAGGTTAATTGTGGCGGTACAGTGGTGAGAGTCCACTGGTGGCTGGGCCTAGGGTCTCTCTAGGCATTTAGTGCAGTCTTATTTAGTTGGATAGCAGTGATGGGTGGCCCTTAGAGGCTTATTGTTGGTGGGCCAAGCGCCGTGATGTCCACCATTTGGTCTGTTTTACTTGATCTTGTGAGTTGCCATCGTGCCGGTAGCGGTGGGGGTGTCATGTCTCGGAATAGAGGGTTTAGATTGTGTTTCATTGAGTCGAAGAACTTGATGTGTCTTCGTTTGATGGCTTCGGTAATGGTGGGGACCTCGAACTTTTCGTGCATGTCGGTAGCCTTCATTTCACGAAAAGGCGTATGCCATAGTGCCGTGCGCAGGATGTTGTTCTGGAAGCTCTGGAGTCGAGTTATGGTGCTGGCATGTAGGAATCTAAAGAGTGGTGTCCCAAACAGTAGAGCTGGCCTCAGGACGCTCTTGTATATTAAGAGTTTCAGCCGAAGGAATATAGCCTGGCTTGTGATAAGATTCTGGAGAGAGTAGTAAGTCCTGCGTACTCTTTTCAGTTTCTTCTGCAAGTTTGTGCCAAATGTCATGTTAATCATTAATCATTGTACTGTTTTCTCAGCTTTATACTTAGGATCCCCAGAGGCTTGCAATTTCCAACACTACTCCGAGTTGGGATGAGGGACCCTTCCACTCGTCGCCAATACTTCATTGGATACCTCTGGTTGCTTGTTGTTGTTGTTGGTATCATGACTAAAAAGTCCCCTTACCTTCAGCAATGAAATGCCGCAATCTAGATCCCTACCCTTCTGACCTGTCCTTTCCACAAATCTGCTTTCTTTGAATGTTCTTATCTTATCTGTACCACAGACCTGTGAAACTTTATTCTCATCAATGGTGGTCGTTCCAACTCTCCCAATCTTTAAATCAAGACTTTACCAGTTGCTTATCTCCACCTAATCTAACAATTCATAATTCTTCGTTATTATTCTGTTTACTTATTTATCATTCATCCCAGCAACCTTCCATGCTCCAGCAACTTTCCCACTTGTGATAATTTTTATTTATTTCCTATCTATTAATTTTTTTTGTTTAAATTGTTTGCTGTTAGTTCTTCGTAGTAATCTCATATGTAGATAACCATGACGCATCGTATTATTCATAAGATTATGTAATATGTTTAAATTTCTGTAAATTATTATATTTTTTTTTACACAGACTTTCCTTTTACTTATGCTCTCATTTTCATTTTATCATAACCACTGATTGTAACGATAACAGAATAATGGATTGGGTGAGGATAAGATAGTTGGCTTGAACGTTCAAATAGATTAGCCGAAGAAAAATGATGTTGCCAGGGAATCAATAAGCAACCATCCTAAGCCGTAAGAGATACACGGGGATCTCAAATCCACTCCGCAGTACTTAATAGGCTGCCCTGTTGCTCGAGATGTCAATAAAGTTTCACTGAAAATTGCAACTCTACTCGCATTTAAGCATCAAAGATAAATAATGGTAAGTGAGATCTTCATACCCGCTGGAATGCTTGTTTAATTAAAAAATGTCCAGTTTATGACCTGTATGTTGCTTGGCAGGGCCACGGACCATAATCTTAAAAATTTAAGAGCTAAGGAAAAAAAAAAAAAAAGCATGACCGCGGAGGTCAAGAGTGTTTGTGAGTAAATGAAGGTAAGGTTTTCTAAACTTTCTAGCAGGTAGGGGACACCAAGAAGACGTCGATTTTTTTACGCTTGATCAGTGAAAAAAGAAAACACGTGCGCCATAAATTTGGAATTGTAATGACCACATAAAGATACGTTGACTGCTATAGAATCTCTCTTTTAAAGGCCTTTATAAGCATGCTTACATTTTACCGTTATGTGTACTCTCTCTGTACAAAAGAAATGTAATTAATCTATATTCAGTATTTTTTAATAACTACTGTTGATTTTGCTGGCTGACAATCCCTACCTCGTCCAGTCAACCTCAACCGGCACGCATTTCTGATAAATTGCATTGGTACTTACTATAATCACTGTTTCTCTCAATTACAACATTATTATATTTTTTTTTTGATACATACTACCGGCAAAGGACACTTCAGAAAATCTTTGGCAGAGTCTGGTAGTGGAGGTATTATTATAAACAGTTAGTTTCTTCCACAACAAGAAATATTTATATTGATAACTGACACTGAGGAGTAGTTCATGTTCTATCTCGTCACGTGGCCGTCAAGATAAGCATAAGCAAAAGAAAGAGCCACTATTCTATTAAATT
Organism: Acanthosoma haemorrhoidale; assembly: GCA_930367205.1. Lineage (NCBI taxonomy): Eukaryota > Metazoa > Arthropoda > Insecta > Hemiptera > Acanthosomatidae > Acanthosoma > Acanthosoma haemorrhoidale. The sequence continues at coordinate 43,264,717 of OV884015.1, read as the reverse complement.
ATAATACAAGCCCTTCGGATCATTCTATCTATTCAAGCGCATAGGAAATGAACGCAAGTTACATTATCTCCTATCAATTTGCAGTGAGAGCTGCTATCCTAGATTATGAGCAGACAAGACCAGAGGACTTCATTTATAAATTAACAATATTGAGGGATCAATTGATGACGATAAAACAATTACAGATTAATTATCAGTATTATAGTCAGTACTATTAGAGTCTGATCGAAAGCATACTTGTCACTCGACAACTGAACAGCGCATTAAGTCATGGAAATACCAGCTGGAATTCAAAAAAACAAATGATGTTACATTTCTGTCGATGCCACGAGCTTATAATGGCACAATGCCTGAATATAGTTACATTGTGACGTTTTCTATTCTACGGTATCCAAGAACCGTCTTGGCATGATAGTAGTTAGTGGGATGTATTATTAGTGCAAATAGCATAAGCTCCTAAAAAAAAAGGCAGCCTTACTAATTGGTTGCTTATTTTTTATGTTAAATGGAAGGTCATATCCGTTTAAAAGATCTGCAACTCACTGCGTGTGACTCACGTCCGTTATTTTGAAAATCCAATGAAATTCTCTATAAAGTCATAAATCAAGTTTTAGAACCCGTTAAATTGTTTAAGAGGCAATTCCATACAGTGACAGCGCATCTATGTGAGTGAAAATGTAATATTCTACAGGGCAATTTAAGAGAAGCAATTCCCCCACATTTGGCGCTTTTACCAACAACGTGGCTTCAGTATTATTCATGGAGTAATAGTCAATGTAGCTAAAGAAATACGATTCCTTCTAGTGGCTCGGAGAACGAACGATAACTGAAGATGCAGCTATTTTTATCCAGGTCTAGTCCCCGATAATCCGTACTCCACAGTCTGTTGTGCATCATTTCAAAAGCAGTGAATTTTTCTTCAGAACTGTCTTTCCCATGACCATCATTCAAAGCTTTGACAATCATTATCCATTCCTATTTTGTAAAATTTTCGATATTGGCTCTCTCATTTTGATCTCATAATTCGTGAGGATATGCCTAAACAGGCTACACTCATTTAACAAGGATACCACTGACACATATCTCATTCTAATATGGAACTGACAACTTATGAAGTTTGCGAATAAGCCTTTAAGGTAAAAGTGAATGCATATGTCCAACTCTACTTCTTGTTTATGTGTAACCAAACTTATAAATTACTAAATGGAATTTCACACCAAAGCCTCTCTGCAAGCCTCTCGTCATGCTTTATTGTTGTGAGGAATTGTTGTTCATCTGTTAACTTGTACTCACGATATAATAATAATTACTATTGCTACACAATTAATTATAATCATAGACATGATGCATATGTCACTCCATTTTTCCTCAGTTTTCTACCTGTGCCATCCATCCATGCCTTCACCCAAAAGGCCGTGCACTTGGAGGAAATCCCCTAGGAAAAACCCTGTTGTAGGAAAATGTATTCCCATCGGGGATTTTGGGGACTGTGAAGTCCAATACAGGTCTCACGGCTTCTCCTTCCTGAATGATTTTCTTAAGTGTATAGTTACCTTTAGTATTTATTTAATTGGAAGTTGAAATATAATTATACGACAGTTGAAAAATAATAATCTCATATCTGCTATTTTTTGAATCTATTGAAATCAGAGAGCTGTAATCTTAGAATCTGATGTATAGGTCAAGTTGTACGATAAAATAAATAGAACGGTAAAACCGATTTTATGGTAAACACATTTTTAATTCAGGAATATCGTGGATTCAAACCTTTAGTCAACTCATCCAAGGAGGCATTCTCCTTGGATACCAGGAGATGTATTTTTGTCCCAACGCAGAATTTTCATTTTCACAAATACTCTAATTACTAGTAATGTATACTAATGATAACATGCAGTTATAAATGTGTATATACAGACCACACACAGCCGACATATCTACAGCGTGGATCCTTGCCGGCCAAGAAGCGACTGGCCCGATAAGCGACTGTTGTCAGTGTAAGTGGAGGGGCCTTGACGTCGATAATTGACAAGAGGAAGGCACGCCTTAAATGATTTGAAATATAAAAAAAAAAATATTGAGGAAAGCATGCATCCTATTAACGTTTCATTGGCCTGATTTATATTTTATCAATTCCGCGAGGTGGCAGCGTTGTTTACATTTCTCCTACATCAAATCAATTTACATGTACATGCACATACATAAAACAGCAGCTAGTGAAGGTCACATAAAAAATTCACTGGAACGTGACGTGCCACTGGTTCTGAAAATTACAATCTGCAAGTGAATTTAGAATAGATTTACATACCATTTCGTAGAGCAATTAAAATTTAATCAGTAAGCTGTAAATAGTTACATAAGTGCCTGCTTAAGGCATTAAGAGCTTATAGCATTTCTTAGAATACTTCTTGTACTTCTACGTTGGTACCACGCACTTCCAAGGTCTTTTGCAGCCTTCAATTACTGTCAGCAGTAAGTACTAAACGCCAAGTGGACGCAAGTACAAACAACTTTATTGTCTCCTTCTGGATGGATACCCATCTTTCACGGAAGAATCACATTCGAGTAAGCGTTAGAAACAATATCAACAAAAAAGTAATTAATGATGATTGTCACAGCTTTGAAAGATGAAGAGAAAGAAAATTAAGCAAATAAGACGACACCGAAAAGACAGTTCTGAAGAATAATTCGCTGCTTTTGAAATAGTTGATGACAAAATGTTAGGTTTGTTCACGATTGCTCAAGTCTCTTCAATAGTTTCATTATTTTATTGGTAGCGCAATCGGCAGCCCTGGCCTTGTCATGAGGCTGTCATCCTCAGGTACCACACGACAATCCGTCCTGTACAACAAACTGTAGATTGCGGGTTATTGGGGACAAGACCTGTATACAAATAGGTGCATCTTCAGTCTTTGGAACCACAAGGAGGAATCGTATTTCTTTAGCTACATTGACTATCACTCCATGAATACTGAAGCTTCGTTGTCGGTAAAAAATGTCCTTGGACCAAACGTGGGTGAATTGCTTCACTTAAATTGCCCTGTAGAATATTACATTTTCACTCACAGATATGCGCTGTTTATTTTTGTATTTTCTCTAGTTATGCAATATGTCATTTTATTCATTACTCTCTTATCTCTCTTTATCGTCTTATTTCTAAGCCTATCATAAGTGGGATAAGGATTTTAATTTTTAAAGGCATACAACACATACATAATGAATAAAAAAATGTCAAAAAGTAAAAAGTTGAACGCTCTTAAATCTGTGGTAAGCAGGCATCTTACTTTCAACCTATATCCATCTCAAACTAGACCCTGATGAAAACATATACGCAACATTGTCCATTAAAAAAGGTTGATGAAAATCTAACCAAGCATAATCTAAGCAACCGAATCACTCCAAGACCCCCTACTTCCCAGAATCTTATCCTTTTCTTATACATATATGTCCCAGATTTAGCCCCAGACCATTATGCCCTCCTTCGAATGCATCAGCGCATCGCAGAAAGAGGAGAAAAATGTAAATTCAAATTTATTTGTTTTGTTTTTTTTCATTGTACTTATTAATAAAGAGGTTATGAAATTAAAAAAAAACCCAGACCTCACTTGTGCCTAGACATTCCACCCAGTATGTTCTAACTGATCTCTTAATATTTGTATATACAAGTGTTTTGATTGTTCTTCATAATACAGCTTTTCTTTCTTTTCTTTTAAAATACTCCTCTACAAAGATTATTTAACTAACGATTAATACACCCATATCTAAATACTACGAATCCCCCCAGTTTCTTTATAAATGTTTTTACATTTTACAGTTCGAGATATTTTTTTTCTTTAATCTATCATACAGGGTTCAGGAAAATACATGCTTGAATAAGAAGAAGGAAAGATTTACCAAACAAACAATTTGGCTTTGCTGTATTCAGAAACGTAGTGTTGTTTTAATGAGTGATTGTGACCTCATGTTGATCAGATATTTTTTGGATACTTCCTTATTGTGATAAAATTACTATTTGGCTTATTGGGCAATAAGTAATTGTGATAAATGTTCTCATTCATACTGAATTTACAATTTCATTCACTCGCTCATTCATACAGTCAAATTGATCGATCAACTCTTCAATTCTTACTGCTTTTGTTTGTTGTAATTTTTTTGCTACTTATTTGGACAGACTTTAATTTTATCCCACTAAGAAACTGTATTTTTTCATCTTAATAATATTATTATATTTCAATTATCATGTCAACTTTAGAGACCCCTTTACACTGCATTGTACTCTATTCTCTCATTTCTTGTTTTGAGTGGTTTTTTGTCATACCAATAAACCTTTTCATGCGGTCCAGCTCTCGAATCACACCCAGTGAGTTGCAGAGGTTAGAATTTCACCTCTTTTGTTCATCAATGATTAATACACCCATATCTAAAATGAGGACTAATTATGAATTCCAAATTTCTTTATAAATGTTTTACATTTTACAGTTCGAGATATCTGCTTTCCTTTGTCTATCAGTTAGATAATCTTTGTAGAAGAGAGTCTCTTAAAAGAAATGAAAGAAAAGTTTTATTATGAAGTACAAGCAAAACACTGTTGTATACAAATATTAAGAGTTACGTTACTACATACTGGGTGGAATGTCTGGGCATAAGTGGGGTCCGGTTTTTTTTTTTTTTTTTTTTTTTTTTTTCGAAGCTCTCTAGGTCGAATTTAGGATGTGGGAAAAATATAAAATATTTGGGGTGATAGGATCCTTGTACTAGGAGTACCTGCTTGAAGGTGGTGTGAGAGGAGTTAGGAGTGTGGGAATCCTCGGTGGAGGTTGGTGAAGTCGGTACAGTGGTGAGAGTCCACTGGTAATAGTGGGGTCTGGGGATAAAGCTGAGAAATATATGTATAAGAAACGATAAGATTCTGGGAAGTACGGAGTTTTGGAAGGATGCGGCTGCTTACTTAAACATAACAGGGAACCATCAGTGACTTCCATGAAGTCTCTGATTGTTCTCTCATTTCTTGTTTTGAGTGGTTTTTTGTCATACCAATAAACCTTTTCATGCGGTCCAGCTCTCGAATCACGCCCAGTGAGTTGCAGTGGTTAGAATTTCACCTCTTTTGTTCATCAATGATTAATACACCCATATCTAAATTGAGGACTAATTATGAATTCCCAATTTCGACAGTTCTGCTCAGAACCCTTTTACTTGTAGCATTATATATAATATTAGCATTATAATATTCTTAGCGTTATAAAACTTATCGAATAGTATTTTGGCTACTCTACTCCTATCCGTTATCGAATCAAATATAGATTATATCTTCCTTTATTTTTTTATACCTTTATGGTTAGAAGTTTCCTGGAATGAATCCGGAAATTTCTCCTTCGATGATTACTTTAATTTGATCGCTTCGATTGGTGTATTTACTTAGCAAATTATCTAATTTTGGATTACCCCGTAATTGCGTTTTGCAGAACTCCGTATTTTCTCTTTCTCTTTATACCTTCCATTTCGTATAAACAAGGTCGATTACATTGCAACCTCTTCCAAACCCCATATGTTGTCCAACTACAATAGCTAAACATCTAAAGGTCCTAATTAGTAATAAGTTATTATGAAAAAGAATGTGAATATGTTTTGATGAAGAATTTATCTGGCCGAACATGGACAACATCGCCTCGAGGCAATTATTTATGGCATATCAAAATGAATGAAATGAGGTCTAAATGTTAATGCATAGTTTGAGTGGAACTAAAATCGAACCATTGCGTTTCAAAATACGACATGCCAAAGATCACCGATTTTTTCACAAAGTATTTCTAAATTCTAATTTAATTTTGTTTGAAAGTAGTCCTATAACACACAACAAGAATTTCTGTTCATTAATTCCATCAAAAGGTATTAAGTTCATTGAATTGCGTAACTTTTACTGTTTCTGTTTAAATACCCTCGCGATAAAAGCTTAGTGACTATTGAACATTAGTAAGCATTTATGAAATCTCGTTAAAGGTTGGATTTTAGATAAAGATGACAAAGACGTCAGGTCTCCCGTAAGGCCTCTCTTACGTATGTTAAGTTTACTAGCCTTTTGAGACTAATTTACACAACGATACTCCAACCTACCTGGTCATACGGAATGAAAGTCTGGGGGAGGACCAGGCCCTCCGATATTCCTCGCATAGAACCTCTGCAACCCAGAATCCTCCACAAGGATTTTGCGTATATTCGTGCATTTGTCTGGTAGTAGCCAGTGATCGCAACGGGAAGTATAACTATGGGACTGAGATTTTCGTCATTATTTTTGCCACATTTTGACGAATAGCAGCATAGTAAAAGTTTCGGGCTAGTGAATTTGACGAATACCAGCATAATAGACGATTCGGGCTAGAAACAATGGTTTGTATGAGGCAATCTCTGGAACTGCTGAATGCATTTTAAAAATTGATAAGTTCCTTAGACTGCCAGTTAACATAAAATTAACCACATTGAGGACACCATAAAAAAAAAAGGTAGTTGGTTTGGAGGAGGTTGTGAGGCCACTTCCACCTTAGATATTGCTCTGGGTTACCGGGGATGAGATGGAGGTATAGAGGATAAAGATAGCCAAGCAGGAATGAAAGTTCTGGTAGCAAGAGGCAGCTAAATCATGATTGAATGGGATCTTTAAATCAATGTAAGCTTATGATTTTTATATAGAAGGGAGCATTAGATATCATTGTGGAGGATTCCGGGTTGCAGAGATTGTATGCGAAGAATATCGGAGGGCCTGGTCCTCCCCCAGACTTTCATTCCGTATGACCAGGTAGGTTGGAGTATCGTTGTGTAAATTAGTCTCAAAAGGCTAGTAAACTTAAACTCAAAGATGGGTGCAGAGAAAGTATTCGTATTGCATTAAGATTTACATGGAAGCGAAAACGTTTATACATAGATGAGTGTGAGCTTAACTAACGCTGAGTGTGTAAGATACCACTAACTCCCCTAGGAGGGGGTTGGGAAGGGTAAAAAACACTACATCTAAATATAATCGAAAACGACCAACTAATATCAACGCACATAGTATTTAACACTTGAATCCGGTGCCACTAGGATGAATAGTAACACTCCACGTGCTATCTAAGGTCAAGTTCATCATGAGGAGTCAAAAGGGGGAACAAATGACCAACATTAGTGTGAAATTTGTAGTTTTAGGTGTCACTAAGCAGCCTTGGACTGTTGGTTAATGTACAGACTGTATCTGCACGATAATTCTTCTGGGGATTAGTTGGTAGTAAACATAAACTTGAAGATCACAATGGAAATAGTCTTATTATTTTAAGATTACCACCAAGTGAGCCAATCAGCTGGCAAAAACTAAATGAATGGCGTAGCCAATAAAACATTGAACACAGTTCTATAACTACTTATTAGGTTTATAGTAAAATTTTTTTCAAAGCGAAAATCCTGTGACTTGTAATTCTGTCAACCTCCAATTACCGGCTACAGTTAGCAATCGCAATGTCCACACGGACGACGTTTGGATGATTGTGATCACGCGATTAGTTCTGAAGTTGCAGATATGCATAATCATTATGGTCACTTTTTCAATGAATATTATATCAGGTATTCTGCATCATTTTTATTTTAGTAACTCAATCTCCCACTCCGTAGTCGATATTGGTTATAATTATCAGTAATAGCATATAATAACCGGTACTCGTTTGAAAAATAGACATAAGGCCCAAATGTATAGTTCAGAATTAATGTTATAGGTGAATAAAATGTTACTGTCTGCTGCTGTATCCATGCTCTTTATTGTAAAAAATATTTCATACTAAACCACATTAGATTATTTAAAAATAACTTAATTAGCGTTGAATCTAAACAGCAAACTGCGACGCCATCATGAGGCAGGCAACATGTTACACTCCTGTAATGAAAATCAACGCTATGGCACAGCGAACACAGTACCACTGTGAACGTATCAACTCAAGATAGCTTTCAAATGTTCTATGTGATATGATAGTTTTTGCCATTCTGTATATGATGATATGTTATCCCTATTATGGTCTGAGGTATTATGTAAATGATTTTAGACTCTTTCACTCAATGTTGGGTTTCTCTTTATATATTGGTGCCTTTCTTTAAAGTCAATCACTCTTTTTTGTTATGATATAACAAAACGTTTATTACGGGTGATATGTTTACTGCCTCAGAAGGCTGGCTCAACGATGTAAAAATCGGCTTGGAGTTCGATTTCGGGTGAATAGCCTTCATCGGACGTTGTAGGGCACATTCATTCTTAAAATTGAACAACTTTCTGTAGAAAAAACTTGCTTTTGGAGCATGTTTATAGCGTTGTCAAAACCTGTCTAAAATATAAATTGGTCCCCAATAAAACATAGAAAAAAAAAATCAGAACATTAACCGTTAAATGATCGCCTGACCAATACTTTGTTGCGATGCAATTGGGTATCACAAACTTCATATGTTAAATAAATAAAAATAATTACAAATATCTAAACAAATAATAAAATAAAATGTTTAGCCAACTCCACTGACGGTCTCAAACCCATGTAGTTGTTTGAGTTATCTATTGTTTTATTTAAACCAACTGTATATTATCCTGCAAAGCAAGAAACATGGTATAAGAGTTTCAATAAATATAAGAAATATCCTCGCACTAACCTGTATTGCAGAACTACCAATTACGCGCATTGCAGGACCTTTTGGGTCTATATTTACATCCAGGATAATTCAATCCTAATAAAGTAATCAACATTGTTTTGAAAACGGATTTTTACACAAAAATAACGTAAAATATTAATTACGTAGACGTTTTTCTCATCCAATATTCATGCTTTTCCTTAAAACTTAAAAATCAGTTTTATATTGGGTTGGCAAGAAAGTGATTTCGGTTTGCACCAGTAGAGAGCGTTACGTTTGTTTCGTTATTTTATTGCCAATGTTAGATTTGGTAGTCGATGACGTTAGGTTGCTCTCGAAATTCTGTGTATTTTTGTTTACATTTTACTTTTTTATTTTCATAAAGGCAAGAAAGCGGCTGAGGCGCACAAAGAGATATGTGAAGCTTATGGCGTTATTTGTTTAACAGAACCCACGCGTCAGAATTGGTTTAAAAAATTTAAACCAACTGTGTATTATCCTGCGAAGCAAGAAACATGGTATAAGAGTTTCAAAACATCCTCGCACTAACCTGTATTGCAGAACTACCAGTTACGCGCATTGCAGGATCTTTTGGGTAAATATTTACATCCAGGATAATTCAATCCTAATAAAGTAATCAATATTGTTTTGAAAACGGATTTTTACACAAAAATACAGTAAAATATTAAAAATGTAGACGTTTTTCTTATCCAATATTCATGCTTCTCCTTAAAACTTAAAAATCATTTTTATATTAAGTTGGCAAGAAAGTGATTTCGGTTTGCACCAGTAGAGAGCGTTACGTTTGTTTCGTTATTTTTTTGCCAATAGTAGATTTTTTTTATTTCGAGATTTGGTAGTCAATGACGTTAGGTTGCTCTCAAAATTCTGTGTATTTTTGTTTACATTTTACATTTTCGAAACATTTTACTTTTTTATTTTCATAAAGGCAAGAAAGCGGCTGAGGCGCACAAAGAGATATGTGAAGCTTATGGCGGTATTTGTTGAACAGAACGCACGCGTCAGAATCGGTTTAAAAAATTTCGTTCTGGAGATTTTTCACTGAAAGATGACTAACGTTTTGGTCGACCTTCTACAGTTGATGATGACAAAATAAAGGCCATAATTAAATCGAATCGTCATATAACTGTGCGAGAGATTGCAAAACAGTTAAATGTATCACACACAATAATTAAAGATCATATAAGACGTCTTGGACTTGTTAAGGCGCTCGATATTTGGATTCCGCCACGACAATGCGAGGCCTCACTCATCACAACACTTACGAAACTATTGGAACTTGGTCGGGAAATGTAGTCGCATCCCCCATACAGCCATGTCCTTGCACCATCGGATTATCATTTATTTCGAAGTACAAAACTTCTTAAATGGTAAAAATTTCAGTAATGAAGAAGTTCTATGAGTTACCGATCTATGAATTGGATCTTAAGCATCATGAAGTTACCAGAAAGATGGCAAAAGGTCAGGCAACAGAATGGAAGATATTTGACCGATTAAAGTTAATTTTTTGTATAGAGAAAATTAAGCTTTATTTCACACTAAAAAAACCGAAATTACTTTCTTGCCAACCTCAATATAAACAAAATAAATTGCAGTATTTTGGGACGGCCCTACATCTTCATGAGGCGTTACGCAAAGAATTTGATGTTTTGTTTTAATATTTATTGGGCCATGAATATTTATTTATTATTGTGTCATAAATATTTATCTATTATTGGGTTAATAATATTTATTGATTTTGTTTTACAACTGCGATTTTATTAATCGTTTTATGAAAGGAAAAATAAATATTTGTACATACGCTTTTAATGTTTATTGTCATACAAACATTCTTCAGTTACATACAGGTAAAAAATATATATTCAATTGAATCATTTTATAAATTTTGAAATACTAATAAAAGTATAATTATAAAATAAGATAATTAGTAAATATGTTATAAGTATAAACATTAAACGTTGAAATAATAATTACAAGCTAAATATTTAATCATTAGAGTAAAATTATAACTGTACAATTAATAACATAAAATACTGTATAATATAATATAATATAATATATAAGAAAACGTCTCTCCATAGACAGGATTGAATTCTGGGTTTCGTGAAACATGTATACATTATGTAGGTCATTTTGTACCATTTAGTATACCAACGCAGAGCGATCTTGAAGAAACTTCCAAAAAGATTTACAGTTGTAGCCATCGACTTTTATTGGTTAGGACCTATCACTATCAAGCCCCTATAATTATAAAGATTCGTTAATGTTTTCTGATTTCAACGCTGGTGTTTCTTTGTTCAGATACGATTCTTCTAATTCCGCCCACGGGTTCTCCATGCAAGTTGGGTCGTAGTAAAGAGATATGTCGTCTAATTTTGAACGGGCACTGCATCTTGTCTTGGAGAACGCCGCCTGAATCATAAATTGAGTTATGTTAATACTTAAGATTATAAAAAAACAAGTTATACAAAAACTAAGCAAAAAGTCAAGAGAGAATTATCTCGAAATACAAAATACGAAACGGTATAGATATAGTTATAGTGTTTGGTATGTTTTTTCCTATCTTCTCCATAACTAGAAATAAATAATGAAAATGAGAAAATACGAATAAGTTTACCAAGCAATTAGTGTTTTGTTTTTGGTATATTTCTATATACGGTGCTGATCATTATTTATAGGTAATGAAATTGCCTGCTTTATCCTGAGTAGGAAATCAGTTACCACCCTCATCATTAAACTTAAGAATGACAGCGCGAGCTATTGAATGCGATAGCGAGAGTAAAAAATGTACGCTATAGTAGTTTGCCTTACATTGTCAATGATGAATAGAAAGTTAGGCCACAGGCAGCAAACATATCATAGAAATATTTATTGCGTATTTTCTGTCTCTATGCTATCAAAGAATAGTGGCCATTACAATTATCGATTATTAGTCGCTAAACATCTATTCATTTCACTCGATGTATGCTAATTTTATTTTGTACGATAAGATTGTTTTACTTCATGGCTAGCGAGAAATTAAAGGTAATGGTAATTGGAAATCTAAGTTTTCAGGTTTAAAGCTGATTTGTTGATAGTTTTGGCAAACAGAACAAATATAGATAATTATATTAGAATAGATAGAACTGGTTCTGAAACCCGTAACCCTGAGAAACCGTTTTTCAACCTTCAGGTACGAAAACTGTCCTCATCCTGTCCTCCTCATGGGACATACAACCATCCGCTTTGTGCAGTAGGTACTCCATAGATGTCCAAGGCAAATTGTTGTGAGGCCCCTGAGAGTGAAAGACGTAGATTGTCGATAACGCCAGCAGTAACAGAAATAAAATTATTACAGAGACATGACCAATTGGTGTCTGTTAAACCTAAATTTTATGTCATCAAATAGAGGGTAGTGAATTCTTCTTATACTGTCTCTTTGACCACGTGTTATGTACTCACATTCGCTTCCTTGCCTGATCATTCATTTTTCTTTATCATCCAAAGCAATCACCGATAATTCCTTAATACGGAACTGACATGTTAGTGAAGTTTGTAAATGAAAGCCTTTAAGGTAAATTTGAATGCGGTTTGTAAGGTAAATGTTCTATTTTTTGTGTACCCAAACTTATAAATTACTCAATGTAGTTCTACACCCAAGTCAAGACTCTCAGAAAGCCTCTTGTCATGTATTATTTGTTGAAAGGAATTGATGCTCACCTTATTAATAATAAGCAGTATTTTTACAAAATTATGATCTTAGGCATATTAAATATCCCAATTCTTCATCAGTTTTCCAACTGTGCCATCCTTTTGCCAACCCCCTGTTGGTACACGTGCAGGTAATAAATGCCCTGTAAGTTTTCGTACTTGTAGGTGGAAAAACAGTTCTATCTATTCCAATATAATTATTTATATTCGTTTGTTTGCCAAAACTATCAAAAAATCCATATATTTACAGAAAATTGGTTTATCACTTACTACTGTAAATCGTATATATATATATATATGTTAGGTCATCCCTCACATTGAATATGGCCGTCACGGCCCGGTGTCCTCAGGTGTATGGGAATCTCTTGAAGGTACTTGGGGGCGGACTAAAACGAATTATCAACTGCTTCCTTAGATTTGTTAGGTTGTCATATTTTTTGTTGAAAGAAAACGATAACTAAAAAACTTTTTAAGTTAGCTGATTCCTAATTTTATTGTTAAACAAGAAAAAATTTATCTAAAAATCGAACAGAATTTATCTTTGTAAAAACCATTTTTGTGGTAACTGGTTTCTTATTTATTTCACACAGAGTTCGTTCTCACGAGTACAGGGGTTATATCATAACTTATTGTATCAGTTCATTGTTGAATGATTGTTCAGTAACGGAGTAATAGAACATTTTACATCTTGTGTTATAATAAAGAAGTTAAACTACATAAGAAAGGTACATTAGAAGTGACTTATTTAAAATAAATTTAATTTTTTTTGTAAGCAAGCTATCGTTTAGGTTTATTTTAGTTACACTGGTGTGTGTATTCTTTATGAAACTATTTATACGTAATAATGTAAATCAAACATAAAAAAACAACTACTTTTTATACGATTGGTCGTACGGCAGTATTGAATTAAACTCTATTGCTCTTTCTATAGTGCCTAACAGTGAGCATAACATTTGACATGAGACAATTAATCAGATGGTCAAACTCCAAAACGGAATGCCAAATTATGAACTAAATACAAGCATTTCAAATAACATCAAAACATCTTACCTTTCGCACTGTTCTGCTGGAGCAGGGCGTTGGCCGTTATTATTTCCAGGTGAGTAATCGCTGCTGTTTGAACTAGACAAGTCGCTAAAGTATCTCTTCTTCGTTCGTCCGCTATGGCTAGAACTATTAGTACTTTCAGGTGAGTGGTTGAAGTTTCTCATCTCACCAGGCGAGTTGTAAGAGCTTGGTTGTGGATACTGAGGGGATCTCATCGGCCAATTTCCGTCACCTGGCGAGATATTAGGACTGACCGGTGAGTTGATTGAATATCTCGCATATCTATTTTCGACAATGCTACGGTTATTTTCTCTTCCAGACGAGTTGTTGAAGTAACGTTTATTCGGGCCGCAATAAACTTTTTCTTTTCCACGGTATGGAGAAAACCGATAATGACTGTTTGGCCCTGAGGGAGTGAACGGAAAACCGGCTCTATCTGAATAAGACATTTTATAGAGATCGGTTTAAAATCGATAAAAAAAAAAAAGTTATGAATTCGAGCAAAACAGAAAAGGCGATAAGCGGGCAACACTTAGTAAAGAAAGCAACTTACAACTGACAACCCACGTGGTATCGCGTTGAACACTAGCTGTGAACTGAGCTCTATGTAGGTGCCTGTAAGTCACTAAAGTTGAATTGGGCCACCCTCCCACCCTTAAAAAATATACTATGTACCTGTAAACAATGTGGCTGGAAAGGGTTTTTACCTGGAATTGGAGAAAACTTTATAGACATTTGTAGAAAAAACAAGCAAAGCTACATATACACTGACTGGCAAAAATTCCACCCACTTGTGAAAAAATTGTATTTGTATATAATACATGGTAATTGTATATAATATATATTATTTATTGAATGTATAAAATCTTTTTCACCTTTTATAAGGATTTTAACGTTTTAAATGAGTCTTTGTTTAAAAATTTAAAATCAAAATGTGAACTGCTAAAAAAAATTGAAAAATAACCAGTTTCATCCTAAAAGAAATGAATGACAAGATCATTTAATAGCGCGTATTTCCTCCTCTTGCCTTTATTACTTCTTGAAGACGCCTCGGCATACTTTCCACCAGTCGGGAAATGTCTCTTTGCGAGTGACATGTAGACGTGTATTATCGTGCATTAGAAATGAATGATCGCTGATTCCGATGAGGATTGTCAACACATGAGGTTCTAAAATCTCACACACACCACATAACGAAATGTAATATTTTTATTATGATTCAAGCTATAGTAAGAAAAAAATTATGATAACTGTCCCGATGATGCTTAAATGTCTCTGAATCATAAGTAATTAACCTTACTACAAAAAAAGCATGAATTAAATATTTTATTCACTGAACAATGCCTACAAGTAAATCCGAGAACGTGGGTAGTTAAGGTACAGTATTAGGAGAAGCATAAGTTCTGTCCTGCGTGGCCCTGTCAGTTTCTAAAAATTTAGTGAAAAACTTTGAATGTAATCTTGGGTTTTTTTGGCCAAAACTACTTAATTTAATTTTTTTAACATTCGACATATTTTAAAATCGTCTAAAACTATTATGATAAAACTATGAATAACTCTTATAATGTTATAATTTATTGAATGTACTATTTTATGTTGAATGGCTGCTTGAGGGCGATTCATGTTAATTAGTGTACACCTGTTTCTGGTCTACCCACAATTGATTATGTGAATTACTCTCTAACTTTTTTTTTTCATATCTCTCAAAATAATAAAAATAGGATAAGGGAAAAATAAAAAGGATACTTATCTTGGATTGGTAATAGGTTTTCACTAGAGGTGGACCCACCTGAAGGATGCGTGTAGTGGATGAGGGTGGAGGAAGGCCTCGGGAGAGGTGTGGGTGATATCGGGACGGTGGTGAATGTCCACCGAGGGTTGAGCCTCGCTAACTGATTTGACTGCCAATTATGCTTATCAAATTATAATTGATTTGATGAGAATAGGAGACATTATTTAAAATTGTTACTTGATTTGTTAATTATTTTTTATTTCATATTATACCAATTTAATTCTAAGATACTTGAAAATGGTTGTGAAGCAGCCGAAAGGGAAAAATATGTGAAAATGTCTGACATTTTTCCCGTTTAATTCTTACATCGTACTTCCCGTTATTTTGTTCTAACCAATGAATAATCAGCATATTATAATATGTTATGTCATGCCCACTTGAAATTTTAATTATATTGAATGATGCTATCGTCACACATAGATACATGCAGGAACTCTCACTTCGGGCTCAGCAATAACGCCCAAAAGTGAAGTAGGGATTTTCACTTGTACATTAATGCGGGTCTACCAACATTTAAAAATAATGAATTAAATCATTGAAGCTAATATCAACAATAATTTGAACGGCAGAAGGCTGCCTGAGAGGGCTGCCTGAACTATAGTGAGATGTATACCTAGCACGAAGCGTACTTATCCCCGTCCCTCGGACAATGTCAGCGTATAATCATCTATACTACAATTATTGTTTATATAAATTCAAATCACAGTGTATTAATATATGTAGTATGTTATTTGTGTTTGCCATGAATAAAATGAAGGAAACGTGATAAAAATAAATGAATTAATAAATATGTTAGTTGATAATAGCCAGAGTTTTGATAATTAACGCCTCCGTTATTAGAAAAAGATCCTGCAGGTCTACGTAGAACTCTTTGAGGAAATTAAAAAAAAAAAAGTCTTTGTAGTATCCCTCTGGGGACCATAGCCCTCCGACCTTAAAATCTTATTATTCTCAAAAATAGACATAAGGCCCAAATGTATCGTTCAGAATTAATTTTATAGGTGAATAAAGTGTTACCGTCTGCTGCTGAATCCATAGAGATAGTATATATTTAAGGGAGTGTTTATTGTAAAAAATATTTCATACTACACCACATTAGATTATTTAAAAATAACTTAATTAGTGTTGAATCTAAACAGCAAACTGCGACGCCATCAACATGTTACACTCCTGTAATGAAAATCAACGCTATGGCACAGCAAACACAGTACCACTGTGAACGTATCAACTCAAGATAGCTTTCAAATGTTCTATGTGATATGATAGTTTTTGCCATTTTGTATATGATGATATGTTATCCCTATTATGGTCTGAGGTATTATGTAAATGATTTTAGACTCTTTCACTCAATGTTGGTTTTCTCTTTATATATAGATGTCTTTCTTTAAAGTCAATCACTCTTTTTTGGTATGATATAACAAAACGTTTATTACGGGTGATATGTTTACTGCCTCAGAAGGCTGGCTCAACGATGTAAAAATCGGCTTGGAGTTCTATTTCGGGTGAATAGCATTCATCCGACGTTGTAGGGCACATTCATTCTTAAAATTGAACAACTTTCTATAGAAAAAACTTGCTTTTGGAGCATGTTTATAGCGTTGTCAAAACCTGTCTAAAATATAAATTGGTCCCCAATAAAACATAGAAAAAAAAAAATCAGGATATTAACCGTTAAATGATCGCCTGACCAATACTTTGTTGCGATGCGATTGGGTATCACAAACTTCATATGTTAAATAAATAAAAATAATTACAAATATCTAAACAAATAATAAAATAAAATGTTTAGCCAACTCCACTGACGGTCTCAAGCCCATGTAGTTGTTTGAGTTATCTATATTTTTATTTAAACCAACTGTGTATTATCCTGCAAAGCAAGAAACATTTTTTTTTTTTTTTTTTTTTTTTTAATTTCAAAACCTCAACAAAACAATACAATATACAAAAAAGAAAAATAACAAAATATTGGGATTACATATTTCTCCTCTTACTGCATTTACATGCATTTGGCGGAGTGCCTAAATATAATAAATTTTTATTGTCGTTAATAGTTCATTGTTCTTTTACAACACTAGGTGATGAGGCTCACCTTCTATTTGTCACCGACACCAACACTAAACACTAGGAACAAAAACAAAACAAACTAAACAAAACAAAACAAAACAAAACTAAACAAAACAAACTAAATCTCTACCTAGAACCTAGGACTAGAGTGTTCCAGCCGCGACAGCGTCCTGCCATCGTTTGGGGAACGGAGCGGGGGTTATAGTGTTAAACACCGGGTTTGTTAGATATTGTAACGAGTCGAAAAATTTTATATGTCTACGCTGGATGAATTCATCCACCGTAGGCAGCTCAAATATCTCATGCAGCTCACTGTTCCGTCGCTGCTCGAATGAAGTACCTCTGACCACTTTCATCAGTATACCGTTTTGGAATTGTTGTAGTTTCTTAGCTGTCGTATACGTCAGATAACGAAATAGCGGTGCACCATACAGCAGAGTAGGCCTGAGTATGCTCTTGTAAATCAGTAGCTTGAGACGTAGTGATAGATTGGGGGAAGTCAATAAGTGCGTAAGCCGGTAAGACTTCATGCGTGTATGCTTCAACTTCTTCGCAAAATGGTTACTAAAATGGAGGTGTCTGTCCATTTTAATTCCCAGATATACTAGATTGTTGGCTGGTGAATTTTTCTCCGTTCCTACTATGTAACTAGTAGGGAGCGGGCTTTTTCCCTTTTGAAAAGAGAAAATTACACAGTCAGTCTTACCCGCGTTTACAGAGATATTGAGTCTCCCCAATCTCTCACTGATCTAGTTACAGGCTGCTTCAGCCTGTCTTAGAGCTACCTTGGCACTCATGCTGCTGCTGTACACCGCTATGTCATCTGCGAAAGCAGTAACTGTGGTATTTTTGTACCGGGCTCCGACAATTTCAGACGTGTATACGTTGAATAGTACAGGGGATAAGACGGCTCCTTGGGGTACTCCACAGGTCAGTGGCACAGCTTCGGAGAAACATGGTGTAAGAGTTTCAAAATATCCTCGTAATAACCTGTATTGCAGAACTACCAGTTACGCGCATTGCAGGACCTTTTGGGTCTATATTTACATCCAGGATAATTCTATCCTAATAAAGTAATCAATATTGTTTTGAAAACGGATTTTTACACAAAAATAACGTAAAATATTAATTACGTAGACGTTTTTCTCATCCAATATTCATGCTTTTCCTTAAAACTTAAAAATCAGTTTTATATTGGGTTGGCAAGAAAGTGATTTCGGTTTGCACCAGTAGATAGCGTTACGTTTCTTTCGTTTTTTTTTTGCCAATGTTAGATTTGTTAGTCGATGACGTTAGGTTGCTCTCAAAATTCTGTGTATTTTTGTTTACATTTTCGAAACATTTTACTTTTTTATTTTCATAAAGGCAAGAAAGCGGCTGAGGCGCACAAAGAGATAGTGAAGCTTATGGCGTTATTTGTTTAACAGAACGCACGCGTCAGAATCGGTTTAAAAAATTTCGTTCAGGAGATTTTTTACTGAAAGATGACTAACGTTTTGGTCGACCTTCTACAGTTGATGATGACAAAATAAAGGCCATAATTAAATCGAATCGTCATATAACTGTGCGAGAGATTGCAAAACAGTTAAATGTATCACAGACAATAATTAAAAATCATATAAGACGTCTTGGACTTGTTAAGACGCTCGATATTTGGATTCCGCCACGACAATGCGAGGGCTCACTCATCACAACACTTACGAAACTATTGGAGCTTGGTCGGGAAATGTTGTCGCATCCCCCATACAGCCCTGTCCTTGCACCATCGGATTATCATTTATGGCTCACTTCTTAATGGTAAAAATTTCAATAATGACAAAGACCTTAAATCGCACTTGGTTGTGGTTTTTGCTGGTAAGGAACAGAAGTTCTATGAGTTACCGATCTATGAATTGGATCATTAGCATCATGAAGTTACCAGAAAGATGGCAAAAGGTCAGGCAACAGAATGGAAGATATTGGACTGATTAAAGTTAATTTTTTGTATAGAGAAAATTAAGCTTTATTTCACACTAAAAAAACCGAAATTACTTTCTTGCCAACCTCAATATAAACAAAATAAATTGCAGTATTTTGGGACGGCCCTACATCTTCAGGAGGAGCAAAGGATTTGATTTTTTGTTTTAATATTTATTGGGCCATGAATATTTATTTATTATTGTGTCATAAATATTTATCTATTATTGGGTTAATAATATTTATTGATTTTGTTTTACAACTGCGATTTTTTTAGTTGTTTTATGGAAGGAAAAATAAATATTTGTACATACGCTTTTAATGTTTATTGTCATACATACATTCTTCAGTTACATACAGGTAAAAGATATATATTCAATTGAATCAGTTTATAAATTTTAAAATACTAATAAAAGTATAATTATAAAATAAGATAATTAGTACATATGTAATAAGTATAAACATTAAACGTTGAAATAATAATTACAAGCTAAATATTTAATCACTAGAGTAAAATTATAACTGTACAATTAATAACATAAAATACTGTATAATATAATATAATATAATATATAAGAAAACGTCTCTCCATAGACAGGATTGAATTCTGGGTTTCGTGAAACATGTATACATTATGTAGGTCATTTTGTACCATTTAGTATACTACCGCAGAGCGATCTTGAAGAAATCTTCCAAAAAGATTTACAGTCGTAGCCATTGACTTTTATTGGTTAGGAACTATCACTATCAAGCCCCTATAATTATAAAGATTCGTTAATGTTTTCTGATTTCAACGCTGGTGTTTCTTTGTTCAGATACGATTCTTCTAATTCCGCCCACGGGTTCTCCATGCAAGTTGGGTCGTAGTAAAGAGATATGTCGTCTAATTTTGAACGGGCACTGCATCTTGTCTTGGAGAACGCCGCCTGAATCATAAATTGAGTTATGTTAATACTCAAGATTATAAAAAAACAAGTTATACAAAAACTAAGCAAAAAGTCAAGAGAGAATTATCTCGAAAGACAAAATACGAAACGGTATAGATATAGTTATAGTGTTTTGGTATATTTCTATATACGGTGCTGATCTTTAATTATAGGTAATGAAATTTCCTGCTTTATCTTGAGTAGGAAATCAGTTACCGCCCTCATCATTAAACTTAAGAATGACAGCGCGAGCTATTGAAAGCGATAGCGAGAGTAAAAATGATTGTCAATGATGAATAGAAAGTTAGGCCACAGGCAGCAAACATATCTGGAAATATTTTGTGCGTATCTTTTTCTGTCTCTATGCTATCAAAGAATAGTGGCCATTACAATTATCGATTATTGGTCGCTAAACATCTATTCATTTCTCTCGGTGTATGCTAATTTTATTTTGTACGTTAAGATTGTTTTACTTCATGGTTTGCGAGAAATTAAAGCTAATAGTAATTTGAAATCTAATTTTTAAGGTTTAAAGCTGATTTGTTGATAGTTTTCGCAAACAAAACGTATATAGAAAATTATATTAGAATAAATAGAACTGGTTCTGAAACCCGTAACCCTGAGAAACCGTCTTTAAACCTTCAGGTACGAAAACTGTCCTCATCCTGTCCTCCTCATGGGACATACAACCATCCGCTCTATGTATAGTAGGTACTCCATAGATGTTCAAGGCAAATTGTTGTGAGGCGCCTGAGAGTGACAGACGTTGATTGTCGATAACGCCAGCAGTAACAAAAATAAAATTATTACAGAGACATGACCAATTGGTGTTTGTTAAACCTAAATTTTATGTCATCAAATAGAGGGTAGTGAATTCTTCTTATACTGTATTTTTGACCACGTGTTATGTACTCACATTCGCTTACTTGCCTGATCATTTATTTTTCTTTATCATACAAAGCAATCTCCGATAATTCCTTAATACGGAACTGACATGTTAGTGAAGGAAAGCCTTTAAGGTAAATTTGAATGCGGTTTGTAAGGTAAATGTTCTATTTTTTGTGTACCCAAACTTATAAATTACTCAATGTAGTTCTACACCCAAATCAAGACTCTCAGAAAGCCTTATGTCTTGTATTATTTGTTGAAAGGAATTGATGCTCACCCGTTAAATTGAGCTCACCTTATTAATAATAAGCAATATTATTACAAAATTATGATCTTAGACATATTAAATAACCTAATTCTTCATCAGTTTTTTAACTGTGCCAGCCTTTTGCGAACCCCCTGGTGGTACACGTGAAGGTAATAAATGCCCTGTAAGTCTTCGTACTTGTAGGTGAAAAAACGGTTCGATCTATTCAAATATAATTATCTATATTCGTTTTGTTTGCCAAAACTATCAAAAAATCCAAATGTTTACAGAAAATTGGTTTATCACTTACTACTGTAAATCGTATATACATGTTATGTCATTCCTCACATTTAGTATGGCTGTGAGGTGTATGAGAATCTCTTGCAGGTACTTGGGGGCGGACTAAAACGAATTATCAACTGCTTCCTTAGATTTGTTAGGTTGTCATGTTTTTGTTGAAAGGAAACGATGACTAAAAAACTTTTTAAGTTAGCTAATTCCTAATTTCATTGTTAAACTAGAAAAAAATTATCTAAAAATCAAGCAGAATTCGTCTTTGTAAAAACCATTTGAAGGGGCTTTCAGGTGGGTAAATTAGGGCACATAAAGAATTTCATTTCTTATACCCACATTAAATATTTTTTATAAATAAAAAGCGTATTTCGATAATTAGTTTATTACTGCAGATTCCAGGTCACAGAAAAGAAATTAATAAAAGCTTTGTAATTATTTTTCATGAGAACACTGATACTTTGAGAAGAATTAATTGCACATCACATTATTGTTAAAAAAAACAAGGCAAATCTCAGTTTATTCTGTAACATACCTTAACTTAATTAACATGGACTTAAAGATTATTAAACAAGGAAGTTTTTCTAAAAGGAGTGAATGTGTAGTCCAGTAAGAGGCTAATAAAATATATCGTGAATAGTTCATGATTTTACGAAAAACCGAATCACCATACCATATGAAAGCTCCATTATTAACTAGGCTGAGCTTGGTATAAACGTGGTAATTAAATCTGCAATATGCTAAGAAAATACATTATTGTTTCAGAATTACAATTACATTTTCAACAAGTTAATAGTTGAGTTACTGGTTGTAATAGTGATAACTGGCTTCTTATTTATCTTACACATAGTTCGTAAACTATTGGTCGTACGGCAGTATTGAATTGAACTCTATTGCTCTTTCTGTAGTACCTAACAGTGAGCATAACATTTGACATGAGACAATTGATCTGATGGTCAAACTCCAAAACGGAATGCCAAATTATAAACGAAATACAAGCATTTCAAATAACAACAAAACATCTTACCTTTCGCACTGTTCTGCTGGAGCAGGGTGTTGGCCATCGTTCATTCCTCGAGGTGTTATTAGTTCCAGGTGAGTAGTCGCTGCTGTTTGAACTAGACAAGTCGCTAAAGTATCTCTTCTTCGTTCGTCCGCTATGGCTAGAACTATTAGTACTTTCAGGTGAGTGCTTGAAGTTTTTCATCTCACCAGGCGAGTTGTAAGAGGTTGGATGTGGACACTGGGGGGATCTCATCGGCCAATTTCCGTCACCTGGCGAGATATTAGGACTGACCGGTGAGTTGATTGAATATCTCGCATATCTATTTTCGACAAAGCTACGGTTATTTTCTCTTCCAGACGAGTTGTTGAAGTAACGTTTATTCGGGCCGCAATAAACTTTTTCTTTTCCACGGTATGGAGAAAACCGATAATGACTGTTTGGCCCTGAGGGAGTGAACGGAAAACCGGCTCTATCTGAATAAGACATTTTATAGAGATCGGTTTAAAATCGATAGAAAAAAAAAAGGTTATGAATTCGAGCAAAACAGAAAAGGCGATAAGCGGGCAACACTTAGTAAAGAAAGCAACTTACAACTGACAACCCACGTGGTATCGCGTTGAACACTAGCTGTGAACTGAGCTCTATGTAGGTGCCTGTAAGTCACTAAAGTTGAATTGGGCCACCCTCCCACCCTTAAAAAAAATACTATGTACCTGTAAACAATGGGGCTGGAAAGGGTTTTTACCTGGATTCGAGAAAACGCTATAAACATTTGTAGAAAAAACAAGTAAAGCAACATATACACTGACTCGCAAATAATTCCACCCACTTGTAAAAAAATTGTTTTTGTATATAATACATGGTAATTGTATATAATATTTATTATTTATTGAATTTATAAAATCTTTTTCACCTTTAATAAGGTTTTTAACGTTTTAAATAAGTCTTTGTTTAAAAATTAATAATAATATACTCTTTATTGGGCTATAATTACAATCTGCCTTTTGTAAGGCTGTTTAAAAATTAAAATCAAAATGTGAACTACTAAGAAAGATTAAAAAAAAAAAAAAAAAAAAATTGAAAAATAACCTGTTTTATCCAAAAGAAATTAATGACAGGATCATTTAATAGCGCGTATTTCCTCCTCTTGCCTTTATTACTTCTTGAAGACGCTTCGGCATACTTTCCACCAATCGGGAAATGTCCCTTTGTTGGAGGTTAGCACTTTCTTCCCGAAGAGCCCTTTAAGGTCCTGCAGTGTATCAGGAAGTTCTGAACGTGCTCTTATTCGTCTTCCAAGGTTATCCTATAAATGCTTGACAGGGTTCAAATCTGGAAAACGTGCTAGGCAGGCAAAGACCTCAATGTTGTGATGATGAAGGAACGTCTGTACTATGCGAGCGACATGTGGACGTGCATTAGAAATGAATGATCGCTGATTTCGATGAGGATAGGCAACACATGAGGTTCCAAA
This sequence comes from Acanthosoma haemorrhoidale, assembly GCA_930367205.1. Taxonomy (NCBI): domain Eukaryota; kingdom Metazoa; phylum Arthropoda; class Insecta; order Hemiptera; family Acanthosomatidae; genus Acanthosoma; species Acanthosoma haemorrhoidale. The sequence goes on along the minus strand of OV884015.1, from coordinate 43,240,684 downwards.
ATCTCATCTACATAGCGAGTGACCGTCAAAGACCCTCCACGAACAACAACCAATTCTGTGCGGCACACCATTCGTCCATAGTCCAATGACTGTGTTCTCGAGCAACAGCCAGCCGTGTAACTCTGTGAGTTCTGGTCAATTCTGGTCCTCTTACTGGGCGAAAAGCCATTAGTCCATACTTATTTAATCTTCTCCTAGCAGTACGTTCAGAAATTTGCACACCTCGAACTTCTTGGAGCTGATGAATCGCTTGAACAACGGTTAGGTGCCGGTTTCGTAAAACTCTTTAAGTAAGAAACTGGTCATCCTGTAGTCCTGTAGCCCTGGGCCGCCCTTCTATGGTGAGACCCAGTTTCTCAAAAACGCCTGACGGCGTCTCGTAGAGTTTCATAGGGAACTCCGATGGCATTAGCTGCATTTCTAATGGAACGTCCATCAACAATAAGTGCCACACAACGTGCAACATCCTCAGCACGAAGAGGCATTTTTAACTTAAAATTGTGAAAATTCAAATATCGAAGCCGGAAACTATGAAATTTGCTGCACCAGAACGCAAATGACACTGAATAAAAATTTTTAATTCCATGGAAAGTAAACATTGGGAACGACAGTCCTTTAATTGAATTAAGGATTATGGGCTACTATCCTCTATATTGACACTCCTAATTGAAAAAAAACAAAACATATTTATTAATTAAAAAAATTGACCAATCCAAAGCAGAAATATTTTGAGATGAAAACATGAAAAAAATCAGGTGAGTGGAGTTTTATGCCTGTCAGTGTGTATATTGTCTGTCGCCATAATACTTTCAGATTTCTGAAACTGGTTCTTAGGGTTTGACATTTTTTTTTTTCAAAATGAGAAGTATTGTGATGTTTTGACCTCTGTGTCAGTATGTCAGTCTAACTTTCCTAAACATTTGAGTACAATGTTTAATCAAGGGGAAAAAAAATGTTAGAATAGTGCTAAGGGATATAAAAAAAGTCAAATGCAAACATGGACAACTTGATAAAACACGAGTAATTGTCATTAATTAATTATGATATGACAATTAAATTATTTTTCTATGGTTTTGTCTAGGTGTTCAAATTTAAGAACTGTAACGAAATGTAATATTTTTATTATGATTCAAGCTATAGTAAGATAACAATTATGAAAACTGTCCCGATAATGCTTAAATGTTTATGAATCATAAGTAATTAACCTTACTACAACAAAATCACAAAAAAAGCATGAATTAAATATTTGATTCACTGAACAATGCCTACAAGTATATCCGAGAACGTGGGTAGTTAAGGAACAGTATTGGGAGAAGCCTGCGTGGCCCTGTCAGTTTTTAAAAATTTAGTGAAAAATTTTGAATGTAATCTTGGGTTTTTTTGGCCAAAACTACTTAATTTAATTTTGTTAACATTCTACATATTTTAAAATCGTCTTAAAACTATTACGATAAAACTATGAATAACACTTATAATGTTACAACTTATTGAATGTGCTATTTTATGTTGAATGGCTGCTTGAGGGCGATTCATGTTAATTAATGTACACCTGTTTCTGGTCTACCCACAATTGATTATGTGAATTACTCTCTAACATTTTTTTCTCATATCTCTCAAAATAATAAAAATAGGATAAGGGAAAAATAAAAAGGATACTGATCTTGGATTGGTAATAGGTTTTCACTAGAGGTGGACCCACCTGAAGGATGCGTGTAGTGGATGAGGGTGGAGGAAGGCCTCGGGAGAGTTGTGGGTGATATCGGGACGGTGGTGAATGTCCACCGAGGGTTGAGCCTCGCTAACTGATTTGACTGCCAATTATGCTTATCAAATTATAATTGATTTGATGAGAATAGGAGACATTATTTAAAATTGTTACTTGATTTGTTAATTATTTTTTATTTCATATTATACCAATTTAATTCTAAGATACTTGAAAATGGTTGTGAAGCAGCCGAAAGGGAAAAATATGTGAAAATGTCTGACATTTTTCCCGTTTAATTCTTACATCGTACTTCCCGTTATTTTGTTCTAACCAATGAATAATCAGCATATTATAATATGTTATGTCATGCCCACTTGAAATTTTAATTATATTGAATGATGCTATCGTCACACATAGATACATGCAGGAACTCTCACTTCGGGCTCAGCAATAACGCCCAAAAGTGAAGTAGGGATTTTCACTTGTACATTAACGCGGGTCTACCAACATTTAAAAATAATGAATTAAAACATTGAAGCTAATATCAACAATAATTTGAACGGAACAACTAGTGGGGCTGCCTGAACTATAGTGAGATGTATACCTAGCACGAAGCGTACTTATCCCCGTCCCTCGGACAATGTCAGCGTATAATCATCTATACTACAATTATTGTTTATATAAATTCAAATCACAGGGTATTAATATATGTAGTATGTTATTTGTGTTTGCCATGAATAAAATGAAGGAAACGTGATAAAAATAAATGAATTAATAAATATGTTAGTTGATAATAGCCAGAATTTTGATAATTAACGCCTCCGTTATTAGAAAAAGATCCTGCAGGTCTACCTAGAAGTCGTTGAGGAAAACAAAAAAAAAAGTCTTTGTAGTATCCCTCTGGGAACCATAGCCCTCCGACTTCAAAATCTTATTATTCTCAAAAATAGACATAAGGCCCAAATGTTTCGTTCAGAAATGTTTTTAGGTTAGAGGTGAATAAAATGTTACCGTCTGCTGCTCTATCCATAGAGATAGTATATTTTTAAGGGAGTGTTTATTGTAAAAAATATTTCATACTACACCACATTAGATTATTTAAAAATAACTTAATTAGCGTTGAATCTAAACAGCAAACTGCGACGCCATCATGAGGCAAGCAACATGTTACACTCCTGTAATGAAAATCAACGCTATGGCACAGCAAACACAGTACCACTGTGAACGTATCAACTCAAGATAGCTTTCAAATGTTCTATGTGATATGATAGTTTTTGCCATTTTGTATATGATGATATGTTATCCCTATTATGGTCTGAGGTATTATGTAAATGATTTTAGACTCTTTCACTCAATGTTGGGTTTCTCTTTATATATTGGTGCCTTTCTTTAAAGTCAATCACTCTTTTTTGGTATGATATAACAAAACGTTTATTACGGGTGATATGTTTACTGCCTCAGAAGGCTGGCTCAACGATGTAAAAATCGGCTTGGAGTTCGATTTCGGGTGAATAGCCTTCATCCGACGTTGTAGGGCACATTCATTCTTAAAATTGAACAACTTTCTGTTGTTCAACCTGAACGTTGTCAAAACCTGTCTAAAATATAAATTGGTCCCCAATAAAACAGAAAAAAAAAATCAGGCTATTAACCGTTAAATGATCGCCTGACCAATACGTTGTTGCGATGCAATTGGGTATCACAAACTTCATATGTTAAATAAATAAAAATAATTACAAATATCTAAACAAATAATAAAATAAAATGTTTAGCCAACTCCACTGACGGTCTCAAACCCATGTAGTTGTTTGAGTTATCTATATTTTTATTTAAACCAACTGTATAATATCCTGCAAAGCAAGAAACATGTAATAAGAGTTTCAATAAATATAAGAAATATCCTCGCACTAACCTGTAATGCAGAACTACCAGTTACGCGAATTGCATGACCTTTTGGGTCTATATTTACATCCAGGATAATTCAATCCTAATAAAGTAATCAATATTGTTTTGAAAACGGATTTTTACACAAAAATAACGTAAAATATTAGTTACGTAGACGTTTTTCTCATCCAATATTCATGCTTTTCCTTAAAACTTAAAAATCAGTTTTATATTGGGTTGGCAAGAAAGTGATTTCGGTTTGCACCAGTAGATAGCGTTACGTTTGTTTCGTTATTTTATTGCCAATGTTAGATTTGGTAGTCGATGACGTTAGGTTGCTCTCAAAATTCTGTGTATTTTTGTTTATATTTTACTTTTTTATTTTCATAAAGGCAAGAAAGCGGCTGAGGCGCACAAAGAGATATGTGAAGCTTATGGCGTTATTTGTTTAACAGAACGCACGCGTCAGAATCGGTTTAAAAAATTTCGTTCTGGAGATTTTTCACTGAAAGATGACTAACGTTTTGGTCGACCTTCTACAGTTGATGATGACAAAATAAAGACCATAATTAAATCGAATCGTCATATAACTGTGCGAGAGATTGCAAAACAGTTAAATGTATCACACACAATAATTAAAAATCCTATAAGACGTCTTGGACTTGTTAAGACGCTCGATATTTAGATTCCGCCACGACAATGCGAGGCCTCACTTATCACCACAACACTTACGAAACTATTGGTCGGGAAATGTTGTCGCATCCCCCATACAGCCCTGTCCTTGCACCATCGGATTATCATTTATTTCGAAGTACAAAACTTCTTAATGGTAAAAATTTCAGTAATCACGAAGACAGAAGTTCTATGAGTTACCGATCTATGAATTGGATCTTAAGCATCATGAAGTTACCAGAAAGATGGCAAAAGGTCAGGCAACAGAATGGAAGATATTTGACCGATTAAAGTTAATTTTTTGTATAGAGATAATTAAGCTTTATTTCACACTAAAAATATCGAAATTACTTTCTTGCCAACCTCAATATAAACAAAATAAATTGCAGTATTTTGGGACGGCCCTACATCTTCATGAGGCATTACGCAAAGAATTTGATTTTTTGTTTTAATATTTATTGGGCCAAGAATATTTATTTATTATTGTGTCATAAATATTTATCTATTATTGGGTTAATAATATTTATTGATTTTGTTTTACAACTGCGATTTTATTAATCGTTTTATGAAAGGAAAAATAAATATTTGTACATACGCTTTTAATGTTTATTGTCATACAAACATTCTTCAGTTACATACAGGTAAAAGATATATATTCAATTGAATCAGTTTATAAATTTTGAAATACTGATAAAAGTATAATTATAAAATAATCTAATTAGTAAATATGTAATAAGTATAAACATTAAACGTTGAAATAATAATTACAAGCTAAATATTTAATCATTAGAGTATAATTATAACTGTACAATTAATAACATAAAATACTGTATAATATAATATAATATATAAGAAAACGTCTCTCCATAGACAGGATTGAATTCTGGGTTTCGTGAAACATGTATACATTATGTAGGTCATTTTGTACCATTTAGTATACCAACGCAGAGCGATCTTGAAGAAATCTTCTAAAAAGATTTACAGTTGTAGCCATCGGCTTTTATTGGTTAGGACCTATCACTATCAAGCCCCTATAATTATAAAGATTCGTTAATGTTTTCTGATTTCAACGCTGGTGTTTCTTTGTTCAGATACGATTCTTCTAATTCCGCCCACGGGTTCTCCATGCATGTTGGGTCGTAGTAAAGAGATATGTCGTCTAATTTTGAACGGGCACTGCATCTTGTCTTGGAGAACGCCGCCTGAATCATAAATTGAGTTATGTTAATACTTAAGATTATAAAAAAACATGTTATACAAAAACTAAGCAAAAAGTCAAGAGAGAATTATCTCGAAAGACAAAATACGAAACGGTATAGATATAGTTATAGTGTTTGGTATGTTTATTCCTATCTTCTCCAAAACTAGAAATAAATAATAAAAATGAAAAATACGAATAAGGTTACAAAGCAATTAGTGTTTTGTTTTTGGTATATTTCTATATACGGTGCTAATCATTATTTATAGGTAATGAAATTGCCTGCTTTATCCTGAGTAGGAAATCAGTTACCACCCTCATCATTAAACTTAAGAATGACAGGGCGAGCTATTGAAAGCGATAGCGAGAGTAAAAATGATTGTCAATGATGAATAGAAAGTTAGGCCACAGGCAGCAAACATATCTGGAAATATTTTGTGCGTATCTTTTTCTGTCTCTATGCTATCAAAGAATAGTGGCCATTACAATTATCGGTTATTGGTCGCTAAACATCTATTCATTTCTCTCGGTGTATGCTAATTTTATTTTGTACGTTAAGATTGTTTTACTTCATGGTTTGCGAGAAATTAAAGCTAATGGTAATTTGAAATCTAATTTTTAAGGTTTAAAGCTGATTTGTTGATAGTTTTCGCAAACAAAACGTATATAGAAAATTATATTAGAATAAATAGAACTGATTCTGAAACCCGTAACCCTGACAACCGTTTATCAACCTTCAGGTACGAAAACTGTCCTCATCCTGTCCTCCTCATGGGACATACAACCATCCGCTCTGTACAGTAGGTACTTCATAGATGTCCAAGGCAAATTGTTGTGAGGCGCCTGAGAGTGACAGACGTAGATTGTCGATAACGCCAGCAGTAACAAAAAAAAAATTATTATAGAGACATGACCAATTGGTGTCTGTTAAACCTAAATTTTATGTCATCAAATAGAGGGTAGTGAATTCTTCTTATACTGTATTTTTGACCACGTGTTATGTACTCACATTCGCTTACTTGCCTGATCATTTATTTTTCTTTATCATACAAACCAATCACCGATAATTCCTTAATACGGAAGTGACATGTTAGTGAAGGAAAGCTTTTAAGGTAAATTTGAATGCGGTTTGTAAGGTAAATGTTCTATTTTTTGTGTAACCAAACTTATAAATTACTCAATGTAGTTCTACACCCAAGTCAAGACTCTCAGAAAGCCTTATGTCTTGTATTATTTGTTGAAAGGAATTGATGCTCACCCGTTAAATTGAACTCACCTTATTAATATAAGCAATATTATTACAAAATTATGATCTTAGACATATTAAATAACCTAATTCTTCATCAGTTTTTTAACTGTGCCAGCCTTTTGCCAACACCCTGGTGGTACACATGAAGGTAATAAATGCCCTGTAAGTCTTCGTACTTGTAGGTGGAAAAACGGTTCTATCGATTCCAATATAATTATCTATATTCGTTTTGTTTGCCAAAACTATCAAAAAATCCAAATGTTTACAGAAAATTGGTTTATCACTTACTACTGTAAATCATATATATATATATATTATGTTAGGTCATCCCTCACATTGAATATGACCGTGAGGTGTATGGGAATCTCTTGAAGGTACTTGGGGGTGGACTAAAACGAATTATGAACTGCTTCCTTAGATTTGTTAGATTGTCATGTTTTTTGTTGAAAGAAAACGATAACGAAAAAACTTTTTAAGTTAGCTAATTCCTAATTTCATTGTTAAACTAGAAAAAATTTATGCAAAAATCAAACAGAATTTGTCTTTGTAAAAACCATTTTTGTGGTAACTGGCTTCTTATTTATTTCACACAGAGTTCGTTCTCAGGAGTACAGGGGTTATATCATAACTTATTGTCTCAGTTCATTGTTGAATGATTGTTCAGTAATGGAGTAATAAAACATTTTACATCTTGTATTATAATAAAGGAGTATACATAAGAAAGGTACATTAGAAGTGACTTATTCAAAATCAATTTCATTTTTTTTGTAAGCAAGCTATCGTTTAGGTTTATTTTAGTTACACTGGTGTGTGTATTCTTTATGAAACTATTTATACGTAATAATGTAAATCAAACATAAAAAAAACAACTATTTTTTATACGATTGGTCGTACAGCAGTATTGAATTAAACTCTATTGCTCTTTCTATAGTGCCTAACAGTGAGCATAACATTTGACATGAGACAATTGATCTGATGGTCAAACTCCAAAACGGAATGCCAAATTATGAACGAAATACAAGCATTTCAAATAACATAAAAACATCTTACCTTTCGCACTGTTCTGCTGGAGCAGGGTGTTGGCCATTGTTCATTCCTCGAGGTGTTATTATTTCCAGGTGAGTAATTGCTGCTGTTTGAACTAGACAAGTCGCTAAAGTATCTCTTCTTCGTTCGTCCGCTATGGCTAGAACTATTAGTACTTTCAGGTGAGTGGTTGAAGTTTCTCATCTCACCAGGCGAGTTGTAAGAGCTTGGTTGTTGATACTGGGGGGAACTCATCGGCCAATTTCCATCAGCAGGCGAGTTGTAAGAGGTTGGATGTGGACACTGGGGGGACCTCATCGGCCAATTTCCGTCACCTGGCCAGCTATTAGGTCTGACCGGTGAGTTGATTGAATATCTCGCATATCTATTTTCGACAAAGCTACGGTTATTTTCTCTTCCAGACGAGTTGTTGAAGTAACGTTTATTCGGGCCGCAATAAACTTTTTCTTTTCCGCGGTATGGAGAAAACCGATAATGACTGTTGGGCCCAGAGGGAGTGAACGGAAAACCGGCTCTATCTGAATAAGACATTTTATAGAGATCGGTTTAAAATCGATAAAAAAAAAAAAATTATGAATTCGAGCAAAACAGAAAAGGCGATAAGCGGGCAACACTTAGTAAAGAAAGCAACTTACAACTAACAACCCACGTGGTATCGCGTTGAACACTAGCTGTGAACTGAGCTCTATGTAGGTGCCTGTAAGTCACTAAAGTTGAATTGGGCCACCCTCCCACCCTTAAAAAAAATACTATGTACCTGTAAACAATGTGGCTGGAAAGGGTTTTTACCTGGAATTGGAGAAAACTTTATAGACATTTGTAGAAAAAACAAGCAAAGCTACATATACACTGACTGGCAAAAATTCCACCCACTTGTGAAAAAATTGTATTTGTATATAATACATGGTAATTGTATATAATATTTATTATTTATTGAATGTATAAAATCTTTTTCACCTTTTATAAGGTTTTTAACGTTTTAAATAAGCCTTTGTTTAAAAATTAATAATAATATACTCTTTATTGGGCTATAATTACAATCTGCCTTTTGTAAGGCTGTTTAAAAATTAAAATCAAAATGTGAACTACTAAGAAAGATTAAAAAAAAAAAAATTGAAAAATAACCTGTTTTATCCAAAAGAAATTAATGACAGGATCATTTAATAGCGCGTATTTCCTCCTCTTGCCTTTATTACTTCTTGAAGACGCTTCGGCATACTTTCCACCAGTCGGGAAATGTCCTTTTGTTGCAGGTTAGCCCTTTCTTCCCGAAGAGCCCTTTAAGGTCCTGCAGTGTATCAAGAAGTTCTGAACGTGCTCTTATTCGTCTTCCAAGGTTATCCCATAAATGCTCGACAGGGTTCAAATCTGGAAAACGTGCTAGGCAGGCAAAGAACTCAATGTTGTGATGATGAAGGAACGTCTGAACTATGCGAGCGACATGTGGACGTGCATTATCGTGCATTAGAAATGAATGATCGCTGATTTCGATGAGGATAGGCAATACATGAGGTTCCAAAATCTCATCTATATAGCGAGTGGCCATCAAAGACCCTCCACGAACAACAACCAATTCTGTGCGGCACACCATTCGTCCATAGTCCAATGACTGTGTTCTCGAGCAAAATCCAGCCGTGTAACTCTGTGAGTTCTGGTCAATTCTGGTCCTCTTACTGGGCGAAAAGCCATTAGTCCATACTTATTTAATCTTCTCCTAGCAGTACGTTCAGAAATTTGCACACCTCGAACTTCTTGGAGCTGATGAATCGCTTGAACAACGGTTCGGTGCCGGTTTCGTAAAATTCTTTAAGTACGAAACCGGTCATCCTGTAGTCCTGTAGCCCTAGGCCGCCCTTCTATGGTGAGACCCAGTTTCTCAAAAACGCCTGACGGCGTCTCGTAGAGTTTCATAGGGAACTCCGATGGCATTAGCTGCATTTCTAATGGAACGTCCATCAACAATAAGTGCCACACAACGTGCAACATCCTCAGCACGAAGAGGCATTTTTAACTTAAAATTGAGAAAATTCAAATATCGAAGCCGGAAACTATGAAATTTGCTGCACCAGAACGCAAATGACACTGAATAAAAATTTTTAATTCCATGGAAAGTAAACATTGGGAACGACAGTCCTTTAATTGAATTAAGGATTATGGGCTACTATCCTGTATATTGACACTCCTAATTGAAAAAAAACAAAACATATTTATTAATTAAAAAAATTGACCAATCCAAAGCAGAAATATTTTGAGATGAAAACATAAAAAAATCAGGTGAGTGGAGTTTTATGCCTGTCAGTGTATATATTGTCTGTCGCCATAATACTTTCAGATTTCTGAAACTGGTTCTTAGGGTTTGACATTTTTTTTTTTTGAAACGAGAAGTACTTATGTTTTGACCTCTGTGTCAGTATGTCAGTCTAACTTTCCTAAACATTTGAGTACAATGTTTAATCAAGGGGAAAAAAAATATTAGAATAGTGCTAAGGGATATAAAAAAAGTCAAATGCAAACATGGACAACTTGATAAAACACGAGTAATTGTCATTAATTAATTATTATATGACAATTAAATTATTTTTCTATGGTTTTGTCTAGGTATTCAAATTTAAGAACTGTAACGAAATGTAATATTTTTATTATGATTCAAGCTATAGTAAGAAAACAATTATGAAAACTGTCCCGATAATGCTTAAATGTTTCTGAATCATAAGTAATTAACCTTACTACAACAAAATCACAAAAAAAGCATGAATTAAATATTTGATTCACTGAACAATGCCTACAAGTATATCCGAGAACGTGGGTAGTTAAGGAACAGTATTGGGAGAAGCCTGCGTGGCCCTGTCAGTTTTTTAAATTTAGTGAAAAATTTTGAATGTAGTCTTGGGTTTTTTTGGCCAAAACTACTTAATTTAATTTTGTTAACATTCTACATATTTTAAAATCGTCTTAAAACTATTACGATAAAACTATGAATAACTCTTATAATGTTATAATTTATTGAATGTGCTATTTTATGTTGAATGGCTGCTTGAGGGTGATTCATGTTAATTAGTGTACACCTGTTTCTGGTCTACCCACAATTGATTATGTGAATTACTCTCTAACTTTTTTTTTTCATATCTCTCAAAATAATAAAAATAGGATAAGGGAAAAATAAAAAGGATACTGATCTTGGATTGGTAATAGGTTTTCACTAGAGGTGGACCCACCTGAAGGATGCGTGTAGTGGAGGAGTGTGGAGGGCCTCGGGAGAGGTGTGGGTGATACCGGGACGGTGGTGAATGTCCACCGAGGGTTGAGCCTCTCTAACTTATTTGACTGCCAATTATGCTTATCAAATTATAATTGATTTGATGAGAATAGGAGACATTATTTAAAATTGTTACTTGATTTGTTAATTATTTTTTATTTCATATTATACCAATTTAATTCTAAGATACTTGAAAATGGTTGTGAAGCAGCCGAAAGGGAAAACTATGTGAAAATGTCTGACATTTTTCCCGTTTAATTCTTACATCGTACTTCCCGTTATTTTGTTCTAACTTGTTTATTCATTATATAATTTCTATAAAATAACAAAACCTGTATATAATGTAGTGATGCTACAGGAAATACAAAATAATTTGTAAATAGATTCACCTGAGGATCTATAATTATATATAATTATCTGTAAATTTTAAGGGGCTATGAAAAAAAACAAAAAAAAAAAAAAAAACTTGAAATTTTAATTATATTGAATGATGCTCTATCGTCACACATAGATACATGCAGGAACTCTCACTTCGGGCTCAGCAATAACGCCCAAAAGTGAAGTAGGGATTTTCACTTGTACATTAATGCGGGTCTACCAACATTTAAAAATAATGAATTAAAACATTGAAGCTAATATCAACAATAATTTGAACGGAACAACTAGTGGGGCTGCCTGAACTATAGTGAGATGTATACCTAGCACGAAGCGTACTTATCGCCGTCCCTCGGACAATGTCAGCGTATAATCATCTATACTACAATTATTGTTTATATAAATTCAAATCACAGGGTATTAATATATGTAGTATGTTATTTGTGTTTGCCATGAATAAAATGAAGGAAACGTGATAAAAATAAATGAATCAATAAATATGTTAGTTGATAATAGCCAGAATTTTGATAATTAACGCCTCCGTTATTAGAAAAAGATCCTGCAGGTCTACCTAGAACTCTTTGAGGAAATTAAAAAAAAAATCTTTGTAGTATCCCTCTGGGAACCATAGCCCTCCGACCTCAAAATCTTATTATTCTCCTTGTTTCTCGGAGCAATAACGTATGCACCTAATAAATATTAAATCAATTTTTATTAGAGGGGTTTTCCTTTCTGTTATTTTACTGTACATCGGTCATCAGTTATGGAAACCATTACGTTAACCCTACTTGTGCAATAGAGATCTATTTACAGACGCTGTGAATCACATGACTTGTTTCGACAATTGAGGACATAGTTAAGGCACATGACGCAACCTACCAGCTTTACTATATATACCCTGCAGAACCCCTTTGTCTCAACTCACTTCCACTCCAACCACCAGTCACGCATGACCCTTTAGACAGTTTGACAACTAGGCTGTAATTGTTATCAATAGTTATTACCTTATAAGTGCATTGTTATTGTCATTTTGTGTGATTGAAATAAACACCTTTTTAAAAACTCTACTCGTTTACCCATCGATTTAACTGGCGCCCCGAACGTGGGACCTTGGCAAAGTAAACGTAACTTCGGTAGACTCTCCCGGATATAACGCTCAAGTACAATCCGCTAGGCAGACCCGAGACATCTCTTGACGATTTCATGAGAAGACCGATGAAATATTAACAGGACTTCAGGATCTCAAGGCTTTGGTAATTTTCAAATTACATCTCCAGGGAACCAGGACCACTCATCGTTATTTAGAAGGAAAACATCAGAAGGAGAGAAAAGGACTTTACCACAAGAAAAAAGAAGACAACATTGTACAGGTATTTAATTTATTGTACACATTTTACATGCCATTAACGGACAGACTTAACAGTAATAGAAACTTATCAATACAAGACGAAACCATGTCTCACAGATTAATTTCCACTACTGACTTAAAATTAATCCCAGAATTTGACGGGAATCCTAGTAACTTAATTAAATTCATAAACAAACTTAATTATGTAGCAAACAATGTATGTACAATCGACAACCCACACCATGAAGATAACGCAAAACAATTAATTGGTCACGCGACAAATAAACTCATTGGTAACGCGGAACATTGCAGTCGAAAAAATTACAACTCGCTACAAGAATTAATAACTGAGTTAAAATTAAACTTCAGAGACGATAAAACAATCCCGCAATCAATTACGGAAATCTATCAGACTAAACCTATGAGAAATGAACATCCTTTAAGTTTTGTGGATAGACTCATAATACTACGAGACGAATTGGAAGGTAGACTCTATACGGATGACAATAAAACTGACTTACAAAAACATACTGAAATGAATGCCTTTGACGAATTAATGGTAGAACACTGTCAACGGAACTTAGACGTAAATGTCGATAACTTCCTTCAACACCATTTTATAAAAACACTCAGGGATTTGCAAAGACAATTAAAAACAACCGCAGTTCGTGTAGTAGAACGCGCTTACGGTAATAAAATTGATCAAGCGAGATCGAGACAGAACCCAGTTAGTAATTATAAAGGAAGAAATTTTGATCCCAACTACCATGAAAGAAAACGCGACTTACATCCTCCACAACAACACCATAATAATTATAACAATTATAATAATCAACAGAACCAATATAAACCACGATATAATTCTAACTTCAACAAAGACTATCAACGCGACCCCAACCCGAGATATAACCAATCATGGCGACCACATGAACAACGCCAATACTTTAACAAACCACAACCACAACAAATACCAGAAAAAGAAAATCAAACTGTATCTATGAGAACAGCAACTAACCGTGTACATCATACGGAACTAGACGACAAAGATAGACAAATACAAGAACTAACTTCTAGATTACAACAATTAGAAACACGATACGAACATTTTTTTAGACGTAGGTCCGAGTTACGGAGAACCGCCTCCCGACCGGAATACCAATTAAATCACGTGGATAATTTACCGCAAATAAAAGACAAAAACGGCAACACTTGGCTTATTGATACCGGTTCATCAAAAAATTATATTAACCCCAGTTCTTTACCCGAAGGAACTAAAATCATTTCGGAAGACTTTGTGTTGAAAACCCCTACAGGTAGAGCAGAAGGGACGAAAAGTGCCTTCATAGACCTTTACCCTTTGTTAGGAATTTCTGCAGAGATAAAATGTTTAATATACCCCTTTAGCACCAAATATGACGTGTTGCTAGGGTACGAAACCATGAAAGATTTGAAAATAAAAATAAATTGCCAAAATGATCATATAATAATAAGTGGTAAAAATTATAAAAATGAAAATGAAATATATTATATAAATGATAAAAAGATAATTAAAGAAATAATAAGAACCAATCATATAAACGAAAATACCACAAATAAATTAGTAAATCTAATAAGTAAATACGGAGAAATATTAAAAACGGAAAAGGAACAATTAAGATCAACCAACCTCCTAAAACATAAAATAATTACGACAAACGAAAACCCTTGCTACACGAGAAATTATAGATATCCCGTTCAATTTAAAGAACAAATAAATACAGAAGTAGCAAACTTATTAAAAAATAATATAATCAGAAAAAGTAACTCCCCATATAATTCTCCAGTTTGGATTGTTCCTAAGAAAATGGATGCATCAGGCATAAAGAAAGTTAGAATGGTTATTGACTATAGGAAATTAAACGAAACAACTGTTAAAGACAAATATCCTTTACCTAATATCGAGGACTTATTAAATAAATTACAACAAGCAAAAATATTTTCTACAATCGACTTGGCATCTGGCTTCCACCAAATCGAGATGGATCCCGACTCCATATCAAAAACTGCTTTTAGTACTGAAGATGGACATTATGAATATCTTCGAATGCCCTACGGTTTATGCAATGCCCCACCAACGTTTCAACGCGCAATGAATTCTATGATAGAAAATGTACCAAACGCAATGGTATATATTGATGATATAATCATATATTCAAATACTGTAGACGAACATTTACAACATCTAGAGAACGTTTTTAGGAAATTAAAAGAACACGCATTATCAATACAATTAGACAAGACGGAATTCTTCAAAGACGAAATACCTTTCCTAGGATACATCGTTACACCAAATGGACTAAAAACGAATCCCAACAAAATTGACGCTATATTGAACTTACCTTACCCCAATAACGAGAAAACGACAAGACAGTTTCTTGGAATGACAGGTTATTATCGCAAATTCATCAAAAATTACGCGAGCATAACGAAACCAATATCGAAAGCTCTTCAGACGAAAGACTATAACACATTAGAGATAAAAAACGCATGTGACGCACTAAAAACATTGATGACTAATTCTCCAATTCTATCTTACCCAGATTGGACAAGACCGTTTATTCTTACGACTGACGCAAGCGATAAGGCTTTAGGAGCAGTACTTTCCCAGAAGGATAAAAATAGCATAGAACACCCAGTTGCTTACGCATCTCGAGTTCTACAACCTCCTGAGTTAAATTATTCAACCATTGAGAAAGAATTACTAGCAATCGTATGGTCAACACATCACTTTAAACCATACCTCTACGGAACTAAATTTCAACTACAGACTGACCACAAACCCCTGAAATGGATATATACTATGAAAAATGGAAATACCAGAATAATGAAATGGATCTGGAAACTCCAAGAATTTGAATTTGATATAACTCATATAGAAGGAAAAACTAATAAAGTAGCTGACGTATTATCCAGACAAAACGAAAACCTCACATTAAATCATATAACAAACTTAGATAATATCGAAGACTTAGACGACTTAATTGACGAACCAATGGACGAAAACAGCCCCGAATATTTAGAACCAAATGAATTGGACAGAATGGAAGCAGCAGAAGCTTCCACATGTAAAGCGACTATTCACTCTCAAAAATCATCTAACGAACAAGTTTGGCTAGTAAATGATGACAAAAACATAAATGTAGAAAAGCACCAAATAATTATTAAAAAAGGAAACAAACATATGGACTTTAGTAAACCCTTTAATAAAAGAAGACATACAATAACATTAAACAATGAAGACGAATTAAAAGAATTAATCGAACAACTAATAAGACCTAAAACTACTTACGGAGTATATTGCGAAACAAATATTCCCCTACTTAACGACTTTTATGATCTAACGTTTAAACAACTATCGACACTGATTACGGAATCTTACCCAACAGTGAAATTGAAAAGATATAAACATATCGTAGAAGATATACTAGACAAAACAGACCAAATAGCAATAATATCTGATTATCACGAAGGTAAAACTGCACATCGCGGAACCATCGAAACCTTTGACAAACTTAGAAAACGATACTATTTCCCACTAATGAAGGAGACTATAAATAACTATATTAATAACTGCACTATTTGCAAGAAAACAAAATATGACAGAAAACCCATTAAGACAAAATATATGATAACCCCCACACCAGATAAACCTTTTACAGACTTAATGATCGATACATTACACTACGAACGTAAATATATTGTCACTATAGTTGACACCTTCTCAAAGAGACTATTTGCAAAAATTATACCGGCATTTAACGGAATAAATATATGCGAGACATTAAAGACATATTTAGCATTATACCCTACGCCAAATACAATTAAAATGGATAACGGAAGGGAATACAAAAATAACTTAGTAACAAACTTCTTACAAGTAAATGATATAGAACCTATATACGCTACCCCAGGAAATTCGAATTCCTTAGGACTACTAAATCGTACGCATAGCACTTTAAACGAAATAATTCGAACACTTAATAATGAAGAACTAACAAATAAAACATTACCAAATTTATTAACCTTAGCAACAATTGCATATAATAATACATTAAACTCGACATTAAAAATGACACCTGACGAAATAACCTTTGGTATAACTAAACCAAATAATACTATTCATACGGAAATCAAAGAACATTATGTTCAAAAATATCACGATGAAAAGGAAATATTACAATCAATAATACGTAATAAAATAAGTAACGAAAAAGAAAAACGGACTAATCTTCTAAACAAAAATCGAGAAGAAATACCAGAAATAAATGACGAAACTATTTACTTAAAAACTACACACAAACGAAAAGAACGAAACCCTTTTAGGCCTGTATTACAATTTAAATACGGTAACGTAACTGATAAAATTCATGTAAATAGAGTAAAAAGACCCACCAAATCGAAACTAAAGCAAACCCTTGATGTTTCAGATCATGAAACTGAATCTGATCACTCTAATGATTCTATGGAAATCGGTTCACGGTATACTAGTGACTGATATAAGTAATAATCCAGGAATACTCCATATACTATAAACAATGTAAAATTAATTGACAAATACTATCGAACATATCATTTCTATAACATAACTTTTTTACATACTGAACTAAGTAATATCCAAAAGAACCTACCAAATGACGATACGTCAAGTAATACATATAAAATTATACAAAACCCTTTACAAAAATACTTAAAGACATAAACCCAAATGTAACACTAATATCTAAGGATTTAGAAGTACTATGGCTAACCAGCAAAATTCATTGTTCTTCACACGGAAATTCACTCTATATATTTGTTTTATAGATTTACCTACAACTAACCCCAAAATAATACCTTATATGTTGATACCAGCGCCTGTATGGCATAAAACATCTTATGTTACTATAAATATTACTAACACTCTAGTAATTAAGAAAAACAATTTATTTTAAATATTATTGTAAAAACCCTTTTATTTTAAATATTATTGTAAGAATCCTTTTATTTTAAATATTATTGTAAGAACCCTTTTATTTTAAATAATATTGTAAGAAACCTTTTATTTCAAATAATACCTGTATAATAACAATATCAATATAAATGTAATCGCTAATATCAGCAAATTAGAAAATTTTAATGTAACCAATATAGCTCTAGAATATCAGCAAATTAGAAAATTTAATGTAACCAATATAGCTCTAGAACCACTAATATTTAATCACTCTAAAATGTATACTTCTTTTTATTTTTTATTGTAGGGACCGCTATTATAATCCTAATCATATATTACTTTAAAAATGTAAACCTAACCATTCCCTACCAAATCCTACACCTCATTTCTTATTATTCTTAGAGGACTAAGAATCTGAAACATCGGAGGAGTTATGGAAACCATTACGTTAACCCTACTTGTGCAATAGAGATCTATTTACAGACGCTGTGAATCACATGACTTGTTTCGACAATTGAGGACATAGTTAAGGCACATGACGCAACCTACCAGCTTTACTATATATACCCTGCAGAACCCCTTTGTCTCAACTCACTTCCACTCCAACCACCAGTCACGCATGACCCTTTAGACAGTTTGACAACTAGGCTGTAATTGTTATCAATAGTTATTACCTTATAAGTGCATTGTTATTGTCATTTTGTGTGATTGAAATAAACACCTTTTTAAAAACTCTACTCGTTTACCCATCGATTTAACTATCCTCTAAAAGCCTTTTTTTTTTTTTTTTCGATACGGCAAAAGGATCGTGCAGGTACTTTACCAGACTTAAAAAAATTGTTGACTAACTGTAACTAGGTAATTGTTACCTTTTCTCTGCGTAAACTTTCTCTTCTTTGGGTTCGGCAATTTTGAACTAAATAGCCATGTTTTGTCGGAAAAATTGATTTTTCCAAATTTAAAAAAGCACAAAATGATGTTCAGGATTTAAATAATTCTTGGCCATGACAATTTTTTCATATTTATTAGTTTCATTAATTTATATTTATTATATATAAGTTAATTTTAGAGACGAGGAGTCGAAAAGTTTTGTAAATGAACCGTCTCTCCTGAGATGACAAGTATTTGTATTTTATAGACTTGCAAGTTTGCTTAATTATTTAATTAAGGTTTCATTTTAGAATAGGGAAGTTTAATATTGGCGTTAGCTCTTTTTATCCTTTAGGCCCAAAATAATTACTTAGTCAAAGCTTCGCGGTCAAAGACCAAGTACACATTATTTTTACATACACTTGTTAATAATTCAGATTATGTGTATTTAGCGTAGCCTCCCCCGGCGTGGTAATGGTTTTTTAATTAAAAAACATAATTTTTCACATAAAGTCAAGGAATAAAAAGATCATAAAGGGCAGGATGTTAATCAAATAACTTATCTTTCGTCTCTTCACAATTCCGTTTATTCATACAGCAACGTTTTCGACAGCTCTTAAGCTGTAATCTTCTTATTCTTTCTTCTATTTCTTAAATAAATGGTATTGTGGAGAGATGGAAGATTGGTTATTTGGATAATGATTTTGTTGTTGTTGTTATTTATTACTAAGAGAATTCCTATTGGGAAGGTCTTGCGATTTAGCTCAGCTGGTAGAGCTCTTGATTGGGTACTGAGGAGGGTCCAGGTACGAGCCCTGCTAGTATATGTCTGTGCTTATATGGCTTAGGCTTCCATCTCAACAAAAGGCTGGCATGGAATCCATCTAGAGGCTAAAAAGAATAGGACTAAACAGACGCTTTGGACAACTGTACAGACTACTTCGAAGGAGATCCCATCTCTCAATAGAATATAGCCTACTAATTTACAAAGTTATACTAAAGCCAATCTGGAGTTATCGAATAGAGCTACGGATTACAGCAAAAAAAAAAAGTCGATCATCAAGCGTATACATCCCACCCAAGTCGATCAACGTCCTGAGAACAATAGTTATTACATCAACAACAGAACCATTCCAAGTTCATGTAATTCCATCGAAACCCATCCAACCACCCTAATCCCCTGGCACAGTCATTACACTGCGCCACTCATCCTATAATCCTCCTCGGAGATTAAAGAGACAGTGACCTCGTGACCTGCTATAAATACTTCACAGTGGGAGTCCCGGGGCTGCTCAGTTTCTCCAATCATGTCCTGAGCATCAGTGGCTCTAGCGTTCTTGGTCAGCCTTCACTGGCTTGTATCTGGTGATGCGGCAGATGGAGGAGCGTGGGGACTTCCCAAGAATCAACTTCTTCTTTCGGATGCGTGGAAGGTGACAACCATGTTTCTTGGCTGTTTGTAAATACTGAATGAATGAGCAATTTAATGAAGAATTGTGAATATGGTATGAATGAGAAAATTGACCGCAATTACTTTTTGTTCAATAATGCAGATTATAATTTTATCACAATAAAGATTTTTGAGCTAAAAAAAAAAAAGAAGCTTTTATGGCCAAATATTAAAACTTTTCCTAACAAAGAGATTTTTTCACATTCTATAGGGTCTATAAGTACCAGGGAAACGTCACATAATATGTTACCATTCTTTGGCAATTTATCATTAATGATAGTGGGATTTAAATTTGACTAAATGAAGTACCACGTTTTGAATCCAATGCGGGTAATTATTTTGCAACGTTTATTCTGCATTTTCCTCACTCATCGTTTAAAATCATTAATACTTTCTCCCAGCGTGGCCACGTGTGTACCTGGTGTAGGATTTGTTGTGATCCTATTGACCACGCTTAGTAACACTTGTAACACATATTATTTGTATTATTACATAACCTTCCCCATCGTGGTAATGGTTTGTTTAATATTTGTTTATAATGTTTCTATATTGTCAAATAAAATTACCAATTGGGCACTTACATAAATATGACAATGTGTATTAAAATGGATAGTAACATTCCACATGATGCCTGAATCGGAGAAATGTTGATCGTAGAAGTAGTTTTGTGAATAAAAAAATTGTTTGGAGAAGCTGAAGCATCAACTACCCAAAATATAAAAACAAATATTTAAATAACACTTTTTAAATAATAATACTCTGGAGAAAATATTTAAAGTATAAATTTTTGAATGCCAACGATCTCCTATTCTCAGCTCATATTTAGTGATCCTGCCAAGCTTCTAAAAAAAAAACTAACGTCGGAAAGCACATCCTGAAAGAAATAACAATTCTTAGTGATACGCTTATAGCGTTGGTACGCTATAAGGGACACAACTGTGACACAGCCAACAGTCAACGTGCATTAGATCAAATTATTTAATAGAAATTCACTGGATTTCAGTTTAGACTACCAGGGGAAAACTTAAAAAATAAGTAATCATAAGTTTGTAGCCCCATTATATTAATTATGTAAACATGGTTATATCAGCTATAGGTTTTTATTTTTTGCTGCTCTTTTCATGCAATATAATGAAACATTATTTTTTTAACTGGCACTGCATCGATAGCTGTTTCAGAGGACTATTATGAAATAAAAATAAAATTAATTAGGCTAGTGGTTGGCATGTTGGCTTTAAACTGAGCTCCGGATGCAATCCCCATCACGCACTGGGATTCTTTTCTTAGGGGGATGGCTTGGGTCTGGGTTTAGTGAGACTTGAGAAAAAACTAGTAGCTACTTGAATAAAAAAATCCGATTAAGTGAACCAAATTTAAGGTTGAGAGGTATCTTCAAGTGCTGATTATATAAGCAACTTAGCACCACGTAATACGTACAGTTACATCCCTTGGATACAACCCCTTCATGAAGTGTTGAGTAGGCAGTATTTTTAACTAGGCCTTTGTAGCTTCTCACGATCACAAGGACAGAAAGCCAGACGGGGGTAAAAAACAAGAGTTTTGAAAAAAAATACTAAGAAAGCCTTAAAAAGTAACCTGTTTAGACTAGGCATTTACAATAGTATTACTGAGGACGGACTGCTCATTAAACTCCATGGGTTATTAACTTTTCTACAGCAGTGGCATTTGGTTTCCAAGGATCAACTTGAAAACAGAATCGTTTGACTAAGTAATGATCGCTGGCAAACAAAAGTCGCTCGAATGGTGCTTCATTTTTTCATGAGCCCACAGTCTTTAGACGGATTATACACTTTAATCAGCCTTGTACATCTTCAGAGGCTCAATTTGATTCAATTCGTAATAGGCGAAACGATCAGTCATACAGGCGGAGGGTAATCGATGAGAAGTAACAATACAAATCTAAAAGTAATTGCAATACGGTAATGAGAGGGTTGTCCATTTGTTGACGGTGCGATCGACGAAGATAATGACCGTGGTAAAACCTGGGTTCTGACTCTGGCTGAATCACAAACGGAGACCAAAGTCGCCACTTCTTCTGAACCACTGGTCAGATCGAGTTGGTAAGTGGTTCCTCAACCGGTCTAGGGTTCCTCTCTCCCACCTCACCGTCCTTAGTGGTAGACCCAACTGTTCAAATATTCATAGTATATATATAATATAATTTCTCTAATAAAAATTATATCCTCAAGTTGATCCGAGAACGTGGGTATTTGAGGAACAATATTCTCAGTTTCCTAAAAAAACTAGTAGATCGTTTTGTAAATAATCTTGGGTTTATTTGTCCAAAAATACTTTATTTAATAGTGCACAAAAAGTGAAGTGGGGTTTACTTATACATTAATGCAGGTTTATCCCTCCACACTCAAAATAATTATTTTACACAACACTTCGCAATAATACCGTTTTAGACAGGTCAAAGCTGTCATCTTCAGTTGCTAAAATGAAAATTCATATAATAAAAACCTCAATTGTGAATATGGTGACAACAAAATCTGTCATTAAATGCAACGATGATAGCAACCAAGAAATAGTCGTATTCAAACTATTAACTTGCTGAATTCCACCAAGTCCAAAATTCATTGTACTAAGATTTAAAAAAAAAATCGACACATAAGTAATGAATAATTTTAAAAGTACAATAATACGCTAATCTCATTGTTACTCGCCCAATTGATGGTGTGAAAAAACATATAACATTAGAAATAATTTATATTAATTCAGATTAAATTGGGTTCGCTACATCTTGCGTCTTCGCCCTTCAACTGACTTTATTTCTAAGTGTTTATTTCTTTTTTTTTAAATATACTATCCAATATTAGGGAATATGATTTAATTTCAATACTTTCCGGGCTATTAATTAATTTTCTACCAATTGTATGGTGTTATACTGCAAAAAAGTTAACTTGTCCCACACAATCTGACAAAGCAATGCCTTCTCGCTAGAGGCCTTAACAGAGTTGTGGTGGGCCAAGGATTGAAAAGCTTTTTTAAAAGGTTGACATCCAGTAAACATGCGCTCAAAGGAAAAAAAATCCACCTACTTCAAAAAGTTGATTTTCCTTTTAATATTACTTTCTAAACACTTCATGTCCATGATAAATTTTTTCAAACGACGAGAATCGATAGGCAAAAGAATAAATGTAAAAAAGAAAAATTTATTGAAATTTTAGCCAAAATAAATCCTTTTTAGAATATCACCAAGATACCTCCGCCAACCTCAGGACATCTTCCGTATCGTTGAGCCTTTGCCGCATCGACATACTTTATTTCAAACTTGACATGTCGTTCTGGTTTACTAATCCTTTTTGGAGTATCCTTTTTTGGATCGTACACACCTAGTGATACTATCGCTATATATACTACGGAGGTATCTCTATGGACTTCGAGTCTGAAGAACAGGGCAGGTCAAAACACTAACTTCATTGGCTTTAAGAAAATCTTACGTTAAGCCTCGTAAGTTAGTTATAAGTTGACGCCAATTAACTTGCAATAATGCTAAGCTCTAGTCTTATTCCAGCATCACTAGCTAATAATGAACAAGTCAAAGACCGTCCTTGATTGATCAATTTGTTACGCCTTTCCTATTGATCACAATTGATACTCGATACCCATCATTAAAGAACTATGATGGAAAAAGCATAGTGAAAACTTAATGACATCGCACAAATGTCAAATATAAAAAATATATTTAATTTCAAATTGTTTATTTAAAAAAAATAAATACAATTCGACCAAAAATGGTAAATGCCCTCTTTTTTTCACATTTACGATTTCACATTCACTCTCTCATGTCATACAGTATATACAATATATATACATACGATAAAAAACTATATACATGGCCCAGGAATCCACCTAGAGACCATCTCTGCAGTACTGTAACGGTGGTATTTGAAAATGATATAGCTTAGGGATTTGGGTGGTCAGATATTTTTTTTACGGAGAAAATGGGCTCATGGATAATGGAAGGTTTTGGCCACTCTGAACGTTTTATGGGTTCTACTGGTAAATCTCGTGTGTGGGTTCCAGGCTAATCTTTTGTTGAGGGGAGAGGCTAATCCAGGGGAAAGAAGAAGCGTTAAAGAAAACTGAGTGGACAAGATCAACGCCATATGATGCGGGTGGAATATATCAAAACGCGATTTATACTTTACGGTTTCAAAACTTTTTGAATAGCATTAAATTTATTTTTGGATTTATGTTTCAATAACCTAGCTTAAATAAAAAAACAACAGACCTTTAAATCTAAATAGTTTTTGAATCGCAACATAAAAAATTATATAAAATATAAGTCAGACTATAACTATCGTTTACTTTTGTCAATATTTATAAACTGCTCACAAATTGAAGTGGACCGCTTACAAAAATGTAGATATTATTTATTTTATTTTACCATGATGATTTAGGTTATTGGGGTTTAAAAAACAGACACCTGAACGAGTGTTGAAAAAAACAATGTATTCATTAATATCTAAGAAAAAATCAAAAATGCTTATAATTTATTTTAAAAAGAGGATTATTTTTTATTCATTTTTAAACATCGTTAGTAGGGTATTGGGCCTCCTCTGCTTCGAATTAAAGATCACATCGTGTTTCGTACTCCTTATAAGGCTGAAATTGTAACGTCGGGGTAAAGAAGTCCCCTACTTAATTAATGCATCTGGAAGTTCATACAAGACTGACGCTTGTGTAACTGTCGTAGGAGTTTATTCCAAACAAGCTCAATCGGATTCATGTCGGTTGAACAAGCGGGCAAGTTCGTACGCGTGATTTCTTGTCCATTGCTCAGTCATACCTGCATTAAATCGCTGGTTTCTCCCTCTTTCCACACTCTAAAACGTCGATCATGATGATGAAAAACGTGAAGTTTCGATTCACCAGTAAATAAACAACGGTTCCAGCCCTCATCAACAGTCCAATCAACATGTTCACGAACCTAAAGGCGCTTCTCTCTTTTGTCTTGTTAAAAGAAAAAAAAACCGACTTCATGGAGGTGGTTTCTGACTGTTTGAGTTGAAATGCGGACCCCTGTTGCATCCTCAAAAGTGCTTTTGAGTTGTTAAATTTCGTAGCCTAGAGATCTGGATTTTCAAATATCGGCCCTGCTGAAGAGTAGTTTTCCGAACTCGGCTGTTGTGGATAAGTTGTAAAAACAGTTTATTTTAAACTAGAAAAAAATTCAAATCATCCAGGTAAAAGAAAATAAATAATATCTAAATTTTTTTAAGTGGTCCCCATCAATTTGAGAGCGGTTTATATTTATATATTATTGTAAAATCGCAGTGTTAGCTGCCTCAAGCGCTAGTAGTTATAAATACACCGATCAGTGGGAAAATAACCAAAATTTACTTTTATTTAAGAACAAGCAGCAATGTAACATAAATAAAAATATGTATTTAGTGCTAGCAAGTCTGTACATTTCTCCTTTTATTTCATAAACACTGTGATGTTACAGTTCACCATGACATTTGAAAGAGGCACCCCAAAACTGGAGACAAATAGGTGGCTCGTGATCCTTGCTGGATCTGTTTACGATGGCAGCCGACGGTCAATTCTTGTGACATTTCTCAGGATATCCTGCATGTGCCTTGGTATCTTTCAATTTATAATGAAGGTAAGTACGCCACTACCCATTGGTGCAAGATCAACATTACAGAATATTAAACTACTCAGTTTGTATATGACCCGTAAAATATTCTTATATAATAAACTAACGTGTGCGTCTTGGAGCTGTTATTAAATAGGAAGAAAGAAAAAAGTAAGTTAGAATGCCAATCAACTTACTATAAACCTTTTCCATCAACTTGGTTAAATTATTGGTTACCATTATTGGTTGCCACAGTTAAAGGCAACGAAATATCTGATGATATGTCAAAGCAGTCGATGAGAATTTAAATCAAGTGTGATACATTACACAACTAAGAGTTATTTTACGGTTGGATAAAAAAATAAATGTCGTGGCTTAAATGTGTCCAGTTAAAAAGTAATAAACAATTAGAATGTGGGTAATTTCTTCTTAATATATTATTATTTCATCTTCTCACATGACCAACGTTTCCGTCTGCCTATAAATTTCGTGGCCCACGTTCATCCTAGAATCTAATTGAAAATCTCATTTTTCGATCAATAATCTACCTCAAAAAAAATCTTTGTTTGTGCAATCTTGCCATACATTGCAAAATACTATATTAAATTAAATTACGTATCCAAAACTTCTTATAAACACGTTCAAAAAATGCATGTACTATATATGAGAACATAATATAACTAACCGATCCAATGTTTAGAAATAAGATCTTTACATATTATACAGGTTTTGATCAATTGAAACAAATTATCATATTTTTCAGCATTATAACTGAATTAAAATAACCAGCAATATCTGTAGTAAAGTTAAATTTTTCTTTTATACTTTCAAATCGATTGGGCCATACAGAAATCCAGACAGAAAGTAGAATGCCCCTAATTCCCTGAAACCTCTCAAAATCATATGGGGTCGGTAATTAATCAATATTCTCATGTCATTATATGCTGCTTATAATATAGGAATATCCTGGTTCCAAGATGTGAATTTCTGTTATGAATATGAAGATATGAATGAACTGTTTCTAGGGGCATGTTAGTTTTTTTGGTTTTTTTCCAAAAAACAGCAAATACTACTCAGAGTAAAATAATGCGACATTACATGATGTAGTTATGCCACGTGTTATGTACGCCCCCTCGGCTGTACGTTGGAAACATTTATTAGAATAAGTGTTTAATCAATGATTGATTACGTGATAGAGTGATGCATATTTTTTGACCTCGTAGACTACAAGTGTCGAAATTGTAACATGTGAAACAGTTGCGTCTCTATGTTTTTCTTATTCAATTTCGTTAATTATTCGTTATTTAAGTTTTACGTTCTTGTTTCTTGTATTTTTTTTCTTATAATTTACTACTACATCATTTAAATTCTTGTTTAAAATATATTTTGAATTATCATACATGTACATTTTAATACAGGTAAAAATGGGCAAACTATTTCCAGATTATCAGGAGAGACGACAAGGAAAACCTTATGGCGTCTTTGGAAGCTCTCCATTGGACAATACTTCTGACATCTTTACTAGTGATTATGTGCAGCTTCCTCCTCCGAAACTCACTCTACTTGCAGATGGAATCCACAGTAGAAGCGGGGTTCTACGATTATAGTGGAAATCTGTCTGAAGGGCAGTATGCGGTGAGTAAAACCGGCAAGGGGAAGCTACAAACGATTTCAATGAAACGTTTTTAGGTGGTGCCAGATAAAAAAATATTTTACAAGTGTTCGGTCATTTAATGATGATACAATTCAACAAATGATTAGGAGTCCTAGATGTATAAATATATCAACTATTTTTTAGTTTATTATTATTATGTTTAAACACTCTATTTTTTTATCATCGTTCCTGCCTTTGTTTTGCGCGCTTTGTCATACATCATACAAACTTATAAATACGAATTTTAGGGACAGTAAAAAATAAATTTTTTGGGGTAAATTACCATGTGTGGACGATGATAGACATGGAGTTTAAAAAAAAAAATTTTCACATCCTAGGGTGCATTGGGAAGACCGCTTGGACAAGCATAGAATATTTTCAACCTAGTATTACCAAAATAATTTGCATTGAAATAAGTGACACGTTCATAACCCCACATTTTGACACTATCAAAATTACCTGTTAAACAATAACTCATTAATGTGATTTTTAAACATCTTCCCTAGGCTGTCATTGTCTTATGGCTTCTCCTGGAGAAATTTTCATTTTGTCTGAAGGTTTCTTCCTTCTTTTCAGGGGACTTTTTCATAGACAAAAATGTTTCTCATGTCCTTTACAACGAAGGACAAAATATATGAAGATACCCTTCTCCTTGGCAAAAAATTTACTAACACCGTGAGTCAGGCTCAATGTGCCACAGTAATAGAATTAAGTAAGTAACGTCCAATTTTGTCTTCCAGCAGGTTTTTTTATTTATATTTCACAGCCGCTTTCAGCAGCCTATACTACCTTTCTCAGAATGTTGCCAATGATGGTGGTGTCTATTTTGCTACTCAAAACGTTTTGGAAAGACAAAATATGACGTTATTTTTTTTTTTTTTCTAAACCCAGAACCAGAGATAAAACCTTAAGAAAGATGATTCGCATGATCGATCATAACTCTAGGACAGCGTTGGTCAACCTTATTCGTTAGTGGGCCACAATCATGATTCCACAAACTCCGGTGGGGCAACTTTATTTATTTATGAATCTATCATGGGGTTTATCACCTGAAAAACGAGAGTGGAAAAAATGCGAATGAAGCATACATTTTTTAATTAAATCATACCAACACAATGTGCATAGCTACAACTTAATGTGGAGATTGTAATTGTTTTTTATTTGCCAAATGCTCAATGTCGGAGACTCCGCTATCGATACTTATTTAAGTAATTTTTTTTAATTAGATTCGGTTAATGACTTGACATCTTTTATGAAGTACATCTTGGATTACTTTCATCAATACGTTGAATCAAAACGACAAGCATATCGGAGAACTAAACGCGTAACAAAGGGAACTCTTCGTGTTTTAATAACTTCCAAAACTTATGATAATCCAGTGATTCGTGTTTAGTTATAATTTCAATATACTTTGATGTAAGAACATCGTTGCATAATAGGTCGATCAATGGACTTTGAATTCCGGGAGTACTGCTACAGTTTTTTGTCTTATATTGCTAAGGGATTGATAAAAATATCACAAAGTCACTTTTCTCCCTTAGTAAGCAAATCTGGTTTTGAAGGATTGAAGTAGAAACATTAGCTTTCATTCAAACATTGCCTTTATATTCTTCACAGTCAAGATCCGCTACAGTTCGACCAGCGTGTTCTCGCATGCATGGCAAATAAGACAGTTGGTATTCAGAATTACTTTTCAGCTTTGCCTCGAACGATGAAAATGAGACACCACTATAGGCAAATGATTAGATTTACCATGCAATGGAGCGTTCAATGTAACGTAGCCGCAATGTAACAGAGGACATTGAGATCTCGAAGCCATTCATTGTGTTCAAGTATGGGGGAGATGCGAGGAAGTTCTTCATTTTTTTTTATACATTGAGACACTGCGCAATGTCCAAAAACTTTCCAAAGACTTTCCTCGTGAAAACCAACGAATATAGCAATGAACTAATACTTCTCTATGTTCCGCACTGCCTTTTTTGGAATTTCTTGTGTTTAAGGTCACGAACCCGTAACTAATAACCAGCCCCGTAGTTGATACAGTCCACCACTGGTTTTTGAACAGCAGATAATTCCAGTTCCTTGGCAATAAACGCTTCATGGTGAATGCAGTGATATTTTAGAAGAGGTCTTCCAAATCGTTCAAAATAGATTTCCAATAGTACAATATAACCCCTTTTTTTTTTACAACCATGGCAGAAGTCCCATCAGAGCAAACTTTGTCTACTTTTTTCAGTCCAAGTTTTTTTCATCAACACCAATTATTAGCTCTTCAAACATATCTTCTCCTGTAGTCGTTCGTAGTAGTTCTTCAGGATTCAAGATTCTCGTTGATCATACGAACGAAAACACATAGCTGAGATGATGATTTGTTGTCGCAACTTTCATTTAAAACCAAAGAAAAACTCTTTATTACCTGCGAGCTCACATCTTCTGTCATCTAGTCAATCCATCGCATTGCCGTATTTAGACATAACTATTTAATATATTTCCGTCCACTAGTTAATAAATTTTCGGATCGATTGTCTGTTTTTGCAAAGATAACAAAGGCTTGATAA
Organism: Acanthosoma haemorrhoidale; assembly: GCA_930367205.1. NCBI lineage: Eukaryota > Metazoa > Arthropoda > Insecta > Hemiptera > Acanthosomatidae > Acanthosoma > Acanthosoma haemorrhoidale. Next base: position 43,210,841 of record OV884015.1, on the reverse strand, counting down.
CTTGGACTCTTATCTCTGTAAGGTTTCATTTATTGTGCCAGCAGCCAAGATATTTCATAGGAAGCTGTTACCATTGAAGAAAGCACATTACTTTGGTTTTTGAATAATAATTAATGCCCGCAGAACGTCTCTATGAAATCCAATCTCAAAACTGAACCAGATAATCGGCATAAAAATTAGAACGATTCTAGGTGAGGTGTCTCTCCAAGTTGTATTTTTTTGGCGCTAAACCATTTCCACCATGCATCAAACACACTTGTTTAGATACGTCTGCATCCATAAATAGAAACCGTTCATCCCAATCGCAATTCAATATTCTATCCGTATTCCCACGTGATAATTTTACCAGTAAAAGGACCACAAAAGGGGTAAGGAGCTCTTACATGTATTTATGGAATCACTTTCACGCTGGGTAGCACTATAATTCTGCTAAAAAAGTATATTACTCGTACGTAGGTAGAGTGTCTACTGTAACAAAAATAAAAGGACTGAGAAATGAACTGAGAGACTTAAAGAAATTCGATCAAAAAATGAGGGGGGGAAGCTGGAAAGCTAGGTGAAAATTAAGAAATACTTCAGAGAACATCAAGGGTGCACATCCTTTGCCTTTTGCCGCCTGCATCAGATGCTCCGAGAGATAAAGAAGAGCGCTTCCACATGATTCCCTTTGCTTTGAAACCACCCCTACCGCTTTAGAACTTGCCGACACTTTTGTTGCCAATTTCCCTTAATATTTACCGAAGCACAAGTTTGTGGGCTTATTATGTGCCACATTACCAGTCATTCAGTTAATTCTGATTTTAAATCATTACAACATTAATAATTATAATTATATTAAAAATCGGGGGAAGAGTTGATAACAAAAACTATAAAAAAATCATGGACGAGTTTGCCGTCCCCAAATGTTGCAAGCCACTGCGTGGACCATTCCCAAGGTTCGGCCAACCCTGCTATAGTACCTATACAACACTTTTGGGTTTATATCGAGTCAACTTTGACTGCCAACTCAAGGAGATTTATTTCCTTTCGTGACATCGTTGTTGGGTAATTCAGAAGAATTACAAATAAAAACAAATTATGTTTTGCAATGTTTCAGGTAAGAGCAGAAGCTAACAAAGAAGTCAAAGTGACCACAACCGTGTTCACGGCTGTTGTGTTTGCAGCTCATTTCGCCTGCTACTTCAAGGCACCTCTCTTCATGGAACGGTGGAGTCAGTCCTATCCAGTATGGATGCCTTTTGAAATCAACAGCTGGTTCAGGTTTATATTAAAATGAAATTACCAATTGTACAGGTTCATTATTATAATGGTGAGACATTTGATAGTTGTTTGTCCACAAATTCAAAGTGTGTGGAACATCAAAAACTACGAAACTACACTAAGTAGTTACTGGACGGCTTATACAAGTGATTTGTCATATATGAGTTGACAACAGTGAATTGTCGCGTTGTGGGAAGGCGAATTTCACCCTTCTCCCCCAGCAGTAATCGTGTTTATTTGAAGGTATCAATCAATATGCGTTAATTAAATTTAGCTATTCAGGTGGAAATCAAACAAACACTATTTTTGTTGCAGCAACCTTCGATGATGATTCCCCTAAAATCAAAATAGTATATTTTTTTTCCAGTGTGTCTGTGTATCTGTCTAGAACACAGCTGGTGAGTCCGTTTCTGGGGAAACAGAGATTGATTTTTTCCTAAAGGTCCCATTTTATGTTGTGATGGCGTGATGATATTAAGGTCAACGTTATAAGAAAACAAATATTTTTCTAAAATTTTTCAATGTCCTCTTTAACAATATACATTTCGTATTTTGTTTTTTAATACTTTAATTACAAAAGTAATTAATACTGTTATTCATCATATTCACAACGTGTGTTGTTTTTTAGTGGCAGGATCATTTGCAAGTTACTCCATTTGATAGTCCAATATTGATAATAATAAAAACAACTATGGAAAATATTGAAGTGCGATTTATAACTTCGGGGCCTAGGCTCTACTTTCGTAAAGGTATCTTTGCTCCCAGGGGCATCATGCTGCCGGCTGACCATCACTTAGCCAGCAGCTTTATGATTGTAATACAGTAGAATTTACTAGAAAGACGTAGAAAGGAAATACGTATGAGGGTGATGAGTTATTCTACCTCCGTTCCTCAGAAGTAATTAGTGACAGTTAGATAAAAAAGTATTTATTAAATCCACAATTTGGAATCAAAAACTTTAATCTTACCTTTTAGGTTTTATTAATTTGAATAATTATGGCTGACAAACAACTCATACAAATGAGTTGTGTTGCTGTTTTCCCAAGGACTGTAGCCTCGACCCGCTGCTCCCAGCCTCGTCCATGACGACTTAACACTGCAAACATCAACACCATCCATTCCAATTGAGAACAAGAAAATAGTAAAAACACCACTTCTACTGTACGTTAATGTGGTAGTTCCATTCATGACAGAAGCCTTATTAATAAATTACTTCGTAATTAAAAAGAAATATTTGGCTATCATTCTGATTAGTAATGTGTAGGAACATTAATGAATTATATTTTCAAACTGTCATTGAACTAGTTTTCGCGAAGTCCTTATTTGTGTGATTTGAATCTGTTCTAGTCAGAACGGAGCGTCCGAATTTAGCTAGTGGGTCTGCCACGAAATTAAGTTATTCAGAGGATAAACCCACACCATTCCAATCCTTAAGTGTGGGGCTCTGTCATCATGCATACTGTGCCATTATCTCGAATCTTTCATGTATGTTATAGGTATGTTGGCAGCATGGTGTGGTGCTGGCTTGTTATCGAGCCTGCAGCGTCCAACGCGACTATGAGCTGGGTCATGTACATGACGATGGCTGTTCACCTTATCGGTCAGTTCCGAATCCTTATCCTCGCTATACAGAACATCGATTCTATCGCAGAACAAGAAGGCACTGTGCAGGAAAAGGAAGAGAGGATGTTGGCGAGGATCAAGGAGTGTGTCCAGCATCACCTGCAACTAATCAAGTAATTAACAGCATTGTTAGCCTTTGTTATAGTAACCAATCCCGGGAGGGAAAGGTTTCCCCTCAAAATAAAGCTAATCGTTGTTGCTTTTGTTTGCTAATCTACAACTAGATATTGGGGATGCAATACTGAAAATGTATTCAATTCGCGGACATTAGAATAATCTTATACTCATGTGATCCTAGAATGGAAATCACGACCAAACAATGTCATAGTCAGATGTTAAAACCTACTCGATATATAGACATCAAATATATAAGAATTTAGAAATAGACATAAGTTGCCGGTAGGCAACCATATTTGTTGTCAACCTTGTTGATAACATGCAGTGTTAAAAGTGGGTGTTGAACGTCTGTACTCAGGTATGATGCCAACATGGTTGACAATGAAGTTGCTCTTCAATGGGGCTTTAAGTATTGGTTACGGTAAAAGAATGCTTAGCAAGCAGTCACATTGACAAGAACCGACAGACACAATACAACCTGGCGAACTACTCGAAACCGAAAAGTTAATGCTTTCATTTCAAAAATAAACAAAACTACTTTATAAACAAAACAAAACTATCTGACACTTAAAAAAAAAATACGAAATTCTTATCAGAAGATGAACTTAAGAATATTTATTCAAAAACATTGAAATGAAAAGTTTATATATGTCGAGGAGTATAAAACTATAACCCAGTATCTGCTTCAAAACACACGATCTTGTAACTGGTCAGTGCGAGGAGTACTGTATGGCCTACAGTTCAAAGCACCGAGAGGTGAATCCAAATATTTTAAGGAAGGATAGGAAGGCCAAGAAGTGGATCAGAGGAAAAACATGACCAGACATAGGACTCTCTCTGTGAATATAAGGAAATGGACATGGACAGGTCACCATTTTAGATTGAATTCAGACTCATAGACAAAGAAGGTGATGGAGTGGTTCCAACAGAATCCAAGAGGAAGGGGGCCATCCTACCTTGTGGGACAGTGAAATTAGTGTCTTGTGGATGAAATACCTAGAGAAGAGTGACCTTGGAGAGAAAATAGCAGAAAATGATGAGGGAGGCGACTACTTGACCCAAATGGTATAATATAAAAACAAAAAAAAAGGTGAGCCATGACCTCTTTAAAACTCAGCAGTAGCTGATTTGTTACATATAGTTTCAAGTTTTGTATTTTTAAGAAGTTATGGTTATTATTTCTGTACCTTGGAAAAAAAAGTGTAAATGTACAAAACTTTGAAATTCAAGTGAACTGCACGGGTGAAATCAGGGTAGGATACAAATTAATTGTTAAAAGGCCCAATATCCTGCCACTATTGGATAAAGGATATTGGGCCTTTTAACAATTAATGTATGTCCTACCCTCAATCACTCATGCAGTTCACACATATTTTAATGTTTTGGAAATTGGCCCTTTTTGCTTTACTGTGCAAAAAACTGTTATTATTATTACTTTTAACATAATGTTTACAATATTCTACAATACGTTACAATGTAAATACAATTTATTCATTTTCCATCTTCAGTCATATTTAGAAAATCACATCTACATCAGCTTTGTTTATATATTTACTATCAACTTCAGTTATATACTAATTTTACAGGTTTTTTATGGATTTCCAAACATTTTATGGCATTACTCTCTTAGTAGCAGCAGTCAGCCTGGGTATGATGCTTTGCACTTTAGGTTTTATTATTATTGTAAGTATCATTTATTTATTATAACAGTTCGACTTTATTATTTTATAATAGATAATTCATTTTTATTTTTCCCAGTCAGCTGAAAATTCACTGGCCTCAAAAGCTCCTCTTTTTCTACTCCTTGTGCCAGAGGTGTTGTTTGCAGGATCATATTGCTTCCTTGGGCAGAGGATTGCCGATGTTGTAAGTTTCCGTTAATAAATCTCATAATAATTTAATTAGAAGTTAAACATACAAAATATGAAATATAATAATAGCTGTTGTCCATGGCTTCAGTCTTGTCTGTTTCATGATTTTTTGGCCCTATCTCTACGAAATGCAACTCACAGATAGAAGATTGTGTTGACCAGTTTATATAGATTGTTCATGTTATTTTGCTATCTAAATATTAATGTTCACATTTCCAATATTTTGAGTTATAATTGAAAGCAATATTTTCTTCATTTTTAAAGCATCCTTTAACTTTAGTAACTATTATTAAATTTCATAATGTGGTATTTTTCAATTTTTACCTTAACTAATGAACTTCTTTGTATATTAAGTCGTTTCCCTGATATGATGTTTACATTTTTGAGTACCTATAACTGTTTAGTCTGAAAAAGTTGGCCTTACTATATTCAATACTAAATGGTATGCTTCGCCATTACCTGTTCAACGGGATCTACTAATGATGTTGCTGGGCTGTAAGAAGACAAGGCAACTGACCGCAATGGGACTGCACGAATTCTCAAAAAAAGGTTTAATGGAGGTGATCAATCTTAAAAAAAAAATAATATTAACGAATACTTACTATTATGTTTTTTTAATTTATTTGCATTATCTATTTCAGATACTGAAGACCACTTTTACATATTTTAACATTCTAATGGTTTTGAGCAAAAAATAAATTGTCATATGAAAATTCAACTGAGCATTAATTAGAACCTTTATGGCAACAATTATTTTAGCTGTTAGCAGTTCAAATTATTAGCTACATTAAAAAATAAAAACTATTATTACAAACCACCTTCATGGATAACAAAACCACTTGAAAGAGTAGTTAGTTATTAAGATATTAGTTAGGTGGACAGCTATTTAATGACCATGATGAATTTTTTATTATTAAACCAAAGGATGATTGTTTATTCATAGAACTGTAGCATAATTTTATGTCTTTGGATTTACAGGAATATGTAAAATTTACTCACCTGATTTTTTTTCTCAATCAAAGTATTTATGTTAAATTATCATTATCTTAAAATGAAATGAAAATTTTATCAGTTTAAATAAATTATATTTACTTTCATAGATTTTATAAAATTTGCTTCTGTAAGCCAGAACAGTATAATCAATCATAAAAGTACGGCATCAGTATAATAGTTAATATCACATATTAAAATGTAATAAATATGTTTACACTAAAATAAAAGAAAATGAATAAAAAACCAAAATAAAGAATAACTTATAAATTTTGATATTAATTGCCAGATTAAAATAAATAATATTAACAGTCAATACACATTTTTCTTTTGGTGCTTTCCATGAATGGTTAGAAACACTTTGCAGGATTAGTCATTGCCATCCTTCTTTTCTTGTATCAGCAATATATACAATATTTTCTTGGCACTTTTGGAGCAGATGTCATGTTTTCAGCTTAATTTTTTTTGTGGTACCACTGATTTGATAATGCCTCTCAATTTGTCCTTTGTTTAATATATATAAGTTATGATAGACTGAACTCTGACAATAAAAAGGGGGAAGAGGTAAATGACTGACACAGTGGTTAGACTAAGAATGGCTTTATTTATCTGTGACACCTATATATAGGATCACTGATCCTCTGAGGGGATTAACTGGGGAGACTTACCTATGTTATCTCCTCATAGCCACCTCTCCAGTTAACTTATATATAAACTTATTCTTTTGAAATGAAATGGATCATTTAAAATGCAACAATAAACAATATAACTTAAAACTGCAACAATAAAACTTAATTACTCATCAAAGTTTTAAATTTTTATTATAAATAAATGGATTTTTGTTTAAAAAACACTTTTTTTTGGGGGTAGGTTTAAAAAAATTGATTTTACTTTTAAAAATTTAATTTTTTTTAACATTTCTAGTATCATGATGGTCCACTTACAATATTATTTAATTCCTACTTGAAGACAGCAGGGAATATTTCTGAGTAGCATTTTTATGCTATATTGTGAGATGAGGTGCTCCCTGTTCCTCCAAAGAGCTGTTTGAAATTCCTTGAGAGTCTGTGGAAGGGTAAGCCACCTTGAAATCATTTTTTAAGTTTGATCCTATGAATGCTCAATGGGATTGGGTAGAATTTCTTGATTCTATAAGAATTCATTTAGGAGTTTAGCTCTTAGACGTAAAGCATTGTCATCCATAAGAACAAATTCTGGGCCAATTGCTTATGCCATAAGCTACACTATAGGCCCTAAGACTCTTTCCAAGTAAGACTGAGCAGTCACAGTTTCAATTCACAACACCACAAGATCTGTTCGATTTTTGACAAGGGTTTTTGAAAGAACAAAAATGTGTAGGAGAAAAGGAAGTGAAGTGAACTATGAAAGTTGCAAACGAACTGGACTGAGGATAATTTCTACTTTGATACTAATAAGAAAGAATAGTCTTTCTATTTCAAAAAAGTTAATTTCATTTAACTTGCCAGTGTAAACAATTAGTAGGGGTTGTATTGGGAAAATATTCTTAAATTCTTACAACCAGCCATTCTGATGATCTACTTTGTTTGCAAATGAGTTTATATATATATATATATGACAAAATTTAAGGTTGTCAATGAAGTTTTAGGTTGATGAGAAAATAAAGTAGCGGAGCCACTGCCTATCCTTAGATCAACTATTTTAATTTTGGGGAGATAGTATGATGGGAAAGCTGCACAAGTGGGTTTGATGGGCCACCTTCACCTGTCTCTCACAATCCCATAATATAACTCGGGACTCACTTTGATACTGCTTTTATGGCCTTACTGTCTAACATTTAAAAATGATGAGGTATCTCCTTCAGTATATTATTAACACTCTCATGAAAGGAGGGTAAATCATTATTTGGTGCTCTTCCTCCTAAATAAGCGCCATGACACTGATTATTTTTTAAGAAAAATTCAAATTAATGACCTTTCCTATATTTATTTATATCCTAATAAGAAAACTTTATTCTGAGAACAAAGGAGTGTTACAGTTAGCTATGATTGATAAACTTTAACACTGGTGAACTAAATCAAAGTGTTGCTGAGTAATTAAAGAAATGACAACTGATATAAAGTTTTCCTATGTCACTGAATTCAAAAATGCAAGGTGTTTCCTCCCATTGCCTCTAGTTGATAATATCCAATTTTTGTTTTAAGAAGTTGAAAATATTGTCATGTAATCAAATGCAATTTTGGTATAATAGTAACATGCTAATTGGTTAAATAGGGGACTCCCATTTACCAGGACAGATAGACAGCTCATGTTCGCAACTGCAACTCAACCGTAGATTTGTTTAGAGGCATGATATTCTGCATGGTAGGTCCTATCATATTGAGTGAGATATCAAATTTAAGATCTTAACATACCTGATAGTATAATAAATTAGGGGTTTAGTGGACAAAAACTAAAAAATAACATGAAATCAGATTAAAGACATGTATAATATCAAATTAATAATAGCAGCTTTGGCTATACGATGGCCATTTTCCATTTAGAGTGCTAATCAATGGGAAGTGTTAGAGAAACTTCTTTCAGTGTGCTAATAATAATAATTCACTAAATTTTAGAAGTCAATCAAGAGGAATTATTAATAAGAACATCAAAATCATTAATTGCATGCTGCTGCACACTTAACTAATTGTTTCTAAGTTATCAGCTTGAAATTTATACTATTAACTATTAATAATTAGTATAACAAATTGTTGTGGCCACCTCTTAATTACAAATAATTATAAGTCACTCTCTTCTCATTCAGATCATATCATATCTATCATTTTTTCCATATGTTTAATAAATTAAGCTTATGACTCCAGTCGGAGAGTGGGGGAGTCAGTCATAGGTGGGGAGTTATCCCCACCCTACTGGCTGGCCTCCTATATAAGCTCGAGCCCCTGAGTAAGAGCTCACATTTGTTTATTTATTTTTGTCATTGTATATATTGTTGTGATATTAGATATTGTGGAGTTTTTATCTAATATTTAATCCAACCTTGAATCAAGAAGGCAAATAAAAACAATTGAGAGTGAAAAAAAAAAAAAAAAGACAGTCAACTGGTAGTTGTGATGATAGAAACACACACAGAATTACTCTCTAGTTTTAGCCAGTTATAATTAGTATTGTTGTGGTTGTGATAATGAAAACACACTGAGAATTATACTCATCTAGCTTTTGCATCAGCCCGTAATACATGTTATTAGCTTGAGATTGTGAGTAAGAAAAAGTTAAAAACTTTGTTCGTTAGTGGTTGTTGACTTGAAACGGAACGGAAGAAAAATAGCACGAAGAGAAGAATTATAAATTTGAATAAAAAGAAGACCATTGAAGAAGAAAAGGAATCGAATTAATACACAAGTATTTATATAATTAATATAAGTTTATTTTTTTTGTTATGTTTGTAAAATTAAATTCATCTTTTTGCCAGAATTTATTTTTGTTAATAGAACCTAATAATAAATAGTAAATAAAATATTTTTAAAGTAACAGAACATAATAATATATCATCAATAGAGGTTTTGAAAAAATAAAATAAAAATATAAGAGCTCTGACAAGAAGCAACCGGGACCTTGAACACTTCTCTCTCTCTCTCTCTCTCTGCACTGGCGCCTGCGGCTCTACTCAAAACCATCGACTTCTCATTCAACTACCTCTGCATCTCTCTCTCCTATGTTGTAGTCCGGCGTTTGTCAGACCCACACCATCCTAGTGGGAATCTCTGCCTTCGTCTCGCTAAAACTAGCACCTCCTTGGGAGAGACCTCTCCCTCGCAGACGACGGTTGCCGTGGCCCTGCAAATGCAGTGTCTCCCATGGCAATCCAGTCTGCCTCTCTCCAGTTCACACTCACCTTAGGGATCCAGACGGTTTTCACCTACTCTTAGATACCGAGTGTGAATTCGTGGTCATTCCAAGACCACATAAACTACCTATAAACCTACCCTGTACCTCTTCTCCTGAACACAGTGCATTATCGGGGCACACACACCTTCTAAAGATCTTATGGAGTCAGATCAAGGCGAATTAGGCTGCCCTGCCGACTAGGTCGGCGGCCAGGGTGAAAGACCATAGGTCCACCTGCTCTATCTCTTTCTGGACGCTCCCCGGACGGGGACTAAGAGGTTGTAACAATCCTAGCCCGCGGCGGGCGTCTCCTCGCCACTTGGGGGATACCTAGGTATACTGAGCCCCCTAGTGACGACCCGACACAAATCTAATGGGAGGATCGGGCCCTCCCCAATATCCAGTTGCTAGGCTGCAAGAGTGATGATCTTCCCAATACACATTTAGATTTTAGATTTGTACTCTCACAGTAAAGGTTTCCTCAAAAGAGAAGCATTTTAAAATGATTTCGATTCAAATCGATAAAGAAGAAAATATCATTAAATTTAAGACTATCGATCTATCTGGCATTTCATCCCAGTTAGAGGGACATGCCTTGCTCCAGCATTGACTGCCAATTTTCTCCGACAAGTGCTGTGGCACTTCAGTGTTTGAAACCAGGGATTCTTGCATCAGTAGCATTGCTGTTTTCCATCCGACTTGCTGAGTTCCATAAATCTGCTTGGTCAAAGCCTTCACTGGTATTTCCTTGCGGTGACAATGACTAACCCAACAGTCAGGAGAGTTTAATGAATTTTCAGACATCCATTTCGTGATAAAGGTCTCTTATTTCTCCTTAGCACCTTTTACAGGTCTGGTCAGAGCATATTACAAAATGATCCTTTGGAGAACAATGTTATACTGGATAATCATTGAGTGCAGAGATACAAGATTGTGTCCCAGACTATTTCAATGCCATGCTGCCTCTCTTCAGCTGTCAATTCCTGAGGAGGCTTGGTACCTGTATTTTGTTTTGTTGCCATTTATGAGCAGCCCTGTTTTCTTTGTGGATTATTTTATTGCAACAAACGCACCACGTTGAATCATCTCCCGAAACGATCTAGGTCATCAGCATAACCAAGGAGCTGTACACTTTTATTTAGAGCTGTGCCTTCTGTTTGGAACCCTTAGTTTCTCAATGATTTTTCTAAGACAAGGCAGTTCCTTTGTCTTACACCTTTCCTGGTGTTGGAACCTCTTGACAGCTCTCCTTAACGTAATATACACCCCCTGCCATTGTCATTTTAACTAATCGGACTAGTTTTATAGGAATCTGCCATTGCCTTGTATGCTTCTTTTCAGTCCATGGAGTCATAGGCTTGTTTAAAGTGAAAAAATGATGGTATTGATTTGGTACTCTTGTATTTTCCAGAAGCAGATGTAGAGAGAGTTTTTGATCAATGGTTTACTTCCTATTAACAGAGGAACATTTAACACTTTCTTACTTCTTTCTCAGCATAAGGAAGTAATGTTTTATATAAAAATGACAGAAATAATGTTGTATTACCCAGTATGAACATGTTAAAAGTGTTAAGTGGATAAGGATAAAAAAACAAAACAGCAATAAATGACAAGTGAAAGATAAATAAATATATATTGAAAAATAACAAATCTTACATAACACTAAATATCACTTAATTTTTCTTTTCTTTTTAGCTTCTGGTAAAATATCAACTATCCTCTTTTTACATAACTCTTGTTCTTGTTTTTCTAGCCGAGATAATTTTCCTGACAATGTCAGACCATGCCTTGCTCCCCTTAAAAATAATAATAATGTATTATTACATATAAAAATAAGTACACCTTAATAAATAGAAGACTGATTCCTTACTTATGAACAGTTCGTCCTCCACATTTTTTAAATATTGTGTCATCACTGAGAAGATTTTTGCTGGAAGCTACTTCTTCTTCTGGTAATAACTCAGTTTCCTATTTAAAAATAATAAAAGGTGACATTATATACAAATTTTATAGCATAAAATATGAATAATATTCAATATTAGGATTTGTCACAAAATTCAAGTTAATGTTTTAATAATGGTAAAAAAACATTTATAGAGATTTTCATATACACACATTTCATATTCATTATTTAAAATTATTTACCTTAATAAATTGAGAATAACCCTTTTTCGAAGAATTATGAACTCTTTTATGAATATTAGTTTCTGAGGTACCCAGATTTGTAACAGAACAAGACCCTCTTTCCTATAATAGAAATTTCAAAAATAAAATAATTAATTAATTGGGATTTTATGCTATGAAAGGTGGGCTAAACAACCTACATAGTTAGCTACAAATATCACTGACATTAAAAGTTATATACGTCACACCTTCTTCACAAATTAAAACATATTCAGATGCTTTATCTATAATATCACTACAAAAGCAGAATGAGTACCAATTTAATGGGGCTGAGCTTTGATATTAATAAAGTCCATCAGAAAATTATTTATAGTAATAATACAAACACTTAGTGGAGATTGATGTCTTTCCTTGATTTATGAGTAAACTACAGGGATTACAGCTCAAGAAATAATAAAATAGGGTTAGTTGATGAGTGACAAATAGGGTGGTCTAAAAAGTTTCCGACCTAACAAAGCTTTTATTTATTTTATTATCATCTTCATGTTGAGGTCGGACACTTTTCAGACCACCTATGTACATCCATCCTTATCATTTAATATAATATCCATTTCATTAATAAGAAAAACTTTTTTTATTTTAGAATAGGTTTATTACAGTTTAAATGGAATACAGTACAACCTTGATTATCCGCGGCTAATAGCGGGGAGATTATTTCTGGATGATTTCTCTAACCTCTGTTCTTATGCTCATAAAAACTATAACTTTTCCCCATTCAGCATTTCTAACTTTATGCTCATAAAAACTATAACTTTTCCCCATTCAGCATTTCTAACTTTATGCTCATAAAAACTATAACTTTTCCCCATTCAGCATTTCTAACTTCAAAATAGGTGATAACCTGGTCCTGGTCTACTGCCTCTATTACTTGATATATGTTCGAGTCGAATAGAGCCGCCTCAATGTTCAAAATATCCCTTTGGGAAGTGCTAGGCTCACTTCGGAAATAATTATTTTGTCATCAATGAGCTGTTTGCACCCTTACCATTTTCCATCCACTGAATCATATCATCTTTGACTACTTTACTGAAATCAGAAATTGTTTCTATTATCTCAAGACATGTTCCAATGTTGTTTTGCTCATCATAATGTTGTGGATTTTGCTTTCCACAACTTTCCTCCTTTGATTCTAAAATTTTTTCTACTTAGAATTAACGAATTTATATTAGGTGGTAGATTGTAGACAAAATGTTGTCCATCATCTGTTTTTAAAATGGATTCAGATGGGCGAGATGGCACATTGTCCAGTAAAAGAACAGCCTTACGAGTAAGTCCGTTTTCACATTGATATTCATGGACACATCAAACAAATTTCTTAAAAAAACATTCTTTCAAACACTCCTATTCATCCAAATAACTGGATAATCAAGGTTGTACTGCATTTCAAAATAATCATCACTGAAATGACTGAAAAGGATTTAATACTACAAATAATTCTTTTTGAGCAATTTAAGTAGGTTAGCTTAAGTGGAGGCACATTGCAATGGACTAACTAGATAAAATTATGACTAAATAATGAAAATTATTATACATAAAGAGAAACAGAAAATAATAAACCTAACATAATTGTTCCCAATAAAACTTGAAAAATTCAAGGAATAAATAATGTCAGTATACTAACCTTATCTGTTTTCACGATAATATTTGATGCAGCCTTGTCATAAACATTTTCCCACCAGTTATCTTTGAATTCATTCCCTGGTTTGTAGCCAAATCCAAGGACACTGGTTTTACGTTTTGGCTTTATTGCTTCACTAATGCCATCGCAGTTTTTGCCAAGACCCTTACCTTTTTAACACCAAATTAAATAAAATATTCCATAGCAATATTATTGAAACAAATTTATTATAATGAATAGATGCATAAAGGTATCAGATGGATTTTTGTGATATAGAGCAAAGTTCCTGAACAAAATTATGTTTTAATTCAAAGTGGTTGTCCTGTACCCACTTACACAGATAGTTTCATCATTCGATAGGCTTTTATTACAACATAATGATTAACAGTCAATTACGCTTACATTTAGTTGGTTGGTTTGTGGGAATTCATTTCAGCATAAAACCCTCAGGCCATCAAGACCATTATTTGTAGGTTTAAACTCATTTGAGGGGCCCACCAATACGAGCCTAAGAGAGTGAGTACAAGAAGGAGAGAAAATCCTTTGGGGTGCCAGGGTCCAAGGGGCACCCCAATCCCACATGTCAGGTGGGGGTTATAGATAGTGTTTTATAGGCCACAAGGCATGATCAGAGGATATAGAAAAAAATCATGCTAGCACCTTAACTTAACCTAATAAATTTAGTTCAAAGAAAATTCTGTGTAACTTGATTAAATAAAGTGGTAAAATCCATTTTGTTTGTAAAATTTTTGAAGCTTGCAAGAAACAATAAATCTTTTTTCAAAATTTCCATTTAGCTTTTTATAACTGGAAGATTCATAGGAAGGCAACTGAGGAGACCCGCATCACTGGGCTTAGGAGGCAGGGAAATAAGGCCCAATGAGGCAGGCCCACAAAATAAAAACAGTTCATCACTCAGGCTATTAAGGGGTTGTGACCTTTATACAAACCACACACAGCTTGCCTCAAGTTTGAATACATAAAAGCTTTAAATCTATGTATTATTTTTTCACTTATTAATTTTCTTTGAACATGCATGTAGTAAATGAAAATTATGAGGATTAGTTAGGCAGAATCTCATAGAAAAGTCGGCATAAAACCTAGTTTGGTGTTTATATAGACTTGATATATGCATAATTGCTTTAGCTAAATTTTATACATTTTTTATTATCCAAATGAGAATAGAATTGTTCATAAGTTATCTTTTACATTAAAAATCCTTGTGTAAGTAGGTATGTAAAAATGAAATTACAATAATATCTCAAGAAATAAAACTAGTAAGTAGGCTAATATAAAAAAGATTTATTTATTTGATAGATGTTTCTATATCATGAAAGTGGTTAGATAAACATAAATATTTTACCTTAGGTATAAATGATTGGCCTCTATGAAAGAAACGCACCCATGGTATAATAATATTAACACTTCCACAGATCTATATTTAACAAGCCCTTTTTAAAACCCATCTGATGGTCTTCTGGAGACTACAAAGGTCACAACAAAAGTATTATATTTGAATACATCATGAAACAAAACATAATACCAATTTGCCTATTATATTTTAAACCTAAGTGATTTGGAATTATAGGAGGCTAAAGAGGGAACAACTGAGGAATACTGCTTAATTGTTTCGTTCTAAAGTAAATATTCTTAAAACCTCTCATGACGATCTTAATATTATAATACTCCTTCATTTTACTAGTTCAGCAATAAATTATGCTTGCAAACAGATGGAGGTTTGAATTGCCAAAAGTACTAGTGCTGAGAAAAAAGAGCACTGTAGGAAGACAACAATTTTATTCCTTTAAAACAAAATACAAGGTGTGTATGGAAAGCATTACATTCTTTTGATATGCGTGGGAGGTGGAAGAAATGGATTGAGTTCACTTCTACTGACAGTGTTGTCTTTAAAATGAATTAACATGGTACTTCTTAATTCAGTATATAAAGTAACACCAACACATTCAGCTAAGAATTACACTGCAGTGCTGCAATGTCTCAAAAAATGCCCCTTATTGCGACATCCTTAATTGTACATCTGACCTGAGATGGCAACATGTTGACATTCTTCTTTTTGCCAATGACACATAATTCATCACTGTCACTCTTACAATTTATGTGTAATATATCTCAAATCCACCTTATTAGTACAAAGACCTAGTGGTATCAAAAAAAAATGTTTGTTCTTCAGAAATAGAAAAAAATGTTATATTACTGCTGGTTATGATTTCATTTTCACAGGATGGAGAAATTTATTTCTAGTTTGGTGAATGGGATATGGAAATCAGAAGATTTGATGGATGTTATGGTCTACATCCATTATTTTCAACAGCCAGGAGGGGACCGTATTTTAATTGATAGGTATAAAACACTATCCTTACATTTGCAGCAGGAACGTTAATCTGAATGCAAGTAAAAAAAAGATCAAGACGGTTCAGGGAGATCATAATTTTTGCTAATACTTTTATATATGACAACATAGGTCTACGATATACCGCTTTTCTAGTCGTAATGAGAATGTTAAACTTATTACATGTACCATAAGTCTTAATGGTAAAGATTCATCACGGTTAGTAAAAAACTGTTCATATTGCAATGATAGTTTTAGTATAAAATAAGTTGACAATTCTTTGCAATATAAATGTATATAAATATTACTTCACTTTGGGTTAAATTGAATTTAAAATGTAAAACCTTAAATGCAACTATAACAGAATTTTGGAAATATAATAATTTGCATCATGGATGTTTCTTATTTTTAAAAGTTAAAGTAAAATTAATTACCGGGAAAATCTAAATTTACACTAATTATAATCGATTTGTATTAGTTGTACAGTCCAAGAGTGGGACACCCTTCTAAATGTTAAAAATTTTAATTGGTAAATAATATAACGTTGTATGTCTAAATTTTTATTCTTTAATAATGTAAATATGATAGAATAAAATTAATCATACCTTCATTCCAGCCATACTTTTTCAAAATTTTTTGTCCATAGCTCATTTTGATGAAAAGCTAGATAACTGCATTTAAATTAAAAGGCACGCACATAAGAGCACACTGTCCTTACAAGGGAGGTTTCACTGTAACCTGATTAACTAGGTGATGCTGCCATCTGTAAGGTAATATACGAAACTATTTGAGATAACAACCTAATAGTGGTTAGTACGGCGCTCTGGATACAGTATTTGAATTTTCTATAGAGTTTCGTTGGTTTTGTCAAAAGTCTGTCTGTCTGGCTGTTCTGCTATCGGTACCCTTGTTAATTAGCAGACCTAAAGTCAAGAAACTGAGCATGGTTTCATTTAAGCACCCATAAAAAATCATTAAAACTGCAATCGAATAGCTAACAACAGTGCTTGCCTGATACAGGGGTTTTCCGGATACGATTCCATTCAATGTTTATGGCTGGTTTCTTATATCACGTACAGTAATTTTGTTCGCAAACAATGAAATTTACAGTACTCGATTTGTGTTATGGTCAATTTTATGGTTTTATTTACTTATATCAATTTTGTGGGTTACTCACAATTTTTAATTTAAAAAGTAAACGAATTGACTAACTATTGAAGTTAATCCGAGCCGAATGCAACCGTTAGAAGTCAAAAATGGGATGCATAAAGGAAGAAAGACAGTGAAAGGTCTCACAACTTCTATCTATTTAAATAGCTCAATAAAATAAATCTCTAGCGATTGGTTTTTATTAATAATACTCCGGATTCTCAAATGAACTGATTAAACAAGGAAAACTCTAATTAGTTTCTGCTAACGATAGGTCATGGCTGTTAACTAGTCTCAAAATAATCTGATGTCGAGTCCATCTCCTAAATTTATTCATAAATAGCTGAAGGATAAAATAGTGATAATATGTTTTGGACTGCCCATCCTTGGACCATGCCTAATTTTACTTTTGCACAACTCATTTAATGATATAATTATTAAACCACAACCAACCAATTATTATAATTGATTTTTAGTTGAAGATGATGTTTGAGAATGTTATCTAAATATATAGGTAGTTCGAAACGTCACAGTAAAGTAAAAGTGTGAAAGAAGGATATTTTGATCAATGATTTTAATAAATATGGAGTTCAACAAAAATACATAGTTGACATTTTTATGCTTCATCAGTTTAAAAAGAAAAGTTTAGAGTTTAACTCTGAAAATAACCAAACAAATCCACAATTCCAGGAGAGTGAACTACTAGTGTATAATAATAAAACTATGCAGGGCAGATAGATAACACAGATTGAAAACAACTAAAATAATACTGCATAATTAACAGCTTCAAAGTTTTAGGACTTTCAGGGAAATATTTTGATGAATGATTTTATTTTCAATGTATTTTTAAATTAATTTTATGTTTAATGCTTGAACATATGAAATTTTATGGTGCATACAGAAAACATAAGCTGTCATCATTCATGGGGTACTGGATGAAGTAAATAATAAAAAAAATAAAAATATAACTATTTGTGAGATTTAAATGAAATTGTAATTAGTGTAAGAACAAAACAGTAAATTTGTGAGATTTAGTATTTATATTTTCTAGACAACATAACCAATGAAGGTTTTAGGTAGAAGAAAGTTTATTTAAAAAGATCTACAAAAATTAGGAAGGAGATTACAAGTTCCTTCTACTCAAATAGAAGCATACTTTACTAAACTTACGACATACTTTAAAGCCAAATATCATCCTGTTTCACACCCACTCCCTCGTGATGATGGGTCCTGGGTGGCTTCGGATGGGGATAGGTCAGAAGAATTCACTATGCATCTTTCCCATACTTTCACACCTCACCTTTCAAAACCATACTCATAGCACAACTGTTGAAGATTTCCTCACTTCACCTATACCTCTCTCACTTCTACTAAAAGCCGTAAGCCCTTCTGAGGTCAAATACCTTCTGAAAAACTTACCTTACCGAAAATCCCCTTGATATGATCTCCTTACTCTTCAAATTCTCAAACAACTTCCTCCTAAAGCCATAATCTTCCTAACTTACATTTATAATTGCATTATCTGAATGATGCATTTTCCTCTCCTCTAGAAATATTACATTATTGTCCTATTCACCAAACCCGGTAAACCACCCAATGACGCCTCATCTTACCGTCCAATTAGCCTACTCCCTATCCTCTCAAAAATATTTTTACAATCCTATAAAAATGTCTACTTCCTATGGTTGAATCCATAAACCTTTTTCCTACACACCAGTTAGGTTTCCGTCAATGACAGTCCACTGCTCAACAAGGCATTCGTGTTGTTCATTACATTTCCTCAGCCCTTGAAACCAAACAGTATTGCACTGCTGCCTTTCTGGACATAGCTTAAGCTTTTGGCACGCAGGTTTGCTTTACAAGGTTAAAACATATTTACCACAGACCCTTTTCCTAATCTTACAGTCCTACCTTTTAAATCGCTTTCTCCGAGTCTGCTCTGGCTTAGAATATTCTAACTACTATCCCATAAATCCACAGGGTAGTGTCCTGGGTCCCATCCTCTATAACCTATATACTGCTGATGTCCACTCTACCCCAATACCTTCTTGGTCACATTTGAAGATGACACTGCAGTCTTGTCATCCCACCCAGGCCCGGATATAGCATCCCATAACCTTCAAAAACACCTTAATAAGATCGAGTTTGGTGTAACCAATGATGGATCAAAGTTAATGAAGCATAATTTTCCCACATTACCTTCACCCCCTGCCGCAAGTCTTGTCCACTAGTTTCTTTTAATTCCATTCCTCTCCCTGTATCCGAGATAGTACGGTACTTAGGTTTCCATCCGGACAAACGGCTGACCTGGAACCCACATTCGAAGCTAAAATTACAAGAACTGAACAGACACTTTGGACAACTGTACAGACTACTTCAAAGGACTCTCAATAGAAAATAAATTACTAATCTACAAAGTTATACTGAAGCCAATCTGGATATACGGAATAGAGCTATGGGGGACAGTAAAAAGTTGAACATCAAGCGTATCCAATCCTCTCAATTAAAAGTCCTGACAGCAATAGTAAATGCCCCTTATTATGTCAGCAACAAACCCCTTCATAACGATCTTAATATGCCTTACATTCTTGAACTCATCCCTTTCTAGTTCATGAAATTCCATAGTAACATATCCAACCACCCTAATCCTGTAGCACAGTCATTGCACTGCACCACTCATCCCTATAATCCTCCTCGGAGACTAAAACGGGAGTTGCCTCCTGACCTGCTATAAAAGCGTGACAGTAGGAGTCCTGGCAATGGCCAGTTTCTCCAATCATGTCCTGAGTGTATGTGGCTCTTGCACTCTTCGGCAGTCTCCACTCGCTCGTATCCGGTGATGTGGCTAATGGAGGAGCGTGGAGGACTTCCCAAGACTCCACTTCCTTTTTCACACGCAAGGGAGGTGACAACTATCTGGATTTGGGAGATCTCTGGGCTGTTTGATTGAGAAAATTTATCACAATTACTTATTGCCTAATAAGGTAGATTGTAATTTTAGCACAATAAAGAAGTTTCAATTAAAACTTTAAAGCCAGAAATGACTAATTGGAACAGGATCCCTTTTAGATAATAACAATTTTTAAGGAGAGCTAAAAAAATATTAAAGGATATCATTTTATTTTATAATCATAAACAGTCAGTTACAGAGTTTATTAGCTATTACTCCATTCAAAAGTTACATGCAAATGAAAATGCATAGTATACTCAATTAAATGTTCTTACACTTTGAAATCAACTTACTTTATCCATTACATATTTTTGTCATGCCAAAATAACCAAATACAGAAATAATTGCAACAACATGTCTGTTGGTTAGATTAAATACATTATTAGTATGTTAGCGATGGAAATGGATTATTTTTATATATTTTTAAATATATAATTTATACAAAAATAAGGTGGTATAAATCAATTTGCCTTAATAATACCCTTGATTAGTAGGTTAACAAGGTAAAGTTATGAAAAAACTGTATTCTTGAACATATAAATTTCCAATCCAAATTCGTAAATAAGACTGATAAACTTACTGGTATGAAATCAATAAATCTAATTAATCAGGAAGTTGTTAAAAATCTTCTCCCTTTTGTACAAATTAGAGTTACTAAAAAATAAAATAAATTTACATTAAAATAATAATAATTTCATTATATTTGACTTCCAATAATAATGGTATTATCTCTTGTAAATATACACATTTTAGACCATGAGTTGAGTAATTTAACACATATAAGGATTATTAAACATAACATAGCAAAAATAATGAAAGGTTTATTAGAAAACGGTAGTATTGAATGAATGTCTTTGGCCATGAAATCCAATATTTCTGTTCGTATTTATTTTAATATTAATCAAGACTTATATAGAGAAAATAAAAACTTCAAATCATAAATAAATTATGTAATAAAATCCATTATTACATTATTCTGCATCGGATGACCTGCTTCTAATCTCCTACCTGAGCTTACCTAATACTTGAAAAACCTAAAACAATTTTGTATTTAAAGACACCTGTTATAATGTTTTGTGATAATGGCATCAAATAAAAATATAAAAACAATTATACATTTAACATATCAGTAACTTTGATTAATCAAAATTGAATGTTGAAGTGAGAATAAAATTAATGAAAACAAACAGATCTAATTCAATCAATTTATTTATTATTAAATCATCCCAACCTAGGCAACCCTATATATTTAAAGTATACTCAATTGCAGTCTGAAATATATGCTTGTATTTAACAATTAATTTGTCAAAATCAAATAAAATAAAATCTTTAAATCCTTTCTTGTCTTTAGCAATCTAATAATGAAATTATATTAATATTGGCGTCCGTTTACAATAGAGCAGAAACTGTTGTAAAGATTCAGGTAAAATTTAGATTCAGAAAAGGAGATTTCATGGAAAGAAGTCATCTAAAACTGCCTTGCTGTAGAATATTTACCTTAGTTAGATATTAAATCTTAATATGATAGCTCCCTGTTAAACCTCTAAACGTTAGTTGGGCAGTGGTGCATGTCGCAAAGTCCACATTGGCCTGACGACTGGTTGCAAGTCCGTGAAGTATTCTTTCCAATCAACAAGTGGCTCTTTTTGTTGATCAACAAATTCAGTTCATTCGAGGTCGAAAACATATCTTATCTGTTTTTACATCGGCAGATTGCAAAAGGTTTCATATTGGCTGATGCAGATGGGAGTGGTAGCTCACAGGAATCACTCCTTTCTAGCCTCCACATTTTTTATTTAAAGCAGTGATAAAATTCCATGGTATAAATGTAATTAAACTTCCGAAGAGTGTGCTGAGAAATTAATTTTTACTAATAGAAGTCGCTCCACTTGCTATGAATGGTGTTTCTCCACCTGTCCTCATAATAAATAAATTTTCTTTTATGATGGAACTCCCCTGTTTGACTTAAGCAATGTGTTTTTATGCTCATTTTTTATTGCTCTATTGTTACAATAGGTGTCATTACCTTTAGTAAATTAAACTCTGAACTAATACCATCTTGTTTATTAATGTTTTTTGGTCTGTATTCATTTATAAACCGTAGTCTTATAAATACCAGTTTGATAATTTTGCGTTTGAATTAATATATTATTTTGAATAGAATTTATAATTAAGTCTAATGGTGTTTGGAATTAACATTTTTGTGGGAAAATACGAATTTTTCTTTTTTCTTGATTATAACCACTCCTTCCTGCAACACTACCAGGGGCCCATTGACCCATAGGCTTCTTGTTGTTCTTATATGGAAGAAGTTTACGGCAAAATTTTTGTGGGAAATATGTAACTCATTTTCCAGTAATTCTAGAAGCCGCATTTCGGTCCTCTCCCTGACTCCCATCATTACTACTGATCATTGCTTGTGATCCTGTTGTATTTGATAGAAATCCCTCCAAGATGATATTTCCCCATCATAAATTAGATTCGTACTTAAGAACACGAAAAATTAAATACTGAAGCACAGTACAAGAGACTCCTGTCAAATACTGTTGTGCAAATTACTGCACAGGAATGCTTCCCTGATTTTCCTGGAACTTTTAGGACTTTATGCTCTTAGTCCAACAGGAGAAAGAGAATAGACCACAAGTTACAAAAAAAAATGGTATATGGAAGAAGTTTAGCTTAGAAATATTTTATGACAAATAAATGAAATTTGTTACAATGTGTTGAAAATAAAGGATTACCTAAAATCTAATCAATAATTAATAATAAGTGAAAAAAATAATGATAAGCTTGATACCACCGATCTGACATTAAAAATATATTTCTATAATTAGAAGTAAAGTAAATATGATTTCGAACTCCTTAACAGCAATTGGAGTCTCTAGTAGACGTTTTCCCATCAGCTGCTGAAAAAATGCTACTTGACGAATATTGGGGTCCGATTTTTATGCCATTCGCTTCGTTACTTACATCGAAGGAACCCTCTTGAATCTTCTCATAAATCATTTTGGCAGTACTCATGAAAGCTTCATCGACATTGACAGAATTCTTCGCCGAAGTCTCAATAAAGAAGAGCCCGTGTTCCCGCGCAAATGCTTCCCCATCTTCCCGTTTCACCTGCCGCCTTGATTGCAGATCCGTCTTGTTACCGATGAGCATGACGACCATGCTGGGGTTGGAGTGCTGCCTGGCGTCGTCGAGCCACGAGGAGAGGTGGTTGAATGTGTCTTGCCGCGTCACGTCGTACACTAAGAGAGCTCCAGCCGCTCCCCTGTAGTAGGAACGGGTTATGGATCGGAAAGCTTCTTGGCCTGCAGTGTCCCAAATCTGAAGTTTGATATATTTACCATCGATGCTTATCATCCGAGATCCGAACTCCACCCCTATAGTAAGATCGTGCACAGGTTGAAATCGTTTGTCAGTAAACTGCAGTAGCAAGCACGACTTCCCAACTCCGGTGTCACCAATTATAATATACTTGAACAGATATGAATATGACATTTTAACAGGCATTCAAAAGTTCACAAATGATTGTACAAGCGTTTATGCAGCAACCAATAGAATCATTACCGCAACGGATTTCCTCAGGTCAACTTATTTTTTCCTTAATAATTCACACATTAACCTAACTGTTATAATAAAATAATTGGTAAAGGTAAAATGAGCGAAGATTCAATCCAAAGAGGCACAAACATCATTTTAAAAACGAATCAACCAATTCCACCTGGTATCGTTTTATTAAAATATTTTAATAAGTATGTTTGCAAAATATTTACATTACTAGCTATTTATTAAGTGTCTAATAAAAGTTTAACTTACAATGATGTGGTCTCTATGAAATAAAATAAGTTTCCTAGGCAAGAATAGAATTCCCACAGTTTGGGACTACTAGACTGCCGGGTTAAAGCACATTTCACATCAGTTGGAGTAATATACTTCTTTTTTATTCATAAGGGACTTGGTTTCGGAATAGAATTTTTTTCTATCTATATAATAATGAGCCATGGTCACTAATTTACTATTAAGCACCGCCGTTTTGTACTATCACGCCCGTAATATATTGTGTACAAGGGGTATATTATAATCCCACGGACAAGAATAGTATCCTTTGTGGACTCCACAAAGACATAAACTAAAGTAAAAAATGGGAAATATTGTTAAACGTAGGAAATGAAAATGAAAAATACAAAAGTAAAAGTCGACATAATCTAGTAATATTATTGTACAGAAGAACAGATACCCTAAAAGAGACGTCATAAGTCATAAGGGAATAAAACGCATCTGCAAGGTCCTGTCAAAAGTCCTGTGTGTTCAACTTCTCCTGTTTTCATGGTAGAATCAGGCAAGATTTAATAAGAAAAAACTTAAGACACACCACCTTTCATTGACAAACACCTTTCAAAGGACTTACGGCAGCACCAAGCAGCAAGTGGCCAAAACTTTAAGAAGCATTGCAAGACCTTGTGACCCTACTAAATATCGTTGCTGTAAGTAAAAACCTACTAAACGTGGTCACCAAAGCAACGTTTGTTAACTTGAAAAAATAGTGTACAATTCAGTTATAGGTGTTTGGTTTGAATGGCCAAACAGTTCCACATGAAAGCGTTTCTTCATGCCATGTTTATTTGCTCCATTTGCCCATATTGGTATCAGCAAGTAAGTGTATGTTTATGGAGATTATAGGTGATTGTAAACAAGGGACCCATATCAAGCCAGAAGGAAATTAAATTAAAAATACGGACTATACATGAGGGAGTTCATAAATTGAATACGTTACCACTGTCATTTTCCTAGAATAAAATATATTTACAAAGTAAATAAATAACAAGTCGCCATCCGGTGAGAACAACTCATATTAAAGCTGATAAAAATAACATATTAAGAACTAATGAAAGTCAATTCTTCAAAGTTGAAGGTCTATTAATTGGCTTGAGCAAATAAATAAAGTATATTAGACAATATATCTGTCCCAAACTGTCATGAGTTGCATGTTCAACTTGAACCAAATTGGCGATTTGGAAGTGTCAAATTAAGAAAGGATTAATCTGTAGAACAATAATTTTAAGAGCAATAAGAAGTATTTTTGCAAAACTAGGGGCGCTAAAAGATCTTTAGAAAAAAAGTAACTAGGATGGTTTTTTTTGGTTTAAAATCATAACGATTATAGCGTCATAACGATTGACTGTATGCGAAAATAACTTCTGCGTAAAAATGCTTTGAAAAGTATGGTGAGTACAAGTGCTTTTTGGGACAAATGATGTAGAGTTTGAACAATTATGAGATCGTGGCCAGGTGCTTAATTTCATGTAATTCACCTCCAAAGTTTTACTTTAGAATTGAAGAAATGTAATGTTAATTGTTTTACTTTGATCTTGAGAAGGTAATTATAGTCTCTCGTGTCCAGGTAGCAGATGAAGGTAATTAGGTGATATATAGGTAATATAGTCTCTGGTAGTCAAAATATCTAGTTTAGAGAGCAATTAGTCACAGAGATTTGAACATTATCGAGTTACCAGGATAATGAATTATTATTTTTGAAATCAAACTACTGCACCGGATTTATGTCCCATTAAAGAAGGTGGCCAGTGGAGAAGTCAAATGAACATAGAGTTTACATGCTCTTTGGAGTACAAGTAGTTTGTAAGATTAAGGTGGGTAGGTAATGCTACTAGATCCTTCGGGCGAGTCTATGTAACGAAACACCTGTAACGGCGCATAATAGCGCTTGAAGAAGTATATATTTGTTGATTCGTTTGAGAAAACGTCATAACTCCACCAATTTTAGTAAATATTGAGGGAAGTTATTTTATCTTGAGGTAGACTCACCTCACAGTACCTTAGTTGATAGAAAGAATGGTGATCTGTAGGCAACCCTTCGTTAATAGTATCCAACTGCAATGTGTGGCTGGAATTACCTTGATTCGGCCTTAAGGCCAAAAAAAAGAGAGAAAATTGTACAAAAAAAAATGTCTTTTATTTTTCAAACTTATAACAAACGGAGAGATAACGGATTCGGTTATCATTCATAGAAACGCTTTTTTATATAATTTATTACATACTTATTTGTAGTGTAATTACACGTAAATGTGTATAACAGTATCATATATTCTACAATGTTTTCTATACTGCGGAAAAGCGTAAGAATTGAGATAAAAATTATGATCAAAAATTGAATATTATTAATGACAAGCTTTAATAGTCACATAATAGAAACTAGAATTGACGGAAATACCTGATAAAAGAAATATTAGTGTTGAGCAATCTTTATTGGTAATATCACTAATAACCCAGTCAACAAAGGAGGTGAAGAGGACATGGAGGAGCATTTGACTTAGAAATTATGCTAGGCGTACTTAAGAGGTAAACATACTTAAAGTTCCCATCACTACCCCTGACACTTCATGGTACTTTTGACTTGTTGAAAATAAATTATTGAAAATTATATACTCTTAAAGAAAAGAAAAATTTGTCTACAGCTTGCTTTCAGTCAATTTTCCTCTAAAACGAAAGACTGAAGAGTTAAAAAGACAAGTTTGACAAAAACCGTCAGGTGAAAAACAATTTTCTATAGCAAATATCTCGAGAAATATAACAGCTACGAACAAAATGAATGTAAAATTCTTGTAGAAAATATTGTTAGCACTAATTTTTAATTAAGACATTTTTTCGGCGCGACACACTGTTTTCGAGATATAAATGAAAATATTTTTTTTAAAATATTTATAAGTGAAAAACCAAGAAAAGAGACCTTTCCACCACCCCACCGTGACACGGCAGGAATAAGGGCGGGGCCTTTTAGTATTTTTACCTCCTAAGTACCTCCAACAAATTTCAAAAGTCAAACACTTTTTGGAAGCCCCCCCCCCCACCTCCATGTCCTGTACACCCCCCTGTTGGCCATTCATTGACTGGACTATAAGTTAAATATTCGCCAGAGACCCATGATGCGTCCTTGACACTTGGATACGATATCATCGGCTAGATCTACCCTTGTCTAAGAAAATTTCTGACCTCTATACTGAATAACAGATTGTTTATTTAGTCGTTATACTAATGGCAGTGCCAACAGTTATTGTGCTATTTTCCTGCTTAGTCCATGTTTCCTATACTGTAAGTACAAAATAATTATTAGCAATAGATACCTAGAATACATGATAAAACTAATAAGGATTTTTAAAAATAGTGCGTAATTTGTTGGTAATTACATTTAAGGACAAGTCAACCATTAGGGTCATAATTCCCCGTTACAAAGGAGTAAGTGTTTCCAATTATTTTCTTCAGCTTGTTCATTTTTTCTTCTAGGCTTCTTATTTTGGACTTTTGGTTGTTTTCTCACTTCTGCTTATTCCTTTTCATAAGCTTTTAAGGCTTGAGTGTTCCGTTGTTTCACAAAAGATAATTGATATGTTTGATATATTTCTTATTTTATTTCTCGAACCTGCCATCGGGTTTTTTGCATTTGATTTCCCTTCATTGAGTTACTTAACTGCTTTGCAGATAAGTAATTGCTGAAAAACATTCCATTACGTCGACAAAACCATTCCTTAAAAGCTCCTACAGTATGCCAGCCAGCATTCTAGGATAGGATATGTACATGACTTTTTTTCAACTTCTTATTTTAGAAAAAAAAACTATTTCTCCTATTATGATCATGATCGCAATACTACATCCACTCACTTTTGGATAAATTAGCCTATACAAGCTTTTTAAGTAAATAGTAAACGATCTTGATGCCAGGTCAAGGGTATTTACTACTACAAATATAAATACTCGTAATATGATACAAAATCTTAGATTTATTTTAGAGAACATATTTTAAATAAATGATAGTAAACGTATAATTTTTGTTGCAGGCTAGCCGTGTTAATAAAGATAAAGCTGAAAATAGTAATCAGTCATCATTATCAATCATCCAAAAATACCTCAATGTCTCCGTACCTGCAGATGGAAATTTGAAAACACTGAGAGCAGCGATGGAAGCCAAGGACAACCTTGGCAGGACCGCACTGCACCGGGCCGCTCTTGAAGGACAGACAGACATCGTGAAGGCCCTGCTGGACAGAGACGTGGACCGATGGGCCGACGACCGCCAGGGCAACACCGCACTACATCTCGCTGCCAGCCGTGGTCACGTGAAGGTGGTGCGACAGCTGCTGACCCACGGGGCACACCTAGAGGCTAGGAACAGCGACGGCTGGACAGCATTGCACTGGGCGGCACGAAGTGGCCGGCCCGAGGCTGTGCGCGTGCTGATCGCCACCAGGGCAGACAGGGATGCCAGGGACAATGACGGAGAAACTCCACTGCATCTTGCGGTCTGGTACAACCAAACAGAGGCTGTGAGGATGCTACTGGCAAACGGTGCCGCCATCGGTGCCAGGGAGACCATGGACATCACACCACTGCACTATGCAGCCTCACTTGGCCACAAGGACATAGTGCGACTGCTTGTCGATGCTGGAGCCGACAAGGGAGTGAAAGACAGGGATGGGGATACACCGTTAGATATCGCCTCTCGCTTAAGTTACACTGAAGTCATGAAGATACTTCAAGGCTTTGGTGGCTAATAATAAATGAACCTTAATATCAATTATCTATCACAGAACCCTTTGGCTTTACAGTGCTACAATCCACTAGTTAGCCGTAGCCTCCTGGATACACCGTGTTTACTTGGTCCTGAGTTGCCCCAATCCAGTTCCTCACTCCAAGCTCTGCTTTGGTACCGTTGCCAATTCAATCCTCCCACCTGGGTTTTTTCGGGATTTGGCCACCTAGATTTTGCCGTGGGTGTCTCCCATAAATATTCTCTTGGGGATGTTATCTTAACAAATAGCCGACCTAGTGGAGATGTCCTAACCTTTTAAGATCTTAGTCTGTTTTCACTTACACAGTCTAGCAAATAAGCGTCCAAGAAACCTCACCCCAAAAGTTAGGATGGTTTGTTCCTGCTTGCTTATTTTCATGGCTATAGACCATTAGATAGTATGACTGGTTTGATAAGTGTTTTATGAAGTGTGAGCTTAGCCCATCTTGCCAAAATATTGGTTGTTGATGTCAGCCTATGAAGCATTGAATTTCTGACACTACTTATAACTTCAGCTGAACCTTGTGACTGATCCCTCCTTGACAAACTCAGTACCACTGCGATGACCATGGATTCTGGTCCATGTCCATGGCTTTGGGTGAAAAGTCCAGGTGAAGTTTTTTTTAAATCTATTATCTCTATTGTTTGATATTTATTGGACAGAATAGTGTAAGGAATGTTAAAAAGAATAATAAGAAAAATGGTTATAAACAAAAACATTCGCCAGCTCACATTGTCTAGTGTTGCAAAACAAATCTCCCAATTATGTGATACTTAAATGTGCTACCAAGTCTAACTAATATTTTAACAATTTATCACTGATTATATAACATAATTATTATTATCTTTAGTTATCATTTTTTGTATAGGAATTTTATTTTATTTTTTATATAGAAGTCTTAGAATATTTTATGTGAATGAAATCAGAATCTAAATTTAAGATCTATATTACTATGTATTGGATTATGCAATATAATTAAAATTGGATTATCTGTCACTATTACCTTGGTGCATGGCTATTTTTGACTAGTGCATTAGAGATTCTGATTTCTTTGGCATGAAGATACTAAATATTTTGAATAATTAGTAATTAGTTGATTCAACAATTAAAACATTAAGAAATTAGCTTGGTTGATTGCAAAA
Organism: Acanthosoma haemorrhoidale; assembly: GCA_930367205.1. Classification (NCBI taxonomy): domain Eukaryota; kingdom Metazoa; phylum Arthropoda; class Insecta; order Hemiptera; family Acanthosomatidae; genus Acanthosoma; species Acanthosoma haemorrhoidale. Next base: position 43,181,138 of record OV884015.1, on the reverse strand, counting down.
ACATTAAATTACTATTGAAAATTATATATGTTTTTTTTTTATTGAATGAAGAGATATTGTTTTTTTATTGTTTAAATTTATTAATTAGCTAAGATACAATGATATTTTACCTCATGGTGTATAATAAAATCGTTAGCTTCAGTACCATTTTTAGGTAAAATTGGGAGATTTTTTCTTTTGCATTTGATAGTGGCAGTGTGAGCTGTCAAAAGGGGCCTTGCTCACAAATGCACAAATTTTGGGAAAAAAAGGGAGTTTATTTTTCTTTATCAAATGAACTTACAATCCTACACATCCATAAAGGTTAAAATTAAGTATGTATTTAAGTGGTAATGTAAGTATTTTAAAACAAGACGACCACCTTTCAATAATTACATTCTAACATAAAATAGACAAAGAACTCACAGTATCTGAGATTCATTTTTGGTGTAGAAACACAAACCTTGTAGATATGTAAGAAATGCTAACGATATAAGTGGAGAACAAGGCACAAAATGGACATGAGGGTTAACATCATTGGTTGCTTTGTATGCTTTGGTAGACTAAGGTTATCTAAGGTTAGCTAAGACAATGATAGCTGCTTGTAGTTCAAGTACTGTAGCGGGCCAACAAGTACTCAAACCTGCGGTACCATAAACCTGTGGACTGTCTTGAGCAAGTTCAACAGTAGTTATCGAACCTATACTGATATTAGATGTTCATAAACCTAAGTGCTTGTAATAATTAAAATTGAAAAACAAAAATGATAACAATTGTTACTATAACTCAATTGTGTTTAACCTTCCAGATAAGCTATTTTTTAGATTTTATTTAATAAAGAAAAAACTAATTACATGATCAAACAAGTGTAATCAAATATGATATTGACTTAAAGATTAATAAAATGTAAATGGATAAAGTTAATTTAGCACAATTGCTTTGTGATAACAATTTTACATATACAATTTTTTCTTCTATTAATTCTTAAATAATAGTTTTTCTTAATTTCTACCCTGCTAACCATCTTCAGGGCTTTTTATCCTGGGGGATCCTGTTCCCAGTTTATATATTTAACCCCCTCTAAAGACTTTCATGACCTCTAAAGAAGTATCCTAACACATAAATAAAGATACAAACACTTCTTCTTCTAAAGAAAACTGCCCTATTTGAGTAGGTGGTCAACTTAAAGTTTTAACATGCTAATTAAAAAACTATAAATTTGTTTTTTCAAATTATAATTACAAAAAGTCATTACTGTCAATTACACCGGGTTTGATACTCTAAAAAATCAACCCTATGAAAAATAAGGAAGATCCATAAATTTATTTATTTATCTTATGTATATTGTACATTGGGTCTTAAGAGGACTATAACTATGTAAACTCATTAAACCTCCTATCACAATTTTTTTTTTCTGCAGTTTCTCATAGAGGTATGGTATTGAGTATAAAAGTTTCAAATGACTTTCCAGGGTTGAATTTAAAGCAAGCAATGGAAATATTAAAGTAACCTTATGACAAGTAATGCAGAGCCAATTATTAATTAAACCCTTGAAATTAATAAATGAATATTTGCCTATGAGTTTAAGTAGGGCATTGAATTGAGACTTTAATTTAACACCCTAATTAGTAACATGCATTATGATCTAAGGTTTAGTGGACTATTAATGCAAAATGTCCTATAACTGCCAATAAAATTGTTTCCCCAACCATAACAAGAACCTTAATTGTGCGATGCACCACAGAACTTGAATTTTTTTCTTAGTGAAAACTACTTTTGGGACACAGCTTATACTGGGTTTAAAGTATAGAAAGAAAGCTGCTCACAACTAGAATAATTTCATCATGATTAAGATCTAGAGAAAAAAAAGTGTGGAAGAAGAATTTGTTTGGGACTAGAGCTCCTCGAGAGAAATAAAAGATCAGTACCATCTTACTTCACCGTTGGGAAAGACTTTCTTATGGATTTGTTAAAACACAGATTGGTTGAAACTGTAAGGCACTAATTGATGAAATTCATTTTTCAATCTAGCAGATATCTAAATATATTTTTATTAGCCATATATGTTTTTGAACAATGTCCTAATCTATCTTGGCATTAGTGCAATTTTTATATTTTTTGGCTCAATTATACTTTGTATATAATATTTAGACATTTAAAATGTTCAAAAATCACTGAAATATTACAAAAATAAGTTTGTTATATCAGACACTAAGCCCAGTCAATATTAAGGACAGTGGTGTTAATTTAATTAACTACAGACTGTAAGAATCTTAAGTCTTATCTGAGAAAACACTCGAATTGCAGTATATATACCTGAAAGAAGATTTGCAAATTGTCTTATATTTCTAAGGACATCTAGAGTTTGATTACTGTGAGGTACCAAGTAATCTTACATCAAGAGTTCTTAAAAATGGGTCCCATGCATTTGATGGTATTTTTCTTACTAGGACTGGCTCACTTCTCTCTTGGAAAGGTAAGTGCTAATTTATTTTAATATAAAAAAAAAAAAATAAGCATATTTTAAAATACCAAAAAACTAATAATTTTGCATAGGTCTGCCCAGGGTGTTTTGTGAATAGTGATGCAGATGACCCGGCAGTTAACAAATATTTGAGTGAAAAACTCAGAGAATTGAAGACTGGTGCTCCAAAAGGAATGGAAAATGAAAAAGAGGCTGAACTAGTACGAGTCAAGAGTGTTAAGAAACAGGTATTACAAAAGTTCCAAAAAACAAACAGAATAAAAAATATTTAAGGGAAAAAAATAGTTTTTGCTGCTAACTCTATTTAGTCAAAAGAATATCTGGAAAAAAAATAATTTAATTTTATCACCTAGTCTTGATTATCTCTTATTAAACTTATAATTTTTTTGAATTAAAAGTAATCATTCATACAATAAGCATATATTTATATAGCCAGTAATAATCATTGTTATTTAATTTTATCCTTCCATAATGGCAACAACAATATATTATGATCATTGTTTGTTTTATAATTGATTCATACATAATTCAAGACAATTTATCATGTAGTATGGTTTCATTCTTCAAAACACTAAAATATTATAACTATTGTAAAATATGTATACAAGTAGATTGTAAGAATTGTGTACTGGATCTTGATTAGATAATTCTTAATTTTCAATGTTCTGTACATAAAGAAACTTTGCATCAAATTACAAATATATAATTTGTGAATTGATACAGTTTTAATTGAACATCATAAGGAGCAAAATACACTATTTCATAATTTTTAAGTTATTTGGAGGTTTTCATAATTTAAGGGCTTATTATCCTATTAAATATTATATTATTTATATATTTATTTTATTATTATATATTAAATATATATTACGAAAAATAGTCTGAAAAAAAAGGAGACTGGCAAGTTGTCTTAGAAATACCTATTTTTTTGTATGTTATTAGTCACTCATATTCACTTGATTTTTATAGATTGTAGCTGGAATTCAGTACAAATATGAATTCGAAGTACGAGGCCTCAACACCAAAAATCTCTATGACTGCAGCCTTACTGTCTTCATGCCACCACACAAGCAGGGAAAAGAGCAAGTTACTGAATACAGATGTCATGTAGTTTCTTCGAATGAAAACAAAAAGTGCGTGTGATTTGCAAGAACAATAAAATAATTGGGATCAACAAATTAATTAATGAAATTCAATATATTTTTAGGTCATTACTTGGAGGACAAGTAGTTCTTGATGTAGAAAATAACAATAATCTTGAAGAACTTAAACCACTTATTAGCGAAAAAATCGCTACAACTCAGAATTCAAAATACTCCATGACAATTATCAAATACTTCAAAGCCACAATGCAGGTATGTCAAAACTTTGAGTTTAGATTCGGTAAAAACATTAACCCTATAAAATATATATTTAAATATATTTGTATTTTAGGTAGTTGCTGGAACATTAATCAAAGCAACTGTGGAAGTTGGAAGAACAAACTGCCTCCAAAACGAAGGACTCGACAACGGATGCATGTATCAAATCCAGGTAAATTATACTTAATTTATCTTACAAATGTAATATAATTTTTGAAAACTGTAGATAAAGTTTGGATTCATCAAAATTAGGACCGCCAAGTGTGTGATGTCGAAGTATTGTTGAAGCCCTGGATGAATGTGAAAGAAATAATCAAAGTCCAGTGCAAGCCACAGCCGAAGGTAATATCACTCGTGAATATTCTACAGAATGTGGGTTATTAATAATAGTGCTTTATTCATTAATTATGCAGGTCTACAAAAAGAAACTTTTGAAAATTTGATTTGATAATATCTGCTGATCTTTGTTGTTTTTGTTATGCTGAAATCGAAAATGAACTCCGTTTTCTCCTATTGCGTACAGATTGTGTTCAATTTAGAGATCTTAACTAGACATAGTAATAAAAATAGGGGAAAACAGAATCGGGCGGTAGTTTGCCAGAGTAAAAAATTATATGTATTTAATTTTGTTATTTATTTTTATGAAAACTTGTTTTCTTTTCTTGGAAAATTCTTTGTGTGCGCTTCCAGTTATGTGACTCTTCAGGTCAATCACGCTGTAGTATCCAACAATAGTCCGCCATTCACGTTCCAGTTCCCTTGGTACCTTCGTTCCATATCCGTGATGTCCTAATGTAACCTTTCCCCCTTGTTCTTTACTAACGTTCCATAAGTTTTCTGGAAAATAGTTCACATGTGAGTGTAAGAAGTGAACCTTCAATTCAAACACATGTTGTAACCATGTTTTTGAGAAGCCTTCAACATGTGTTCCATGATACTCATATAAATAACTAGGAGCCTTCACATTACCAAAGAACTTCTCAACAACTTCTTGGAACGAATTACAATCTTCCTTCTCGTTCTCATTCATGGCATGAGTGAAATGTTCTTTTAGCTTGGCATCACTTACCAGAAAAAGCATGTGTACTTGAAACATTCACCTTATTTATTGAGAGATTTCATGAACTGCTTTATCAGCCCTAGTTTTATGTGTAGAGGTGAAAGTAAGATTTTGTCAGAAGGAATTAAACTTTCCCTAACTACATTTTTTTCTCCTGGCAAGAGAGTCTTTCGTGATGGCCAGTCCCTTTTGTTCCAGTGGGATTGTTTATCACGACTTTCCCATAAACATAACAAACATGGATACTTTGTGTAGCCTGGTTGTTGACCTAAGAGTGTGGTAGATACTTTGAAGTCTCCACGTACCAACCACTTATGCTCGTCATGAAAAAATTCTCTTGAAAAGTAATTCATAATTTTCATGTTTCTTTTAAATGTACCGAATGACCAACTGGAATCGAAGCATACTATTGTAATATTTTCTTATTACTCTATTAATTATTTATTATTACGAAAGAAAGTCGTCGAGGAGGAGAATATTGTAATATTTTCTTATTACTCTATTAATCATCATTATTTTAATTATTTAAAAAAAAAAACTTTATATTCAAACTTTTACTTTAATCCAGGGTTCTGTTAATTATTTAGGAAACTTTTGGCAAAAGGAATATTGATTTAATTATTACAAGCATTTACAACTAAAAATTTACATACAAATATAATGACGTACTTATAATTTCTTCTATTGCTGGCCAGCGCTTCTTCGCGTTGGTATCCTCATTGTTCATATCAATCTTTGCTCGATCTGACTTGTCTTCATGTTGGTTGATATTAAAGTTGTCCTGATGTTGATAAATGAAAAATGACCCTCAAGGGCCAGCTTGGGTACGCCACCTTGTCCTACTCTGTCTGCCCAACGACTCACTCTGCTCGACCAGTCAGGAGGTTCATCTCTCCTCCTCGACGACTTTCAGGAGGTTCCCTTCCTGTCCGATGCCTTCTTGACTTATAATTTCGTATTTTTCCGAGATTTTCCACACAAGCAACATTCAAAATCATCATTTTAAAATATCATAACAATACATATTGTCATTGCATAACAAAACAACTTTTAGACTTCTCTTTTGACGAGTCTATGAATATACGCCAATGACTAGGAGCATATTGAACACCGAATTGGTCCATCAGTCCACAAATTTATTTGCAGTAGGCAAGATTCTCTTCATGTGAAAAGTAAGGAACATAAAGTGTTTCGTGAAGTCGATTTCATAAAAAAGAAGTACCTGGTAGTAATAAATTTTTGATTTTGAGCCAGGAACTAAGTAACTACTCTGCATATTTTGGAACTCCAAGATATCTCACTAAGTCTGTCAACTCCTCTTCTGAGAAAAGAGCTCAGGTTCGTTCTCAGAACTGTCAGGTTCGAGATAACTGCTTGATTCATACTTTTCCACCATAAAAGCTTCTCCAACTGTTTCCCAATCAAGGCTGTCCAAGTCCAGAGGGGGGGGGGAGGAGCTGGTAGACCAGAACTGGGTGGTACCCAAGGGTTAGCAGATTCAAGATTAGGGTAGTTAATGACCTTTTTATTTTTTGAGCTATAACCTTAAACATCACTTGTGCATAAATAATTCATTCCTATGATGTTTTTGCTCCACCACATCATTGAGATAGCAAATTTGAATGATTGTAACTCACCTTTGTGCCACATGTGAAGTTTTTCTAGGCAGCTATGACAAACTTTGTAAGAAGGTCAAAGTTTATCTTGATCTCCTATTCTTAAAACAAAATGTACATAATAATCGTATACCTTTTTGATGAAGTCTTTTATGTCTTGTTGGTACTTCTTGATTGTATATTCACCACAGATGAAACAGAAATAGTGCGGACTGGTTACACAAGTATATGAGACATTTTTTCAAAATGCACTTTCAAAACTCAAACTCAAAAAAAGTTTTTCATTCACTTTGACACTAGTAGGTAAGCTAGTGCAATGCAATTCACTTCAAATGGTACAAACTGGACTGAGATAATGGACAGCAAAGTGGGGATTAATTTAAAAGATCTATTTATTTATTTATAGATTTATAAGATAAGTTCTATCTGGTTCAGCATCAGAAGGTGACTTCTGAGGCCAGACAAGTATGTTGCTGTCTCTGAACAGGTTGTGCTTGGAGCTGGATGCATACACCAATGACTGAGGGAGAGTATTAGGGAATAATAAGGGTTTAGAATCATAGAAAATGTTTCAGCTATTCTCATAACAAGTTTTGTGCTGCAAAACTGGCCTACATATGGCATCATGGAGATGCAAAAAATCCTTCTGTAAGGGATGAAAGAAAACAGAGTTCATTTTCGGTTTCAGCACACTACAAAATATACAGATCAGACAAAATTGTCAAATCAAATTTTTGGTTGTAGATCTGTGTTATTATGTACCTTATTCTAATTATATCTTAATGTATATTGATTGCAGAACTGTTTTGGCTGTCCATTTGACGCCAACCCGAATCAACCAGATATTCAGCAAATATTGACAAGAACATTGAGTAATCATAATGCTAAGTCACTTTCCAGCGAGCAGCTATATCTAGTCAAAATCAACAAAGCCACTACCCAAGTGAGTATTATTACATTAATTTTTTAGTATAATTTCAAAAAAGGGTTTCATGTATCATATTACAATTGATCACTTATTAGTTTTGGCAAAGATACTTTTATTTCAAACTTTCATATAGATTATTAATGATTTACCTATATGGATAATCGTTAATTTTCATTTTAGTATGTTGCTGGTATGAAATACACCCTTGATTTTGAGACCAAATCATCAAGCACTAACAAAGTTTATAGCTGTAAAGCAGTAATTGTGTCACAGCCATGGATTTCAGAAGAGCCTTTGGTTGATTACTTCAATTGCACACCAGTCTAAGCACACTATAAGGTACATACTTGAGATTTTCTGTTTATCCAAGTTAGTGCAATCAAAAGAGATTAGGAGGATACCAATCATAGTCTCCAGAAAAAAATCATTGTTTTTTATTGATAGTACTTATAATTCTCTGTTATATGTTTATATTTTCAAACATTAGTACAATTTCAAGTCATTTATGTTTTTTTTTCTAGAGCACATAAAACATGAGATTCTCCACTTGAGACTTATGAGATCAATAAGGCCCTAACAACAAGGTACCTCAGTTTAGGAAATTTTGACACTTTAACATCTTATCTGTATTACTAACTGTTTTATAGAGTCAATAAACAGTCTTTTGATTCTCCTGATAAATAGTTTAAGGTTCTTTGATTTTTTTACCCTTTCTTACACATTTTATAGAACAGCAATTATAAGACATTTTATTATAGATTTAAAACTGTTCAGATATTTGTAATTGAAGGATGATGTGGAAAAACAATCAGAGTCAATTTATTGTAGAGAATGAGGTAAAGTACCAGCTTGTAGCTAATTGTGAATAAACTCGAAGCATCGATTCAATTCACTAAAGAAGGTCGTGGAATCTACCCATGGGGTTAATACATAGAGATTGAACTTTTGAATTCAAATTAAAAAAAAACTGACAATGAATTGAAATTTGTCATGTAATTCACCCTTAAATTATAAAAAGGAAATAATTACAAAACCACTTGGTTTAAAAAAAAAAAATCTATATTTGAGTGCTCAGGAGAGATTAAACTTCTTAACTATTTGGTTTGATAAGGTAGTATATATCATAGAATAAGTCAAATTCAATCCTTAGAGCAAAGAGAATAGAATATTAAATTATAGTCACTCTCCTCCCAGCTTCAGATAAATATGGTCATTAGGAGGCCAATAGGGCACAATATCAATTAAATTTCATTCAAAATTGTCAACATATTTTTATGGGTTTTACTTGTTACTCTATGGGTTTTACTCTATATAAATTTCAGTTGTTAGGAGGCAATGACAATGAGATATTAGCAGAACAGGCCCAAGTTAATGCCAATTACCTTCTTTGTAGCTTTATCATTTTTGTTTTGTTTAGATTTCTGCCATATTTTAAGAAAAAATATTTCAGTATAATTATTCTTCAATAATTTTAAAATTACCAATCACTATAAATGGGAGTACTATTTTTTTCTCTTAGCTAGTGGTGAACTAACCTTTCCCTCTTCAACGCCACCTGGCTCAGTCTCATAGGCCAAAGGAGAGGTCAGGTGTTCAGAATTTTAAAATTACAGGTAGTAAATTTTGGAAAATTAAAAACCCTATAAAAAAAGTAAATAATAAAAATAAAAACCCCTTGAAAAAAAAAATAAAAATACTATTCGAGTGTCTGGTCTTAGAATAAATTTGTTCTGGTTAAGGTAGTCACATTTTTTTAAATTGATTAGAGTTTGAGTTGATTCTGTGAAATTATTGAAAGAAAATATCATAAAGATTTATATTATTAAGTAGGGATGAGCACTGTGTGATTTAAAAACATTGCTAGTGGTGACAAAACCATAGAAAGTGCCATGTTTTGAGCAACGTTGTCATATGAGTAAAGAAATTTTGATGTAAGGTCTGGAGGCAGATCTCAAGCATTTACAACGCTCTTATAACTTAAAGATTTGATAAGTGGCCAAGCACTTGAATTTGTTGAAGGTGTTTTTGTTCCTGTTGTTTTCTTACATGTTAATTAGTAATTTTTGTTTTACAGCATTAATTTTAGCATCACTAATAGTCATGTGACATAAAATAAAGTAAAGGAAATTAAAAAAAACAAAAACTTGCATGTACACTGAGAATTCCAAAAAAAATGGAGATTTCCAATTTTAATATAAGACCTTTCATTTCATTTTATTAGTTTTTATCGTTTCACTATTGTTCATGCTGTGAGTCTATAAACAAATTACATAAATTTATAAAATACTAGACCTTAGAGCTATATGCTTTATATATCATGCTATATACTAGTTTTCTATATTGCCCCGACAATGCACTATGTTCAAGAGAAGAGGTACAGAGGTTTCATAAAGAATTAGTCTTTACTCTCTAAGTTTTCAGAGTTCGAGCGGAAACCAAGCAAGCGTCACGAGTAAAGGCCACGGAAGAGTTGCGAGAGAGACTAACTAACAGGGCCAGTAGCCCTGCCTTAAGTACCCTCTCTACTTCCTGCTGGGAGGCGGAAAGGGTCTGATCCGGCGGTGGTTCACACGCACACCTGGGGCGAGGAACGTGACCGGTAGTGAGACAGGTGACCGCCGCCTCCTTACCCGACCCGGGGACAAGCCCTGGAGGTAGAGAGGCCCCCTAAAGGGTTGTTAAGTTTACGACTGCCAGCTGGTGACCATTTCATGTCTATGACTGCCAGCTGGTGACCCTTTCATGTTTATGACTGCCAGCTGGTGACCCTTTCTCGTGTGAATTATTAGGCTTCCGCCTTTTATTGCTTAACACTTTTACAATGATTTACATTTGTTTATAATATATTTAGTTCATGTTATTTTACTTTTGCTTACAATATAGGGTGGATTTATCTTATGTAGTTAGCGGTCGCTATATATATATATTATTACGTTCTTCAAATATATTAGTTTTATTGTTAACTTTAAATTTATTTTATTTGCTATTTACTATTAGGTTCTATTAACAAAAATAAATTTGGCAAAAAGATGAATTTAATTACAAAAAAAACAACTTAAATTAATTATTTATAAATACTTTTTGTTTGTTTACAATTTTGCTTCATATTCTTCTATTATTCTCATCAATTATTTCCAAACCAAATCAATTCTTTTTCTTTTCTTGCAATGGCTCTTCTTGGTTCTGCCACGTCCAATACCACTAACCAAAAGAAATTTTAAATTCTTTCTGACACACAATTTTCAGCTAACATGTATCACAGGCCGATCCCAAAACCAGAGTCTAACTGTGTGTGTTCTCTCAGAACCACTACAACAACTAATTATAACTGGCTAAAACTAGAGAGTAATTTTGTGTGTGTGTTCCTTATGATACAACAACAGCTATACTATCCTTTGTTTTTTTCATACACTCTCACTTGTTTTTATTTTGCCTTCTTGATAAGTTGGATTAAATATTATATAAAAACTCCACAATCTCTAATATCGCAACATTTGGGTCCGCTCTAATTTAAAAAAATTTTGAGCTTGTCGATACAAATTTTTCATTCCACTTTACTTTTGATTTCACTATCCACTTTTTTAGCACTTTAACAATTTTCATTTTCTTATAACTAAATGACAATATCAAATTATATGTCACCAAAATTTTACATTTTTCATTTCAACCATTTACATCACAAATGTAATTGTACCTTACAGACAACTTAACTTTAAACTATAGTACCATAAATTTATAATTTCCAAGTTTTTACATTGCTGGGTTGATAATATCTTCATAATAAAGTATTAATTACTTTTAAATTTCAAACTTTTATATAGCTTTTAACATTTACCAACTTGATTGTACAAAATAAACATACTAACGTTTTAGTACATTAGAATAAAATTCAATTTCAAAGTTTTTACATGTGTCCGATTGACACTATTTTCATATAAGGTTTTAATGAATTTTAAATTTTCAATTTTTTCTATAGATGTTAACATATTTGATTGTCCAAATAAACATTATACCATTTTAATACAATGCAATAAATTTTAATTCAAGTTTTTACTTGTCTGATTTACATTATTTTATAATAAGGTTTTCAATTAATTTTAATTTTCAAGTTTTTAGATAGATTTTAACATATTGACAAATTTGATTGTACAAATAAACATACTAACATTTAAACATTAGAATAAACTTCAATTTTTAAGTTTTTACATGTGTCCGATTGACATTATTTTATAATAAAGTATTCAATTAATTTTAATTTCTATTGTTTATATAGATCAAGTTTTACATGTCATCCGATTAGCATTATTTCTTAATAATAAAATATAACCTTTTTCTTCTTTTTTTATAATTATACTCTATGATATTAAAAACATACCTGAAATTATTTTTAAAGTCTTTCCTTTTATTTATTTTCATGTTATTTCCACTAAACGTGCCAAGAGGGTTTTCACTGAATTGATTTGAAACTTTGAGTTCGAATTTATTCCAATTCAAACTTTTAACTATTGTACTTTTTACTTTACTCATAATTTCTACTCGTTCAGAATTTTTAAATTGCTGAATCTCTGACTTATCATGATTATTAATTACTCGTATTATATCGCAATTAATTACCGATTTAGTTTCACTAGAGTTACTCATTATTTTAATTTTATTTTGTTCCTTTATACTTTTTATAACCTCCCCTTCCTTCTCCTTTTTATTACTTTTCTCCTTAATTTCTTTTTTATATGAACCTAAATCATTTTTAATTAATTTTTGTTTATTATCTACGAGTTTATTTTCGGTTTCGAAGTTAACTTCTTTAAAATCATTTTTCTGATTTTCCAGTTCCGGTTTTAAATCCGTTTCTAAAGTATGTATTTTTTCATCCATTTTATCATTTAAATCTTTGAAAGAATTTTGTAATTTTTGTTCTAATATTTCAAATCTATTATAAATTTTTCATTACTTTCATCTGCCAATTTATCGATTTTATTAGATAATTCTAATAAATTTTGTTTATTTTCTTGTTTTAATTCTAATAATTTTTGTTTATTTTCTATCATTAATCTTAACATCTTTTCCATCTTACTTTCCTCTGGAATTGATTCATTTGAACTAAAATCAAGTGATTGCCTTTTGCTAACCTCATTTTATTATCTACGTATCTATTTATTAAAGTTTGCTCATTTGGATCAATATTGACACTATGCTTATCTTTTTCCATGACTGAATCTAACAAAAAGACAAATACAATTTTTAACCCTAACCTTTATATCAAATTTAAACACAATTTTCGTGACACTATCTAAACAATCCTTTAGCCAGATTACTTTGTTATCGGTCCTTACGTTGGGCGCCAAATATTACGTTCTTCAAATAAATTAGTTTTATTGTTAACTTTAAATTTATTTTATTTACTATTTATTATTAGGTTCTATTAACAAAAATAAATCTGGCAAAAAGATGAATTTAATTTTACAAATAAAAAATAAACTTATATTAATTTTATAAATACTTGTCTATTAATTCGATTCCTTTTCTTCTTCACTGGGCTTCTTTTTTAATCAAAATTAATACTTCTTCTCTTCGTGCTATTTCTATTCCGTTCTGCTTTAAGTCAATAACCACTAACCAACAAAGTTTTTAAGTTTTTCTTACTCACAATCTCAAGCTAATAACATGTGCCGGGGTTGCCACTAGGGGAGTGCCTGATCACTCTAGCCCTGGTGACAAGTGCGGATTGTTGTAGTTTATAACATGGACCATGTTCCATGTCGGCGTTAATATCTGACTCCATATTATTGATAGGGATGTGTCCCGACAATACACTGTGTTCAGGAGAGAGGTTCAGAGGTTTCATAAAGAATAAGACCAGTTTTCAGAGTTCGGGTGGGAGATCGGCAGCGTAACAGGTCAAGGCGCCAGAGGGTCTGCTAGAGGCTGACGGCGCAGAGGTGTGGCAGAGAAAGTGTAGACCAGTGGAAGACTGAGTGGACTTACTTCCAGGGCCTCGGGACTCTGGCGTATCGTGACCGAGTGATAGCGACTGTCTAGATGAGAAAACTGGGAAAGAGTGTCTACAGGGCGAAACTTCCTGATTTAAATATTATTTCCCCTTCCTAGTGGAAGGCGGAGTCGGCTGAAAGGGGGTATGTTTTATGATGCCCAGGTGGCCAATTCCCCTCAAGTTTATGACTGTTGGTCTAAAAGGGTGTGTTTTATGGCTGCTAGGGACTTACCTACTTAGGTTTTATGACCGCCTAGAGGTGACCGTGGGAAGGTGACTCGAGGTCTACCGGTTCTGTTTTATTAGGGGCAGGTGGCTTACCCTCTCAGGTTTTATTGCTGTCAACCTTTGACCCTCTGTGCCTTGTTATACGACTTCCGATCTCTCCATGATTTATTACCAGAAAAGCATTTTTTACATCTAATTACAATACATTAGTTGCACCAGAGTATAGGGTGATTTACATATATGGTTAGCGCTCGCTACATGTATTACGGGCTGATCCCAAAACTAGATGAGTATAATGTGTGTGTTCATCACAACAACAACTATACTATCCTTTGTTTTTTTCATACACTCTCACTTGTTTTTATTTTGCCTTCTTGATAAGTTGGATTAAATATTATATAAAAACTCCACAATCTCTAATATCGCAACAATATTATTCAAATATTTATTATTTATGTATATTTTAATTATATATTTTTTCATATAATTTAAAACTTTATATTTAACTTTTACGTTATCTCAAGGTTCTGTTAATATAATTATAGGAAACTTCTGGCAAAAGGAATAATGGTTTTATTTACACACATTGAATATATAAAAATTGATATACAAATTAAATACGTACGTAATAAAAGAATACTATTAAATCTAAATTTACGTATTTATACTGGCTAGTTTTTCTTTGTGTTGCTTTCCTCGATGGTCGTCTTCATTTGCGTGATCCGAATCCTTACTTGAGCGTCCTTCGTTCTCGTGCCGGGGGAAAGTGAAAAGGGCTGACCTGATGCACCACGAGGCAGCAGTGCCGCTTCTTGTTAGGTCTCGTCTCTTCGGTCCCAGATAAAAGAGTGTCTGCCTGCTTCTCGGCACTCATGTATATCTGCATCTCTCCGCTGCCTTACCGATCTTTCAACTGGTTATTTAATGCCAGTTGTTTCAAATATTTATACTTTGCTTAATTTTGAAGTTTATAAAATGAAATATTTATATTTAATTATTGATATTATTTTTATTAAAAATATTAATAGTTAATATAACGACAATAAAAAGGTTCATACTTTCATAAGCATGAACCACTGATCGTTAGTACGTTCTTAAACGCTCGCTAATTCCGAGTTTATTTCAAAAACACAATCAAAAATCATAACATTAAAATATCATAACAATATATTGTTGTGATATTTTATTTGTTGTGAGTTTGTGATGTTGCCTTTGATATAAATTCGAATTTAGCGAGCATAAAAGGGCGGTAAGCGACCCATGGCTCGTGGTTATGAATGTATGGACATTATTTGCTGCCGTTGTATAATATTAATATTTGTCATAAATAATATCAATGATTAAAGTCAAATATTTTATTGTATTTGTTAACTTTAAAATAAGAAAAGTAAAGCAGAAGATAATAAACGAAAATTTGAAGAAAGTAAACAGAGTTTTGACGAAAATTAAAAAAAATTATCTAATAAAATCGATAAATTGGCAGATGAAAATAATGAAAAACTTGTAAAAATTGACAATAAATTCGAGATCACTGAGCAAGCGTTACAAAACTCTTTCAAAGATTTAAATATAAAACTTGATAAAAAAATGCATCTTTTGGAAACGGATATAAAAACGGAACTAGAAAAGCAAAAAACTGATTTAAAAAAGTATAAGTTAGAAACGGAGAATAAATTTGATAAACAAATAACATGTATGAGCAATAAATTGGTAAATCATGAACAAAAATTATTACAGAATTAGGAACATATAAAAAAGAAAGTAGTGATAAAAATAATAAATTAGAGAAGGAAGTGGAAGATTTAAAAAATAGATTGGAGGAAAATACAATTAAAATGTCAAGTGACTCGGGTGAACCTAAATTAGTAATTGATCATGAAATAATACGAGTAATGGGTAGTAATAATAGGTTAGAATTTCAAAATTTTTAAAAATCTGACCCGATTAAATTTTTAAATAAATTAAAAAATACAATAAGTAAAAGCTTGGATTGGAATAAATTATAATATAAAATTTCAGCTCATTTAAGTGAAATCTCTTTTTGCTGGTTTAATATGAACAAAATGAAGTTTAATAAATGGGAGGATTTTGAAAGTAATTTCAGGGATGTTTTTTGTGGTAAGGATTATAAGGAATATTTGATTTCAGTATTAAATGGTAGTTATTTAAATTTCACATATTTAAATCCGCAGGAATATTTATCAGAATTCGCTACACGTATTATAACAATGGATATTTTAATTGAAGAATCCTTGTGTCAAATGTTCATAAGACATCAGAGGGTCGAAGGTCCTGCAATAAAACCTGAGAGGGTAAGCCACCTGCCCCTAATAAAACCAACACGGTAGACCTTTGGTCACCTTCCCGCGGTCATAAAATCTAAGTAGGTGAGTCCCTAGCAGCTATAAAACACACCCTTTTAGACCAAAAGTCATAAACTTAAGGGGGATTGGTCACCTGGGCATCATAAAACATACCCTCTTTCAGCCGACTCCGCCTTCCACTAGGAAGGGGAAATTATATTTAAATCAGGAAGTTTCACCCTGTAGAGACACTCTTTCCCAGTCTCTTCATCTCCTCAGCCACAATACTCGGTCGCTTTTCGCCAGGGCCGCTTGGCCCTGGAAGACAGACACAGACTTCTCGTCAGCCTACTCTCTCTGCCACACCTCTGCGCCGTCACCCAGTCTCACAGCCTCTAGCAGACCCTCTGACGACTTGTAACTATTACGCTGCCGATCTCCCGCCCGAACCCTGAAAACCGGTCTTATTCTTTATGAACCTCTGAACCTCTTCTCCTGAACACAGTGTATTGTCGGGACACATCCCTATCAATAAAACGGAGTCAGATATTAACGTCGACATGGAACATGGTCCATGTTATTAACTACAACAATCCGCACTTGTCACCAGGGCTAGAGTGATCAGGCACTCCCCTAGTGACGACCCCAACACTAATAAAAACCTCTTTAAGCTTAAATCCTACCTGGAACATCAAATCCTGCCTATCAGATCTCTGCTACTGATCAGAAATGACATACTCTCTTTTATCCTCAATGTCTCCAACCTTCGGAACTCAATAGCTTCATCCACCAAATTCATTCCATCCAGTTTCAAATACTGTATTTATTTCTTTTTTTATCTTAATCTGTTTCTATCTAACAACCTTGAGTGCTGTCCCGATGTTAACAAGATTCTCCTTGCAGTATTTAATCCCCTTAATCCTTAATGGTTATAAAGTTGAAATATTCTTATGGGAAAAGCATATTTTTTTTTATATCAGTTATTGACTAAAAACTTAATCTTTTGGAATTATAAGTTATCTCTTATCTCTAAGCTGTTTCAGCCTGATAGTCGCCATATATTAGTTTACATTTTTATAAGAATCTCTTGGACATTTAGTACCAAAATAATTTTTTTTTTTTGTTTATTTTAGTGCAATTCTACCACAAGGGTCATTTGTGCCTGGGTTTGTGGGGTATGATAATGCTCTCCTGTGTCATGATACTTAAAATCTTACAACTAAACCTAAAATCTTATATATGTCAACATATACAATTGTAGAATAAAGTTTATTTTTTCTCACAAACGTCTCATTAAAAATCAAACAAAAGTTAAAAATTTTAGTTTATATCTGCATGAAGAGCTGACAATCATTAATTACACAAAGGTAAGAAATTTAACAGAAATAATCAAGAGAATCTAAGACAATTTATTGACTCTATACAACAGATCAGTTATACAGATATGATATTAAAATGTCAATCTTTCCCAAGCTGAGGTACCTAGTGGTTGGGGTCTTGTTGATCTCATGGGTCTCGGAGTGGAGAATCTTAGGTCATTGTATTCTGAAAATAAAGACAATATTTCAAACATTACAATTGTTTAACTTAACACAGGTTTACTATGTGAATGCAATGTTAGGAAGAATAAATAATTGTTTTCCACAATTAGACTAATTAATTAAAACTACCAAAGGCAATTTCCCGCATGAGATCTCTTCTTATAGCAGATTTTACAAGTTTGTTATCTCATTTTACTTTATAAAGTTTATTATCGGTCTTAGATTGGCTTCTCTGATAAGCAGATTATAGTATGGTTCCGCAAGGTTTGTTAAAATATTTTACATAAAGCACTATACATAAAGCCATATGATTACACTTTAAAATGCAAACCTTAACTATATGTTTTTTTTACAATTTACAAATATTAATGAAATTAGATCCTGTAATATTTACACAGCTGGTGGTGAGAATAAAGTAATTGTGAATGAGTGTAATGATCACACCCTTTTCTGGATATCAGCTTTAAATCAGAAGGTTTAAATGAAATTTTTGTTGACTGCTTTAGTTAAAAGGATTATAATTGGGTAGGTATTTCCTTTTAAGGCAGCACTTTGGGTTGGCATGCATGGAAGAATACGGTCAAGTTGGGAGTTACCATATATGCTTTGTGTATAGAATAAATACTGAGAACACTTCTTTGTGGAGCCTGCTTTTTGAAAAAAATTATAACAAACATGGAATAAAGATAAGATACATAGATTAGATAGCAAGTATGTAGGAAATTGTGGTTGTGTTTCCACAAGAGACCATCATACCATGCTATTTTAAAGGTTTGATTAATGTCAATACAAACCTGTGAAGTTTTTGTTCTAGACTGGTTGATATTGAGTTAACAACTGTGTAATTGACACCCAACACCAAATCAATGCATAAAGCAGTAATCCACCACCAGCACCACAATACCAGACTTACCAGAAGTGCTAACTCTAATTTTATTTTAGTTTTTTAGGCAGATTCCCTGTTTGCTTACTCAAGTGGCAATTCATGTGGCCAAGAAATTCCCAAGAATGCTCATATTCCTTTAAAAAAAAAAACCTTAGGGGAGCCGGTTGAGAAGGACAGTATTCTAAATATTATTTAAGAGATACAGAGGGAGTAACACGTCTACCCCTTGTGGAGAGCACAGCTTGATCTACGATAACACCAATTTAACGCATTGAATTGTACCAACACCAATATTTGATTGAGCGTAACCATAAAAAAAATAAATATAATCCTCACATGTCAAATGCTCGTACTCGGGGAGAACTTGAAGTCGATAACGGCTGGTTCCTGAGAAGTCCAAGGCTGGGAGACTATGACAGCCTCGGAGCTGTATGATGTTCCCGATAGTTCATCTTTGGCTTCAAAGGCTACTGTGTACTTCACACCCGAAACGACCTGTCGTAAAAATCAATAATCGTAGTGAATATTGACACGACACTATCTATAACCTTGTGGAATTCTTACTTACATAGTGATGACGAATCAACTAGTCAGTCAACTTGACCGCCTTGGATCTCTATGAAAATTTCAGGGATCATTATCATAAATGATGAAAATTAGAACGTATTTTTAGATTTTTTTTTCAATTTTGGTTTTGATGTATTTTATTTTTGAATTTTGAAGAAAAACTATGTTTTTTGCTGTACTTTTTTTCAGTCTTGAGTTACTCAAGATCTATAAAGTCTATAGAATTGTTAGCTCACTTATTTTAAACCACTCATGTTATTTGACTATGGTAACACAGAGATCATAAAATAACATGATACCATTGATATCTCATTCTGAAATTTACGAATTATTATTTTTAAAATGAAAGGTCAAACAACTTTCTCATACAATTTGAGAAAATAAAGATTTAAACAGTTTATGGACGCTAAAAAACGATGTTTTTTCATTTTTTTAAAAATTGATTACACGAAAACAGAATGAGAAAAAAAAGAAAGATAAATACATACTTAATTTATATAACTTGGGAAAATGATCCCCAGAAAGTTTCATTGAAATCTAAAATGATCAAGTTGATTCTTGATTTGTTTTTTGGATAGATTTAGCACGGAATAACCTTAAAATATATATTTATCTATTAATACAATAGGTGCTGAAATACTTACTTGAGAGGTCGCGTTGTTGATTTTTACAAAAGACAACTTTCTACCATTGCCTGAATTAACATTCATGGAGCTCAGCGTTCTCCTAAGGCACTGTTGAATGGTGCCATCGTTCGAGTCTGAGTCAACAACGTTCTCGGTACAAGTCTACAAGAAGAAATTGTAGGTTAATTTTCCAGAATGATTGTATTATTCATATTATCAAGGATGGAGTTCAACAAAAAAGTGTGGAACATTGGTGGCTGTAAAACATTATTCTGGTAAATGACATTGCAGTTACATTTAAACTCACGAAATTGACATCCCAGTTCAGATTAAATGGAAAACGCCTAATATAACTGCTAATACAGAATGAAATAGTAAGAATAGACCCACAGACACGATGACCTCCCTGCAATAGGAAAGAAACTGAAGATCTTCATCACATATTATTTACCTGTCCAGTACCTAGTGGCCTCGGGGTTCATTTCTTAACTATAGCTGTGATCAAGATCTGGCTGTTATCAGAGTTGAACAGAACTTATTATTTCTTCTGTGGCGGAGTAGCTAAATATTGAAATTTGGTATTATTTTAAAATTTGACCATTATTTTTTAAAATGTTGTTATTGTCCTTTACTACCGATTTATTTTAATATTTACCTACATTATTTGACATGTGTATATTTTTGTAAATTTCAAAATATTTAATAGTGTGAATGGTATGAAAATGTTTTGAGGTTATCTCTGTATTTTTTTTTTTTTCTTAGCTCTCAAACTTATAAAAATAGGATGTGAGAGCTAAGGGGAAAAAAAAACAAAAAAACTGTATAGTCAGGCTCTATTTATATAAGGCTCTGTCTTAAATACAAATTATACTAAATAAGAAATACTCAGGGTATCTATAGTCGCCGTCTTGAAATTAGACGCTTGGGATGAAGGGGCTTTTTGGCACGTTGTTGCCATATACAGATGGGAGGGGGAATGATCACTAATTAGCTTATTGCTTAATATTCACATCGACATAAAGGGATCACGTGGATAGAAGAGAAATAGTGCACGGAGCGTCAACAGGGCTTGGCAAGTATTTACCATGCATTGCGGGTCTCAAGCTTCTGATTTCGTGACGGTAACTGCAGTCGGCAGTGGCTATCGATCGGTTCAAACTTCTGAACACACTGGTCACATAACTTAAAAAGAATGTTATTTATGCGACGAAGTTAAAGAAACTCACAAACTAATACGGTAATCATAAAACATCTTACATTCCATTAAAACATGTACACAATGTAACAAACAATAAGAAATAATGAAGATTTATCAGCGTTCGTTAAACATAATTTCTACTCGTTCAATGCAATGGTCACAGAACACGGGACCTTATTTGGAAGCTTATCTATCCTCCCTCAATTGTTCTACGTATGGATTTTGACTTTATTCCTCCAATATTTTACTATTCGTCCATTTCTTCAAAAGATGCAATGTTAAGGAATTTCACAAACACATTTCCGTACATTCGACCAATTTAACAATCACTATTTTCATAAAGTGACGTTGAAAGTCGATAGAGTACGCAGGGTATAAATTTTTAGTTAATGCCGCTTTTCATTCCGTAGACTCCAAGAGACTTAGAAAAAAAACAAAAACAATCATCCATATGCGAGTTGACAAAAAAACAGGTAACTTTCACATTGAACAAAATCATTGATTATTCTTCTTCTTAAAAACGGAGAGCTAAATAGCATCCCGGTTTCTAATTGTTAGCCCTGAACGTTAATGTTATTGTTAAAAATAATTATTAAATTTTGCTAATTTTTGGTGGTTCATTCATTCATCAGTATTAATGCATATTTCAATTAATCTTAATGTGGAGATTAATGCTAATTGGAGACGAATATTCAATAACTATATGAGCCTACTTATACAAACTTAAGATTAAACATTTTTTAGCACAAAATCACATTTACTATATATATAATTATATATGTATATAAACGGAGTTTTACCTGTATGTTTTCATTTGTCATAGGTTTTGGAAGAGTCATTTTTGATTTTTTTCGTTTACTCAAGCTCTTATTGACGTTAGAGCTATTTAAATCACTTGACTTTGAACATTTAGGGATCGCCTGGAAAAAATAGAAATAAAATAATTATTTAGATATAAAAAACTAAATTAATAATTCATATGCGTCATTATTCTACCATGGTCAAAGCTGCATGGTCTAGTGCAAGTAAGAAACCCATTTTTGTGAACTGTTGACGATTGACTACTTGGTACCTCAGAGTAATCAAACGCAACAAGTCCTGGTGACTTAGAGACGGTTTTTTTAGACTACTCTCAGCGTATATATACTATTCTATCGAGTGCCTACCTGATAAGGCGTTCTAACAGATGATGGGTAGGATAAGATTGATTCTTATTCAATGGTCAAGATAAAAAATAATGTACATGTACTTTAATGTTGAACCGTACATATGTGTACAGTTAAACACCTAAATGCATAGATTTTTGTTTTACAATATTAAATTTCTACCAAAATCTATTAACACTTGATTGATGGCTTGAGACCTTGGAAGTCTTGGACAATCTCCACTAGTTCTTGCCATATGGTTCTAGCCAACCCAAATGGTTTCACGGGCCACTTCACGGACGAATGGCGTTACAGCAGGCCACACTTTAGGCAAACTTGATTTTCAAAAATGTAAAAAAAATGCAGAATGAATAAAACTTTAATGTTATAATATGATTCAAGTGTCTTCTTATGTATGGTATCCTTTTATTCTGGGAGCTTATTACAAACACAGCAGAAAATCTCCAACTGTCTCAGAACTGGATGTTGAGAAAACCGTCTGGCACTATTGAGTGGACGAATGGCAGAAAGCTTACCAACGAGGGTAATTGCTTATGTATTCCTTGGTTTTGGATTCTTTCAAGATTAATATACGTAGTTTTGCAAGTGAAGCTCCAAACTGGTGAAGCATAGGTTATGAATAATCAGACGAAAGAATAAGTTCGTTTTTGGGACTTAACCGGGAGTTTTCGTTAAATTATGTGAACATTTTGTATATTATTTGTTTTTTGCTTTATCAGTTGTCCTGTTGATATGTTCTGTGGTTGTTAAGGATCTGCCTAGGATCTAAGCCAAGATATAACCACAGGATGGGTACAGAGTCCATGGAAAGATGGTGGATGATTTGAGGCCTGCACTTTGTGAAAATTATGACTTCTGATTTGTTTGGGTTGATCTTTCATTTCCAGTTTTAAAATTATTAGTTGATTTTGTGAAATTATGATTTAACGGCTTTATGATTGTGTTTTTTTTTCTTCATACCCCCTTCTTATTTATATATTTAGCTTCAAATTATAATTTTTTTTCCCCATACCCCTTGTTATTATAAATTATAGAAATCAGTAAAAACTACAAAATTGAATCTATTTACAATAGGCACAATCATATGTGCTGTAGCTTGGCTACACTTTATACAATTTTTAATAACTTTATAGCGATTTCTGATTGTTATAATAAAATAATGTACATTATACATCCACTCTCTAAACATGTTTAAAAGTGATGGGGGTCACCTTATGAATTATATACTTAAAACTAACTTACATCCAACAACAAAATCTTAACCTAATTTTCCCCGACAGTCTGTAGCCATTGATGCAGGAAGGGTGGTGGGGCCATAGTGTTAAATACTGGATTTATTAGAAGCTGCAAAGAGTAAAAAAACTTGATGTGTCTCTAGCGGATGAACTCACTCTTCGACGGCACACCAAGCAAGCAACGGGTGCAGGTCAGCGTTCTTCAACCTCTCGAGAGAGGTATGTCGGACCACTATTCTCATAATCCTATTCTGAAATTGCTGGAGATTATTAGGTGTATCGTAAGTCAAGAGATGTATAGTGTGGCACCATACAGCAGAGCTGGCCGGAGGAGACATTTATATATCATCAGTTTGAGAAAAAGCGACAAGTTGGGTGAAGTTAGCAATTGTGAAAGCCGGTAAGACCTGTGACAATCATAAGAAGTGTGAAGACAATCATAAAGATACAATTGTGTCGATGCATTATGATGATGTGTACAAAGCTGTGTCACCAGAGTCAGAGGGATATTGCCACTTTCGGGTTTGTTGGGAAATCGGAAACAAACAAGTTAAATAAGATTGATGATAGACAGGATCCTTAGTAATACGGAGATCTTGGCGTATCTCCGGCGAATGATCTTGCCGAGCTAGTCAAGGACACTAAGAAATCCATGCAGGTTTTGCTCTTTGTCTACTCGATAGTGCCGGACGGTTTTTTCAACATCCAGCTCTGAGACAATTGGATATTTTATGCTGTGTTTGTAATAAGACCACAGAATAAAAAGATACCATACAGCAGAAGACACTTGTCTAAGTCATCAGTTAAAGACCTAGTGATAGATTGAGGGATGTCAATGGTGACAATGGTTTTATTTTATTTCGAAAGTGGGGAGGGAAATGGAGGTGCCTTTCTATTTTTATGCCCTCATTACATTAGTATATGCTACATTAGTCTATGCCCTCATTAGTACATAGTACCTCTCAGGGAGTTCTTTTGCCTAACCTCTGTGAACCCATTGACTACCCACTGTGAAGGAATTAGAAAATGGAAGAATTTATGGAAAAAGAAAGTTACACAGTTAGTCTTACGCAGGCAGTCATCATTGGCTTAATCTCACCCCTTTGAAACCTTAAATAATATCCTTACCTTCACCATAGATACTAGTCCTATCCACATCTCCAAATCAGAGGTTCATCAAATTCTATCCTGGAATGACCCCCTCCTATCATTGGATAAGTACTATACAATTACTTATAAATATAAGTACTATCGTGATTAAAAATCCCTCTTAGCTTAACAACCTCATCTAATTCAAATCAGCTAACAAATCTCATAATCCCACCTATATCTCCCTTCGAACAAATCTGTTTCCTTTGACCATTCTTTCCAATTTACATTTCGATTTTATTTAAAAGCTAACCAGAACAGAGAATTTAATTTATATTTTTTTTGGTTAGGCATATTTATTTGTAACTTCTTGTTATTTGTAGGCGACAATGCCCCAGTATAAGCACTTTTTTCCATTTCATTACTCAATATTCCCTGTCAAATGGATATTTAGAATTCGGTATTCCACTGAGAGCCATTAGCAGTCATTTGACAATGCAAATATATGTAGGTATACGTATTTTAATTAAAATTGGGCCAATTATGTGAATTTCTTAAGTATTGAATTAAATATTCGGATCCATCACACAAAAAAAAATTAACTTATTATTTAATTTTAATTGAAATTAAATAATCCACAGAATAAGTGGTCTTGTTAAAAGAGATAACTGAATTGCTGTAATCAGAACAATTGCTTCAATCAAATCAACAACCTCAAGTGTTTACAATGCTGAGCTTGACATTTGTCTTAATGATCAGATAATTTATTTTTAAGGAAACGTTTCCACTCGGAGGTTAATTAAGCCAAACAAAGGGTTAATTATCTTCATGTGCCATATTTTTGGGATCGGTGTTGGTTCTTCTCTATGCTGCTTGGATAAAGTCATATAGATTGGACTTTGCCATTCTCCACTACGCTGCTTTTAAAAGCAAACGGAATTTATATGACCGATTCATCTTGGCCTGAGCTAATAAAAGACGCAGCTTCAAAACAAGCTCAGAGGTAGAGGTTTGGTAACCAGCCCTGGGCCCTTGTAGAGGGGCTGGGTCCTGGTCTAGAACATTTGAGCTTCATCCAGGCCTGCAATGCGGTTGGCCAGAAAAGACCCCAGCTCATTGGCTACTTGGAGCTACGAGGGTGAACTGAAAAGTTTCCGACCTAACAAAGATACAAGACGTTTTTTCAGACATTTATTTTTTATTTTTCAACATAGTCTCCTTGTAACTCTACACACTTCTCCCAGCGATGCTCTCATTTCTGTAACCCGTCCAAATAGTACTCGGCGTTTTTCTCTGCAAAATAATCGTTCACGAAGGTGATTGCCTCTTCATTTGACGAAAATCTCTGTCCTCCGAGCGCAATTTTTAGATGAGGGAACAAAAAGAACTCGCTTGGGGCTAGATCTGGTGAGTAAGGCGGATGGTCAAGCAGTTCAAACGGTAAAACCATGAATTTTCGCCAGGGCAACCGCTGAGGTGTGAGACGGTGCGTTTTCTTGGTGAAACAGGAGTTTCTTTTTCTGCAAATGTGGCCGATTTCCGCAAGTTCTGCCTTCAGCTTGTCAAGTAATGATGCGTAGTATGCTCCAGTAATGGTTTTTCCTTTTTGAAGATAATTGATTAAAATAACTCCATAACTATCCCAAAAAACAGTCGCCATCACTTTCCCAGCCGAAAAAACAGTTTTTGTTTTTTTTGGAGCCGGTTCCCTCTTTGCAGTCCACTGTTTGGACTGTATTTTAGTTTCGGGCGTATAATGGTGTATCCAAGTTTCATCCACAGTAATTAATCAGCGCCAAAACCCGGATTTATTGCACTTAAACTGCGCTAACAGAGCGTTGGAAATGTTCATTCGAACACGTTTTGCTCTAACGTAAGCAAACGCGGCACCCAACGCGCGGACAGCTTTCTCATCTCTAAATGTTGATTTAAACATGTGACAAACACGTTCTTTTGACATGTTAATAACCTCTGCTATCTCTCTCACTTTAATTCGGCGGTCGTCTAGCACCATTTGGTGAACTTTGGCGATGTTTTCGTCGGTAGTTGCAGTTTTTGGACGTCCCGAACGTTCATCGTCTCCCAAGCTCTTACGACCACGTTTGAATTCAGCTGCCCAAAATTTCACTGTGGTAAATGATGGTGCAGAGTCCTCATACACAGAATCCAACTCATATTTGATTTGCGTAGGCGTATTGCATTTCAAAAACAAATATTTAATGACAGCTCGATACTCGAGTTTGTCCATTTTCATAAAAACACTCACATCGACTCACTCAAACGACTGTTACACAGCAACTGCGCGTCCAAAATGGATGAAACTTTGGTGACTAACTGTCAACAGATGAACAACGAAATTCACTAGCTTTTATGTACGACTGCTGCTATCTTCATGTTGAGGTCGGAAACCCTCGTATTACGTACCCCCTAGTTTTAGCCGATATTTCATTTATCATTACGCCTTAAGCTAATGATATATAAGAGTGTACTCAGGCCTGCTCCTCTGTATGATGAACCGCTTTTTAGTCAGTTGACTGAAGCGTCAGCGAGACGACTCCAACAATTTCAGAACGGAATACTCATGAAAGTGGTCAGACACATTACAGTGCAGCAGAGAAACAGTGAACTACACGAGGACTTTGAGCTGCCTACGGTGGATGAGTTCACTCGCCGTAGACATATCAAATTCTTTGACTCCCTACAACACATGACAAACCCCGTGTTCAACACGATTACCCCCGCCCCCCGTTCCCCCATCGACGACAGCAAGCGGTCAATGCAGGAACGTTAGTTATAGTTTATAAGTTAGTATGTAAGTTTAGTTTTAGTTTCCCTTTATTGTAACCCGAAGGTGAGCCCCATCATCACCTAGTCCCTTTGCAATGTTTAACTTTTAACCACAAAAAGATATTGTTAGTTTATAAGACATCCACTCCTTAAAATGGATTCAATGCAGTAAAAGTAGAAAGCCTCATGTAAAATTTAAATCAATTAAAAAAATTAATTTAAAAAACAAATTACCCAAGGGGTTGAGCGAACCCACCCCCCAAAAAAAGTAAAAAAAAAAGTATAATTAACTACGGCTCGCCTCTGGACTGGTAGCTGAACTGATGTTTCTAGATTTGGCCTTCTCATTTAGAAAAACCTCCGCATCTCTCTTTCCAAACCTCGCTATATTTTAGTCCGACCTTGTCAGACTCAACACCTTCCTAGTGGGATTCTCTACCTTCGTCTCGCAGAGACTCTATGTTGTAACAACGGGAGAGAGACTAAAACTAGTACCTCCTTGGAAGAGATTTCGTCCTTGCGGACGACGGTCGTCTGGGGCCCTACAAACTTTACCTAGTGATCGGATCTCCTTTGGGATACGGACGGTTTTCACCTACCCTCAGATACCGAGTGCGAATTCATTGTCATTCCAAGACCACCTAAAATACCTACCTCTTCTCCTGAACATAGTGCACTGTCGTGGCACATCCCTATCATATATGGAGTCAGATAGGACAGTAGTAAGACCCATCATGAACCAATTGTCCGGGTCATAGCCTAATCAACCCTCACTTCATCACTAGGGATATTATGGATAAAGGAGAAAGGTAAGAAATGTTGCCAGTTGGCATTATTTAGCAACTGTAGTAATTTACAGTTAAATTGTAACCACGGTGACCAAAAGGGTGTCGGGTTCTTTACTATAAGCTTGGGATCGATCTTTGATGTGGAGAAGGTCGAATAGGTTTTGAGGAAAAGAATTTTTGTTCACTTTCAGATATTATCGAAGCTTTGAAGCATTTTATGTACATTGTTGTATTGTATATATTATACAATAGTTGGAACGCACTACTCCTAGGTAAATGTTAGTTTGCTGATTAAAATAATGTGCCCACCCATCGCCAAGTTTTATTTCTTTTTTTTCTGATTTAAGTATTCAGTAACTAACTTCATAGCATTTTGATTAGTGCATACTCTGGTAATGACCTCTCAAAAATGTTGATGGTACAATCTTAAATTATATGACATATAGCAGTTATAATGATGTACTGCCAAGACTTAGAAAATGCATGGCATTGCTCTATTCACAACGAAGAGAATAGAATGATCTCACTACTTTAAAATTTGATATTATTAAGTTGCTAAGTAGTTAGATTATTAAATATAGATGATCTATCTAGTAATAATTCAATGGTTTTTTCATAGATAAAATAAAAAATATGGCTGTTAAAAATAAATCTAATCAATTCTGTAATTAATGATAAGAAACACCTTCCGCGTCAATGCCAGAATGAAATATATATTTTTATCTTGTTCTTCTAAAAAAAAAATGAATTTAATAAAAGTCAACTACTGATTAACTCTATACTTGATCTCAATACGTTTTCACCTACTTTCTTGGGTCTTCGATTGTGATATAGTGCAAAGGATTTAATCTATTTTAATACTTTTTTTAAGTCGACAAATTAAAGTTATGATAAATTTATTTATTAAACTAATGAGGCATGGACTTTTAGGGTTTTAGACTTGTTCATTTCAAAAGCGAAAACTGTGTTTTGAGTTCTATATATCGGTTCTGGTCATTTTTGTTCAACATTGGAGTATCAAATTTCAAATGGAAATTATGCTCCCTCCTGCCTTAACCCCAACGTACCCTCACATTGATCTGCAGTTATTATTTATATTTTATAACATATACTTACCTATGATTCCAGACTGGAGTAGGAGTAGCTTAACCCATTCCTCCTCAAAACTAAAAAAATAATAATTAGTAATAATATTACAGAATTGTTAACAATTAATACGTTAATTATTATCCCATTTGCTTCATCGATCATGTTATGCCTCTCATCAAACCATGGGGATCCAGTTAAGATGATTATTAATTAAACTGATATCTGATAAATCGCAAATTTCACACCGACTGTAACCGACAATTTACATCGACAATTAAGCCGTTAATTCATTAGTCAATTAGTGACTTAAATCTGAAATGTGTGGTTTGCCTCCTATGGGCCGTTTCCAGAAGTACTTGAATACCGGGTCAACCCACGAGAGAGGTGGAGAAAGCTCCCAGCATCCTGTCATTTGGCCCACAAAAAATTGTTAAGGGACAAGAATTAAACATACGATTTGGACATTTATTCAGATTAATTAGATAACCTTACACTAGAAAACAAACTGCACTTATACTAATATTTGCTAAAACCAATTTGGACTCTTTGGACGTTTAGCTCAAGCTCAACGTTCGAACATCAAACGAATAACGCACTTTTATCACCGCCGACGCACACTTTTATATTATAAACCCATCCCTTCACAGTGGTTCCCTTGTGCTAACTGTATTTGACCTCATATCCTCAAGGTTTTCAAAGTTCACCAAAACCCACTCATCCAAATCCTCTTGTCACACCCTTGTCCAGTAACAATTCTCCTGGTCACCTAAAACAGTGGTCTCTCGATCTGTTGTTAGTACAAATGTATGTCGTGGGGTCCTTCGCTTTAATAGTGATCCTAGATAGGTACTCTAAATCCCAGTCACATGGGACGCCACACTTTTTCCATGGAAGCTGCAAAACTTTCTGGAACACTTCTCCACTAGGACCCACATACTTTATAATTTTCGCGACCTGATGCCTCGCAGTTTTTATATTTCAAATATCCGTTACCATCTTTTCTTTTATAAGACATTGTTACACGGTACCCTTTGCTTTTTTAAGCATATACCCCACCCCTTTCTTTAATAAACATAAGAAGTAAACCCTTCTTGATTCATATTTAGCTTTTGATGATCTTTAAATTATTCCCAAGCATTTTTTTCTTTTCCTTTTCCTTGGCTGGGCACTTTGTGATTTGTAGCTATAGTTATTCAGTTATTTCTATTTCATGAAATGGTTGTTAAACATGGACATTTTCGCAATCCTACTATTCTCACCTCAGACATGTGACCCAATCAAGTAGCATGTTGTTTCTTCATTCTACTGGTCTATATTTCATTAACATAACGTTTAAAATTTTCCACGTTTCGAAGCATCTGGAAAACTGTACACGCCGGCACATTCGAAAATTAAGTTTTTCTACAAAAATAAAAATTACGTGTAAGATGAAATCGAATCATTACACAAACGTATGTAACTTAAAATGAATCGAAGATATTGCAGGCATTAAATCTGAGATATTTTTTGGGTTTCCCTGAATTTTATTTTTCAAAATGAGAAACTCGTTTGTTTTTTCTTGCTTGTCTAACTTAATATAATTATGACTTTCCTTTTTGAGTCCCACGTTCTATCAAAGCGCGTGAAATTTCTTCTTGAAATCTTGAAAAAACATGAGTGATTGTCATTGATCATTTAATCTTTGCCAATTAAAATATATTTCTATAATTTTCTGTTGGTTATCAAACTAAAGATCTTGGCGTCCTGATTAAAAATATGTTAAATTAAATATTGTATAATAAAATTTAATAGGATCTCATTAACAATATATGATTAATATGCCTTCGGGGTGCAATAGATTATAATTGCGGAAACTCATTAAAAAAATTTATTTGCAAACCCAGTGTCATTTAGTGGGATGAAATTTTGCCTAGAAGTTTTGCGTGATGATGCCAAAAATGCTAAAAATAAAAACCATCGTCATGAAACGCATTTAAGGTTCAACTATTGAACGAAATCTTTAATTGTGTGATGCATTACAGTGGACGAAGTTTTAATCGCAACAGTTTAGAGGCCACTGAAACCTGCAAGAAGGTTTCTTCATTTTTCTGTTGCCAAAGGTGGTAAACCTTTAATGGACTGACTCATCAGTCATTAATTTATGTTCAACGTTTATCATTACTTTAGACATATGATTCAAAAATATTTACGGGCTCAATTGTGAATCATTCAAATTAAAAAAATGACTATGAAGATCACCTAACATTGCGAATTTTCAAATCTTTGATTTTGGCAGATCCAATTTGAATCATTATTAATATTTTTAAAAATTAAGCTATTGAATTTTTAAGCGATTAAATTCATAAATGCTTAGAAGGTCATTGATACCCAGATGAAGCCCTCAAGTTTAATTAATCATTACTGTTTAAGTGGGGTAGTTATCTTGTAAAACCCTTGAGTTCGTGGTATATATATTCCCAAAGGAAGAATTGCAGATTGTCTCTTAATTCTTAAGACATCTAGAGTTTGATTACTGAGAGGTACCAAGTAGTCATACATCAACAGTTCTTAAAAATGGGCCCCATGCATTTGATGGTTTTCTTCTTACTAGGATTTGTACACTTCTCTACAGGAAAGGCAAGTGTTAATTTAATTCAATGAAACTGACATAATGTAAATTAAAAATAAATCTTATAAAACAGAAAATGTATACATAGGTTTGCAAGGGGTGTACAGTGGAACACGATGCAGATGATCCAGCAGTCAGCAAATATTTGAGTGACAAACTGAAAGATCTGAAGACTGCTGCCCCAGAAGGATTGGAAAATGAAAAGGAAGCTGAATTAGTTCAAGTTAAAAGTGTTACGAAACAGGTATTGGTAAAACCATTCTGCACACGATTGGCCCTACGCTACTCCTTCCACGCTTATGTTCTTTGTACTTAAATGTTCTGAACATGTTCCGGCGAATTCAAAGAGTATTTGGACCAAATCAGTTATGCACAAGATATATGTACTACCTTCATTTTAATTTAAATCAATTTCCAAAGGATCAATGTTCAAGTTTTCCTTTAACTACCTTCTTTTTATTTAAGCGATCCCATTTTTGGAGGTGCAATGATGCTTGTTGGCCATTCTTAAAATGGTTGAAAGGAGAAGTCATATAAGCGTTTCCACCCACAAATTCATCTTCCCATACTAAGGTCCTTCCTCGATTGAAAACTTTGACTTGATCGTAATCTAATTGTTAACCTGGAAAGGACATACGCCTCAAATAATCTGGCCACTTCTGCCTTGAAACACTTCAATCTCCCTAACTGGCAATTCCATAACTGATGAAATTTTTATTTAATTCCTTTACTTTATGCCCTAATGTTATGTAAATATGGTCCTGTTAACCACTTCACGTAATACCCTATATTTTACCTTGATTTTTCCAATTTGTAATTATTGGTTTTAAGAGTATAAGCCTATGGGAGATCATTAAAGCTCAGCTCTGACAATCGTTAGCTCATTTGTAAAGTATTACAATTTATTAATAAAATATTTATTATTCGTTATTATATTAGGAAATTATGACTAATGGTTTTAACAAAAGCCAGATAGGAATTATGAATATGTAATAAGTGAGTACTTTAGTACATACACATAAGTAAAACATAATTTTCTTTGTTACTAGAGGATAGTAAAGTATCATTATTAGCAAAGTTTTATTTAAGATAAATTAAAATATATTATTTATTATAAATCATATTTATGTAATTTGCATTGGAGGTTGTAGCTGGGCGTCGGTATTACTACGAATTCGAAGTACGAGGCCTTAGCACTAACCAACTGTACGACTGCAGCCTATCTGTCTTCATGCCACCACATAAACATGAAAAAGAGGAAGTTACTGGATTCAAATGTCATGAAGTTCCTTCGACTGAAAACAAAATGTGTGTACGATTCTCCTAGAATAATAAATATATTTAAATATTATATATATAACCCATGAAATTTAATATAATTTTAGGTCATTACTTGGAGGACAAGTAGTTCTTGATGTAGAAAATAATAAGATTCTGGAAGATCTTAAACCACTCATAAGTGAAAAAATTGCAACTGTTCAGAACTCAAAATATTACATGAGAATTACACAGTACTACAAAGCCACTAAGCAGGTATGTTGTATCTATTAGTATAGACTTTTATAAAATTATGATCTCAATAAAATATCAATTTATTTATAATTTAGGTAGTATCTGGAACTTTAATCAGAGCAACTATGGAAGTTGGAAGAACGAATTGCCTGCAGAATGAAGGGCTTAATGACAATGTATGCCAGTATCAAATTCAGGTAAATAATACTTTATTTATTATAAAAATGTGTTTATATTGTATGAAATTGTTAATAAAGTTTGGGTTAATTAACATTAGGACCGTCAAGTGTGTGATGTAGAAATATTGTTGAAGCCTTGGGAGAAAGTGAAGGAAGTAACCAAAGTCCAGTGCAAACCAAAGCCCAAGGTAATGTAACATAAATACTCCAGTGTATGGGTTATTACACTAGTACTTTACATAATACTTTAATTATTATATTCTTTCTGATTGCAGTATTGTGCTGGGTGTCCATTTGAAGCAAATCCAAATGACCCTGAGATCCAGCAATTATTAGAAAGAGCTTTGAGCAATCACAATGCCCAGTTAATTTCCAGTAAAAATCTATCTCTAGTCAAAATCAATGAAGCTACTATGCAAGTAAGTGTTATAACACATGTGATATTAAGAAACAGATTTCTGTGTTTTATATAATGATACCCAGTAATTTGGTAAGCAACTTGCAAACATTATATTTTTGTGACATATCCTTCCAATATCAAGAATAAGTTTGGAATTTTTTTTAATTTAAAGCAATAATAAAATTTGACCTGAAAAAATTACTTATCATGCGATAATTTCTAAATTTCAGGGGGTTACTTCGCAGATTTTGAATTAAGCTCAATTATTGCATGGAATGGCATTTGTTAATTGAAATAAAATATGCTTGTGTGAACTAAACTTTTAGAATAATAAGGCCCCCCCTCAACATTGTATAGTGTTCTTCACATTATGTTTTTGATTCTATAAAAATTATTGTTCCAAATATAGAAATGAATTTCTCTCATTTATGTACACTGCTTTATTAAAGAAACCTAATATTTCTAATTTTTTTTACGCTATTTGAGGAATTAACTTTTGGTAAATTTGATTTTATTGATAAATTTTTAAACAATTGTTAAGGTTGCCCTGGATCTGACCACAAAAATTTCTTTTCAATGGAATTTATAGTTGTGTACACTATATCCCAACTTGAATGCATTTGAAGTATGCCTTACAGTTGATTGAGCAAAACTTTTGCACACTTTTTTATTACATCTTAAGAATTGTATTAGATTCAAGGTATATATAGATTTTCAAAGTCTAATATTCTAAAAACTTTCATTCTAGGTAGTTGCTGGTATGAAATACACCCTTAATTTTGAAACCAAAGAGTCAAGCTCCAACAAATTGTTCCAATGCAAAGCAGTTATTGTGTCACAGCCATGGATTTCAGAAGAGCCTGAAGTTGATTACTTCAATTGCACACCAGTCAATGGAAATTAGCAGGTATAGCACTAGTAGTTGAAGAACATCTCACTTTATATATTTACATGATTATATATTAATAACTTATTTTTTTTACCTCTAGAAATGCTCAACAAGAGATTACCCTCAAGAGACAAACGAGATCAACAAGGACCCAACAACGTACCTCTGCTTGGGAAAGATTGACGTCTTAATATCCTATCTGTATAACTAGCTGTTTTATAGAGTCAATACATTGCCTTGCTTTCTCCTAAATTAATACTGTATTTTTTACCTTTTTTACCTAGTTTAAATGGTATTTTGTGCTCTGTCTGTCTGTATGTGTGTGTGTGTGTGTGTGTGTGTGTGTGAGAGAGAGAGAGAGAGAGAGAGAGAGAGAGAGAGAGAGAGAGAGAGAGAGAGAGAGAGAGAGAGAGTTTTTTAACAGAAGTGTAGAAAACGATTTTTTATTAATTAACTTATGACAATCACTCATGATTTATCAGGAAGGCTATATTTTTAACGACTTTCTGGTATTTAATAAAACCAACATTTAAAAGTTCATGGCTCTAGATTATACAGGAGAATTACAAAGACCTACCCTGTATATTTGTGACTTCTTTTTTTCTTCTAGCTGAGAGTCTCAAACTTAAAACGTTTTCAAAAGTATATTTTTTAATGTTTAACTTTTCTGATAGTGTGGTGCAGCATGCTGCAATATATACTAATAATAATAATAATATTAGTAATAATAATATCTTTATTATCCTGGGGCTATGTCCCTTTCATATACCCCCATATCATGACATCCAATTATAAACAAAGGAGGGCTTATTTATATATTGCTTTTGATTATATATGTTGTGGCCACCTCTTAATCACAAATAATTATAAGTCACCCTCTTCTCGTATCAGACCTTGCATCTATATCATCAAATAATATCAGAAAATATGTATCTATTTTTCATTATGTTAATAAAGATTATGACGTCAGTGAGAGTAGGGGGAGGAGTGGAGGCCCATCCCCACTTCCTCTCTAGCCACCTGGTGGGAGCCCACCCCCACCACGACTAGCTGGCTATATAAGGGGTGCCAGTTGACCGGATTTGAAGAGAAAAAAAACAAAAAAAAACGGATTTGCCTAACGAATCGGACCACCACTTGGAACACTACTCTCTCCTCTCTCTCTGCACAGGCGCCTGCTGCTCTACTCAAAACCACGGACTTCTCATTCAACTACCTCTGCATCTCTCTCCTAACCTCGCTATGTTTTAGTCCGGTGTAGTCAGACCCCACACCTTCCTAGTGGGAATCTCTGCCTTCGTCTCGCTAAAACTAGCACCTCCTTGGGAGAGACCTCTCCCTCGCGGACGACGGTTGCCGTGGCCCTGCAAACTTACCAGTACCGTCTCCAACGGCAATCCAGTCTGCCTCTCTCCGGTTCACACTCGCCTTTGGGATCCGGACGGAGTTCACCTACCCTCAGATACCGAGTGTGAATTTGTGGTCATTCCAAGACCACACAAATTACCTACACTACCTACCCTATACCTCTTCTCCTGAACATAGTGCATTGTCAGGGCACATGCCTATCAAATATGGAGTCAGATATTAAGACCGTCATGAAACGATTGTCCAGGTCATAGCCTAATCAACCCTCACTTCGTAACCAGGGCTAGGGTAACTAGGCACCCCCCCTCGTGATGAGCCGACATATATTTTTAGTTGTATGGAGGATTTGGAAGTTACACCATGGATAATTTCAATAGACAATGGCTTTTATAGATTGAAGGAGATACCTAGAATACACAATGCACATCAAGAATAATACCATCACCTTAATCCTGATAATCCTTCCAAAAACACTATATGACTTACTCCATTAATCTATTCGAAATCATTTGACAATTTAATACTATAAAATCATTTGACAATTTAATACTATACACATTGCTTTGTTCAGTCAAGTCTACCTTTGTATGCTGTTTAACCAGCAACCCTTTTCTCACACATTGTCTTGATTTAATAAATTAGGTCATTTCAGCAATTCAAGTAATTTCCTGGACTTATTTTTGTGTTTTATCTTTCAACTTACCTTCGTTATTTCTTTTCAAATTTTACTTGGAATCATCATACCCATCCCTCTCATTAATTGCATTTGAATTTATTTATATAGTATTAATACATAATAGGTACTTAAACATTTAGGGTGGTTTATTAAACATGTCAGCTACGTCATTCAGATAGTCTCAAAACCACTTTAGTATTAGGTTGGTGCGAATGAAATGTCGGATTCTTAAGTGAATATATTAAACTGCATATCTTTTTCCTAAAGCTGTTTATTTAATCAAAATATGCTCCATTTACTTCAATGCATAGATGCCTGTCTTGAAGAAATTCTGATCTTTAGAATCAATGAACTCTGATATGACATTTTTCAGACTGTCTCCATTTTCGTACTGTTTAGCCCGTAAAAACAGTTCTAAATGTTTAAATAAATGAAAGTCGGTTGGCGAAAGATCCGGTGAATAAGGTGGGTGCTGCAAAATTTCATATTTTAATTTATTTAATTTCGCAACTGTTTTGTACGATGTATGCGGCTGAGCATTAAATCGATTAAATCGGGTTAGCAATGAAGAGCATACGTTCAAGCGATCCAACT
Organism: Acanthosoma haemorrhoidale; assembly: GCA_930367205.1. Lineage (NCBI taxonomy): Eukaryota > Metazoa > Arthropoda > Insecta > Hemiptera > Acanthosomatidae > Acanthosoma > Acanthosoma haemorrhoidale. The sequence goes on along the minus strand of OV884015.1, from coordinate 43,143,988 downwards.
TATTTCGCTCGGTTAGTTCGTGCGGTATCCACTTTTCCATTTTTTTCACCTTGCCAATTTCAGAAAGATGTCGCAATATTGTTGTGTATTCAACTTCCATTCTGGCAGCAAGTTCCCTAGAAGAAACGGTTGGATTCGTTTCCACCAATGCTTTCAGAGCATCATTTTTCACAGACGTTTCGGGTCTTCCACGCGGTTCATATTGCAGGGAAAAATCACCAGACCGAAATTTTTCAAACCAACGCTGCACTTTTCGATCGTTCACAGTACTCTCCCCAAACGCCTGGTTTATATTGCGTGCAGCTTTTGCAGCATTATTACCAAGTTTATACTCATATAAGAAAATTACACGAATATCGGTTGAATTCATTTCGGTGCAAAATTCAAAGCAAATAACAAAAGGGAACACTTTTGAGAAAGTCTTCTTTGCTAAAATGTGACTCTGGCAATGGACAGTACGACTATAAACCAGGTTATGTCAAAAACAAAATGAAACAAACGTTCACATTTAAAGAAAATCCGACATTTCATAATAACATTTCTTGCAAGCTCATTTATATTAGGAATGATATAACATGATAAATAGATTCTTTAAGGAGCGTACATGCTAATGAGTCTGAACGACATAAATAGTTTATTTTTCCAAATTAATTAAAGTCTCATTAATTATTAATCGAAATATTCTGTTCTTAACCGTACAGAAAACATATTCGTCTCATTTTCCTGGAGATAAACTGAAAAAAAAATGATATGCAATACTTCATAACACCTCAAAGAGGAGATCTTTACAAAATAAAATAAAAGGTAAACAAAATAAATAATATGCAGGAGGATCACAGACAATTTATTGACTCTATACAACAACTAGTTAGTTATACAGATAGGATATTAAAGCGTCAAAACTTTCCCAAACTGAGGTATGTTGTTGGGGCCTTGATGATCTCATGGGTCTCGTGTGTAGGATCTTGTCTTATTGGTACGCTCTTTGTACTCTGAAAAGAAATAAATATTTCAAAACTTGACTTAAGATAATTGTCATATAAGACTACATTATAATACATATTAATTACATTTGTTACTATTTTACGGCTCAAGCATAAATAATAAAAACGATTGAGTAATTTTATTACTATTGTCCAGTTGCAAAAAGTTTAGTTGGAATGGTGAATGAACCTTTTTCCTGAAAATAGAAAGAAGAGGGCTATTTCCGCTCTGTGATTAGCATTCCAAACTTATGATATTTTTATTTGAACATACATATTGAAGGGTATTTAAAAGTTAATGGAAATTTGTGTAAATATTCCCAGACAATTGCATTAGAGACTTCTCATTAGCTTAAATCGTTTATGCTATTAAATGCCTGTTTCTAAAAAAAGAATTCAGTGTTTTTTAGCGTTCTGGGTTTGATCAGCTTTCTGGATGGTAGGTTTGGGCAGTTCTTGGAAACTAGTCACTTATTTCAACAAAACACGTGACTGGGAACAATAGATGACAAATCGAAAGCAATTCACTATGCTCTTAAGTCAACCTACCGTTCTAGCAACTAGCAATTTGTAGCTAGAACTAGCAATTCCAGACGTGTTCAAACAACTCGACTGTTTCTTAGAACTGCCTGTGGCGACACCGGACGAATGGAGTGGCGTTTGTTTACTTTTAACCCACTCCTAGACAACTATAATAAACTTTAAGATAATAGTCTATTCAGTTTGTCAGGAGGTAACGATAAGGAATGGCGTAAATATTAATATGCTATTGCCTTAGCTTCCCCTAAGGAAAATTCCCGATTCTTGCATGCTATGTTTTTGTGGCCAAAGATATTGAAGTTACGAGAATCACTATCGTATATGCCATTTCCTTTGGAGAAGTAAATGGAAGTGGATCATGTGACAACCTGCCAAGAAAGACAAAAAACGAAAACTTGGCCATGAGACAAAGAAAAACATTTAAATATCCATCTGGAGACATATTTGTAGTTAGATTTTGACTGTAATATACTATTTAAGCGATTTATATTACTAATCCTGATGATTTATCCTAGGTTTTGTCAATTTTGAGGAGGAAGGGCCTCACAAATTGTTTGCAAATTGAGGGCATTTCGTGATTTGCTTTAGAAATAGTTTGACACTCGATTGAACGGAACCATTTGAACTATTTTCTGCGCTCACCAATCAAATGCTTGCCCTCGGGGTGAACTTGAAGTCGATAACGGCTGGTTCCTGAGAAGTCCAAGGTTGAGAGACTATGACAGCCTCGGAGCTGTACGATTTTCCGGATAGTTCATCTTTGGCTTCGAAGGCTACTGTGTACTTCACACCCGAAACGATCTATAACATCAACAGCTTGTATTACATACCAACAATGCTTCTTTAAGGTCGTAAAATATTTTTTTTAAATACGTATTTAGGTTTAACATAGTTGCTGACCAACACACCTGAGAGGTCGCGTTGTTGATTCTCACCAGACACATTTTTTTTTCTGGGTCTGATTTCATGGAGCTCAACGATCTCCTGAGGCACTGTTGAATAGTGCCATCGTTCGAGCACGGCTCAACAGCGTTCTCTGTGCAAGTCTGAACACATAATGAAATGTAAAGTTTATTATAATTTATCCAAAATTACCATAATTTATTCTTTAAAATAAGAAATTGATAATATTGATTACCTTGGGCTGTGGAAAACTTGGAATGTTAGTAGCTTCTTTCACTTTCATCCATGGTTTTGACCACGCATGAGCATCACCCGTTCCAGCTCCCTAAGCATTATAGAATATTAGATATGATGAGAATCCAAGCTGAAATGACAAAAAAAAAAAAAGTCTAATGTCTAAGTCTTTAAATTTGGTTTTGAGTCACGACATACGACTTTTGTTGTAGGTAGTTAAATATGATAAATGAAAAAGTTCATTTCTTCATATGACAGTCACATTATCATTCATATAATTACCTGTACATCAGTAGTTGTATGTTTTGGAAGACTTTTTCTGAAACATTTGATTTTGCTCAAGCTCTTATTGCCAGTAGAGGAGTGCGAGTCACTGCTACTCTTTGAAACCTGGAGTTGTACGTTAAACATAACAACTTGTATGAAATAATTAAATACTATAATATATAAAATATAAGTATATATCGTGTTCTAAACCTACTTTGTTCAAAGCTAGTACTGTTGGTAGGTCTAGAGCAAGTAAGAAACCCATTTTTTTCTTTCGAACCGTCGACGAATGGCTGCTTGGTAGGTACTACCTCACATTAATCAATCACATGTCCTGGAGACTAAGAGACGGTTTGGTACACACCATTCACTGTATATATACTGCTCTATCGAGTGTCTCTCTGATAAGCCGTACAAACAGTCGATTAGTGTCAAGAAAAATAAAATGTTCTGTTAGCCTCCTAATGATGTAGATAAAGATTTGTTGGCTGTTACGAATTTAAAATAAGAAACGAAAAACCCATACCCTCCCCCAACACAGTAATTATTTGTATCCTTATAAATATTCTAATTTCCATTCTAAATCATCTATATAAATGTATTTACATTAGATCCATAAAACAATTTTTTGTTTTAATAAAATTTCTTTGACTTCAATTGATTTACTATCTAATAGATTTTAATTTTGTTTTACTGTAAAGTTGCCATTCTGTACAAACAAAAATATATCCACATAAATTGAAATAGACATTTTACAGGTTTGTCTCTACTGTTTTGATTGTTTTTTCAATGTTTTCATTTATTTAATTAAATCTTTCCTGTGCTTTTAAATACATGAAATATTTTATATATCTAATGTTCTACATATTTGAGCTGATGACGCTTGAGTAGGAGAAAGGTATATTGTACAAGATGATAATAAAAATATTATTTAGTGGGTTTGAGGCTTACTGCCTAAACTTAAAAAAAAAAAAATAATGATAAGTAAATGTCTCTGTTTGTGTATTAATACACTGGGAAATAATATAATGGAGAAAACCCTTTAACTGGATAACATAGATAACATGAATTAACAAAGAAACTCTATATACTCGTATTACATAAAATATATTATAAACGTGAATGTGACTAGTGTATAGTAATATGAGCTGTGAACCAGTTGTTGGAGGATTTCGGTGGGGTAGGTTTTTCCTTAGCGAGGTTAACGGCTTTTGGTTGAAGTGAGAGAGGGATAGGTGAAGTGAGGAAATCTTCAACAGTAGTGGCATGAGTATGGTTTTGATGACCTCACCTTAGTCCGTACTGAGTGATAGAAACTTCAATAGGCAGGCAGATGGTAGGGGTGGTAATGGAGCATTTTTATAGCGTTTTTAATCAAAATATAATCACCATAATCATAATATCGAGGTGTTCTGGGGTATACTATTACAATCTCATTTCGATTTAGCCTTTCTTAGGACCCCTTTGGAGTAAAACACGTACATATAGGCCAAATACCCTTGCCCTGAACTCGAATAAAAACAGGTGTTTTTTGGGTATTTTCGATACCAGTTGAAATTTATTTAGGCAAATCCATAGAAGTTTATAGTGATAAAGCTAGGAATTTTCAACAAAACGCTGCATTGAATAATAATATTTTAAAAGGAATGACAAATATCTTCTCTAGGTCCCTCGGAATAATTTTAATGATCATATTACGTTATCTCATTTTGGGATTAAAAATAATAAAACAACAACCTACAGAAGAGGAATATATATTTATTTAAAAAATATGTTTACTAAATAGCATCTGTCTGAAGGGTAACGAGGTGATGAAAGAGACAGAAGTTAAGTTGCAACAGAAACACCAGGAATGGGAACAGGGAGGTAATTCAATCGGTTTTGTGGCTTGGGGAACGAAGCACTGGTGAGCCCTGAGTGGATGGAGGATTCGGAACGTAGGAAGGTGAATATATAGGACGGAATTTAGGAATTTACAATTTCAAAGAGAATATAATGATTTGGAAAAAAAAAACGGTATTAAGAAGAGAGATGGTAAGGCTCAGTACCATGCCAATCATTCACAAGAGGTATCGAAGAATGAACCTCATTAAAGCCATCTAAAAATTGCTTCAAAATATTCGAGAAGAAGGAATAGGAGAAAAGCATAATATCGCCCATTAACGAAGTCAGAGGAAAATGTGAACGCCTTAACTACCATCTAACAAGCCTATATCCCAGTAGAGCGCTATAATATTTACAAACCGATTCTGAAAAACCATCTACGACCTCTTGTAAAACCACTTATCAAAGATGAACTTGGACCTTTCCCCAGTAGATATGGAGATTTCCCTGTAGAATATAGTTGAGAAATGTTGAGATTGGGACAATGAAATGTTTATAGATTTCCTCAACCTGAATTCATATTTAGACTCAGTCCCTAGCGAAGAACTCTGGCAATATAATAAAGTAAAAAAAGGTCACAGGCAATCTCATCGAAGAGATCGTGTCTACCTACCAAAACCAAAGCTGAACGTGGAGAAATTCGATCAGATAAGAGAAAAGAGGTAACAGTTTAGTTTGTTCTAATGTATGACAAAATCGCTAACGTTTGCAGAAGGCTAAGCAGAACAGACCTTGGGCTAGGATTATCCATCCTCTATTCAGTCTTGAATGCGGACTCCTAGAGAAGCAGCTTCGGCAGGCAGATACGGAATATTACGTAAAATTAATCAGAAATAACATAGGCAAAATCAAAATACTGAAAGTTGGGAGATTCAAGCAAGAAGTATCTGTGATACTCATCACTAGATCAAGAAAAGTTTACTTTGAAATTACAAACATCATTCAAAAAGCGAAGTACCAAATATTCAACCGGGCATTCGGGAAAAGAGTGGTTAGCATATGATGCAAACTACACATTGCTGAAATATAATGTAGCTATGAAAGTCAACGGGCGGGCTAAATACTTCAAGAAAAATATAGTATAGTCTTAATGACAGTTAGGCTGGTACAAGGAGGTAATTGTGCCGGTATTGAAAAGGCGAGATATAGTAACTATAGTGAAGCAGTTATAAATAACTATAAGTTTGGTTAGCTGATATAAATAACAGTGTGTTACGAAACCTGGCATGTGTTCAGAAGGTTTCAGTTTGTTTGAGTGTATACATTCTGTTTGTAATATCTATGTCTCATTGTGTAAATAAATTGTGTCGCGTTATTCAATTACATATAAAAATGTGTCTCATTATTCAGCCCTTGTCACAACAAGTTGGCTACGAGGATAAAAGTACAAAACATTGGGAAAATTGAGTGCAGCTAACAATACTATAACCGCTAAAAGGTATTTTATTTATTTTTTTACTAACTGTTATATACCTGATTTAAACAAGCAAATCAAGTCACAATGAATTCAGAACAATTCGAGAAGTTGATGTTAGTCTTGTCATCTGCTCTGGGAAGTCAAAAAACAACACCAGCATTACCACTGACACCATTTGAAAACTATGACCCCAAAACTGAACAGTTTTCGTCATACATGGAGCGTTTTGACAATTATTGTGATCTCAAAAACGTCACTGATGATACAAAAAAGGTTCAACTTTTGCGTTCATCAATTGGAAAAGAACATTACAACAACTTAGCCGCTTTTCTGGGACCAGATGATCCTATCAAGGAAATCGATTTCATAACCTTGAAGTGCCATTTCGAAAAAATGCTGTCTCCATTAGTCTCAACCGTCGTCTCACAGCACTACTTTCTCAGCATCACTCAGCAGCCACATCAATCAATTTCGGATTTCGTCGCATCTCTGAAGGGAAAGTTGAAAGACTGTGATTTTTACACAACCTGTCCCAGTGCAACCTGTAAAAAGAGGTTCTCAATAGCTCAAATATTCCTCCGTGCTCAGTTCATCAGAGGCCTGAAGGACAATTGGATACGCGAACAGATCCTTCAAGACACAACCCTCAAGGATTTCGATGGATTCGTAACGAAGGCCACAGCACTGGAAGCCTCTCGATTTGAGTCGGGTCAATTAAATAAGCTACCTGAGAAGCCGCCGGATCAAGTTACAGACGCAAACAAGATTGATCGTCGTCAAGAAAGAAATCGTCCCAGCCGCCAGCGTTCTGGGTCTCAAGACAATCGTCATCAGTCCAGCTCTCATCCGCGTCATCGTTCTCACTCCCGCAGCACCAGAAGCCGTGTGGATTATCGAGCATTAGGTCTCGATGGCCTTTGTCTCAACTGTGGTCGCTCAAACCATAAATCGCGTGATTGCAGAACAGAGCGTAAATCCATGAAGTGCCACTCTTGTGGAAAAATCGGGCATGTCACGAAAGTTTGTATCACCACCCTGCTCCGGAAATCGAAGACCAAGAAGCTGTCAACTGAATACCTTCAAGAGGAAGAGGATCATCACCCCAACAACGAATATGGCATCGTTCGGATTGAAACCGTCGAGGATCTGTATGAGGTTGGACCAGACACCGATAAATACATCGTCACAGTCACTCTAAACAACAAACCGCAATCGTTTGAAGTGGATTCAGGTGCACGTTTCTCCTTGATCTCAGAAACTGCTTTCAAGAAACTTGAACTCAACGTACCGCTGCAACCGACTCCAGTCACTTTCCGCTCTTACTCAGATCACCTCATCAAGCCTAAGGGTAAAGTTACCGTCTCGGTCGCATACAAAGGGAATTCGATGGAAGCCGATTTATTCATAGTCCCAGCAGGACATGACGCTTTACTTGGACGCATGTGGATTCGTAGTCTCGGGATCAGCCTCAATGAGATTGATAGCCACAAAAACTCAGCTCTCCGTCCAGTTGATGTCAACGCAGTCACTCCGATCGAAGACATCTTCAGGAAATACGAAGACATTTTCGAAGAAAGGATCGGGTGTGTTCCAAACGTAGAAGTTAAGCTTCAACTTAGAGTAGGGGTGAAACCAGTTTTTGTCCGTGAACGGGATGTTCCGTTTGCAATGCGAGAGCGAGTTGAGAGAGAGTTAGCCACGCTAGAGTCTCAAGGAGTCATTAGTCCCGTTGCATCAAGCGATTGGGGATCGCCACTCGTTGTTATAGCTAAGCCTGATGGTGGTGTAAGGCTATGTGTGGATTATAAGTGTGGGGTAAACTCCAGACTCGTTGCCTCAAATCACCCTATCCGCAGAATAGATGAGGTTCTACATAGTCTCAGAGATTCTAAGTATTTTTGTAAATTGGACTTACACAAGGCATATTTGCATTTGCGGGTCGATGAAGAAGGGAGCAAGATACAAACGATTTCAACGCATAAGGGTACGTTCAAAATGAATCGCCTCAGTTTCGGAATTAAGACCGCTCCAGCAGAATTCAACCGGATCCTAGGTCAATTGCTGAACGGCCTACCAAAGGTTGAGGCATACTTTGATGACATCATCTGTCATGGCTCAGATCTCGAAGAATGCTCCAGAACTCTCATCGCATGTTTGGAAACACTCAAAGAATATGATCTCCATCTCAATCGTGCTAAATGCTCATTCTTCAAGGAAAGCATAAATTACCTCGGTCATGTAGTGTCACACAATCAAATTCAGAAGTGCCCAGCTAAGGTTCAAGCAGTTTCTCGGATGCTGCAACCAAAGAATGTGGATGAATTGAGGAGATTCCTTGGTTTAATCACTTATTATTCCAAATTCATTCCAGATTTCTCTTCGAAGTCCTACCCACTACGCTCCTTACTGAGGAAGGGTGAACGATTCTTTTGGTCTGCAGCTGCTGAGGCCTCCTTCCGGAATCTCAAGACAGAGTTGTGCTCAGACAAAGTGCTCATTCCGTTTGACCCTTCAAAACAGGTTATTCTCACAACTGATGCCTCGCCAACCGGGATAGCCGCAGTACTTAGTCATGAAATTGATGGTCACGAGCGTCCAATCGCCTACGCCTCACGAGCTCTGACGCAGGCTGAGTCAAACTACAGCCAGCTCGACAGAGAAGCCCTGGCTATCGTATATGCCGCAACACACTTCTTTAACTACCTACTCGGCAAACGTTTCGTTCTCGTCACAGACAATGAGCCGCTTTCGAGGATTTTTCATCCAGACCGGACACTGCCGCAGATGACCTCTTCGCGTTTACTGAGGTATGCCTCTTTTCTCAGTGGACTCGACTACACCGTTCGATACAAGAAAGGGAAAGAGAACGAGAATGTCGATTGTCTGTCCCGGGCACCAGTCTCTACAGCTAGTGAGTCACAAGCAATGTCAATTGATCAGGAAGTCAACGTTCTGTATGCTGAAACACTGCTCCAGATCTCCAGTATGGCTATCACTGCAGACACAGTAGCCAAGGAAACCGGAAAAGACCCAAAGTTGCAAGCATTACTGCAGGAGCTCAAGAACAGCCGCAAGGATAGCTCGTACACTGACTCTGGGAACATGTTATTCCGTTCCGATCGAGCAGTAATCCCAAAGTCTCTCCAAGTTCCAATTCTCCAAGAGCTTCATGCATCGCATTTGGGAATAACTAAGATGAAGCAACTCGCCAGGAGATACGTTTACTGGGAAGGATTGGACAAGGACATAGAACGTCTTGTAAAGAGCTGTGAATCCTGTGCCAAAGTCCGTCACAGTCCGCAGAAAGCGCCAATTCATCACTGGGATCAGCCTGATGAGAATTGGGAGAGAGTGCACATTGACTATGCGGGGCCTTGCGATGGCCATTTCTTTTTGATGTGTGTGGACGCAAAGTCGAAGTGGGCAGAAGTTCGCATGATCCGCAATGCTCCGTCCTCGTTTTCAACAACAACTCTGCTTGAAGGCATATTTTCGGTACATGGTTACCCCTCGGTGATGGTTTCAGACAACGCCGCCATCTTCAAAAGTGAAGAGTTCCAGCTGTATTGCAAAGAGCGGGGGATATTTCAAAAGTTTAGCGCGCCAAATCATCCAGCCACAAATGGTCTAGCAGAACGCAGCATCCAGACATTGAAAAGAAAGCTCAAGGCTGCTGCTGATGATCCTGCTCCGCTTTGTTCTAAGCTGCGGAACATAATGTTCCGCTACAGGGCAACACCCTTAGCCTCAGGTCTATCTCCTTCGGAACTGTACCTAAAGAGAAGGATCCGTACTCGTCTCGATGCTCTGATACCAAACAGCAAACCTCTGGCTCCAACTGTGCCTACTGCATTGCGGGTTCGTAATCTTCAAGTGGGGGAGAGAGTGCAGGTGAAGATTCGCTTAGAAAACCAAGACGTTTGGCAGTTTGGCACCATCAGGAGAAAACTCGGCCAGTACCATTATATTGTCGAGTTGGACACAGGTCGCACCCTGAAACGCCATATTAATCAACTGGTCGTCACCTTGGTTCCGAAGAAAGAAGTCTCCTTAACTCCTTTGGTTCCACAGCACAGAATGGGGGTGCCATCCAAAACTGAAACTACAAGCTTGCCACTAGACCACCAATCGCCACCAACACCTCCTTCACCACATGTAAGTAGTCCAGGTACACAGCGCGACTTGCCTAATCCATGCCATCCAAGGCCACCTGTTCAGCCTGGTCCGTCTGGCCCTCCATCGCCTACCCCTACTAGGAGCCGGAAAAAGCCGAAGTATCTCGAGGACTATGTCTCCAACTTGTGTTGTGGACCTGTCATTAAATAAGTGGGGGAGATTATAGTGAAGCAGTTATAAATAACTATAAGTTTGGTTAGCTGATATAAATAACAGTGTGTTACGAAACCTGGCATGTGTTCAGAAGGTTTCAGTTTGTTTGAGTGTATACATTCTGTTTGTAATATCTATGTCTCATTGTGTAAATAAATTGTGTCGCGTTATTCAATTACATATAAAAATGTGTCTCATTATTCAGCCCTTGTCACAACAGTAACCATTGCAGGGCACATAGCTTTTTTTTTTTTTTTGGCTCTCTGGTGAAATTTCACGCTTTAGCAGTTATGTTGTTATACCACACAATGAGCGATGTAATTAAATCTTTCTATCGTCCGGTATTACGGCCATTAGGACGTGGTTTGGGACTAATAAATTTCTAAGAGGTATTACTGCAAATGAAATACTTACTTGTAACTCCCAATATAACTTAGGGAGATCATTCATGATTTCCTGAATGATTTACAGAATAAGTGTACACTTGCAAACGTGCTCCATAAAAATAAATATTGGGAGAACCCAGCTAAAATGGTAAATACCTATCTGGGAATGGAGAGATATGGTTATCCAGAAAAAAGATCATGAAGTACTGTCCAAGATTTTGAAAAATGGCCAGACTGGTCATGATGAAGTGACTGGGATGAGGTGACTGGCCAGGGCAGACTCGAGGAGATGGTTCGAAGAAAGCGAAAAAGTAGAAACGTCACAATTATTTAAACAGATATAATGTTTTTCCTCGAAATGATTGCCTCAAATCTGTTTCAAAGCAAAGCCTCTCATTTTAATCTGGACAAAAAAGTCCCATTTAGGGTTAATAGTTTGTTTTTTTATAAATTAATCTAATTTATATGTACATAAAGAAAAAAAAAATAAGAGAAATTAAACGCTCAAGTTTCATTTCATAATTCAAAATTAGAGACCAGATTTCTGTTTTATTAGTAAGTTTAGGCCTCCCTGGAGCTGTGGTAATGCGATTCAGTCACTTCCTAGCTGTATAATATATGTATACTAAATGAACATTTTTGATTTTCAGTGCTTGCAGGTTGGAAAACTGACGAAAATACGAAAGATAAAACATCACCTTTGCTATCGCATGTTCACATAGTCATTTCCATGACATAGAACGAAAATGGTATTATTTAATTTTAATATGAAATTAAATAATCCACGGGTCAAGTGTTCTCATAAAGAGATAAGTGAATTACTGTAATTATAACACTTATACCTGTCAAATCAACAACCTCAAGTGTTTACGGTACGAGGTATTAATAGTTGCTTCTCAGTTACCGGTACAATTTGACTTGTATGAGCCTTGGCTACATTTTATGTGTTGGTGTTCTATTGTTTGATGGCATAAACACAATGCGTCTCTGACTGATCCCTGACGTGAACGGTCGAGTACATGACCGTTGCCGCCAAGGCTAGATGGTCTGCAGAGAAATCTTGACATCATTTAACATTTTTATGTATGCTACTCTGAAAGTTCTGTTAAATTTGAAAATGCTTCAATAATATTATCATGATTTTCAGTTCAATGGAATGAAACGTTTATGATCATTATTTTTCAGATGTTTGTTATTTTTTTTTTTTAAATGGCCACCTTAGTGGCCCCAAGGATTTAAAATTATGAATTTGGTGGCCATTGAGGTCCAAATAATTGGGGACCACTAGTCTAGGGGGATGGTAAAAAATTTCTCGTCCACTGAACATAATAATTAAAGATGTTTTTCACATACTTGTTGTTACATTTTTAATTATTCAAAAGCTGTTTTTTGTTCTCACGGACTAAAATGGTTTAAATTGATTATTATATAGTCTTACAGGAAAATCTATATATATATATATAATCCTTTATTGTGCTAAAATTACAATCTGCCTTTTATAAGGCAATAAGTAATTAAGATAAATGCTCTCATTCATACCATATTTACAGTTCATCATTCACTCGCTCATTCATACAATATTTACAGACAGCCCAGAGACCCCCCAAATCCACCGCGAAGAGAAAGCGGAGTCTTGGGAAGTCCCCCACGCTCCTCCGTCAGCCGCGTCACCGGATACTAGCCAGTGGAGGCTAACCAAGAGCGCGAGAGCCACAGACACTCAGGACATGATTGGAGAAACTGGCCATTGCCAGGACTCCCACTGTCACGCGTTTATAGCAGGTCACGAGGCCACTGCCGTTTCAGTCTCCGAGGAGGATTATAGGGATGAGTGGCGCAGTGCAATGACTGCTACAGGATTAGGGTGGTTGGAAAGGCTACTGTGGAATTTCATAAACTTGGAAGGGATGAGTTCTAGAATGTAGGGTATGTTAAGGTCGTTATGAAGGGTTTTGTTGCTGACATAATAAGGGGCATTTACTATTGTTCTCAGGACTTTTGATTGAAAGGATTGGATACGCTTGATGTTCGACTTTTTTGCTGTCCCCCATAGCTCTATTCCGTATGTCCAGATTGGTTTAAGTATAACTTTGTAGATTAGTAGTTTATTTTCTATTGAGAGATGGGATGTCCTTTGAAGTAGTCTGTACAGTTGTCCAAAGCGTCTGTTTAGTTCTTGTCTTTTTAGTCTCGTATGTGGGTTCCAGGTCAGTCGTTTGTCAAGATGGAAGCCTAAGTACCGTACTGTCTCGGATACAGGGAGAGGAATAGAATTAAAATAAACTAGTGGACAAGACTTGCGACAAAGGGTGAAGGTAATGTGGGAGCATTTTGCTTCATTAACTTTGATCCGCCATTGATTGCACCAATACTCGATCTCGTCAAGGTGTTTTTGAAGGTTATGGGATGCTATGTCGGGGTCTGGGTGGGATGACAAGACTGCAGTATCATCTGCAAATGTGGCCAAGAAGGTATTGGGAGTAGAGGGGACATCAGCGGTGTATAGGTTATAGAGGATGGGGCCCAGGACACTGCCCTGTGGAACTCCTGCACTTATGGGATAGTGGTTAGAGTATTCTAAACCACAGCGGACTTGGAAGAAGCGGTTTGAAAGGTAGGACTGTAGGATTAGGAAAGGGGTCTGTGGTAAATATCTTTTGAGCTTGTAGAGCAAACCTGCATGCCAAACCCTGTCAAAAGCTTGAGCTATATCGAGAAAGGCAGCAGTGCAATACTGTTTGGTTTCAAGGGCTGAGGAGATGTGATCAACAACGCGAAGGCCTTGTTGAGCAGTGGAATGTCGTTGGCGGAAACCAAACTGGTGTGTGGGAAAAAGGTTTTTGGATTCAACAATTGGAAGTAGACGTTTTAGTAGGAGTTTCTCAAATATTTTTGAGAGGATAGGGAGTAGGCTAATTGGACGGTAAGATGAGGCTTCATTGGGTGGTTTACCGGGTTTGGCGAATAGGACAATAATGGAATGTTTCCAGAGGAGAGGAAAGTGCGTCGTTCGGATAATGCAATTGTATATATAGGTTAAAAAGGTTATGGCTTTAGGAGGAAGCTGTTTGAGAATTTGAGGAGTAAGGAGATCATATCCAGGGGATTTTCGGTAAGGTAAGTTTTTCAGAAGGTATTTGACCTCAGAGGGATTAACGGCTTTTGGTGGAAGAGAGAGAGGAATAGGTGAAGTGAGGAAATCTTCCACAGTTGTGCTGTGAGTATGGCTTTGATGAGAAAGGTGAGGTGTGAAAGTATGGGTAAGATGCAGAGCAAATTCCTCCGACCTATCCCCATCCGAAGCCGCCCAGGACCCATCATCACGACGGAGTGGATGTGAAACAGGTTGATACTTTAGGATTTTTTTGGTTACATTCCACAACGAGTTATCCCTGGTAGACAGAGAGGAGAGGTAGAAATTGAAAGAATCGGAACGGAAGGATGCCAATCGCCGCTTTACCAATCGGCAGTACTGATTGTACGAGCGGCGATCAGCAGGATGTCGGGATCTTTGCCACACTGTTCTGGAGCGGCGTTTGGATTGGATTAGGTCTTTGAGATGCTGAGGTAAACGATTATGATTATGGATTTTTGGGTGACGATGGGGTGACGATGCCTCCCAAGCCGACCTCTGGACCAGAGTAGTGAAAGAATGCACTGCATCGTCTAGGTCTTGGGATGTTTTCAGGGACAATTTGAGGTTTACGGACTCCGTAAGAAGCTGGCGGAAGTGGTCCCAGTCAACTGGGCCCCTAATAAATGAAGGAGGAGGCAGTTTGTGAATTGGTCTTAGGGAAATGGTTAATAATAAAGGACTATGATCAGAGGAGAGGTCATCGAGGCGCGTGAGTGAATAGTTAAGTGTTCCTAAATTATTGTAAAAAAAGAAGTCAAGGAGATCAGGATTTCGGTTGAGATCAGATGGCCAATAGGTGGCTGTGTCAGGAGTGATAGTGGAGCAATGTTTCCGTGTGAGTGCAGACAGCAAAGCACGTCCTCGTGTATTAGTGGATCTTGACCCCCAGTGTTGGTGCTTCGCATTAAAGTCCCCACCCACAAGGA
Source organism: Acanthosoma haemorrhoidale (assembly GCA_930367205.1). NCBI lineage: Eukaryota > Metazoa > Arthropoda > Insecta > Hemiptera > Acanthosomatidae > Acanthosoma > Acanthosoma haemorrhoidale. The sequence goes on along the minus strand of OV884015.1, from coordinate 43,128,983 downwards.
AACGATGTCCTATGGAGTCTAGAAAGGAGATGAATTGGGAGTCGGAAATGGATTTATTGGGAGGGCAGTACACTGATGCTAGTGTAAGGGGAAAAGTGAAGGTGGTGATTGACACTGCAGTGGATTGAAGGAAATCGTGTGCCACCAGAGGAACTATGTGGTGGGATATGGAGTTATGGACAATGACAGCGGTACCTGCATGAGCTGTTCCATCTGGGTGATCAGTTCGATAAGTCTTGTACTGTCGAACAGTAAATGGTCGTTTACTCGTTAGTCTTGTTTCAGTAATGAGAGCTACGTCGATGTTTTTGTCGTGGAGTAGTGCTGTCAGTTCGTTAGTGTGGGTGCGAACACCATTCGCATTCCAAAGGAGAATGGATAAGGAGTCGGAAGGATCCACTTATGGATTTTGTTTAACGGGGATAAGGTAGGAGACAAGATTTGTAAGAAGGGAAATGAGAGGGGTAATTAGGGTTCTGAACTCTGTAAGGAATGAGGTTAATAGGCTAGTAAGATCCGAAGAACTTGAAGGTGGAGGAATATGCGAGATGTGTGGTTGAGGATGGGATTGAGCTTGAGGGTTAACGGGATGAATGGAATGCTGGGAAAGGTGATCTTGTGGACAGGGAGTGGGCGGTGCCTGTGACTGCTCTCTGTTACAAACGGCATCGGCAAAAGAGACAAAAGGCCTCAAATTTCTGGCTGGGCCGCTTCTTGCTGCTAGTTTTTTCTCTTCTGGCTGTCGACGTTGTTCTGTCCTGGACTTCAGCGTTCTGTATGCCTCGCAGCCCTTGTAGTTGGCTGGATGTCCTTGCTGGCAAAGCACGCATACTGCAGGTGGCAGTAAGATTTTGTATGCCCATACGCCTGACAGTTATGGCACTGGACGATATCGCGATTGGGATACGGTTTTTCAACCTGTACCCTAGTGTAGTACAGGTTTGTTAGGTCGTATATCTTCTCAACTCCAGGTGTCCTCTCGAGATCAACAAAGAACAGTGGCAATGCCGTTTTTATTGTTTTATCCTGTTGCCTATCCTCGCGCAACACGTTTGTTATTTGGCGAACCTTGTACCCGAGAGCTGAGAGTTCTTCTTCTATTTCGTCAGCTGGTGTGGTCGGGTGCAAATTTCTGATCACCACTCGGAGTGATCGTTCCTGCTTTAATTGGTAGGTGTGGTAGTCTGCATTGGTTTCATCTAAATATTTAACAATCGCTCGATAAGTATGGGGAGTGTCTGGGGAAATTTTTGTATCCCGAGAGCGATTGAGGCACGTATATTTTCCGGTACCAACAATTTTGCTCATTTGTGAGCATAGTAATTTGAAGTTGCTAATGTTGCGTACAAAAAGAGCAGGCGGTTTGGGCTGTGTTGGAGTTTTGTTGACTTCCATTTCTTCTGTTGGGATATTTTTCAAAGCCTCAAAGGTGTTTGGCGTGAAAAAATGGGACTCTAAGGCTGTTTCTTTTTTGGATGTGTTGGCCTGTGGAGGTATCTCCTCCATGGAACTAGCTGCAGAGGAGGTCATTTGTACGTTCCTATTCGACCTTCTTGGTTTTCGCTTTACAGGCGACGGTGTTGGAGTTGGACCTAGCGATCTAGATCTTTTTTTCCTATTTTGAGACATTAGTTGTTGATAAAATCTCATTTTATCATAACAACGGTTTTTTATTCGGAAAAGAAGTACGTAGCGCCGTGGGATTCAAGCTCACAACTCCCAGTGGCGAGTCACGGGTCTTGGCTCTGAGCCACTAGACCGAATGGCTCAGAGAACGATCGTTAGTGAACGTCGAGTAGGGCGTTGCAAATGGCCGACTACTCAATCCGATATCACTTTTCTCACTTCACTCTAAATATAATAAGCAATTTACTCACTCTTGAGGGCTCCCTCGTGGCCAGCTCCCTCAAGTTGCCTGCTGGAACAATTTTTTAATTGAACTATGGCCTATAGACGGTAGTATATAGTGTTTGAATGACGAGCGATGTACAGAGATGTTCTAAAAGGTAGCACATGCGCAAAAACTACAGGAAAATCTTGAGGGTTAGCAGGGTCGACCTTCCGGCCGAGAGGCCGACTTATTTCAGGCCCCTGCCGCGGCGGGCCAGGCTTGACCTGGCCGACTACAAACCATTGCCCCTAGGCTCCACCCTCGGTAGACTCTCACTACCTTCCCGATTCCACCCGCCTCCTTTAGGCATTCCACACCCTATATCCTTCTCATACATCCTTCAAATGGGGGACTCCCCTTAGTGAAAGGCACTCATTAGCCCAAAAATAATTTTCCTTTATTTTTCCCACATCCTATTTTTATAAGTTTGAGAGATGATAAAAAAAAAAAAAAAAAAAAAAAAAAATCTTGAGGGTATCAGGTCAAGGACAGTTGGCACATGGATTGAGATCTCTTTGAAGGGATGATATTGTAATGTGAAAGGGTGCGTTGACTGCAGCTTTGAGGCCTTTGGATTGGAATGTTCGTATTCGTTTTCGAAGGTTTGGATGTTCCTCGCAGTTCTATTCTGTAAGCCCATATTGGTTTTAGAAACTTTTTGTATATGTTTTGTTTTAAGTGTGTAAACTTGTTCATTTGAATAATTTTACTAAGAATTGATTTATTTTCGTAATTTACGGAATCCCTTACTCCCTCAACTTCCCACCCATAATTCTCATTGATCTGACTCTTCAGCCCAAGTTGTGATTTTATAAAATGAACAAGAAAAAGTGTGTAGGAGAAAAATAACAAATTTACCAAGTAGAGGCAGAGACCATGTTGACAATTAGTTTTGTGAGTTTCCGGGCGAAAATATTAATATTGATGCTTAAAATGTTATATTGTTTGTGCTGTGAGAAATCAGTTTCGACTTCCCAACGTTTTTAAGCTGTTCAGCGTATTATAACCGAAAAATATAATACAAGAAAAGAAAACCAAGGTTTCAACATACTCTCTTAACTGCATCAAGTTATTCCACATCACGTGAGTCAATTTTAAAGCAGACTTGATCCGCATTTTAGTTATGACAGATGCCCCCCTCTTAAAATTAACAACTCTTATTTCAAGGGTTTCTTTAATAAGAAAAAACTGACCAGATCGTCTAACAAAAACTATTTACAAAGTGCTTATTTTGAAACCCACATTAAAATCTGGTATGGTCTCAATTCAACTGTTTAAATCTATCTTAAGGCCTGATCAGCAAAGTTTTTTATTTGGAAATGCGTTCAGTTTCATTTACTTAAGGAAACTGCAGGTTTTATTCTGTTTTTACGTTTGTTCATTCATATTATACATTTTTTTGTCCTAGTATTTGAAAATATATTTACATATTTCTCCAAAAATAAATGCTATAGATAAATATATAAAAATATATATACATATTTTTTATTTTCTTTATAACATATAGATCCCAGCCATAGTGAGCATTTGTTATGCGTGTAACCAACCACGTAGATTTAATATGGAAAAGAGTATGATTAAGAATTATAAATTGGTGGTATAAGGGTCGGTAAATGGAAAGCTTTTGTCGGTTGCTATCAAAAGGGGTTTGAGGGACAAGAAATAACCCTTTGTGTTGGCGAGAAACAGAGAAAAGGTTGAAATGAAATCGAGGGCCAGATGGCCCTTAGGACAGGGCGGTATCCAGAAAATGTTAAGGTAACTTCTAGGTAATGTTGTGGCAACTTCTTCAACACGAACAAACAGAAGTTACCCTCTTCACGGGCCTTAAAACACCCGCCGATTCTACATTCTATTCTACTCTATATTTCATCAATAAATCTTCGGTGTCACTATAGGGAGAGGGGACTAGTTCACGATCCCGACACTCCAGAGCTCACTAGTGGCGCGGGCCTAGTAGCCCCTGATTGGTCAAAATAAACGATCATATGGTTTTCCAAAATAGTCAGCTCTCTCATTCGCTTTGCAGGAATGACCTAACTACGTAAGGCAGAAATTCTGAGCTTTTTCAGACAGTCTTAATCAGACACTTGAAGTGAACACTAGAATCTCTCTCTGCACTGTCGCTTGCTGCTCTGCTTGAACCATGGCTTTCTTATTTAATTACCTCTTAGTTTATATATCCTTAACCTTGCTATCTTTAGTCCGGCGTTGTCAGACCCAACACCTTCCTGTGGGGGTTATCTGGCTTCGTCTCACTAAAACTAGCACGTCCTAGGAAGGGATCCTTTCCATGCAGATGACGATCTCTTTGGCCTTACAAAATGTAACAAGTAGCGTCTCCCCCAGCGGTCCAGGAACGGTCCTCTTGCAGGTCCACACTTTGTGATCCGGATGGTATTCACCTACCCTCGATCTATCGCGCTCTAGTGTGAACTCGTGGTCATTCCAAGACCACGTAAACTGCCTATTAAAACCTAGCCTGTACCTCTTCTCGTGAACATAGTGCACTTTGGAACACACCTTTTAAGATCTTATGGAATCAGAGCAATAAACAAATACGAATTAAGCCGTCCTCCGACTAGGCCGCAACCAAGGCCAAAGACCACAAGTTTATTTATCTGTTTCTGACGCCCACGGGGCAGTGGTTGGGTCGACAAACCTCCCCAGCTGAGTGCTCCCGAGAGTCACATGCTCACTTGGTTTGAAGGATATGAAAGAATTCCCATTTCTCACTATGGAATGAGAACAGATCAAAGGAGAGACTTACGACCGCTCGCCTAGGTGGGATGAAATTGTTCTTGTTAAAACGGAGAGGCAATAGGAAGATCTCTCTCACTTCTTTTGGGACAAGGCCGAGGACGCTTCTCTTATTTCTGGGATGAGATGGAGAACGGAAGGCTGGAGTTTTGGGATGTAGGCTGAGTGCCTGGCCCGAACTTCTCAGTAATAGCAAGCAACGAATTAAATATTGAGTACATAAGTCAATGTAAATATCCATCATTTTATTAATGAACTTCAATTATTTGAATAAAAAATACATATCATATTGTAAATTCTATTAATACTAAAGAAAAGCCTTTCATTGATCGCCATTTTAAATTACTAAGATAATTTAACTTTCAATTAGAACGAATTGGGACAGGTTTAAATCGAATCTGTATTCGTTATTGTAATTTTTATTATAACTTTACGCAAATGCTGTACACTCAGAGTTTGATAGAGGAATCAAATCTAGTAATTTGAGTAATTAAATTGCATCCCATAAAACAAGATATCTTAATTATTCAGCTTGAGCGAAGGGGCGTGGAAAGGTAATTAAAAGGATATATATGTAAGACTATTATTGAAGGTGGCGCGAATGAATTGAAATCAGTTTCTTTGTAAACAAAGTAAGGAATTTTATTAACTTTATTTTATATTATAACAATAAATAATTCATATTATGTACACAATCTTACCTGTAAACAAAGAAACGACAATTTCAGTTTATAACTATCACTTCTCTATTCATAACTTTTATTACTTAACATAACCTTCTCTATATCATCTCACTTTTTAGAATATTGTTAATGGCTCCATCTAGTGGAGACTAGTAGAAGCAGCGCGGCAAATTCAAATATTCAAATTAAAGAGAGTATACTTTTGTCGGATCGTCACGAGGGGGGTGCCTAGTTACCCTAGCCCTGGTGACGAAGTGAGTGTTGATTAGGCTAATGACCTGGACAATCGTTTCATGACGGTCTTACTATCTGACTCCATATTTGATAGCTATGTGCCCCGACAATGCACTATGTTCAGGAGAAGAGGTATAGGGTAGGTGGTGTAGGTAGTTTGTGTGGTCCTGGAACGACCACGAATTCACACTCGGTATCTGAGGGTAGGTGAAATCCGTCCGGATCCCAAAACTTTATGGAATAGCAATTTTAATTACCTCGATGCCTGAAAATTAATCATTAATTAATCATTTCCTGGTTGTTCTATTCCCTCGTGCTGTCCTCTATTATTTCACTTCCACTGCTTCTTCAACCTCGAAGAACTAAGAACAGGGAAAGCTTAGAGAGACAGGTAGCTTGAGGAAATGGAGGTGCATTGGCTACACTTTAACAGATTTATAAAATAATCAGCTATATTTAGATACTGATTAGTTTTATCACTAATATTTAATGAGCATTATATACTCAAGCAAATTCAAGTAAGTTTCCTTTCGTTTTTTTTCTTCAACTCATATGCCACTTATCGCATTCATATTTATTTATTTAAAAAACAATTTCTCTCTTCTGCCTGTTTCTGCAAAGATATATTTTTTGAATTATAGAAATAAAAATGTGTGAACTCCAGCTGATGATCTAGCTAGCTGTGTTTTGTGTGTGAAGGTTACTTTCAAGATAAGACTTATTTTGTATTGTTTGCTTATGTGTTGTGACTATCCACTAAAATACCTGGTAAATAACGTGAAATTTAATTAATCTTTTCAGGTATGTTTATTTCGTTTATTTTATATTGTTTAATCGTTTGATGCTTTTAATTCTAATGCCATTGTAAATCTTTACAGATTAATAAAATCAGTTATTGAATTATTAAAACCAACTTACAAATGTTTAAGGCTATTGACACTTGACTAGTCAGTAAATTACTATTTGAAATTTTGAGCAATGTGAGTTGTGGATATAATAAAAAACTTTTACTGCCGAATTGTGGAATAGTATAATTATAAAACTGCTTTATCGTATTTCCACGACTAATAACTTCTTCTTTATTGTACAATTTGATAATATTATTAAAAATGAAGAAATAGCAAACACGCTTATGCTAAGAAACCCGCCCCCTCCATAACTCCTGGACAAAACCAGTCGTAAAGTGAGGAACGTGGATGTAGCAACCTTAGTTAAATAGATACGATAATATACTAGTATCTTAGAGGAGGTATATATCCCACATAACCAATTGGGTGAGTAGCAATAGGATTGATATATAGTTGTGTTTTAAGTAGGTTTTTTATGACAACTTGTTGAAAAATTATTGATGGTTTTAATAGTTATTTCATAGTTTTTAATTTTGTTTTGAATTTTAATTATTTACTACATAGTTGTTGTATTTCTGAATTTTAAATTGTAGTAGAATAGAAGGACAATTTCAAAATAAGTGCAGTTCAGCACCATTGTTACGAATAATAGTCGTATAATTAGATGGTCTCCATATGTGCCGGTAAAGGTTTTTTATCATTTGACTTTTTATTTTATCGTAGAGATAACTGAAGATGACAGCATAGATCTGTCGAAAGCCCTATTACAATAAAGAAGAGCTTATCAGTTGTGGAAAGACAATATAGCCATTTGGTAATGAGTTTTGGCTATGTTTCCAACAAATTACACCTCAGGTTAAATCATGAGTTACCTTCAGGTCCAACAGAAGGGTTGTACTAGCTTGTCTAAGGATTGACTAAATTTGACTAACGTATGACCACTTAACGGGTAATGAAATTCGTCCCAACCTCTGGATGGAGTGGATCTTAACTTACATTTAAGTACATTTTTGTTGAGTGTCCTGTAATTGAGGAGATGCGGAGAGCATCTGAAACTTCTTCTTTTATCTCTAAATCCCTTGTGAATTCAATGGGCATTTTATTTGGGGTACTTAACCTTCTATATTTCATCATTAGTTTCTAAGTTCATAAGACGCTGGTCAGGGAAACCAATACGAACGTCATTTATAGCAGTTGTTGGGGGGAGGGGCAACTTTGGATCCTAAAATGCAAATCTCCAACCCCGTTTCGAACTGATCCGGATCACTAGCAAAGGACACTGAAACAGTTCGATGGCTGAAAAGGAGCTTGACGGTATAGGGAACAAACTGTGATTACCTGATCGAAAATAAAATTACTGAAAACAAAAATCATACAAATAAATGGTTTCACCATTAAGACCAGATAAATAATAATAAAAGACAACTGCAGAATTTGTGCGCAATATCAATATTATTTACAATGAGTACAAATAACATTAATTTTAAAAAAATACCCCTACAAATAAAATCAATTCAAATAAACTATTAAAAAAAATTAACAGATCGACCTGTGCAAGTTAATGAACATTGTATATTTAAAAACAAAACAAAAATATTATTATAATAACTAATATGGTAAGTAAACAACTTTTTGATTAGCATTGTCAATTGTATAAATTGTTGTAGTTTATAACATGGACCATGTTCCATGTCGGCGTTAATATCTGACTCCATTTATAGGTATGTGTCCCGACAATACACTGTGTTCAAGAGAAGAGGTACAGAGGTTTCATGAAGAATAAGACAAGTTTTCAGAGTTCGGGCGGGGGCCCGGCAGCGTAACAGGTACAAGGCGCCAGATGGTCTGCAAGGCGGCTGAGAAATAGGGCGACGGGCTCAGAGGATCACTGAAGAGAGAGTAGGCTAACGAGGAGTCTAAGTGACTGCCTTCCAGGGCTAAGCGGCCCTGGCGTAAAGTGACCGAGTAAAGCGGCTGAGGAGATGAGGAGACTGAGAAAGAGTAGGCAAACGCACTGGTTTAAATATAGTTCCTGCTTGGGGGGGGGCTAGGAAATGCGCACACCTGCCACGAGGTACGTGACCCCTCGTCCCCTAAAGGACTGTTTTATGGCATGGCTTTTAGATTTTATGACCACCGGAAGGTGACCCTAGGTCTACCGGGTCTGTTTTATGACGGCCAGGTGGCTTTTAAGCCGTGCACCTTCTGTTACCTGACTTGTTACGACTGCCGGCCCCTGCATGATTTACTACTTTAAACATGATTTACATTAATTACAACATATTATATATGCACCAGAGTATAGGGTGATTTAACACTTATGTAGTTAGGATCGCTACACCAAGATTTCCTTATAACTGGGCTGTAGCAACCACTAACTACATAAGATAAATCACTCTACTGTATATATATTGTAAACAAATGTAAATAACATTACCAAAATATAAATCATTGTAAATGTGGTAAACAATAAACATGCAGCTGTGAGCCAATTAGTTATATGACCTGGGGCACCAGCTGGCAGTAGCAGGTACTAAGCGACCCAATCCACCGAGAGGCCCTGACACAGGCCACGTATCGGTGACATATCTCTTTGTCAGAGAACAAAGAAAACCACATACTCAACTGGCATTGGGTACTATAAAAACAGAGCTGATTGACTATTGACGAATCCAGCTGGGTATTTAAGACCGGTGGTTTGGGGCCTGTATATCATTCTCCTGACAACTAACTGGCTCGTGGCTGTTCTGATGTAAACTCTGAAACTTGGCTTCTTCATTATGAAAACCTCTGCACCAACCTCTCCTCACCCCGCTACGTTTTAGACCGGCGTCAGACCCCACACCTTCCTAGTGGGAATCTCTGCCTATAAATATAAATCTAGCACCTCCTTGGGAGAGACCTCTCCCTAGTGGACAACGGTTGTCGTGGCCCTGCAAGCTTACCAAGCAGTGTTCCCCACGGTAAATTAGTCTGCCTCTCTTCGGTTCACGCTCGCCTTTGGGATCCGGACGGATTTCGCCTACCCTCAGATACCAAGTGTGAATTCGTGATCATTCCAAGACCACACAAACTACCTACACCACCTACCCTATGCCTCTTCTCCTGAGCATAGTGCATTGTTGGGGCATATACCTATCAAAAATGGTGTCAGATAGTAAGACCGTCATGAAACGATTGTCTAGGTCAGGTATGGGCAACCTTTGACATGTTATGGGCCAAACTTTAGTGTGCAAATACGTTCGCGGGCCGCGTTTAAAAGTAGTGCATTTTAAAGTAGTGTTCATAATTTTTAGCGATAGATATCAGTCAGCCATGAAATAATACGACAATGTTATTACAACACAATTTATTAAAATAACAAAATGAAATGAAAAAATAGGTACCTACAGCATTAAATTAAATCGTTAAATTTAGAATTGTTACAAACTACGAAAGTTAAATAGCGACACCGAAATCAATGAGACACTTGAGCTTGAATTTGGGAAACTAATTCATCGATGTTTGGATTAATTCCACTGGTACAAAGACGTAAAGAATTTTCCAAATTATCGTCAGTCAGCCTTGTACGATGTTTTGATTTATTAACTTTCATCAATGAAAAGAACTGTTCGCATTTATAAGTACTGCCAAACGCACAAATCAATCTTCTTGCAAATTTTCTAAGCTGCGGAAAATGGTCTTCTTCGAGGTATTTTTTTTAGAAATCGCACAACTCCACGTCTTCAAATTTAGATTTTAGGAGTGAGTTTTCTTGAATCTCGATCAACTCCATTTGCAAGTGTATTGGAGCATTTTGTACATTACTTTTTGTTGGAGTAGCAAATAAATTGAAACAGTCTTCCATGTGTTTGAAATCGCTAAATCTGATCGAAAATTGCTCCGACAGTAACTTGAGTTCTTCAGCATATTGAGCGTAAGCAATATTTTCATACGCAGAGAGCGTGGTGAAATGGTAACTGTTACCAGACAGCATATGTGCCTCCCACAAGCGGATTTTGTTCTGAAACGCTTTCAAATGGCTGTACAAATCATTTACTAACTGTCCTTGTTTTTGAAGTTTCAAATTTAAATCATTCAAATGGCCTGTAAGGTCGACAAGAAATGCTAAGTCACATATCCATTTTGCGTCACTCAATTCAGATAGTGGTTTATCTTTTATTTGCATAAATTCTGCTATCTCATTTCTAAGCTCGTAAAACCGTTTCAGCATTTTCCCTTTGCTTAGCCATCTGACTTCACAATAAAATGTTACGTCGTCATACTCGGCTGATTTTTCATCCAAAAACGCCTTGAACTGACGATGGTTAAGCCCTCGGGATCGAATAAAATTGATGGTTTTTACTACCACATTCATAACATTCTGGAGTCGAATGGACTTAGAACACAAGTTCTGTTGGTGGATAATGCAATGAAGGACTATCAAACCATCTTTTTGCACATTTAATTCAGTTGCTTTTTCATTCAAAATTCCGATGAAACCTTTACGTAAGCCGACCATAGAAGGTGCACCATCTGTGCATACTCCAACTAATTTCGACCATGGCAAGCCAAAACTTGTGAATACCTTTTGAACTTCATTAAAAATGTCCTCTCCTGTAGTGGTTCCTTTTAGCGGCTGTAAAGCAAGCAATTCCTCAGTAATAGTGAATTCTTTATCAACACCTCGAATAAATATAGCCAGTTGAGCTATGTCAGACAAATCGGTGCTCTCGTCTAATGCTATGGAAAATGATTCAATACCAGTCATACGGCCAGTCAATGTTGTTTTTATATCATTAGCCATCATTTCTATACGTCGTACAACGGTTCGTCTTGACAAACTAATTTTTTCAAATTCATTTTTCTTTTCAGGACACAAAACACTGCAAACTTCTGACATACACTCCTTGATAAATTCTCCTTCGGCAAATGGTTTCAATGACTTTGCCAATTTTGAACTAACTATAAAACTAGCTTTCACAACATTATCAAGTTGTGTTCTTTGTCTATGAAATATTTGCTGCTGTTTTTCCAAATTTGCGGTAAGTTTCTGGATTTTGTCTTTTCTTATTTGTCCTGTCAGTGAGAGCAGCGTAGGATGCTTAGTTGAGTAATGCCTCTTTATATTGAATTCTTTCATCACCGAAATGGATTCATTACACATCAAACAAATAGGCTTACCATTGTGCAAGATAAAGAAGAATTCTTCAGTCCATTTTTCTTGAAACTGGCGACCCTCTGCATCTACTTTTCGTTTCCTTCCACCAGACATCATTTTCATTTACTTATCGTTCGATAAACTTAATAAGAAAATAGGTATAATTAGTAAGCACTCAAGATGCACACAAAGTCACAAAGCAAACTTATCACCACGGTAGCTCGAATAGGACTGAACTAAGTTCCGGCCATCCACCCGCTTATATAGGCAAAATGAAGGAATGATCTAGAATCGTCTAGTGTAGAACAATACAATTGCGAAGCAATAATCCTTTGTTGCGCCGCCAGTGTGGCGGCAAACATCAATGGCTTTGAACTTTGATGTTTGCCGCCTCACTCTTTGATGATCACCGCCACTCGGCTTGCTCGCTCACTTGATTCCATGAGTATGAGTAAGTAGTGTATTTTTTTTTTTTAAATTGGGTTTTTCAAAATGTCTCGCGGGCCGGATCAAATCTTACAGCGGGCCGGATCCGGCCCGCGGGCCGGCTGTTGCCCACATACGGTCTAGGTTATAAACTTAATCAACCCTCACTTCGTCACCTGGGTAGGGTAACCAGGCACCCCTCCTCGTGACGACCCGACATGGGCTATGGAACCACGTGAGCTATTCACTATAATAGGCTGTGACGACCTAGGGCATGTGCGATAACCTGAGATAATTACCCTAAACCAATCAGCGATGCTATAGAGGTACTCAAACCAATTATTCAGCTTCTATATCAATAAAGCTTAAAGAATGCATGTGCTGGTAGTTGGTTAAGTCAATATCCATCAACAACAATGTCAGTCCATAAATTAGAATGTATGTACTATCGCTTACATTTCATCATTTTGGCTAAAATCTATTGAAACGAAAAAAATGTATTCATTAATCTGAGGGATTCGAAATAAAATAAGCCCGCTTCTGGACTGTGCTAAGTTTGATCGCAAGTCGATTTGCTTAAGTCGATAACATAATCTAAATATCTGCGCAGCGTATTTGTTTTCACCACTAACTTTTATAACAGTCATTTTAGAGTTTTATTTTTTCTATAAAACGTTTGCAATATAAGTTTTAAATTTGCTAATTCTTAACAAATGTTGTTATGTAGGCTTTGTGTCATTTTTAATATGAGTTAGCACTATGCTACGTTTCTGTGGCCGTCAGAAGACTACTACTATTGTACTATTGTAAACGTTATTGGCGAAAGAAAGAATACAGTTTCCCAACACTTTCTTTAGTTATCTACATAAAATGTAACCACAAGTTGGAATAAATATTAATAATTACCTTTAACGAAGGTGTTTTTATGAGACAGTCTTGTACAAGTACTTCATGTCTCACAAAGCGTCTTTGCAAGCTCAACTTTTTTTATTTTAATGCGCACATATTTATATTATTGTTGAAATTGGGATGCCCATTTCAAATATCCAACTTTCCAAAATGACTACCTGAACTTGAAATTTTCCAGGTGCGCCTAAATACAAACAGATATGTCCGAGTGGCTACTTATTTTTTCTGTGCTAGCTGCGTTGTTGCAACAGTTTCAAACTTTCTTTACATGCCTCTTTTCAAAGGAAACTGGATTTTGAAGGAATCAAATTAAATATTTTATTTGTCTAGAGAAACGGTCCTAGTTCAGGCGCCATTTTGAAGTAGCGTACCTACGTTAAATTTAAATATTAAGTCCAATAAATGGTGCCCGATCAAATGACTTAATGTTTTATTTTATTAATTAGTTTGGCTGTTATATGTTGTAGATATCCCAGACTTCCTTTGGCCTGATTTGGTTATAATTAAATAATTATTTTTAATTTTCTTTTTAATAGATTTAATAATACAACTTCAGGATTTATAACTTTAGGTTTCTTTGAAAAAGCAGAAACTCACTTTACATGTGCAGAATGTACCCTTACATTCACATAAAATACGAATGTAACCTTACATTAATATAAAATACGAATGTAATCTTACAATCATATAAAATACGAACGTAATCTCAAATTCATATGAAATACTCGCATTGGCACTCCACCGATGCCATACCATTGATACCATCTCTGGTACATTTTGTGACGGCACGGCAGTTTAATCCCATTCCTAGAAGTCTTGCCTATTTCATAATCAAAACCCACATAGCTCATATTTATCACCCTAGTTCCATCGTTTTCATTCATGACACTTATCATTGCGCTCTTTACAATTAATATCGAAATTAGTCCTAATCTGTTTCAGAGTCAAAGATGTTAATTTTTAGCTTAAATCTTGGTTTATTCTTAAGTCTGATTGAATAATTTACACGTTTGTCAACATAAGCCATAACCCTTGGATCAAGAACGAGTTTAACGAAACTTAACTTTGATTATTTTTATGTGAAAGCTTATGTCATCTCTCATTCTAGACAATCTTTTAATCCCCTTCTTCAAAGGGTTTATATCTATATTTATATTAGGTTTATATCTATCTTGAGATTGGGTTCTACATTCAGCTTTTTTTGTTGTGATTACAATTAGATTGGGTGAACGTTTTCTCTCAACACAATGACGGAAATAGACGTTCTTATTTGTCAGGCCATACTTTAAAGTTATATTGCATTTATAAGTAAATATTGCAAATCTGTATATTTAATCCTTCAACCACCTACCGATCTATTTATGGCAATTTATCGTCCTTCCAACGATTTCCCGTCTTTCTGATATGTTTTCTTTGGAATATTGGCCAGTGTGAGTTAAACATTGATAATTAATTGAATAAATTTCTGTCTCCCTGTCGGGCGTCACTAGGGAGGTGCCTGCTCACCCTTGCCCTGGTGACAAGTGCGGATTGTTCAAGTTAATAACCTGGACAATCGTTCCAGGACGGCGTTACTATCTGACTCCATTTATGATAGGTATGTGCCCCGACAATGCACTATGTTAAAGAGAAGAGGTACAGAGGTTTCGTAAAGAATAAGGCAAGTTTTCAGAGTTCGAGCGGAAACTAAACAAGCATCACGGATACAGGTCGCCAGAGAGTCTGCAAGGAGACTGGTTTTTAGGGCCAGAAGCCCTGGGTTAAATATCGTTTATACTTCCTACCAGGAGGCGGCGAGGGTCTAAAAGGGTCGCTAAGTTTATGACTGTTTATGACTGCCAGGTGGTACCCTTGCCCACCTTGCTCTTAGGCCGGTGGGTACCTGGCTGTTTATGACTGCCAGCTGCTGGCCCTTTCAGGTTTATGACTGCCGGCTGGCTACCCTCTCACGTTTATGACTGTTTGGCTTCCGCGTTTTATTGCTTAACACTTTACAATGATTTACAATACATTTAGTTCCTGTTATTTTACTTTTGCTTACAATATATATGCACTAGAGTATAGGGTGATTTAACTTATGTAGTTAGCGGTCACTACACTCCCCAAAGTTTTTTTATAATTTCTAATAATGCTATATTTTATAATAACTAGTCCTATTGATGACTGGAACCATCATCTTCAGCTGCAGGAGAAAACATAATTTTTTATTTATTTGCTAATAATTCAAAATTCAAGAGATTAAAAAACCAAAATACTTTGCAATTCATAATTCAAACAGGCCATATAATTAAAATTAAGAACTTATATTACAGGTTAAAAAAATAACAATCATGTTCTTCATAAAAAAATGGGAACACACAATAAAAAAAAAAAAGAGTTTCAGGACCCAATTCCTATAGAGTAGGGGGCACTCTGACTGAAATGTGGGGGATGTGGTGTCATGCATGTGGGTAGGACTTAAAGGAAATTAAAGGTTAGAAGTAGAGAGCATTTGACCAGAATTTATAGTACATTCTACCAACATTTGATCTAAAGAAACTTATTGAATCAGTTTAAGTTTTAGTTCGGTGGGAGAGTAAACATTTTGAAATTTCCAATGTTAGGTCAATGATTTTAATCATATTTTAACTTTTGATTTTTTAGGTTTATTTATCGTTGTTTTTAACTATTTATACGGTCATTTCATTTTTATTATGATTTTAACTATTTTTTCATTAGCTAATTCAATTTTATTGTGATTTTAAAAATTCAGTATATTTAGTTTTAGTTTTTTTTGCAAATTTGTTTATTCTTATTTACATTATTTCAAGCTTTACATTTTAATTATATGCCCGGTTTGAATTGTGAATGACAATGTAATTTGTCCTTTTATTGGTCGAATTTTCAAACATTATTAAATAAAAAAAATTAGTGATTGATATATATGTTTTCTCATGCTGTAGCACCTGAGGATGGTGGTTTAAGCCTAGTAATATTAGATATAATAAAAAACTGTGGGCAGACAGAAGTTCAATAAAGTAATTATAGAACTAACTTACTAACTATCATACTAATATCTTAAACCTAGAGGGTCCCCACTTGGACTACTTACTACCATCGATGAAAGTCGCCTCTATCCACCCTCCTGTAATATCATATATTTTCAGAGATAAGCTGGGCAACATTAATAAATTGATTAGTAAATACTAAAATAAATATTAGGCTTTACATATTATTTAATGACTGGGAGCATCTATAATTTAATTAAATCAAAACTGATTCCTGCTTTGATCACTATTTGTATGTTAAAGATATCTGCCTGTGGTGATGTTCATTTGGATAGCATTTGAGACTGCACCAGCAAATGGATGTATGAACTTAGTTATATTCACAACCATAGCATTGCACCTTATCGGGCAGTTTGAAATTCTCATTCTCTCAGTTCAAGAGATAGACACTTTGGCTAAACAGGAAGCCTCAAGCGATGATAAGGAATCCAAAGTGTCCTCAAGAATCAAGGAGTGTGTTCAGCATCACCTGATACTAATTAGGTAATCTTCAGCAACACAACAAGTCAATATTCACCACATGATTATTTTCTCATGCATATGAACACTATCAAATAATGAGTAATTAATTTGCTAAATAACTAAAGAATTTGGTTAATGTTATGTTATAAATATAGAAATGATATTTTTAGAGGGTTGACTCAACATTTTAAATATAATTTATTTTAGTTTTGTTTAAGACCTATAAAATAAACTTGTATTATTGATACTAATTTGTAATCCGAGTTTAATTCATATTTTGTTAATGTTTTTAAAATGTAAAATACTTTTAGAATTGATGTCATATAAGTGATGGTTTTTTTTCATAGCCCCTTTAAATTTACAGATAATTATAGATCCGCAGGGGAATCTATTTACAAATTATTATTGTATTTCCTGTAGCATCGCTACATTATATACAGGTTTTGTTATTTTATAAAAATTATATAATGAATAAACAAGTATAATGATATACATTATACGGGACTGGACTAAACTGACTAATAAAGGTGATGGGGCTCACCTTTTGATCATACTTAAAACTAACTTACATACTAATTCTTAACCTAATTTTTCCCCGACAGCCTGCTGCCATCGATGTGGGAGGGGTGGTGGGGCCATAGTGTTAAACACTGGGTTGATTAGGTGCTGCATTGAGTCAGAAAACTTGATGTGTCTCCGGCGGATGAACTCACCCACCGACGGCACACCAAGCAATGGGTGTGCCAGTGGATGAACTCTCCCACCAACAGCACACCAAGCAATGGGTGCTGGTCAGCGTTCTTCAACCTCTCGAGAGAGGTATGTCGGACCACTTTTTGCATGATCCCATTCTGGAAATGTTGGAGACATTTGGCTGCATTGTCAGTCAAATGGGTAAATAGCGGGGCACTGTACAGTAGAGCTGGCCGGAGGACACATTTATAGATCATTAGTTTGAGACAAAGCGACAGGTTGGGTGAAGTTAGCAAGTGGGTTAGCTAGTAAGACCTGTGTCGTACTTTTGCTATTTTATTACTAAAATGAGTCAAGAAATGGAGATTCCTTTCCATTTTTATTTTTTCCCTTTTTGGAGGGAGAAGATCACACAGGCATTTACACTGGTGTTTAACATGCCCAGTCTGTCACTGATAACGTTACAAACTGACTCGGTCTGTGTTAGAGCTCTTTGTGCACTCATGCTGATGCTGTAAACCTCAATGTAGTCGGGGAAAGCGATTACAGTAGCTTTCTTATAGTTTGTCCCAACAATTTCAGATGTGTACATGCTGAAAAGAACTCGAGACAGAACCGCTCTGCAGCTACACACTGCTCCGGGCATTCCCAATCACAAAGCTGTCGGCACAGCATCCCGTGGGACACTGAGTCAAAAGCCTGCGTGCAGTCTAACGAGATCATAGCAGTTGCTGTGTTCTTGTTGATACCGTGGGTGGCTTCCGTCTGTACCTTCACAAGCGGAGGCTACGGGGTACTCAGATGAGCCTGAAAACCTGTCGGAATGATCGACAGGCACAAATCCGATGGGTTCTGATTCCACTGGTACCGGGGAAGCCTGGCGGGTGCGTTAGCGGACCGCTGTGTGCACTTCCATGTTCAGCAGAGTAGCGTGCCTATGCCCGTGCATACGACTGCACTCCTCAGTAAGCCCTGCTGGTCTGTCTATTCCAGTGCAGTGATCAGAATGGGGCACCGACCCCCTTCCTGGGGAAACTGCACTGGTATGTGGCCCTGTGGAATAGAATTGATTAGTTGTTACCTGGCCCGTGGTTTCCAGTGACGGGGTTAGTTGTTCCACAATTTTTAGTACTGGCAGCAACTTATCTGTTGTGTCTTTTGCTGGTCCTAGGCCTGCTTCATCCTGCTTCTGCGATGCAGCTTTCAGGGTCAGCAACTCACTAACTCACAAAACTTTGTTGAATAATAAGACGATGAAAAGTAGATGTTACTAACCTTTCATCAACCACCTAGTCCTTAGATTTAATTAGGCTTGTCAAGTATCATAGTTATTTTTATTTTGTGGGAATTAAAATGATTGGCCCTGGCAGCCAAGGAGCTCTACTGATGGTTATCCATAGGGCACCAGTTCTGATTGGCTGCCTTCTTCCCGTTTTTTTTTTTCTTCCATTTTCCAGATGGGACACATTTCTTAACCGGAAACATCTGTTTTTTGCTATCCCAACACTTGAACTAGTGGCCCCTATTATATTATAATCGAGGTTTGTATGAAGCCTACACATTTCCTTTCTTTCCTATTCTAAATTTCGTTTGAACAGCTGCCTTACAATATTTTCATAAATTACTTTGAGTGATGAAAAAGAAACACCAGAAGTACTGCTAGAGAATCCCATTTTTATATTTATTAAATACGAGTCCAAATTTTAATGTTTTAAAATTGATATATCAATATACAATAATTAGGCTTATTACAATATTTTAAGTGGTATTTAATGAACTACTTGAAACCAAAATTCACTTAAATTATTTGTTGTATTTTCACAATGTGTAAGTAACTATTGGAAGAGGATCATTGTAGAGAAAAATAACTAATTTTGTACTTATAAGAATATCATCAGTCATATTTTTCTTATTTTGATGATTCTTTTATAAAATTCAATTCATGTTTCCATTCAGGGATTTCACTAAGCTTTGCATGTTATGCTTCAAGTTTTCCCTTAAGGTGAAAAGTTTGTAGTGGAACGATATAATGATGCAGTTTGAGCCATGCTTGTGAAAAGTAGTAAGAGTTCTGAATGTGGTTTGTGACAGTGATGGATCTCTTAGTTTTTTGAGATATTTACCAAATGAGCAATAGAGATTGAATATTATGTATGCATAGTACATTTTTGTATATTTATGTTAAAAAATTTAGTTGGATCTTTGAGTTTGGGTATAATAGTTAAGAATCCTTGCCTTAATCTATCATATTCAGTATAAAACATAGGCGTAAAACATGGTTAAAGTGGTGATCCCGACTTTTACCGAAGAGTACTGACATTTACACCGGACTTCATTCGTTAGCATATCAATATTTTTTTTTATATTTCTTTTGCTATGTGTGGACACTGTCATAATTTGTGATATTCTTCAATTATTTGTTGTTTGTATTTCTAATATGCAGGAAAGTGGTGAGAATGGTGCTGAGAAAATGAATGATAGTGACATGAAAAGTTATTTCCATACCTCAAATTGGGTGTTCAAAGTTATGTCTATATTCTCTACCATAGACAAAATACCTCAATTTTAAAAATGCAACCCTGAACTTTGGTCAGGTCAATCTTCAAAGGTTCAAAAATATTCTGGAGGTGCTGCTGCAGATTTTGTTCTGAAGAATCTCTCCCTCAAAATATCCAGGGTATCTTGATTAATTAGAAGCAGGCTGATATATCAGTCCAAATTAGCCGACATGGCTGATAAAGTTCAAGAAGTTAAGCAACCGGGAGAAATCTGCTCTGTGGCGACCCACAGCTGGAATTCTGGGACTCACAGCAGTGAAAATCTAGAAGATTTGTATATTGAATTTATGGGTATTGAGATTCCTGGTAATGATGGGAGAAAAAAAAAATTGGAGTAACACAGGGTTGAAAGTACTTATTTCCAAGGAATGCCAAAATAGGACAATAAATAGGATTTGAGGTTGGGGTGAAATAGGTTACAGGGTGATATTTTGAGGCTATAAGCCCTGCATCATTAAAAAGAGCTTGTACCAAGCATGAGGTGAGTTTATATGCTAGATCCACATATTTTTCTATTTTGTGTATAAACACAATAATAATTGTGATATAAATAACGATATCTCATTGTTGCTAAAGTTTTACTTTCTTCTTTATAAGGTGTAAAAGAATAATAGTTTAATAATATTTTATTTTATAATGTTTCATTTAATTTGATTTTATGGGTAATAATTGATCATAGAGTTTTATGTACTATTTAAATAGTAGTTATCTAATAATACAATGTTATACAATGCATTCTTCATTGTTGGGAAATCTCTTCACATTTCTTCATACTCCCATGCTGATTCCACTCTGTGGTGAAGCACACGTCTGGGTCTACTGCTCTCAAAGCAAATATACCAAGCACCCTGGTCTATACTCTGTTAAGGGTTAGTAACAGCTCTTTTTTTATTTAGGAACTAAATACCTGCTTTGGCAACTGATCCCCCCACCAATGCAATGGTACTATATGTTTTCTCCTCAGTTAATCCCTTGGCTACCTGTGTGTATAGCTAAAGTCAAAAACAGTATTTCTATGCAAATTTTAAAATAAAATGCCATTGATTATAAAAATATGGCTACAATATATTAGGCGAGTTAAATATTCGGAAATGTCGCTGATTTTCAGAATATAATTATAATTCAAATTATAATTATATATCTATGTTACATATTTTGCATTATTCACAGTAGAATTTTAGCATATATGATATCTGTTCACCCAATATAGTAAATTTCTAAATTTTAGGTTTTTCAAGAATTTTCAAAGATACTATGATGTTATTCTCTTAGTAGCAGCTTTCAGCTTTGCATTGCTGTTCTGCACTCTTGGTTTTATTATTATTGTAAGTTACATTCACATTCCTTCTACATTGTTTAGTCTCTTTTATATGTACATTTTAAATATGTATAATGTATGTTTAAGTCAAAAAAATATTCACTATCCTCATAAACTCCAATAATGTTATTATTAATGCCAGAGTTGGCATTTCAGACAGATGATAGCGGATGCTGTAAGGCTATTACATAATTATAATATTCATATCTCGATATATATTAATCAGAATGGTAGATAAAAATTAGTTTTATGTTATTCCCAATTATTAAGTAAAAAGAAATTCTGATGCTTATGACTTGAATCGTCCTGGTTTATAACAATAAGCTCAGCTAACTAAGCCATAATGCTGAAATAACAGGCATGACAGATGATACTTGAATAAAAAAGATAATTTAGAAACTGAATGTAAACCAAGAGGTTCATGATTCTTAATAATTCATTTTCTGTATTTAGAAAAAACAATACTACATTTGTGAAAGTCTTTTTCCTAAATTTAATAAAGAAATATTCTGTTGCTTTTTAACATTTAGGGATTGGTTAACAAAGACCAATACAACTCTACATTTTTTTTTATGGCTGAGGAAAGCCATCAATAAGTGTTTACTCCTTAGGGCGATGAACTTGGTCTAGCAGTGTACAACCTTAGATGGCACGGCATGAAACCTTCTGCGCAGCGAGACTTACTAATGATACTGGTGGGGTGTAAAAAAACCAGACAGTTAACTGCAATGGGACTGCATAAATTTTCAATAAAAGGCTTGTCTGAGGTATTTACACTTTTAATAATAAATAATCAATTTTTAGTTATTAGTTAGTTTAATTTAGATAACTGCATAATAATTATTAATCTAATAAACTGAATTTTGTTTCAGATATTGCAGGCAGCTTTCACTTATTTGAATATGTTAATAGTCTTGGGAGGTGAATGATTTGCCTATCAAATATTAAGCAATTCGGTGGGAACAATTTTTTCATTTATTGACTACTTTAATTAACACTTCCTTAAAATTTCACAACTCACATTTTATTTAAAAAAAAAAAGCTAAAGTAGCTAATTTTTTATACTTCATTTAATTAAGACCAAAAAGAGATAAAAGTAATCCATTATTGCATCTCACATATGTGCTATGTGCTGAGATCACATTTCCAATAAACAAAATATTTCACTTACCAACAAATATATGTCATAATTAACATAAAAAACTTACTAAATGCCTAAACTTACTAAGGAATAATCCAATCTTTTGTCAAACGTTATGATATTATAACCCAATATTTTATAATGTGACTTAATATAAATCATGCAGATGAAATGGTCTTTATTGCTGACACACAGCATATTTTGCAATAGATAGTTATAGAGTGACAGACAGAGCTTGAGATTAAGGGTATGGTGATCAGTGTCGATAAGAGCAAGATTCTGTACCTGAGGGAGGAACCAAAGTTGATATACATGGTGTGAAGTGAAGAAGTTATGAAAGTCAAGGGTGCATTTACCTACCTCAGCAATATTATCAGCACAGTGACTTTTATTTTAATACACCAAGAGATATTTAACAGGATAAATAAAGGGAATAGAATTTACTACCAAATATTCCTATATATAGGAAATAATGAGGGAGGGAAATATGTAAGGCATCATAATATTCAAAGCCATTTTCCCTTTTTGCGGATTATCTCATGGTCAGGGTTCACTCAAATAAATAAATAGGTAATTTGGTCTAGAAAAATAAGAGGTTGTTGTAATCATGGAAGGCTTTAACTCTTTGTTTGATGTTCCAACAAGAATTTTTTTTTTTTTTTTATTTCCTCCCAATATTGCACAGTCACTTTTATCAACCTGAAGCTGATTACATGACTGACATGAGCCAACAAATCACCAATGCTGTCACATAAAAGTAAGCGTATTTCCCAATAGTATTTATTATAGCTGTAACGCTAAGCTATTGACATATATAAATTATGTAATTTTTAATTTGTGCACCAAAAAAACGAATGAATACAAATTTTCTTTTACTTTGCCAAACCCTCCCATTAAGTTTCTTGCTGACCAATATAAATAAGTTTATTGACCCAAAAAAGTATAATTACATAATTTTAATTTTTAAAAATATTAAGTTATTAAAAAAAATATTGTAGAAATTTAGTAAAATTGGATGAACCAAAGGTAGTTCATAATAATACTACTGCTATCTAATTGTCTAAATAAGGTAAACTAAGAATTGAATCATACTAATAATAGAAAATTCAAAATATACAAAAATACTTCAGTACCAAAGTTAAAAACATTTAATAGATCTCATTTCAGAGAAGAAAACAAAATAATTATCTAATTTAATGCTTTAAATCTTCAAGACCCCACATTCGGTGGCAATTTTACTTGACAGATACTTAATCATGAAAAACAATTAAATTTTAATAAAATAACAATTATATTGATTATGATCACCAGACTTTGAGCCATCTTCCATGATCGGGGGGGGGGGGGAGAAGAATAAAAAACTATATACCATATATGACCAATAAAAAAGATTTTGGTATTCCAGGCTAGTTCAGGGATGAATGGCTGAGTGAAGTTATAAAGCAATAATCAGAATATTTTCATGCAAATCTATTTACATAAGAAATATTTACAATATTAAAGCAGAGAAAATGTATACAAAGAAATAAGAAACATATATATACACTGACAGGCAAAAAATTCCACCCACTTGTAAAAAAATTGTATTTGTATATAATACATGGTAATTGTATGTAATACTTATTATTTATTGAATTTATAAAATCTTTTTTACCTTTAATAAGGTTTTAACGTTTGTAAAATGAGTCTTTGTTTAAAAATTTAAAATCAAAATGTGAACTGCTAAGAAACATGAAAAAAAAATTGAAAAATAACCATTTTTACCCTAAAAGAAATTAATGACAGGATCATTTAATAGCGCGTATTTCCTCCTCTTGCCTTTATCACTTCTTGAAGACGCCTCGGCATGTTTTCCACCAGTCGGGAAATGTCCCTTTGCTGGAGGTTAGCCCATTCTTCCCAAATAGCCGTTTCAAGGTCCTGCAGTGTATCAGAAAGTGCTGAACGCGCTCTTATTCGTCTTCCGAGGTTATCCCATAAATGCTCGACAGGGTTCAAATTTGGAGAACGTGCTGGCCAGGCTAAGACCTCACTGTTGTGCTGATGAAGGAACGTCTGTACTATGCGAGCGACATGTGGACGTGCATTATCGTGCATTAGAAATGAATGATCGCTGATTTCGATGAAGATAGGCAACACATGAGGTTCCAAAATCTCCCATAGTCCAATGACTGTGTTCCAAGCAAAAGCCAGCCGTGTAACTCTGTGAGTTCTGGACAATTCTGGTCAAAATTTGCACACCTCGAACCTCTTGGAGCTGATGAATCGCTTGAACAACGGTAAGGTGCCGGTTTCGTAAAATTCTTAAAATAAGGCCGTCCAGAACCGGCCCTTCTAGGGTAAGACCCAGTTTCTCGAAAACGCCTGACGGCGTCTCGTAGAGGTCCATAGGGAACCCCTATGGCATTAGCTGCATACACAGGTGGTCTGAAAAGTTTCCGACCTCAACATGAATATGATAATAAAATAAATAAAAGCTAGTGAAGTAAAAGCTAAAATAAAAGCTTTGTTAGGTCGGATACTTTTCGTCCTAACAAAGATTCATCCATCATCAATAAGTGCCACACCACGTGCAACATCCTCAGCACGAAGAGGCATTTTTAAACTTAAAATTGAGAAAATTAAAATATGGAAGCCAAAAACTAAGAAATTTGTTCCACCAGAACGCAAATGACACTGAATAAACATTTTTAATTCCATGGAAAGTAAACATTGGGAACGACAGTCCTTTAATTGAATTAAGGATTATGGGTTACTATCCTCTATATTGGCATTTCTAATTGAAAAAAAATACATATTTATTCAAAAAAAAAATTGACCAATCTAAAGCAGAAATATTTTGAGATGAAAAAATCAGGTGGGTGGAATTTTTTGCCTGTCAGTGTATATATATATGTAGAAATAATACAGATATAAGAAATAATTTACAAGGAGATTGAACTATATACAAAATATAAAACGAAATTGATACTTAATACTAACATATACAAATTTGATCTACAATAAGGCATGGCAAAAAATTTTTAAGATAAAATAAAGTAATACAAAGGTGGAATAACAGGAAGATAAAGGCAGATCTGTCCAATGCAAAGATACTCAACATACTGTCTTGTTGATATCTCTATGGTAAGCTACTACTGTATTCTGAGTGGAATTACTGTCAATATTTACAATAAAAACTAATTTAAGCAACATACAGTAGCTGCCCATCTTAGTCTTAGAATGTCATTTCTCAAAGTAAAACTTGGCCAATTTAATGTTTTCTAGCAATGCTGCCAACCTTGGTTACTCCACTAAGATAGCTGTCTTATTATTTAAAATCTTGCAGTCAGTACAGATAAGATGATCTAATAAACAATGGCAATTATTATTGCTCTAACCAAAAGTGTTTTCATAAATAAACTATTTCTAACAGAATAGAAACTACAGTAATGACTGGTGAAATATTCATATTCCTTCAAAAGCCACTTCTGTGTTTAATATGCAAACGATTTATAGACAGATTACATGTTCTATGACAAGCGAACGGGAAGCAAGAAAAGTAACCTGTAATTTTTCAACCAGTTACCCGAGAAACATAATGGCGAAGAAGCCACAATTTAAATACAAATAAAAAGGACCGTAATGAGCGGGTTGTCCATCTGTTGACAGTTCGATCGACAAAAGCACCCAGCTAATGATGGTTATATGACAGGTCAGACTTTTACCGATTATCTTCTTATCTTGTAAAACATACAACCTTCTTTATTCACTCAATTCTTTACCTCCTGGAAAATGTTACTGTATCTGCTCATTTCTGTTCCACTGTAGTCATAGAAACCAGCTCCTGAACATGAAAATTGTAAGTAATATGTACGGGCTCATTATGTCTTCCTATATACACCACCGTAATCTTTGGAGCACACTTACACTCATTCCTTTTCTTTTGAGTAACACTTCCCCGCGTATTTACTGCAGTTTGAAGCCTTTCGTTAGAATCTGGTTTTAGTTCCATCATCTGTGTATACTTCGGCAATAT
This sequence comes from Acanthosoma haemorrhoidale, assembly GCA_930367205.1. NCBI lineage: Eukaryota > Metazoa > Arthropoda > Insecta > Hemiptera > Acanthosomatidae > Acanthosoma > Acanthosoma haemorrhoidale. The sequence continues at coordinate 43,102,855 of OV884015.1, read as the reverse complement.
TAAGGCTAATGAAGGGTGAAATTATTATGTGTTATTCTAGACCATTTCATTATCATTCGAAGAAAAACAGGTTTACCTATCTGGTTTAAACACACTTTGATCATTCTTAACCTTTACTCCAAAATTCTTGGTTAAAAGGTTAAAATTCTTGGATCGTCGTTGGTATATAAAAGTGCATTTTATATACCAACGACGATAAGTACTATTATCTTTATATATGCCTTGGTATATATTAGAAGTATATTTTAAATAAAATTTCTCTCTTCAACCTGTTACTGTAAAGAAGTATTTTATTCTTAATTATGAAAAACAAAATGGAAAGGTTACTGATTGTTCGGTCAGTTAATAAAATTACTATTTGGAATTTCTGGAAAAACGAGTTGGCCTACGTTTCCAACAAATATGTAATATTAGGGTATCAATGGAAGCAATCATCATTTGATTCAAAACTTTTTTAACATTTGTGTCATGAAGAAAACATAACATGGCGAAGTTGAGTAGACGTCAACATAGTGACAACTCACACACTAGAACAGAATGGTGAGAGAACGTGACTGTGTTGCCAACGCTATATCTATGATATAATATAATACAATTAAAGGAATTGCATCAACATCCCCTTCCAATTCCACTTACATACTCAGCAAGATTTATTTTTAATTTTTCTGACTTAACACGATACAAATATCCTTTTTAACAATTTCAAGACCAAGAAAAAGAAATTCGTCTTCTGATTTAAATACCTTAACTTCTAATCCTTCACTAAGTTTATCCTTAATATTTATTAAATTTTTTCTATCAGAATGATTCATAAAAAAATCCTCGATCCAAATTAAATAAATGTAGAGTGATTGAAATAATTCTGATTCTGACCGAGCAAAACCAAACCTCAAAAATATTGAATTAATATAGTCGTTCCGTGTTTCAGGACTCTACCCCAAACCAGGTCTTTGACAAGTTTACGCACTTTTCCACTGGGACTCAAACACTATTGGGAACAATCAACTCAATACCTTAATCTCATATACGAGGGATCCACTAAAACACATTTTATGAAAGGTGATTTTACATCATGTTTCAGATTTTTTTTCAGCTGCGATGTTGAGATGCACACTTAAAGTAGTCGACTGGCGCATACATTTGTTTCTTCATCTTCAGTTGGCGATTGTATAACCCCGTGCGGCACGTTGTCTCACCTTAATAAAAGTTTCTCCGTCAACGAATTTACCTTTATATACCCATCTTTTTTCGGCAACTTCGCCATCAGGAGGAGGATCAACTAGTTCCCAGGTTTTATTCATAGCTCTTCTTCAGTCTTGAGCGTAATAGACTTCATTCTGAGTGGCAAGAATCATTAAACTAACACTATCATCCAAGTATTTGGGGATTTGTCTAGGCCTTGTAGAGCGTTTCATTTCGGGTCCATTGACATCATACATTAGCTCATCCGGCATTGCAACAGGCTCTCCTGTTGCTGATTCTCAATATGTTTTTTCAGACTCTTCCCACTCGACAATGTATATTACTTCCAGAACCGTATAAAAATACCAAATTTCTACTGATCCCTTGTGGTAAGACTTTTGTTTCTAACTGGTTGACAAGGAAAGTGGCTGTAACCAGATGATTTTTTTTTCGCTCAACACCTAGATCACACCTAATATTATCTATTCGTGATCCAAACTTCACATCCACACGAGTCTCATATTCTCTGAATTTGTCAAACACCTTGTCTTTACTACATAATAAATATATCATAGTAAAATGACTAAAGTGGTCGGTGAATGAAACAAAATAATTGTTACTGTCAAAAGGTGGAGGGCTGATTTTGCCGCAAACATCAGTTGAAATTATTTCCGAAATTCTTCTGGCTTTCCTTTCCTCAGGGATAGACTTCAAATAAAGCAAACAAGTCTGTTTACCCTTTAAACAAACTTCACAGACTCCTGTGACTAAAATGTCCCATATTACGATGCTAAATGTCATTTTTTGGATCATTTATATTGAAACTTTCACCAATGTTTAATTCAACAATATAAAGGTCTATGCCTCTAAGAAAACCAGTAAACACAATATTTACTTTCTTGTACTCAATAACTTTGTTATCTTTAAAATACCTTTATATTCTAAAATTGGAACTGACAAAAGATTAAAAGTAAGTCCTTCACAACATAAAACATTTTTTAAATTGGTCTTAATAGATTCCTCTGTCTAAAACGAGAGTCTACCGCTGAAACTTGAAATAACATTTGAACCAACTTTAGCACAGTTGGGATTAGTTACAACTAACTAATGTTACAACATTCACGCATTCAGTAAGCGAATTTGTATGTTCACTTTTCAACAGATGGTAAGCAATACAAGGATTATAATGTTCTAACGAAGCAGGCGTCTTTACCTTCCATGAAGGTTACAAACTGATACTCTTAATCACTTGAATCAGACGACTTATTTCAGGCCCCTGCCGGGGCTGGCCAGGCTTGACCTGGCCGACTACAAACCCTTGCCTAGGTACCCCTAGGCTCCACCCTCGGTAGACTCTCACTACCTTCCTGATTCCACCCGCCTCATTTAGGCATACCCCACCTTATATCATTCTCATACATCCTTCAAATGGGGGACTCCCCTTAGTAAAAGGCACTCATTAGCCCAAAGTAATTGTCCCACATCCTATTTTATAAGTTTGAGAGCTAAGAAAAAAAAAAAAAAAAAAAAAAAAAGAAATGACCAACTTTGACCTGGCTGACTACAAACCATTGCCTAGGTACCCCAAGGCTCCACCCTCGGTAGACTCTCACTACCTTCCTGATTCCACCCGCCTCGTTTAGGCATTCCACACCCTATATCCTTCTCATACATCCTTCAAATGGGGGACTCCCCTTAGTGAAAGGCACTCATCAGCCCTAAATAATTTTCCTTTATTTTTCCCACATCCTATTTTCATGAGTTTAAGAGCTAAGTAAAAAAAAAATCAGATAATGATTAAGATAATTTGCTAATGACTTGATTTTAGGACAATTAATAGAAGGCCCAATGCGGAAATAAAACTGCTGAACTCTTATGGTAGGTCACCTAATGAGCGATATCATGTTCTTCTAAGTTACCACCCACCGCCTCCAACTTACCGTAGATGCTGTAGCTTGAATAAATTTTTGAAGTTGCTTATCCACTTGATACGTAAGCTTTAAGAATGCTTTTTGAGCAGATACGAAACTCTTGACACTCTTGCCATCAAAGTATCGATCAGACCTTGGCAGTCGCCTTAACTTTGACCATTCTCAAAATATTAACCGCCAATGCACGAACTATGATATTCCTGCTCTTTTCATCTTCTTTCTGTAAGTTTTTCAAATAATTTTCATCAGTAGGACGCTCACCAGATATCACACTTGACACGGCCATCATGTACCAGTAACAACTTGATACAACAAAGCAAATTAGTAACTAGCCGTTAAATTAGTAGAAACAGAGACGCCCAACGATTTAATACTAAACTGAAATCCACCTGGAGCTGACATTTTAACAAATCTCACAAACCTTCAAAGACAGAAAAAGCATAACGGTTCACGATCATATGGAATCCACCTACGGTCACAAGTTTTAATGATAATAACCAAATCGGCACTTGCCCAATCCAGTTCACCAACTTATGTTAGGGTAATCAATGGAAGCAATTATCATTTGATCAAAGCACTTTATTAACATGGGTGAGCGAAAGAAAACATAACATGGCGTACGTGCCTGCTCAACATACTGACAACTCACAATAACAGAATAGTGGAGTAACGTGACAGTGTTGCCACCAGTGCCTACTACATAATATAAGAATACAATTGAAGGAATTGCATTCTTGGTAGAGTGTCCTGTGAGTGAGAAGGTGTGAAGAGCATCTGACACCTCTTGCTCTATCCCCAAATTCATTGTCAAATTAAAGAACACTTCGTATGCAGTATTTAACTTCCTAAATGTCAGAAGACTAGCGTTATTCCTAAGTTTCTAAGACGATAGTATGAAAAAACCATACGAGCATCTTGGAGAGCTACAATCCAGAAACCTTTTTCGAAATGCCAGTATCCAGCCAGTATTTAGTAATAACGATTTCATAAATCATCCATAAACACATTGTTACAGTTTGGCATCCATATTGAAAGAGTCGCCCCCACGCTGCAGACGAACAGATGGATATTGCTCCGCGCTGGAGCTATCTACGATGGCAGCAGGCGCTCTGCACTTATTACGGCTATCAGGATATCAATAATCATTGTGTCTGGCTTATTGTTTGCATTGAAGGTTAGTAGCTCATAGATTGAATTAACATACAATTATGTTCCGGACATAATCTATGGAGATAACAGCCATAACCGGAAGGTATTACGGAACAAGCTACTGTTCTTTACCAACTGAGTAATTGTGGATTTCTGTCCGAAATCCCATATAATCTGCAATAAATCATTCAAAAATGTCATTGTCTGTTTTATTATTTGAGTTTTAATATTATTTCTAGGTAATAATAAGAGAAGATTATGATGACATATTGGAGATCGTCATCTGTATCCACATGGTAATCCTATATTCTTCTTTATTTGTGATGATGATGACCCATTTCGTTCATAGTGCTATTTTTTTCGAGATGGAAGCAAATATAAAATCAGGATTCTATCATTACAGGGCAAAGTTTACCAACGAACAATTGATGGTTAGTCCATTAGTCTGGTTTGTCCCAAGTTTAAATTTAAGTTTGTTTTATTTGCCAAACAACATTTGGAAACAAATAATATCGTGATTACAGAATAACTAACACACCAAGGCACATGCATGGTACTAAGACTAGAGGTAATTATAGTCATATAAAAGTGCATATCTTAAAAAAAAAAACATTAAATGGTAGATTTAATTATTTAAACAAAATGAGGAGAACACACAGGTCCTGTGACTCGGTGGGTTAAGTTATTATTTACAACAACGTCTGTCCATAAATCAATATTTTATTATACGCCCTTGCACATTCAGTCAAACACTGTCGTGATTGTCATCATTACCTCTTGATTGAAAGCGCAAGTGTATAGAATAAATTACTTATTTCTTGGCAGAAATCGTGGTTGATAATTGTGGATGTCGGGCTCAGCTATGTGAGTCCCCCAGGGGGGCGGAGACGGCCGCCACGGGCTATGGTCACTACAACCTCTAGCCACTGTCCGGCGAGCGCCAAGAAAGAGATAAGACGGGCGGACCTGCGGTCTTTCACCCTGGCTGCCGGCCTAGTCGGCGGGCAGCCTAATTTATTCTGATCTGACTCCATAAGATCTTAGAAGGTGTGCCCCGACAAAGCACTATGTTCAGGAGAAGAGGTACAGGGTAGTTTTATAGCTAGTTTATGTGGTCTTGGAATGACCACGAATTCACACTCGGTATCTAAGGGTTGGCGAAAACCGTCCGGATCCCAAAGGTGAGTGTGAACTAGAGAGAAGCAGACTGGATTGCCGAAGGAGACGCTACTTGGTAAGTTTGTAGGGCCACGGCAACCGGCGAGGAAGAGGTCTCTCCCAAGGAGGTGCTCGTTTTAGCGAGACGAAGGCAGAGATTCCCACTAGGAAGGTGTGGGGTCTGACAACGCCGGACTAAAACATAGCAAGGTTAGGATAGAGAGATGCAGAGGTAGTTGAATGAGAAGACCATGGTTTCAGTAGAGCAGCAAGCGCCAGTGCAGAGAGAGAGAGGAGAGAGTAGTGTTCCATGTGACGGTCCGGTTCGTTATGCTAATTCGGTCTAATGCCGCTGCTTATATAGGCATCCAGTCGTGGTGGGAATGGGTCCCCACCTGCGGCTGTTTTCCCCCACTAGTTTCTCCCCCCACCACCACTGACGTCATAACCTTTATTAAACATAATGGAACATAGATATATATTATCTGATAAGAAAAGGGGAACTTATAATTATTTGTAATTAAGAGGTGGCCACAACAGTAAATATGATTTTTTTTTCACCACGGGATCCTTGTTCCAGACGAGGTTCTCTCATAGGTCTCACTCACTGTTGACGGGATCATGGGGTATTTTGTAGCCCGTGGTACGCGTATTCCACTGCAATAGGTGTAATGCACTGGTCAGTGCACGTTTTGTTCTTGTAAGCTGGTGTTACGGTATTCAATTTTCAATTCAATTACTCCTCGCACTCCCCGATATTACGGCTGCTTAATCTGCATCACTCCCCTGAAGATGGTGAAGTGCGCTGGTCCCTGCAGCTCCCTCCACTTATGTTCAAAGATGAGGAAGGCCCTGTAATTCTCCTCATTATCTACCAGCAAAGGTAAATCTGACTCATCCAACCTATACTGGCGAATTGAGCGAAGCATCCGTGCTCTTCTCCAAGGTTTGACAGGTGAGCAAGACTGTGTCCTATCTCTGTCCCTGCAATGTGGGTAATTGGGGTCCGCAGCTATTTTATGCTCGTAAAGCTTGTAACGAAAACCACCATGCACCGATAGCACCTAGGAGCTCCAGTAGCTAGGGGAGACCCAATTCACCTCTAGCCTGTCCTTGACAGAGGGGAAGTACATCCTTTTTCCTTTTGTATTCGTCCACCTGGCATTCTAAACCTCATTGGTCCAGTTGCTAACTAAGATGGTCCTTCCACTTCCCAGGTACTTCTTCAGTTATGGGGGGAAGCGGAGGGGGAAGCTCTTCCAGATGCCATCTTTTCACCTTAGCTTGAAAGAATTGTTCCTGGGGGACCAAGTATATTGGCACTGCCACTGCTAGTGTCTACCGCTTCGAAGGGAATGATCTGATAGACTCTCGTGACTCACGGCAGTGCCGTTTTATGACATGATTGAGCTAATGATTTAAGCTTAAATATACTTTGCCGACATTTAAGCTCCCTGGGGGTTAGGTGAGAAATAAGACAGATATACAGGTCCCTTGAATAGCAGTACAAATCAAGTCAGTCGTCCAGTCAAGCAGGTTCCCTTGACATTAAAATTAAATATTAAGATTTAACAACAGTTAAATCAGCACTACATACAAGTCTTGGTCCGATTCATTGCCTTAATCCCTGACCATATGCCAGTTCTCAGATGCGTAGTTTTGCGTGAGAGAGATACTTCCAGAAATAGTCTTAGAGGTAGTAGCAGCAACGGATACGTTAGCTCATTGGTCAGTATCAGGAGCGCTTCCCAAATTGCGTTTTTGGGCAGGTTTGTCTTGGCTACGTTGGTGATTATGAACTGAGGTGTAATGGAAATATTAACAGTAAACCAATTTTATCGGTTGTTACTAATAATAATTATCATTTTGCTTTATCAACCATTTGAGATAGAGCACATATTGTTTTGGAAGATGAATTAGTATAATCATCAGCCATTATTATTACTTTCGGAGTAGGGACAAATGTTTACACTGGTTACGAAATATTTAATTATTTCCAAACAGATATAATTCACGTAGGGCTTGGTTTTTGAACAATAGTTCAGATCGGGCAAGCGTATGTCAGTGGCTATCGAAGTAAAGCTTTGTATATAAGGACAGAGCAGGCTCGGTTCAGTGGAGTTCGTCTGTTAAAACTTGAAAATAATTGCTAGCAGTAATTGCTAGTAATTGTTAGTCTAGCATCGGTCAATTGTAATTTGTAATTAATGAGCAATACCCAGGCTAGTGTCAGTCCGGCAAAAGTCCTAGGTATTTAATGGGCCTGTCAGTAATTGTCCGTAGCATCGGGATTTGTTTTGATTAGAAATAAACAAAATTATGATAATTAACTAAATATGCTCACATCGGGTTTAGCCATGTTAGACTGCACATGATAAACTAATATCAAAGTGCCAAGCAGCTATATTTCCAACTTAATTTATTAACGAAATTCACAATAGCAGAATCGTATCTGCTATAAAATAAATGATTAATGGTATTTTTTTTACCTTCAGTGCATTTCTACTTGCGTGGCTTAATGATGATTTAGGCTAGTTCTCTAGCAAACCTTGTCTCCAGAATCGTTTCAGGCGAGTAACAGTTCGAACGAGCTAAAGGGATTTGTACTTCAGAATAAAAATGAATGCTCTATTCTACGTACCCTTCAATCTAGCCTCAACATCCCACTCATTCAAGACCTAGCTAGCCACCGTCAACTACCAGAACTTCCATTCCCGCTTCCCCGGTCATCCTGTGCTAATGCTCGATACTCCCATATCATCGCCGGTATCCCAGAGTGACGCCTAAGGTGGAAATGGCCTCCCTCTCTAATAGAGAAGAATAAACTATTTATCTAGTTTATTTATAAATATAAAACACCCCCACAATTGACAGTAAATATAAATAATTACCTATAGTTTTGTTATGGGACAGTTCTTAACAATCCATTTAACTTCATGTCTAACAAAGCCTCTTTGCAAAATTTGACAAAATGTTTTTATTATATTCGTTTTAACCTCTTGAAGTGAAATTCATACCGTTGAAAAAAATAGTGGACAAATGAACAATACATTGGGCAGACATCTAGTTTATTTATTTAATAGTAATTCTCAACGAAATCTGAAAAATTAAGCGAATCGACTTAGCAATCTGACAAGCACAGTTCAGAAACTGGCTTATTTTATTTCTAATCACTTATCAATTTTTGTTCCTATAGTTTTGCATTAACAAGCGTCTCATATTTCAACATCAACTTCCTAGTGCAAGTGATGTCTAATTTTCCAAAAACAAGCGTTGACTATTTGTTTAGTACCGGTTGTGGATGGTTATTATATAAAACAAAATGTATATTATCGATAATAATATTATATTACAATATTTTTTTTCCCTTAGCTCTCGACTGGAAATATAGGATGTAGGAAAAATAAAATTATTTGGGATGATGGGTGCCTTTCACTAAGGGGAGTCCTATTTGAAGGTAGTATGAGAAGGATATGGGGTGTGGGATGCTTAAAAGAGGCGGGTGGATTCGGGAAGGTAATGAGAGTCTACCTATGGTGGAGCCTAGGGGTACTAGGCATGCATAAAGATTTCAATATTGTGGAGACACTAAAGCGAGTAGGAAACAGAAACTATGTTTAGAAACCTCCCGGCTCCCTAAACAGCCAAGAGCTCAGGTATTTTACTTACCTAGCATATAGTCTTCTATCATCTTTGCAAGTGAATTTTTTTTTACTTTTTATTTTATTTTTTGAATTATTATAACCATTTAAAAATAACTGATCATGCAAAATGACTACCTGAACTTAAAATTTTCAGGTGAGCTCAAATGCAAACAGATATGTCCGATTGACTACTTATTTTTTCTGCATTAGTTGCATTATTGCAGTGGTTTCAAACTTTCTTTATGCACCTATTTTCCAAGGAAACTGGAGTTTACCCTTCCCAATGTGGTTTCCATTTGAGATCAACAGCTGGTACAGGTATATATACGATATGATTAGTAGTGTGTATAATATGATTTTCTCTATCCGAGAAAGGTTAAAAGACGTGAACTTTACATATGTACACATATTATTATGGTATGCTATCTTAGAAAACCGAATTGGAAATATTAAATATTCAAGGAACAATTAAAACCATCCCATAATAAAAATCTTTCAACTATCTAAGGTTCATTTATCAATTATATTAATTGCATAATATTAAAAGTATTAAATCCGTTCGTTAAATGTAAAATTGTAAAATATGTATTAGTTTAAGAAAAGTATCAGTGTATCAGTGAATTGGGAATCTTGAGTGCGTTTATGACGGGTCAGATGGCAAAGGAGGACGAGCGAGGGTTAAATTCCAAGAAAAAAGGTACTTGGAAGGGTGACCTCAATAGACAGGATTCGACAGATGACTTAAAGCAATGTCTATTTCTCGCATCAGATGACAGCAGCAACCAAGCCAACTTTGCAACCGCACCATATGAAGGGAGAAGGAACCACCAATGAAATTTGAGAACACACGGCAAGATAGGAAGGGTAAACGAGGGAAGGGTTTTTTCCGTCTCCACCCGGAATTCAGTTCAACTCAACGAAATTAAATAAGTTCAAAGACAATTATATAGGGGTTAATCACTTTATGATTTTAAACTAGTTATAATAATAAATTTCTCCTTCAAAAAATAATACTCCATATTTTATAATTATTTTGATTAGGGTTCCCAAATTAAAATTAGGATGTTCTAATGAGCCATATTTAATTAGTATCTTTGTTTTTCCAAAAGTGTCTGGCTTTCTATTTATATAATTCCCAGTCATATATTAAATGTGCGCATGTACGTTCAGTCTTGAAACCGCAAAGACATGTAAGTCAGTCCCAAATTTCGAATCTATAAAAGCAGTTGATGGCTGTTCCTTGGCCTTTGTGGATCATCAACTATCTTTCGCTACTAAACTGACGTTCGTCGACGCCACTGACACTGCTAGTCCGTAGTATAGCCCCATGCTGACGACATGCCCCTATATGTAGACGACGATCGTCGAGGCCCTACAAAATGTACCTAGTACCGTCTACCCCAGCGGTCCAGTCTACATATTTGCGGTTTACTCTCGCCTTTGAGATCCAGACGGTTTCGCCTACCCTCAGATACCGAGTGTGAACTAGTGGGCATTTCAAGACCACGTAAACTACAACAAAACCATGTCTGTATCTCGTATGCTGAACATGGTGCACTTTGGGGACACACACCCATCAAAAACGGATTCAGATAGTTCAGTAATAGGACCCGTCACCAAACGGTTGTCCAGGTCTCTTTCCACCTCCAGGGCTAGGTTTACTACACTCCCTAGCGACGACCCGAAACCCTGAAGTGCTGAAGTTCCCAAGTCCAATCAGTCATAGTGGAGCTTTTTGCTGGCCTAGAAGAAATGCAGGCCATTGAAAGATATGTTCATTACACTTTCCACAATACACTACCGGTTTCTGTCCGGTTATCTGTCAAAATCTGAAATAAACAAGACCATAAAATTTAACCATGTGTTGACCAGCAACCCCTTCAGTGAGTCTATGTCTGAAAGGAAAAGAATATGTGACCAGTCGGCCGAGCTGACCCTTGCCAACAATAAGGCATATACAATAAACAAAGTCAAAAATATTAAAGAAATAACAATTCATTTTATTAAAAAACAAAACAAAAAAAAATTACTGATCAGCAACTTAACCAGGCCTGAATATTAGTATAAATAATTGTTAGTATAATTAACGTATAAAAATTACGAAAATTTTATAGTCACGATACGCTGGATGTTCGGGTAGTCAGCCGCAGGACGGTGATCTTCGGATAGTCAACCGCAGGGTTGCGATGTGCACGGAGAGATAAAGGCAGATAGGCCGAGAAGTTCAGTTGTAGAAACAGCGACTTCGTGTTCGCAGGGGAACAGGCCGGCATGGAGTTATCTTCGTCACTGACTAAAAACAGGCTCAGGCCTCCTAAAGCCTTGTCCTCTAATACGCATAGACGTGTTTATTTACTTCCTCGAGCTGTATAATCCTTTAAACTATTTCCTCTTTATGTTGATGTATACAATATTTACATACTAATTGTCTCCAGCCGAAACAATCAGAAAAGGAAAGAAAACAAATTTATAATTTAAAAATAATTACGATCATAAAAAAAAATCCTCTCAAACAAAAAATTAAGTTTAATAAAAACCTATTTACTCCCTAAGGGCCCGAACATAAACTATTGCTATTCTTGTAATCGATACAAGGGGGGTTTTCAGTAGACAATGGAATTAGTGTTAGCAAAGACTAGTTATCTAGAGTTAAGCTCTATAAGCAATTTGAGTAAACAAATAATGTATTCATTGTTACAGACTTTAAGTTAGACATTTAGAACATAAAAACTTTTTAGTTAAGTTTTGAATAAACTTTTTTTCAAATAAAATGATTGGGTTAATCCGGTAGGTTTCTTTCCACATTTTATGATGTACACCCTTTTGCAATATCATATATTTTCAGAGATAAGCAACAAGGCAAAATTATATATTTCTACAATAAATATCATGTTCGACCTATTACTTGATTACTTGATGAGTGAGAGTATTCCTAATTTAATTAAAGCCAAACTAATTCCAACTTTGATCACTCCTTGTCTTTTGAAGGTATCTGCCTGTGATGACGTACATTTGGATAACGTATGAGACAGTAGCAACCAATGGATGTATGAACTTGGTTATATACACAACCATGGCCTTGCACCTCATTGGACAGTTTAAGATTCTCATTCTCTCTGTTCAAGAAATAGACACTTTGGCTAAACAGGAAGCCTCAAGCGATGATAAGGAGTCCAAAGTGTCCTCAAGAATCAAAGAGTGTGTTCAGCATCACCTCATTCTAATTAGGTAATCTTCAGCACGTCAATATTCATCACATTTTTATCTTCTACATAACAACACTATCAAATAAAGATTAATCAATTTGAAAAAAAACTAAAGAATAGTTCACTCACTATTTTTTATTATAAATGTAGAAATGATATTTTTAGAGGGCTAATTTCATCTAAAATACATTCGTACAACGAGTCGCAGATATGGTACAATTAAGGTTTTAAATAACACTAATTATTCGTTTCACTCTTCTATTTCATTAGCAAGCGCTTTCAATTATCCATGTCTGTCATCTTCAACTGCCAAACAACAATCAGTATGAAAAACATTTGGTGATATTTAAAACCTTCAAAATGCAATTAGCGCTAATTATTAATATAACTTTTTAACCTTAGTTTAAATCATTTTTATATTGATTTAGAATATATTTAGTATTAATAAGTCACTAAGTTAAGGTTGGTCATCCGGCTAAGCTACCTCCTCTTTTGAAATCCCGCCCCCCTCCCCAGGAAAATGCAATAAAAGTGGGTCAAGGGAAAAAAGGGAGAGGATTCAGTCAGGAAGGCACATTTATTTCATTTTGTAAATGATATTCAAAATATATGAGTCAAATTCAGTACATTTTTGTTCACCTAGTTTCCAGCATGTTTTTCCTAAAAATCCCTTTCCATGGCCATCTCAAACAAGGAACTGATGAAGACATTAATTTTTCCTATTAATTATTGTGATTAGTTACAAAATTATTCTAAAAACATTAATTCACTGTGAACACCAACTCGTACCTACATTTGTAACGTGAAGTTTGATTAGCATTGTAATGTGCTGTTGTGTATATGAAGGGTACATTACAGTTTGAGCATAATCCATTTATTTACTTATTAAATTAAAATTTTAATGTTTACCAAGGTAGTTGGCTGGTGGTACTAAGTTATTATACGTAATATTTAAAATATTTTATTTTCATAGTTAAATATTTTCAGTGGATATTTCATCTATAAATGTAAAAAAAAAATCAAAAGTAGTGCCAAAGAATCCGTAGTTGTTGCATTCTCACTATGTATAACTACTGAAAGAGGGATGTTGCACTACACCAGGCAAATAACTTCGAGAGTAACCTCCTCAAGCAGAGTAGCTACAATAGTGCTATGGATACTCGCATGTGTTAATTTATCTTTTCTTTAGTTACTATTTTACTATTACAAATTGAAGGCAAAAACCATGCCGGACCGCTATAGGGTCCTAAGTTCAATGGAATTCAATACAAGGGTATGGCAAATTAAAATGGTGTTTAAAAGATTGGACCTGGTGCGGGCTTATTACTAAATAAATACCAGTTGCACCAGAAGATGATAGTTATAAGCCCGTTTGGACTTTTTGCGTATGTGCGCATGTGTTTTAGCTTTAGATTATAATATTTTACAAATGCGAGCCTTAATAATTATATATTTTACATTATTCAAAGTATAATTTTAGCATGTATGATAATCTGTGTAACCAATATAGCACATTTTTAAATTTTAGGTTTTTTGATGATTTTCAAAGATACTACAATGTTATTCTCTTAGTAGCAGCTTTCAGCTTAGCATTGCTGTTCTGCACTCTGGGTTTTATTATTATTGTAAGTTACATCATTATATTGAGATCTCTCTCTCTCTCTCACTCTCTCTCTCTCTCTCTCTCTCTCTCTCTCTCTCTCTCTCTCTCTCTCTCTCTCTCTCTCTCTCTCTCTCTCTCTCTCTCTCTCTCTCTCTCTCTCTCTCTCTCTCTCTCTCTCTCTCTCTCTCTCTCTCTCTCTCTCTCTCTCTCTCTCTCTCTCAAATATATATATATATCTATATCTCAAATCTATATATATCTATATCTATATCTCAAATATATATATATCTGTAATAATAAATGATAAACGTATCATGTATGTTTCAGTCAAAAGAATATTCACTATCCAAAAAAGCACCAGTGATGTTATTATTAATACCAGAGTTGGCTTTTCCAGTAACCTGCTGTATTTTGGGACAGATGATTGCGGATGCTGTAAGGCTATTCCATAATAATAATATTCATATCTTGATATATATTAATCAGAATGGTAGATAAAAATTAGTTTTATGTTAATCTTAATTCTTAGGTAAAAATAAACTTTGATGCTTGGTACTTGAACCCTCCTGGTTTATAACGGAATGCTAAGCGAACTGAGCCATAATGCTGAAAGGTTGATCCATGATACATAATACTTCAATTTAAAAGATTTTTCTAAAAAAAAATTTAGCAACTGGATGTAAACCAAGAGGTCCATGATTCATAGTAATGCATTTTGTTCCATATTTAGAAGAAAAAAAACAACTTAATACACTTGTGAAACTCTTGTGACTTTATCCTCAATTTAATAATGAAATGTTATGTTATTTCTTAACATTGCATGGCATTTAGTAATTGATCAAGAAAGACTAATACATCACATACATTTATTTGATGGGTTTCCTCAGCTATAAGTTTTTACTCCTTAGGCGGATGAAGTTGGCCTAGCTGTATATAACCTGAGATGGTACAACCTGACACCTTCTGTCCAGCGAGACTTACTTATGATACTGGTGGGGTGCAAAAAAACCAGACAGTTAACTGCAATGGGACTTCATGAATTTTCGATAAAAGGCTTGTCTGAGGTATTCACACTAACCAATGACAAATTTTTAGTTATTAGTTTATATTTATGTTTGAACTAATTTAAAAATTATTATTCTAAAAAAAATACATTCAAATATTGACTACAAAACTTTATTTTGTTTCAGATATTGCAGGCGACTTTCACTTATTTGAACATGTTAATTGTCTTGGGTGATGAATAAATAGTCTATCAAATGTTAAGCACTTCGATGTGAACAATTTTTTCATTCATTGATCACTTTAATTATAACATTTCCTTAAAATTTCACAGCTCACATTTTATTAAAGACACAACTACATTCATTTTCAATACTTCACATGATTAATACCAAAATAGATAAAAGTAATGCAAAATTAAATCTCACAAACATACTCTAATTTGCTATGTAGTTGGTTCATAATTTTCCAATATACAAAATATTTCACTTAACAACAAATATATGTCATTATTAAGAAACGTATTAAAAGCTTACTGAGAACTAATCCAAAAGTTATAGAGTGACAGACAGAGCTTGAGATTAAGGGTATGGTGATCAGTGTCGATAAGAGCAAGATTCTGTACCTGAGGGAGGAACCAAAGTTGATATACATGGTGTGAAGTAAGGAAGTTATGAAAGTCAACGATGCTTTTACCTACCTCAGCGATATTATCAGCACTACTGGTACAATACACCAAGAGATATTTAACAGGATAAATAAAGTGAATAGTCGAGACCATGCTGCCAGACTTGGAAAGAAGAGAGGAAAGATATTCGGAGAGATGAAAGCCCTGATTTCGAGACTGGTGTATACAGATGCTTGCTTCTTCAGTCTGACTGGTACAAAGGAGGCAGTGAAAGAAGAAGTCTTTATTAAGAAGTTTTTATTCCCAGTGAACTCATGTCCCAGAATAAATTTTATTTACCATTTCATTTCATATTTTTTTCAATGATTTATAAACCTAGAGTTTCATTGTTTGTGATAATCATTCTGATGAATTGGCCCATTGGTGAAGTAATAATTTAGCATTTGGCAATTAACTATTGAAACCCGGAGTTCCTGAGTCCCCTGAGCTTTTTTTTGGCTGCTGATGTTATGACCAGGGTTCAATAAAATAAATAAATAGTGATTCTTGAGTAAAAAAACATAGACACAAATCAATACATCAATGCTGTCACCTAAAATTTCAGTGTAATTGCAATAGCATTTACTATCGCTGTTGTATAAGGCTTTTGAGGTAAAAAAATTCTAAATTAATAAACAAACTCTTTCTCAAAAAAGTTATGGGTAGATTTTGTTTTTGTTTTTTTTCCTACATATAAATAAGTGAATAATTTAATTTTATGTATCCATTGTATTGTAGTTTTAGTTTAGAAAAGCTCTAGGATCTGGCTGCTGTTTTTAATGAGCCCTCAAAGCATCAAATGAAATAAAGAAATTTTTTATCTATTAAAAAGAAAAATTATTTAACAAACAATCAATTGTAATTTCAATTTTATGCACTAAAATAAATGATTAGATAAAAAATTATTTTACTTAGCCTACTTTTTAACAAATTTAGTTTCTTGCTGACCAATAGAGCCTAGTTTATCCACACAAAAAACTATAATTATATAATTTCTAACAATAGAAATAGAAAATTAAAATTTTTTTCACAACGGTATTTGTAATTACTTTTTGGCAAAGCATCTATGACTGCAAATGTCATAACACCTTTGTTTTACATTTTTGAATAGAAATTTTACTGTTTCAAAGAATATATCTACCTTGAAAGAGAAATGGTCAACTCGCCGCAACCTAATTACAGGTCTGCCAAAGGATTTTTGTTTCAGAAACTTGATTAAAAGGCAATAAGTAATTGTGATGAAAAGTCTCAATCAAGCTGTATTTCAAAAACAGATTTTCCCACAGGCATACAATATTTACAATATACTAACAAATAGTCTATAATACAGCATAATATAAATGCAATAGAAATCCCAGGAATCCAAGTGTTACCAGAAAGGAATAGATATACTAATGAACATGTTTTTAAACAAAAATATCCTAATTGTAACTAAAGCTAATTAGAAAAAAGAGTGGTGAACATGTTGTTATGTGTGGCTATATGGACTCAAGCAGCTTGTTAATAGCCCTAGAGGAGTAGCAATTATTGTGATAAGCTGGATGCTTAAGATGTGAGTTATCTGCTTAGCTGGGAATATTAGTGTTTGACAAGCCCTTGCATAGTGGAAGTACCTTCTGGTAAGTCTTTGTTAATATATTTGATCAAAATGTACTATAAGTATTGTATTTATTTTTTTAAGTTAAAAAAATAATTAAGAATCAGAAATAAGAATGAAAAAAATAGTTGATGTCTTATCCTAAGAAACTAACCAAATTCTGGATGGGTAATTCAATAATATTTAATGTTTTTTAAGGCCATAGTTCTTTGTAACAACAAAAGGACACAAAAATTGCCAATATTATTGTGTTCAGAGTTTTTGAAAAAAAATCAGCTGGAAATCCCAGCAAAAGACTGACATGGAACCCACACACGAGGCTAAAAAGACAAGAACTAAATAGACCCTCTGGACAACTGTACAGACTACTTCGAAGGACATCTCATCTCTCCCCCATAATAGCAAATAAATTACTAATCTACAAAGTTATACTTAATCCAATCTCGACATACGAAATAGAGCTATGGGGGACAGCAAAAAAGTCAAACATCAAGCGTATCCAATCCTTTCAATCAAAAGTCCTGAGAACAATAGTAAATCCCCCTTATTATGTCAGCAACAAAACCCTTCATAACGACCTTAATATACCCTACATTCTAGAACTCATCCCTTCCAAGTTTATGAAATTCCACAGTAGCCTTTCCAACCACCCTAATCCTGTAGCACAGTCATTGCACTGCGCCACTCATCCCTATAATCCTCCTCGGAGACTGAATCGGCAGTGGCCTCGTGACCAGCTATAATCGCGTGAGAGTGGGAGTCCTGGCAATGGCCAGTTTCTCCAATCATGTCCTGAGCGTCTGTGGCTCTCGCGCTCTTCGTCAGTCTCCACTGGCTAGTATCCGGTGACGCGGCTGACGGAGGAGCGTGGGGGACTTCCCAAGACTCCGCTTTCTCTTCGCATGTGGACTTGGGAGGCCTCTGGGCTGTCTGTAAATATTGTACGAATGAGCGAGTGAATGATGAATTGTAAATATGGTAAGAATGATACCATTATCTTAATTACTTATTGCCTAGCAAGGCAGATTGTAATTTTACCACAATAAAGGAATTATACAGTTTAGTATACTAGTTAATCCAATGTTCAGTAGTCTCACATCACTGGCTTATTAAATTATATCAGAAATATGAATTTACACACAGGTTATGAAATTCCATTTTAAATTGCTACACTTTACTCCTAGCTCCTTTTATTGTGAGGTACGCCATTTTACAACTGACTTCATACTTGACTTATGGCATGGTCATTTAGGCCTGCCCTTTCATGTGGTAAAGGCATTTTTCAAGGGTGGTTCATGGTTATGATGGTAGATTTGAAAATTTGTTTCATAAAACTCACGATTGTAGGCCCTAAAGTACGAAGAAAGAATAATTATTATTTAATTGTCAACTTCTAACTTCTGTCTCCTTATAATTTTTCTTCATTACAGGTGGTGCCATCCCTTAAGACAGTGGTATAAGTGAACGTCGTAATGCTGCTCAAGAGTCGTAAACAAATGCTCATTTAGAAAGATGCTAATGAGTTGGCTATTATAGATGAATACGTTCAAGGAAGGTTACAGTGCATTTTGATCATCTTATGTACACTGTTCTAGAATCTATGTACTAGGTTCCATACTATGGAATTATTTGCGTGAAGTTTAAAAACGTGAATTGTATGAAGTTACTATGAGGTTACTTCCTAGGTACGGGAAGTACTTTTTCGCCCTTTGGGTATTTTGCATGATCGCTACTGTGGTGCTGTTCCGGGTCTTAGACTCTCCAGTCTCTGACATCTCCAAGTTAACCTCAGCAACGTCAACTCAGATGGGCTCCTGGGGAATGTCCAGGACATATACATCTCATGACTATCCAGGAAACATGGGTGAGCAGTCTTGTTTCTTATGTGAAAACATACATCCCTCCTGGCTGGACTTTCCAAAAGGTCACGAGGGCTGTATGTATATTTTACGATAACTTTCTTAAGGATAAGCCAATCGATCTGAAATTACTTAGCTAGAGAACATGTTGAAAAAAAATCATGATTGAGTTAACAACATTTTCTCTGCAAAAAAAAAAGCATTTGAGACGAGAAATTAATTATTGTACCAGTTATGACTCATAATGAAATCATTCCACTGTTTTATTTAGGACATCCTGGTAACAACAGCGTCACACAAGGTTTAATCCCTTAAATATGGTGCCAATTTCTTGCACTTTACAATCACTTATAACAGCTACTTAATATTAAAAATATTAGGTTTGAACAGTAGGACATCTTTTGGTGGGTTCTTTGCCTCCCTCTACCTTGGGACCACGGTTGGTCTCCCGAATCTTACAATGGTGATACACTTCGCATCATGTACTACTATCATTTCTGCGGTAGGTGATGGTGTTACCCAGAAAGAGCCGATGCCGGAAGGCATCCGTAGGCAGGTAGACGATGGCTGGCACAAACATGCCTACAACCAGTACTCTGCAGACATGATCTCCGTACACCGAAAACTACATGACATGAGGGACCCTTGGTGCAAGGAGCATGGCCGCCTGTTGCGTGCCCTCCCGAAGACCTCAGTAGTCATCATCTTCCACAACGAGGCTTGGAGTGTCCTCCTCAGGACTGTCCACTCAGTCATTGACAGGACCCCTCGTCACCTCATCAAAGAGATCATACTCGTCGACGATTTCTCTGACATGGGTAAGGTGATCATTAGATTTGATAATAAAAGATGGTACTTTTCCCTTGTTATTATAAAGAAGTAGTATAGAACAAAATTGTTTCATCATAGAATTAAGTATTTCCTTGAGTATTTTATTCTGGAAAAATATTATGTTAGCATTGTATCAAATATTTATGAGCCCTAAGTTCCATTTTAGCCTTTGAGAATGATATTTACAGTTTGAAAGGACATACTAAAAAACATAAAAATAATTTGTTTGTAGACAAATCATTTCATATACCTATAAAGATATTATTCATTCAATGTGTAGAAATACGATGTTTCCTTAGTCCACTTGAAGGTGCGGCTGAGGGATTACATGTCCCAGTTTCCTTTGGTGAAGATCCTCAGGCCTGAGCGGAGGGAAGGGCTGATAAGAGCCAGGATGATTGGTGCGAACCAAGCGATGGCGCCCGTCATCATCTTCTTGGACGCGCACTGCGAGGTGACTGAGGGCTGGCTGGAACCTCTGGTGGATAGGGTCACCAGGGACCCATCCACCATTGCCGTACCCATCGCTGACTCCATAAATCACGATAACTTTAGATTCGTTCCTGCAAAACTGGGTGATCGCATGTACATTGGAGGATTCAACTGGGAGCTAACGGTAACTTAAGTTAGCTCATTTCATTATATGGTTAGTACCTATCCAAATGTAAAATTTCTAGGGAGTTACAAAAAACATCAATATAATCAAGCCGATGCATTACACAACTAAGGCCCAGCACACACATGCAACTTTTGCCACTGCGGTGCCAGAGCATTTCAATGTTCACTTTTTAGTCAAACGAGTGGTGACGTTGCGGTTCTGTAGTAATTCAATAATAATGACATAAACTGTATTGCCAGCCTTCCCTCAACTGCTGATAACAATGATGTATACCAGAGAGAACGTGCCATTTTTGGTTACATTTGGTATAACGCGTACATGTTGTACGTTATTATTATTGTTGGTATATAGATGATGTAATAGATGTTATTTGATACATCCATACACAGTATTAAGTGTTTCAAGTCAGGTATTATACGCCTTTTGCAGATTTGTAAGAAAACGAAGATTTTCACTTACTTTCGGATGCGTGTCAAATCAGTTGACGAGCTTGAAGTAATGTTTTGGCGTGGTGGGGAATGTTAGAAAAAAAGGACCACAAACCGTAAGTGCGTCACCACAGTGGCCAAAATTGCATATGTGCACCGGACCTGGGTTTGTAAGAGTTCGTATGGGTGCACTGGGACGCGTGTACACCTGAGCATTTGCCTCGAATGAGCATTGGAGTCAAGAGGTAATGGGCAAAAAAGTGGAAAAAACACGCCCCGCATGAGCAAATATCCACCGTTTTAACAGTTTTATAATTAGACCATTCCGGCAGTAATTTTTAGTTTAATAATCTACTGTCCATCCACATCTGACCTCGCGCTGACCGAACAAGAAACCCGGTCTGTTCTGTGTAGATGTAGTGTATTGAGAGTCTTACGTGACCTGTTTTAACATTTACGTTAACTATTTAACATACAGTAGAGGTCAAATGTTTCCAGACAGGTCAAATATTTCATAATACTCAGAAAATATCATGAGAATTGTATTTTTTTCACAGAATCAAATAAGAACATAATGAATAAAATGAATTATTAGTTTGATTAAATTTATTTTTGAATTTAGAAAATCACTGCATCTTTTCCGTACTTCACATCTTAGCTTAGGCACAACTGTTGAACATTTCCTCACTTCACTGATCCCCTGTCTCAATTCCACCAGAAACCGTTAACCCCTCTGAGGTCAAATACCTTCTGAAAAACTTACCTTACCGTAAATCTCCTGGATATGATCTTCTTACTCCACAAAGTTTCCAGCAGCTTCCTCCTAAAGCCATAATCTTTCTAACCTACATTTATAGTTCCACTAACCGAACGACGCTCTCCTCTGGAAACATTCTATTATTGTCCAATTCGTACCCGGTAAACTACCCAATGACGCCTCATCTTACCGCCCAATTAGCCTACTCCTAAAAACCCCTATTAAAACGTCTACTTTCAATAGTTGAATCAAAAACCTCTTTGCTATTCACTAGTTTGGTTTCCTTCTACGACATTCCACTGCTCAACAAGGCCTTAGTGTTGTTGATCACATATCATCAGCCCTTGAAACCAAACAGTATTGAATTGTGCGTTTCTAGACACCGATCAAGCTTTTACAGGGTTTGGCACGCAGGTTTGCTTTACAAACTCAAAATATATTTACCACAGACTCTTTTCCTAATCGTACAGTCCTACCTTTCAAACCGCTTTTTCCAGGTCTGCTGTGGCTTAGAATATTCTAACTACTATCCCATAAAAGCAGGAGTTCCACAAGGCAGTGTCCTGGGCCCCATCCTCTATAACCTATACACCGCTGATGGCCCCTCTACTCCCAATACCTTTTTGGCAACATTTGGAGATGACACTACAGTCCTGTCATCCCACCCAGATCCCGATATAGCATCCCATAACCTTCAAAAACAACTTGACGAGATCGAGTATTAGTGCAACCAATGGCGGATCAAAGTTAATGAAGCAAAATGTTCCCACATTACCTTCACCCTTTGTCGGAAGTCTTGTCCACTAGTTTATTTTAATTCTATTCCTCTCCCTGTATCCAAGATAGTACAGTACTTCAGACTACTTCAAAGGACATCCCATCTCTCCCCCATAATAGCAAATAAATTACTGATCTACAAAGTTATACTTAGCCAATCTGGACATACGGAATAGAGCTATGGGGGACAGCAAAAAAGTCGAACATCAAGCGTATTCAATCCTTTCAATCCAAAGTCCTGAGAACAATAGTAAATGCCCCTTATTAAGTCAGCAACAAAACCCTTCATAACGATCTTAATATACCCTACATTCTTGAACTCATCCTTTAAAAGTTTATGAAATTCCACAGTAGCCTTTCCAAACACCCTAATCCCTTAGCACAGTCATTGCACTGCACCACTTATCCCTATAATCCTCCTCAGAGACTGGACTGGCAGTGGCCTCGTGACCTGCTATAAATGCGTGACAGTGGGGATCCTGGCAATGGCCAGTTTCTCCAATCATGTCCTGAGCGTCTGTGGCTCTCGCGCTCTTGGTCAGCCTCCACTGGCTCGTATCTGGTGACGCGGCTGACATAGGAGAGTGGGGGACTTCCCAAGGCTCCGCTTCCTCTTTTGTATGCGAGGGAGGTGACATACATGTGGATTTGGGAGGCCTCTGGGCTGTCTGTAAATATCGTATGAATGAGCGAGTGAATGATGAATTGTAAATATGGTATGAATGAGAGCATTTATCTTAATTACTTATTGCCTAATAAGGCAGTTTCTAATTTTACCACAATAAAGGATTACTAATAAATAAAATTTATGTATGGTGTTATGATAAAATGTTGTCTTTCTCATCGATTTTGAATTGAAGGATTTTGTATTTTGCAATGTTCTTCACCTCCCTATAGGTAGGTATCATTACTGTCATAACTATTCGATGTCAGCCAAAAAAAAATTTCTTGTTTTTATCGTTTTATTTACTATTTCCCTCATTTCTTCAGTCACCTACTGCTTTTGCCACAGATAGAAAGAAATACACTTCTTCAGAAGATTCCATCATGTTCTTTTTCTTGTTCTATGAACAATATTCTTGTATAAAAGTTATTTTTATTTAATTTATTATGCAAGCGTTATTTTATGCAAGCTATTTACTTAATTATCACAGTTTGTGAGTTTTTGTTGTAGCATTTTCGCATCAATACATGCCAACGATAAGTGACTTTTTTTCTACTTTCAGAATAATAGTTGCTTCTCGGAAGGAAATGGAAATTATATTTTAAATGTGTTTATGTAAATGTTGTCAGTTCAAATGGTTCCGGATATCGGACAGAGAGGTGAAGCGGCGGAAGCACCCGGCAGAGCCAGTACGTTCCCCAACCATGGTTGGAGGGCTGTTCTGCATAAACAAAAGGTTCTTCGAGAGAATCGGACAATACGATCCTGGGCTGGAGACATGGGGTGGAGAACATTTGGAGCTATCCTTCAAGGAAAGTACTACATTTTAATAAAATAATTTTTTTCTTCTGGTGGAGTTGAAAAATTGTGGTTTTGTCACTGTAGGTTATAAATATACAGTGGCATATATTGATCAGTGCACTCATACTGTGAAATCAGATATGAGTTGATGTTTATGTTGGAATTGGGTTTAGGCTGATGTTTGTACTTCCTAGGTATGTCAACATCAAATCATGACATTGAGAAATATTCTTTTAAACTTATTTTTCTTGTTATCAAAATCTGGTGGAAAACATCATTGTCCGAACATCGTCTATAAATGGAATATATGGAATGAGTATATTTTTTTAATTTGTACTAACCCATTTTTGTATGTGTTCCGAATAGGTTACCTTATTGCAAAATGGAAACGTAATTCACAATCAAATCAACTATTACTGTTACAAAATACAAAAAGTAATATCAATCAGTCCTGATGATGCCTTGGCGAAACGTCGATAAAAAAAGTACTACATTTTAATAAAATAATTTTTTTCTTCTGGTGGAGTTGAAAAATTGTGGTTTTGTCACTGTGGGTTATAAATATACAGTGGCATATATTGATCAGTGTACTCATACTGTGAAATCAGATATGAGTTGATGTTTATGTTGGAATCAATCAGTCCTGATGATGCCTTGACGAAACGTCGATAAAAAAATATACATTGATACTTAAAGCTTATTTATTATAACATAAATAAATTCCAATCTTTTTTCATTTATTTAAACCAATCCTCAACAAAGAGACTCACTTGTGTGGAGGTGGAATTTGAATTATAGATCTATAAGCAGGTATATACATATTATTCACGGAACTAAAATATTCAAGGAAGGAACTTCTTACATGTTTACATGTACGATTAATTGAAACTTTTCTATGACCCTTGATTGAATATATTGAATAATAAATTTCTTCTATAAGAAATAAATAATAAATTGAACAATAATTAATAAATTTAATATATTTGTTTTATAATTAACTTTTATTTACTAATTATTTCTCGATAGCTGATTTATGAAATAAATTCGAAAAACTTTTTTTAGTTTTTTAAGTAAGCGTTTTTGTAGCTATACCAAAACTAAGTTTACGGTTCTGCTACGTTCGAACACTTGGGGGAATATATTTCATTTACGTGAAAAAATAACATATATGTACTATATATATTATTACGTTCTTTAAATATATCGTAAATTTTTTTTTTTTATTCTTTTACTTTAAATTTATTTTATTTATTATTAGTTTCTATTAACAAAATAATTCTGGCAAAAAGATGAATTTAATTTTACAAACATAAAAAATAAACTTATATTAATTATATAAATACTTGTCTATAAATTCGATTCCTTTTCTTCTTTATTTCTCTTCATTCTTTAAACAAAATTAATACTTCTTCTCTTCGTGCTATTTCTCTTCCGTTCTGCTTTAAGTCAATAACCACTAACCAACAAAGTTTTTAAGTTTTTCTCACTCACAATCTCAAGCTAATAATATGTATTACGGGCTGATCCCAAAACTAGAGTGAAAATAATGCTCTGTGTGTTTTCCTTTTCACAACAACTATACTATCTTTTGTTTTTTCCTCTACTCTCTATTGTTTTTGTTTGCCTTCTTGATTTAAGGTTAGATTAAATATTTATATACAAACTCCACAATATCTAATATCACAACAATATAATTAAATAATCTCTACGAATGAAACACTTTTTAAAAAAGAACTTTATTGAATAATGAACAACGACTGGTAGAAAATCTACGTGATAACCACTAAGTGTTATAGCGTAAGAACTACAATACAAATGATCTCTCTGGTCACACGCCGAGAGAGTATATATAGGAGAAGAATGCTGACATGAGTTAATCCTGAGTCAGGATGCTCTGAGGTCCCTTAACTCCTCCATGGTGAGGATTGGACATTACTCCTGGAATGTTATGAATAGAGTTTTCATACATGTTTATCATAGGAAAGGTTTGTATAGGTGCAGTAGGAATAGGTACAGGAGTTTTAGTTTTACATTTTTTGCAATAATAGTACAAGATTACTAGTGCTAAAACAATAGTTACAGCAATAGTTATTGTCCAATACAAATTGTTCACATTATTTAGAGTGCTAAAAGCAGGTATGGTTACATTTAATTCATCTAATTTTTCAAAATGTTTAAAGTTTATAAGATTATAAATTGGTTTAATTACATGATTATAATTATGAATATAAGTTTTATTAAATATACAGTCATTTCAAGTAGTATTAATTAGAGCTATGTTAGGTAAAAAGATAGATTCGTTATGGCAATTGATTAACTTAGTTTGATTAAATGTTATATAGACTTTCAAATAGTCATTAAATTTAATATTAGTCAATACATTGTTATAGGCACAGTGTTGATTATTTGCATTGTTTATTATATTTAACATACATTCGTTAGTTATAATAAATTTTATTATAAATACATTTCCCTTACCTCGTATTTATGCGAGGCGTCTTTAAAAATACCTCTTCATCAGATTCCAAGTCTGGTGGATCTTCACGATTCTGATTCAATTTATTTGTTCTACTTTCTTTAATGTATTCTATTTTCTTTTTAACCATTTGTTGTAATTCATTTAAATGTTGAAAGTAATTATTGACATGTATTTCTTGTATGTCGATAATGTCATAATTGTCTTTATATTTTCCAAACGTTATTTCGTTAGGAGTTAATTTTATGTTTTGATTTAAGGTATTAAGCAATGGTACTTGTGTTTAATATTCTTTCAAATTTGAATGTTTTCTTTATACTAGAATTCTAGAATTAATTCCTTTATTGTGCAATAATTACAATCTGCCTTTTATAAGGCAATAAGTAATTAAGATATATGCTCTCATTCATACAATATTTACAGTTCATCATTCACTCGCTCATTCATACAATATTTACAGTTCATCATTCATACAATATTTACAGACAGCCCAGAGACCCCCCCAAATCCACCGCAAAGAGAAAGCGGAGTCTTGGGAAGTCCCCCACGCTCCTCCGTCAGCCGCGTCACCGGATACTAGCCAGTGGAGGCTGACCAAGAGCGCGAGAGTTTCTTTATACTAATGTTAATTCTCATAATTTCTATTCAATGTTGCATGACATTTATTTAATACTCCTAATGAGTTAGAGTAGTTTTTACTTGTATAGTGAATTTGTGCATTAATTGCTTTGCAGAATTGTTTCACTAATAAATTATTAAATTCTTTACCGTGGTCGGCAATTATTCTTTCAGGTGTTGGATAGAGACTGGTGTATTGCTCTAATGCTTGGCAAGCAGTTGTCGCGTTTTTATTATGTAGTACTTGTGCATACAATCGTTTTGAAAATCTGTCTATACACGTGAATATAATTTTTTTGTCGTAAAATAATAAGTCTAACATTAGTTCTTGAAAAGATTTTTCTGGCGTTGGTGTTATTAGATATTTACTTTGGATTGGTCTGTCGTATTTATTCATTTTGCATACGTCACATTTGTTAATTAATTCTGTAATTTTATCTTTCATATTTATGAAAGATTTCTCATTATTTCATAAATGAGAATGATAATTTATAATAGAATTTGTGATAAAATTAATAATTTATTAAGCTGAAATAAAACTATTTAGAATTTCCACAAATAACAGTTCTGAATTTCATTTCTGTTGAGGGCCCTTACGTTTCACCGAAATTGCAATTGTGAAAAACTCGGTAGCAAGAAACATCAAAGTTTTTTCTGCATAGCTCAATTCTCTCAAGAAGACGTGTAAACCTAAAGTAGCCTTAAGAACAATTCTCTTAACGATCTTACTGTTTCTTTAGACTTGGATGTGCGGAGGTAAAATTGAGATAATCCCCTGCTCTCACGTAGGTCACGTGTACAGGAAGAGGTCTCCCTATAAGTGGCCAGGGCGCGGATCAGAAGTCATAAGGAACAACATACGCGTCGCGAAAGTATGGTTAGATGACTACTACAAGTACTTCCACCACGTGGTCTCCAAAAATCACAATATATCAATAGTAAGTAAAATCAATTAAACTCTATTTAGTTTTATTTAAAAATAAATAAATCAAGTGTAATGCAACGCACAATTAAGGGACTTTTATTGACAGTTAGTAATAATTGTCTTCTAAAATTTGAAAAGCTCAAACATATTATTAATCAGGATGTCAAGATCTTTAATCTGATAACATACCAATTATAATAAAAAATACTTATTTTTTATTATTAATTCATTAATTCATGACTCTTCATTATTTCTCATGGGGCTGTTTTTTTTTTAGCATCTGGGCAGCAAATGGGTGTACTATCCAAATTACCATGCCTCTAAAACAACACGTTTGAGTTCTCCACCACAATCAAACGAAACCCAAAATATATATCATATATCGAGGCATCAAGATATTTAATTTGGAAAAAATATGTTATTTATAATTTCTAGGCACCGTTAACTAACTAAGGACATTGTCACATATTTTAAAAATAGCTGTTCATTTTTCCCTTATATTGGATCTCAGTGTAAAATTTCATGCCTCAATTAGAACAGATAATAGGTGCTTCTGGCTTAGGTAAAGTCAACGAAACTCTAAAAAATAACTGACTAATCAATAAATTAAAATTATAGAACATAATCCTTCAGCAGCACTTATAGCAATGCGATTTTGGATTTCCAGTCGATTATAAATGCACTAGGAATAATAATAACAAATAATAATTGACCACCAGTTTTAATAGAATTATAATTTATTTTCACAAATAATAGGCCTATTGTTATTGCTATTATGTTACGTAAAACTATATTTTGGTAAAATTATTATTTTCTCCAAATGTGAAATGGGCGGGGTCGTATTTATATTACATATGATAAAATAGGTGGATTTTTCGATAGATAAAATGTGTTTATTGGAAAATAATAACAAAAGATCTTCTGCTTCTTAATTGAAACTCTCATAGCTTATCGTCAAAGAAAATCACCTGTCAGGTAATTTGAACCAGCCAATGACAGCTTCAGAAAGTATATAATTTTTCAATATGCAATGAATCCAAATTCCTTGAGGAACTTTGCAGAGGCGCTAGATATTTGGCACCCAATATCTTGTTGTTTAAGCAATGATTTTGTTATACTTCTTATAAAAGCCTTTCATGCCGCTATGTCAAAAGCTTGTTTGACGTCCCAAAAAAACTCCTTGGAAGTAGAATCATCATTCGAAGCTCAATGCTTCTTTGTAAACTTACATACATACCTATAATGTAACAAGCATCAACAATATATTTTTACTCTTATCAACTTAAGAAGACAGGCTAGGTATTTCTACTAAAATACTAATTCATACGGACATCACCATACGTTGGTATAAAATGTTTAAATAATAACTGGTATTTGTGTATGTATATGTGCTATGTTTGGCAAACTTGGGTTTTTTATGTTACTAGACACTATGCATCTGATATTGTATCTGAACACAAAACTATAAAGAATATATGCAATATCGAGGTATCTTTTCTAAGGATACATATATCCGTTTATGTATTTGCCTAACGTACCCGCAACATTAAGTTTTTTACGCTCTTGTCGATCAATTAGAATATTTAATTTAAAGAGATGATTTGAAGGTAGGGACGCCATATAAATATTCAACTACTCACAGATTTGACTCTATCAAATCCTGAGCGTATTGCATTATCATGAAGTTAAACCAAATTACCTTTTCTCAAAAAATTTAATCAACTATTGGTCCCTATTGCCTCTAATCTCAAAGTAATCTACTTAAATTAACGAGGTGGTCAAGGAAGGAATTTCTATATATAGAATGGGATTTCGCTATATGCTTTATTACAAATTGTTAAAATGTTTTAATGACAAATATGAAATTTAGTATGAATTAAATGATGAACAGATTACGAATATTCTTACTAGCTACTTATCAAAATCCTCCTTGTTATTGTACTATTGTCTTCAATCTGAAGTAGGGACAACTTCAAAGCCGGTGTCCTCCAACTAGCGTATGCTACCAGAGATCAGTCGACGGCTCCAGACAAGACCAAGGAAGTGCCCTCCAGAAGAGCTGCCAAGGAAGTGCCTTCGGCTGCTTCATTCGGCTCTTTATATTTTTTCCTATCGGGTCAGGTTACTTTCCATTAGCGAAGGTCGTCTTCTGATCTTTTGTGTGAGAATATTACTTCACAACAGGCTGCAAAACTGTTAAGACGCAGTGCCCTAAACAACGTCCCGGACTCCTTTTTGTGACTCAAGAAGAAGAAACCTCTCCTCGAATTTGTATTTATGAGGGACCATAAAACAATCATCTCGATCCATTTAGGTCCTACACTTTGATCTTAGCCAATAGACCGAGAACCTTCAAATAGGTCCCTTCCAGTAAATGGATCCCTTTCACTCCTATAAATTCCATGTTATTTTATTTTCCCCCATTCCTCTTTTCAAATTTTGGGAAAAAAAATAAAAAGCCCTTCGAATCTATATCACATCTATACCTGACACTCGTCCCTTAGTTCCTTTTTGCTTTCATCTTGGAAATTCTATCTCCTAAGATTAATTCTAATTTTGCATTACATTCACACGTTATGGTAGGTCAATACGAAACAATAGGCCAAAAATGACGAAGGGAAGGTGGACAGATTTGTACCGTAGCTTAGGATTGCCCCGGGCTCTAGTCGTCGTGGTAGGACATCTTGATTGCAAATAAATAAGAAACTTGAATTATTCATAACATTCTGGGAAATATGCCATTACTATCAATGTTCGTTTAGACTTTGGTTATCCTTGCGTTAAAATGTACTGTTTATAAACTAGTGAGCTTAAGTTAAATACATTTTTTCAGATTAACTATGGGGATGTGAGCTCTCGAAAAGAACTGAGAAAGAGGCTGAAATGTAAGGATTTCGGATGGTATTTGAAAAATATTTACCCCGAACTGGAAATCCCGGATTTGGTGAGTCTAAAAAATCCCTCCATATTTATTCACCAATACCTGACTAGGCTTTTCCTTAATTTCTAACTTACACTGGCATAGATTTAATATACAAGCTATGTACAATTTTGGGGCATGAATATCTCAGGCAGGTGACCATAATTAAATTTGTCCACCTAATTCCATCTTTCATTAAATTGGAAATCATTGAGTACTAAAATCTGGCAGATAACAAATTTCAAATTAACTTTTTGGAAGATACAACAGAAACAAAGTACTCCTTCTGTCTATATTTCTATTTTAGTATTAAATAATTCTTCAAACCTATAATTTTCAAAACGCAGTATTGGTATTTGCGATGCGGAAAAGTTGAATTTACACGATTTAGGTTTTCGTGGATGAAATGCCCCTTGATTGACACAGCAGGGAGAAACTTTCTCATACTTCTGTGAGTTTGCTCCAAATCACTTATTTTTATTTCTGTAACACTTTCACTGTTTACAATTTTCTTTCCTGTTTAGGGAATCTCGAGCAAGTAAAGGAGAAAAAAGATCGACAGTCCAAACACGACTAGTTAAAGAATTAAAACTATTATCCCACAATTCATCTATGAGGTGTCATGGAAAAAATAATCAATGTCATTGGACTACTAAGGAAGTTGAATAGTATTTTTAGTTGTTTATGGACGATTCAGAGAAATGTTGTTTTTTTTGTTATAAAGGGTTACAGCTGTTATTTGTTACAATTAAACCGAAATATGCGCGTTTAATTTTATCACCATTCTCGGTATACATTATATTACTAAACATTAAACTAGTAAATATGATGTAACAATAATTATTATTATTTACTAGATATTTTTTATGCAATTCAATAAAATATAAATTGACCACCTATGTAATAAATGTAATTTTTAAATTATCGTCTCTGGAATATATATTTTTATGTAAGATCCTCTCTCAAGCATTTGAGGTAGAAAATACGAATTAGTTCCTCTTAGCACCAACAGGTACCGTTGGTGGCTTGCTTTAAGAGCAAGTTTAATTTTAAGAAAATAACGCAGATTTTATAAATTGGTATGGACCGTTTGCATAGAAGTTTTTATTGAGATTTCATTTGGTGTAGTGGTTTGCGTAATATTAGGAGGGGCTGGGTTTAAAGATACATATGTAACGTTAATTTAGATAGATATAGATGAAGTAGACCTACAGATGTGTCTGATAGATACACGTTACTATTGCTAATTTATTTCACTTTAGTAAATATTAGAGAGTGGCTAATTGGTCTTAGTATTGAAATATATATGTTATCACATTAGATTGTGTTTGACCGCAGATTCCAGCGTGAATATGTCTTATTAGAAGTAGTATTGTCCAATGATAGTCACTTCAATTACGATGTTTGTAAAGAAAGTTGTCTGATGCTAAGAACAAACTATAAAGTCGAAGACATAGTTAATAGTGATGGAGGATTGTTGGGAAACACGACTTAGCAAATGAATTATGTAGCACATCATGAAGAGAAAGAACTCTTCCGGTTTTCCATACGGACCTGATACTTCTTAATTCAAGTAACCTCATAGACGTAGGTTTCACAAGTGTCAGTAACGTAATTCAGAAGCTTTCACGACAACCTGCACGGACACCCAAACCCAATGTTACAGTGTCTACCCACACCAGACTTACCTGGTAACAATACAAGAACGACCGAAGAGATGTTGAAACAGACACCTTCTAAATTAATAACTATACGATAATAAAAGTTAGCTTCTACAATATGGGCAATACTCACTGGATGCCCTCTGACTTCATGCCAGACCTTTCTTTTTGTCAATATTTACAGCACATTCGCTGTTTTTGACGCTAAACATGAGAGTAAAATTGTGTACATTGTATATTGTATGAGTAATATGTACATTTTAGGGCAGTATGTTTATGTTATTAGGCAATCAAATCTTTCATTACTAATGTTTTTGTACCAACCATATTTGCTTTCATACAATCCATCCTTGGTGCTCTTCCTTAATCTTGAGCTTCCCGTTGTCCTTAAACTGTAAATAACTCTTACTACTTTTCCCCTGAGCATCAAATAGGTGTCTAGCCATCATCCTCCCTTAATCTTTCATTTGATTTTACAAGGGATATAAAAAGCACACAAATCAGGTATAGTATTTTTTTTTCATAACTATGATCAGATGATCTAGATATTTATATTTGTAAATAAAGGTTTTTCTTACTTTATCATAACCGAAACACACACTGTAAATCAGTTGGTGTATTTTCAGGCCGCTAATGAACAGTCAGGTAGACCCAGTGACAGACCGAAATTCTGCTCCAATTTATACATTTAAGTTTAAATTTAGATCTTCTCTCTTCAGGGTTAAAAATAGTCGGAGTTTGTGAGTAGGATTATCAAAAATGGAATTAACAAATGATTATTAACTTCTTATATGGTAAAAACAAATCCTCTTTTGACTCATCTAGTGTTGTATCTTCTCAGCCCATATACATTGCAAACATCTGAGGGTATGAAAGCATCGAGCTACCACTGATTACATTTGGTCACACTGTGATCAAACTAAGTACAGCGGAGACACCACACAGCTTTGTACAGGAGCCACTTATCACAAGGGAAAGCGCGGGCATCTGGACCCGCCTTTGAGCCGACGAGGGGTAACTTAAGTGATTAGAGTAAGTAGCCCATGTTACCCAAATGGCCCCGGCCAACGTCAATTAAAACATAATTTATTCACGGCCTCTTACCGGCTACAGTAATGGCGCTGATGGCCACTTAATTATTCAGGAGGCTGGGGTAACACTCCACCGCCTCCTTGATCTCCGCAAGACTTCCCGATGCGCTACTGTTGTCGTTCATTTAACCTATTTGAATTTTTATATGAAAACGATAAATGTAAACTTGTCGTTTAATATCGTTGGTAATTTCATAATGTTTCAGTGGCAATTTGCATAATATAGAAAATGTATGTGAGGGTGTGTTTGCAGTACATTAAGATGTTAGCACCAAGTTCGGTGGTGACGATGCCTTCACCATGTTACCCTTACACTATCTTATGGCATTTTCGATTCTTCTTTATTGTCAGATTCTCATAAAATCTTTACGAATACTTACTGTTCTCTAGGTACTATTCATGTTACCTGTTCCACCTGGGAATAAATTAAAGGAATCATAGTTAACAACGATTAGTTGTATGAGAATAAAAACTGTTATTTAATAACTCATCTATAAGTCATCATTGAAATGGTGCTATTTGTTATTGGACTTTGAGAGATGAATTAATATTTGCATGTCTAATGTCACAATAGTTGCTGAGCAGCATTAGTTGGTTTTAGTTATATATTTAGTAATTTTGTTGAAATTATTAATTAAGTTTGATTATTTGTAAATAGTTGTTTAGTTACTATTAGACAATTTGTTGAACTGGAGCGGAAGGTTCATGTCCAAAACTAAAAGGTAGAATAAATAAGAAGTAAAAGAATAAACTTTGATATAAAACATTCCCGAATCGATGTTGTAGAAATCGCACAGTTAATTAGTTTATAATGGTCAATTTAAAGACTAGCCTTGTTTTTTATATATTTTGTAATCATAATAAATTACATAACCTCAAGTCTTTTGTAATCACTCAACTATAAGTATATGACATAGTTATGTAATTACCTGTTGTAAATTCTGTTATAAACTATCATATCTAATCATAACTATCATAAGCTATCAATCATATTTTGAAAACTGGGACGAAAACTAAATTGTATGGACGTAGGGACAAAAATGCATTAATAATAAATAGAAAAATTTTGCTTTGGTGGACTTGTGTTAGGGGAATTCCAACATTTTTAGTATTATGGCGTCACCACTATCGCAACTTATTTGTTATGATCACTTAATTTAAATATTGTGAAAAAGAAATCCTTGGTTATTTAATGTGTTAGTAAAATAAAGATCTTATTGTATTGTTTTTTCTTTTGTATATTTTATGCATATTTGATTAGCTTCGACATATTTGATAGCCAGATTTAATATTGTATTCCTCCAAACTAAACAACAAAATGGTGTCAGTTAAGAAGAAACGTGCTGCTTTGCATTTTGTTAAATAGTTTTTGTTTACCTCAAAATCTAAATTGTCCAGAAAACTAATTATTCATGTTTAATACATAGATATCTCTTTTTCTAATGATGAACTCCAACCTAGCATTTTTTTTGTCCTGTCCTGGTATTTTTTTCAAATCAAATTATATCACTAGTTTTTCAACTAGTTCAACTAGAGAAAGGATTCAGAAGTCACACGAAGTTCTTATCCAAAAAAGTCAACATCATTTTGAAATAAATCGTTCAGAAATATCTATAAATAACCATATTAAAATGATAAAATGTAATTCGATTAAAAAACAAATGATTTTAGTTGTTGTTTTCCTTGTTATCTATTCTATGTAACTCAATAGTTTAACCCTTAGATATTAAATTAGGCGCAATACACATTTTTTTTTATTACTTGTCCCAATCATATAACATTTCAGTAATAACTGTTAACATTAAAAACAAAATACCTAAGGTCAATTTGTCTACACATAACGATATACATAAAACCTTAATTCAAAAACTACTTGCCGCAATTTTATGATATTTTGAGGGACTGCGGATATTATATAGTACTACGTAATAGAAGTAACCTCAGCATTATATTATTACAGATCGCAAAAAAGTTAGCAACAAACTACCTCCTATGCTCCTGAGTAATTGTGAATAATGTACACATGAGCAGTAGAAGATATTATTATTGGCTACATAGCCATAATAGGATATTGATTATAGTAGAAGCAGCCAGATTGATTTCAATTATATGTATAGTTGAGAAGGATATTTCACAGCTATATATCTTATGTGTTGTATCTTGTTTATTTTCAATTACAGAAAGTTTGTGATAGTTAGTTGTAGGATGTCCAGTGGTCGAGTCAATTGGGTAATGTCGAGGGATACTAAATTTATGGAGAGAAATGGTTTAATTGAGAAAAGGAAGGTTATTAGTTTTTTTAATCATCGGATTCGAATTTTCCAGTAATGCTGATTTATTCCAAGAAATGCATCTACTATGTTTGTTTTTTAAACAACATGCAAATTTTATCAAAATTTTAGTGTTATTGAAAGGCTTAAGGTTTCATGTGTTTTTGTAAAAAACTTTGTCTTAGAAATGTTTTATTTAACAAAAACAAATTATGATATGTTAGGTGATTTAAATTATTCTTGAGATGTATTGACACATTTTTACTTGACAGTAAAAATAATTATGTAGATTCTTGAAGAGTACGTTTAATTGTCCCTTATAGTTAAGGGTGCAAATTGACTCAACAATCCAACTATAACGCGGTATTATAACACATAGGCTAGCTAGTCCTCTTACTCATACACGCAACTCTACAAAGAATGAATGGGCAACTCCATGCAGAACGACTAAACCATTTTGTCGATTGCCAACTTTTAAGGCGTGTAGTGACTGAGAGGATGGACGAGACACTTGAAACAGGCTAAGTGAGGACACCAGGAGTTATAGGTGAAGAGAGGTGTGATATTGGCTGTGCATTGAGTTTGGTGACAGGTCCTCTGGGACTCAGGGCCAGATTGGCTTCACTGATGTGTTTCACAGGCGAAGGAACGGGTAACTCACGTGGGCTGTTTCAGGCGCTCATATGACAGAGTTGTATAAATGGAATGACTGAGGTGTCCAAGCACACAA
Organism: Acanthosoma haemorrhoidale; assembly: GCA_930367205.1. Taxonomy (NCBI): domain Eukaryota; kingdom Metazoa; phylum Arthropoda; class Insecta; order Hemiptera; family Acanthosomatidae; genus Acanthosoma; species Acanthosoma haemorrhoidale. The sequence goes on along the minus strand of OV884015.1, from coordinate 43,066,289 downwards.
CTAACTTTTAATCGCGGGTTTTAACTATGAATATTTATGTGTGGATTCTCAGACATAGGCTAGCGTAAATAAGCACGAATTCATTATATTATGAATTGGGTTAAAATAAATTTATATCACTGCCTTAAATGAAATTGGTTGAATTTTCGGTTGGTTGAACCAGTGGGAGTCCATAAAATAAGGAGTTGCACGTTTCTTAAATGATTTTTGACGAAAAATTCTATATTTTATTTTTTTTAATAACTGCATAGCGGCTCAACAAATATAAGAAATTGTAAACAATCACAATCGGCTGGAAAAACATTTAATACTACAATGGTCTTTATTTTTTGTCCCAAATATTTTGTCGAATACCTTTGAATTTTTATCGGTATTAACGTTTTCTAGGTCTTTAATCAATTTTTCACTGAATTGTACTGGCACAGACTTCAAATTTCAGATAAATAATAATTCTAAAAGGAAAACATAATTTTCATGTAGAGGGTATTTCATTAAGCACTTCCTATCTTTAAATTTAAATCAAACAAAGTGTATCGCATACGTCGTGGGCATGTGGGCAAAGTGTCACTTTGCTGGGCCATGGCGTGTGTGAGTGGCTTGTGGTCTGTATAAATGATTACTTCCCGCGCTTCGAGAAGCTGTCTAAAATATTTGAATGCTTCGTAGATAGCTAATAGCTCTCTATCGAAAGTGCTGTATTTCGACTGAGCAGTGTGGAAAGCGTGGTGAAGAAGCCGATGGGCCGTAGCGCGGTGGGCGGCGTTTTCCAGAGTCCTGCGGGTTTCCTCGAAGGCGCTAGCAGCTTCTTCGGTCAGATGATGATGGTACCGTAATTTTTCTTGGCCCCTTGTAGGTAGGCGTTAAGTACCCTCTGGTGTTCAGCTGCGTTGGGTAAGCACCGGTGATAAAAGTTGATCATTCCGAGAAAACGTCTGAGGTCTCGTATCGTAGTAGGTCGGGGGTAATCTAAGATTACCTGTACTTTAGCTGGCGATGGAACGATGCCCTGGGGTGAAACATGGTACCCTAGGAATCCGACCTCGGGCTGTCCTAGCACGCATTTCGCGATGTTAAGGGTTAGCCCATGAGCAGCCAGCCGACCGAAGACTGTTTCCAGGTGACGGTGGTGTTCCTCTTCGCTGACCGAAGCGATCAGTATGCCATCGAGGTATACGAACACAAATTGTAGATCTCTAAAAATGTTATCCATATAACTCTAGAACGACTGGGCGGTGTTGCGAAGGCCGAACGTCATCCGGAGAAATTCAAACAGTCCAAAAGGGGTATTAATAGCTGTTTTGGGAATGTCCTGGGGGTTCACCGGAATGTGATGGTACCTCTTTTTATATCATGTGTTGAAAATATGGTAGTGCCAAACAACTGGTTGTTGAAGTCTGAAATGTTGGGCACGCCATAACGGTCTGGGATGGTTTTGTTGTTCAGTTGTCGGTAGTCATCACAGGGCCGTATTTTTCCGTCCTTCTTCGTACAATGTGAAGAGGACTTGCCCTAGGGCTGTTGGAAGGCCAACACATTCCTTCATCCATCATACGCCGGAATTTTTCCTTGGTGGCTTGATATTTTGCTGGCGCTAATCGACGTGCCTTGCTGCATACGGGCGGTCCACGAGTGTCTATGTAGTGCTCGGTGTCTGTCGGTGGAATTGAGCCCATAGGTTGTTGTGGTCGTGTGAGCTAAGGGTAGGCCGTAAGAGGCCGGCGTTCAGTGGCCAGGGCTAGGGTGATCAGGCACCCCCTAGTGACGACCCGACAACTGGTGACCCCGACGTTATCGAGAAGATAGAAGAAACCTTTTCTTATGATGGCCGACCCACCAGCCCCGACCAACGAAGCATGCTGTGCAACCGTACACGCCATTTCTCGTACGTGCAAACTGCCAGAGTTTCACGAAGAAGACCCAAGACTATGGTTCCTGCAGGCCGAAAATATTTTTTCAAAGAGCCGGATCTCTTCGTCTAAGGCCAAATCGGAGCATATTTACGCTCAGCTTCCGTTCAGGGTACTAACACAGGTCGCAGACATAGCGTATTCTCCAAGTGATAGTCCCTACGAAGATTTACAGGCTCGTCTTATCGAAACATACAGCCAGAGCCACGACAGACGACTGATCCGGTTATTGGAAGAGACAGACCTCGGAGACCAGAAACCGACATATATCCTGCGTCAAATGCAGTCACTGGCGGAACCCACGACCTCTGAGGACGTCAATCGCACACTCTGGCTACGCGCCTTGCCAGACAGGGTCAGCAAAATACTGGCATCGCACTACGAGGGGAAATTGTGGTTAGCTGACGTTAATAGCGGACAAAATCATGGACTTAATTTCAGCTACTGCAATACACACAGTCCAGCCCGCATCGATTCCCGAAGCCAGCCAGCCACGCTCCAGCTGTGACTGCCAGACAGCCATCGCACAGCTCACCCAACAAGTAACCGTGCTGGCCAATTCAATGAGCAGACGAGAAGGAAATGGGTCCGCTCAGCGATACCAGTGACCAAAACCAACTACCGAATCTAATCATAAGGGGCTATGCTTCTACCACGACAGATTCGGTAAGGATGCATATCGATGTCGCTGGCCCTGTAGGTGGGTTGATGACGCTACATTCCCAGCTTTATTCCACGATGAAGAATCTATAACAGCTATTGAAAAATATCTCTTTTATCCTTCACGGATGGTCATCTTCGGAATTCAATTAAAAATGCCACTACGTAAGCAAAATTACGAACAAAAATTTCCTAGAAAACTGTGACATAAAACGTGTTATGGCTAGTGCACATCGTAAAAATCATAAAAAATCTTCCCTTTCCACTGCATGCGTCAACATTTAGGCACAGGAGGATCCTCCCCTTCCCCAAAATAAATCAATAAGGACTCGATTGATATGAGCCAGTGAAAGGTATAGGGCCTTGCAGGGAGAATAAGCCATCGCTGCGAGATGGGCCGACAAGATGCAATATAGCCCAGAGCAGCCCAACCGTGACCCACACACGACAGCTACGGCCCAACTAATGCACTCCACACTTCACACTCCGCATTGTTTCCTTCCCCAGGCACTTGGAGCCTTATTGCTCACGTACCTAGAGCGAGAAGGGTGCCCGCTTTTTATATCTACCCCGTATCACCTCCTCTGCATTTCAATTCACAGCAGCAGCTTCCGCTCCGTCAGTTCTCTCCATACCACACCATAACCGCTGTAAGTGCCCCAGCAAAGGCAAGACTGGCAGATCAACGACCTTCATTCTTGAATCTTTCTCTTCTTCGAGAAGAGAGAGGCTTTACTTTGTCTGTCCTGATTCCTTTGAAGTACAACGATTTGGATTCTCTCTATAAGTTTTGATTAGCATATAATAAAACAATTCAACTATGTTCTAAACTAGTAAAAACTCTATTATGTGGCACTTGTATAATTAAAATAACAATCTTACGAATAATAAAAACACTAGCCTGGTTTATACTATCTAAAAATTGTATCTTTATTTATACATAGTATCTATGTTTCACCTAATTCAGGCATCTATCTTCAGGACGGTGTATGATAAAAAAGATTTTCACCATTAACTATTTAATTAGTATACAATAAAATGATTCAGCACTGTTCTAAACGAGTAAAAACTATATTAAGAGATACTTCTATAATTGAAATAGCAATTGTATGAAAAAAAAGCACTAGCCTGGTTTATACTATCTAAAAATTGTATTTTTACATAGTATCTATGTTTAACCTAATTCAGGCATCTATCTTCAGGACTGTGTATGATAAAAACGATTTTCACCACTAACTATTTAATTAGTATACAATAAAACAATTTAACACTGTTCTAAACGAGTAAAAACTATATTAAGAGATACTTCTATAATTGAAATAGCAATTGTATGAAAAAAAAAGCACTAGCCTGGTTTATACTATCTAAAAATTGTATTTTTACATAGTATGTATGTTTAACCTAATTCAGGCATCTATCTTCAGGACTGTGTATGATAAAAAAGATTTTCACCACCAACTATTTAATTAGTATACAATAAAACAATTTAACACTGTTCTAAACGAGTAAAAACTATATTAAGAGATGACGAAAAAAAAAAATTCATCAATTGGTAGTTTCATTTGTGATAAATATACATTCATAGAACCGGCCTAAGAATAAAAAAAAAAACTTTGCATTACATTTGTTGACTGGTAAAACTGTGCTGGTGGAAGTTTTTTAAGACTCACAGACATAGACTAGAAACTTTATTAGGCTGAATTAGGCGAAACGTAGAAACAATAAGATACAAATGATATAAGATAAAATATAAGATAGAAATTAGGAAAAAACAGAAAGCCATCTGGAGTTTTCGTCACACAGTTGTTATTTAAAAAAAAAAAAAACCCGGTCAATTTAACTGTTACGTATCACAAAATGTCTGGTTGAAACGTGTGAAAATCCAACCCGGGAAAATAGGGGAATGTCTTTATCATTTGGTCAATTAGTTTTGTAAACACACGACAAATAATGATTATTAATGTAACCAATGATAAGTTTTATGAAGTCCTAAAAAGAGTATTAGAGATTTTAATGTGGGCATCCAGGTAATTAATTTGATACTTTACTTCAAAACTTTTCTTTTTCTATCATGTTTATTCTATCATTAAAAAAAAAAAATCGGCAAAATAATCAAAAAAACATGTATCGAACCGCAAAACAAGGTTTCGCTACCGGTAATGTAGTTAAGGGTTGAGAGTGGCTTTTGCAAAGCCTGGAGTACTGGCCACTCCCAGTTTCTTTTCCACCTCCCGATAAAACCCGTAGATAGAATTTCGGTTTAACTTTTAATTGCAACCCAATTATTATTTATTATCCTATTGTTAAGCTATCCGTAAACTTTTATTTTCATTCAGGATTCCTTAATTAGAGAACATTTTTCATCTAGTGAAAATAAGCTTAATAAGGCATATAAAAAAATAAGGCAAGTTTTCTGTCTCTAAAATGATCTTAGACAGCTCTTTGGACTTAAATATCCAAACGAAACAACCAGTTGCTAAAATTGTAGTCAAATCAGGAGTTGCCTTAAAAGAAACTCTTAGAAAGATATCTTCTTAACTTCTAACACTCCCGACATCACAACATCTCGTCTAGTATTTCAAGCCATATGGAACCTATTTCACGGTTAATATCAATATGTAACGGGCCGACAAATACAGCTAAATGGGAAGAAAGTGCCTTATCCGGTGGGACAAGCCACGGTCCCTCGACGATTATGCTGCAGGTGTCCAGTGTGGTCCAGTAGCGACCATGTGTGCTCTCTGGTCATTTGTCAGGACTTGACTCTCTCAATGCCGCTGTCTGACTAATGATGTTTGGAGTCAGCGGAGCTGGATTTCCATCAATCCACTCCGTTTAGGAGCGGCCACCTATTGATTCTGCCCCGATGTCCGATGTAATCCGCTTCTGAAAGAACAAGGGTACCGATTGTTGCAGGGTGTAACGTACCGTTCGGAACCCCCGGTCGATTTTCTCACATTGGCCAGAGAACTAAATGTTCCTTCGACAATCCTGATAGTTGTCCAGCTTTAATAAATCAGGTTAATACGTCACTGCTCAACTACACAGAAATTTGGGCTCTTAGACAGAAAGTCTGGGAACTACAAGAATAAATTTTATTGAAAAATTGTACTCACTAAATAGAAACACATCTGTATTTCTTAGATGACTATACTAAGCATAATTATTGATATATTGTCTTAACTGTCAGGTATAGTTTTAGATATCTTAAGACGTGATTCTTAACATATAAAAACGTTATTATGATAAAATTACAATCTACGTAATTGGGCAAAAAATAATGTTCTCATTCATATTATATTTACAATTTTCATTCATACAGTATTTGCAAACAGACGAGAGACCTCCCAAATCCACAAGGTCACCACCCTCGCATACAAAAAAGGAAGCAGAATCTTGGGAAGTCGCCCACGCTCCTCCGTCAGCCGCGTCACTGGATACGAGCCAGTGGAGGCAGAACAAGAGCGCGAGAGCCACAGATGCTCAGGACAAAATTAAGTCATAGAATTAACTCCATCAATATTGATAACTAATAACTATTTACTTGGTGCACACAACTAAACTGTGCTAGACGAAGTCAATGAAAAAGAGCTATTTATTATTTAACTGGACTATTTATATGTAGGGGCGTGTTATGAAAGATTTTTTCAATTCATTGTTGATTTATTTTTTTCAGCCCAACATCTGTTGCTAACGATTTGCATTGGTTTTAATTTGATTGATCTTTTCTTTCCGCTAGTGTTAAGAACGCAAATAGAGGTCTTTCTTGTGAAAATAATGTGTTATAATAAATTTATGTAGTTCTTATTTTGATGAGTTATGATAGTAGCTAATGTAATTATTTAGAGGAATGTATCTTTCTAGTATTCTCTATAAAGAAAATTGTCTACTGTTATTTATGAAGTTGTTTCGAAAATGTTGTACTAATAAGTTGTTTATTATTGATGGGCATCAGGCTCTAATCGCATTATCGCATATCAAATTATATTTTTAAAAACAACAAAACTATAATAAATCAGGAAAACTTATTAAACAAAACACTAACTTTAGTGCTAAGAATTAAGGGTTTTCAAGTTGTCTCAAAGCCGAAGCTGAAAAAAAAACTGACTAAGGGAAGAAATTTAATTATAAATCTGTTACGGGATCCGAAGGGATTAGTCAATTTTGCTTCGCAATGCTAAGTCAGAGTGGCTAGTTTCTTTCACTGGACAGCATACCTCCTCGCAACCTTCCTCTACCAAACTATCCACTCAACACATCTTGCATACTTTCGTCTTCCAGTTTTCAAATACCTTTTTTTATCAGATACTTACTAGTATTTATCCTATCAGTAACTTGAAACCAAAACCATATCACATCAAGTCGTCTCGTTCATTACTACATCTTAGTAGTTACTGGCCTACTAGCCATACTTAGTAGGGCTGTTACTTTTATAAAATTAAGATCTCCCAAAGCAAGAAATACAGCTTCCAACGGAGACGAACGTGCGACCAGCATACGAAAAGAAGTATCAGTTCCCACGAACTTCAATGATGAATGGTCATTTATCTTGGAAATGTTTGGGTCAGCCTTAGCTGTAAGTTACTCCTATCTACTCTAGGATAGCAGTTCCATTAATCAAAGTTATAACCTAGGCGTCACTAATGGTCTTCTTGCTCCCTGTGTTTGCTCAGCTTAGTCTGCTTTGTCCATTCCCAGCTTCCCTATATCGTATATTTGGAGAGTGAAAACGTTTGTGCTCAATCGGATCGTAATAGATACTTTAACGATGAAGTTACTAAGTTTTAATTTGAGCATATATGATGGTTTTTTTTTTTTAATGATACTCCAACACCAACAAGGTTTGCTTGATTATACCTTCATATGAAAATGTGGTTGGCATCTAATTGTGAACAGAATGTTGACAACAGTTTGATTGATTTTACATAGTTATATTGTACTTAGGCCCCAACATATAATGCATATTATTGATCAGGACGTCAAGCATGGTCTTTAATTTCATACCCCTTATCACTGAAACAAAACCTACCTAGAGCCCTACCTTTCAAACCGCTTCTTCCAAGTCCGCTTTGGTTTAGAATATTCTAACTACTATCCCATAAAAGCAGGAGTTCCACAGAGCAGTGTCCTGGGCCCCATCCTCTATAGCCTATACACCGCTGATGTCCCCTCTACCCCCAATACCTTCTTGGTCACATTTGCAGATGACACTGCAGTCTTGTCATCCCACCCAGACCCCGATATAGCATCCCATAACCTTCAAAAACACCTTAATGAGATCGAGTTTGGTGTAACCAATGGCGGATCAAAGTTAATAAAGCAAAATGTTCCCACATTACCTTCACCCTCTGTCGCAAGTCTTGTCCACTAGTTTATTTTAATTCTATTACTCTCCCAGTATCCAAGACAGTACGGTACTTAGGCTCCCATCTCGACAAACGACTGACCTGGAACCCACATACGAGACTAAACAGACAAGAACTAAAAAAGAAGCTTTGGACAACTGTACAGACTAATTCAAAGGACATCCCATCTCTCAATAGATAAATAAATTACTAATCTACAAAGTTATACTTAAGCCAATCTGGACATACGGAATAGAGCTATGGGGGACAGCAAAAAATTATTCGAACATCAAGCGCATCCAATCCTTTCAATCAAAAGTCCTAAGAACAATAGTAAATTCCCCTTATTACGTCAGCAACAAAACCCTTCACAATGATCTGAATATACCCTATATTCTTGAACTCATCCCTTCCAAGTCCCCATTCAACCACCTTATTCCCGTATCACAGTCACTGCACCACTCATCCCTATAATCCAGTAGCCTTTCCAACCACCCTGATCCTGTAGCACAGTCATTGCACTACGCCACTCATCCCTATAATCCTCCTCGGAGACTGAAACGGCAGTGGCCTCGTGACCTGCTATAAATGCGTGACAGTGGGAGCCCTGCCAATGGCCAGTTTCTCCAATCATGTCCTGAGCGTCTGTGACTCTCACGCTCTTGGTCAGCATCCACTGGCACGGTTGAAGGAGGAGCGTGGGGGATATCCCAAGACTCCGATTTCTCTTTCGTATGCGAGGGAGGTGACAAACATGTAGATTTGGGGGGCCTCTGGGCTGTCTGTAAGTATTGTATGAATGAGTGAGTGAATGATGAATTGTAAATATGTTATGAATGAGATAATTTATCTCAATTACTTATTGCCTAAAAGGCAGATTGTAATTTTAGCACAATAAAGAAGTTATATATAAATAATTTCATACCCAACTCTATATGATAAAAAAAGTAAAACCATACTGCGTTATATCGTGTTATGGCATTAGGTGAAAAAATATGACATTGATGATAATTTAAAATAAACTTTTAGAGGGACTGAGTTTTCCAAATTTAAAAAAATCATGGACAATTTAAAACAGATTTTATTTACGAATTAATGTTAGTAACAGTTAAGGTAGCAATCCAATTTGGTTGTTGAAATTTAAATATGGCATTAACGTTGTTCATAAGAGTATGGGATTTACCAGTTTTTACTCTGGAAGAGTTCGACAGATAAGTCAGAGTTTAAATGATAGAAAACGACAGCTTATGACTTCAGTCGCGTGATTCTACTAACCAAGAAGGACGGGAGGATTTCTTAAAGATCCTCATCATAAAAAGCACCTTCTTAAAAATTTTCAAAAAGAAGAAAGTAGTCTTCGAAACTCCATAGAAGACTCTACCACTCCCTAGCAGGCTTAAGAGTGGATACGCATGCATCGCTATCCTGGATGAAGTATCCGTATCTTTTCGGGACTGAAGGATTCTTCCTGGCTAGACAATAGTGAGGAAGATATCAGGGAACAGTTTTGCTTGTGTGGGAGTAAAGTGGAATACATCAAGTGACTTCCGGCTGTCAGGTACCGGAGGCGAGAGAGTATCTGCAACGCTGCAAAAATTATTCATCAAGCTACATCAACAAAGATGAACTTGTTAAGCAACCAATCTCCCTGCAATCCAATACCATCCTTCTCCAATTGTCTCAGGGAATAATATCACTGTTTACCTGAATCATACTATAAATACTGACCCATGGTTTCAAATAATATACCTATAATCTTATTGATACATAATAAAGAAAACCGGCGTGGATTATTGAGATGGGACTGCCTGTGGATGACAATTTGTTGAAGGTAGGAATCTATACGCAGCTATAGATGCAAATGAAAATACTCGACAAGGTTCAGCAAGCAGCACTATAAAACCAGATTATCAATTGTATGTAATTGTAGTGCACTCAAGCCCCAACACGAATATTAATGAGGAAGTCAAGTTGTTTAATTTCATACCCCACTCGTAATGTAGAATCATATTGTTTTTTATTACCAACTATTTAAATAATGACAATCACTCGTGAATTATGGATGTGACTTCAAATCAAGCCTTATATTAGTAGAATCAGTATGAAAAATGATAAATTATGGCCTTTATCCCCACCTTTCCTTCTAGATAGTAAAGACGTTCTGTTAACAATTTTCTTCTAAAATGGTTAATTACTCCATAACGTGTTTAGGATTTTGTTCTTTTTGCCAAAATCAGAAACCGTTACGATTTCATCCGTGTGTCACTCAATGTTTGTACTTGTTTTTGTGATTCCTCAGTTCAAGTTAGAGAAATGAAGATTAAAATGTCGAGTTACAGAACTGACCACGACTGCGACCTCCCCCCCTCCCCGCCGTCAGTTTATTGGCCGTCTAAAATTGTCAACACTAATTACTCCCAACAAAAGCCATGGAGAAGTCGAGCATCTTAGGAAGAAATGTCTGGCCACCAATTAACAAAACCAGAAGTAAAAGAAACCAACCCAAAACCAAATAACCTACAGCATCAACTGCGAGCAGCAATTTAAGGAGTTGAAATTTTGTACTATTTTTGTTTTTTATAATAATTTTAGTTTGAGCATGTACCGTTAATCTAAATAATGGATAACTTAGAATTTATTAATCGTCCTTCAGTTTTCTTTTTAATTATACAGTCCACTTACCAATTATTTAAAGATTTTGCTGGCTCACAAATGGAAGGTTGGAACCGTACAGTCAAATACACGGATCCTCGCATCAATTAGTATATTTTCAGATAAACGGGATCCTCAATTAGGATGCTATCGTAGATGAAATAAAGGCCGATAAAAGACGATTTTACCTTTATGAAGGTGAACCCTAGGAAATAAATCGACTTTGAGTGAAATATTCACACAACAGGACCGCCCTCCCTCCCTCCTGGTTCAATATCACCAACCCAAACTTTTGCCGCTGTGGCTTCACGGCGGAGTTGGCCGGGGACACAGAAGCGCCGATGTACAATGGTTGTACCCTCACAATGGAGCGACACTGGTTAATAACTGACACCCACAATGAGGAGGCACGGTGTAATTTGTAATATTTGGCGTGAGCAGATTGCCACGCCGACGCTCCTCAATGGCGCGTCACAATGATCCCAGCGCTCATCCTCCATCCCCAGGTGTCGCAGCCATTGACTCTTCCCGCGCTCAGGGCCATTGTTACCGACCGTTTTGTAACGCACTTGTTGGCACGGGATCCCCGGTAATCCACACTCGGTTGGCGTCCTCTGGTAATCCAATTACGTCTTCATTCGGTTCCGCACTGGTTAACCCTTTCGGAAGCTTTACATAAGCCTGCTAATACCTAAGCTTATCGCGAGTTAATGTAGACAAAAAAATACATTGAAAAAGGGAAGGCGGTTATATCATTCAGCAATAATCTGTAATTAATTTTTTAAACAATAAAATGTTATCCGGACTTTAATATAATTTTAGGTACACTTTCAAAACTGAATGTTTTGAATTTATCTCTTGGATTAGAACTCAAACAGAGACATTTATATGTTGGTATTAATATTATGTTTGAAAAAGCAGCTAGGAGTCTCTCCCAATGAATTCTTTTTTACTCAAAAGTTGACGTTTCATCTATTCAGAGAACATGTCAAAAAATAGAAATTTACATATACATATAATTACATACAAAATAATTAGCTCAATAAATAATAAGATTCGAAATAAAAAGAGTATAACAACACACGATATATTTTTTTCGAATTTTATTAATTCATAATAAATTAAAATCGTAAAACATTAAATTAATATTGCATTAAAAGACCATTTGACAAATCTTAGATAGATAAACAATAATTTCCTTATTTTCCGAGAGAATATCCCCTGTGTTGGGTTTTGGCGCGGTTGCGTTACTTAGAACCCTCTAGAAAAAGAAGAAATATTAACCCTTAATTAAATAACCCTGACAAAATTTTGCGAGATCAAAAACCTTAAATTCTAGAATTCAAGCATTTTGTCCAAATTTGTTAAACTTTTGCCATAGAAAATGATTATGCTCCCACAATCAGTTCTATGAATAACTACCAATAAGTTATTATAAATATTGTATTTTAGCCCAAAATATTTCTATGGATTACATATAAAACATGTAAATGGAGTAGGGGATGAAGAATGATGTATGTTGTGCAACCGCATATAATGCAGCATCACTACTACCTACTCGACTACTAAGTGTTAATTTATTCAACTGAAACCATCTACCTACTTACTTACTACATAGCTTAATATTAACATATAACAGAACTCTGATAAAGAATGGAAAACCTTAAGGCTTTAGGAACTGGCTGAAATGCTGTTAAGATGATTCTCCATATTTTAACACCTTTTGGTAGGGAGTTCACAGTAACTCCTTTACCACCCTTAACTAAAGCCACAGGACTGGAGAAAGAAAAATCAAATCACACCAACCTCCCTTCACTCAGGTTACAGTTACGAAGTCACTTTAGCTCCTAAACTTGGTTTTATTCTTTATGAAAGTTTAAAAAAAAATGATGTAGTGGGGTTCAATAGCAAGTGGAAATATCAGAACCTGTTTTTTTTTTTTTATCATATCACATTAACTATTCTGAGTAATTTTAATGTATTATTGTTTATTTTGAATATTTGTGGATTACTTTGTGAATTGAAACATAACCATTTTAAGTTAGTTTCCCACCTATTACTTGATTGAATTTATTTGAAATTAGCCCAATATACTTTGTAGAGAGGTAACGCCACTTAAAAAATCCACACACAGTACAATCCGGAGAGCTACGGAGAGAGCCACAGATTTGTGGTAGGTACGGAGTGGTAGCATTTTTTTTTTTTCATAGCCCCTTTAAATTTACAGATAATTATATATCCTCTGGCGAATCTATTTACAAATTATTTTTGTATTTCCAGTAGCATCGCTGCATTATATACAGGCCCCGTTATTTTATAAAAACTATATAATGAATAAACAACTATAATGATACACATTATACGTGACTGGACTAAACTGACTAGTAAAGGTGATGGGGCTCACCTTTTTGATCAAACTTAAAACTAACATACATACTAATTCTTAACCCAAATTTTCCCCGACGGCCATAGTGTAAACACTGGGTTGGTTAGGTGCTGCAACGAGTCAAAAAACTTGATGTGTCTCTGGCGGATAAACTCATCCACCGACGGCACACCAAGGATAATGGGTGCAGGTCAGCGTTCTTTAACCTCTCGAGAGAGGTATGTCGGACCACTTTTCGCAAGATCTCATTCTGGAAATGTAGGAGACATTTGGCTGTATGGTCAGTCAAGTGGGTAAATAGCGGGGCATGGTACAGCAGAGCTGGCCGGAGGACACATTTATAGTCATCAGTTTGAGACGAAGCGACAGGTTGGGTGAAGTTAGCAAGTGCGGTTAAGACCTGCGTCGTACTTTTTTTATTTTATTACTAAAATGAGTAGAGAAATGGAGATCCCTATCCATTTCTATAGTGCATTGAGAAAACTGGTGAGTTCTCTGGCCCTCCTATACTATATGATTTTGGCAAGGATTTTTTCCCCTTTTGGAGGGAGAATATTACGCAGTTGGAGTGGTAGCCTTTTTTACCCCTTAACCCCTTTTATTAATACAATATGTGAAAATATGAACAAAATAAATTAACATAGAACTAACAATTTTCTCCTCTTTCTGCGATGCGCTGATGCATTCGAAGGAGGTTGGGTTACATAACAATCAGATTGAAGTCAAAAGTCTATAACATGTATACATTACTAGATGATGGGGCTCACCTTCAGTTTACAAATGTGGGAAAACTTACAAACTAAACCTAAAACTAGAACCTAAGACTAAAGTGGAGTGGTACCATTTTTTTTTTTTTTTTTTCTTTCATAGCCCCTCTAAATTTACAGATAATTATATATAATTATAGATCCTCAGGAAAATCTATTTACAGATTGTTTTTGTATTTCCTGTAGTACATCGCTACATTATGTACAGGTTTTGTTATTTTATTTATTTATTTTTTTTTCCACTTAGCTCTCAAATTTTTAAGATTATAGATCGTGACTGGACTAAACTGACTTTTATTTTTTTTAAATTAAAAATAAAACAACAGAATAAGTAACTAAACTATAACAACACATGGAGCTCACCTGAAATAGCAGATTTTATAAAATATAGATTTAAAGACGTCCTATCGCTCACACAGGTTACCCTTACAAAGCCCGGAAACCGTGGGATATTCCTATGGGAGCTTTGAATCGAACAAGGCTTTTGACCCTCTCTCCCGCACTTCCTAGAGAACGAAAATAGCCATTATCGATGATATATCTGCCCCTTCATTGTTTTATATGATCCTTATCACCCAAAAAAATGAGCTCAATATAGGATGAAGAACTGCAAGTTGCCCCGATAAGGAAAGAGTCATTATAGCCTTGTAGGACGAGGGTGTTGTCGAGTCTGAAAGGTTTGTTTTTTCTTAATCGATCATTGGAAAAGAAAACCCACTGGTTGTCAGGAAAACTTTTAACAAAATAAAATATAAAACATTCTTTATCAGCTGTCGATTTCACATCCTTAAACCTCAGTTATCATACTATAATATTTTTTCGCCACTACTAAAAACTTAAGGTTTGATCGATTTAGCTATGCACGTTTGCTATCGATACTGCTACGTTCGGCGACTGTTTTTTTAAAATTTATTCTTCATACTCACTCGCATACCAATATGCTAATATATCAAACTATATCCAAATACATAAAATGTATGGAAACATATAAGGAATGTCTCTTTTTTATGATACATATATCATTTTATATACCTGACTTACCCTCAATAACTAACTTTTTCACTCAAGTTGAACAGTTAAAATATTTGATTTCAAAGGGATGCCATTGAACAACAACAGATTTGATTCCTCTATCAATCCTGAGTTTGAGGTTATACAAAATTATACTTTACTCAAGAATATTCAATTAATTTATTATTGTCCCAATTCGAATACAACCCAAAGTAATTATATAAATGAATTAGTTAATTCCATTATGTTTTTTGGAGATGCCCAAGCTAATAATGACTTTCCAATATCAAATGGGGCCTTCAAGTAGAATTTCATGTTTCTAGCATAAACAGAAAACTCACAAAAAACGTAACTCACAATTAAAGATTTCATTCCGGTTGTGGAAACTTTATCAACTAGAATTTATTGATATTTAATTTGATACCCTATTCAATATAATGGGGAAATAATTTTTTTTATTAACAAATATTTGGTTAATTATTACCCCAAGTAAAGTACCATTCTCGTTATGAATACAGAAGTGTGGAAAAATGAAAACAACAAACAAATTTTATGAACGTTTTGACTACTATCATGTAATTGTGATTCCAATATTGATAAATATTATTATTACGGATGCCGTTAACTATTTTTTGTGGGGTGGCTTATATTTTTATCGCACCATCAAATAGGAAAATGCCAGAACTTAAGGTAGGTTTTTAGTTAAGCAATGAGAAACCTTAAATATTTACAATAAGGGTCGACATTTTTAAAGTTTAATTTGTTTTCTGTATTCCCTGTAATTGTATGTTAATAAAAAACTAATCGATAAATGGTGAGATATTGTCTAATATATTTAAAAATTTCAAACAGAAGTCATTTTTACGTTTGCTGTCATAGACCATACTGACTGTCGTTCTATCCGCACCTGAATAATAGTAGAACTTCTCCCCTTGGGGTTGGTAATGGATCATTCGTGTGAAGTTTTGAGCTTCCAACACTGTTTACAATTCTGTGGTTTTAAGTTGTGAAATACGAAATGAGTGAAATCCTCGGTTGGATATGAGGTCCTTGACGTGGGCTGTGAACCTTCAATTGCTGTGTAAGCCACACAGAACTGCCGGTGACAGAAAAAAATTGTCACCAGGACTCGTGGAAGAGCTCTCCTGGACGGGCAGTTTGCATTGATGTAGGAGGGCGCCGAAGAGATCCTGGAAAATCCCAAGGAGCGGGCGAATCGGAGGGGAGATAAGAACCTAGGATTTACATGTTGATGGTTGCAGGGTAGCTTGGGGCGATAACAGCTGATGCCGGCTCGTTTACATCTAGCGAAAGGTTGCTGGTAATTGCCTGTAGGTAACTTGCGGGCCCTCTGCTTTGGAGGATTTATTAGCAATTAGTAGGATACCACTCTTGGACAAAGCTTATCCATTTCAATCAGCTAGTGAATCACACAATTGCGTTGTGGGATTTAAGGGGTTCAAAATATGGCTTAATTATTTGAATTAAGTCGTGATTTCAATCGTAGGTTCTTATTTAGCGTGAATTCTAATTTAATTAATCACTTGCATCTTTTACACATGGCTCCATATTTTTGAAATTATCTAGATGAATTCATGAATACATTAATGAATGATACCTAATGAGTCAGGGCAATATGCACGAATCAAGGAGGTAGGTTTAACGCACATCATGCGGATGACTTTTCATTAACATGCCGATTTTGATTTCGAGGAGGCTGAAAAGAAAAGAGTCGTGTGGACCCTAACCACGGTTGTTGAAAGAGTGAACACATGCAGATAGCCAGTCCGAGTAATGTGTTCTGCGTAAATGGTGCCTATAATTTATTAGCCCAAAGAGACAATCATTATCGCAATATAATATTGACTTGTAAAATATCGGATGTTTACAAAAGGTGCTATTCTCTTCCGGTTTTCCAGTCAACATAATTTCGGTTCTGAGCATGCTTGAAACCTCCCTAATGGTACATATACAATAGAGTTAAGGGCCCAAAATTTCCCTCCTGCCCAAAAACAATTAAAAATAACGTAAAATGGTCAACATTCGTAACTGCGTGCACCAATGAGTCTCGAATAAGGAAAAGAATATGTGGGAAAATATGCATTGACGAAAAAAAGGTTTAAGAACCCTTTTAAATAGGGTATGAGGCTGTTAACTAAAGAATGGGACAGTTATTAACATTTCACACTCACTGTTCAGGAAATTTTACTTATGAATTGTTTGTTTATTTTAAATTAAAGCTCTAGCAATAATGCGAACAGAAACACGATCTCACATTTCTTCAACTGAAATAACGAAGATGAGGCGAACGAAATTCAACCGTTCGTGGCCCTCAGAAGAAGAGGGTGGTGGGATTGGAGCTTGCATCTGATAAACTTGGATTTATTTTCGGGATTACCAAGAAGGGATCTTGTTCTCATGTGCCTGACTGCGATGGGAAAATGTCCCTTCTTTCGGAAGTTCAATTCAATCAAATTAGGCCATTGCTCTTATGGTAATTTTATAATTTACACTTAAATATTTATTTAAAATGTCCGTTCCACTTCACTTATTACACGAATAGTTGCTGTTAGCGAACATCTTTCCACATTCCACTGTTTATTTTTACATTTTGAGGGTGTTCCAAAACCATGTCTGTTCTGAGTTTTAGTGTTTGGCATAAAGGCATACAATTTTACGCTGAGCTTCCATTTATCTGACAAAGGGAAAATTTTTCTTGATCATGGCAATCCAGATTTTACACTCGGTAATTTTAACAACTTTGAAACTTTAAGGGATTCGATTCGAAAATTTCTCGAGTAAAAGTTCATTCAAGTTTATTCATTCATGCTCCTAGATATCACAAGTTATCTCAGGGCAGTTTTGTCCTCTGTTACGGTTTAATTCAGGGTCACGATTACATCAATTAGAGTTAGTGATCGGTAACAATTTATCTAACTGATCTATAAGCATAGAGAACGTAGTCTAATATTTTTTTACTAACGCCAGCACATATTTAACAAAACGTTTCTTTAATAATAAAGTATCCCTTGTGCAAATTCTTAAATAATTTTTTCCTTTCGATATTTTTTCTAATACATATTGTTTATTTTATTACGCTCGTTCTCCTCCCCTCCCCAAAAAAAATCATTTCCTCTATTGCAATTTTTTAGTTGTGACCCCCAAAAGAAACGAGATAGTGAGGAAAGTGGTCGGATCCCTCAAGTGAAAAAATACCTGCGTAGGTTTAATGCTTAACACTCATCGAGTGCCACAGGCTTTCCGGTATATAAAATATGCATAGCTACTGCACATTGCATGTACAACACTAAACTTTTAGATTATCACGGAAGAAATTCTAATATGAAATTCTTTAGTAAATTAACAGTAAAAGAGTTTAAATCAAAACCAATCTAGTTTTTGTCAAGAGAAATTTAATTTACTTAAAATTGGTTTAGATACCGTTTTAGACATGTTAACAGTCCGGGGACATTTTTTTTTTTTTTAATTTAGGTATATTAGAAAGAATTGGACAAGAAATATTCTATTGTTTGTGGCCAGGAAATTGTAAATTTACCCCCCAATACAAAGTTACTGGATTTCAGCTTAGTACTTGGGTTTTAGTATCTTATATCTTTCATTTTCTAAGCGAAAATTCAGGGGATAAACTTTCCTCAACTGGTACCTCTTTCATATTTTTGTCCGTGTTATGCTAAATAGGTAGTTAAAATTAGTCAGCCGAGCTTAAATTGTTAGGTTATATTGAAATACAATTCAAAAATGTGCTGATCCAATTCAATATGCCGGTCCAAATCTCAGCTTTGACACTATTTAAGATTTCAAGTGACTTCCCACACAGTAAAAGCTCAGCGTCAGCCCACAATGCGAAATGAATTTCCAAAAAAAATTAATTTTTGACACCAAAACACGCACATTTAACACTTTCAGAGGTGTTTTTTTAGTAGGATTTTAGGTGTATTAAACTACTGTACTATGGTAGCAATAAAACGTGTTTTTCGCTATAATTTAGTAAGTATCTAATAAACTAACACATAGTGTGACATGACAATGTTCTTTCTTTTTACTCGTCTTTAATTTCCTTTATGGTTTATTATTTATGTAAAAAAAAACTTTAATATAATGGTGAGGAACTTGATCTGTGGATCAACTAGTTATGGTCTAGACTACCGTTTCCCCCTTGAAATGCATTTTTAAAATTAAGAATCAGCAGGGACTTCAATTCCGTATGTGCATCTCCCTAGATCAGTCAGATCAACCTATTCGACATGTAGAAGGGATGATAATTGATTCTTAGGTTATTAAAAAAAAACCAGTTCTGTGTGACAATGTTTTAATATTGGTGGAAACTAGTCTTTTTTTTTTTTTAACGTTTGGAGAAGTATTGACGTATCCAGTAGCTTCATAGTTACCGAACGATGTTGGGTCGCGACCCAAACTTCGCGTCACTTACCACCTACGGACAACCACGTGCCTCCGTGAGGTGGCGATGTAAGTAATGTATTACTATATATGATAGAGACTGAGAGAGATAAAAACATCGGGTGACAGGTCGGAGAGAGAGGGAGAGAGGAGTGGGCGGATCGATGGGCGGGGTCAGAGGGCAATGAGGTCGGGGTCAGAGCCGGTGCGCATGCCAGCCACGCCCACTCACGGGCTGATCTATAAAGTGAGTCACGTCCACTCGCTAATGCTCTCTGGTCTCAGACACTTGTGGCTCTCATCATCTGTATGTGTCAGATGATGCGCATGCGTGCGATATTGTAGCAAGTTGGTCATTAGTGTGGGGGGGGGGGGGTGTACTGAACTACTTGATCAAAAGATTAGTGGGCTCACTGTTGTTTGTTTTTTTATTCATTAAATCGAAGATTATTATTTTTTTTAGTAAATAAAAATATATTTTAATTACCTTCGCCCTTCACCATCGACTTTATTCTCCTGGTTAACTAGATTACCAACGCTTGAATCAGGCTAATCTGTTGTAAAATACCCTCGTTTGCTCCTAAAAAAATGGCAATTAATAACCCATTGTTTAAATCATTTCTACATATTTAAAGGGCATTTGAAATAGTCATTGACATACAAACGTAAAACAAACACTCTCCTAATGAGATCCATCAGGACATATGAAGCGAAACTTAAGAAAACTTTGCAACTCTACTAAAGTACTTCGAGCAACCACTTCTAAGCCACCCTGCGTAAGCAACCCTACCTATCATTAAATGTTACGTGTATAAGACACGTTATACCAGATGATACTAGATGGTTGTAATATATATTAGTTTTGTGAATTGGTGGTATATATACCAATACATTTTTGACTTAAAACCCATTTTTCGCACAGATTATACAGTTTAATTAACCAGAGTCAATTTAAAACTATTAAATGTGATATATTATTATTCTTGTTAATGTAGAAGATTTAAATGTTTATTATGGGGCTTGTAAGGGAGGAATGATCCAGAAAAAATACATATTTGCATTTCTTTGTTGAATTATTGATTATAAGTTTGACATATTAGGAATTGAATTGTATTTGTTCCATTAAATCAAAAGATCTTTGTTGATATTCCGCTTATAACGGAGTTAAGTTATGTGTTGGTACCAATTGGTGGCTTCTTCAGCCATAAAATTAAGTCTCACACTTAAATGGTTTCATTACGTTGTGAAGATTTAAGTATAAGTTTTTGAAATTATTTGCCTCATAAATGCAGACACGAATCACATATTACATATCAAGACATCCAGATATTATATTTGATCAAGTTGCCAAGTAGTGTTCACGATTCTAATAACAGAATTAATTTTAATCCGCTAAAGTCTTTACACATAATATAATATTAATCGGAGCGTCTTTATCGTTAAATTTTACCCAACACATTATCATACCATGAAAATATCATTTAGTTAGGGTTAAGAACGGATAAGATTTTAATATAGGCAGTAAAGAGGGCTGTAAAAGGGTTTACAGTGGTAATTTAAGAAACAAAATGCATGTACGTAATATAGGTATATTTTATTAATCACGTCGTTAGGATCTTTGATTTTATAACTTACTCAACATATTAGAATAATATTTATTTCGTTTAACAAGTACTTATTAATTATTGATACATCATTATATTATTTGGTATTTTTTTAATTTGAGTTGTTGCCCGTACCTTTTTTTATTATTATTTTATTTTTTTTTAGTTAGAATTATTTATTTGGGCATGGTTGTTATTCTTGGGAAGAAACGGTCCAACGTTGTTGTTTTTTACCTGATGGTAATGTAAGGGCCTTAGATAATATCATAACGCTTTGCACATATTTCCGAATTCCGAGACATTTCCTTGCAAGTGTGGCACCGGGAGGTTTAAAAATTTCTCCAAAAAGGACCCGGCGGTGCGCTCGATAAGCTCCAGCACTCAGACGCTGAAAGGTGACGAGGAGGGAGGTCTTATCCACCGCCATCTGAATGTTTGCTGGAGCGGATTGTTTGCATGTCAGCCGAGTGTTTGTTGTTTGTTGGAAAGAGGAGGAGAGAGGTGGGGGGTTGAAGTTTGTACTGGTCGGATGACACCCCCTCTTTAATTACTAGAAGGCAAACACTGGCGAGGGACAGGCTGGTTTTAATCACTCCATCCCTGTTTTACTCCACTCCGGGCTTTCTTCCACTCATTACGCCTGTAATTCCAACCCCCAACCCCAACCGCCGTCCTCCCTCGATTCCGCCCCGGCCCGAAGCCTTAATTAACACCATCTTTTTATTTATTCAGCCAATAAGGCACCGGCTACGGTCTATAGCAATTAAATATGATTTACTCAACTTCTTAATTAGAAATGATAGGGTTAATTCGGAACGCCCTTAAAGCAAAGTATTCAGGGTAGAAATTATTTCGCCGTACATATAATCCGTTTCTACGAAGGAGTAATTGCAATTTATCTATAGATAATCGTTGTTTCTAGATGAAGAGGAAACAGGATTTTTCGTAAATTAGTAATTTTTTTTTTATATGGATTATGAACTTAATTGCAGTTTTAGTGTGTACAGAAAGAAAATTTCTTTTAAAAAAATACAAATTATTGTAAATAATTAATATAAAAAGAACCTTTTTGAATAAACGATTTATATTGTTGGCTCTTAATATGTTTTTTTTGTCAATATTTTATAGCTTTGTCACGTTTAACGTTCCCTTTTAAATTTTAAAAGACTTCTGAGCCGGCATATTGAAAAATCATAAATGTTAGCAACACAGCCCCAACTTTTTCCACGTATACCTTTTTTCTACACTTCCCATTATCATATTTTAGCAAAAACTAATCAAAATATTTTTGTGTATTATAAGTTTAAATTTTTAAAGTGGTTTTTAAGACCCCTCTTGTAAAACATACAGACATCCAAACGATCGCCCATACTTGAATAATAAAAAAAAACTCTCATTTCGGGCTTGGCAATAGAACTAGAATATCGTTTAGTTTTATTTTCTAATATCTCGTGCATTCTCCGGTGATTCTGTTAGTTTGTTTGTGCTTATCCTGGTCCACTATTCAAGTTAGAACAAAACAGGAAAAACAGCCGTCTCATTAAAAGATGATTCATCTTGAGTCATCAATAAGAGATAGAGAAATAAAAAAACTTTATTCACAATTTAACTTAAAATTGATTATTTAATAAATTGTTATTACATGTTTAGGTATGCTTCCTATGTTTATTGTATTGGTTATAACAAAATGATGTGTGTACCAACATTTTTAAATCGAACGAAAAATAAAATAAAACCTAATCCAGAAAAAAAAAATCTACAAAACATGTTTACAAATTAAATACAAATGCTTACAAGTTAAATAAGGATATTTACAATATAATAAAAATATTTACAACAAACATAATCTTTTAGGTAAACTTAATAAAAATTTTTTATTTATTACTCAGAGGTTATTTTGTTAATAGGTTTTGGGTACCAATACTAAACTTAACCTACTTCATAGATGTATTGTAGAATCCCTACTCTTAATGCAAATTTAGAAAATTTTAATTTAGCGACAGATAAATGTATGTATGTATAAATGTATATTTTAAGAATATTTCTGGTGTAGTTACTAATCTCCCGAATGTGTCTATTTTCAGAAGCTTTTATTTAAAAAAAAAATAATGTTTGAAAACGGACAAATTTTTGAATCGTGGAGAGTTTGTAAGTTGTTGAGACCATTTTTGTGTAACGAGGGTAGTTATTGATGATACTATTTTAAGTTTTGGATTCTTTCAAGTTTGCTGTAGTTGGTTTCACAAGTAGTGTCTTTAAATAACTAATCTATTCATCTTGTTTTTTTCGACATATACATTGGTGGATCAATCTTACCTAAAGTTTTACCAGCTACTTTTGGTCCTGGTCTAATGCATTTTGATACATTTTGTAAATTACACATAAATACTAATGTATGAAAATATATTGACCGTATCTATATATCAATCTACAGCTACCTTTTATCTACCTCACCCGGAGTTAATAAATAGTTAAAATACTTAGTTTAATTTACTTGACGATTCGGGTTGCCATTTAATTATTGAAACTAATAGATTTGATTACTCAAACTCTGAGCGTACAGCTTTAGCTGAAAGTGATAAAATAAAATGGACTATTATCATTTTAATTTACTATAATCCCTAACAGTTCTAATCTAAAGTTAAATTGTGTTTATCACTATTTTAAGTAATTTAATTAACTAAATAAAATTTAAATAAGATATAATATTTTTTTGTATGACTGAAATTATTAAATACGATAGAAAGAGGATGAAATCTAATTATGGGTAATTGAAATACTAAATATGAATATACATTTCTCATAATTAATACAAGAAATTCCTGTGGGTTTCAGATCTGAATTCAGCGAGGAATATGCGGCTTTAATTTACTAGCACTACTACATAAAATCTGTAAATTGAGTCAATAAAAACGTTGCCGCAACTAATAAAATACCATTATTTGTTTGATCACACACCACTTGCTATGATTTTTTAAAGAGTCATGTTCATGTTTTATCAAAGCTGAGTGGAACCCAAACTGTAACGAAGGGACACAGTGGACCCAAGCCTCAAGCGATACAGAGAGTGGAAGGGTCCAATATTAATATCTTAACTGAGGGTCGAAGGATGACATATTTACAAGGGCTGCTGCCTCCCTTCCTAATTATATTAGCAGCCCTTGCAATGGTCCCTGTTCACTGCAAACAGCCTCTGTCCTCTGCCAACAGACACCCATGTCACATCACGGGCTCCTGACTTGTACGCAGTCTTTTTAGCGCTCTAATTTGTGCTATAACTTGGTTAGAATTGAAAAAATGTGTCTATGTGGTGTACCAAGCAATATTCATCGTGACACTGGTTACAATTGAGTCCACATGACAAAACAATGTTTTGAACAACGTGGTTCCAAGCTTTCCTAATTATGGAAATGCATTAGAATGATAATGCTTTCGAAATCCTCCTTAAAAGACTACTGACTATATTTGTGGTTTTCTACGTTCGGCGATATAAGAAACCCCATTCTTTTAATATATATGTAAACTCCAGCTGAGATCTAGCTAGCTGTGTTTGTTGTGAGAAGGTTACTTAGCTGTGTTTGGTGTGTGAAGGTTACTTTCTAGATAAGACTTATGTTTATTATTTTATCCACTATAATACCTAGTAAATAACGTGTAATTTAATTAATCTTTACAGGTATGTTTATTTAGTTTATTTTATATTGTTAAATCGTCTGATGCTTATAATTCTAATGCTATTGTAAATCTTTACAGATTAATAAAATCAGTTATAAAAACAAACTTAAATATATTTATGGATATGGATACCTCTGTGTGTACCGATACACTAATCTATCTGATATACAACTGTATCCGAATACATGAAACTCTATGGCAATAAATGAAGGACGTATCTTTTCTAAGGATACATGTGTCCGTTTATCTATTTACCTGACTTTATCTATTGACCTGACAAACACCACGCTGTTGCACTCTATTTGAATAATTAAAATATTTAAGTTTTAGTGATGCCATCTAACTATTCAACGACTGACAAATTCAATTCCTCAAATCCTGAGCGTTTTGCATTAGCGTAAAGTTGTACAAAATTGTACCTTACTCAAATATTTAGTTTACTTACTCTTGGTCCCAATTTATTCTTAACCCAAAGTAATTTACTTTAATAAATTAACGTGGTGTACGAAATTGAAGGAATTCAATGATAAAATAGAATTTTACAGACAAAATGTTTTATTCACAGAAAACAACCATAGGTTAAAATGTTTTAACGAGGAATGACTGATTTTACCATAAATCAAAATGATGAACAGATCTGTTGCAGTGATAAATAGTGATTACACCTATTTTACTACATACAAATAAAATGTCAATCTGACAAGTGTACATCGATGTCTTCAATCTGATGTAGAAACGACCTCAAATTCAAGGCCCAAGGCAAAGGCAATCCAGTGCGCAGTGAACTGCTCTCTCGAAGAGCTGCTAAGCAAGAGATACCTTCAGGCAGAGACTCGCCACTTAAGTCCTCCTCTTGTCAGAGTGACCCAGCAAGTGACCTGACCCACTCCGGGCAGTGGCCCTAAGATAACGCACAACAGTCAGCTACGCAGTTCCTTTTTTTTTTTTTTTTTTTTTTTTTTCAAAACCCCTTTATTCAAAAAAAATATTTACAAACAAATGAATAATAAAACCTTTGAAAGCTACTTCAGCCTGTCTAAGAGCTACCTTGGCACTCATGCTGCTACTGTACACCGCTATGTCATCAGCGAAAGCAGTAACTGTTGTGTTTTTATATCGGGCTCCTACAATTTCAGACGTGTACACGTTGAACAGTACAGTGGATAGAACGGCTCCTTGGGGTACTCCACAGGTTAGTGGCACAGCTCCGGAGAAGCTATCACCCACCCACACCCGCATCGATCTGTTGTTCAGGAAGCTAGCCAGAATTGAATAGAGTTGCTCCGGACATTCCCGGTCACAGACCATTTGACACAGTGTCCCTTGAGACACCGAGTCGAATGCTTGAGTGCAGTCAATCGAAATCATAGACATGGCTATGTTTCTATTCAAGTTATGGCTAGCTTCTGACTGTAGCTTCATAAGGGAATGCTCTGCGCTCATACTGGATTGAAATCCAGTCTGCTCTGGCGTAATGATGTCATTTTCCGCGCAGTAATTGTTGAGATAATTCAATAGAATTTTCTCGAAAATTTTCCCCATTTGCGGTAACAAGCTGATCGGGTGGCATTGGGCTGGGCGATCTCCGCTCTTTACTGGCTTTAGTAATGGAAACAAGATGGCTTGTTTCCATGTGTCAGGAAAGTACCGCAATCTTATACAAGAGTTGTATAAGTTTGCGAGTTGTACAATCCCTCTCCTTGGCATTGGTTTGAGCAGCACTGTTTGTATCTCGTCGTGCCCTGGTGCCCGGTTTTCCTGACACTGGAGAAGAATCACCTTGAGCTGCTTCGTCAATACAAACATGTGGTTCTGTTCAACATCTAGCGGAGAAGGCGTGTGGTAGTAGCCCATCCTTGCCGTATTGTCCCTAGCGCAGTGGTTTGGCCAGTTTTGTTGCCTGTTGCTCAGCAGTAAGAATATTTTTCTTAGTTGTCGCCTTCGTGAAGACGGACAGTGATTTCCTTGCCTTTTGTAGTCTTCAACAGCTTCCAGAACTATCTGTGATCGTCGTGAGTGCTATGAACTTGCTCATGCCACGTTGCTGTTTTCCAAAGTTTTATCAAGGCTCGATTTGCGTTGTGTGAGTATTCACAACTACCTTAGCTTGTTGATCTCTCATCCCGTACCATCTATTCTTCTGTCTGTACCAATTGTTGCGCAAGGCAATAGTTTTAAGAATATGGTCTGGAGGTGGTTGCAGGGTCGGTGGCATGGGGCTAAACTTCGGGATTGTAGTATCTGCGGCGTCTATGATCACATCAGTTATGAAAGTTAGTTGAAGATCTACTTCTTTTGTGCGGAGAATTGGCACCGTATGCAGGTTATGGTAAATTTGCGACCGATATAGCTCCCTGTCAGGTGATGAAGCCTGGGATCACTTGTAGTCAGTGGTGAAGCCACTACCTCCCAATTGATACCAAGACGTACAGCTATGAGGACACCGCCATAACCGGTAAGCCTTTCAATGGCAGTAGAATAACCTTTGATGTGGATTGATTGTGTAGACACCCTCGTGTCTGTCAAAACTACAATATTTGGTCGGTAGAGTCCTATCAACACTTCTACCTCATCTATTTTGGTCAGGAGACCATCACAATTAAAATTTAATATATGATGATCTACCATTTTTGTTGATTACCAGATATTATAGCCATAAGCATTTTGCTGCAGAAATCGACGAGGGCAGTTACCCATTTCGTTCCACACTCAAGGTCTTGGCACTGGTCGTTTGTTAAGAACGTTGGTCTAGGATCTAGATACTTACGTCTTCTATTTTCTGATGTGCCTTCCGACGGGGTGGGAGCTGTTCTCGACGAGATGGGGGCCGTTCTCGACGTGGAGGGGGCATCTAGGTCTTCAGTACTGTCCTGGAAGCGTTTAAAGGGCGGGTTCTGCCAGGCGTTGATAGATGGCGGTGGAGCCGGCCTCATCAATGGCTCCTCCTGACGTCTCCTCTTCTGCTGGGGTGGCTGCTTGTTGGTCGGTCTCACTCTGGTGAGGAGCTCCTTCCTCTTCGCGCAGCCTCAGTAAGAGGCCGGATGCGCCTCGTTGCAGTTTGAGCACTTTAGCGGTGCCGTCTCATTTCTGGGATACTGAGCCACCTCATGGGGTCCCGCACAACGATCGCGCTCCATTTTCCGGCCGCAGTGATTACGGGTATGGCCGAAGTCCTAGCAACGGTAGAACTGGGGAGCCCCCCTCTGCTCCTTGAAGGTCACGATTCGGACTATGATGTGGTTGATGGCACGTACCTTTGGTTTATGGTGGGCCAACCGACAGTCGGCCTACTACACTCCACATGTCGGAGGTAGAACATATAACATATCAATATTTCCAGTCATATTCACACACTGATTATTTTTCACGTTCACTATCGTGCCAAAACTAGATTTCTTCTTAGTCTTTATGATGAACTTGTGGGTTATTAATATGTTTTTTTGTTCGAAACACTTTGAATTAACCCGATTGAGAAGATAAAAGAAATATTCGAAAACAACGATTTTGAAATAAGTCTACTAGATGAAAGTAAGACCCCCTTAAAAGTAAAGCCTCCCCCTTGGGTGCACTGAATGCGAAGAGTAACTTGCACTACAGAAGACTGGGCACGCAATAGAGAGACAATGCAGGAGCACTCTAGAAGAAGACACACTCAGCAGATGAAAGAGGACACGGAGCAATCTGTGAAATGAGCCGGCTAATTGCGGACTCTGCATTAAACAACTGCGCTCTCTCTCTCTTTCACTCCCTCAGCTACCGTCGATTTTGTCTTCATCTCCCGGCTTTTCTTCTGTATTGAGCTCCATTCACACTTCCCCTTACGGAACGGTCCGGAATTCTTACGTCAATTCTCTGACGGTTTCAGGGGTATTTTTCTGAAATAAATCGGTTTGAGGTTCAGGCAACAAATACATTCTTATTCCTCAATTAGTAATGGTAAAGGATCAAAATTAATATATTCATTAGAAGTATGTTTTGATTTTAAGTGAATGATTTTTTGGTTTAAATCCCTAGTAAAGAGTGTTCACCAGGGAGGTACTCTTGAACCTATTAGGAACACTTGATGATGGTAGGGGTATGTGTCAGTAAACTCCAGATTGTCCAGACAAAGGGAGAGCTCTCCAGACATTCGTCGCAATACATTGTGTATGCTCAGTACAAGTTAGACTTTAGTGTACTGATTTTCAGTATAATCCTCTTTCAATACTCACATCCTTGCTTCTTAAATATTCTTCTATCCCATGGTTACTTCATGTAGAATATTAAGCTAGAGCATCAGACACTAAGGTAAGGGGATTAATTTTACAACGTCTAATTGTAGTATCATTTAATTTGATATCGCAAAATTACTCCTCAACTGCACATACATTTAGTCTTCATGTAATTTCTGTAGGGATTGATATTTTTACTATTGATATACTAAACAAGTCATTCATACCTATCTGTCTGTCTAATATAATCCGGTAAGAGGTAATGGGGAGAGAGATGCGCACTAGCCCAACATTCATCTTGCCAATCCCATCCCCTCAGCTTAGACTTTACTGAGCCAACCTACTTCTGACGCAAAATGAGATCAGGATGCCCTTGAAAGGTGGTGTTTCTATCTGCTCGAACAAACTTTACTCTGTTTACGACGTTTCCAAAGTGTAGTATTCTACCACAAAAAGCTTCCTGGTGGATAATTAAGGTCATAAAGTTTAATAGTATTTATTATTATTCCGCAGGGCAATGAATCCATTGATATTACCAACCATGGCTGGTGTCTCACCAGTAGTTAATTGGACAAAGTGAATTTATAAATGTGTAGAAAAAATAATGGCAAGCCTCCTTAAAAATGTTCTATAGAATTCTACGTAGTCATTGCAGAGGTCAGAAATACGTTATGTACATTTGACTGAGGTCGGAGACTATCTCCAGATCGTTTTTAAAAATTTGTTTAAATAGCGCTTATTTTCTTACTGAAAAGTACCTTGATCGGGAAGAAGCATCTTGGGGTAGTAATCAAATAATAATTGAACATATTACTAGACCGTCGGATCTCCAATATATTACTTACATGGAGCCACTCTTTGGAAAAGATTAATTGCACCAACAGCCCACCAAAGGATTGTATAATATAGAAAATTTCTTCGAGGACGAGCTGCTTAACCTCCCTCCGGTCCGGAACGACAATAGGTGAGAGTACAATGGCTGTCATTGAGGGCTTACTGTCCACTGAGGATTTGCACGATATTAAAAATGCGCATCCCCTTCATTGACTTCGGGGGCTATGGGGGGGGGGGGGTCAGAATCAAGAAGATCACAGGTCCACATTGTACCGGTGGAAGATCAATGGGTCATCAGACAATGGATCAAAAGCTGGCCTCTCCCAAATTGAATCAAGTCGCTATTAAATCGACTTGGACAATGTTCCAACTGCGTAAATATAAGTCAAATATTACGTTTGACATCATCAATCGGGTAACTAATTCAATAACCATAACAAATAATATTTACCAATAATCCGTCATACATAGTGTAATTGTGATAGTTGAGCACAAAGGGAACGCCCCACTTTTAACCATGAAGGAGTCAATTGTTTTTTGTTTTTTGTTCTGTTAAGTCTCTCTATACTTTTTACTTCTTCGAAAGCGTTCCTAAAAACATTCTCAAATATTAAAAATGTATTCCAACACACGTCGATATACATTTTTTATATAAAGGCATTAAGTGCAAAAACAGAAAATATGAAAGAATAAAAATAAGTATTATGCGATGTTAAGTCACAATTCTGAAGCTATATAAACTCTAAAATTCCGTGAGTTGTTTTTTTTTCAGTTCTATGCTACACATTCGACGGTACCGCAAACAGTTTTAGAGGCCAACTATCGAAATCTTGTCTTCCCAATCAAGGAGATCAAGGTTTCTAATCAAGGCGGTAATTTTTTGTTTCATCGTAGATTTAAGTAATTTTTATGGGTAAGTATAAAAATAAAAATCTTTTAAAAGGTAAAAATTATGACGAGGCTAATGTCCCTGGACTCAACTAATATGCTTGCTTCCTTAACGGTTCATTGATTATGGAAGCATATTTTCAAATTTCACCTGGCGAAAAGGGATTAGGCTGTCCTCTTTAAAAATATTCATGAAATCCATTTTGGAAATAAAATATGTGAATAATGATAAGAATAATGAAAAATAGCTTAATATACCTCATTGAGAAAGCTTAAAAGAGGGGTCTCAGAACATTAATACCCAATAATTTTGGACCATACATCATTGCAATAACGATCGTCCACCGTATATATTATATATGGCAAGTAAGACCCTGACGGAATAGGCTCTACTTTTCAACATGTTCGGGGCAATCTTCTTTCGTCTGCCTGTTAATCTGTATTTTCTAATATATGGCTTGATATTCAATTGATCTAAATTATAAAAAATTATATTCCACAACACCACGAAATATGCGTTTATGAATTTACATTATCGATGGGAAATGTCATTTGTCCCAAAAACACATTCCAGAGAATCTCAACTTTTTACCATGCTACTTCTTATGTCTTGAGATTAATAACGTACAAATTGTGGCTTTTTGGAACATTCCTTGGTAGTCACAATTGTCATAAAATTATTCGTTGGATATAGCAATATTTTCAGGTCTTATATCGCTGTCCACACTAATTAGCAAATCGAGATATTTTGCCTTCTCTAAGAATAAAATACCGCATAACTCTCTCTTTTCTGAATTATTTATGGTCTCTTTGATAATAAGTCATATTGCTTTTGTTTAATTAGCTCTCCTGCATCTTCAGTTGAGGTCATCAGCAAGCAATCAATCCATTACTTTATTACAAATGTGGATCTTTACCGCTTGTGTTCCTCTCGCTGAAACCGGGGCAAAGTCTTTTCCTGTTTTTTGGGGAAGTAGAGAAGTAGAAAGAATCTTGGGAACATAATAAGCAGACCCCTGGGGATCAATATAAAACGATCTCACCCAGATATGTATAAATTATTTAAGTTATATATAAGGGTTTGGCACGCAGGTTTGCTCTACAAGACATTTACCGCAGACCCTTTTCCTAATCCTACTGTCCTACCTTTCAAACCGCTTCTTCCAAGTCCGCTGTGGTTTAGAATACTCTAACTACTATCCCATAAATGCAGGAGTTCCACAGGGCAGTGTCCTAGGCCCCTGCCTCTATAACCTATACACCGCTGATGTCCCCTCTACTCCCAATACCTTCTTGGCCACATTTGCAGATGACACTGCAGTCTTGTCATCCCACCCAGACCCCCGACATAGCATCCCATAACCTTCAAAAACACCTTGACGAGATCGAGTATTGGTGCAATCAATGGCGGATCAAAGTTAATGAAGCAAAATGCTCCCACATTACCTTCACCCTTTGTCGCAAGACTTGTCCACTAGTTTATTTTAATTCTATTCCTCTCCCTGTAACCGAGACAGTACGGTACTTAGGCTTCCATCTCGACAAACGGCTGACCTGGAACCCACATACGAGACTAAAAAGACAAGAACTAAACGACGCTTTGGACAACTGTACAGACTACTTCAAAGGACATCCCATCTCTCAATAGAAAATAAACTACTAATCTACAAAGTTATACTTAAACCAATCTGGACATACGGAATAGAGCTATGGGGGGCAGCAAAAAAGTCGAACATCAACTGTATCTAATCCTTTTAATCCAAAGTCCTGAGAACAATAGTAAATGCCCCTTATTATGTCAGCAACAAAACCCTTTATAACGACCTTAATATACCCTACATTCTAGAACTCATCCGTTCCAAGTTTATGAAATTCCACAGTAGCCTTTCCAACCACCCTAATCCTGTAGCACAGTCATTGCACTGCGCCACTCATCCCTATAATCCTCCTCGGAGACTGAAACGGCAGTGGCCTCGTGACCAGCTATAATCGCGTGACAGTGGGAGTCCTGGCAATGGCCAGTTTCTCCAATCATGTCATATTGTATGAATGAGCGAGTGAATGATGACTGTAATATGGTATGAATGAGATCATTTATCTGAATTATTATTGCCTTATAAAAGGCAGATTGTAATTATCGCACAATAAAGATTGTTATACAAGTTATATATATAAGTTTTGCGGCTCTTTCCTTTATAACAAATTAAGAAGTTGTTACCTAGCTCAGAATCTGAGACTCAACCACCGCAGCCCTCGTCAGTCTCTGAGATCTCGAATCGGATTTCATATGAGATGATATAAATGACCAGATAATTTCTCGATAAAGAGCCGTCGGAAGACTGGGTTTAGATCGATAATGTAATTAGACGCAGGGAGAGAGGTAATGCAACGACTGGCAAACAGATTGCTGACCACTGATTAGCTCTTCGCTGATGAATGCGGCTATTCACCAAACTGCTAGGGGGGAGAGAGGTTCCTCTTGGAGTGGCCAAATTAAATTCCCCTCCCCTGTATGTCCGTCTGTCGTCTGCACTCATTCGTCGTCGCTGTATCATGTACTGACTATGTCATGCCCTAACCGAGGCCATGGAAGTCAACGAGTATTCTTAGCGGAAGTATTGGTGACTAATGTTACTGCTAATAGTTTGTTTGTACTGAATCCACAATAGCCAAATTTTTAAAATGTCAGTAAAGATGATTGGAAGTTATTTTCCATCCCTTGGCAGGGACTGGAAGTGGAACTCAGCTTTTCTTAAAGGAGTTTATTTGTGCTCTTGACCATAGCTCATCTAGTTAACTTAAAAAACTACACTAATTCAGTCTAACTAATTAGAGTTTCTATTCTTTTGAACTGGTTCAGGCCTAAATCTTGGATCGATAAATTACCACTGGATTTATAATCGTTTTACATAGTAGATACTGCTGAACTATCTTCTCAATCCAAAAAAGCTCAATCTGTCAATGGGCTCGCTACGTAAACGCTCTTGAAACCGAATGGACTTATTACTGATAGTCTCAGTGTTTGGTCGGTGAATACTCACTCCCACATTCATACAACTGGACTTGGTTCATCGTCTGGGTCAATTACATTTATATTCCCTTAAAGTAATAATTAACGTTTATTAATACCTATTTGATGTGTATACTTCCCACTTTAGTTAATTTTTAATTATATTTTAAAAAGCAAACACACAAAAACTGACAAAAAAAAATATGTGGGACTCCCCCTAGTGAAAGGCTATTACCAATTCAAGATAAGTATCCTTTTTATTTTTCCCTTATCATGTTTTTATTATTTTAAAAGATATGAAATAACAAAACAAAAAAAAACAGACAAAATATTTGCATAGATTTTTGAGTCCCTCCAAAAATCTTTTATTTATTATTTCATTCCCACATTAATTAATTATAATTAAAATTTAATGAATTTTTATTTTCTGCATTGTTGTTTTCTTTTTAGGATTGTTACAAATTGTATTACTTACTATTTAATATAAAATATTTTAAATATTTAGATGTTGTTTTATATGTCAAGTGGTTGATTTGTAGCCCTGAGGATGGGATGCCTGAATAGGTGAAACTTTCAGAATGTTTTTGAGAAATAGATTTTCACATAGTGTTAATTTTACTTATTTCAATGTGGTTAAGACAGTATTTTTTTTTTTTTTTCTAGCAGGTACAAAAAATGCTACGTTCAATCGACGGCAAAGGCAAAAATATTTTGGAAAAATATAAAAAATGTATGAAAATACAAAAAAATATACGTAATGTATATATCTATCAATATATATATTTATAAAAAAAAAAGTTAAGGTCCGGGCAGCATCAATATCCAACCTTAATCCCCGAACTTCGAGATGTAAACGTCCCCAAGACTCGTTCTAACTTTTATGCATGTTGTTTCTAAGAACCTTTTTTCCTTTTTTTTTTTAATTCAAAAGCCGTTATATTATAAGTCAAACATTAACTTTATCAAGCATTAAGGGGCCAGGCCATTACGCTCAAGCTGAATAATTAAAATATTTTATTTAATGAACTTGAATTGATTTGGGGTGCCATTTAATTATTTAAACTACTAAATTTTATCATTCTATCAACTATGAACGTACTGCATTGGAATAAAGTTATAATAAAATAAGACTCGATATAGATTTGATTTTTTCCAATTAATTCTTATCCAAAGCTAAATCTCATGTTAATCAATGGAAGGAGTGTAATCCTATGTTAGTAGAATTTACGATATGATAAGTTTTGTACTTACATGACTGAAAAATTAAATGAAATCAAATATGATGAATGAAATGATGGCTGATTACATTACTTATAAACTAAATATCTATTCTCACAGTACATGCGTCAAAAAAAGTGGTATTTTCTTTGACCTCATTCGGAAAAAATGGTTTCCTTCACACCTCCTTTAACCCAGCAAGTTTGTGTATTGCCCCATTCTGTACCCCGGGCTTTCTGGCTTTGATCGATTTTCAAACCTGTGTAAAAGGGATGATAATTCACTCATCTGTTAAACCCCTTTCGACCGCCGCCGACAAAGACACGAGTTAGACATATAACATTGTTACACTCCAAAAAGGAAAAAAATAAATATTTTATATAGTCTTGAATACAACAATAAATCTTATCATTATATTTTTCTTATGCAGTGAGTTATATATATAATATTCAAATCAAATCAATATTATACAATCTTATTTTATTATAACGTCACGCCAAACCAGTACACTCAGAGTTTGATAGAGTAATCAAATATATTTTTTTGAATAATTAAATGGCCAATTACATATCAAATTAATTCAAGTTAATTAAATAAAATATTTTAATCATTTGACTTGAGCGTACAGGCGTTGATAAAGTAGGTGGAAATATACTTGAATGTATAGATAGAAACATTAGATGTATTTTTGTTTTATAAATTTCTTATATTTTCATACATTACTTACACCCTAATTTGTATGAAGCATTTTCGTTGTTCTGAATGTTTTAACCTCCGTTTAAACGTCATTTCAGATCAGTGATGACGAAAGTGATTGTAAAACAGTCATAAGAATAATGTAGTTGTAACAATATGCAATTATAAGAAACGCAAAGAGTAGCACAAACTGAGTTAGGTAGGAGTGATAAAGATATCGTGGCGCGCCAGTATGACACCCTCTCAGTGAATGCGAGGCCACTCTACTGCGGTGGTGGGACTTTATGGGCTGTGAATGAACCTTTAATGGATGGCTAAATGGATATTGTACATCATGTTCCGTATATCTCGTAAATGTCGGGGCTGGAGTGGTCGCAGGGCAATTATCAATGAGATATTGTGGTTAGGAGGATTCTTGTTGATGAAGAATTTATCAAAGGGCTGTCCAAAGATGGCAAATGCGGTTTTCGATACATGTAACTATCTAATTACATTTGTTAAGCTTTAATAAAATTTCTTACACAAAACTGCGAATAGATTTGCTTTTTTGATACCTTACTTTATTAGATTGCTTTACCATAATGTCAATCCATTATTTTCCATTTCTTTTATCCTTACTCTTCTTCTGTTATGTTAAAAGTCCACAAAAAGTATATTATAAGTAAGAGGGATTTCAGTAACACGTGCTGACTGAACGGCTTATAGTGCTGGAAAACATGAAACAATAAACTAAGAATTTTACATTTTTGCTTGTTTATTTGTCTTTAATCTCCTCTTGAACTTATGAAGCACAGGGCGGTTTCACGCTAAGATCTTTTTCATGACAGTCGGAATTCATTTCTGGCAAAGCAGTGATATTATGTCCTTAACTGGTAAGGTTCTCAACAGTTCTTCCCTTTTGTGGGTACTATTTTATTGAGTTTTAATGGATATCCTATAGTATACGATAACATCATTCGGGATTGCAAAATGAAAT
The DNA here is from genome assembly GCA_930367205.1 of Acanthosoma haemorrhoidale. Taxonomy (NCBI): domain Eukaryota; kingdom Metazoa; phylum Arthropoda; class Insecta; order Hemiptera; family Acanthosomatidae; genus Acanthosoma; species Acanthosoma haemorrhoidale. Next base: position 43,030,030 of record OV884015.1, on the reverse strand, counting down.
TGGGATCTTCTCACACTAAGATAAAATGAAGTCATAGTTGAAACGTTAATCGTTGATGAAAATCTTCCATCTCTCTTTCTTCATTCTAAGCCGACTTCCTAACAAACTCTTCTACTCCAAAAATAACAACATTCGTAACCAACATTGTAGAGGATTAAATTAACCATTAATAATTGATCGAGTTTTTTTTTGACCAAAGGAACGTCAGATTTTCATCTTAACACAATTGGGAAAGTCTCTCCTATTCTGAAAGGGAGGGAATGATGAGCCGAGAAAAACAAATTCTTATTAATGTACTTAATGGAGTTAAACCCAACTTATTGTCCAATTTATGTTCAGAAATATTTTGAAAATTAACTAGATTGTAATTGTCTAAGATTAAGTTATGGATTGATTTATTTTCAAAATGCTAAAAATAAAAATGTTAGGTATTTGATCAATTAATCTGGTTCAGGTTTCAGGGAAAGTGTTTCAAATATTTTTGTATTGTATATTTAATCACTTGTATTTTTTTTATGAGGATTTGAAAAAAAAAAAAAAACTGTAAATCATTCTCTAGACGACCAGCTAACTGATAACATTGCGGCTGCACTGATGTTTGAAACTTGGCCTTCTCATTTATGAAAACCTGTGGACCTGTCTTCCTAACCTCGCCGTGTTTTAGTCCGGCCTTGTCAGACCCCACACTCTCCTAGTGGGATTCTCTGCCTTCACCTCGCTAGCAGCTCCTTGGGAGAGACCTCTCCCTCACGGACAACGGTTGTCGTGGCCCTGCGAATTTACCTAGCAGTGTCTCCCACGGCAATCCAGTCTGCCTCTCTCCGGTTCACACTCGCCTGTGGGATCGGGACGAATTTCGCCTACCCTCAGATACCGAGTGAGAATTCGTGGTCATTCCAAGACCACACAAACTACCTACCCTATACCTCTTCTCCTGAACATAGTGCATCGTCGGGGTACATACCTATCAAATATGGTGTCAGATAGTAAGACCGTCATGAAACGATTGTCCAGGTCATAAACTTCCCTCACTTCGTCACCAGGGTTAGGGTAACTAGGCACCTCACTCGTGACGACCCGACATCAGGTAAATAGATAAACAAATATATGTATCCTTAGAAAAGATACATCCTTTATATATTTCCTTAGAGGTTTATATATTCGGATACACTTGTGTTTTGGATTGATTAGTGTATCAGACGCACAGAGGTATCCCTAAAAACAAATAAATATAATAAAAACAAACCTACCGTTCCCCGAATGTTGCAAAACCTACAAACACTTCCTTTCAGGATTTTAGACCTCTGACAATGATTATAACGATTCAATGTACATTAATAACGTGAAAGTTCTAATATAATCTCAAATTCTGGCTATTTACTTTAGCAATACCTTGTATAACCGACAAGAATGATTTTTATAGCCACGGGGAGGTTGAGATTTGTTATCAAAAATGACAATAACATCCATTCTGACAACTAGCTTGTACTTTTAATTTCGAAAAACTACGCAAAAGAAAACAAAAAAAACGTAATCACGAAAATCACGCAAGATCCATTGTGCTTAGGCAACACCCCGTGTCGGGGTCAGAGGTGGTGCAGTTGGCAGTACTGTTGGATGACCAATGGACATACCAACGCACCTGGCGCTTGTTCCGTGGACCAGATGCCTCTACTTTCGGAGGTCCTGACCTGTCTTCATTGTCTTTTGTCACCCTAGAGACTCGTCCATAACCCACATGATTTTTTTTTAATACGTTAATAATTACGCCCACCATATTAGTTGTTATATCGGAAGTTAAACTCCACTAATAAGCCCAAATAAATGTAAATTTATATATTTTAGTAAAGTAACGATCAGAAAATAGGGACTCAAACCAGGAGATGGGACAAAATTTGCATATATTAGAAACGATCTCTTAAATTTCACAAAAATATATGTATTCAGCTATTTTCAATTGCCCTGTGATCTTTGCCTTAAGAAATAAATTAGAGATCAAAATAGAGTTTGCATGAAATTTCAGTCTTTACAATTCATTGAGAAACCTCAATACAGGAGAAATTTTGGCAGCACTCTGCCATTAACAATTGTTGGATAAAGCACAATAATAAACTCTCAGAATTATAACATGAACACTGAAATGTGTCTTCTGGATATCCATTATTGCATGACCCTTACTTAGTTATTAGAGGAAATAAAATATCCGCTTTTTAATAGAACAACTAATTGATAGTTAACTTATCCTTATAATGATAATGTTTTCTGGATTAAAAAAAAAAAATATTAAGAAGTAAGGAAAACACGTCAAATGTAAGGAAGATAAAGATGTAAACTTTTAATTACTGAAAGCAGTGCACAAAGACTTGAAGGCAAAAGGATGAATCAGAGTTACCGCTAATTGTGATGAGGATTTTTGATTGCTTTCATTCACGTTTTGAATGATGATTTTTTACATTTTGTAATAATCACGCCATATCGTCACACTCAGGCAGGCAACAACGAGCCGAATTTCCGCCCGACGGACATACAGGTGACGTTCCCAAGGTTCGATTCATTTCCTCGGGACCAGGTGACAGCCGCGGTCGGTTCTTCGAGTAATCAGTGCCGTCCTGCCGGGTGTCCCTCCGCTCCGGGTGTCTGCTATCAGTGTGGGATTTGCGGTCGAGAATGATTTGTGCCTCATCTACTTCAGTTTGTGGTCACTCAACCATTTCATTTCGTTACAGCCCACTCTTGACTCCACTGTTCCAAGACTTACGATATGTTTGAATTAGAAAACAAAAGCGAATCATTTGAGAAGCAACACACCCCACCATGGGCACCCCCATCGCCACTGTCAAGAAGACTACCCTGGCAACGATACTAAGGGTAGACCATTCCAAGCTGATGCATCTACATATCCTCGTGTGACAACATTCCACTCGTATTCGAAGATTTTTTCACGTGCCCACAATTTATAAAGGAATGACGAATAACGACATAAAAACTTCAACCTCATCTACTCAAGAAAGCCATCGATTACTTAAAAGAGCCAAGATCATCAATGGTCACTGCAGTTGAATGCTACGTTAAATATAAACAATATAAGGACCAATTACAATGAGGCTCAACACGGTCCAGGGAATGGCTGTAAATAATAAACAAATTTTGTCTAGTCGGAAACACGTGGGGAACCAAAAAATTATTTAAAGATGTAAGTTTAAACTTAATGATTTTCCATGCGTTTAATTGACTTCAAAAGTGATTTCTCTTATGAACGACTAAATTCCACCTTAAAATGTGACGTAGCCAAGAAGAATTGGGTTATCTATATCCCCCCAAATCAGAAAAAAAATATCAAAAATACTACAAGCATGACATATGATAATATATACAGACCCGATGTAAAAGAAATTGTTGTCAAAGAAAAATCCATGATTACTGTTCAAATCGTGCGTTAATACTATTTAGTTTATAAACGATATAATTGATTAAAAAACAAAACAATTTTTTCCCCCTATGAACAATAAAGTACAAATAAATTTAATTCTAGCTTATAACAAAAAAAAAAATTACATATTAAAGATAAATAGCAAAGTAAAGTGAAGTGTACACCTCATATAACTTAATTAAAAAAAATATCTAAAATCACTTTAATAAACGATTCCGTAGATACGAGTAAACTCTTTTTTAAAAAATATGGATAAAAACATTACTTAATTTTAGTCCTTTTACCATATTCTTTACCAGAGTCATGAAGGTAAGGATTAATATTTAATTAATTTGCCTTATCTGAGCCTACTTGAAACTTCATTGTTTTATTTTTCCGTTTTCTGATTTTCGTCAAGTAATCTCTAAATATATAATACACAAACATTTAATTTATAATTTACGAATAAACAAAAATTAGTCGGTAAAACTTCTCAACTAGAGATGCTATATATACCCTTAAAAAAAATAAAAATACATACCAAAGACATTTTTTGTATTGATAAAAATGATGAGTTGGCAGTGAGCCGGGCAGTGCCTGTGATATAAATCAATCAGTTGTAGGGGGAGACGACCGGTCCCTGGGGATGCTGAGAGACCGCAACCCCATCTGGTTATCCCGTACCTCTAATGTGATTAGGCAAATAGGGGCGGGTAGCGTCCAAGGAATAAAAAGTACTTTCGGCTTGTACTCGTGTGAGCATGATATATTCATGTTTTTAGCAATCATTCGCGCATTGTAATGACCAAATATCCTGAAAATCCGATGATGATCTGATTATAATGATTTTTTTATGATAAAATCTATTTATTTATTAGAATTAGGTTGATTTTGTAGGATTGAGTTTTTGGTTCAAATCATCTTTAACTCAGTATTTAGGAGCTTGTCAGGTTACCCCTTTTGAAAACCCCACTTTTATTATGGTGGGCATACGTTGTGGCAACATGCAACATGCGGTGTGCTCAGTGGAAGTTGCATATATGTTATTAAGGCGTGTTTTTTAGACACCAGTAGCCTCCAATCCTCCTTTAATACTCACCTCCTTGCTTCATAAACCTTTCTAAACCCATTGATTTTCACAGGTATGAGATTAAGGTAGGGCATTGACCACCCAGGTAAACGAATAAATTTCACAACTGTCTAACTGTTTTATTGTTACACCGTTTTATTTTATATTTACATTCTAGAACTCATCCCTTCCAAGTTTACGAAATTCCACAGTAGCCTTTCCAACCACCCTAATCCTGTAGCACAGTCACTGCACTGCGTCACTCATCCCTATAATCCTCCTCGGAGACTGAAACGGCAGTGGCCTCGTGACCTGCTATAATCAAGTGACAGTGGGAGTCCTGGCAATGGCCAGTTTCTCCAATCATGTCCTGAATGAATGAGCGAGCGAATGATGAAATGTAAATATGGTATTAATGATCGTATATCTTAATTACTTATTGCCTAGCAAGGCAGATTGTAATTTTAGCACAATAAAGGAATTATATATATATTATTTTATATTAGAAAATTAAATATTCGATTAGCATGTAAACCTACAGTTTCGCAAACTTAAAGATTTCTCAAGTCACAACTAACATATTCTTTAAGAGAAGAGAAAATCACTTAGTTTCAGAAAAAAAAAAAGTAAAACTACTCAAAGACAATCAGTCTATGGACATTACAAACATTATCGTACCGAAATAATACTTTAAACATATAGAACATTATAATGATATATGTACTCTTAGTAAATATTAGTTAAGTAATTTGGGAGTTCGTAGTTGTGAATTCAGAATTGAGTGGATTGATTGTTGGAAAATCTGCTTAGGTTGATGAAATTTTTTTTTCAAATTTGTTAGTGAATAACCTTTATTCATACTATTTACGTCAGCATCACATCCTAGAATGACATGAGTACGACAAATAAGTAAGATATTGGTAGTTACCACTTGATTATATTTTGTTACCACTTGAAACCAAAATTGTATTTTTTAAAAAATATATGCAGTTGGGATTAAGGGCATAGAAAGCGAAAGAGCTATATCCAGATATGACCAAGCACGGGACGGAATTTCCATGTCAGTTTAAAAACCCGTCATTTTTCATCAAAAATACATGCGTAAGAATTTTTGGGATAGCAGCTTAGTTTGATTAAAAACAGCTGTTAGGTTTCATAAACCGAAGCGGATTTCCATGTAACTCATTAAGTAATGGTATACTCCAATTGGGCAATAAGTAATTGTGATAAATGTTCTCATTTATACCATATTTACAATTCTTCATTCATACAGTATTTACAAACAGCCTAGAGACATCCCAAATCCACATGGTTGTCACCTCTTTCGCTAAGAGGAAGCGGACTCTTGGGAAATCCCAACGCTCCTCCATAAGCCGCGTTGCCGGATAAGAGCCAGTGGAGGCTGAGCAAGAGCACGAGAGGCACAGACGCTCAGGACATGATTGGAGAAACTGGCTATTGCCAGTTATCCCACTGTCACGTATTCAAACCACGTTACGACGCCACTGCCGCTTTAGTCTCCGAGGAGGATTATACGGATGTGTAGCGCAGTGTAATGTATTGACTGTGCTAGAGGATTAGGGTGGTTGGATACATCACGATGGAATTACAAGTACAATTAATGAAAAAAATACTTCAATATATCTTTTAAGTCATCCCAATTACTGAAAATTGACCTATTCCTATATATAAAAATCCTATTCATACACGAAATCTATTGTTAGCCCTCGGAACTATATTTTTATGCAAATATTTAAAACTATTGTTTTGAGGGGGAAATGTCTTAGACATGAGGAAAATTCGAAACATTGAGTATCTTAGGATAGTTAAATAATCTCGCAGATGAGAGTGTTTTAAAAAACTTTATTATGAATAACGATCAGAACACTGGTACATATACAAATATTAATCAGTTACAGCGTTAGAACATACTTTAGTGAAGGCTTGGGCAAAAGTGTGTGGGGTGTCTTGGCCATAACTAAGCAGGTAGGCAAAGGGGATTTCGGGGGAGGAAAATGGTTACTTACAAAAAACAAGGAGACCATAAGTCTCAACTAAGGAACACTTTTATACTAAAAATGTAAGATATAATGATTATAACATAACTGGACGCTGGAACGAGATATCTTAAAAAATACCTAAACAGGCACTAGTTTTTGAAGTGACGTGGAATATACTTTTAAAATATTAGGTTGATTGATTTATGTTCACAACCACAACATTACGGCCGTGGTAAAATAATGACAAACAGATGGACTCAGTAAAAAAATTGTCACAGTATTTGGACCTAATCCATTTACGCCACTTAGTGATACGAATAAAATGCTCCATGTTATCAAGCTTTTACACTGGGAGGGTAAGGAATAAAAAATCAAATTCCCCTAAAAGACAAGGGGGTGGGGGTGTGGCTGTTCCCGACAGGATAATCCCGCTGAAGAGGTGGAGTCTCCCATAAATCTTGTATGGGCAGGAACAGGGGCAATCTGTTCAGCCCACTCAGGCAGGATTAGAAACTTCGCAGGCACCCTCTGCTTATGTCGGCAGCCTTTCCGCTGAAATGGCCTCGTATCCTGGGTCGTTTCAGAGTCAACAGGTTCCCTTGCATCTTCCTACAAGATGTATTTTATATATTAAAGTGGTTTAAGGTGTGCTTTTATAATATTAAGTATTTGGGACGGATGTCACAAGCCGTTATTAATAATACGTTATTTAGGAATATTCTCGCGTGCCCTTTTGGAATTGAACTAAGCGTTCAGGCTCTGACATTGATAGAGGAAGGAGACACAGTCACCCAAAAAGGTAGGGGCAGGGTTGGCAGACGATAGGTACATCTGGCCAGGTGCCGGAAACTGGACCATCACCAGAAATGAGATTAAAAGTCTCATAAGGCATATCCGAAACGTTACTATTTCCAGCAGGACTATAGGAAGAAAGCTTAATGAAAATAACCTTAGGGCTCGAGATCCTGCTCGTGTACCTCTCCTTTTCACGGCTCACAAAATGGCCTCAGTTTGTACATGAACATGTGAATTGGACTTCGGAAAACTGGAAGAGAGTTCTCCTTAGAGATGAGGATAGAGTTGGCCTCAAGACGTCAGATAGCCGTAATGTTACACGGAGACGGCCTGGAGAGAGGTACGCACCTTGCTGTATGGTTCACCGGGTGGCATTTAGTGTTGGCTCATGAATGATTTAGGTTGGCATTTCCTTCAACGATCGTACTGAATTTTTTGATGTAGTAGAAAGGTTCCTTACGTTTCAGATGTACTTAGGAGACATAATTGAACATGAAGGGTGATTACTTCCTACTTTGGTAAGGAATTCTTGTTAATTGATGATAATGCCAGCCCCCACAGAGCATGAATGGTTAATGATTACTTGATCGAGCGCTCGGTGTGGACAAACTTGAACACATTCGGGGCAAACTGAAGCGAAGAGTACGACGTCGGAATTCATGTCCTAGCACCCTTGAAGCTCTGGAAAGAATGGGACAATATTCTACAGAACTAAATGAATACCTTTTCAAATCGGTGCCAACGGGTTTAAGAGACGTGATTCATGCCAGAGCTGACTTCGTTTTTTTTTTAAATATTTTTTCCAAGTTTATATATTTTCTTTTACTCATTATGTACCTTCAATTATCTGTTTAAAATACAATTTCGTTTTCAAATGACTTATTTTTTCAACCAAAAATATTTTTGAAGACTAAAATTTGCACGAATTGGAATTTTATGGAAATTCAAAAAATAAGGGTGGCGCGTGTCCATGAGTGTAATTATTGGGTTTAATACTATTAAAGCTCCAAAACACGGTAACAAATTTCTTTCCAAGAACTGCGAATAATTTTTGTTAAATTAAAGGTAAAGTTGTAAACCAAAGTGATGACAATGATGATATATGTATGCGGGCATCAATTATCCTTGTGGTTGAAATCCCTTAAAACAAAAAAAAAATTAAAACTGTTTTATAAAAATATATAATTAATAAGAATATAACATATAGCTGAACTAGCCATATTCCTCCACTTCAGAGTGAACCTCCCAATTCCAAGTTTCGGTTTTTCCAAGACACTGGAAGTCTCTGTTCCCGAGAACAGCTGATAGTTGTCAGCCCTGATTGGAGACTGCTTGGCTATCATCAGCCGCCTCACGTAGGCCCTGATCGGCAGAATCCAATACCTGTACCGTCTCTGCTTGTTATTCAGTCAGTAAGCTTCATCTTGTCTGTGCGAGGATTTCGATATTGTAACAGCAACAGCGGGACGAGCACCTTCGGCTGATCTTGTTTGCTATGGGTAGGGAAATCGCATGAAACAAACCCACAGCTTCAAGATACCCTTCATTGCTTTGAATCAGTCACGGGGTCCTACTAACTAGGATTGGAGGTGGTTCTTATATTTTTGCAGAGATGTGCTGATAATGTTAGATAATTTATAAAAAGTTATAAGGTAATGTAGTGACTTTAGATTTAAAATCAACAAATAACATGAAACCAATTAGGAAATAGCAATCCTGCAAATTTCGCGTTTTATAATAGTTAACTCCCTTTGCAGCACTAAGAACCAAATTCGCTCGAAGTGAATAATACCAATTGTAGTTGGTTATTAACTAATAAAATTTTGGGTTACTGGGAATTGTACTTGGGTAGGCTTTGGGTGCGATCATAGCCTGTCAACAATGAATGTATTATGCTTAAATAATTTGACGTTAATTATACCTACCCACTTACTCCCCGCAATCATAGGTAAATGCCAATCCAATAATGAAAAAATAATTTTAGATTTTCTTCAAATTTGTAAGTGAACGTACCTTTTCCCATACTACGTACGTCTGCATCAAGTTCTAGAATGCCGTGGATATAGAAAAGAAGTAGGATATTGGTCGTTTACTACTAGTACACTAGAATTGTATTTTTTTTAAATGATATATGCAAATGTAATTAGGGCTATAGAAAAAAAGAAGCAATATCCAGACATAGTGTACGGGCCAGAGCTCCATGTTAGTAAAAAAAAAATACCCGTCGTTTTTCATCAATTTTCAGTGCGTCAGCTCTGCTTTCATAAATATTGCGTTGGAAAGCTTCATATATTTATTTGAAAATATTTATTAGTAAAAATTTCAATGTTTTTTTTTCACGATCACGGTAAGGTACCGTGGAATTTCAACAGTGCACAAGTTTAGTGCACTGTAACCAAATAACGTTAAAATTCAAGCAATACTCAAATTTTTTAGAGTTTCGTCGGTTTTTTTCATAACTAGTAACCCTTATGTGTTTATCGGTCTCTCTGACCTAGTCTTTATCTGTCCCTTGTTAGGTATGACTTTTTCAAGAAGGTATTGATTGATATTTGAAAGAGATGATAAACAAATATGAGAGTGCCGTTAATTAATTAATGTTTGGTATTAAACAAATTTTGATTTAAAGTGCCTACACCGTCATGTTTAATAATATGTAATATTTGTTTTGGCTTAGATGTCCTATGATTTCGTAAATTTATTAAAATTGTATAATATATGCATTAATGCATTAATCCAATATGCTCTATTTTGTTTTAAAATATATTTTTTGCACACCAGGTAAGCAAGCACAGCACGTTTTCTTTGTCAGACATTCATATGTTGGCAACCGAACGCGTGAATAAGAGTCACTTCATGGTCATGTGCGCATTGAAGCGCTACGGCCCCACAGCGACTTCGTTCATTTAAAAACCACATGGGTGTAACGGGCCTTATTGTATACGATGCATCTCATTTGAATTTTATTTCTTTTTTTTTTTTTTTTTTTTTTTTTTTTTTTTTTTTTTTTTTAAAGAGCTTAATTATATTGTATGAATGAGTGAGTGAATGATGAATTGTAAATATAGTATGAATGAGAACATTTATCTCAATTACTTATTGCCTAATAAGGCAGATTGTAATTTTATCATAATAAAGTTGTTTAAAGAGGAAAAAAAAGAGCTTAACTAGATTACAAAACAATATATTTTAAAACAAAAACGGTACTGGGTACTTCATAGAAGATACACAATGGGATTAGAATAAAAACGACCGCAGGATGCATGGCACGCGTACTTTGCCGGAGCTATGTGTACACTACTCCTGTACAGGGATATGCTTTTTGTGAGCGAAAAGAATAAAGTAATCTGGTAGACAAACTGAACGATATGGATGATACCGATGCTACAATGTATGTAACAAACAATGACCCTCTGAAAATTTTGCTTTTTACCAGTTTTAAGGGAGGGGGCTCTTTAAAAAAATGATTTGCGTAGGTTATAAAATTTAGATGATACGCATGAACTGTGTAGTTCACTGAATTAGATCAATACAAAGAACCATACCAAAACAAATGGTTCCCTAAAAGGAACGGTTTTGCCTATTTCCCCTCCTAAGGTGCTTTAAGGTCCTAAAGTTAAGGTACTTTAAGGCACCTTACGCTGAAAAACCAGATGTGTGCACCGTCACTAATATTTGATGCATTTCACTATAATTTTTCTATTTTCAAAAGGTCGATGCACACGTGAGCTGATACAAATACCGAATCTTCTACGCTTAATCTAGACTATTAGTCAACCCCGCTCTAATCTGCTCGCTCCGGCGGGGAGATACGTACCCTTCGAGCAGACTGAATAAAAATCGTGGATCCGACCGCAGTCGAATTCCCCCTAATCCCACTACTAATTACCCACAGGGCCGCCACTACATCACCGTGTCAGCCGGGAGCCGGTGCCACATGGGCCCCCCCATATATTACGGGCTCTGTTCCTCCACAGCACGCTCTAATCCACATCCACGGATGTCTTATTTTTTTTTAATACACCCCCATATCGCCGCGCAATGTCATATTTATATAGCCTTGTTGTGAAGTGCTTTAAAAAGTAATTTATATCTTGTAGCGTAATTGAGAACTGTTGAACAGTAAGTTCGTTATTAGCCATGAGCACATAAACGAGTTGAAGAGGCTACTTCACCACGAATAAATAGAAGTTACCATTTTCTTGGACCAGAAAACAACCACGTACTTTTCCATATTTTCTCAATAAATCTTCGGCGTCCGTATGATAAAATTATGAGCTTTTTCAGACTCACAAAAACAAATATTTAGAGAGTAAGTATCTCTTTAATACTTGGTATTTTAAATCAAATGTTCCAAATTGTATTTAGAAAACCATTTCGCTCATGATATTCACTATTGAATAAAAAATATAAATAGAAAAAATATCTACTTTATTGGTAGATTAAATATTTTTTGGATTGATCATTAAATATTAGGATAAAATACCATCAGAGAAATGACTTGATAAAGTCAGGGAGAAGTAAATGGAACAAATTTTGAGTTGCCTGTTTTATTATAACAACGCATAAATGTAAACATAGCTATTATTCTCTCTCTCTCTCTCTCTTTCTCTCTCTCTCTCTCTCTCTCTCTCTCTCTCTCTCTCTCTCTCTCTCTCTCTCTCACTCACTCTCTCTCTGCATTGGAGCTTGCTGCTCAACTGAAACCATGGCTTTCTAATTTATTTACCTCTCCACCTCTCTTTTCTTAACCTATCTATGTTTTGATCTGGCGTTGTCAGACCCATCACCTTCCTAGTGGGATTATCTGTTTGGGCCTCGCTAAAGCTAGCTCATCCTTGGAAGAAATCCATGCCATGCAGACGACGATCGCTGGGGCCCTACAAAATAGGTTCATTTAGCGTCTCTCCCAGCGGTCCAGTCTGCCTCTTTCCGGTTCACACTCACCTTTGGGATTCGGACGTTTTTCGCCAACCCTCAGATACCGAGTGTGAACTCAAGGCCGTGTAAACTACCTATAATACCTAGCCTTAACCTCTTCTCCTGAACAGGCCACTGTCATGGCACACCTTCTAATATCTTATGGAGTCACATAAATAAACAAAATACGAATTAAGCTGCCCACCAACTAGGCCACCAGCAAAGAGTTTGTTGGGAGATCGGCTTAAATCCACGAAAAAGAGGTGTTCGGTTTTCATCTAGGTGTTAGACGTGATTGGTAATAATTAGCGACAACAGAAACAAAAAAGAGGTGGATATAATTACTGTGTGGGGAAATAATGATTAGTTAATAATATGTAATAATTGATAGGTTTGAATTACATATACCTGTTTTTCACACATGATCTACATATTTTACGTTTCAATTCTATTAACTGTTACATATTAACATCGTTAGCTATCCCCACTGGATTTATATCCACCATATTTGTTTATATGTTTTTTTTGTATCTAACTGTTGCTACTCTTTATTACAATCATGTTTAATGCCTACATTATGTTCTTGATATCAGGACCTGGTGCAGACAAACATGGTATCTCCGTAAAAAATGATTGATTAATTTACTTAATTAAATAATTACTTGGTAGTCCATTTTTCCAGGCAATTTTAACACGTTTTTTTCAGGAATGATATCCTCAAAGTTCATGCAAAGAAGGTCCTATAAATAAAAGCAACCTATTGAAATATAATTCAGAATCATTGTTTAATCAATTATGTGAAATTCTCTATCATTTAGGTAGTACATCAAAATGTATATCTTGAGTGATTCATAATGCGTAATAGTCGTTGTGGCTTCACTGGACTATTTTTAGAAAAAGAAAAATTATTTTCACATTTTTAATAGTTGACTAAGAAATTTGAAATCCACTATTAAAACGGTTGGTAAACTAAGAATAAGGCAGACCCAAAGATCGAGTCGTGACCCATCAACATTGGTCATCCGGCCTTTGACTGAAAACAAACAAACAAAGAATGAAGGAACAAGAAAACGCTTTATTAATATAACAAATTTATAGAATTACCAACACCACATTTCAGGTAAGATAGAAAATTTATTAACACGTGTTGTGATATTAAAAAATATTTGTGTAACATCAGATCATCTTCTGCCACTTGCGGTACAAAGTGGTAAAATCTCCTTCTTCAGTAACTTATGCACCAAGAAAGGTTGTCTTTTTGATCTTGATCTAACATATCTTTTATCTTCATTAAAAACCAGCGCGATTTTAATTAAAACTCAATTTTCATTAACGAGTGATCAACTGAAATAAAATGGTGTTTACCTGACCTGACCTGACCGTGAGTGTGACAAAGTCCTGGATTGTGATCCGATCTGACCCGACTGTGCGATGTTGATTAGTGCATCTGCCTTTATTTATTTCGGCTATGCACTGGCACTTCGCTTGTACTATTCGTTTACTTGGCGTTGTACGACCTAATGCCTATAATCCCTTGTACTAAGAAAAACAATTATTTGAAATATCAGATTCATTGATCGTCTCTTCAACCATCACCTCTAGAACAAAATCGTTCCCATCGAGCTTGGTAATGATGAATGAAACTCGCGTAAGGTTGGCATATTGTTTGCAATCAGCTTATTAAATGGTTTTTTACGGATCTGGTGAAGTCACTTGCACATTAAAGATGTGAGCTTCAGAACTGGGTGGAAACTCCGGCCCTTGAAGAAGTGTGCGGAAGACAGAGGGAGCGGAGAAACAATAAGGAGTAAATAAGAAGGGCAAGCCGAGGGGCTGTTTCTTTAGCCCTAGGATTTATGGAGGGCCAACATTAATGTGTATGAGCCTGCCTGAGTAATGTTCCTCCCTTAGGAAGGCCAGGGTCCAGCCGCTGAAGCTGCTCCGATAGTGTCGATAGTCAGCTTTTGGGACTTTCTCTCATTTCTTCCTAGATATTAGTACTTTATTTCGATGTTTTAACATAATGTAACGTTAATTTGACTTCCATACCTGAAGAGGGGGACCATTTTTATTTTTTAAATTTATTATTTATATAAATTATTATTCTGCTTAAAGGTAACATGTTCTGGGCAATGACCTTTTATTTTTTGTAATTCAATTAGTTATGGATGTATCAGTAAATAAAACCACACAATAAATAAAATAAAAAACCGATAAGCATACAAAATTACTATTTAGAAAGAAATTTAATTTAGCTATCTGGATGTTTCGTGGGTAGTTGTTAATTATGGGCATACTGATTTGTACGAATTACAATTTCCTGTAAGTTGGAGAGCAAGTGTAACTGCAAACAGGTCATTTTAAGGCGAATCACTATTTTGTGTAGCATTAATTAGTTTTCCGGTGTTAGTTTTGATTATTGATTTTTGATGGAAGTAGTGTGGATTACTAATAAGGGTTTACTAATAATCGCAAGCCCTGTGCACTAGTTTTTTTTTAGGACAACTTTACAGACTACTTCAAAGAACATCCCATCTCTCAATAGAAAAGAGATGTCCCTTATACTAAAGGCAATCTGGACATACGGAATAGAGCTATGGGCGGGGGGCAGCAAAAAAGTCGAACATTAATTGGATCCAACTTTTTCAATCAAAAGTCCTGAGACCAGTAGTCAATGCCCATTATTACGTCAGCAACCAAACCCTTCATAACGATCTTAATATACCCTACATTCTTGAACTCATCCCTTCGAAGTTCATAAAATTCCATAGTAACCTTTCCAACCACCATAATTCTCTAGCCCAGTCATTACACTGCGCCACACATCTATATAATCCTCCTCGTAGACTAAAACAGCAGTGACCTTGTGACCTGCTATAAATACGTGACAGTGGGAGTCCTGGCAATGGCCAGTTTCTCCAATCATGTCCTGAGCGTTTATGGCTCTCGCGCTCTTGGTCAGCCTCCATTGGCTCGTATTCAGTGACGCGGCTGACGGAGTAGCGCGGGGGACTTCCCAAGACTTAATTTACCAGCCAACAACCTAGTATATCTGGGAATTAAAATGGACAGACACCTCCATTTTAGTAACCATTTTACGAAGAAGTTGAAGCAAACTCGCATGAAGTCTTACCGGCTTACGCACTTATTGACTTCCCCCAATCTATCACTGCGTCTCAAGCTACTATATTTACAAGAGCATACTCAGGCCTACACTGCTGTGTGGTGCACCTCATTTTCGTTATCTGACGTATACGACTAAGAAACTCCAACAATTCCAAAACGGCATACTGATGAAAGTGGTGAGAGGTACTTCATTCGAGCTGCGGAGCAATAGTGAGCTTCACGATATCTTTGAGCTGCCTACGGTGAATGAATTCATCCAACGTAGACATATCAAAATTTTCGACTCACTGCAATGCTTGACAAATCCAGTGTTTAACACGATAACCCCCGTTCCCCCATCGATAGCAGGACGCTGTCGCGGCTGGAACGCTTTTAGTCTTAGGCTCTAGGTATAGTTTTTTGATTGTAAGTTTTTTCTCCCACTTTTTTAAACTGAAGGTGAGCCCATCACCTTGTAATGTATTTATGTCTTTTCCTCTTTACTTCAATCTTATATATGTAACCCAACCTCCTTCGAATGCATCTGCGCATAGCAGAATGAGGAGAGAACTGTCAATTCTTGTTCATTTACTTTGTTCATTTTTCACATATTGTATTAAATTCAAGGGGTTAAGGGGGAAAAAAAAACTTACTTTCTTTTTAGCATGCGAGGGAGGTGACAACCATGTGCATTTGGGAGGTCTCTGGTCTGTTTGTAAATACTGTATAAATGAGCGAGTGAATGAAAAATAGTAAATATGGTATCAATGAGACCTTTGACCACAACTACTTATTGCCCGATATGGCAGATTGTAATTTTATCACAATAAAGCTTTGTTTCGTATATCATTTATAAAACGAACAACAGGCGTTAGGCCATCCAAGGCAACGGTAACCCTCCCCCCCTCCAGTATAAGCTATGAAATTCGACTTCCTGAAATACTATTATTTCTTTCGAAATGCCATATAGATCAGTCCTGGCCAGCAGAGCAACAAGAATGCACTTGACATAACTCAGGGTTCTTGAGGAATTATGCGGAATACCCTCATATCCGAGGACTATTCCCTCCTCCGAAACGGGACAGGGGAACATCGGAATCTTCTTAACTGCTGCCACATTTTACATCGGAACGAGGGTTCGTCGGGTCTATTTCACCCTGGATACAACCTCCTCCCCTCTTCTTTCTAGCTACAACATTAACGCTAATGTAGTTTCTCTGGTCCTATTTTCTTTTGGAAAAAAAAAAAATCAATTTATTGACAATACGGCAAAAGGTTTTTTACGTCTCTAAAAATGATTTTATTAGAATTGGTAATTATAAACCACTCAAGCCCCAACGCTTGGGACTCAAAGATTTTTAATTTGATAACCAGCTTGACAGTACAGTCAACAAAGCTCCTTATTTAACCGTTTTCGGTATTCGTAGATCAAAAAATCGTGAACACTTATTGTATTCCCGGCTGAAAATTTCGAAAATGTATTTTTAGAATAACGTGTATTTATTTAACAGTTATCTCAGAAAACAAGCAAGTATCAAAGTATTTATAATTAAATACCTTATTGCCGCTTGGCCGAAAGTTCTTTGACAAAAGTCACCGCCGTCCTGGGCGCCACCGGACTACACGAGCCGCTAGAGCTTTTGATAAAAGGCGCCTTCGTACGAACGGTACGGTACTGAAGCTTTTCAGTACTTTTCAGGCTTCAACTTATCATTCGAGGCAATCATTTCCAGTGAATAGCACGTGTTCCTTCGGTATCGTTTCCGATTTATAACGTCTAGTAAAAGAAAAGGATAATTGTTTCCAACACTGAAAAAAGTCGTGTTGCTGCTTAAGGTAAAAATAGAAATACTGACCGTTTATGCCTTGGCGAGTTGTTTGCATCTATGTCAAATTCTTTTAATGGCAATGAATACAATCTATCCAGAAATCAGGAGCAAAATTAGGAATTCTACAGCTTCAACCTCACAATCAGCCACAATTGTTCTTAATCTAGCACTTGAAAAAATGGAAGCTGCGTTAATATTATGGATTGAAGCCCGACGCCAGAAAAGAGTGCTCCTAAGTGGTACTATAATCCATGAGAAAGAAAAGCGACTTATAAGCATTTTTTAAAGTACCTGGCGATGAAGATATAGACGGAGGATTTTAACCTTCGGAGGGTTGGTTCAAGGTGCGACAATCAAAGCTTCAAAATTTTTGGAAACCTACATCTCCAGACACTCCAGCAGCAGCAACATATTAGAAGAATTTTCAAATTCCTGATTGTGGATACAAACTTGGACAAGTTTTCAATGCACGAAACAGCACTGTTTTGGAAAAGAAAGCCAAACAAAACTTTTATACCCAATAGAGAAAAGACCACCCCAGGTTTTAAGGGCTAATCTGTTCCAATGCATCAGGAGATTAATTAAGTCACTTATGCTTTACAGATTCCTTAATCCTCGTGATTTAAAAACCAAAACAAGAAATACCTTCCAGTGTTTTGGCATACAAACAAGGCACAGGGGTTATAATTGTTATTTGCTTTCTTCTTTCTTCTTGGTTCCTGGTTTGTTTTGTTCCTGAATTTGAAAAGTATGTAAGTTGGTTTTAATAATTCAATAACTGATATTATTAATCTATAAAGATTCACAATGGCATTAGAATTAAAAGTATCAAACGATTGAACAATATAAAATAAACGAAATAAACATACCTGTAAAGATTAATTAAATTACAGGTTATTTACCAGGTATTTTAGTGGATAGTCACAGCACAAACAATAAAAATAAATCTTATCTTGAAAGTAACCTTCACACACCAAACACAGCTAAGTAACCTTCATGCACCAAACACAGCTAGCTAGATCATCAGCTGGAGTTTACACATATTTAAAGAAAACTAATTTAGACTTCAAGGCTGTTCTAGTTTTGAACAGTCCGGATGGTCCTCGTGAATTAGAGGAATCAAATGACAGTCAAGAGCTGCTCGAATCGCCAAATGAACATTTGACTGCAGCCGACTTGGAGGAAATGCATTCATTCCATTGAAGAGAAAGCTTCAACGAGTACTGAAAAGGTGACACTAAAATTATAAATCCTGTATGAATGTTTACAAATGCCAAATGAGCTTTGTGGTTTCTCCATAAAAATTGAGTGATTGACTGAGAGAAGACTTATTTTTAAAAGAAAAAATAGTTAATGCTTCAGCCGAATATTAATACAAATTTAAAGATCTTTTAAAAGCAGCAAAACAAGAAATATTAAATTCCTTAAACCATTGTCTAATGCTGTCAATAATTATTAATATTGTTAAAACATCTCCCATTAAATTAATTTTATTATTTATTATCATTTTTCTTTTTGTTTTGTAACCTTGGTACATATCCCCCTACAATCCCGTGCATTCTGTATACACGGTTTCTGTATTCGGGGCATATTCTGTATACGGAACGTATCCCCTAAGAATAAGAAGCTTTGACTGTATATGAAAATATTTGAACAAATAGTTGATTATTAATAATCCATTTCATACGTTTCATAAGCTCACTTTCATTGTTAGTATCAATCTATTGAGCTCCGTTTAACTGGGTAAAGCTATGGCGTACCTTTTGCAGCCCACAGACCACCCTATTTTTAAGTCTATCAAAATCAAGAGTGGTTATTAACAATAACGGAAAATAAATCAATAAATAAATAATTTGTTTAGTTTAAATAGATTGTACGCTGTTTTTGAATATTCATAAATTATAAGCGTGTTTATTTATTTATTTTTCTTGCTTTTTTATAAGAAAAGTCTTAAATGACATTGTCAAAATATATTTCATCTAGTTGTTTTTCTATATAAATATCTCAGATATGTTTCACACAGGTATACACACTTAAAAACACCAGGTATCGCATCATTTTATACCCATCGTCGATTCCAAATTTACGGTGCACTCTTTCTAAATTTTTTTATTGATTAAACGTTAAAATTTCATATATGTGGGGTCAGGCCCCCGCCGGCACATTTTGCTAAATTTCATACTTATTATAATCGTTGTTTTCGTTGATTGCAACATTATAGATTTTATATATAATTTAGACCCTTGTGACTTTACCAGTGCCATGCATAGCTTTATTTTTTTTCCCTTGCCATAAAAAAAGTTTAGTTAAAAAATAATCTTTGGTGTAACGGTGAAAAAATGACAATATAATAGATTAGCAAGTGAAATGCGAGATGGACGTGACACAGCAAACAATTTATAAGTCACGAAATACTTCGGGTTTTCGACTGGCATTTTTCAATGTCTTCTGGTGCCAGTGATATGGTGTATGGTAGCAAAACATTGGTGTCAGCAACCATTGAAAAAAAAGAATTAAATAAACAAGAGAACATTCCCGATATCGGTATTATTTCAATGGGAATGGGATTTATTCCCGGCAGTTTCACAGCTCGCTACATTTGACACGCAGTCGCTTGATAAACACGCAACTGTGGTTTGCGAACGGGGCCTTATCGAACTTCAGCCTTTTAACTGGCTCTAGCAGTTATTAAACGAGACTTTTTCCATGTAACAATTAATAACACACACACTCTGGGGATGCGTTTTCGGGATGAATCAGGGTGTATACCGAATATTGTCACCCAAACATTTCATATGTACTGATCTTAAAGAGTAAAACAGGCCGGAGTCTAGTGTACTAACATTACATATTGATTCGTTCATATTATATCACCGATTTGAGCAACAGTTGTTCATAATAGAGAGTTCATAATGGGTGACAATCTAAACGCGATCGGTGTAAGATACCGTACATACTCGTACACGACGCTAATTCCCTAGCACAGTCATTGCACTGCACCACTCATCCCTATAATCCTCCTCGGAGACTGAAACTGTACACAACGCTATAGGAACAGTTGTTACTGTATTGTTCAATTGCTAATCAAGGAGGTATATCAGTATGGTTATTATTATCTTTATTTTTTTTAAAGACAGTTCAACAACTAGGGTCATTGATGCCCGAATAGCAATTACACAATCTATGATCATTTAAAGAATCATGAGTTCCATAGCTCTGTTGTTTATTTGATTTTTTTTTACAACAACAATTTATTAAGATAAAATTACAATCTGCCTTTTATTAGGCAATGAGTAATTGAGATAAGTGTCATCATTCATACCATATTTACAATTCATCATTCACTCGCTCATTCATACAATATTTACAAACAGCCCAGAGGCCCCCCCAGTCCACATGGTTGTCACCTCCCTCGCATGCGAAGGAGGAAGCGGAGTCCTGGGGAGTCCCCCACGCCCCTACTTCAGCCGCGTCACTGGATAAGAGCCAGCGGAGGCCGACCAAGAGCGCGAGAGCCAAAGACGCTCAGGACATCATTGCCAGGACTCCCACTGTCGCTTATTTATAGCAGGTCACGAGGCCACTGCCGTTTCAGTCTCCGGGGAGGATTATAGGGATAAGTGGTGCAGTGCAATGACTGTGTTAGGGAATTAGGGTGGGTGGATAGGTTACCATGGAATTTCATGAACTTGGAAGGGATGAGTTCAAGAATATAGGGTATATTCAGATCATTGTGAAGGGTTTTGTTGCTGACGTAATAAGGGGAATTTACTATTGTTCTTAGGACTTTTGATTGAAAGGATTCCATGCGCTTGATGTTCGACTTTTTTGCTGTCCCCCGTAGCTCTATTCCGTATGTCCAGATTGGCTTAAGTAGTTTGTTTTCTATTGAGAGGTGGGATGTCCTTCGAAGTAGTCTGTACAGTTGTCCAAAGCGTCTGTTTAGTTCTTGTCTTTTTAGTCTCGTGTGTGGGTTCCATGTAAGTCTTTTGTCGAGATGGAAGCCTAAATACCGTACTGTCTCAGACACAGGGAGAGGAATTGAATTTAAAAAGACTGGCGGACAGGACTTGCGGCAGAGGGTAAAGGTTATGTGGGAACATTTTCCTTCATTGACTTTGATTCGCCATTGGTTGCACCAATACTCGATCTCGTCAAGGTGTTTTTGAAGGTTTTGGGATGCTATATCAGGGTCTGGATGGGTTGACAGGACTGCAGTGTCGTCTGCGAATATTGCCAAGAAGGTTATTGGTGGTAGAGGGGACATCAGCAGTGTATAGGTTATAGAGGATGGGACCCAGGACGCTGCCCTGTGGAACTCCTGCTTTAATGGGATAGTAGTTAGAATATTCCAAACCACAGCGGACTTGGAAGAAACGGTTTGAAAGGTAGGATTGTGAATAGGGTTTGCGGTAAATTTCCTTTGAGTTTTATTTGATTTATTGATGTTTTATGTTGAATTCAATGGCATGACCGATTTACTCATATTTGATCTTGTATTATTCTGTATTCTATGTACTATTCGCAGCCATGTAAGTAGAGTAAATTATTAATTTAATAGATTAATAAGCTAGTTGTTTTAACTGAATCGCAATCAGATATACAATGAGATTTTTATTTGGAAAGGGAAAGACATTTTGTTTAGTCGACCTGGCTCTAGTTTGATGTTTCTTTATTCAAAACCCTAGTCGGACAGTGAATTTCATTTGTTTTTACAATGTAGCGTGAAGGACTCACAGTTTGAGTTATGATTCTTTAAATGATCATAGATTTTGTAATTGCTATTCGGGCATCAATGACCCTAGTTGAACTGTCTTTAAAAAAAATAAAGATATTAATAACCATACTGATATACCTCCTTGGATAGCAATTGAACAATAAAGTAATAACAACTGTTCCTACTGCGTCGTGTATGTACGGTATCTTACACCGATCGCGTTTTGATTGTCACCCATTACAAACACTCCGAATCGGGGAGGCGTACGTCAGTAATCGTCGAAGTAAAGATATTACGAAAAGATATAATAGTCTCATTTTTGGAAAACGATCTTGTTCTCAGACAGTATATCCGGCTAAAGATGAAGACTGGTTCTGATCCAGCCACAGTAACAGACCAGGACAGTCCTCCCCTAGGGATGGGGTAGGCTTTATCACGACCCACCCCTCCTGGCTCTGCGTTATTAATTTTTATCTCTTTCCCGCCGCCACCGCCGTGACAAATTTCAATTGCTAACCCTTTCTGCTCCGCCACAGCAGCCGTCTCTAAGGAGCCCCCTCTAATCTTCCTTCATGGCAGGATTATGTCTGTACATCCCGTTTATCAGTTGAAGAGTTCTATTTACAATGAGAAAGAGGCGACGAACAACACAATTTCGCTAATTACGGATTCAACAAATAATTTCATACTACTGTTCCGAATATCAGCCTATAATGTCTGAATGCAGATGATATATGGTACCGTGAAAGTCTCGCATTTTATTTGGTGACTGATCTTCCAGATAACTGCACTGTTAGAAGACTTGCTTAAGTCAGACTATTAGTGGTTTTGATAAAATTACATCTTCAGAAACTTAATGTATTTAATTAAGTCATTTTTATTAATTTAATTTTCAATTGTTAATTTAATTTTCTACTACTAATACTACGTGATACGGTATGAATGAGAACATTTATCACAATTACGCAATGATAAGGCAGATTGTAATTTTATAATAATTTGTAATATATTACTGTGATAATTTAAGATACAAATTCAATCAATTTAAAAACCTCCTTTCGCTTTAAAAAAAAACAAAAAATTATAACAGAAAACTACAAGAATGTTACAATTTTATTTATTTAATTATTTTTTGAAAATTTTTTTATTTATTTCTTTTATATTTGATAAAACTAAAGATAGTAAATACACATACAGCGTATGATGTACTGCATCGTAAAGATGAGATTTTCCAAGATGTTTGTTGGTTAATCGATTGTACAAAGTCAATATAATTGGGCCAGTTTATTGTGACACTATCCACAATCGGTCATCCCTATATCATTTAGTGCTCTCTTCGATCCTTTTGACATAGGTTTAATTTTTAATTTTAATTGTTTTTTTAACCAAACCCTTTTGCAAGTGCTATGAAATAATAAAGTATTACAAAATTGGAATGATCCATTTTCAGTTTTATCTAAAATTACGAAGTTGTCATCACGGCGCTTGGCCCACCAATAACAAGCCTCTAACGGGCACCCAACACTGCTATCCAACTAAATAAGACTGCACTGCATGCCTAGAGGGACTCTAGGCCCAGCCACCAGTGGACTCTCACCACTGTAACGCAACAATCAACCTCTACCGAGGCTTCCCACACTCCTTAATTCCCTCACACCACCTTCAAGCAGGTACTCCTAGTACAAGGATCCGCTCAACCCAAATATCCCTTTATTTTTCCCTCATCCTTAATCTTATAATTAGAGAGCTAAGAAAAAAAAAGTGATTTCAATCAATGATTTAAATAAAATTATTTATTTGAATTCTGTTACTGTTTTTTTTATTTGAAGAAAATACTATTTGCCCTATAAGAGTAAGTAATAGGCAATTGCGCTAAAAGTTCAAATTAATACCATAATTACAAATGAACATTTACTCTTTATTCATACTGCATTTACAATTTATTCAACATCGGGATATGTTCATAGAGCCTGGGTCCGCAGTATTGTCACTTTCTCAGCTATCGAGGAGGCAGTGATTCGAGAGATCCCCGAGGCGCAACACTGTTACGTACCAGAGGAAACTCAGGGAGATTGGGAGAGCCGTAGATGCTCAAGACACGAGGTTCAAAAAACTTGTCAGTACAAATACTTAGCAAATGAGTAAATATGTACAAAGGGCCACGAGATGCCGGTTGTACGCTTCCTAGCCACTAGCCTCATAAAACATTCAGCCTTTCTTAAATATTTATAATACTATAGAAATTAATGATAACAAAAAGAAAATACGTTTGACCGGCATCAATAATTTTGTCATTCACCAAAGTAAATTGTGGCAGATTGATAAAAAAAAAAATTATTATTATTAAAAAAGATTTATCCAATATGCTCAATTAATAATTAAAAAATCGAATGATACGTCTTATTAGGTATTGCTATTGGCATGATACAACATTAATATGAATAGATGTGCTTGGGAAATAAATATCAGAATATGTAAATAAATGTGAATAACTAGTTTTTATTAAATAAAACTAAATAGATTTAGAAAATGAGCACAACAAAACTTAGGAATATGGGTGATCGATTTAATCATTATTCACTACTAACACAAAATATCAAATTGAAAATATTACTATTTTTTGTTATATATAAAAACACGTGTAAACATTCTTAACTATTGAATTGATTACCAAATACAAACTCACTGTGGTTTTCAATGACCTATGTACAGCGCCATCCAAATGTGTATAAGATTTCTAATCCATTTACCTATCTAGTAAATTATACCTTATATTCTTTATAAACATCTCCAGTTCCTTACAAAACTTTCCTTATGGCTAACATATTTTAACTTCTGACACGTCCATTTTTCACTTTCTAAAAATATATTACATCACCTCTCCATGGCAGATATTAGCAAACTACACATTCACAATAAGTGAAGATATTCGTAAATAATTTAAAAGAAATGGGGACACATATTTCACCGTAGCTCCGATAATTTCTGATGGAATTTTAAGAATTTTGAAGAAGTATGGTCTTGTGTAATTTTAAGCTCATTATGGAGGTCATCCATATATTTAAAGTCCGCAAGACCTCATTGGTTTCATTATGAACTTCTTAGAATGAGTATTTTGTTTTCTAATGTGTAGTAGGATTTCGTATTGAGCAGTCTGCACAGTTGACTCACCGAACAGTCTGTTTAGTTCCTGTCTTTTAAGTCTCGTTTGCGGGATCCAAGACATCATTTATCAAGGTGGAACCCAAGGATTTGAAAAAATGAGTTTTAATGGTTTTCGACAGTTCAAACATTTCACACATATTAATTTAATACCCTCCTGTGTCTGATAGGAAAAAAAAATTTAATCACCAACTGGTCGATTTTTCAAGGGCTTCATTTTATTTCTAGCATAATGCGATTGAAAACATCACGGTTTGAGTTAAAGTTGTGAGAGTGTTAATGAGTTGTAAAATAATTAATGAACAATCATGTTTCAAGGAGTTATATCAACGGAACCTCGTTGCAAAATATTCTCGTCACTAGTTTTAACAGTGACCTCATTCAATAGAGATAGAGAGACATGCAAAAAACATTTTTGTGTTTGAAAAAACTAACAGAACTCATAAAATGTGAGGATACAAATTCTTGAATCAATTATCTGTGATATGTGAACGAGCAAACTTGAACAGATAAATAGATAGACCACAGTCCTACTATTTGAGTCGACCTTCGTTACTATGGTACCCTAGAAACGGGAGCGTAATTCACGCGAACACATTATTTAGATGAGTGTCATTGGTTCAGTGTAGATGGCACTGGCGGTACATGCTTTGGGCAATAGGGATCTGCCTGGGAGACAATGCCGCACTAATCCTTTAGCGGAAGTGATTAGCCCTGCAGGAAGTTCCCACGCACCCACCCACCTGTTGATCCGTTTCCCACAGATAGTAGGAAATCCCTGGGTGTCGCTTCCGTGATTTCTCCCCATATGCGGGCGGGTTACTGGTTGCTATTAATAGTAACCAGAGTGTCTGGGACACCCTAGTCTTTAAGTCTAACGGAAGTCAAAAATATAATTATCTTCTGGTGGACAGACTGTCGTTTGCTTCTTACTTTGTGAATGCAGGGGAGAGATTTTACTTCGTAACGCGTACTGGCTTTCGTATGAGCAACGATGACCTAATAACTAATCTGAAACTTTAGATGCAACTCTCTTTTTTACTGCTCTTGTACAAAACAAAAAGCCCTCATATGTAGGCATCATTTACTTTCTAGATTTCCGTGAGTAAAATTGTATACATATACTAAAGTTATAAGCCTTAAAAAATCGACAGATTATTCGCAATGACATGAAAACTGTATTTCACAGCTAACTGGCTTCTTTTTTAATGTATTTTGGTGCCAAACTCTTGTTACCAATTGTTACCACTGTTGTAACACCTACATTCTTTTCTTGTTGTCGGGACCTGTTGCAGACATAGTCAAAACGTTGTCCATAAATTAACTTGATTAAAAGTTACATTTATTTTTCAACAAACCAAACCTATATCCAAACAAACGCTTCAACTCATTTATATTCTCACTTCTTACAATGAACACGGAGTATAAGAACTTTACTTTAAAGAACAATTTTTTTAGGTTCCTAACTCCTTAAATATATAAAATATTATTTCACACAATTCAGTGGATCAGAAATTATTTAGCCTCTAAGAGAATTATTGAGAAATATATGTTTATCGTAAATTTACTACATTATTTGACAATGTTATTTAATATCATACAAATAATCAATAACACGGCTTGGCGCCATACCTGTATACCCCCGCCCCTCCAGCCAGCAGGCTTAAACAGCCTCTATTCTTGCTCTTGACTGAATTATGCACTCGCTGCATTAGTCCTCACTTCAATATAGGGTTTTTTGGGGTGTAAGTAAATACCCCTTCTCCTCGATCCCTTCTTACCCACTAGACCTATTTTCGACGTTGAGAGCCTCCGCACCTCTTCTAGTAGATACTTCCGTATTTTGCCCGTTAGACTAGCACTCCAGGACGGGACCCCTCCACTTGGACGGTTTCGGTGGCACCAATCTGCTACCTAGTGGGATTCCCCTTGTGGGATATATGGATATATACCTTATATACCTACCTCTTTCTCGGATGACCGTGGACTGGGGAGGGGGGCACTTCGATATAGAGTCGGATTATATTACTGCTGGCTGATAGCTAGCTAAAGACGTAGTATGGTCCATACTACGCTTATTCACCCCAGGTCTGATTTTTGACCCCCTGGTGGCCTGGCATATTACCTAATTATACCTGTTATTATATCAGTCTATGTCACACCTTGTAACATATCTTTATTTATCATTAATTTTTATGGTAGCATAGTATATAATTTATTGATACTAAGAAATATTATAAAATACAAAATACTGCAATACTGTCATTACCTATTTATCTATTGGTTACCACGCCGACTTCTTATCGTAGAACCCTAGTTCTCCCTTCCACCTTGGCTCAGCCCAGGATTTATTCGATGGGACTGGGCGGGATTAACTCAACCTCACGAGGATAGATAAATGAGTAGCTACTTGAATAATGAAGGAAACGGAATTTCAGGTTGACACATGCTTCTGACATAAGAACTCAACACCACCTAGTAACTCACTTCGGTTGTGAGTTCGGCCCTTACCTCTTCATGTGGTATTACCCAATTTTTTTTATTTTTTTTAATTACTATTATTATACCTTCTCATGACTTTTTACTCCCATATTTTTCACACATCCAATTTACAGAGACCAAATATAATATCTTTATTTTTGTATACATATTCAGTCATTCTTATACCAACCAGCAGACCATCCTTATATTATACCTTTTATGTTCACGTTCTTGCCAATACCTGTTTTACCTTTGTCGGTTTACATTCCTTATATTCATTCCTATTAACTACTTCGCATTTATATTATTTCATAAATTAGTTATAGCACATTCATACCACTTTTTGCGCTTATTATTTTACACCTAACTTTCGACGTATGAATACCATACTTGTTTAACATCTACCATTATTTTCTGGTTTCAGGACCTGATGCTGAAAAACATTGTGCGTTAAAACGTTTCCCATTAATAAATTTTATAAAAAAATTATATTTCTCTATCATCAAGATAAGGCGATATCCTAACACAAGTATAATTTGATTTCCATAGAGAAATAGTTTACAATAGTGTAAAGGCCGCATTAAAACTCCCAAATTTAAAATTCTATTAAAATATTTTTGTTTAAGAAAATCTTCATTATTGTAGTAATTACATTTTGCTCAATTTTTATTTTTTGGTCATTTCCTTATTATTATTATTATTCCTTATTACTAATTAACTGGATGATGCTCGCATTTGATTTATCATCGTTACCTGTAGAATAGTAATCCTCATTGCTAAGTAGGGGTGGTTATTTCTGCTGCATTTATAAATAATACTGTGGCGAAGAATTTGATTAAATATTGCACCTTAAATACTTCAGATTTATTTTTTCCGTTACATACATATTTTATCATCATTCAATAAGTAATGACAAATTAGGTCTCCAGGAAAGTAGATTGGGGTACAACGATTGAAGTACTTGTATTGTGTCTAGAAATGCTTCAGTGGATATAACTTAAACTTACTTGAGAATTGGAGTTCAATTCCCAAGGCACTCGACGAGTAGTTTATTATTTACCCAATGAAGTCCTTTTTACTTACAATTTTAAAATTTCCTTTCCCCGAACGCAATACTTCACTCTGTATGGCATTTGTAGTTGAAAAACCTTTTAATCAGCCGAAGAGTATGCTATGCATAATCCTGGACATACAGCAGACATATCATATTCAATCTAACTATACTTTCATAATGGTAGATGCTCGTAATGGGTTGGTGTTTTAAATAAAACTATTGTCTCTCCACAAGGTCTTTATTTTTTAAACACTACATACTGTCATCTTTAGGCTAAGTAACGTAAGTGACACAAAGCTAATTACAGGTAGAAGTTAAATAGTAAATATTAGGTATGCAGTTTTGTTTGATACCAAATTACGCTTTCTTTACGCAGCTTGAAAACGCCTGGAAACATTTGAAACCGACACATAAAAAAAAGATGCAAAGAAAAATACATTTGTTAATATTAAAATGAAAGGATTAATCACATATTAATACTAAATAATTTTTAAGTTGTTGTTAATACTTGCTATAATAACTTTCAGGTAATATGTTTTAAATATCAGTAAGGCAAATAGAATTTTCTAGTTCATGGGTGCAGGCTGAAGGCTGCTATATTCTAATCTGGACCACAAAGGATGAACACATTGATTCACTGATGCAATACTCTGGATAGCCTTGGTCTTGAGGCGAACAAAAGCAGCTGAGTGTCGGGAAATTATGAGGGGAATATCCTCAATCAGTTGGGATATTGAAAGAGCCATAGTCTCGAGTTTTCGCCCACAACCAGTGGTAGTCTCGAAAGTGCCTAAGGGGCAACCGCTTATGCATACGGGATCTCTAGGATTTAGAAAGCAGACCCCTCGGGGGTGGCAGGTCTGGAAGCAACTTCCCGTACAGTTCCCGCCCTCGTCACTTCCGTCACCACAGTCGTCCTTCCCGTCACAGGTAAGTGACATAGAAATGCAGTTTCCGTTGTCGCACAAGTAAGTTCCTAATCCGAGGCCACAGTTGGAAGTATCGTTGAACACTTTAATGGGGCAGTCATATTCATCTGAACCATCTCCGCAATCGTTATGACCGTCACATATTTGCAGTTTGTCTATGCAAAATGAGTTCTCGCAGTGGAACAATGATACTGAAAGTCTAGAGCAGGGTTCCGCTGGACGTCGCTCGGGAGGAGTCTCATCAACCATTCTCTTCTGGATTTTTTGCGTGAGGTTGCACTTTGTGTGAACCCGACAAGAAAGTGAAGATACTACACCTTTCAACCATTCCTCTGCAGTCTCCGTACAGTTTTCATGAAACAAGTTGCAGCTAAAATATTTGTTATCAGCAATCTTCTGATAGATTTTAACGTCTGACGAAACGTCTCTCAAACGCTGTCTTATCTCTGTAATTGCAACCAGTAGAGGAACTTCCAACCTGCTAACTTGCGTCTTAAAATACTTTTCAAACCAACTAAAACTTTCAGAATCGGAAATTCCCCACGGTGAGCACAGTAGTAAGTTTCTGGCTGTTTCTGTTTCTAGAGTCATTTTCCTAAGGTTGTCGATGAAATTCTTAGAGTCGGAAGCAGCATTTTGTAGTAAAGATTCTATATGGTAGGCTTCGTCATCTGCTGCGGTATGATACCCAATAAAAACATCATTGAAGTCAATTAGTGGCTCCCACTGTATCCCCATGCAACTCAACTCTAACTGTAAAAATTATATATATTTTAAAAATGTATTAGTAAATAATTTAATTGTAGTACATACAGGAATAGGTACAAATATTCGATGAATAAATCTCATAAATTAAATATTTATTACACAATTGTTGTTTTCATAACAACCAATTTGGATGCAATGTAAATGTTCTCAGAGGCGTGGAGCCATTGATTTTGCTCCAGGGCTTTACTTACTGAAACGTGACGTACAGGTTTCCTACTACTGGAATGAATGTATGGAAAAGTCAGGTGATTCAGGTGCTTATGGTCAAAAGGTCTGTAGGTAACAAAGGAGGGGTTAGAAAGAATTTATTAATAATGGAATATAATTATTTTTATTATAATCATAAAGGTATAGCATATGTAAGATTTAAGATGGAAACCATCTCCCCAGATAATCTTAAAGACTATTTCTGATGAGTGGTTACATGATTTCTTAATCTTTTGTGGTTCGACAAGTAGATATTTAGATATACTAATATATTTCTTTAATGTTAATTATTGTTAATAAATTGTCAATTACTTCATATCTTTATAATTTCAGATCTATTGTTTTAATTCAAGATAATCATCAGTTTCTAACTTCTTCAGAGAGTCTGAATCCTCCAATTTGATTTCGGTGAATGGGAACGGCGCACGTAGCAATCCGCCGGTTCAGCGGTAGACTTATCTAGCTCATGTAAGGCCCAAGCCTTGAGGAAGAGAATAGCAGTAGAGAGGCGGTAGGTGATGTGAGGGATTTCTTCTATGAGCTGGGATATCGAAGAGTCTGTGGTATCAATGCTGTGATGACATCCAGTTGTTGTCTCGAAAGTACCTGTAGGGCAACTGCGTAGGCACACTCCACCCCTGGGATTACGGAAGCAGACACCATTTGGTTGGCAATTCTTGGGACAACTTTGGTTGCAATTTCCATCTTCATCACTTCCATCACCACAGTTGTCCTTTCCGTCACATATAGCTGACAGTGGAACGCAGTTTTTGTTTTTACACAGATAACTACCTAACTCGTTTCTACAATTAAGTGGGCCATAGAAATCTGTAACAGAGCAACCATCTTCGTCAGAATTGTCTTTGCAGTCGTCTCGCCCATCACATACTTTCAATTTGTCAATGCACGACAAGTTGTTGCACAGGAATCCACCTGAACAAATGTTCTCTTCTCCTGGTTCAAACATGACTTCTGTAGTAGGTTCTGGCCAAGGGTAATTAAATATGCCCCTTTTCTTGACGTTATGTTGCAGACAGCCTACAATCTCACAAGACATTGATAGAATCTTTTGCTTCAGCCATTGTTTGATATATTCAACGCAGTTATTTGTCCGTAACCTGCAGGTCCAATATTTGCTGACCACCATTCTTTCATAAGAGTCTAACAAAGAACTAGCTGCTGCTAACTTCTGTCGGATCGCTGTGACAGCCATGTGAAAAGGTAATTTCAATCGGCTTACTTCCATTGTGAAAACACTTTTTAAATTTTCAATACGGACATTCCCGGTTCCACAAACTCTCCTGTCATCGTTCAAGCTAGAAACCGCAATTATCATTCCATTACTTTCAAGTTGATTGAAAAATGCCGCGTATTCTGAAGTTGTGTTTTTCATGGCCTCTTCTGCTGTTTCAATCGCAAAGATTGCTGAATTCTCAAACAACGAAAATTTTGCTTTGAAGCTTTCAAGATGATCCCATTTTATGACTGAGCAGCTGACCTTCAACAGTAAAGTTTTAATGTTAAACACTACTATACACTATTCAAAGAACTATCATATACCTATTGTTATATAGTAAATTTGTTTTAAAAAATGTTGTGGTTATATGATAGTATCATACAAACTGTACAATCGCTTGAGAATGACAAACATTTTTCAGGAAGCAATAGAGATTTATTTACACATAACTTTTAAAGTGTATATCACGTGTTTCCTCCACCAATATTACAAAACACCAAAACAAAATTAATAGAAAAAACGGAGTGTTCTACAAAAAGTAAGAAATAAAGAAAAGATAATTTTATCTGAAAACTTAAGTTTAGAATTAATTAAAGAAATACATTCTGAATGGTGCCATATAGGAATTAAAGAAATGATGAATAGGGTATGTCCTTATTATACAGCAAAAAATATAACTGCAAATATAAAAAAAAGTATGTAAAAACTGTTAAATATGTATTAAAAACAAATAGGCCAGAAAAATATGTGCTATTGTCACAACTAGGGACGGCAACAAAACCATTCGAAATAATGTCAATTGACACTAATGGAGGTTTTGGAGGACAACGATCAGCAAAAAAGATACCTCCACCTGCTTATTTACCACTTCACAAGATATAAATTTATTTCAACATCAAAAACTTGAGTGCCACCGACTTCGTCAAGTTAGTAAATGATATACTGGAAACAGGCAAAATAGTAATAATACTTACAGATCAATACCCAAGAATCAACTCAAGAGAATTCAAAGAGTTCCTAAGGGAAAATGATGTTCGATTGATATTTACAGTAGTTAATGCACCCTTTTCCAATGGTTTAAATGAGGGACAAAATCAAATCTAGTCAACAGTTGCTAAAGAATGTGTGGATAATCATAATGAAACAGGACATACAGTAACTGGTTTTCCACCCAAGTATTTATTAGATGGCACAGATACTAGCATTTTACCTGAGAACTAAGAAAAGGAAACAATAAAGAAAACTGGATGAATGACAATAAATTAGCCTTAGAAAGAACAAAAAAGTTTCATGAATATAACAAGAAAATATTTGATAAAACAAGGGAGCATTGGGAATTTAACACAGGAGATACAGTATATATAGAGAATGGCAACAAATTAAACCGGAAAAAATTAGATGAATTAAAAATTGGTCCCTTTGAAATAACAGAGAAGATATCAAATGCAATATCCTCCAAGATCTCACGTGTACTTAAAGCTTTTGTAGTTTCAATCTGTTTCAATCATGTATTTGAAATTTTTCCGTCACCCACAGTTTTTTTGTTATTTTCTTGTTTTTTTTAAATATTTTAAAAAGTGTTTTCGTCCATTTCTCCATTGTCAAGTAAGCGCTACTAGAGCATTGCAAATATGTTGGGACCAAACGGGCCTACTCTGGGCATACACATATCTGCTTTATCGTATTCTAGGCTTCTTACTGCAACTAGACTTCTCAAAAATGGCCCACACAGTGGAAGAAAAAGAAACATATTCTGGTAACAGAACTTTAGAATCTGAACCTCATTTACTTACTCGAGAAAATCTTAACGATCTCATATGAGATTTAAAGTTATCCAAAAAAAATTCAGCCTGAAATGCTGATCACAACAATGCTGATTATATAACAGCTAAGAACAATGTTGTCATTAAATATAAGGTATTGTTTGTGTTAGGCATCATATTCATACCATTAATCTAGTAAACACAATATTATAATCATTCACATTATTTTATTAATTGTAAATTTGCTTATTTAAAAATGTAATTTATTTATTTTGGCTAATATATATAAAACACAATCATCCCTAGTGATTGTTATATCTTAATACAGTAACGAAAATAATAAATACATAGCACAACAGCTCAAGAAAAAATAATACTGACTGAATGTTGTCATCAGTCTGTTAGTTGCTATTCTATCTTGAGGTCCTAGCAGTATTAAATGCTAAATAATAAATATCTCACAACCTTAATCGGATTCGCTACTTTTATATTCAAGTAGCTATTCATCACAAGGCTTAGTTTCATACTAGCGGTTTCACCCTTTACTGCCGTACCCATTTCCCAAACAATATCCTTGGAGGAGCGAGGAGCTGACAATCAATACCAGATCTCCGCAGTTAGAAAAAAAAAAATAAATATATTAATTTTAAATTGTCACAGATTCTAGTTGTATTTTTGTTAAAAGATAATTGTGAATGAGTCATAGTCATTCTAAATTTAAAGACTATTTTTCTGAAGAAAATGACTTAGTGTTTTGTAATGGCATTTCTCCTCTTATGGAGACACTTTGTAATAAGCATAACCAAACAAAATGGCACTTGTTTATTGATTCTTCTTAAGTTGTCGTCTTAATTGTCATTTCTTACTCTCTAGATGAGCCAAATGTTGCAGAAGGTATTAAAAAGTTTGATATTATAAATGCCTGTCTCTCGGAAACCATGTGTGATGGGGGAAAACCGATATTAAATTTCAGAATAAAAAAATACTATTAGAATCATGTATTTTTCTCCCCGGAACAAAAGAAAAACTTTTCTTTGTTCCACAGCGCCATAAGAAAAACTTGCGAGGAATGAGGGTAACATATATAAATGAGAATGGTATTCTTAACATTTGTTCCACGAGCTAGGAATGAGTGGTCAGAAGACGTGGTCCTGCGGCAAATAGGGAATAGGTCGGATATATGGGATCATGTGTTGCGGGATTTGGTTGGTAATAATTATGACATAACAACAATTAAGGTTTTTTATTTAAATTTCACATAAAGCTTTGAATTGTATTTAAGATTTTGGTTTTGACATTGATGATTTATCAATTTTAGGGTAAATTTGTTTCTTGATATTTTTGATATATAATTTATGACTGATATAATACACATATATAACTTTGATAAATCATGTACTAAATTAACGATAAACATATTTTTCATGACTGTGTCAGACACTTGCAATTGCTTGTCCACTGAAATATTTTTTACCTGATCTTATATGCAGATAAATAATTAATATATTTATAGACTTTAAATATAATATTTCTATTGATTTTTGTGCTCATACTGTATGAAAGAATGATTTTTTTTTTATTGAAACTCTAATAACAGCAATTGTATTGTAATTTTTATAGATTTTGTTACAATTAATTCAAATATAAATGAGTACAATTAATTCATTCAAATGGCTGGTCAATATTCATAGTTAAGATAAAAATGAAGACGAAATACATGGAGCCAGCTAGGCTTTAAGTAGTTGAACTTAGTTATTAGATAAATTGATTGAAGCTATTACATAAATGGTTCTTTTTACTAGCTTCTAAAGTTTTACTGCAGTACGAAGTATGGATATGAAATCAAATAATTTCTACATTTTAATTAATATGATATTGTTCGATTGTCTAGACATCTTTATTTTGTATTTATTGTGGCGACCAATAGAACTTTCAACATTAACCAAATGAAGAAATTGACATTTTTTCAGTTGTGAAAAGGCTTGGAAAATATTCCATTAAATAAAAATTGATTTTCTATTGTATACATATAAACATTCACAAATATTTTAGGGTTGATGATTATGGCATAGAACTTGTACTTGTGATTGAAGACGCTTTGTTTTTCTCCATAGTAAGATGTATAATCTTTTCAAGTGATGAAAATGGTTGTCCCAAACAGATTGAAACTTCTTGCAGTGGTTTTGACAGGCTCTGTTCTATCGCTTGCTGGAGTAGTGAGACGCTCAAATGATACCTGGTCAACATCCTTGGCACGTCATTGACAAGCTGCTCGACAGTTGATGGAAGTAGGACACCTGGGAACCTCTGGCAACCACCAGATACTTCCACATACCCCTGGGGACACAAACTGAGGCAGAGGGGGCCCTTGGGATTGCTAAAGCACACGCCCCCTTGGTCTCCACACTCCGCAGGGCAGCTACTTCCACAGAGGCCTTCCTCATCGGAGCCGTCCCCACAATCAACCTGGTTGTTGCATAATCCGCTGACAGGTATACATTGACCATTCGTGCAGAGAAAATTGCCGGAGTCCAGGCTGCAGTTGGATGGACTAAACGGAGCTATTTTATAGGCGCAGCCTTCTTCATCCGAGTTGTCTCCACAGTCGTCAAAATTGTCACAGATCTGTTGTTTTTCGATACACATCCTATTTTTGCAATGGAAACCATTGAAGCAAAACCGTTCACAGTTCTCTGGCATTTCGCTTTCATTAGGACATTTAAGTACTCCGCTACATACATCCTCCTCTAGAATGCAACTGCCATCACTGCATTGAAAACGTCCAGGAGAGCACCACATTACTTGCCTCTTGTGGACGGCATGTTGAGAACAGTCTGAAACCAACTGGCATTGCAACGAAGTCATCTTCTCTTTCAACCAGGATGCGGCCTTCACTTGGCAATCACTGTCGTTGTAAGTGAATACCAAACAGCTCTGCAACATTGTGTCCACTACTGCCCTGTAAACACCAATTGACGAAACTATCCACTTAAGTCTGTGTTTCATTTCTGCCATGTTCTTTAATAATGGCTCTTCCAGCTTGCTTAAATGTATTTGTACCTTTAACCTGTCACTGAAATTGTCAAGATAAAATTTGTTTCGGCATTCCTCCTTCATTAAAGATTTGCTAAGGGACTCCAAGTGATCATTCAGATCATTAAATAAGCTCATTGTTGAGTAAGTAGTTTCTCGGATTACTGTGGAAATCGAATAACTAAGTGCGCCAATTTTATTTTGGTAATCTTTAATAGATTTCTCAAAAACGTCCACATCTTCAAATGCTAAACTAAATCTCCCAGTGGCCATCTGTAAAAGCGTATAGCTAATTAAACATAACTTAACTATATAGCTATAACTTAACAGATATGCATTTATTTAAGACATTAACTACACTATGTGGTATTGTTGAATATTAAAACATGTTTTAGACTAGAGATAAATTTTAAAAAAAGTCAATACAGCCCTATATTAAATTCCTGTTTCTATTGCCTTAAAGATTTATTGTGTCGAGCTAAAAAAAAATACTTGTTTTCATTAATTAGCGGAAAATTAGGAGTGAAATCGAATGAGCAAAGGTTACGTAATGGATAAGTGAAATTATCGTAAAAAAATTGCGTATCCTTTTGTCCCAATAACAGATTGTCTTCTACCCTGGTCTATAATAATATTCAGACCTTTTAAACTTCAAATCTAAATCCCTCATTTTCGTTTTGTGATAACACAATTTTTTTTGTTTTATTTAACAAACAATAGAGAACCAACAAATATTAACGGTGTCTGAAAGTCAGTTATTAGACGAAAAGTATAAAATTTCCAAATACAACGAAGTATTATATAATTTCAAAAATCATTGCTAATTGATACTCACTTGACCAATTGCCGATAGCCAACAATTTAAATGTTAACCACTGGATCAGTAGATCGTGGTAAGATGGATAAAACCA
The DNA here is from genome assembly GCA_930367205.1 of Acanthosoma haemorrhoidale. Lineage (NCBI taxonomy): Eukaryota > Metazoa > Arthropoda > Insecta > Hemiptera > Acanthosomatidae > Acanthosoma > Acanthosoma haemorrhoidale. The sequence continues at coordinate 42,992,641 of OV884015.1, read as the reverse complement.
TGTTACCAGTACTAGTAGTTGACTATCTATTATTAAACTGGGGGGTACTAGGAGGTAATTTTATTGTGAAGTAATATTACACCCTATAGCGGGACTGGAAGTAGCACCACGACCAATGGAGTCGAGCCCTCTCTAGCCCTTTGCCACGCAGTGACTTACATGAAAAGAACAGTAATGGGCTGTGTTTTTTTGTTTTGTTTTTTAAATAGTACAAACTTGGAATCTTACGATTTAAGTTTTCTAAATGTAACAAGGGTAAACTATTTAATGCGGGCATATAACAAAAAAAAAATCAAATGGTAAAAAATGACAAAATGTTTACTATGAAAATCGTTTTTACATAATATCTGTAAAAATCTTCCTCGATACACACTTTACTGGTTTCAGATCAATTAATTAGCAGCTAGCGACAAAAGTGACAAGGATACTTCAGATTTATATCAATATGAAAAGAGTTAATGAGCAGTACAGTAACAGCTTATCAAATAATCTCACATTGTACTAATGATAAAAAATTAAAACCCTTTGTAGCGACCGCTAACTACATAAGATAAATCACACTATACTCTATTGTATATATATTGTAAATTAATTTAAACAAATGTTTTTGTTTTTTTATTAATCCTTTATTGTGCTAAAATTACAATCTACCTTTTATAAGGCAATAAGTTAAACAAATGTAAATAACATTACCAAACCATAAGTCATTGTAAATGTTGTAAACAATAAATGTTTACTTTATTATGTTAACTGCAAATTAACTATTTAGAGGCTGGAAACCCGTACCTTCTACCCAGCAGGTAGCAAGTGACCCGCACAAGGCCTGAGTCACTACAAGAACAAAGGGCCACCGCATACTGGGCTGTCATTAATACAATAAAACCCCACATGATTGGGTACTAACGAAGCCAGCAGTCGTGGCCCTACAAATTTACCTAGTAGTGTCTCCAACAGCAATCCAGTCTGCCTCTTTCCAGTTCACACTTGCCTTTGGAATTTGGACGGATTTCGCCTACCATCAGATACTGAGTGTAATTCGTAGTCATTCCAAGACCACACAAACTGCCTACCCTATACCTCTTCTCCTGAACATAGTGCATTGTCGGGGCACATACCTATCAAATATGGAGTCAGATAGTAAGACCCGTCATGAAACAATTGTCCAGGTCGTAGCCTAATCAACCCTCACTTCGTCACCAGGGCTAGAGTAACTATGCACCCCCCCCCCCTCATGACGACCCAACACCCTTATATTTCGAAAATAAAAGTGGAATTAACAAGAAAATTTTCAAAATTATGATGATTACAATTGTATGTAGACAAAAGTTCTTAAATATTTTTTTTTGAGGTAAAACATGATTTTCGCAAACTAAAATGTCCAAATACCTCCTTCTGTACTGTTCTGATTAAACGTCTTGGGGAAAATTAAGTATCTTTAAATATAAATATTCTACTCTATGTCTAGTTCCTGGAACAGAGATAAGTACTACACCTATTTTTGTTCAACATAAGGAACATCAAGTAAACGTTACATCTAAAGAAGGGATAGGATAATCGATTGTTCTTAAAAGGAAACAATCGCAAGAAATACCCCTCTCCTTCACGTTGACGTATAAGCTATATCTTAGTATTCGGTAAGAAATAAAAGAAATGTCAACAATATAAAAAAAATATAGCACAGAAAAACAAACCAATTCAAATACTTAAATAATGAATAATTTACTAAATAAAAATAAATTAGTAACACACAAAACAACATAAAGTGGCTAAGTTCAATGAATATTCCTAGTTTATGAATGGGTTTCAAGTTTTTGACCTAACTCTGAAAAATTATCAAGTTTTTCCGTTAGCATGTCAACTATTTCTTTTAAGTGTGTTAATTCATTCGAGTATGGTGTAGTGTCGAGCTGGGTATCTTTCAGAAAATTTAATGTTTGATTTTTGAAATATCAAAGGAAATGTGTGACTCGTTGATTGTTGATGAGGATGAATCGTGCCTATGGGCAGTCAAGCTTGGAGAGTCGAAAGAGACAGTCACGGACCGTCTATGGGAGTAGACTATGAGACCATGTTAGTCTGGTCGCAAATCAAAAGATTACTTCCCAGATCGGATAGAAAATTCTAAAAAATAAGACCCTCAAAAGGAAACCACAGAACTTCATAAAATCGTCTAGGGCATTAATGCCTAGTTTATACTTATTGTTATTCTAATGATAATGCTACGAATTTAATAATGATAAAACAATAGTAATGACCGTCTTCTTCGTTTTCAAATTTCAGTTATCAATCAAATTAATTTAGGTTGAGCAAATATATTTTTCATTTGAATAAATTGTGCATGCTATTTAATTTCTTGAATGTTTAGCAATAAATGAGTAATACGAGAGTATCAAGCATGTTTTATTTCTTCATTAATTTTGTAATAAAAATAAACATTAACTAATTATTGAATATTCTTATGATATGAGTCAGTGGCTCACTGTTTGGTGGGATTAAAAATGTCATGTTCTTAGAGCCAATGCCACCGTTGATGGATGTCAACGTCTAATTATTGACAAACTAGGACAGGTAAAAGTTAATAAATAACAATTTAATTTTATATCAAAAAGAGAGAAACTTATCTATAGACATCCGGACTTGATCTCTGGGAGTTTTTTCACTCGAGTATAATGCTATGATAATTTTTACCTCGGGAAAGTATTGTTTGATTGGCAGTGAACGGAATCTTCCTCGTTCAAGAATCTTATAAACAAATAGGGGTATAGATTAGCACGATTGATTTACGTATATACTTAAGCTGAAGTGTTATGACATTCAAAAATTTACAAAAAAAAATGTATAAAACAATGCATACTGAAAATTTTGTCTAAAACAAGCTTTATATTGCATACAATTCAGATACTTACAACGCTGAAAGCGAAAAGGAAGATAGAGAACCTCATCTTGCAGCGTTTGGTGACTGATAGAAAAGCAATGTTTGTTGTCAGTGTTATATATATATAGCTGGGCTGGAGATAAGATTGTATGTTGTATGTGTGCGCATATCACTTCCAGAGCTTTAGCACATCAATCCTCTCTTGACCTTTTATGCTCCGCTGATAATTTTCAGATGAGGCCACGATGGAAAACATCAGAAGCTCGTATTCATTATTTCAATATATTATTTTAAAATAGCTACATTTTTTCCCCCATATCCCCTTGTTATTAAAAATTATAGAAATCAATATAGATGAATCTATTTACAATAGGTCATTATATGTCCTGTAGCTTTTACTAATGGTATACTCCAATTTGTACACTCAAAATTTGTATTGTGATAAAATTACAATCAGCATTATTTGGCAATAAGTAATTGTCATAAATGTTTTCATTCATTCCATATTTATAATTCTTCATTCACTCGCTCATTCATAGAGTATTTATAAATAGTCCAGAGACCACCGAAATCCACAAGGTTACCTTCCTCGCATGCGAAAGAGGAAGTGGAGTCTTGGGAAGTTCTCCACGCTCCTCCATCAGCCGCGTAACCCGATACGAGCCAGTGGAGGCTGGGCAAGAGTGTGAGAGCCACAGACGCTTAGGACATGACATTGGAGGTGACCGGAGGACATATTTATATAAATATATCATTTAAATCAATGAGAACAACTTAATATTCAAGGAATTTATCATGAGGTACAGAACCTGAAAAACGAGCATATTGAACGAACGCAAGTTTTTTAATCTAATCATACCTAGGCTACCACTCAATGTGGAGCTTGTAATAGTTTTTTATTAACCAACCGCTCAATGTTGGGAGACTCCACCGACGATGCTAATCAAGTAAATTTTTCAAATGGGTGTCGGTTAATGAAACCATTCTATCATCTTTTATAGAGCTCATCTTGGAGAACAATTACTCACATCGATTTGTTGAACCAAAAAGACAAGCATATTGGAGAGCTAAATAGTGTAACAAATTGAACTCTTCGATCACTGTTTCTTGTTTTTTATATCGTGGCATACATGTTGTTAACAATAACATCTCCTTGGAGCTCGATTATTTTCAATTCACAATTATATTACAATTTGATTATATGACAAATTGATATTACGATTCTGGCACGGTCCTTACAAAACTTGCTTGCGGTCTTGACATAAAGTCAGGAATCGATTATATCACCACATTTATTCAATATTAAAGACTTTGTCTCCACTGAACCAGTCGATTATTGATTGTTTATTGACAATATGGCAATGGTTACATCATTAGGTAGATGCGATAGAGTAATTTCTCCAAGGCTCGAAATACCATAATCAAAGCAAATAAATTCTTCACTGTTGAAAATTAAAAATAGATACATAAAAAGAGTCAGAAATTCGTTTGAGATTCACTAGCTCTTTCATACAATATGCAGAATCAAACAAACCTCCCATCCTCCATGACCCCGTGGTCCTCCTACAGTCTCGTCACTGGACGCTAGTCCAAGATCCTCAGGTTCTCAGGAAATGGTTAGAAAATCGGGCCATTACAAGGACTCCCACTGGCATGTATTTACATACATTTATATATAGCATGTATTTACATTTACTACATACACTCATACATGATACAAGGCCTTTAATCTTCAAATAGGCTTATAGGGATTTGTTGATCTGTGCTATGATTGTGGTAGGCAAAGAGGGTGTTTGGATTAATTTTTATAAAATTTCCTGAGCTTAAAAGGATAGAGGTCATAGAAGTAACGGTATATTTATATTGAGGTCAGTATGACGGGTTCCTGTGATTTAGGTAATTTTACAGGGAATTAGTTATGTTCTGTTCCAAGTCTCGTAGGTTGGTTGCAGGTTTCGTCATGGTGACCTAGAAACAACATTTGATACAGAAACAAGGGTTAGTGATAGGACTGCTGTGTCGTCAGCAACTGTTGCCAGAAAGGTATTTCAAGTTAAGGAACATTAGTGCTGTAAAGGTTATACAGAATAAGACCCAGGACACTTTCTCTGTTGATCTTCACCTGTGGGACAGTAGTTGGAATATTCTAGGCCGTAGTGGGCTTTAACCGGAAAAACTTCCACGGAAGATAGGTATGGTAAACGATAAAGAAAAGGGTTGATGACAAATAAGTTTAATAATCATAAACTCAAGAATGATCAGGTTATGTTTAGCATGTTATGATAGCAGGAACCCATTAGACTGAAGAGAGCGCACGCGGCACCTCACTAACCTGCCTAGAAGGCAGGACATGTATCTTATTTTATGAAAAAAGGACTGATCGGAAGGTGTGGGTAATAAAAAATTATCTAATGTGCGATATGTAAGCACATCTAGAATGAAAGCGGTACAAATCAGAAAGTGCTGTTTAAAGTTTCTTAAATATCATATTGTGTATGTTTTGCGAGTTTTACAAGGGAACCTAGCACTAAAAAAAGGCCTGTAAGCTACAAGGTCAAAACTGACTCTCGCAAATTCTCTACTTAATCAAAAATGGCATTTTTCGAGTTGTGTCCCTTTCATTATGGATGTGCGATATAATGAAATCAGATTCCCACTATATATTTTTGTCCAGCTCTGATTTGGTCACGACAAACTTGTATCAGCTGAGAAAGTTAAAATGAGTGATAGAGTTGGAGTATTCCTGTCGGCGGAGTAGTGGGAATCACATAAGGCGAATTCCAATCTATAACTTATCAATACGTCGTCCAGATAATCGATTGATGTGTGTTATCATTTTTCTAACTAAGTGATAAATGTTTACCAATTAAACACGATTTACTGCGTCATATACCCGACTAATATTTTATTAGATGCTTACAAAGATCTTAAGATGCAAAGATCATTGGGCTTGTCATTTTGTATTAAATACGCGATTTGTAATCCAAGTTTCAAATCTTCATTCGTTAGAATATCTTAGAATGAAAATGTCTTGTCTTCAAGTACGGAATGAGATCTTGAAAACCTACAGAGCTTATTGTATATTTCTCTGAGCTGTAACTTTAAAAATCTAAAAAATTAAATTAAATTGGATTAGCTCTGATATAGTGACCGAATATTTTGATACAGAATAGGACCGCCTGGTCCAATTCCTGGAGAATGCACAGGAAATAAAATACTATCTGTCTGTGGGAGAGACGTCGCACGGATGGTTGTCTACACAATCCAGTGTGACAAAAGACAATGTAAATAAATTAGTTGTATTTTAGGTTAACATTATTTGTACTTAGTAGGATCATTATAATTCTGAAATGTATTTGTACATAATTAAAAGGTGAATTTCACACGATGTCTTACCCGGGAAATCAAAAACTCAAGAAAGGCAAAAAAATGTATTTTTTAAATATATACTACATAAAATTAATCTAAGAAACAAATTACTTTAATAAATCACCTTACTAAAACAAAATATGCACAAAAAATTATAATATCACTTTATATGTCCAAGTCGCTTTCGCTATCACTACTACTACCTAAATTACTGGTTTTATCTTGGATCTCTGATAAACAGCTAAAATATTTTGGAGGTTATGTGATCACTAGATCAGAGGATATGAACAAATTGTGAATACATACAAATGGAGGTATGTGCTCTAGATATTTTCCTAGAAAATAACCAGGAAATACGTTTTAAATTCCTTGTGGAAACTTTCTTGGGCTACAGGAATAAGAAATTTTTTAGTGATTGCTGGACTATGACTAAGAATTTCGTGGGTGGTCATGGACATAGGACATACATCTAATATTGTATACAAGTTTCATTTGTTTAAAGTATAAACTTGAAATTCAGGATGTTTAACCTCAAAAGAGGGTGCTAAGACTTGAATAATAATAATAGTGAACCTTTAAATGAGCTCCTCCGCAACGCCAGTTATGTCTGAAAACACATTAGAATCATGGAAAAATCTGAATGCGTTGAAGGCAAATTGAGAGCAGTTAAAGCAAAGTTTAAAATTTTAATTTCTTAATCCAACCAGTTTTTTGGAGTGTTGGCCGGTAAAGCTACGATTCACTAAACCCAGTTTCACTTTAAAACTTTTAAAAACGAAAGTAAGGATTGAAGTAGTTGGGCATTTAAGAGGGTCCTGAAGGTAGAATTCATTTCGTACATATTCATACAAGATATCACGGCATTTCTGTTCTTGTCTATTAATTAATTTTGATATCTTGAATAAATATATAGGTTACTCATTTTAATCGCATATTTTGCAACTGAATTGCGAATTATTAAATAAACGATAACAATGCTAAATCGTTTTTTTTTTGTTTTTTTTGTTTTGTTTTTTCTTCATAGCCCCTTCAAATTTACAGACAATCATATACAATTATAGATCCTCTGGCGAATCCATTTACAAATTATTTTGTATTTCCTGTAGCATCACTACATTATATACAGGTTTTGTTATTTTATAGAAATTATATAATGAATAAACAAGTATAATGATATACATTCTACATGACTTGACTGAACTGACCAACAAGGTGATGGGGCTCGTAAATCGTGCGATTAAACTCCGTTTATAAGTAAAAAACAAAACTAGTATAAACAAGAAATATATTTATTTTGAAGTTAGTCCGAGAACGTTATAGCTTTTAAAATTTCTACTCAATCGAAAAAAAAATGTTTAAAAATCCACCGGAACTTTTTATGAATCCAGTTCAAACATTTATAATTAGGCATTGACTAATAGTTTGTTTTCTTTGAACTCGGTTAATACAATTTTTTTGTAATATCCCTTAACCTTAGTCTCACTTTGGAATTAAATATATTGCATAATGTTTTTTTACTTTTGAACTAGATTGTTAATGGACATACTCCTGTGCGCCGCTTGATAGTCGACAGGGTTAATAGAATAGATAGAAATTAAGATTCAAAGAGTTGAATTAAACAATAGCTTACCTATATTAATGCTGAGCTCACTGAATGTCTTCCTCAGATTTCGCTGGAAGTGCCTAACTGGAGTTTCCTCAACTTCCAGAAGATTTCCATTAGACCTGGAAATACAGTTTTTTTTACAAAATTTAGAATAGTGATCGAGATAACTAAGCAAATAAAATAATTCAAGTCAAAATTACAGAATAATTAATTTTTTTTACTGGGGCAGAAGCTCCAGCCGAAACTCTAGCACATTTTCTGCCTTCACTATCAACACCCTTACTTTTGTTTATAAATATTTATTACTTTGTTTGCAATAGTTGTACTTGTACAATTGTCGATCACAGAGGTAAGGGTTGGATTCCAGTTGTTAAAATGATTCCATTGACACTTTTTGTAATAATAGTCTACTATCCCCAACTCTTAATGCATATTTTTAATCTGGACGGTGAAAACTCTAATTTGATACCCTACATAATATGATCAGAAAATATTTATTTACAGGGAGTTGATTTAATAATTGACCCTTATTTATTTTTCACAAGGTTTATTTTATTTTTAGCATCTCTGGGGCCTCAGTAAAACTTCTATGCAAAATATCATCCTTAATATTTCACATATATTGCAAAAAGTTGTGAATTAACTTTTTATGATAGTTTTAAAAACTTTTCATTATAATATTTCACATATTAATTCATTTATAAATTAACCTTCATTATATTTTATGAGCCTGGTTTTATTTGGGCGTGTCAAATGAGACCATCATGCAAAATATCATCCCTCATCCTATGTATAGGACCCCTCATCGGTTCGAAATCTGTGCTTAAAACAGATGGTATTTTATTTAATAATAAATACACATCACGCCATCAATAAGAAGAATGGCTTCTCCGCTTGAAAAGCTTACTTGTTTTAAGAGTAAATCCTATCACTTCAAGATTGTCTAATATTCAATTCAATTTATAAGTCAATTCAAGATTAGTGTGGCAGATCATATCACTCTGAGAGTTCAAATCAAGCCGGGAGTTCATAAATCACTGACTTAAATTGTTGTTATATCGGCCAAGGCTGATGAAAGATAGATGTTAGGATTTATTAATAATAAATTAATCCACGGAAATTTTTTTACTGTACATAGTACATCAATGTCAAAATGTAACATCTATCTTTCATCAGTCTAAGCCGAAATACCAACAAATTTGACTTGATCATATAACACAATTTTACTCAAATGTTTCTTTAACGTGGTTGCGAAAACGGTTTTAATGATTTAATAGTCCACCAAAGTCAAAAAAACATATAACAATAATTAATTTAGTACCCTACTCAGTATGACAAATTACCCTTCATTGTTTCTCATGGAGCTGGTTTTATTTTTAGAAATATCTGGCCATTATGTGGAGCAACCGTGCTAAATTTCATGCACTTAAAAAAAACAGGTTGTTTATTCATTGTTGTGAAAACTTTAATGATAGTTTTAGAGATCTTTTGTAGTTTGAAAGAAAACAAAAAAAACAGTGCTTTATTTTGGTAATGAAAATTATAAAAACATATTTCTTTTTAGTTCTAGCTAATTGATTAATGACGCTCATGTTTTATAGAGTTAACTAAATTTAAAAATTTCAATATGAAATAGGATATCTATGCTAAATTTCATGGCTGTAACGTGAGTAGGAGACAATCAAAGATCACACGGGTGAAAAAGTAGGGTTTACTGATTTAAAAAAAAAAAATCAACTAAACCCTAATAGACGCTAACTGTCACATTCTAGTTGTTATTGAACGAAGAGTGGAACAGGGGAGTGTTTTAAAGCCGACTTATTAGCAACCCTCCTCCCGCCCCAAACCACAAGACTATTTTATTATTATTTAATAACCATAAGAAATTTATGGTAAGTAGAGGATTGTTTCTTGGAGGGAGCCGTTCTAAGAAAGTGTGTTTGCTCGCGGACATTAGCATGCTAATCCGGGCCTGGGGTTAGAGATAACTACCCGGAGGGTCGCCGCGCTTGGCCCATCGACCGGAAGCCTCCGCGTCTTCTGCCGTCTTGAGGACCTCATCTGGATCATGGTTCAAAATATCAACATAAAAGACCACAATTCTCCTTATCTACTCATATATTGGTCATTAAAGACTCTCTTTCCATTTTTGAGAACACGTTTCCCCGGGGTTTCAATGGCTATGGTGTGTAATAGTTGGGTTTTTTTATTCCAGATATTTGTATTAATGATCTCAGGGTTACCTGCATGCTAACAATTTTCTTGAAGGTGTACTAATCTAATTTATTTGGACAAACAGACTACATCTTGCAATGCCATGTAGAAAATTCTCCAGATCTAACCCAGGCCATTATTTTTATGATTAGTGTTAGCGCTCTAAATAAAAAAAAAATATATAAATTTAGTTTTAATAATTGGTTTATTTTTTATTTTAAACAGCAATTTAAACATTCATTTTTTTCATACTTTAACAGTTTTAATTATGTCATAATGTTAAGAACGAAGGAGAAAAATTATTATTTGTTACAAAACGTGAGTGTTTAAAGATTAGATTTAGAATTGCGTTATCGGTAAACTCGAATAACACCAAGTGTTTCAGTGCAAGCTTTGTTTACATAAAGAGGATTAACTCGGACTCTTACTTAACCAACACCAGTTGTATGTTAGAAACGGCCACGAAACCCACGACCGCTTGACTGTTAAAACTAAGTCCGTGCGTTAAAGTAAAAAGGTAATTTTTTTCATTTCATCATTTGAGATACGTATCCATTTTGAATCAAATTAATTATGAATTTAATATGTACATATTCAATAATACGGAAGCAATTATAATTATTAATCAACATCGTAGAATAAGAAGAATCATTTGTTTTTTTTTGATAATTTATTTATGTATAAAAAGAAAGGATGGTGTAACAATAAATCTGGAAATCTTTTATTGGAAAAATTATTTTGGTTTACCATTTCTTGCTTTCCTCATTTATATTTTACCAATTAATTTTATAGTCCTTCAGGGGAAGAACCAGCAAGTAATTTATATAAAGTGAGTAGATTTGCGGATTGCAAACAATTTGCCGCTACTGCCGAAACAATTAGGATTCACATTATTTTGCGGAGACAAGGATTTGGGAGTTTCCCCAGGCTACTCCTACGTACTAGATCATACAACATAGTTGCTACTTTATATGTATATTTTTTCCTAATTAAAAAAATATCGGAAATTGTTGAATTTTAAATCATTAAAAAAAAATAACACCTTGGGGTTGACATTGTCTAAAACGAACAAAAATTATCGACATGTTTACCGGTTTTCTCCAGCTGGAACCCCTGAAATTGATAAAGTTTATTTTTTGTAACTATAATACGAGAATACAACACGCCTATTTTGATTTCTGGTTGGGGTAAGTTCCAAAAATGTAATTTAAACCATGATTGATGAAAACAAATATGATCAGTAACAATTATGAAAATAAAGTAACGGTAAAGAAACATAACACCTATCCTGTTTTTAGATTCCATCTAATGATGATGCCCAACTTATGAATAATTGACAATGTTTTTATGCTGATTGGGTCAAATCAGTCTTTAGGATATATATGACTTCCGATGCATGAGCTGATTGCCAGCTGATCCCACAAGTTTCTGTCCAGATCCCGGGATTAGAGGGATTGTCCGAAGAAGGAAAAAGCTGGAATCCGTTTTAGCCCGAGCCGACCCTCGCCTCGGACAGTGAATGCAATCGATGAGGTATTCAGAACCTCGACCATGGACCGCCTTTCATCTCGTCAGCCTAGCCTCTCTCTGATTACCTCCTCCTAGTGGACCTTTCATCTTTTATCTGCTCCGTTTTCAGCTCCGGCAAAATTTAATCACAGCAGTTATAATGAGACCTGTTAAGGTACTCTCAGGTACTGATTAGAAGAAGTGACCTGTTGACCTAATTGCCGGACCGAAGGGTGGGTGCTAACCCCAAGCAGGGACTCGGCAATCTTCTTTCATTAGCCTGCAATGTTATATGTGGAGTTACGAAAATACTTAGCTTGTAGTATGGTAAAATGAAAAATATTAATTTTGTGCTGACTTGTAGTTCTTCTGTAAATAAATTAGCTTCAACTTAACACATCAATCGGTCAATTTTCAGGAGGACATAGATAGCTCTAGGCTCTTGGCACGTCAATCCCTTGCTAGAACACTCGCCGCTCAATAAATCGTTGTACAATGTTAGTGTGAATAGCTAATATTAATTGTTATTTCAAACTGCAGTCTTTTTCATTTAACGATTAAGGTTTAGTTATTCTAGGTAAATTAATTTATATCTATAGATCACTCTTTTTATTTAAATAAATCTTGCATCTTCTCTTAATTTCGTTAGATAGATGTTAGATCAATCTTAAACATACCCATTAATTTTAACTTTATAACCATGCAATGCACTACACTGAGTTCGAAAGAGTAATCAAACGAGTCGGTTTGAATAAATTGGCATCCCTTTGATCTTGAATATTTTTTAATTCATTTCTCGTTAAGATAATATATTATTTAATCTATTTGAACTTTAGCGTAGGGTGTGGCTGTCAGATAAAATAGATGTATATATACATAACATATATGTGGGTTATTAATTTCAGTCAGGGAAACGGCACAACAAAATAGGACTTTATTGTTTATTCTTTAATTAATAGCATCCTCTTTTAAGATTCCAACCAATTTTAATAAAAAAATTAATAAAATAACCACTGTACACTTTTTCACAATGTTGCACTCAAAATTCAAATTCAAGAAATACAATTTCTTTAAATATATATGTATCAGTTGGACATTTGTATTTCAGGCAGATGACAGAGCGTAGCAACAAACTATGCTATAGTGGTCATCAAAATGATCTAATTGATCTTAAATAATCCCATGAAATGCCTTCTGTGGGAGTATGACGGAGTAGTCTAACTCAAGCAGTTCGAATAACATCTGAATATGGCCAACCTATTATTTCTGTATTATTTTATTCTATTAACGCAACGTTAATTATTATATATTACTCTCTGATTATAGTTATTATAACTTTAGCATAAGGTGGTCGTCGGGTAAGGTAACTGAGTATGTAGTGTTATACCTTCAACCACCGACATGCGGAATATATTGTGAAATTATAAAGTCATGTTAAGAGGCAGAGAATATAAAAGTGGAGCAGAGACTGACTGTCATAAATGACTGGAAGCCGATGTGCAATAAACCTTTTTTTTTTTTGGTGTGGGACGATTTCCCCGTCCGAAATCAAGGGTGCAATCCGTTGTGGAGTGTCGTTTAAAGGCTGGAGGATTTGGCAGTTTACAAGCCTCACGTATTAACATTTGGAAGGGGGTGTGAAAAGGGAGACACAAACAAAAATGGCTATAAAGGAAAAATCTTCCTGTTTAAGACATGAAGATGTGGACACACGGACTCCGTTGTGGGCTTTCGTCCGGAGCGTATGTACTTCCTTTGCAGCTCTGCTGTGCTGAGGACTTAGTCTTGGGAAACTGCCCGAACCGGATTTGGTGCTTGCTGTGAACTCGTCTATGGCAGATCTCTGAGGCGCTTAGGTATTGACTTAGACTCACATCTTGATCTTAACATCATCGATTTATATCAGTAAGAGATAAGTTCTATTCTTAAGCTAGTAAGATCTATGTAATATTTCTATTATTTTTATCCATATCGTTTAAATTTTATCAAAGTTTGTTTCAGTAAAACGTTATTAAACATTAGTAATAAAATAAATGTCTATTCTTTATAAATAAATCCCATCCTTTTTGATCACCACGTTGATTTATATTAAGGTGAGTTATTTTGGGCTTAGAGTCCAATTAGGACAATAGAAAATTATTTTTAAGTGTATCGATTCACGCGGAGCTATCAGCATATATTCAAAGAAAAATCCTTCTATTTACGGATCATAGCAGAGTGGGGTATCAAATTAAAAATCTTAAAACTCGGATCAACAATTTTAACATAGAGTGGAGATTCCAATTGAAGATCTTGTCGTTTTTATTTGTAATATGTACCATTTACTAAGCCTTTGCTGTGTTAAAATTGTAAAAAATACATTTTAACAACATTACAACATTACAATTGACTTTTTATGACCGAATATTTTATTAAAATTTGTAAATGTGTTTGTGTATACGCGCTAGTTCGAGGATTGCAGTATTTAATCGATTCTGAAATAAAACCATGTAGACAACGTAAATTAAGGTCTTACGTTAACGTCTTCAGATGAAATTTCATCCCCTACATGTGACAATAATGGATATAAAGGGTAATTGGTTGACAAAAATGATACGTTTTTGTGAAAGCAGATATTTGTATCCATAGAAAAGATGGATGCATACTTTATATATAGCTTTACCGTTTATGTATATATCGGTGTATATCGGATACAGTTGCATATATGATATATTAGTGTATCAATCCGTCTAAATTTAAACCATAACACATCAACGCCGAACGTAGTGGAATATATATATCTATATATTCGTGAGACCCACATGTGAAGCAGTGTAGGAACCTGACGGTTTTTTTAGACAGGAAATTGGAGTTATGAATTGCAATATACCGTGGAGTTATGAATTACAGTATACCGTGGAGTTATGAATTACAATATACCGGGGATTCCATCTGCCAAGCCTCGGCCTTAATGTCTCCAGTGGTCTGTTTGCAGATGATTAGGAAGTAGACGCAATGCTAACCCGGCTAACTCAAACAGCCTGGAACAGTCTCTTGGGTCCTGAGCGTTAAGTGATGCTCTCCTGCCTTAGCCTGGTATCTCCGGTTTATTTATTCAGAAGCAGTTATTGCATAGAGATTATCGCAAAGTTTGAACAGCCCGTTTGTATCTTGAATAAAATAGATCCGCGTTATCAATATTTATTAGGGGGCCGTTGGTTCTCTTTGAAAATCAGAATATCTTCAATAGTATGCTGCCTGTTCCGGCCGATGTGAGCTAATGATGAAACCATGAAATTTAAAAAAGAGATGTTCCGTATGATACAGAAAATACGAATAATTTATCTCCATAAAGCAAGGTTAACTCTAATGCATCGTTAGTTTATTACTTGAAAAAAAATGAGTATAGTATCAAATTAATGATATCAACGTTCCCATTATCAATTTGTTAATTTATTGATTACAAAAATTAATTTAAATTGCCCCAACTTAACTCAAGAAGTGAATTTTTTTTTTTTTGGAGGGGGGTGATATTTCACATGTTAGTTTCAATTGATGGTCCAATGAAAAATCAAAGCCCATAAAATAATGAATTAAAATAATGAAGGGATATTAACAAATTAGTAATATAAAAAATGGCCTATCACATTGAAATCTTTAATTACCACCTCACCTCTTAAAAACGATGGAATCGAAATGAAGTTTTAAAGTATAAAATTTAAAAAAGAACTGTTTTCATTGGAAGAAGTTATATCTTTTCACTTATGATTTTGCACTTGACTTTATAATGGTTTGGTTATGGTTGCGACTGCGATTTAATCAACAATGTCATTTTATAACGTTGTTTTGTGATAATAGTGCACTAAAGTCGAGACACAGAATACTTACCATTAACGAGAACGTCGAGATCTTCAATTTATATCTTACTGAATACAAATGATGAAAAATCTTTGTTTAAAATTACCAGTAATTGATTAACAACTACATGTAAAATACCTACCTATATGCAATTGAGGTTGTCAATACCAGTTACAAAACGGTATAAATGGGTTTAAGTAATCATAGTCGACTTAAAACTCAATCGCATGTTACATGTAATTAATCAAAACGTGAAGATCAATATTTCTTACTCTAGTCCATACTATCGAGAAATACAGCCTAT
The DNA here is from genome assembly GCA_930367205.1 of Acanthosoma haemorrhoidale. Classification (NCBI taxonomy): domain Eukaryota; kingdom Metazoa; phylum Arthropoda; class Insecta; order Hemiptera; family Acanthosomatidae; genus Acanthosoma; species Acanthosoma haemorrhoidale. Next base: position 42,976,927 of record OV884015.1, on the reverse strand, counting down.
TTAATTACAAAGTAGTTTAATAATGATCTTTCATTACTGTAGATGGGGCTATTTTAATTCTTAACGCACAATTAGACTGAAACAGTGCAAAATATCACGCCTAAAAAAGAACGGTTGAGTTTAAGTTACGAATCGCAGAAAGCCGATTTCATGAGCAAGTTACATATTATCAATCTAGACATCGATATCTATGATTTGACGGCATTTTTACTAACTTTTTGAGCTAACCGTGTGTAAGAATGTTGGCGTGAATGTGAATTGTGCGTATTGATTTAGTGGAATGAGCTGTTAATCATAATTATATATAAACAAATTAATTAGTTGATTACTATGCCTTCCTAATATCAAATAAAACTTCCGTTAACAGTTTCATGCATCTTTGCGGTAGATTCACAAAGTCTAGGGAAGACGGTTACACTGCTGAACACAATTTTTTCTTGTTATGAAAACAATCAACAAAACGCTAAAAATGTTACAGCAAAATATATGTCTTAATCAACCTATAAATAATAATTTCTAGACGATTGCCAACAGGAAGCAGCTAATCCCGGTATATAGTAATCTATAATCTGCTCAGCCTAAGACGACGTAGCTAACAGAAATTAGCCGCCCTAGGCTAATCAGCGAATGGAGCGGCGATTAAGATATCACCGTTTGAATAATTGTCTCCAGGGCGATTCTTCCCCTGGCTGTCTTGTTCTTGCAGGGCTCACCCCTCTGGGAGGGGTGCCAACCTCTCTCCGCCAAATATCCCTTCACGGATCTGTCTAGGGTGGCAAACACTTCTCTTTGGAATTACCCTCTCTCCGGGGAATTGTGTCCTGTCCTTTCTTATATCTCACCCTCAGTTTTATCAGCGGTAGGGAACACGGTGAAACCTTTTAGGAATCATTAATATTTAAACGGGATTTTTATGAATTTAATAAATCAATAAAAACCAGTAAAGAATATTATTAAAAAAAAAAAAACACTTGGAAAGTATTTAATTTGTCCTACTTAGATTTATTTTATGGTCAAGCACGAAGAGAGTGTCTGTACCCTAAAGCATGTACAGCCGGTCGTGACGATGTAATGACTCGTACGTTTGTACTGAATAATGGGAGTAAAAATTATCCGAATTTTTAAGGACTAACACCCGTTACTGCTAACAATGCGAAAATCAATACAAAATTATTGCTAAAAAATAGATTTTTAATACCGTCCTTTAACAGTAGTTTCCCATTAAATAAAGCAAACTTTTAGTTGTAACGGTCTCTGACCTCAAACAGTCAACATCTCTCAGTTACATGTTAGACAGTGTCAGGCATGAAAAGTGCCTGCCTATCCTTCTTAATCTAAAACTTCTGTAACCTTCCTATTCATAATTGCCTCATGGAGAAGATTAAATTATATCTGCAGACGTTAAGGTAAGCTAGTTAATTAGTTACGTTGTCATACAGGTTTTATTCTAGGATCGACTTAATTTTGCAACATTACTCCTCAAACTAACTCGCGACAACAAACACATTTACAAAGTTTACTTCAAAGCAATGTATCATACCAATCAATATTTCGCTACAGAGAAAAATTTGCTAACGCTGTTTAAACGTCTTTTTAAAATTTTAACACGACAAAGGCTTGAAAAATAGTATATATTACAAATAAAAACGTCAAGATCTTAAAATCGAATCTCCACTCTATGTTAAAAATGTTGATCCGAATTTTATGATTTTTCATTTGATACCCTACTTACAATGAAGATTATTTTTTTATAATCAAGTATATTTAATTAAATTATATTTTATGGAAATGGAAGTTCTTAATGTGTCATAAAATGTCTAATGAGACCTTTCTAGTAAAATTTCAAATCTATAAATTGATCAGATACTCAAAAACAACAGAAAATATTGAAACAAGAAGGAGTAAAAACAGTTTTTTGTATAGAGATATAATATTTTTTATATCAGTTCCATCTGTTTATCAATAATTATGATCACATGACTCATCATTAATTTCACAATCACACGAGTCAGGTATTAAATAATCTTCATCTTCACGCGGTTGCACACCACTTGCTGTCTGATATTGTTTTAGTATTGAAGGCAGTACAATTGAATTTATAACTTCCACAAGTAATTACTTGGTTTTCTTTCTGAGAACTTCTCCGAGTGAGTTGATTACCGGATCGAGGGTTTTCAAAGGTATAATCAGCAAATTTATACTCTTAGAAATTCCATTTTTGAAAGAGAGCACTCAGGCTCTGAAAAAAACAAATTAAAAAAGATTAAGGACCGATGTGGTATTTGGTTTTATATCATTGCACAGCTTAGGATCGTTGCTATACAATATTAAAAAATGAGCCTGAGTACAAGTGGAAAAACTGTATACGTTGACAAATTAAAAATAAATAAAAAATATAGCAGTTTTTTTTTTTAAATTCATTTATAAGATACATCGCCTCTCATTCAAATCAATAAAAAATACTTAACCTCTAAAGTTAAATACATCAGAGCAAAAGTTATATTGTTCACATCGGCCGCTTACGAGCCATAACTTTATAATGTTTGCCATAATCATTAACTCGGATCGAGACCTTTGAGGGGTTATTATTGTCATGGGATTACTAATTAATCGATTCTATAAATTGACTTGAATGTACGAGGCGATTCATTGTGCTCTTGCCTCTGGTAAAAACAGGCACAAAATGTGCGTGAAAAATGTGAAAAAGACACTGCCAGTTGACAAGGACGGACATAAACACCCTTCTAAACATGGGTCGGGGCACAGATCAGAGCAAGGAATGATTAAGAAGGCACAGAGCGGTGAGCAGTTTTTGAGAAGGAAGCGGAAGCGGATTGTACACAGGCGGTCTGAAAAGTTTCCGACCTCAACATGAAGATGATAATAAAATAAATAAAAGCTTTGTTAGGTCGGAAACTTTTCAGATCGCCCATACACAGAATGGAGGAGAGGTGAGACTGGCTCAGGACAGCTAGTCCCGATATACCTTCCTTCAATCAAGACACCGATTTTGTAAGAGAAAATGTATATTAATATTTATTTTGTAACTTAAATCGAACCACCCAACATTTCATTAAATTTTATTCCATTTAATTTTCATTCATATAAATACATAGGTTATCTTTCAATGTACAAAATTCTTTCCATTGATCAACAAGAAATTTATCAATTTCTTTTACAAAAGAATTAATTAGGACAAAAATCAAATCAAGTCTATATTAATAAATTTTTTTACGACTTTACGCCAATACAGTACGCTCACTGTTTGGTGGAGTAATCAAATCAAGTAGTTTGAATAATTCATGGCATCCCAAATAGACTAAATATAGTATTTTAATTGATTTAACTTGTGTGTAGAGGCGTGGTTATAAGGGTAAGGTAGACGAAGATATATATGTATGGATAGATAGATATTTTCTTATAAATTTTTATTTATATTTATTTAAAATGTATTAGCCACGAGGACCAAACTTTGCCAATATATTTGTTGATAGAATGAATGGATAAAACGTTAACATGCAGTGAGCACATCAAGGCGTAGGGTGAAAAAAACTCGATTTCACTCAAAGCTAAAACAATCTAATGAGATCCATAGACCTTACCAATCATCTATCCAATAAAATTTAATGAAGGAGGAATCAATTTAAAAAATATACATTATCGATTGAATCATTTTCCTAGAACCTTTTGGCATGGTGATGATTTAGTTCATAATTGTTGCAAACTGAAGACTATAGTTGAGACCTTATAATTTGGGGTCTTCCTTTGGGGAATTTATTCCTGACCATTTCACTGTAGTAAATTCCAATCTGTGGATCATTTAAGTAAATTTTATGCCTTTAGGTCAGAAAAGTGTCTTCTAGCCGACTGAACACACGAGCGAAGGACCTATGCATTAAAAAATACCAACAAAACTGAAAATGCCACTTGACTCAGAGTCAAGCCCCAATTTGTTATGAACACACCTTGAGTTAAGACCGACCTCAACGGGTGAGCATAACTTTCAACAGGCTCCAATCATTAATAACCAGGGCGCACTTTAGCTGCGATGAGAGCGGCTGGACATTAATCATAGCTACGGAGCGTAATCCTGACTACTCCGCTAATTACGATGACGTCTCCATACCCTAATGGTTGGCGAGGTGTTCATCAATTGTTGCTCTGAGGGGCGGTGTCTCTGGACAAGTGTCTGTTGATATTACTTGCTTTTTTTAACCGAGCCCAGAAGTGCAAGAGGTTTTGTACACTCCGCGATCCGCATATTTTCCCCCGCAACTCCCACTTACTCGCACTTAGGTTTGCTTACCCACTTGAAACCTGCTGTCATACAATCTAAAATTTAGAAAATTCTTACATTTTTCTCTAAAAAATTTCAGTTGATCGTTTGAATAATTTTTAGACTATTAACCTATTTTTTTCTTTCTTTATTTAATTTATCAGTGTTAAAAAAATAAATAAAAATAAAACTCTACGCCCGTTTCCAACTTTTAACGTATTATGTTACATTTTATAAGTTATCGTCTATCGGCTTTAGGCGATGATCTGTCCTTGCTTTTGAGAAAATGACTCAACTCACCAAGTTCTCCTGAAAATTTCTCTAAGTTCGAGATTGGCCTTCTCAGTTATCAGGCCCACACTTTCATTCACGCCAGGGAGTTTGCATGAGCTTCCATCAACGTTTCCTTAGGAAACAGCGGAAGGCTTCTGGACGTAATTCCACCATTTCACTCAAACAGTTAACAAAAAACAACAATTAACAAAAAAAAAACTGGCAAATACGTCGTTTAACTAAACGTTTGTAGTCCCAGGTTTCGGCACCAGTTATCGTCTATCGGCTTTAGACGATTAAAACAAAGAGAACAAGAGTAAAGGAAATTATATCTGAACAACGGCCAAGTTTAAACTGTCTTTATTCCGCTTCTAATCCTCTATCTCTGTTTACTACCTTTGTTTACATGGACTTATTCGTTCCTTAGCATGATATGGGACACGGATGCACAGGCTTGTCAATATGCACATTGATTCAATGTCCATGAAACAATGTTCCATGGAAACATGAAAGTAGTTCTAGAAAGTAGAAAAAAAAATTTATTTCGGGTACACAATAAGTACTCACGGGTACTGTTTCGTAGACAATAAGTATATAGTACAACACTAAGAGAGGAGATTTTTCTAATCATCATGTTGCGGATTTCGCTCACATTTTCCTCATTTAGTTCTGAGGGGAAAACTGCATCGGTATGATGGCAATCTTGCCTAGTGTTCACAAATAGCAAAATTCGCATATTTTATCGTCCTCATTTTTAAGATTTCCTTCATGAATTTCGCCCAGCATTCTTCAAGAATAGAACGAAGGAAAGTCTTTCTGTGCCTTAGTTTTTCTACGCCCTAATCCATTGGGGGAATCAACGAAGTTACATTAGGTGGTAGATATTACCAAAAATTTGTTTTTCATCTGTTTTTAAAATGGATTCAAATGGGTGAGCTGGTGCCTTGTCCAGTAAAAGAAAATCCCAAGTCCGTTTTCATTCTGATATTCGTTGACATATGAAACAAACCGCTTAAAAAAAACAATTTTTCATCGGTAATATAATGCTAAGAATATTATAATGCTAATATTATATATAACGCTAAAAGTAGAAGCAAGCCCCTTCTAGTGTGTACCTGCCTCGTGACTTCATGAAAGTCACTATTGTTCCCTGTTATTTTTTAAGTTAGTGACCGGATCCCTTCAAGACCTCCTTCCCACTTCCCAGAACTATCCTCAGCTTTAGCCCCAGACCACACTTGTTCCCACACATCCCAACTAGAATGTAGTAACGTAACTCTTATTTGTACATACCAGTGTTTTGCTTGTACTTCATAATAAAGGTTTTCTTTCTTTTCATTTAACAGACTCTCCTCTACAAAGATTATTTAACTGTACATAAAATGTCGGAGGAGGTAATCGGGCTAATCGAGTTTGTATTGTATTACGTTTGACATCGTAGTAGCTGTTACCATGTGTTACATTAGTAACCTTTAGTCCATTTCGAATGGTATTTGCCTTTCATATTATAAGGGTATAATTTAAATGGTAATAATTCATGACACACCAGAAGAAGATCTTGAACATCACTAACTTGGAACTGTTTCCAATTAACGCCATTGACGCAATTGATTGTGTGATGATTGATTCAGATTGGAGCACATTGAGGATATTGATCTTAATCATGGAGCATAACATGGCTTCTTTTAATAAGCATAACAGGGGCTTTCCTCAATTTAATTTTTGCACAGATGTAGAAAGCACTCGGTAAAGCTGTTCAGAAGAACTTTCTTGTTCAGAAAGGTCACGTGATTTTTTTTTAAAGTATAACCTAATCCAATTAATCAAAGGCGAATCTTTTAAAAACCCTAACAAAAGCTCCTATGGATTTTATTAAATCTTATTATTAAATCTCATAACTACGCCCTTCTCATATCACAGCAGTCCAAGGGAACATCATATTCTATTATATTATGTGGTTCATCCAAAATTTCCAAGGTTTTCCACTTTCCTCTGCTCTTTACATTTTCCCAAAAACCTATTCGGTAAATTTATCTGAGGCACCCATCTAGCATGAAGGATCCCATAAGCCGCTTGGTTTCAATATTTAATGGTTCATTTATTCCTTCTTCTTTCTTTCTCTCTTAGCTAGCAGCATGTTTGTATTCAATTGTGAGGACCCAGTAACTTCCTTTTTGATGGAAAACAAAAAAAATGAGCCTAGGGCCAATTCTAAGAATAATTAGCTAGAAGCACAAACTAGTAACGTGGCACAGAATATTAAAATGTGCTGTTGAAAACTAAAAAAATTGATCATTACCAACCGAAGAAAAACTGTCTGGCAGAAGTGGGACTCGAACACGAAACCTCCACTCGAAGGCTGTACCAAACAAGCCTGCACATGACCGGATGATGTTCTCAATTTGGATGTTTGTAAGGTATTATAGTATTTGACGTAAAACTAGATGCCTGAATAAGAAAAAAATTTAGTGAATGTAGTTTCTTCACCAATGGAGAAACACATTTTCCAGAGCCTGTAGTGGTGGACCGATCGCTGTTTACATTAACCATAAATTAGCCATGATTTGAGCTCGTTTAATTTGTTAACAAATCTCAAATCTGGGCCATTCGATGAATCAATCGAGACACCATTAAGCATTGTACAATTTGTACTAGAGGTTACACCTCTTTTGTCCTCGGTTAGAAAAACTCTTTTCGAGTGGTGAGATATTTTTGTTTCGGACACAAACTGCGGACTCTGACCACCCCATAGGTATAAGTCACTACCCTCCCTGTGAAGACCCTCCCGATGTAAATAATATGATAATGGGCGGGCAACGGTCAGGAGTCAAGGGTGCCTTTTCCATATTCCTGGGTTCCCAGGCCGGGCACCTGCACCAGATCCCTGCTCCCTCCGCTTCCCTGGCCACTAATCGGCTCATCCTCTTAGCGCATTAGGGTTTCTGCCAGGGTTTTTTCCCCCCCCCCGAGGGTTTTTTTCTGACTATTGTGCTGTAACTGACAGAGATATCAATAGGGCGGGGCTTGCTGAAAGGAACAATGCTTTGAAAAAGATATTTCGAAGGATGCAAATATTGATTATTATTAAAATATGTGCATAATATAGTTCCAAATTTGAATAATTGACAGTAAGTTGTGACGTTTTCAACTTATTGCATGGAATATCTACACTATCAAGAAAGAAAAATAACTTAATAGAAATCAAATTACCATAATTGTAATTTAGAAAAAGTAATTTTTTGAACAATATTTTTCTCAAAGCAAAACATATGCTTATAACTTACATGCCGTGTCCGAAAAACAAATTTGAAAATAAACATTTCCTAGGGCCTAGAAATCGTCATGTTAGTTGAAAATACATCTACCGGAATTATAGTTATTAAGGATTGTCAGTGCAATTGGTTTCATTAAATTTAATAGCCAACCCTTATCGTTTTACTGGCTTTCAGATTTTTTTTTGGATACGGTTATTTGAAGCTTGAGCAGTGTACAGCCTGACATTTTAACGTAAATATGGTTGCACGTTACAGACTTAAGCTGCTTCCACATCATGCCATAGTATGGCGGTTAGTATTATGTGGATGTATGAGCTGATTGCCTAAAGTTGATTGCCGACTCAAAGAAATTTTCAAAGAAGCAAGACATGCCAATTGGCTTTTTGCACCTCCCTCACACCTTCTGACTTAAATTCAGGTCAAATTCAACAAGAGGTAAGTGTAGCGTTCATTAACAGTGTTGAGTCACATTCATGTTCTTATTTCATGTTCACACATTAATTTTATTTTATTGTCTTTACTGAGAATTTCAAACAGCGCAGTCCGTGTTCTTGGTCCATGTACCCAGTGTCTCTTAATTGGGTCTATGCTTATGTGTATGTTTTGAACCTTGATAAGGTAGAATGATGACGTCTATAATATTAGTGTTCGGGTTCGTTTATAATAAGTAGAGAAAAGGTGCAACTTTTTCATTTCTTTTAGAAAACCCAAGCTTTTACTGGTTGCGCTGGAAAAAGCTCATAGCTCATTAAGAGACGAGAATTCTGCGATGATCATTATTATATGTAATTGTTTTATTTTTTGCAAAACAAACTACTATTGCGATCAAATTATGAAATATACGTACACAAAAAAAGAAATTAAAGAGTGACAAAACACAAACAAAAGCCGGTCACGTTGTGGGCCACAAGTGGTGCTTAAAAACTCAAATAAATAACTTCTAAAAAAAAAAAATCCGAAATACAGTGCAGTTAAAATAATGCACAAAATTACTACTTAAACCATTTCTACTAAAAACTGAAAATCGTCTTGTGACCTGCCACGTATGCGAGTTGGACTTATGGAAATTAAAACTTAGTCGGAGGGAGTGCTTGGCCATAAAAGATATACATTTTACCAATATTTAATTTACGAAGACCGTAAAAATGCATCCCCCGCCGTAAGTATCCTACATAATGGTAACCAACAAAGACTGATGAACAGAATATGGAAATAAAACTTGACTTAAAAATGTCCAAAAATATTAATAAGCAGGAAGATTTTCTATATATAAGCCTTCTTAGGAGAATCCCACGCCAAATCCTCACAAATTCGACCAGCTGTGAAGCTAGAATCACTTCTACGGTGAATGTCAGATTATTTTAGGATTTTAACTTTAGGCCAATGCACATTTTAACTTTCCACTTTTTAAGTCGTTGATGTTTTTAACGATTTATAATGTATTTTAATTTGATTGCAATTTTTATTGTAGTTGTAACCATTCATTATATTTATTTAAACGTTACTGTGATTATAAATATTATTGATATTTCATAATTTACAGCTATTTATTTTATTATAATTTTTTTATATTGTTTTAACCTTTAATTTAGTTTTTTTGAATTGTTTGAATAGTAGATGACAAGTTATTAAAATCTGACGAGAGTAGAAGGGCAAGGGGATGTTTACCGGCAGGTAATGAAGAATGGCACTCTTAACGGATGGGGCTGCCCCATGTTCAAGGAATGAAACAACATGGACAAATTTTTTACGAACCAAAATAACGCTCAGGGTTTCTGACTAAAAGTAGGACGAGAGCCAAGGAAGCTGTGTTCCTGGTCCTAAGCAAACAGTATTTATCCGATGAGAATGAAGTGAGTGGGAGATCTCACACTGCAGTGGCTGCTTGCTACCTTCCCACAAAGCCTTATCTCCTGGCTCCGGGTGAAGCAGATAGGCTCTCGTATTCCCGGAACTAGTGGGTCAATTAACATCTCTTGGTGCAGAAATCAAAAAGCTCCTCGACTGATGCTAAACAACCCAAAGGGAGAGGTTTTACTTTTCAACGGGTAAAACGGTAATGTCTGCCCCTCTGATTTTCAACAATAGTAGTCGTAATAATGATTTAATCGGTTTAAAAGGTAACGGCATATTTCTACGTTCATCTTGGTTAAAACCATGCATTGATAAACGAGAAAACAAAATTTAACGTGGAAAAACTCTAGCTCCTTTTGTTAAACTTTAAGGTGTCTTGTTCCGTCAAACTATGATAAAAAACTCATTAAACTAATGTTAACATTATGTTCCCAGCTTTAACTCATCGAGTGATTTGTTTAAATCTAGGCATGATATTTTGTGTTGTGATTTTAGTTGAGTTTTCTATGATGCTCAATATGAAGCTAACACTAAGTAAAATAATTAAATTTCAATAATAAATTAATTAGTAACAGCATTGAATAGGGCATATAATTAAAGATATTGACGTTGCCACCGATAATATATAAACAGTCTTGGTTCTTAATTAGACTATAATTGTATATAGTCATTACAGCTATCAATGAAATTATTTTCCCGATTTTGCTGACAATCCCAGTTTCAAATAAATAGGTAATTTTTGCATCAAAATTTCATTTCATGCCATAGTGATGATAGAAATAAAACAAACCTCATGAAAGTAATAAAGGTTCATTAATAAATTAATTAGCAACGGAAAAAATGATATTACTTTGAAATCCACTTTGGAAAATTACTTGTGAATGTAATTAAATAGATCCTAAAAGATCATAATGTTTTACACCCACTCCGAAATTTAGAATTATTAGGTTTTGTAATCAATCATGGATTTATTATTAAAAAAAAAATAAAATAAAATTTCCAACTAAATCCTTTACATATAACGCATTCATTGTCCTGGTATGAAAAGTGAGGAAAAATTATGAGACTACCAATTTTGATATTTTGCTGAAGATTAAACATTCTACGTGGATCGGTCAGTTTCCTTCCTCAGTGATTGTAGTAACTGTTTTTTTTATTGCCTATTGGTTGGACAGGGAACAGACAGGGAGTAAAAGAGACCCCTAGCTGGAACACAATAGCAGCAATTATCGCGGAACTTTTTACATCTCTGTTGACAAGGGCAGCACAGCTCAGAAGATATTTGTCAATCTATGCTTTAAAAAAAAAATAGGGCACACCTAAAGAAAGGCAGATGAAATGGAACAGAAATGGGGAAGTAGTGTTTGGACACGGCAAGGGTGAGAGGTCAGTACAAACATCCCCTCACAGGCAGAGGTGGGAATTAGCCTACTGTATTGTGCATATGGGGCAGTCCTCATCCGCATTGTGTATACCGGACAGCTTTCATTGTGCATTTATTCCTATGCCGGCCGGTGGCTTTGTCCGGATCCGACATTTCGGCTGTGACACGGTCCACTGAGGATCGGCCCGGAATCAGATGGAAGTATTCCTGCAATTGGAAATACGTTACTGCCCTTTCAACGGCCGATTTTTTTAGCGGGATACGGAGCTAGAAAATAGAACTGGAAATCAACAACAGTGTTTCACTTAAAGCTATGGACCATGGGGCGGTCCATCCCAGCTAATTCCAAACAAGAGACAAACATAAATAAATATTTAAGAAAATCATGTAGAGTCACTATCCCGTAACCATTCTACCATCAAACATTTTTACAGCAACTTTTGTACCCCTTTCCACCCCAAAAAATGATGACAAGCAGGTTAAAAAAAATAGTATTGTAAAATATTGATTGGGGTTATTCTTCTTAATTTTTAAGTTTTTTCCGGAGAGCAGACAACCAAGTTGCATATGTCGGAACTGAAGATATAAAGCAAACCAGTATTGCTGTTGTCATCCTACACGTACACTACCACCCGCTGGTTTGTTCAGTAAACATCGGACAGTGGCTAGTTTGGCAGGAGATTTATTGTGTTGTAGCTAGCGGCTATCAAAACCGCATCGAGGGAGCCACAGTGGCTCAGTGGTCATTGTGTCCCTTCCTAAGAGGGGGAGGTCTGTGTCCCAGCCCTTCCCACGTTACACAATGCTCCTGCGTCCTTCCTCCAGTAAGCAGATATAAATCTGTGATCGTTTTAGGACCGCTCATGCATAACCGCGACAGTACGGCCCATTCTCCCAGACGAATTTATTCCTTGGGGTTTGGTCAGTTTTTGGTCTAAAAGTAACGTTAGAATAACCCAACGCTGTGTTAGAATAACCCAGAAGTTTAGTATGTCTAATCTGAACGGAGCGCCTCATTCAGCTATAGTATTGATTCAACTATGCCCTTTAGTAATTGGTAGTAATTAAAGGACTCATAAATAGTCGGTCGTCTTCCGTCGGTCTTAAATGTATGTTCTATATTGCTAGTAAAACTGAATCAATGGACTTAAAATTTTATGAAATTTTTAAGTGTAGCAAGTATGGACATATCGTGATATTGTTTCAAGTCCCTCAGAAGATATGTGTATATAATGTGTTCTAATATGGTATGACAACAGGACTTCCATGAAACTAAGGTTAAGTGAATTTTAGTTCATAAAATCATCTTTAAGGTGTTCCCCATCACCGCTTAAATTATCAGAAAACTGTGCATTAAGTACCTCACAGTTGTGAAATAACAAATATTGCATATCCCCAAAAAAAGTACAAAATAATACGCCACAGTAAATACAATAATCACAGAGTAGTCAATGGATTCAAGTTGTAGAATATAGCATGCTAGATATATAAACAAATCAATATGGGTTCTGGAACAAAACAAAATGTACGCAACTCAAAAACATTTCATGTATATTAAAAAAAAAATAAGTAATTTTTATGTTAATGTTTTAGAAAATAAAGTAATCTTGATAAAAAATACTGAGAAAATACTCTTTGTATTTATTTGATAAGTTTGGACATTTTCACGCTGTTTCTGCTCATTACATATTTAAAAAAATACTATTTAGTTCATAATTGATGTAAAATACATTAAAAATAGAAAAATAACGACACAGGTCTAACCGGCTTTCGCACTTGCTAACTTCACCCAACTTATCGCTGCGTCTCAAATTAATGATAAACACATGTGCCCTCCAGTCTGCTCTACTGTACGGTGCCCCACTATATACTCACTTGACTGACAATTCCTCCAGCAATTCCAAATGGGGTCGTGAGAAAAGTGGTCAGACATACCTCCCTCTAGAGGTTTAAGTACACCGACCTGCACCCGTTGCTTGGTGGGCCATCGGTGGGTGAGTTGATCCTTCGGTGACACCTCAAGATTTTAGACTCGTTGCAGCATCTGAATAACACAGTATTCAACATTACGGCCCCACCACCATTCCTCGATAGAAACAGACTGTTGGGGAAAATTAAGGTTAAGATTTCGTTGTTAGGTGTAAATTAGTTTTAAATCTATGATAAATAAGGTGAGACGCATCACTTTTAAAGATGTTTAATAAATTAATTTATAATGTGCATCATTATACTTTTGTACAAGCACAAATCGCAATGTAGGAGAATCAGACATTATATAAAATATAGCCAAGCTACAGAAAATATAATGACCTATTGCTAACTAATATAAAAACTAATATTAAAGAACATTGAAGTTTAAACAAAAGTTCAACTTTCCCAAACAGTTTGATACAAATAGCGCATTTCTGTCAGTATCTTCCCAAGTTGACTTGTGGCACACAGGTAACAGCTACGTGAAGAACCCTATGGCTCGTGGCACCCCGATCCCTGGAAACACCCCCTCATAATAGGTCAGGTGGGTGGAGCACCCACAACCCAACTGCCAGAGACACGTGCCAGGCACACAGTCCAGTTAGCGATCTTGTTACCTGCCCCCGTACCTTTGTGGCTGCTACTGTATGCCGTGGGTGATGTTCGCCCATACTTAAATGGTCAGTAGGGGCTACATATCACACTTATGTTTTTATGCAACTAGTGGAAGCAATGATCAATTGTATTACGGTCCCCCCTTTGGATCAAAGAAGTTTTTGTGCATAAATTATATTTGCATAAAAAAAATAAAAACATGACAGTTTGGCCCAGAGACGTTGTTCCTTAAAAACTTGTTCATGAAAAGTGAAAATCTATTTCGAATTCCGGAACAATGCAATCAACAATATGATAATGTTGTAATAAACAGAGTAAACAGTTATAACATTTATACAATTTAACACAAATGCGTGCTGACAACGTCAATGTCAAAATCCACCATGCGTCGCCTGGTAGTAAAAATGTTTATCTAGAGATACTTTCCATAAAAAAACAACTAACACATGATATAAATTTTGTCATTTATGACGTTTCTAATAAAACGCAAGAAAATTAAATATATAAACCTGTTTAAACAAATAATTTTTTTTTTCTTTCATAGCCCCTTTAAATTTACAGATTATTTATTTATGTTCAGTAATTGTTAATAACCACTTTTGATTTTGATTGATTCGAGAAAGGGCGCCAAATGGGGACCGTTTGCAAAAGCTCCCCGACCTCCATGACTCAGCTTAAAGGAAAACGTGGCTTCTATATTTGGCTTACAGAACTTTATTTTTGTGAATACTTTTTTAATTCGTTAGCGTCTTTAAGATCCCTTGATCTTGTCGACTAAATTTTACCTTTAATCTTGAATAGCTCTGAAACGAGACATCTTGAAAGTTAGCGATGCCCATTTCTAGTTGTGTTAGTTTTATATTTTTATAATTTACACTTCTCTTAAGTTTTGAGAACGATTGAATCTGTTATTAAACTGTAGAAGGAGCTCAAGCATGAATTCCTCAAGGCAGGGACGTGGTGTATATGTTATATCCTCTCTATTCTCTGATTACTCTGATAATAATTCATTTCGTCTGAAAAAAAGCTTATGGTTTCCAAAAAATATCCAAATTATGTCTATGAGAAGTAGTAAAATAAACAATTAATATTCGATAAATAGCTTACTTAACCTCAACTGAAGTCTAGTGTGTACTCCTCGATTTTATTTCTTAACGTTTTACATCATTTACTTCGTTATATATTTATATATATATGTTGGGTCGTCACGAGGGGGGTGCCTGGTTACCCTAGCCCCTTGTGACAAGTGAGGGCTGTTTGAGTTTATAGCCTTGACATCCGTTTCATGACGGCGTTACTATCTAACTCCATTTTTTTGTAGTTATGTGCCCCGACAATGCACTATGTTCGGGAGAAGAGGTATAGGGTAGGTAGGTAGTTTGTGTGGTCTTGGAATGACCACGAATTCACACTCGGTATCTGAGGGTAGGCGAAAACCGTCCGGATCCCAAAGGCAAGTGTGAACCGGAGAGAGGCAGACTGGATTACCGCAGGAGGCTGCTGGGCAAATTTGCAGGGCCACGGCAACCGTCGTCCACGAGGGAGAGGTCTCTCCCAAGGAGGTGCTAGTTTTAGCGAGGCTAAGGGAGAGACTCTCACTAGGAAGGTGTGAGGTCTGACAAAGCCGTAGTCCGGTTGTAGTTCAACATAGCGGGATGAGGAGAGCAAGAGATGTAGGGGTTTTTCATAAGGAAGAAGACCAAATTCTTGAATACTTACAATTAAAATTCGTGAATATCGCAGATGAAAGTCAGGTAGCTTCGCTTGGAGGAGAGTGAATTACAGCCCAAGATCTGCCCCTATTTATAGTTAGTGGTGGCTCGTTAGGGCCAATCATTATCCTCGTTGTTGTAACCAATAAGACCGCCTCTACCTGCTGAAGGGTAGGGTTTAACCCCTGGCTTGCAGCTTGTGACATCTTTATTGTTTAAACATTTACAATGATTTATTTATGTTATTTACATTTGTCTAAATTAATTCACAATATATATACAATAGAGTATAGGGTGATTTTTCTTATGTAGTTAGTGGTCACTACAATATACAATTCATCATTGTAGGTAACAATTGTAGATGGTAAAAGGTAAATGCTACTGAACCTAGAATCAACCTGTTATTTGTGCCAAGGTCTATTGAATGCTATTATTTTTCCACTAAAGTAAGAATACTGTTCGAAACTTTCCTAAGACTCATAATATAACCAGTCCTAAAAAACAAAGCTCCCCCATTTCTAGCTGGTATTTGGACCTGTGTGCTTCCGGGATCTCAGGTGACTTCTTGTGGACCTCGTGTTTGGTTAAGCGCTCTTTGACTCTACTACCTTACGTTTACCAAGTGCACAAGACGTTAATTGTGACGTTAACGCCTTGTTAACTTCAACGCCTTACCCCTATGAAAAACAACAACCATCCATGCATCCACTTAGCTACATTATCAGCTTAATCTGTTTTCATCCATGCGAATCACAATATCGATTGCCGGTCTGCAACTAAACACCATATATTTGGAAATGATATTAATGAGTATGAGCAATAAGAGTGCAATAATTCTTTCCAGGAGCACAGTCCTCGTTCACTTCTTTAATAGGCCACTCACAGCTGATGAATTGACAGAGCGCATGTTACTTAGCCTCCATCATTAGCTGTCTAATAGGTAAGGAAACCTTGCTTTGATATATGTAAATCGTGAACCACGGTTTACCGACTCGAGATTCAGCTTGCTCTTTAACCTCAAAGAATCCATCATGATTTTATAGCTACCGTGTATGTGGTGTACGTAGTTTCATAAATGTCAGGACGCCCACTGGTGAAGGCTAAAGCAGAACGTAATGGAAATCATTCCCCTTTGATAAAACCTATAGTATATATTGATTGATTTTCAAAAGGTGGGGGGGGGGGGGTTTCTACGTCTACCTAATATATTATACAACACCTCGCTTAGTGAAGATTAGGTGTTACTGAAAATATCATACAAAGAAAAAGTCACAAAAGTTCGGTTCTGTTTCGGAAACGTCCAAAATTCCTATTTTAAAAGATTATTTTCTTCATTGCTGAGGACACTTTCATGACAGTAAAGCGAAAATAAATTCAGGCAAAATCTATGAAATATATGTAGACACCGCTTATTTAGTATATGGCGAGATAAATGTATTCAGTTACCAACTCAAATTCTTTGTAGGCGATGCGGACTTATTTCTAAGTTCTTCCATTTTTCGAATTGTGTAATTATCAAAACGAATATACTTCCGTAGCAATGTAATAAACACCGATAGTTTTTGTAGTCTTCATTTTCTTTCTACCGATTTCCACTAGGCTAGTCTCATCACTACATTATTTCTTCATTCAATCCCGTTTGATACGTAGGAGTTTATTGCATTCCTACTTGACTTGATTACTTTATCATTCATGCCCTAAGGTCTTTAATGTACTTCTAAGAAGCTCGTAGATTCCGTCCATACCTGCACAGCCTATAAATATCATATATACTACATTTCCGTTGTTCTGTTTTAATATATAAAACTAAATGCTAACTATATGAGCTGACTTCAAAGACTGCATGAAAAGCTACGCATATAGCTCTTCAAACATTATTAATTTTTATGTGAAATTCCGAGGTATGTTTATGTACTAATTCCGAGATTCAAAGCTGTTTTCGAAGAATCCAATGACGTTAACGTTTCAAATTAATACTCAAGACAGAAATCATGTTTTGATTTCAAAGGAAATCGGTTAGGAAAAAAAGAACGGCCACTCGACGTCCAATGCTCCTATATCACTAAAGCGAGATAACAGATCCACAGACCGGCTCACCATTAATTGGTGACGACATCCAGCATGAATATTAATGTGGGCCGATATGCGGGCTCTAACCCTTTCATGTGGCACCATATGGTGCGGTATGGCAGGCCGACCACCGTTCTTCTCCAGTGCTCCTTCTGTGTCTTCATTTGAGGGCCCGTATCGGTGTGTCATTTGAATGTTGGTCGGGCATGGACACATGCGTGTAAATCGGTTCATTGGCTATATGTTTCCATTACCTAGCCGAATCATTAAAAGCTCACGTCAAAGAGTTTCGTACCAGTTACAGGCAAGCTAAATCAAGTTTTCACTTGAATGCAATATGAACTAAAAGTCTCTAGTCTGGGAGATAGTGATGAATTGATGGTGACTAGTTCTAAATTGTATGTGTATGTAAAGGGGCTTTATTTATGACAACGGTTAGATGGGATATATTTGAGTTTATTTGTTCATTGCACTGAATATATCGAAGGCACATCACTTTACTGAAGTGCTAAGTGCCATTTTGGAAAACATGAAAGTGCTAAGGGCAGTGGACATAGTTCTCATTGGCGTTAAGTGCAAAATTATTTCAACAAAACATGGCATACCTAAATGTGTCCATCAGAAAATATAATTGAG
Organism: Acanthosoma haemorrhoidale; assembly: GCA_930367205.1. Classification (NCBI taxonomy): domain Eukaryota; kingdom Metazoa; phylum Arthropoda; class Insecta; order Hemiptera; family Acanthosomatidae; genus Acanthosoma; species Acanthosoma haemorrhoidale. Next base: position 42,958,861 of record OV884015.1, on the reverse strand, counting down.
AACTTCTAATTTTCCTAAAAGAGAGAACCGTTAATTGTATTTTTCCGAAAAGAAGTTTCGATGTATCACTTCTGTGAAGTAAGCCAGATTCATATTCATATTTTAAGTCATCCAAGCAACGTTTCTTTCCCCTCTTGTAATAATTACTATATATTCTTAGTCACGACTGTTATTCTCCTCTACTCATTTAATTTTAGGTTTTAATCGGTTTATTGCGGTTAGTTCATTGCAGTCATCGCATATTGGTATTGGTCCTTTATTATTTATGAGCTAATCACAGCAGTTTAATGATATGTATTATTCTTTTTTTTGTCTTGTAGACATATTTATTTTGTTCTTTTTGGTTATTCTTATAGGAAAATGTCCCAAAAAATTTCATTATTTCATTTAGTTAGTCCTGTCCCTAGTTTTGTTTAATTCCATTTCTCTTCCATCTCGACATGGAACCCACATACGAGGGTAAAAAGACAAGAACTAAACAGACGCTTTGGACAACTGTACAGACTACTTCAAAGGACATCTCATCTCTCAATACAAAATAAATTACTATCTACAAATCTACAAAGTTAAACAAATCTGGACATACGGAATAGAGGTATGGGGGACAGCAATAAAGTCGAACATCAAGCGTATCCAATCCTTTCAATCAAAAGTCCTGAGAACAATAGTAAATGCCCCTTATTATGTCAGCAACAAAACCCTTCATAACGATCTTAACTATATGGTATGAATGAGAACATTTATCACAATCATTTATTGCCTAATAAGGCAGATTGTAATTTTATCATAATAAAGTTTTGAATTAGTCATTTTAGTTATACTAAATAAAAGAAAAACAAGTAAAATATTATGCTACCCTCGAAACGTCTATCGTTCTCATAGGATCATATCAACCCAACACACGAAAGGATATTGAAAACGTATTGAATTAAAAAAGTTAAAAAAAACATTCCAAAGATAAGTTGGAGCAGCACTCAAAGCCAGCGTAGTCCGCTTAAAAAAGAGGCACTCACGAACAGGAAATTGCAGCCGAAAAGATAATGTCGCCGCGAAATCTTTTCATTCACGCTACGTTTCACAGGGGCATCTCTGGCTTGTTCGCTCACTGTAAACGCTTCATCTCAGATACCTTTATCTCCGGGGTGATGAAACAAACATGAGTAGGTGGGTTCCCTGAGCTGAAAGTTCATTAAGTGAGGTGTGGATAGCCTTGTTGTAAAGGTACAAAGATGACGGAAATAGATTGGTTTAAATTGTCCACAAATGCGGAATTCCATAAAGCCCTAAAATACCCCAGAATAAACTAATTACAACTGGTTTTACTGTACACTCCAACAATAATAAGGACAAACTGGGAGTTCATTGTCAGCCATGCATTTAGAAACGTGCGGATTGTTCGTAGTGATGTGAGCATGATGCTAAATTTTCATCAAATTTAATGTTTTAGCATCCTTTGAATCTCTATATCAGGCTAATAACAAGAACCAAACGGAGAATATTAAATTTCATTTTGGCAATGTACAAAAAGAACTCAACAAATCTAATACCGCTTTCGATGGTCATATATTAGACTGGTTGTGGGAGTATAATCATTTTGTATGCCGAAATGTTAACAAATTGGAAGTAATTGACGGTTTTTGCTTGATTTCTGGTATATCATAAGGTTTTCTGATTTCTGATCTTTGCTAATCATAGTTTTTACATCGTAAGTATCTAAGTATCCATTGCCTTCTAATTTTATTGGGCTAAAGGGCAATACTTCACCAAAGTTAAATGACCTCCTCCAACGCAGTAGGGTTTTTTTCTCTTATAAAGTATACATATAATGTTTTTCCTTCTAAATTACTAAAATAAGTTTTACATACACCTTAGGTTTGTAAAATGGGTCTTGTACTAATAGAGTGATTTTTAATGTAATATCAATTACAATTTTAAAATTTTAGTTTTTTTTAGTAAGGTTACCAAATTTGGTACACTCATATCTAAAGATTATTTAAAGAGTATGAACAATTGGTAAAACAGATATCAATGGGAATGTAATATAGATATAACTACCAAATATGATAAAATGTGTATAACGGTCTAATTGTTTGCAAAAAAATAACACCAAGGGTGGACGATATAAAAGAAAGAAAAAAAAAAGATAGGGAAGAAAAAAAAAATGAATTTATTGTAATACGTTGAACTTTCACATATAATTTTTAATGGATTTAGAGAATATACGAGTGGTTGCAACTGGAATATGGCTTGAAACCGATAACCATTTGTTTGAAATAATGTCAGCGATAGTTTTGAATAATTAAGAAATGCGAGATATCTAATTTAAATTAAGCATTACTTAAAATAATGTAAAAACTGGCAAAAGAAGAATACAGCTAGATGTGAAGTCTTACGAAGATAAATATATAAATTTCTTGATCAAGGATAAAATTTTCGCATACTATTTTAGTAACCGAGATAGTCTGGGGATAAGTGTACCTTTAAAATGTCAGACCGACTCCATAATTTTTAGGGCAACTATTATATTGCAACTTCAATAACTGCCAGTCCTGCCAATTAATTTACTCATACTCAATAATTGAGAATAATTATAATTATTATAATTGAAAACATTGTTTCACTCCACCTTCAAACAGGTACTCCTAGTAAAAGGATCCACCCACCCCAAATAAATTCCTTTATTTTTCCCTTATCCATAATCTTAAAAATTTGAGAGCTAAGGGGAAAAAAAAAAACATCATTTCGTCCCAAATTGAAATCCGCCATGAGCAAAGTAAAGCAATTGGTATATAATTAGTTCAGCGGTGGACAATCAGTGATTGTAGCAACTTCCCCTTCCCCCATTCCCGCTAACAGGTGGAAATAATCTTTCGGGACTATGAGAACAATTAAGAAGAAAGTTGAAAACTTTCACTGGGAAAGTTCCACCAGCGGACAGTTCCATAAAGTTACTCCCTCGACAACTTCACCTCTTCCCTCTCCGATGCTTCTTTCGGATATTTCTGAGCGAGACGCTGAACTTATTCCGGCTTCGGAGGAAGAGCTTCAGAAGTAGTTGAGAATTAAATTTTCATATTCATGCTGAATCTTAATACTAGTCGATCCTAGGAACTGCTTTCTTGATTTTTTTTTTTTTTTTTGGGTAATTGAACCAATAAAATAAACTGAAAAGGGCACGGGCGCCAAATCCAACTAATGGGATTGAGAGAAGAAACCGAACTAAAATTAAATTCTCAACTTTTTTTTTTTTTTTTTTCTAAGCTCTCTAGTTAGAATTTTCGGATGAGGGATAAATATAAAATATTTAGGGTGATCGGATCCTTGTACTAGGAGGACCTGCTTGAAGGTGGTGTGAGAGGAGTAAGGAGTGTGGGAATCCTCGGTGGAGGTTGATTGTTACGGCACAGTGGTGAGCGAATTCTCAACTTAAAATATCTGTATCGTAGTTTATCGATTTAAACCTACGCATTCTCCGGGGCGGGATCTTCTTGACGATGATTCTTGATTGATATGCTGGGTTCCTGACAATGGTAGACCACTTTATCATAGACCAGTCAATGGTTCGGAGGCTTAGTTTAGGACTAAAAAGCCAAATGATCAGGTCATACCAGAAAATGACCGATGAAAACAGAAACCGGTCTATAGAAAAAATTCTTTCTCTCTCTCTCTCTCTCACTCTCTCACTCTCTCTCTCTCTCTCTCTCTCCCTCTCTCTCTCTCTCTCTCTCTCTCTCTCTCTCAATGTTTACTTAACTGTTGTAAGATGAATACTTGTATGAATACATATATTAAAATCTAAAGCAAGTTAATATATTACGAAAATGATGTTTCCATGATTTCACCCTTTTTTTTCATAATTCTGAAATACAATAGCTAATGTCAAAATAAATGAATTCTTAAATATTGTTTTGTCGATAATATGGACCTATCGGAAAAAAAGAAAACGTGCATCTCAAAATCATAAGCCAAAAGAACATTGAGCAGTAACCGTAAGTATTGCTGATAGAGTAAGTATTAGCATTTTCTTTAAGTTATATTCGGTGGTACTAGTGAGTCCTATGGCTGCAAGTAGTCTATAGGTAAACATCGCTTCTTATATTTCATAAAACTCGGGAGCGTGATCGGTAACAAATTTGCTTTTATATATAAGTTAGAAATACACCTAACCTGTAAGATTTACCAGGAGCTATTGGTATATAAAATATACAAATAGCTCCTTCGCTAAAAATAACTTCAAGAAAAACCCTGATCCAAGTTTTTTTTTTTCTTTTTTTTTTTTTTTCTTAGCTTTCAAACTTATAAAATAGGATGTGGGAAAATTATTTTGGGCTAATGAGCGCCTTTCACTAAGGGGAGTCCCCCATTTGAAGGATGTATGAGAAGGATATAGGGTGGGGTATGCCTAAAGGAGGCGGGTGGAATCAGGAAGGTAGTGAGAGTCTACCGAGGGTGGAGCCTAGGGGTACCTAGGCAAGGGTTTGTAGTTGGCCAGGTCAAGCCTGGCCAGCCCCGGCAGAGGCCTGAAATAAGTCGGCCTCTCGGCCGGAAGGTCGACCCTGCTTAAACAGGTAGATGGGGTCTTGTAGCTTCGGAGATCGGCCTCGATCTCTCGGCTGTGTGTAGATCTTCAGTCTCCGTCAGGGGGCTAGGGTTCGATCACGTCCATCTGTCTCCAGGCTTCGGCGGTCCAGCAGTGCTTCCATCTGACGGGCATTGGTGGTGGTTGAATGTCGGAGAATAGTGGGTTGTGGCTGTGTCGGAGTGAATCGAAAAATTTGATGTGTCTTCTCTTGATGAAATCTTGAATGGTGAGCACTTCAAATTTTTTATGCATCTCGTCTGCCTTCATTCGGTCGAACGGGGTATGTTTGAGGGAGGTGTGGAGAACTCTGTTCTGAAATTGCTGGAGCGTTTTGAGAGTGTTAGGAGTCAGATACTTGAAGAGAGGGGTCCCATACATCAAAGCAGGTCTTAGGACGCTCTGGTATATCAGCAGCTTGAGGCGTACCGATAAAGCCGGGCTGTGAAGTAGGTGTCCGAGGCTGAAGAATTTCTTCCTAACACTCTTTAACTTCTTGCCGAGATGTGTTGTGAACGACAAGTCTCTACCGAGGGTAATCCCAAGGTAGCATAGCTTGTTGCTTACATGGCACTCTTTGCCGTCTAAGACGAAGGATTTCGGGAGCTTCTTTCTTCCGGATTTATAGCTGAATACAATTCCTTGCGTCTTGGCCGGGTTGACTTTAATATGGACGGCATCGAGTTTCTCGGCGATCTGTTGACTGGCGCTCTCAGCGAATTTCAGGGTTCTGGTGGGATTGATGCTCTCTACCCCC